>JAUTXW010002103.1:2684020-4008041 GCA_030620095.1 Kuschelorhynchus macadamiae
AAGTCCATGTTAAGCCAAAAAAGAGATGACTTTGACCTTTTTTGGGAGAAAACGATGACGTTAAATGTAGCCATGCGTCTTCGAACAGACAAGGTCGGAGATGTTCATAAAGACGCCTCTTTTATGAAATAATCGATCAAATTCAGCAACAAATAAACTATAGATTTAACGGTTTAACTGATTTTAAATTCCTCGAGCTCTGCAATTTTGATGCATTTAAAGGAAAAACTAACACTAAGGAACTAATGCAATTTTTAAAAGACAAGGAGCTGAAAGATGCCTACACCGAAGTGTCGAAATTGTGTGAATTAGTATTGACAATACCTGCCACAAGTTCATCAGTAGAACGCAATTTTTCAACACTTAAACGTATAAAAAATTTCGTGAGAAATTCAACGTGGCATCGAGAGTTTTTGCATGATATCGTCATTGTTTCCATTGAAAAAAAGGATACAAATAATAAGTTTCTAAAAATTGCTTCCGTTTTTATGACTTTGCACGCCCCTGTTAAATAGTAAATTCATATCTTTGTTATAACGTATGCTTCTGATATGATATGAATTAAACTCACAATACAGATGAGACATTTAAAAAAAATAGCTAAAATAATATAAATAACAAAAATAAATTTCGTTCACCACAATAGAAATATAATTTGTGACAAAAATATTAATATTTCAACTACGGTTTACTACAGATCTTTTTGATTTCTAGCTTAAAATCCTGTTGGTAAATCACTTTTATTTCTCCCCAAACACTGTAATTAAAATATAAGCTGAGCTTTTCGAACGACCGGGTCATAATCGCATAAACACTTGGTCCTCTGGCGCCAATCCAAGCCTAGACATTTACAGAAAATCGTTTACTTTGACTAATTTTCCCCATTCCAACGTGTGTGGATAAAGATGCATTCTAACATTGTAAGTTTTCTCGTCTGAGAAGGAATGCTTTTCCACACAGGGTATTCTGATTTACACATTTCTTTCAACTTCGATTCTTATATCCTTATTTATTCCGATGAGATACATTTTGTTTACGCTTGCGCCTCCTTTTTTTACTATGACTGCTGTTTTAAAGGGATTATTTTCCAGATAATGAACTAATCTTGCAACTTGCAGTGTTCCAATTTCGTGAAGTAAGGATCCCTAAAGATGCCTTGTGCAATCGAAGACGAAACGTCGGAAATCGATTCCATTTTGACACGATCTAATCCCCAAAAACCATTACGTCTTACTTGACCGAGGCCGTTAAAGCTCGTTCTATGTTAGCTAAAAGCACTAGTGTTAACATAACGCGAATAACATTTTTAAGTTGATGCTTTTCCATGGTAAGCCTTGTATCCCGATTTTGCGTTGTTTGCTCTAAAGAAACAAACAAAAATTTTTAAAATGAAACGAAACGAAATTTTTGTTTTTTTCGGTAACAAATGAACTACAAAAACTTGTATAAAACACGATGCGATATGACTCTTTTGCACACAATGTCTTAGAAACCCTTCTAGTGGAAAAAACACGCTTATTTTCCAATTAGTTATATAAATAGCTATATTTAATAATTACTTATATTTATGATACCCCAAATATTCAAACTGCATACGTAATCGTCTTCAACTCAATTCAAATACAAATATGCTTTATTGTCAAAGCAAATCTATATATTCTATATTTAAAACACCAAGCCAGATTTTTCAGCAAGTTCGTGAGAAAGGTTACATGATTTTTTTTGAAATGATTGTCTGGTTGCTGGGACCTTTGAACACTATTTTTGGTATTGTTTTATTGCGTATGTTTTCTATAAAACCAATATACCTTTTTCTTCAATAACATTTCTGGACAGATGGTGAATGCAACGATATCCTTATTGCACTGGAAGCGACACGCGACCGCGTAGTGATTTCATATATAGATAATTTAAATTTGTAGCCGTCGAATTTGGACGGGATCTCACTCATAAAAATTAAAAATACTATATCAAGTCAAACAATCTAAAATCACAACATAAAGATACAACTATATCAATATAACAATATGGCCAGGTTATTAAAAAAATACAAAAAAAAGTTGCAGAAAAACAAAATACGTCACAGTAAACTTAAACAACGAAAGGTAATGCAAAATTATTTGAAAAATAATCTGTGTAATATTCCCCTAATTCATAACAACTCTTTCCAAAAGAAACTGTTTAACTAACTTTTAAAGGCCCCCATTGTGGGACAAGTTTTCAGGAAGATGATTGGTCATCTTCCTTCTCCCTTGAGTCTTAAGGCCTGTTGCCACGAGTTGTAAAAGTTTTTCTTTTTTCATGTGGTACAAAAAAGGGTACCACCCCTTTCCTAATTTTTTTTTGAAGCAAAAGTAGTTGAGTGCTCAAAATCGGCGGAGATGTTAACCCCATGTGATACCAAAGGCAGATTATACTGAACACGATTCATCCAATGTAAAAATGAACTACTCGCTAAATGGATTCTAGTTTTGTATTGTATTCCGTAGAGTTGAGATCCTGTCCATGACGAACTGCATCCGATCGATAAGGGCTAGAAATAAATTAATAATATCTGATAGTTTTACCTCTAGCTCTAATTACTAACGCACACGCTTTGACATACTTCTTATTATTCGCGAAATAGCTTCTCGTGGAATATTTTTTGATTCTTGTACAAGCGCCATGCCAAGTTCATTTAAATTGTGTGGTACACAGGTCGTTTTCCTAAACATTGCTCTGTTGAATCCATAAAAGTTCTATTGGGTTTAAGTCGGGTTTAAGAGAGGTCGCGCATTGCCATGCATTTAAATAAATTCTTCGCTTATTGGGTAAACGGCACACAAGGTGCTGCTCTAGTACGACGATGTATTTCCGAGCCTTTAATGACATTTTTGGTAGCACAGAAGGTTCAGTACGATAATCTAAAGGCCATCCCCAGGCTTTCTGTCTTCCATCATAATATAATATTCTTAAACAGAACCATGGGTCACTGGAACCCTTGCTCTCGGGCCTATTTTTTTTAACCTCTGACAGGCCATCACTATGACCCTACCACATACAAATTCTGTTTCTTGTGATTTCTGTTTGCCTGGAGAACACTTCTCATCAATTCAACCCGATCCCACTTTCCTGGTATACTCACCAGTCTCAAGAAAAATATTCTCGATCTTCTAGCTATCGCTTCTGGAATACCTAATCTTCTGGCAGCATAGCTAACACTATTGCATTCTTCTACTAAAGCCATAATTTTAATTTTTATTTCCTGGAGTATTTTGTCTTGCCATTATCACTATTGAATGACTCAGATTTTATTAAGAATTAATATATGATTTGAAGGGCCATAAACGACCGTCTAATAATTTTAATTTCCAAGGCTAAAAGATTTACTTGAAGATGGATGTTATGCTAAAAAATCAGTGTTTTACGTTAACCAATGTATCATCTTAGAAAAAAGATAAAGCAATGAATCAAAAAATATTCCCTAAAGATATATCTAAACTATAAATAATGATTTACTAGGTTTCTGCTATTATGGTATTCTATAGGGCGTTTAAAAAATTAAACATAAAAACATACTTTCATATTACCCCCTGTATACGAAACGAACGGATCTAATTGATAAAAACATGCCGAATCCCGTATAATTACTACCTATGAAATGTCCTTTCTACTGAGGCATAGCGAAACAAAATGCGTTAAACCTATAAACATAATAACATGGATATCCAACATGTGCTGTTGTGTTCATTCATAAATTTGTTTATTGTAGTTGTCGGTTACCATAAAAGGCAACGCTGTAAAATTATCTAAACAGACTTCTTTTATTCTCACTGTTGACATATAATATGTCAATGACCCTGATCGTAATATTACTAATAGCAATATTTTTTAAATTTGTAAAACATTCGTTTACCTGTCATTCAGCTTCAAAATTTATCATCACTGCGGGTATATTTAATATTTATACCTAATCAATTTTTTTGTGCATAAAGAAGTAAACCTAAGCTTGCTGTCTTTATTTACTTTGTTCTGACTTCAAAATAAGGTACCTATATTACCTCTCAGTAAGTTTAAAATAATGTATTGTAGGAAATATATATTTTTTAAATCAAATATGTATAGAGAGATATGCTTACCTGTGTTGTTTGTATCTACATACATCGGTTTTGCCTCAGAATTTATGAATATATGCACACTTCGTATTATGCTCAAGAACTCACACAAAAAATATCAAAAAGAACCCAAACACTCACAAAAATCGCCCGAAAACAATCATCTGACTCCAAGCAACAAGTTCAGTTTACGGTTTCACTAGTTGTAAAATCGTGTACTCTGCCATTTATAAAAATGCGGCGACGTTGTCAGTTTTTAAGCAATGGCATTGTATGGAAATAAAAAACAGGTTATTTAGATAATTATTTGTTGATAATAATTATATATAGTTAATGAAATATTACAAAGATTAATGCAAGTATATAAATGTTGTTCATAGATATGTATTATGTTTATGGTTTAAAAGACATGGAGCTTTAAAATATAAAGTGCGGGAGACGAAACAAAAACCGGGCGGTCCTTAAAATAAAGGTTCATAGTCTTAAGCAAGCGAAAAAGTAAAATTTGTGTACGCAAATAAATTTTATGTTATTTTATTTGTTGTAATAGTTTGCCGCTTCACCTATAAAGTGCACCAGCTGAGCGGTACGGAAAATGAATCGAGGATTTAGTAAATTTCGCACTGGTCCACTTGTAATTGGGATGTGCCTAGAGTCTCCATGCACTTGCCGTTAGGAGGTTCTAGCTATTTCCAGTGGCGCCAATACATTTCGAGCATTTGTTTTCATTTCTATATAAATGCGTTGCGATTATTAGCGGTGCACGTTATTGCGAGCATTATAGAGGCCTGTACTAGAGAAGCTGAAAATAATAGTTTGACTATTCCAATTCAAAATCGAACAGAACGCGCTGCATTGGTGTTTCGGAAAGTAGTGTAAGAAAAATTCAAAGAGAACATAATGATCGCTCATGTTCTACTTCACCTTTAAAATCTCCCGGTAAAAAAAGACCCCGATTATAATACAAAGATAAAATTGACGATGGTGATTTCCAAGTAATTCGAGGAACAATAGAAGATTTTTATATAAATTTGAAAAAGGTTCCGATCTGCAAACCTCTACTTCGTGATCTAAAGAACAAAATAGATTTTCGGTACGGGTATGAAACCTTAAATCGGCTTTTACCATCAAATGGTTTTGTTTGGCGCAAGTGCCAAAATAAACGAAAATTGCTCATTGAGAGACCAAGTATTTTTCACTGACGGCTGAAATATCTATCAACTGTAAGGCAATATAAGCAAAAAGGACGCAATATTGTGTATCTAGACGAAACCTGGGTAGATAATGATATGACAGTGAACAAATGCTGGCAAAGTGAAAGTGTTGTTCAGGGAATCCGTTGTTCAGGGAATCCGCTCTAGTAGTCGCTTTATTATAGTTCATGCTGGTTCAGAAGCCGGATTGGTTCCAGGTGCTGCTTTAGTTTTTCGCTCGGGACTAACAACTGGAGACTATCATGGACAGATGAATAGAGATAATTTTGAAAAGTGGTTGCTCGTGAAGCTTCTACCTAACATTCCTCCCAAATCAGTCGTGGTAATGCATAATGCGTCTTATCATTCTCACGTAGAAGATAAAGTGCCAACTAAATACTCTACAAAAGCTCATATGATATCGTGGCTTAAATCGAACAATCTTGTATGTGATCCAACATGGAGAAAATATCAATTATATGAAGTAATATCAGCCAACAAGCCTAGAGAAAAAAATAAAATTGACGGTCTTTTACGTAACCTCGGTCATACACCTCCATAAAGGTGCGACCTCAACCCTATTGACCTTGCATGGGCAGGAGTAAAAAAATATATTCGAGAGCGCAACACCGGTGAACTTTCAATTAAAGATTTAAATAAAATAACATTAGAAGCGATTGTCTCAATATCGGCTGAAAATTGGAAATCGTATGTTAAACATGTTCGTTCTATTGAAGTTATATACTGGGAAGTAGATGGCAAAATTGAAACGGTTATTGATGATTTAGTTATCACACTGGGATCTTCAAGTAGTAACGACGAAACCTCATCATTTTCAGAGGAAGACAACGATTTAGAAGGAATAGAACCATTAGAATCACAGCCGTCAACCTCAAAAATGGCTTAGTTTTTTTCATATATTTTGTAAAATTGTTCATAAAGTAGCTATCAATAAACTGCTTCAAAATAATTAATTTTCTGTTCAATACCGGATGTCACAAAATATCTAATATTGCAATTAATATTTGAAAAACTACACAACTCATATTTTTCCAAAATTAACACATCAATGTAGTTATAGTAGGGAAAATCTGGACTTGTAAATCGTGTATCAATATACTGGGTGGTCCAATAATAGTGGACGTAGGCAATAACCCGGGAACCGTTAATGACAGAACTCAAGAAAAAATATATTTATAGGTAAATCGATCAAGAAAAATCAAAATTAAATCGTTTTAAAATTCGAAAGTTCGCCGTTTTTGCCATACAAAAGAGATATAGGTAGAAGTGCGGTACACGAAAGAAAACAGACGAATATAGATAAAGGTTCATTAAGCATAGTTACATTTTTTAATTATCTCAAGTGCGTATAGTCAAAAAGGAGTGCCATATTATTTAAAGAACGACGGGACACTACTGGTTTAAAGAAATTTCTTGGCCGACCTTCTTAAACCGATTGACTCCGCCCGGTTTTTTTTTTCGTGTCCCGTACTTTACTTATTGGCTTGTCAGTTTTTTGTGGGTTATATTAAATTAATTTTATGATTAGATACATTAACTCGGTAGTAATAATCATTTTTGTTTTTTTTTTCAGGCATTCCATTCTGAATATAGGCTTCTAATTTATTTCACAAAACCGAAATACGGTGGTACACTGTGTTCGCAAACCAATGGGGCCAGTGCACGATGCAGCAAGAAAACGACATTTTCCACGGAACGTTTCTGTTATAGAGGATATAGATTTATACATCAGTATTTTCCTTTTAGAGGTTATATTGTAGATTTTATTACTTTAGCATCAGATGCTGATATAGGATGAATTGATCGTCATACTATATTTACACAACAAGATGCACTGCACATTATCATCATTCCGAAGTTTTTTTTTTAATTTTCATTAATAACAATTTAGAATTTTGAAATGTAGTAAGATTAAAACATGTCAAAGTAACTTTACGTGATCTAGAAAAGCAAAGAAGTATCTGGTTGTGTGAATAAATTATAATTTGTAAATATTTTAGTTTAAGAGCTTATAAAGAACGGAACCCCATCCGATTTTAAAACTCAAAGCAACTATGTAAAAACAATATTAAAAAAAAACTATCCAAAGTCTAATTTTGGTTAGCTTGTTGATCTTGAAAGTTATACGTATACTTATATATAAATATTTATAAATAAGTTTTTATCACTGCTACTGTCTGTGATGATAAAAGGAATTTATTAATATAACAGAAAAATTATACAAAATGTCGAGAAAAATAAGCTGATAACCTTTTATTTTCAAAAGGGGGCTCATTTTTTTCCCACAAATGGTTACTGTACACCTTTTATTTAATTCTCGTTTATAACATTTTCGCAACTAATTTGAGATTTTATCCGTTGATGTTTTTAAATTATTTTTGTGCCATTTATTCCGATTTTTATTGTTTTAAAATTGATTCTGTGAAAGACAAAATCAGCTGTTTCATTTTGAGTTTTTTAAGGATCCAATTAGAATTATAGGAAAAAACATTATAATGCTTTAAGTAAATATCCTTAATTTTTTAAGGCCTGATTAGATGAGGTGAAAGGGAAACCAACTATAAAATAAGTATGCATTTTTTATGTTTAAATAAAATACTCAAAAGAGCGTATCATAAAAAAAAAACATCTTATAGAGGTTCCCTCTGATTGAAAATATGTTATGAAGTTATGAAAGTGATAATAAACTTTTGTTGTTATATAGGTTTATTTATAAATATTTTATTTCCTGATAATTGTTATATACTATTGAAACTTGTACAGTAAAATCTGTAATTTAGGTAGAAATAAAAGTATGTATATTATAGGATCCTACTCAAAACTGTAAATTTACTCAGTACTCAGTATTCTTAGAGCAATACTGCAGATTAATAAAAATATTGTAAGTCGTTAAATTGTCTTTCATTTGTAGGTTTATGGGGGGAGGCATGCCATTGTTTACTATAATACAGAACAACAGGCCTCTGAGCCGTAGTAAAGTTTGGTCTTACTTGTATACGCATTTTAGATTGCCATACTCTGGATCGCAGTAAACAATGCTTATGCTTTACAGGCACCATTCGAAGGCAATGTTTACTGCGATACAGATTATTTTATTAAAAATGGAATGCAAAGATATTTTAGTCGAAATGTTTGATTCGTTCAGCTCGACTTAACTGGACATGGGTTTCAACCACGTTTAAGGTTTAAAAAGACAGAAGAAAACATTGAAAATAGCGTTTGGTATGATAACTAGGTTACCGAATTTAGTACAAAGGCATGCAGTAATTGGATTGTGCATTTCACTTACCCAACTCCACAAAGATATATCGCAAGGTATTTAAATGTCAGCATCTTGCCTTTAGTGTCCCCAAAAACCCCGAAAAAACATGTTTTCTGGATCCTTTAAATGACCTAAAAAATGGCCCGGCTTTACTTCTGTAGCCAAACGAATTCAATCAGGCAGATCATCAAATAATATGTTAAAAATAAATAGAAAACGATACAAGTGAGCGTGTTTTTAGAAAACCGTGTTTTTCGACCTTTCGTCGGCAGTGGCGGCTATTCAGGTGAAGTAGGTGAAGTGCTACTTCACCAAGAAAAATAAACAAGCAAACATCTAACTATATTTATTATATCTCCTAAAATTTTAGTTTTTACCTTAATTTATTCATCTAATTGGTAAAAAATAAACTGTACATCTCGAATAAATATTTTACTTGACCGTTGGCGGCATGTCTTTTTATAAAACTTTCAATCGAACTTTATTATAACAACTATAACAGTGGCGCAAACCGTTTTGACTTTGCTGGAGGTACTATGTTTAGTTAACGATTTTCCTACTATGTTGCCATGACAACGCGTACGTGATGACGTCGATGACGTCGAGCCCAGCGCCATACAACGCTCTCGGTGAATTGCAGGCGCAGTACACTACACCCACGTGTCGTTCAGTTTGGTGCAGTTAACTTGACTGTTTTGTGTTATATTTATTTACGGTGTTGTTACAATTTCAAATTCGAAATTAGTAAATGTGATTGTTCAAGACTGGAATAAATTAAAAGACGTCTTTGAATTTATTACAAACTGTGACAAATCTAATGAAAAATCAATCCGCCTTGCGAAAGGATTTTTAGGTGAGAAGAACGATTTTGAATTCACGTTTCTGGCATTAGCGTTTAATGACATTTTCTCAATCACGGACATACTATTTGCGTTCTTCAAGATTTCAAAACTGTGAAAAACTTACATTTTCATGTTTGGCAGGTTCTGCTAAATTTTCCGAATATAGTTTAAATTTTTCGACTGGCCCGTTTGAAAATTTGTTACAGTTATATGGGGAAATATTTTCAGAAAGTCAACGACTTAAAAATGAGTTTGGTCTTATTTTTGCCAATGACAGTACTTGGAATATATCACTGCAAGAGCAAGTGAAAATAATTAATAAAAATAAATATATTTTTACCGAAGCATATAAATTGTTTTCCCTTATTTTAAGTGCTTCAGTGGAAAGAAGTTTTTCTTGCTTCAAATGTGTAAAAACCTATTTAAGAAATACAATATCTTCAATTCAAAAGGAATTTCTGGAGGAGATTAGGGCAACTCATCCATTTTATGAGGATGTTATAAATAAATTTGCTGCTATGAAGGATAGGAGAATTGATTTAGTATACATAATTTAGGTAAGTCGAAAAAAAATATTCTACCCTCTCCACATATAAAAAAAATATATGCGATATATTCTTGCTTCATTTGCATTTCACTTACTTTTTCTCCCTGCCACTGGTAAAAGTGTGGTACTATTTCAAGATGGCGGAACAAAATGGCGGCCAAGTAAAATTTTTTGTAATCCGAAAAAATCACCCACTACGGTTTTACATATATTCCTGTTTTGGCGTTCCTAGATGCCAAAAATATGTTCTATCAAGGCCGTCGGACCGTCTCACATAGGTCATTTTCGCAAATTTAGGCGGTAATAGATAATACATGTAAAAACTTTGACTATTTTTTTTGCAAATTTCGTTCAGTTTTTCATACAAAGATTTATTTCTATAAATTATTGTGTTTTAATTAATTTTATGCATGTACAGGGTGTTTTACCAAAATTTCTTATTACTATTTTTTCTCAAAAATTATAATATTTTGATGGACTGTAGTTGTTTTCTTTTTTGACATATTAGACTCAAACAAACAGCATTTTCTTGTTTTTTTTTTTTTTTGATTTATTTAAGATTTAGGTATCCTGATTTAAAAATAAACCGGAACACTAACAATTCAATAACGATCACATAGGTCATTATTCAAATGTTTAGTAAAATCGAAATACTCTAAAAACATTATTTTACTTAAAAATATCTTTGAAATACCAAATTAAAAAAAAAACAATTTTTTTATCAAACTACACTAGACAAGAAAAAGAAACTAAATCCCTTATGACAAAAAAAATATTGTGAAAAGCATCGACTATTTTTCCTATTAACTAGAAAAGTTTATTGTATATGTAAAAGTTTATGTAACAAAAAAAGTAAACATCACTGTGATGCTAAGAGACATATGTAAATTATTTTGTCCTAGTTCTGATGCCTGTAAATTAGGTTCTCGAAGCAAATTAATAACTTCTTCGATAAGTGGTTCCTTATTTGAACGTGCTCCCACACATTTGGACAAAGAGGAAATATATGGATCAGATGATATTAATAGTCTGCACAATACATCTTTCATAGTTTCTTCCCGTGAAAACTTCCTTGAGAAACACTCCCTATATTTTCTGAAGTCTTTATTGCGAGACTCTAGTGCTTCCTCCGAAAACATTCCAATAGGTAGAGGTGCTGCTTTTATTATTTGTGGACCATGTATAAGCAATCTATGAAGACTCGCTGTCATATAATACCATGAATAAAGTCTAACAAAAAGCATTGCTGTTGTTTTACAATACTCAGCAAATATTTCCAAATTAATTTCATATCCCGAACACATGGTTGTTAAAATAACATATAGACGTTTCAGAAAATCTTTGTCTAGACCTAAAAATAATTTTTTGGAAAAAGAAAACCAATGAAAGAAAAACGGACTTACCTGTAATATTGGATGTGACAGAATAATTTCTAAAAAATCTCCGGGCAGTATTCCCGTCATTGGTGGTGCCATAACCCTGTTTGGGAGTATCAACTAGCAAATTTAGATTTTGTCTTAATTCTTTTATTATGTAGTCTTTTCTCTCTTTCAGAATATTTTTTTCATTTGCATCCCGAACCTGCCATTTTTTTAGTGGAATTCTATAAGAAATGTGCAAACAACATTCTAGACTTCTTATCCACGCATGTAATGTGGAGATACCATATTCGTAGAGGTTTTCATTTACAGGAAGGCTCATGACTTTATCTAGATTGTTCATCTGTCTCGGGGTTGCACCGCATATCCCGCAAGTTTAAGTTGACGAATTACTAATTACGCTAAACATTTTACCATCTATCATTGTCAATTTAAAAGAATGATGGATGTGAATATTTTGTTGGTCGATTATAGTGTCTTCAATATTTTGTATTTGCTGTTCTATGTATGAGATTTCACGTTTTGCTATTTCCGGTGTTTCCTTTTCAAATATTAATTTAATTGGTCGACAATATCGCGTAGAAGAGGTACGGGGATTTTGCCATACTATGTTTCCATTTTCTGCAGTCATCTGGAGTGGAACAATGCAAACAGAGAATAAATAAAAATCTGATTTTGATTGGGTATTATTGTCATCAGTAAACTGCTGTTTATACATGGAATGACCAGCGCTTCCATCGCAACCCCACTTATACATTATTGTAAATTTTGTAGGAAGATCATGTTTGAATATTGATATAATGTCATTCTGTGTTAGTACTAGTCTTTGCGCGGTTTGGTTAACAAGAGTCTGTAGATTTACCTCAGCAAATACGTCCTTGATTGTAATGTTATTTTCAGTTGGATAACATTCCTTTTTAGCCTTAAGGAGAATGTTGTAGTTAGGATAAATATTACAGTTTCGCGACTTTGCTCCCTTTTGCATTAAAATATAAGAATTTTTTGTCAGTCGTGCATCAATAAACAAAGAAAGAGCTTCTTCAGGGGTGTACTTTATAGGCTTCACATCTGAGGGGCCGCTTATTGCCTTTTTGATTTTTGTAGCTCTTTCGGGAGAATTTTCAGGGACTTCTTGGATAATTTTTGAGGCATTTCTTTGGCCTGAAAATTCTAGACTTTTTCTAGCAGCGAATGTAATTTCTGCGGTGGAATAGTTCTGTAGTAATGGCATTATTCTTTGCTTTTTCCGTTGATTGCCAAGATTTGTGAAAGGCTTGCAAGGTCTACCTTTGCTTAATCCGGGCTCTTTTTCCTGTTGATTTTGGTCAATAAATTTAATTGAGCCATTTAACCACTCTCGGTGCCTTGTTTCAAAAACCGAACGTGTACGTTTACATTGCCGCCACATATTTGCCACAGAAGAAGTAAATTTTTTTATCATTTTCATAATTTTAAAATGTTGACCCTTGTCAACTTGTTGTCCTAAATTTAGTGTTTCTACAACAAATCGCAAAACAGATGTATTTTTCTCCTCCAAAGAACTGCCTTCACACCAAGCAGAAAACATTAAGGTTTTTTCTATTGACATGGTTCCTAAAAAATATTATACCTTTATGCTCTTGGCACTTCTTGGCAGCTAAATTTATGATAAATTAATTGATAAGAAGATTATAATTATGAAAAAAATGTTTTTGAAATAAATCTATATAAATCTTGAATTAGCAAGCCTTTTAAATGCAGGATTACAGAAGAAAAAGTTAATTTTTCTCTATTAAAACATTGTATATTCTTTTCAACACGAATTCTTTTTACAGGAATGTTATTATATATTAATAGTAAATCTTACCTTAGATTATAAGAAAATACAACACAACTTCTTAAAATCACTTTGTATTCGTAGCAAAAAAATGTTTTAAAAAGTTTATAAATCAACAACCGATTCTTAGCAACGCGAAACAATTGAACAACACTTCGCAGTTGTGGATCTCGCCATGGCCGCCTGTGTTTATTAAAATTTATAACATTCCACAAATAATATCTATGAAATCTTAGCTTCAAAATAAAATACAAAAAAAAAATATATACGACATTCATTTTTTCGATTTATTACCGCCTAAATTAGCGAAAATGACCTATGTGCGTCTGGCGGTTTGTCTGACTGTCTGTCAGTTCGCGACATAGCTTAAAAACGACTCATCAGATTGACTTCAAATTTTAGTCAAAAATTAAGGTTCATATGTGGATGGCCTGGTAATATTTTGGTTAAAATCCAGTGTGCCGAAACAAGATGGCGGACTAGTGGAACCTTAAAGAAATTATTACAAAAAAATTATTACTTAAAAAACGTATTATGCAATTTGCACAAAAATCAAATATTATGTAGGAATCAACCGGTCAAAATTGGTACGAATACAAGTTGGCATAACAAAATGACGGCCAAATAAAATGTTTGTTGTTTGTATATTTTATCAATTCCGTCGGTCCACCTGTCTGTTTGTGTGTCTGTATGTCAGTTCGCGGTATAGTTTAAGAATTATTCATCAGATTAACTTTAAATTTTGGACAAAAATTAAGGCTCATATGGGGATAACCTGGTCATATTTTGGTAAAAATTCAATATGCCGAAACAAAATGGCGGCCTAGTGAAACCTTAAAGAAATGATTACTAAAAAAACTAATTATCCAATTTACCTCAAATTTTGTTTGAGAAGACAGTATTATATGTGTTCCTAAATAACTATGTACTGAATTAAATTGGTTCACACTTCACTATTCCAAATAAAAGGAAATATTCATAATGAGGGAAGTTCTGGGTAATTTAATTTTTTGTTGACTAGAAGATCACGAGCCGCTACTGTTGGGTTCGTAGGAAAATTTTACTAGTTCATCCTCCAAACAGTCTTGGTTTTTGGACAACATTTGAAAACAACCGAATTTTTTATTCGACAGACTGATTTTTTTTAAACACTTTATTAAGCCGCCATTTTATTCCGCCATCTCGAATTCATACCGGTTCATATCATTATATTTTTGTGGTTAAATAATTAAGAATAAGTTTAGCGCCGACTTCACGTAGTGAAATTTTTAAAGTACAATAAGACATTACTTTTCAATTTTTAGTGAAAATTTTTGAAGCCGGTTTCATTTTTTTACATTTCATCCTTTGTAGTTTTATCTATACGTGTTTTATTGTAAAAATAAGGTTTAACAAATGGTCCACTGCATAATATTTGAGCGGTGTCAAAAAAAATGGCTCAATTCCGCTATTTTAAAAATTGTTTTAATATTCCTGCTATGACACCACTCCGGCAACATCCTGAATATCCTCCGAAAATTTCGTCTAAATAAATACAGAACTCATATTTTCCCAAAATTAACACATCAATGTGGTTATAGTAGGGGAGCCAGCACTGATTCCAGTGAACAAGATTTATCAAAATTTTAATTTATGCAGTTCGACTTTGGGCTACTCGGGTATGCCAAAAGTGGCCGTCTGTCTCCGTCTGTCATATTACTTTATACAGGGGGCGTCATTGTGAAGTACTATACAGGGCGTTTCCTAATTGCGTGCTAATGTTAAAGGGGGGTGGTTCTTGGACCTTTTTAAGAAAAATGTTTAATATGAACCTAAAAGTCTTAACCTTGGAGATACAGGGTTTTAAAAAAACATTTTTTTTAAATCCTAATTCTGATGCTATTATAGATAAATAACTATGTGAAATTTGATACACGTCTTTTATGCATAAAAGAGCATTTTTTATTAACAATCACTTTTTGAAATTACTACCAGTGGCGTGCATATATAACTAACCTGGGTAAATCCGTATGCTCCTTAATGCATAGAAGACGTGTATCAAATTTCATGCAGTTATCTACAATAGTATCAGAATTGGGATGAAAAAAAATGTTTTCTTTTTAAACTTTACCATCCTGTATCCCAAAAGTTAAGACTTTTAGGACATAAAAACACCCCCTTTACCATCAGCACGCAACTAGGAAACGCCTTGTTAAGTACTTCACAATGACGGCCCCTGTATAAAGTAATATGACAAACGGAGACAGACGGCCACTTTTGGCATACCCGAGTAGCTCAAAGTCGAACTGCATAAATTAAAATTTTGATAAATCTCGTTCACTGGATCTGATGCTGGCTGCCCTTGTAAAATCTGGACTTGTAAATCGTGTATCACTATACTGGGTGATCCAATAACTTTGGACGTAGGCAGTAGCCCGGGAGCCGTTAATGACAGAACTCAAGAAAAAATATATTTATAAGTAAATCGATCAAGAAAAATCAAAATTAAATCGTTTTAAAATTCGAAGGTTCGCCGTTTTTACAACACAAAAGAGATATAGAAGTGCGGTACACGAAGGAAAGCCGACAAATATAGATAAAGGTTTACATAGGGTCAAACTGATAACATTCTCTTTTTTTGAAGTCGGTTAAAAATTATAATGGGGTAGTCGGTTAATAACGTTTTATTCATACCCATAGGCTCCGACTCCATGGGGGCTCTGAGTGCCCAACCAATGTATTGAGCCTACATTTAAAACGTTAATATTCCCAGGGTGTTTACTTAGTGTAAGCTTAGATATCTCATTAGAGTTTACAGGGGGGGGGGTAATATATATATATATATATATATATATATATATATATATATATAGCCTGTATTTTTCGCATGCATGGGCCTTAATTTTAGACCGAAATTTGAAGAAATCGGATAAGTAGTGTTTTAGCTATGCTGCGAACAGGCAGATTGACGGACAGACATACCTACAGAGAGACGGAATGGCGCTTGCCATTTTGTGTATTTTTGTTTTTGCCAACCAAATACATATTTAGGGAGTTTTCTTATTTAGTCCCTCGGCATTTAATACGTAAAATAACATTAAGTGGCTATCTTAATAATATTGAGTAATATAATAAAAAAAACTATTTTCTTTCTCCCTGTATATTTGTAAATAGCCCATCGAGATTAAATAGCTCGATAAAAGAATCACACAACATAAATTCACAGTATTCACTGTGTTTTCTGATTTGATTCATAATGTTGGTGACCTTTGGACCCGCACGATAAGACCGCGTTCGACTATAGCAAAAGAGATACCTTTTAACAAATGGGCTTGTATGTCTATTAGATACCTCAATGATTTAGTTTGAAAAGTGTATTTAAAAAAATTTAATCATAAAACTCGCTGCCTTTATCGCCTTTTTACCTGTGTTTTTAAAAATTATTATGATAGAAAAAGGGGTGAACGGAGAAACGGCCTCTAAAAACTGGCTTTTGACTCAAATTAGACAAACAAATGTGAAAAAATACAGGTCGATTGAGAACCACCTCCATTTTTGAAGTCGGTTAAAAACTGCAAATGAGAAAATAGGATTATATTGCATCAAACTTTTCACGCTAATAGGCAAACATTGTTAATATAGTCAGGTGATTTAATGACATCAACACGATACCTAGCTGATACCAGTTCGACGTCTAAAATAGCCAGTAGGCTAATTTCACCTAACTGTCTGATTTCGGCAAAAAATGTCAAAATTCTTGCACAGAAAATATTAATTATTTCGTGCTTTCTAAATTTCCAATGCAAATATGGCCCCAAAAAGTTACAGCGACGAGAAAATAAAAAATCAAAAATACAGGTTAGTCCATTTCAAACAGAATAGGCCTCATTCCAGTTGTAATGGTGCACCGCCCACAAAGAGTCAACCGGAAAGCGAAAAACCTCCAGAAAACTACGAAAATATGCTGCTGTTCTATTTAACCAAACTGAAGAATCTCTTCTCCAACAACCATCCCGAGCCAACTGCTCGCGAAAACAGTGCCGTGAGGATGAATAAATTACACCACAATCATCACCTGCGCAGTTCGCATAGGGCAAGTTCTGTTTCACATCCATGTAAGTACACATCGAGTAATCCACCGAAACCGCGTGAGGACGACATACAATCCAAGGTCTACAAAGTGGTATCGGCGGCTATAGAATATGGTTTCGCTAACAATGTTATAGAAAAAAAAGGTGACTATTTCTGCCTCAAACACAGACCACGGGTGGCAACTAGACAAGCGATGCCTGGTCCTAGATACTGCTCAAGGTGTTGCAACGTGCACCAGTACGTGAAAGGTGAATCTCAAGATGATTATCGCTCCCGATATTCGGATAGACCTAAACCATTGCCATCGTACTGCGAAAGACCTCTGCATAGCATAGAGCAAGGCAGAGTAGATAGAAACTATCGAGAACGTTCGAACAGTATGTGTTACCACCGGCATGGGAATAGCAGCAGACCATTAGGTAAGGGCGAAAATAAGAATCAAGATGGTCTAAAAGCAACTGTTGTCCATTGTCCTGAATGTAGAGCCCTTGAACGTGTCCGAAAATAAATAAAAAACTTACTGTTTTTGTCTGTCCATTGTCTTGTAATTGCTCAAGTAAACCTAGTCCCTCTGCAACCAATGTAGTTTTATTTCAAACTTTTTCTATTTTGTTCAAAACGACTCAAATTGTACCAAAATATAGAATAATTGTTTATTGTGCCTGTATGAGCGTATGTGTGTAATGCTAAATTTTGATGAAGGGATTTGGTACGTTTTTATTTCTCCGTATAACAACCGACATTATATTCTTAATATGGTCCATATACGGGTACCGCGTAATTTTAGAAATATATAACTAGTTTTTTTACGTTTTGGAGTTCCTAGAACATCATGAAGCATTTATGATGAAAATTTTGCGCGCACGATAACTTGAGGCTAGGGTTACCAACCGTCCTCCAGCCGGGAGGATAGTCCTCCTTTCGGCAACTATGTCCTCCGTCCTCCACAGCTACTTTGGAGTTTGTTGTCCTCCTTAAAGTTCCGACATTTTAAATTGCATATAATTCAACCAATTCAAAATTAAAAGTAATGAACATATTAACATATAGTATAGCTTGACTTTTTATAAGTTTTTGAAACATATGACCAGTAAATGTAAATCGATATCATAATTTTTGCTGACTTAATGAAAATTGCTCATTATGAGATTTTCGAAAAATCTGGAAAAGTTTAAAAAGCAAGTAATGAGTGACCACCTAAAGAAAACCAGGCTTTTAATGCAATACTATTGTTTCAGGTCCCAAACAACAAATTTAAAAATGGGCATACTTGAAATAAAAATAAATATCTTATCTTTAAGTTCAGGTCTACTCTTTAGAACGGAAGCTTTCACAGCTTTGGTCAATTAAGAAATCGTAATTCTTGAGATTAGTGTCAAATTGGAATTACTATCCGACGTTTCGCCTTCGATTGCACGAGGCATCTTCAGGGATCTTTACTCCACGAGATCTGAACACTGAATGAGCTCGAATTTTTTTTTTTTTGTGTCGCTGGGGAATGCTTTTACGCACGAATTCCCTTCCGGAAGAAGGGAAGACAGTGTGGGACTCGTTGCTCTGACAGGTTTCCACCTGTCGGAGTCAACAATACCCACTAAACCCCAACGGGCCCCCATCAGATGGACCATCATTGGGCTAGCCAAGGATCCTTCGATGGGGTTGATGCCGTCCTTTCGGGAGAAACTCCTATGAAGGACATGGTCCTCGCTGTCGTAGGGGGGGGGGAGGTCCTCACTTGGCAGGATGTTTTTGCCACCTCTCGTTACTTGTAGTCATCTGAAAATAAAAGAAATTATTAGTAATGAAAGTGTCGTCTTACCAGGTGGGATATTTCTCTGTTATCCTCCTTTCTTCTGTCCGGATTGCCGCTGCCTTCGTCCTACTGTCCCGTGGTCCAGTCTGCCGCTGCCAGTGTCCCTCCGTCAGTGTACCTGGTGGTCTTCGTGTCTTTGGTCCTCTTCTGTGCCCTCAGCGACACTGCTGTTCCGTGATCCGGCAGTGTTGAGGCTGAGGTGGGGTGTTCTTTTACCTCAGGTTCAACTGCAGCTCACGCCGGAGCCAGTTGAGGTACCTGGGATCCTCTTCTTTTACCTCAGGTTCAGCTGCAACTCACGCCAGAGCCAGCTGAGGTACCTGGGAATCCTCTTCTTGGAATTTGATGGCCTCTTGTTGATACTCTTGGGGTTTCGGTGAGCAAGATCTAGTTCCTGAGGAGCACGGAGACTCAGAAATTTCGATTTGCCCACTTCCATCCTAGAGTATATTAGCGCAGGAGCCCGTGTCTAGGTCTCCTGTGCCTTGTCCAATTGTTGCGTCTCGGAGCTAGCGGATCATAATCTACCAGGGCCCGTAAGTTTTCGTTGGGGTGATTTTCTGCTGCCCTGAAGGCTCGGGTAGCCTTTTGCCGCATGAATTCTTCAATAGGTGTCCATTGAAGATCACGCTGCAGGTCCTCGTTCCTGATAAACTATGGGGCGTCAGCTGCCATCCTAATGAGTTTGTTTTCTGTTCTCTTTAGCTTCATAAGGTTGGTCTTAGAAGCATATCCGAAGGATGTGGAGCCGTAGGTGAGTTGGCTCCTAGCTACTGTTTGGATCAGTAGCAGTTTGGTCCTCAATCCCATTTCACTTTTTCGACAGAGCAGTGGATAGAGTTTACCCATTGCTTGTCTAGTTTTTCTCCTCGCTGCGTTGATATGGTTGTTCCATGTCAAGCTTCTGTCCATGATCATCCCTAGGTACTTGGCCTCGTTTGTCCAAGGGATCTCGACATCTCCAATTCGGATTCTAGATGTTGGAACCAGTCTCCTTCGTTGGAATAGGATCGCTTGGGACTTCTGGGGGTTGATTTTAACCTTCCATTTGACACACCAGTCATGAAGGTTATCAATGTCCTCTTGCAGTCGTCTGCCCATTATCCGGGTGCTTCTGCTTTGGTGTAGGATGGCTGTGTCGTCCGCGTAGAGTGCTGTTAAGCCCTCTTCACCGATTGGGATATCGTGAGAGAAGATGGAGTATAGGATGGGTCCCAGCACTGACCCTTGTGGTACTCCAGCTATTAGTCCTCTTGGAGCTGAATGAGAGTCATTCACCTTGACTGTGAATGATCTGTCATTTAGGTAGCTTCTGATAAGCTTTATATTTCTTCTCTCGTATCCAGCCACCGACATTTTGTGGATCAGGCCTTGGTGCCACATTCTGTTGAAAGCTCTTTCGGTGTCCAGGAAAACTGCTCCTGTGGCCTCTCTATTGTTGAATCCTTTGGTGATATACTCTGTGGTTCTGAGTACCTGCTGCTCAGATGAGTGCCCTGCCCTGAAGCCGAATTGTTCATCTGGGATGGCATCTAGTTCTTGGGATTCATCTTTTAGTCTTCTGGCTATAGCTCTTTCAGCTACTTTGCTTAAAGCAGGGAGTAGGCTGATGGGCCTGTAGTTGTGTGGTACTGTCCTGTCTTTTCCTGGTTTTTCAATGACGATGACTTCTGCCTTTTTCCATGTGCTGGGGAAGTGGCATGTTCTTATGATGGAGTTTATGATGTTGGCCATCGCACTGTATCCTTTCCTGGGGAAGTTTTTGAGCATTTTGTTGGTGATGCCGTCGGCTCCAGGGGCTTTCTTGACCTTCAGTTTCCTGATGATGTCTCGAACTTCCCCGGGTGAGACAGGATGTGGATTTTGTTGGGATAAAATCCAGGCATCCAGGTCTCTAACTGAGTCGTGGACCTCTTCGGTGAGTTCTTCGTCCTCCTCTGGATGTTGGTTAAGCTGACCTTGTTGGACTATGGCATCCGCTAAGGCTTCAGCTTTGTCCTCGTCGGTGTAGATTGGACCATTTACAGCTTGGAGAGGAGGGATAGGACGTTTGTCCATTCGAAGAGCACGTTGCATCTGCCAGGCTGTTTGGTGATACGTGTCTAGGGTTCTCAGTTTTTCCTGCCACTTGTTGTTTCGGTGCTCTTGTAACCGATTTCTCAAGTTTTGAGAGTGTCGGTTTAGAGCAATCCTGTCCTCGTCCTCGTGGGATCTAGCGTAGATCCTGCGGAGACGTCTGTTGGTCCTAATCTCGTCTCTGAGATTTTCAGGAAGCTCCTCGGTTTGTCGATGCCTGCTTATGTCTTCCACTACTGTGTTTTCGTGGGAGGCATTCAGGATGGCTGTCTCTAGACATCTTACGGCCTCATCTAGTCCCTGAGGAGCGCGGATCTCAGGGATTTCGATTGCGGCTTTCAGATGTCTTTGATAGGCCTTCCAGTCGGTCGTCTTCTTGGTGTTGTGATTTACTCTGTTGAGGTTTACTCCTAGTTGCAGGAGTACCGGGTTGTGGTCGGATGTACCCTCGTTCAGAGTGTTGATGTCTAGCTCTTCCCTGATGTTTTTCAGGAGCGCAATGTCCAATACGTTTGGTCTCCCGTTTCCACGGGGAGGTATGTTGGTTGTTCTGGTCCTATTATGGCAAGTCTGTGGTCCTCGCATAGTCTGGTTAGTTTGCGCCCATTTGGGTTGGTATGGGTGCAATGCCATTCTTCGGATTTGCAATTGAAGTCGCCAATGATGATTTTGGCTCTTCGTCCTCTTGCTAAGTGTTCGATGTCCTCATCCAACAGCTCCTGTGTTGGGGAGCGATACGCAGAGGTGATTTTGATCGGGCCTCTACGAGTGTTGACCTCTATGGAGATGGCGTCTAGCTCCACATCCTCAACCCCCAGGAAGGAATGTGGAACGCCTCTTCTGACCAGGATTGCGACTCCTCTCGTGGCTGGGAAGGTCATCCTTATTTCTGCTTTTAGTTTAGTCTCCTGTATTGCTAGAACGTCTGGGCGATGTTCTTCCAGGAGTTCTAGAACGTCTGTTTTCCTGGCCCTTAGACCGCAAGTGTTCCAGGAAATGAGTCTTAGGCTTTCATTTTGGTGTACTGGCATTGCTTATTTGAGTCTGCGAAGCTGTTCCTCCACAGCTTTTGTTATTGTGGGAATTATGGTTTCCACAATAGAGGGCATCATTCCGGTGACGGCTTGCAGGATTGCTGCCTGGAGATCTAGTGGTGGGGAGTTCTCCTTCTTCTCCTTTGGGGGAGTAGAAACAGTTTTGGCCGCTTCTGAGTAGGTGGGTTTGGCTGCAGGTTTTGTGGCTGCAGGCTTGGTGGTGTTTTTGAATTTGGCCCATGGGGCTACGGGTGCCTTTTTAGGGGCAGGAAATTTCGGGCAGCCCTTGTAGCTGGCCGGGTGTCCTTTCTGGTTGCAGTTAGCGCAAACTGCATTTTTTGAACCATCTTCGTCCTTCTTAGGAAGTCGGCATGCGTCGGCTCTGTGTTGTCCTGCGCATTTTACGCACTTTTCCGGGTAAGTGCATAGGGATTGGGTGTGGCCAAATCTCTGGCATTTGTAACACTGTTTTACTGTGCCGTCCTTTTTCTTATTTTCAATCTTGACAACGCGATCGAAGAGGGTGCTTATTGTCATTATCTTGTTGTTTGCGGTTTTCACCAGAAACAATGGCATAGGTTTTTTGGTGACTCTTGATGTCATCCTGACGACGCTGACATCGGTAATGCCGAGTTCCCTTAGTTCTTGGGCTATATCTTCGCTGGGAGTGTTCATATGTAATCCTCTGATTACTACATGTGTCCTTTTCTCCTCCGGGAGTTGGTATGTGTGGTAAGGGCGGTTTGTCTCTTGAAGGTGGCGGGTGAGGGCCCTATGGTCGCTGGCCGTTATATTTGGAGCCTCGATCCGGAGGCCTTGGCTTTATTGAAGTCTATGTTGGCTCCTTTTATATTCCTACGGACTTCTGTCCAGGTCCCGTCGTCTTCAATCACTACCGGAGGGATTTTAGGCACTGGGGGCACTACACTTATAGTTGCTTCGGTTGTTTCCATTGCACTGGGGGTTTCACTATTGGGGGATTCACTTTGGGGGGTTACACTAATCTCACTGTTTTCACTAGGGGGAGATTTAACCCTTTTCCTCTTGGGCTTGGTTTCGGCAGTATTTTGTTGTTCGCCTTGCGTGGGCTGCCTGGTTTTCTTCCCTTCTTCTTGTGTAAGGAGAAGGCATTCAAGCCTGTCTATAAGGCTTCGGTTTTCTTCTTTTAGTGTTTTCAAATTTTCAGTTAATATAATAAGATTTTCTTCCTTTAGACGGTGGATTTTCTTCTCCGATTTAATTTCCGTAGAAATTTTGCCAATTTTTGTTGTTTTTCCTGGCTCCATCGTGATTAGCACTTTTGGTTGCACTAAACACAAGGTGATAATTCCAGTAAGGAAAAAATATCCACTTTAACACTTTAACTGTACGGAACCGGGTGAACCGAATCGATCCGTACTGTCTCAATGCAAAAAGCGAACTGAGCTCGAAGAGATGCAGGCGGGCTTTTATACCCGACTTGTGCTCGCCGAACCGTGACCCTGTGTTAAGATCGATTTCCACTTGTGATAACTGACCGTAACCCGTATCTCTATTGAAATTTTTTGTATGTTTAAATATTTCAATAGATTCTCTAACTTTTCGTTTATAAAAACCTGGAACCGATGCTAAAACCTCGGTTTGTTTCTTTTTAATACATCGTTCATGTTCCTTAAGTCTAGTTGCGTCCTGTGTCCTACAGACAAAATAAGACGATTACTTCGGCGGTCCAACATACGTACAATCTTCAATACACATAAGAAGATTGGACAATGCTTGCGATCCCCGAAAGATCTTGTACCTTTCCAAAAAGAAGGAGTATATAAAATTCCTTGCTCCTGTGGAGAAGTGTATATGGGAGAAACAGGACGCTCAATATCAAATGTGATCTGCAGAAAACGCATGTTTTTTTATTTTTTCTTTGAAGTGTTTTAAGTCTTTAACACCGGTTTTGCACCATAATGAGTCCGACGAGTCCTTAGAAAACAACAAACAAATAACAGTAAAATGAGAAAGAGAGACTTCGCAACCACATATCCAGTTAGCTAAATCGTACATACTTTTGCGAAAGTTTCGTGAACCTCTTTATTTTTGTCTTTACTAGTTTGTCGTATACTAAGTTCTGGCAAACTGCGACCACTTATCTTAAACTCGGTTATTATCTCAAAATTAAGTTCGTTAGCACTCTTTAGTTGTTTAATTTTTTGCACTACCGACATTTTATTTCATCTACATTCACAACTCAAACACCACCTTGAGATTGGTTATTTTTGCAAAATTAAGTTCGTAAGCAATTTTTAGTTGTTTATTTTTTGCACTATCACTACCAAAATTTTATTTCTTGTATATTTCCAACTCACACATGGATCATAAAAATAAAAAAATATATATTACAAAAAACCGTATATTAATCAATTTTCATCGATTAAATACGTTCAATATCGAGTTAGAATATCAATTGCGGACTTCCGAATGCCGACGTGATGCCGCGATCGATCGATCGAATTATGAGAAGAGACCGGCTGATGACCCAAATCGCGATTTCATATTCCATTTGCTATCACGTTTGAAATCTTCGGGTACTTTCGTCAAGCTTTAAGGTAATGAGGGCAATCCGGACTGCCCAGCCTAGCTTAGTATAGCGTATTTTATTATGCCTAAGGAACGCAACGAGACCATTCGAACCGCCGCGCGCGGCTAATAGTGTAGCATATTTAACTTTTCCCAAGGTTCGCGTTTTAGTACAACTATTAGGAGAGACGGTCAAATGAATAATTTATTTTCTGAAATATTTTTGGGGGGTCATTGACCAAATGACCTATATGGAAGAGCCGCCACTGTCAAGTCCTCTAAGCAAGATAAAACCTGACGTACCAAAAACAGTTTATAAACAATTAATATAAATAATTAAAAAACGATTTTCTAAATCTGTAAAACATTTTAGGTAATAAAATTTAAATTTGTTTTTAGTATTTTGGAAAATTTACAGGTAAAAACTAATTATCACATATTTTTTTGGATTCCCTCTTTTAAATTCATTTTTTAAACATCAAAAAAACAATAATTTTTTGCACTTTATTGTAAATTTAGTTTGTACGTTCCCAATTATTTTCAGATTTTTCTCTTGACATCTCAGTGGTAGAAGTTTAACATTTTCGTTAAACAAAATTGACCTGAAAACCTGAAATTTGTACTGGTAATGCGAAAACGTGAACTTTTATCACAGTTTCAACGTTCGACTGGGTCAAAAAACTTTACATTTGTATTATAACAATTTTATCAATATAAAACCAATGTTTTTTGCTTTTCTGATACTATTATTATTTTTTTAAATTTATAAAAATAACATCTGAAATTGTGTAAAAACGTTTTTTTTGCAATACTTTAACTTAAAATAAACTTTCTAAGGAGGCCTTAGATAGAATAAGGATCTATGGCCCAACCGATTTGAATAAGCTTTTCGGGTTCCAAAAGCTTGTTTCATGTAACAGTGGCGTATATAAAAATTGCTTCTGGGGGGGGAGAGTTTCAGACGATGAAAATTTTCAACAACCAAAAAAAGTCTTTAGTTTTTGGTTTTTACCTAATTGAATGTAAATAAGATAAACAACCAAAAAAAATCATTACTTTATTTTTGTTGTACAAAAAACTGGCTCTGGGAAGGGTTTACCCTCCAATTTAGCGTTAATAAAAGTGCCTCTGGCGGAAAATTTCTAATATTTTTTTTTCGGGTTTCTATCAAAATGCTACTATTTTATATCCATGAAGTCAATTGGGTACGCAGTTTTCAGCTATGCCGCGAACAGACAGACAGTCAGACCGACAGAATTAAGAAAACATGTGTTTCGGCATCTAGGGACTCTGAAACGTGAAAATCTGAAAAAAATCTCATGAGATGATATTTTTACTATTACAATCGAGGGAAGTAAAACAATGGTTAATGCGCCAGAGAAATATATGGCATTATTTTGAATGCGAGACTATATGATCTCCCTTTCTCCTCCTTTGGAATTGCCCAGAGTTGCCAACCCTACTTGAGACAGATCAAACTAACTCGTTTCAAATTTGCGTAAAAATAGTTTGAATAAATCACGAGGATTAGATTTTAGGTGTCATTGGCGCAGGTCTTCGATATTTTTAAGGGGTATAAAAAAAATGTTTTGAGAACGCGCAGATCGATTGCAATTAAATTCAAAACATAAATAGTTGAGGTTTTGACGTCAAAGGAATATAGAATCCATTGGCGTAGATTATTTTTTGGTAATTATTTACTTTTTACACCATTGCCGATGTTGATGATTTTTTGCATATAGGTGGATTTTGGGGTCCTGATCACGAATCCAAAGTTGAATTATTTCGGCCACGTTTCGTTTTTGAGTTATTCATCCCCAAAGTTGATATTCATTCTAACCCAATTGTATAAGACGTAACAAAACTCTCTTCTTGATTTTCTTGCTTTATTTTAACTAAAGAATTAGCACATTATAACACTCTAAACAACCATACTTCATACTTGTTGGACTAGTATTTTTTTATGCAAGTTGGCATCTTCACATCATGAAAAATTATCGAGCTACAACTTTAAAGAAAAGACATTTTAATTGATGGAAACTACAGTAGCTGATAGGCACATACGTAACATACATACATAAGGTGGATAGGTACCAGCAGGAGCGCGGAGGCACTAGGTGAATTGGTACCGGGTTAGCACCAAATTAGACGCCGCAGGCATCATCAATAAAACCTTAACACAAAACACTAATCAACGGTCAAATGCATCACTTCAACACAAGTTCTCGTTCGCCTTTTCTTAGGGCTTTAACGATGAATCCTACGGCGCCTAACCTGGTGCTAACCCGGTACACCTAGTACCTCCGCGCTCCTCCTATGTAAGTAATAAAGATGTTCATAATTAATTTGTTTCAATTAATATCTTTCTTTAAAGTTGTATCTCGATGGTTTTTCATGATGCCAAGATACCAACATGAAGAACAATTAAAATTTTGCTTTAAAGTTGTATCTCGATGGTTTTTCATGATGTCAAGATACCAGCATGAATAACAAGTTACTAGTCAAAAAAATACGAAGTACGGTTACTACTTCCCTCATAAAAGGGAAGTATTATAATAGATCTTTACGTTTCAGGGTTCCTAGATAACGAGAAACATGTTTTCTCGATTCCGTCGGTCGGTCTGTCTGTCGGTCTATCGGTCTGTCGGTCTGTCTGTTCGCGGCATAGCTAAAAAACTAGTGACCCGCTTGACTTCAAATTTTGGTTAAAAATTAAGGGTCTTATGGGGATGACCTGGTAACATTTTGGTAAAAATCTAATATGGCAAAACATAATGGCGGCCTGGTGAAATGTTAAAAAAATTATTACTAAGCAAGGGCTTATCCAATTTATCTAAAATTGCATAAAAATCAAGTATTATGTAGGAATCAACTGATAAAATTTTGATAATATTCCAATATAGCGGAACAAAATGGCGGCTTAATAAAATATTTAAAAATTCAGCCTGAAAAAACTACTTAATGAACTGATTTCAAATTGTGTACCATAACTAATTGTAGTATAGTCAAAAGCAGTGTTATCGTGCGGGTCATACGATTTATCAACGACAAACTTTTTTAGTTTCTTTTATTACGTATAATCATATCATCCGCATAAAATCCGGAAGATGAATTAGATAGACCTATGATATTTTCATATGAAAAAAGAGGATAAACATATAAATACCAGCAGTTGCAAAAATCTTTGAGCAATGTCACTTCAAAGTCAGATTGACAAGTCAGTGACAAAATGAGTAATAGAAAACAATTCTCGGTTTTTGGCATCCAGAAGTGAAAAAAATGGTATTAAATCTAATAAAATATTACGAAAATGAAAATTCACCGGCCAATATCCAGAAGACAGTAGCAAAAATTCTGGGAATCGGTATAAGAACTGTGCAGAAAATTGTGCATGAAAAAAAGCATAATTTACTACCGAAGAAGGTTAAGAAATATACACGAAAAAAGCCAAAGACAGAAGACTTAAGTGGCAATGTAAAAATGGGTGTTCGTAATGCAATTTACGATGTATACACATCAAAAACTAATATACCCCTTCAAGTTTTAAAAGAAGCTTTAAAAAGTCGTGGCTTATTGGAAATTGAACTTAAATCGTTGTCAAAATTAATAAAAATGTTGGGTTTTCGATATAAAAAGGACTGTAATCGAAGATTTTTATGCGAGTTCTCACATATAGCAAGTCAGCGTATCCAGTTTTTAAAGAAATACACGGAAAATGTTAATTGAAAATTTAGAAAAGTGGTATTTTTAGACGAGACTTGGATATTTTCTAATGGAAGTGGTTCGAAATCTTGGAAGGACGAGTCTATAAAGAGTGTCAAGAGAAAAAAGGGATGTGGGACGGGAAAACGGTTCATCACTTTGAATGCAGGTTCTTCAACAGGATTTCTCCCAGGTGCAAGTTTACTGTTTTCTTCAACATCCAAAAGTATGGACTACCATGATAATATGAACTGTGAACTGTTTGAAAAGTGGTTAAAAGAACAACTGATTCCAAATTTAGATGCTCCATTTTTAATCATTCTGGACAATGCATCTTATCATTCAAGAATATTAAATAAACAACCTACTTCATCCTGGAAGAAAACTAATATTTTGACTGGCTAATAAAACAAAAACAAAATCCTTTACCCAATATGCTGAAACTAGAACTTCTTTTAACGGCAAAATCTAAAAAACCAACAATATATGCCGTAGATGAAATATTACGGGAAAATGGACATAAGGTGTTACGACTGCCGCCATACCATTGCCAGTTTAACGCAATATAGTTAATATGGGCTAATAATAAATAAAATAAAATAAACGGTGGTCTTACATCAGATGAAGTGCAAATTGTTTGGCAAGATTCATTAAATTATATTACGCGGGAGCTGGAAGAAATCTGTGGAACATACGGAGAAATTAATATGGGACTGGTGGAATCTAGAACGAGTTCTAGATGTCGAAATAGCACCAATGATCATTGCGCCATTTGAGGATGACTCAGCAGATGACGACTTTTTAAGTGATGATTATATTTTTTAGTCTATAATATCAAAAAGTTTCTGAAGGATTATATTAGTCTTTGACGTGTATAAATCATAAATTGCATTATGAATATCAATTTTTGCATTGTAACTTAAGTCTTATGCCTTTGGATTTTTTCGTGTATATTTCTTAATCTTCTTCGGAAGTAAATTATGTTTTGTTTCATGTCTAAGTTTCTGTACATTCCTTAGAGAAACAAAAAAAAAAGAGAGTTTATTTTACGTCTTCTTATAATTGTTTGTATACTAGCAGTTTTATACAGAACCAACGAATTTTCATAAAAAAGAAAAAAAAGTAAATTGGGCTTAGATGTTTGTGAACTTTGAGAACGAATAACTCAGAAACGAAACGTGGCCGAAAAAATTTTATTTCGGATTCGTAATCAGGATTCCGAAATCAACCTACATACAAAAAATCATCAAAATTGGCAGTGGTGTAAAAAAAGTAAATAATTAGACCCCCGAAAACGTCA
Organism: Kuschelorhynchus macadamiae; assembly: GCA_030620095.1. NCBI lineage: Eukaryota > Metazoa > Arthropoda > Insecta > Coleoptera > Curculionidae > Kuschelorhynchus > Kuschelorhynchus macadamiae. The sequence continues at coordinate 2,713,721 of JAUTXW010002103.1, forward strand.
AATCTCTCTACAAATCATATGCGTAGACACTTGGTTTTGTTTACGAAAGTTACAGAGTTTATTAACCAGTTTATAGAAATTTACTATTTATTTATAAAGTGTCTAAAAAATGTGTTGCAGAGCCAACATTCATAAAATAGGCTTCTTCTTGATGATTAGAAATTTAACATATTTTATACATCATAGAAAATACAAAATAAAATTTTTGCCAGGGGCGTGCAGTCCATGGAAGCAAGGGAAGCAGTGCTTCCCCAAAAAAAAATTACAAAACATCTTCTAAAATGTAATTTTTGAAATAGGAAACCATTAATTTAGTTTATATTAAAAATGCTAAAATATTATATTAATTATCAAGCCCATAATAAATGCAGCCTTGAGCGAGCAACAATAGAAAATGGAATGGATGCGGGCCGCTACTTCTCTGCAGCCAAGTTCTGTATGCTTGTGTTCGAGCAATTTTTGAACTTTCCACCGGCTGTTTGCAATTTTTGCATTTCAGTCGCGTGCTTTAAGTGGGGGCAGAAGCCATCGTTGGAGTAGGTTCTTTGTTTGAACGGCTATCCGTGTATTGTGTGATACGTACGTCGCGTCGTGCATGGTGCGATATGGAAGACAATAATACGGACGTGGATATACCAATATCGTCAACTTCGGTTGTCGGTAATATAACGTTGAAAATGTTGGAGAATTTAGTAAGAAGAGTGTGTTTGAATGTGTGGTGTATGTCTTAATAATAAAGGGATTTTCAACATTAAACTTCGCTGATAAGCTTGAAATAATTTCCAAAGGAAGGGCAAAACCGCCTATGAAAAATTTAACCACAAAAATGAAAAACTGTATTAGACATTTTTATCCGGAAAAACAATACGAACAATTTAAATGGCTAACAGGGTGTGAAAATATAAGTAAATTATTTTGTTGGCCATGTTTACTTTTTGAAAATGAAAAAGGTCTCTGGAATAAAACTGGTTTTTCCGATTTAAACAATTTCCATAAAGCTGTAAAAAGACACATTATGTCAAAGCGCATTTGCAGGCCGTCATAAAAGAAAAAGTCTTCGGCAAAACCAAAATTGAACACGCCGTTAATAAACAGTTGGAAATTAGTCACCGCCAACACAATGAACTAGTCGATAAAAATAGGCAAATATTAAGAAGACTTATCAATGTTGTTTGTTTTCTCGGACAGCATGAATTGGGATTTAGAGGTCATGACGAAACAAGGGTTTCTTCAAATAAAGGAAATTTTCAAGATTTACTTAGTTTAATAGCTAAATGTGATGATTGCTTAAAAAATCTTTTAGAGCAGTCTAGCGATTTTCACGGAACGTCGAATTGAATCCAGAATGATTTAATTTCCGCTGTTACAACCATTATTCTAAATAGAATTAAGCAGAAGATTGTTATATTGTTCTGGACGAAACAACTGATATCACTAATTTTAGCCAATTATCTATAGTAATACGCTACTTTAAAACAGACGGAAGTATCCAAGAGCGATTCTTAGGTTTTAAGAATGTGTCCGAAAATCGTACAGCAGATACATTATATACCGTAGTTTATAACGTTACTAAAGAAATTAATGGAGAGAAAAAATTAGTTGCTCAAAGCTATGATGGAGCTGCAGTGATGGCAGGACAATTAGGGGGTCTGCAAGCTGAAGTTCGAGAAACTTTCCCAAGTGCTGTGTTTGTCCATTGTTTTGCTCATAAATTAAATTTAGTTTTATCCTAGTCCATCAATCACATTAAAGAGTGTAAAGTATTTTTCGTTACTTTAAGTGACATGGCTGCTTTTTTTTCAACACTTAAACGTATAAAAAATTTCGTGAGAAATTTAACGGGGCAGGAGAGACTTTCGCATACATCGCTGTTGTCCATTGAAAATAAACTTCTCCAAAATATGTCGGAGCATCGACGTTTTTATGATGACGTCATTGACGAATTTGCAAAAAATGATCAAAGAATCGAATTACATTACAAATAGGTAAAAATTGCTTCCCTTTCTTAAAATTTCACCTCACGCCCCTGGTTTTGGCTATTGGTTTTAAAATAATCAAAATATTCAGTCAGAAGTCCTGTTACAAATTGCCAGATAGATTGCTGTAATAAATTTACAGCTGTTAGTTTCATTTCTTTTTAAATTAATTGTGGGTGTCTCCTTTAACGACTTTGTACAATGACTGTATTGGCAACAGGGCCGGTTTAAGCACTTATAGGGCCTAGGACCTTAAGAATTCGAGGGCCCCTAAGCCGCGTGAGTTTTTGTGAGGCCCTTTAAAAATAAATGATGACAAAAAAACTAGGTCTTGGGCTTCATTAATTTACTGACTGAAAAAAACAAGTTCTTTGTCTTGCTCATAATCGGCTCAAAACCTCCCTCCAACTCTGTGCTGGGGCCCCTGATTATGACCTCCAAGCCCCATTCTTAATCCTGGTTTAAATAGCTATGGAAGCTGCCCAGCTTCCTGGCCAGTTGGCCGCTTTGTTGCCTCTATACCGAGAATGTCATTTAAATAAAAAATACATGTAAAAAACTCTGTTTGGAAGATACAATAAAAAAATATTATTCCTTGTTGACTGGTTTGACTCTACAGTTTGAAGAAGTAAGTCGTCAGATCTTAAAACTGAAACAATTAAAACGTGTAGTGTGAGTGTTTGTCTAATAAAATTATGTAGTACCAGTGGCATATATAAGGGGGGTGGTTTGAGAATTAAAGCCCCCCCAAAGCCACTTTTATTTAAACTAAAATGATAGAAGTAATATAATTCTTTCGGGATTGGCGGGTAAAACCCCCTCAGTGCCAATTTCTTTTACTTATAGCTAAAATAAACTAATGACCTTTTTTTTGGTTGATCATATTATTTACACTCCAATCAGTAGAAAACCAAAAGTGAAAACTTTTTTTGTTGAAAATTTTCTCTGTCTAATACCCCCCCTCCCCCAAAAGCAATGTATATACACGCCACAGTGTGTGTATATATATTTGTACATGTTTTAGTTGATCTAATGATGCCTGCTTGTTTCCACGTGTAGTCGTAACTTTTTTACTATATATTTAATCTGACTGAGACCGAGATTGTTTTTTCTTTACCACAATTAAGCTACAGTTTGCATTGTTTTCGCCATAGTGTCAAGAAAAAATAGTATCTTGCAATTTATAACAATCTTGCTTTTTCTTCATTTTTTTAACTAACAACCGAATGGTTGAATGTGACAAACAATGTAATGACGCCCACAAACCGTTAAGAATTTGCTCTTGAAATACTACTGTTGAAAAAAACAATTTGGCGATAATACAAGGTATAATGCAAAACGCTTGTAAAATGTAAAAAATTAGAGTGACTTTTCCACTCATTTTATAAGGTGAGTCTAATTATTGTTGAACGTATATTTTGGGTTATTTTCAAGATTTTTGTATTTATCTTTTGTTTAACGGGATTTTTTAGAAGAAATTTGCGATAATCAGCAAGTTGTAGTTCAACTCTAGAGTACTGTTTTGGTGATAAATGGGCATTTTTTCAATATCACAAATGGAAAAGTCTACTTGTTAAGAGTACCGCTCGTTATACCGCCCGACTCAATAAATGCAAACTGGAAAACGATTTGTTTATTTTAATAAATTCAAAACATCATAGTAAATACAAATGAAAAGGATCAAAAGCAATTTCGATTTTATTAGCACCCCCTCCGCCCCTTAGTTTCTGGTACACTCTGGCAACTTGTGGTATACTCACCAATTCGTAAATAGTGAAAACTATGTTTGTGTCTTTGCCTTAACGCAAATTTGAGGTTCGACCAGACATTTTTATTATTTTAATTTACGATTCTAGTTAATTCCATTTACTTTTAAAATTTCATTGACAATTGCAACTAAAATAAAATATTCGCTGACATTTTGAGCTAAAGGAATCACTACACAATTAAAAGGCCCCTTTATGAGAACAATTTAAGGTAAGTTTTTTTTGTAATTTTTCTTTTTTTTTTGAGATTTAGTCAAGGAGCTTTCATTCTAAAGGATTGCATAGACGACTAGGGTAATGTGCTCTGAAGAGGCACCAAACTTTCCGCTAAGAACAGACAAATGGGCACATTCAGTGGAACTTCATGGGACTGCAATTATCAATGAAATTTTGGAAGTAAATGGAATCATCACCACAATGGTGTGGCCACTAATGTCTCCAGATTGTAACCCTATACAGCATGTTTGGTCGAGCCTGAAATTTGCATTAAGGCAAAGACACGAAGAATCTTTAACCATTAACAAATTAGTGAGGGCAAAAAGATTTATCTATGCCAAGACTGTGCCAAAATGTACTGAAAACTAAAGGAGGGCAACTTAAATCAATACTGCTTTTGATTCTTATGATTGATGATAATGATTCAGATATTTTAAAGAACCGCTAATTCCCAGGATAGTTCTGAAAAATATAACTCTCATTCTGAGCACATGAAAAAACAAAAAAAAATCCCAAAGTACAAAACTCCTGTTTGTCCAAAGGCTCGAAAAATGTAACAAATAATGTTTTATCTTAAAATTGTAAAAACAAGAGTTACTAGATTTCGATGTTGCACGGGAGATATAAAACAACAGATCTTTATGAAATCTTCTAGTAGACAAAAGAGTAGACACATTGTTTACATTTATGTCATAATAAAATTATGTCTCTTAAGTGAAAATATCACCTGCTAGATCAAAAACAATAACTTAATTATTTTAATTAATTTATTCTCACAACATATAAGCAAGTAACATAAATCTAATCTTTGCCTGCAAGAAATTTGGCAAGAAAACCGCTAGGCTTTGGCTCACTATGTCTGTCGAAATATCGAGTTACACCACGTCTGCTTGTCCATTTTTGAAAAATTTCTTCAAGATCCATTTGTCCCTAAAATTTAAAGCTTCAGTTAAAATAGCTGAAACGCCTACAAGCTACACATAACCAAACCACATGATACATGCACGTCTGAAAAAAAACCCGTTGAGTTTGTCGAAGATAATTTGAACTAAAATGTATAATGTTGTTATATATATATATATATATATATATATATATATATATATATATATATATATATATATATATTCTGAACCAGAACATCAAAATTATTACTGTAAATAATGTTGTCGTCTCCAAGACATGCAATAAAATGCTTCAAACAAGAAGCGTTGCAGAAAAAGTTTACTTAATCAAACCTATACCCAAGAAAAAAACTTTTAGTATAAAGTATGGTTTAAGAACAGTGTAAATATATATATATATATATATATATATATATATATATATATATATATATATATATATATATATATATATATATATATATATATATATATATATATATATATATATATATATATATATATATATATATATATATATATATATATATATATATATATATATATATATATATATATATATATATATATATATATATATATATATATATATATATATATATATATATATATATATATATATATATATATATATATATATATATATATATATATATATATATATATATATATATATATATATATATATATATATATATATATATATATATATATATATATATATATATATATATATATATATATATATATATATATATATATATATATATATATATATATATATATATATATATATATATATATATATATATATATATATATATATATATATATATATATATATATATATATATATATATATATATATATATATATATATATATATATATATATATATATATATATATATATATATATATATATATATATATATATATATATATATATATATATAAATATATATATATATATATATATATATATATATATATATATATATATATATTTGATTGTTTCTAAAGCATCAGTGTTGTTCTGAATTGTCTTAAAAGAGTTCAAACTTGTGCACATACTTTGATAGAAAGTCTACAATCAGTAGACTGGTACCTGGAACATTTTGGTCAAAGTTCAATATGGTGAAACAAAACGGCGGCCTAGTCAAATGTTAAAAAACTGATTACTAAACTGGAATGAATTCAACATGACGTAATAAAACGGCGGTATTTGTTAATGTAAAAAGTACTTACTGAATTTATTTTAAGTTATGCCCAAAAATCAAGTGGCATATATATATATATATATATATATATATATATATATATATATATATATATATATATATATATATATATATATATATATATATATATATATATATATATATATATATATATATATATATATATATATATATATATATATATATATATATATGTATATATATATATATATATATATATATATATATATATATAAATATATATATATATATATATATATATATATATATATATATACAAACTAATTGGAAAACGATACCTTACAAAAATTCTGAACCATAAGAAATTGGTTTAAGATATTTCGAATATTACAAACATTGTTGCTATTGTTAGGGTGTTTATCTATAATTATCGCAATAAATAACCTCACATTTTAAGCGGCAAACTAATTGGAAACGTATTTCTGAATCAACATTTTCTAAGAACTTATAAGTTTTTGTCTCAATCTAGTACCTAGTATTTAGTTGGATATCCATTCGCTTCAATTACTTTTTAACACAGGCATGGACTGTAGTAGACGTCTACAAGTCTCTAGTGGAATACTGGTCCAAGTTTCTCTCATACCCTCGAATACTTCGTCGAAATTTTGGAAAGTTCTTGAACCTAATTTCCTTTTGTTAATTTGTTATATGGCTCTGCTGCAAGGCAATTCGCCAGATTGCTCTCCGCCAGGGGCTCAGAGTCGTTAAATCGGCGACCCTCGAAGTCGACCCTGCACCTTATTCCAGTTTGGAGACGTTATCGGTAGGATTTCCGGATGGCGAGCTCTATACTCCCGGATTTCCTGAATCTTTCCAATACTTCTCGATTTTTCCTCTTTTAATTCCTGAAATGCATCTTGGCTTCCACTAGGTGCCTCTTGAGAGTACTACTGATATCACGAGATGACCCTTTCTTTCAAGCTATCCCCTTACCCCTCCCACTCCCGCCACGTAGCGGCCGTTACGCTAATATTCTATGTAGAACTGCGGCAGACGAACGGGATAGAATGCAGGAACAACTAGGCCTCACACGTTCACAGCGTCTGCTCCCTTTCTAGCGGGGTCGTTAGTTTCCACTCTGAGCTGTTGAGTCTCCCGTTTCCCCCCGAAAAAAAGCAGCAAAACCGAACACGTGGCACCACTTATGTTTACAACACAGAGGTCTGCATTCGACGAGAGGAACCGAAGACTGTAATTTCCTTTTGACTACCATTCAAAGATTTTCTATTGGGTTAAGATCTGGACTAAAAGATGGCAATTGTAAAACATCAACATGATTATCCTGAAGACAGACAGCCACCCTCCTAGCACAGTGCTTTGGAACATTATCGTGTTGGAATTTCCAAAGTACTGATAAATTTTCTTCTGCATATGATTGCATTATGTTTTTCAGTATATTAATGTATTCATACTGATCTATGGTACCAGTTATTCTATAAAGAGGGCCAACACCATTCCAAGAGAAGCAGCCACAGAAAACGTTTTTCATCAGAACCAAATTTATTTACCTTGGATTCTTCTGCTTCCATTGTGGGACGTTCCGAGGAAGGTGATTTCTAGCAAATTCCAAACGGCTCCTTCGATTCACTTCAGAAAGGTGAGGCTTCTTCCTTGGTACCTTGCCAATAAGTTGTGCCTCGTTTAAACGATTACGAACACTTCGAACACTAAATTCCCTTGGATTTTCAACAAAAATTTCTTTCCAAATATCAACTGTTGATTTGTGAGGGTCTGCCTTAGAAATGCAAACAATTCGACGATCTGTTTCCATACTCGTTTTTCTGGCACGACGCTTTAAGGGGGAACTGCACGCAGTATTATGGATCATTTGCAAGCCTTCCGTCGCTGCAATATTATGTTAAGACTATAAGAGATATGTATTAGCTTCAATGTGATTTTAATAGAGAAATATATAAAGTTGGGAGCTAAATGCGATTTTTTATGAAAAAATCTAATCTAGAATTATAAAATAGAAGTATATTTGTCCATTTTCGATCATTTTTCGACCACTTTTTGACGCAAATGCCGTCGCATATAATTTTTTTTTCCATAAAATGGCTCTTTACCGCCTTGCATTGCTCCTTTGTCTAGGTAACTGCAAAATTTGAAATGGTAAATCGTACTCATGTCTTTGTATTTCTGCAGCGCGTGAACACTTTTGAACCCATTTTTAAACGAAATGTAATTTAAATTGCCTATACATAACATTTTTTTTTGCGGTCGGACGTGTAGGAAGTTTTTTCTAATACGTAGGTACCTTTTCATCTTACTTTGAACTTGACTAGACCTTGTCGCTAGTTCTTCATTTTTTGCGTGCAGTTCTCCCTTAAAGGAACAGTTCTAGTGGTTCCATGAATCCTAACATGATGAACAGCGTTAAATGCGCCTTTTGGAACGATTAACCATTTCTGCAATATTTTGATACGAATAGTCTTTTCTATGAAGATTCATAATGACTTTCATTTTCGTTACAACTTTTTCGCGAACCCATATTTGGAGAAATTCGAATGAAGATTAACATTAAATTATTGACAGGAATAGTCCACAACCCACTAAAGCTCTATTGTAACAATTGTCAATTTTAAAATAAGCCTTCTTGTTAGAAAATGTTGATTTTCAATTTTAAAATAATTTAAAATGGGCCTACTTGTAACAAAATGTTGATTCAGAAATACGTTTCCAATTAGTTTGCCGCTTAAAAATGGATTGTTCTTCAAATTTTGAATTGAATAAATTATTTTTTAAACCTAATAAGGTTGTTTAATGCGATAATAGTAGATGTACGGGTGTCCCATTTTCGTAGGTTTTACGGGGTTTCCAGCTTATGAGTAGAGATAGAGAGATGCGGTTTTCGCGACACCGTGCTACTTTTCGATGAAACTAAAGAGGCCGCAAACAGATTTGCCCTAACCATTTTAGTTTCCGTGCTACAGGGTGATTTTGAAAATTTGTCATTTTCGGACACCCCCTGTAACTCAGCTATCGTAAAATATATTTAAAATGTTTCAACTGGTATTTGTAGATTTTTTCACGTAGAATTCAGTGGCGTACTCAGATTTTTGCTGAGAGTCATAGTTTTTGACATATTGGCATAACCTACTATTTTTTAAATGGGACACCCTATATATTATTTTTTCATCTTATTCTTCGTGTCGAGAGCTTTTCAAAAACATACCATAAGTCATATTTATTTTCATAAATAACATGAAAAAATGCATTTTTCTTTAAACGGATTTATGGCATAGCAGATCAATCGAAATAAGAGAAGGTGGCTGTGGAGCCATGGAAAAAGTTAACAAATATTTATTAACGAAATAACAAAGTAACAGCATCAGAAAAAATTAGGAAGTAGGTAAAAGGTAATAATTATAATTTCATTAAAACTACAAATATTGTTCAAATTGTAGACCATTATGTGTCCTACAAGTGTGACAAACTTTAAAAATTCTTTTTAATGCATTTTCTATTGTAAATGACTGTCTTTGTAACTCTGCAAAAGCGTTTTCGGTGGCCATTCTTAGTTGTTCTAAGTTTTCGTATCGCCTTACATAAACCTTGTTTTCTAAATAACCCCACAAAAAGAAATCTAAAACTGAGAGGTCAGGGGATCGTGGTGGCCATCGAACAGGTCCGTGTGTTCCTATCCATCTTCCAGGAAAATGGTCGTTAAGCCAGTTTTGACTTATTCTGGCATTGTGGGCTGGAGCTCCGTCTTGCTGGAAATAAATCCTATTTAGTTGAGCCAAGGGAACATCATCCAAAATTCCTAATGCGTCTTCTAAGATTCGCACGTAACCAATCGAATTCAGATTTCCTTCATATATTTGGTAAACTATTTTTCGGTTGAAAATAAAACAGGAGACATTGAATCCAAATCTGCCCTGACGCTCCCTAGGAAAAATAACATGGTTGTTTTCTTGACTCCAAAATCGCGTGTTGTGTCTATTTAAAATCCCTGAACTAGTAAAATGTGCCTCGTCTGACCAAATAATCTTTTTTTCAAAATCGATATCTTCTGCCTTCATATTTATAAACCAATTGCAGAACTCCAATCTGCGCTCTGCATCACCAGGATGCAGATGATGCACAAGTTTGTATTTATAGGGTTTGAATTTGTGCTTTTTCAAAATTTTCTGCACTTTGGTTTTCGGTACACCCGCCTCTTCGTCTATTTTCCTGCAAGATGTTTCAGGAGCTGTCTGAACGAGGGCTAAAACGTTGACCTCAGATTCTTCGTTGTCTTTATTGTAAGTTCGCGATCGAGGCTTGCTAAAAGATCCATATTGGCAAAGATTATTTTTAATTTTTTGAAAAATTCTTTTTTCTGGTTGTCTTCTCTCGGGATATCTAAGATAAAATAAAGCGAACCAATAAAGTCAAAATGCAGAAAGATAAAAAAGAACTAACCTGTTCAGATAAAGCTCTGCCGCCTGATCTGCATCTTCATTAGACAATATAAAACACGCGTTCATATCATATTTCTCAAAATATTAAAATTTTTGATTCTGAGCCATATTAAAAACAATAATTATAATAGACGTCAAGAAAAATTTAAACGCAATAATGCCAAAAATGACAGCAGTAACGGCTGCCTGATCATATTTTTGTTAGCGTTGCCATGGCTACCACAGCCACCTTCTCTTATTTCGATTGATCTGCTATGCCATAAATCCGTTTAAAGAAAAATGCATTTTTTCATGTTATTTATGAAAATAAATATGACTTATGGTATGTTTTTGAAAAGCTCTCGACACGAAGAATAAGACGAAAAAATAATATATAGGGTCTCCCATTTAAAAAATAGTAGGTTATGCCAATATGTCAAAAACTATGACTCTCAGCAAAAATCTGAGTATGCCACTGAATTCTACGTGAAAAAATCTATAAATACCAGTTGAAACATTTTAAATATATTTTATGATAGCTGAGTTACAGGGGGTGTCCGAAAATGACAAATTTTCAAAATCACCCTGTAGCACGGAAACTAAAATGGTTAGGGCAAATCTGTTTGCGGCCTCTTTAGTTTCATCGAAAATTAGCACGGTGTCGCGAAAACCGCATCTCTCTATCTCTACTCATAAGCTGGAAACCCCGTAAAACCTACGAAAATGGGACACCCTGTACACCCTAACAATAGCAACAATGATTATAATATTCGAAATACCTTGAACCAATTTCTTACTAACAACGTCTCAGTTTTTCGTAAGGGATCGTTTCCAATTAGTTTGCCGTCACTGTATGTGTGCGTGGCTAAATGACTAAGTATTGAACTAAATTGGGTCACACTTCAGTATTGCTAAGGAAAGATTCATAACGAGGGAAGTTCCAGGTAAAGAAAATTTACTGTTTTTTTTTAAGTATGGACATCGATTACTCCGCGATGTTTTGACCAATTTTAATGAAAAGTTCAGAATATTCAGGATATTACCTGAAGGGTCCCAAACAAGCATATTTTAAAAATATAATAAATGGCGGAATGGCACCATTTTCAATTATTTAGGCGAATACCGGGGTCAATATATATTGCGTTCACCATATCACCAGGAAAAAAGTATGCGTGTTAATATCGTGTTTGATATGGTTTTCGGAATTCAGTATCCAGATCTCGTGGAGTAAAGATGCCTGAAGATGCCTCGTGCAATGTAAGGAGAAACGCCGGATAGTAATTCCAATTTGACATGGTGTAATCCCAAGAACCATGGTTTCTTAATTGACCAAAGCCGTGAAAGCTTCCGTTTTATGTATGTTTATTATTCATTCTTTCAAAGGCCGTTTTATTCGTTTTATTAGTTATTGTTACTTGTTCCGTTTACAATATTTTCAGAATGCGCCTGTAAAATCGAATCTCAAAAGCTTCCTTTCATGGCTGCTTCTGTCAGGGTCCAGGACTCTCTCAGGAGGACGAAGAACAAGAAGCCATATCGTATTACTAGTTTTTGTAGGTACAGGGGTACTGCCATGATCGACTCTCTTAGTGGCACTTAAAGTAGTCCTGGTGGTTCGCGTGTTTTTTTTTAAGATGATCATAAATGTCCGTTTAATAAATTTAACGAAATTTTTTATTGTTATTTTTATTTTTATTTTATGTTGAAATCTAAATAGTTTGCTGTGAAAATATTCGTACAAAAAGCCAAATAAACTTATGAAGATGAGGAGTAATAAAAAATATTTAAAAACTGTTCTTGTTTACACAGTCTACATATTCTAGTAAAAAAGAACAGAATCATATTGGGCCCTACACCAAAAACTGCTTTAGGTGTCTAAAACCATGAAAAAATCCTATTTGTTCATGTTCAGACTAATTTTATGTTTTATACGAATATTCCAAATATTTCTCTCTGATATGCACTACTATCTTTTTAAAACTTTAAACAGTTGAAAAGTGTTTTACGATAAATTTAGATATCATCGCGATTTTATAGCCACTTTAAATAAATTATGGGGAAAAGATAATGAAATGTTGAATATTTGCCAAATTTAATACGGATAGATTTTAAAAATTTTATTCAGAATAGGCGTCTATTGTAGATATAATACTATATCCATGAACAAATAAACTGAAAATGAACCAGTGGCGTAGTCGGCTGTTAGAAGCAAAGCATCGGTTATCGAAAACGGAACAGAAGGAGGTGAGAGGGGCAGAAAAACAAGTGATGACTAAAAAAGATCATCACGCCGTTTTGGCGCTATTTTACACATAAGGCGTTGCACTCACCCTTAAACTTTACAGAAAACCGAAATAAACTGAAGCGAAGAAACCGAAATTATGTAAATAGGTATTGAATAATGTAGGTAACAAAATGCGGGACATGAAAGAAAACCGGGCGGAGTCAATCTGTTTAGGAAGGTCGGCCAAGAAATCTCTTTAAACCAGTGGTGTCCCGTCGTTCTTTAAATAATATGGCACTCCTTTTTGACTGTACGCACTTCAGATGATTAAAAAATGTAACTATGCTTAATGAACCTTTATCTATATTTGTCTGTTTTCTTTCGTGTACCGCGCTTCTATATCTCTTTTGTGTTGCAAAAACGGCGAACTGTCAAATTTTAAAATGATTTAAATTTGATTTTTCCAGGGCAGCCAGCATCAGATCCAGTGAACGAGATTTATCAAAATTTTAATTTATGCAGTTCGACTTTGAGCTACTCAGGTCTCCGTTTGTCATATTACTTTATACAGAGGCCGTCATTGTGAAGTACTATACAGGGCGTTTCCTAATTGCGTGCTGATGTTAAAGGGAGTGTTTTTATGTCCTAAAAGTCTTAACTTGTGAGATACAGGATGGTAAATTTAAAAAGAAAACATTTTGTTTCATCCCAATTCTGATGCTATTGTAGATAACTGCATGAAATTTGCCACACGTCTTCTATGCATTAAGGAGCATACAGATTTACCCAGGTTAATTACATATGCACGCCACTGGTAGAAATTTCAAAAATTGATTGTTAATAAAAAATGCCATTTTATACAACAAAGGACGTGTATCAAATTTCACCCTGTTATTTATCTATAATAGCATTAGAATTAGGATTTTAAAAAAATGTTTTTTTTAAATCCTGTATCTCCAAAGTTAAGACTTTTAGTTTCATATTAAATTTTTTTCTTAAAATGGTCCAAGAATGACCTCTCTGTAACATTAGCACGCAATTAGGAAACGCCCTGTATAGTACTTTACAATGACGCCCCCTGTACAAAGTAATATAACAAACGGAGACAAACGGTCACTTTTGGCATACCCGAATAGCCCGAACCGCATAAGTTAAAATTTTGATAAATCTTGTTCACTGGAATCAGTGCTGGCTCCCCTACTATAACTACATTTATGTGTTAATTTTGGAGATATTTTTTGACACCCGGTATTGAACAGAAAATTAATTATTTTGAAGCAGCAAAATGAAAAAAAAACTAAGCCATTTTTGAGGTTGACGGCTGTGATTCTAATGGTTCGATTCCTTCTAAATCGTTGTCTTCCTCTGAAAATGATGAGGTTTCGTCGTCACTACTTGAAGATCCTAGTGTGATAACTAAATCATCAATAACCGTTTCAATTTTGCCGTCTTCTTCCCAGTATTTATTTTAATAGAACGAACATGTTTAACATACGATTTCCAATTTTCAGCCGATATTGAGTCAATCGCTTCTAATGTTATTTTATTTAAATCTTTAATTGAAAGTTCGCCGGTGTTGCGTTCTCGAATATATTTTTTTACTCCTGCCCATGCAAGTTCAATAGAGTTGAGGTCGCACATGTATGGAGGCAGCCCTAAAGGTGTATGACCGAGGTTACGTAAAAGACCATCAATTTTATACTTTTTTTCTCTAGGCTTGTTGGCTGATATTACTTCATATAATTGATATTTTCTCCATGTTGGGTCACATACAAGATTGTTCGACTTACGCCACGATATCATATGAGCTTTTGTAGAGTATTTAGTTAACACTTTATCTTCTACTTGAGAATGATAAGACGCATTATCCATTACCACGACTGATTTGGAAGGAATGTTAGGCAGAAGCTTCTCGAGCAACCACAACAGTTGTTAGTCCCGAGCAAAAAACTAAAGCAGCACCTGGAACAAATCCGGCTCCTGAAACAGCATGAACTATAATAAAACGACTACTAGAGCGGATTCCCTGAACAACACCTGTAACACTTTCACTTTACCAGCATTTCTTCACTGTCATATCAGTATCTACCCAGATTTCGTCTAGATACACAATATTGCGTCCTTCTTGGCTATATTGCCTTACAGTTGATAGATATTTCACCCGCCAGTAAAGTAAAAAATATTTGGTCTCTCAATGAGCAATTTTCGTTTGAGCACTTGCGCCAAACAAAACCATTTGATCGTAAAAGCCGATTTAAGGTTTTATACTCGTACGGAAAATCTATTTTGTTCTTTACAGCACGAAGTGGGGGTTTGCAGGTCGGAACCTTCTTCAAGTTTATATAAAAATCCTCTATTGTTCGTCTAATTACTTCAAAATCACCATCGTCAATTTTATCTTTGTAGGATAATCGGGGTCTTTTTTTACCAGGAGATTTTAAAGGTGAAGTAGAACATAAGCGATCATTATGTTCTCTTTGAATTTTTCTTACACTACTTTCCGAAACACCAGTGTAAAATTCAGCGCGTTCTGTTCGATTTTGAATTGGAATGCTCAAACTATTATTTTCAGCTTCTCTAGTACAGGCCTCTATAATGCTCGCAATAGCTTCACGTGCACCGCTTCGAATTGTTTTTCCTGTTTTGCTCGCCGTTGTTACTTCGAAATAATAATTCAAATTCAACGCAACGCGTTTATATAGAAATGAAAACGAATGCTCGAAATGTATAGGCGCCAATGGAAATAGCTAGAACCGTCTAGCGGCAAGTGCATGGAGAATCTAGGCACATCCCAATTACAAGTGGACCAGTGTAAAATTTACTAAATCCTCGATTAATTTTCCGTACCGCTTAGCTGGCGCACATTATAGGTGAAGCGGCAAACAATTACAACAAATAAAATAACATAAAATTTATTTGCGTACACATGTTTTACTTTTCCGCTTGCGTAAGACCATGAACCTTTATTATAAAGACCGCCCGGTTTTCTTTCGTGTGCCACAAATCGTACGGCAATACACAAGGAATAAACATGACGAATTAAATTGCATAGTTTTATTTTTTGAATATTTTAAATAATTATATATTTTTATTGTAAGATATATTATCTTTTCTAGAAGTTAATTCAAGTAAATCATTAATATTTTCAAAACAAATTATTAAACTTACTTGTGAGATAAAAGTTATATAAACAGTTCTGACAAAAATGCAAAGAAGAATACACCTCGGGGAAGCTGACCTAAAGATAAAATACTTTAATGGATTGCCAAGGATTATTAAGCCTAGACTTCCGACGGCCCAGGACGCGACCCCTAAGGACTCAAAAAACTAACCACTCAGACATACACCTCCATAACATTTCTGTACACTAACCTTTGCTCAATAAGTGCCAAATTTGATGAATTTTTATTGGAAATCCAAGACAGGAAGCCGGACTTCATTCTTATTACTGACACATGGTTAACTACCAACATACCGGACGCTCTGATGTCTATTCCCGGCTATGTTTTGTTTAAAGAGGACCGGTCAACTACGAATGAGCAGGGTGTTGTACGGCGAGGAGGAGGAGTATGTGTTTATGTCAAGAGCGAGATTCCTGGTCACCAGGTTGTTTGTAATAAACGGGTGATGCTAGTCGGTTCCACCCAAATAGACACTATATGGTTGAATGTCAAGGTTGGAGCAGTCCATCTATTACTGGGATGCATATACCGACCACCCAATTGCTCAGTGGATGAAAACAATAAAATTCTGGAGATGCTTGCTGAATTAAGTTATACTAATATTACATCAATAGTTTTTGGGGATCTGAACTATCCTGAGATAGACTGGACCCTGGGTCAAGTGACAAAACATAATCCCTCTGCTGAAGAGTTTCTTTGGGCTTACCAAAAATCGGTACTCTAACAGTTGGTAAATTTTAACACGCGGTTTAGAGAGGGTACTGACCCATCCCTTCTTGACATATGTTTGGTGTCTGATGAGAGACTTATGACATGGGTGGAGGTTGCTCCTCCAATTGGTAAAAGTGATCATGTGACTATATTAGCCACCGCTCAGCTTATGTTAACACCACTTACAAGGAAACTACAACTACGCAAAAGCTATTGGAAGGCCGATTATATCACAATAAATAACTTCATATCACAGTGGGTGCCTGATAGCAGTATCTCACACTTTCAAAACTGCGAAAGCCTCTTAACTGAGATCTCGGATACATACATCCCCTTGCAGCATCCTAAGAAGACATATAACAAACCATGGATCTCAAAGACGCACATTAAACTGATAAACCGAAAAAGACGAATTTGGCTTAGGTATCGAAACACTAACAGGGCGTGTGACTACAAACTGTACAAAGCTTCAAAAAACGAAGTCTCTATAGCATTGAGAAGGGCTAGAAATACATATGAGAGTAGTCTCCTAGAGCAAGGTCCAAGAAGATTTTACCAGTACATAAACAGCTGCCTTGACTCCAGAGTCCAGAACTTAGTTTTAAAGGAGGGCGGTCAACTTGTGTCCGAGGCGCTGCATGTAGCTGAGGTTTTCGCTATACAGTTTGTCAAAGTGTTTATTCATGAGGACACCTCAAATATTCCACAACTTCCAGCGACCAGTTACTCTATACCATCAATTGAGTCCATTGTTTTTACTTCAGAAAAAGTGGAAAAGGTATTGAACGACCTTAAAAGCTCTGCTAGTCCTGGACCTGATAATGTGTCTCCCGTTCTGCTTAAAAACTGCCGAGCAACTTTATGCAGCATCCTTGCTGATTCGATGACTGAGTCTTTCAATCGTGGCAGGGTACCCGAGATTTGGAAGGGTGCTGTGGTAATCCCCATATATAAAAAAGGAGACAAGCAAGATCATTGCTAATGAAATCACGGAATTCCTTCAGATGTACCATGAGGGACTTGTGCTTAACCAACATGGATTTCTTAAGGGAAAGTCAGTAACATCCAATCTGTTGTCTAACTTGGAACTATGGACCAAGGCACTAGAGGATCACTTCCCAATGGACGTGATTTACCTCGATTTTGCTAAAGCATTTGACACCGTTCCCTTAAATAGACTTCTATGTAAGCTTAACCATTTTGGCATCCGAGGTCCATTGCTCTCCTGGATTAGGGATTATCTGTCAGATAGGTATTACCAAGTCAGAATAAATGGCAGGCTCTCTGGAAGGCATACAGTTATTAGTGGTGTTCCGCAGGGATCTGTGCTGGGTCCTCTCCTTTTTATAATATATGTATCTGACCTAGCAACAAACATGTCTTGTATGACTAGTATGTACGCAGATGACACTAAAATATATGGTGATCCCACAAGTCATCACGGTAGTTTGGTGGAGGATCTTGCTGAGTTGGAGAGGTGGACGAGGGATTGGCTGCTCGAGCTAAATATTAGCAAGTGTGCAGTGCTTCACATTGGATATAACAACCCGCTTCTTGATTATCACATTGATAATAACTTACTAAAGAAAGTCACTGAACAGGTGGACCTCGGTGTTCGCATTTCACATGATCTGAAGTGGAAGCATCACATAAACAACATTGTGAAAAGGGCAAACTGCACAATCTATCTAATTCGTAGATGTTTCCGCAATATGACACCGGAACTATTTCTCAAAGTCTACAAGACATATGTAAGACCATTGTTGGAGCATGCTGTTGTTGTGTGGAGTCCGTATTTCAAAAAGGATATTGATGCTCTAGAGAGGGTCCAAAGAAGAGCGACAAAAATCCCACCTCTGTTGAGAGGGTTGTCTTATGATGACAGGCTTAAAGCCCTCAAGCTTAGCACACTGGAGGAGAGGCGAAATAGAGGATGCCTAATAGAAACCTTTAAAATCCTACATGGGCACTACAAATGTGACATAAATTTCTTTCACAGAAACACCAATCAACATCTCCGAGGACATTCTCTAAAGTTGACAGCATTTATTATGCAATTATGTTGGTACTGGGGTGTAATCACAACTATAAAGTGTGGATAGTTAAATTTAAAGTGCATGGACATAATAATGGCAGTTAATCGGTTACAACCGCCTACTGTCTAATAACCATAATAATAATAATAATAATAATAAAAATTGTGTAGGAGAATTCAAAGACCTGATAAGCGCCGAATATGCGGTGTCTAAGTTACTTTATATACGTAGATAAACATGTCTATTGAATATTACAGATACGACAACAATGAGTACTAAAAAAATGTTTTACTAACTTACCCGAATAATAAGCATGTCGATAATTCGGATATCGTTAATTTTTCCGTATTTTGTAAATTCTTCTCGTAACTTCTGCTTGCACATTTTTTCATTGTACTGGATATCAAAATGCTTCACTGAAATTTAAATTTAGATACATAATATATCAATACATCCATCCTCACTAACCCTACATACATTCCTAAAGAAGCATTCATGTAATATAATTTTTTCTTTATCTGTTTCTTTTTTCGTAACTTTAGTTATAACTGCTTCCATAATGGCTAACCGTATACACCTTCAGATTATTTTTTGTTTCAATAATGATACATACATACTCTCAGTCATTCCACTTATAGATATTTTAGGTTGTAAAATAACTGTTAGTTACTTTGTATTTTATATTTTTATCGTGTACATGCCCTCTCGGCAACAAATACTCAAATTGAAATTTTTCTAGACTCTCTTTTGTCATTGGGCATAAAAAACATAGACTTTGTTAAGTTGCGATGACATTTTTAACTTTAGGCAATTTAATAACATACCCAATGTAAATAACCGCTGTCTATATCTTGTTTTTACCAATTTTGACATCAATCTCTCTAGAAATGATATACCACTTATAAAAAGGTAGGATGGTGAGGCCATCCTACCTTTTTGGTGACTTTTCAAGCATCTTTTCCTCGCCTGCTGAACTTTCCTGTGAAATCCCTCCCCTGTTCAATTGCAGAAAAGCAGATTATGATAGTGATGTATGAGTTAATGCTTAATGTTGACTGGTCTCCCGTTCTTAATTGCACCGAGGCTATGTCAGAATTTTTATGAAATTTTGGACGCTATATTCCTTTTTCTATATTCCTCCCTGGTTTACAAAAGATATCATTAACTTGATTTTTAAGTTAATGAAACAAAATGCTTATCATAAATTTAAAACACATAAATCCGATTTTTACCTTAATAAGTAAAGGGCTCTGCGCAGATCGATCAAATTACAGTCTGATGTGGCATACAATCAATCTCTCCACAAAGCTGAGGCAAGCTTAACTGCTGACCTTGCAGACTTCTGGTCTTTTGTATAAAGTTAGAAGGCTCAATCTCGAATCCCTGCCAGCATGAGGAACTCTGACCGCTCTTTCCATGGACTCCACAGTATCGTCTCAGCCTCTGCTGAATATTTCCAAATTCATTTCAACCCGTTGTGAACATTCTTCTATTAGCGGATTCCGATACCACAGTTATCCCTACAATAACCACCGGTGACATAATTTCTGCAAGTAAGAGACTTAAAAATAAGCTCACTGCCGGTCCTGACGGCGTTCCAAACTTCATAGTGAGGGACTGTTCTTACGTTTTATGCTATCCGCTTTTAACCTTATTCTAAAATCCACAGTCTTTCCAGGTGTCTGGAAGGTGGCTAGGGTTTGTCCCATCCTAAAAAAAGATGACCCTTCATTGATTGGGAATTACCGTCCCATCACCATCCTATGCAATTTTCTAAAGTATTTGAGATTATTTTACATAAATTCATATTTGTCAAGGTCGAGAACAAGCTCTTCAATGAGCAGCATATATTTATCTCCAACAGATTTTACTAACTTATGCTCACTCTCGCATTATGTTTGTGACGTACTCAACAACAGAAGTCAGGTCGATGTAATATATATAGACTTCAGGGAAGCATTTGATCAGATTAACTATTATATCTTGCTTCAGAAGCTGCAATGTTCGTCTGGATTCTCCAACAATCTCGCTAGACTCCTCAGCTCGTATGTTCTGCAGCGTCAGTAATTTATCGAAATTAATGACTTCAGGTCTATATCATTCACTCCGACATCTGGCATTCCACAAGGTTCTAACCTGGGACCTCTCCTGTTTAACCTGTCCGTAGATGACCTCATTCAAAAGGTTGGCTGCGCAAAGCTTGCATACGCAGATGATCTAAAAATCTTTCACCGAATTGACACTTCTACGGACTGTATCTTCTTACAAATAAATATCGATATTGTCAGTGAATGGTGTAGAACCAACAGGCTGAACTTGAACGTCTCTAAATGTCACGTCATGTCAACAGAAAAAAATTTCCCGTTGCCTTTACCTATTTAATTGATGGGAATCTTCTTGGTAGATCAACAATCGCAAAGGATCTTGGAATAATATTTGATGAAAAATTTACATTCATTCCGCATATTGAGCAAATGGTGTCTGGTGCTTCAAGAATGTTGGGATTTACTAATTCGAAATTGCAAACAATTTTCCAACGTAATAATCAACTGATAAAATTTTGGTACGAATCTAAGATGGCGAAACAAAAAGCCTGAAAAAACTATTTAATAGATTAACTTTTGAGCAAGAATTAATTGTGGTATAGAGATGAACTGGTAAAACTGTGGATCTAATTCAAGATGGCGGAACAAAATGGCGGCCAAATGAAATGTTTTTAATCGTGAAAAAAATTCAGGGTTTTACATATCTTCACATTTTCGCCTCCCTAGATGCCAAAAAATACATTTTTTCAATTTCATTGGTCTGTCAGTCTGTCAGTCTGCGGCGTAGCTAAAAACTACTTACCTGATTGACTTCAAATTCTTTTATGTGGGACTGACCTGGTAAGATTTTGGTAAAAATCTAATATGGGAGAATAAAATGGCAGTCTAGTGAAATGTTAAAAACAATTATCAATAAAAAAAAATTCCAATTTACCTCAAATTTGGCACAAAAATTAAGTGTTACATATAAATCAACCTCTAAAATTTTGGTACGAATCTAAGACAGCAAAACAAAATGGCTGCCTAATAGATTATTTTAAAAATCAGCCTGAAAAACACTTATTAGATTAAATTCAAATATTGGGCAAGCATTAAGGGTGACAGAGATAAACTGGTAAAATTGTGGATGAATTCAAGATGGCGAAACAAAATGGCGGCCAAATAAAAAGTCCAAAAAATCAACGTAAAAAGATCTTTTTATTGAATTCACTTCAAATCTCACAGCAAAATTGAATGTGATACAGGGATTAACTTGTACGAATTCAACATGACGGTACAAAATAGTGGTCTTAAAAAAACAGTGTAAAAACTACTTAATCAATTTATTTTAAATCATACCCAAACATTAAGTGTGGCATAGGTAGAAACTGGTAAAATATTGGTACGAATACAATATGGTGGAATAAAATGGCGCCCAATAAAAATTTTTGAAAAGGCAATATACTAAATGACTATGTCCGGAACTAAGTTGGGTTACACTTTACCATTCCTAATAAAAAGAACGATTCATAACGAGGGAAGTTCCGGGTAAAAATTTACAAGTCAAAAACTAGATTTGTTTATATTACAGAAGCTACCTACCTTGTAAAAATAAAAGCTAGCAAGTAAATTAGTATTTGGAAACTAAAAATTAATTTCCAAAATCCATTTCTTTCTCTTCAGTTTAACGGCCTTGAGCTGCATGGGCTATACGGCCGATGTGTTGCTATATTTTCAATTTTTAATTTTCAAAATTTGTTTGTTTTTTTTTGTATTATCTTTCAATGTCATTTTATTGCTTCTTGGCTTCCACTAGATGCCCCTTGAGAGTACTACTGGTCTCACGAGATGACCTTTCTTTCAATCTCTCCCATTACCTCTCCCACTCCCGCCACATATCGGCCATTACGCTAATATTCTGTGTAGAACTGCGACAGACGAACGGGATAGAATACAGGAACAATTAGGCCTCACACGTTCACATAGTCTGCTCACTTTCTAGCGTGGTCGTTAGTTTCCACTCTGAGCTTCCCCTCGAAATAAAGCAGCAAAACCGAACACGTGGAACCACTTATGTTAATAACACAGAGGTTTGCCTTCGATGAGACGAACCGGAAGAATCTCCAAAATCCATTTAAAAACATAAAAAAGTTGGGTTAAGTTGTTAGTTCGTCATCTTACATTGAAATTTTAGTATTTAGCCTTAAAGTGATAAAGTTAAACGAACTTTACAGCTACTGCAAAAAGCTAAGCACTAAAACAAAATTCTGTTCTATAAGTATAAATAAAATATAATAAATATAAAAGTAATTATTTACTTACACGTATCACCGCCTATTTGGATGGTTTTTAAGATTATTCCTATTGTGTGAATGTATTAACCAGTAAGATTTAGGAAAAAGAAGGGTTAAAATAGTAAAATCTAATATTGAACACTTTTATGGTGGATAACTTAGAAACGAGACGTCGTCCAAAAAAATATGATTTCCGATTCGTTGTAAGCGGTCAAAATTTTACTGGTGTAGCAAAAATCATCAAAATCGACGATGGAAAGTGAAAGTAAATAATTACCAATATAAAATATCATATTACCTATATATGGAATTTGTCTGTACCAAGCCTTGTACAAATTTAGAACACGCCTTCTTGCTTCGCCGTGATCTAAAGACAAAATTGGCTTGACTTCTTTAAATATTCTCTTTGTTGTTTCTGATGCCATTTTGACATTAATAAATATCTGATAAATATTTTACTACTACTTACGGTTAATGTTTTGACTTGTAGTTACATGGTGACATGTATCTGACAAGCAACAACTTCAACCACGGTATAGCTAATAATTTTAGGCTCTTGTAGAGATTAGGTATTTCCAATTTCCTCACCTTTTTGAGGTTCACTGTAGAGCTCGCCGCGAAATAAACACATTTCAGCAAAAATATTTGCGGATGAGCCACTTTTTTTGCAAAAGAAAGCATAACATCATGTGTAAGGCACTATATAGTTATAAACGTCTACTTTTACTTTAATTGTGTTAAAATTGCACTCAGAATAGATAATTAGAGTATATTATTATATAATATACTCTTTTTTAATTTAAATTTAATTTAATATGTTGATGTTATTCAACTAAAAAATTCTCTTAAACAGACATTTGATATTTCATTATTAATCTAGAATTCAAGAAGCAATGTTGCCAAATTCAAATTAATTTTAACATGGAAGAATTCATTACTGTTTATTAGGGTTGTTAATAATATTTTGTTGCATAGTTGAAACGTTGTCATTAGGAGCACAAGGTGAAACAGCAAAGGGTTAGCACCAGGTTAGGTGCCGAAGACATCATCATTAAAGCCATAACTTAAAAACCCGTGGAATACAAAAACTGCCAGCGGAGCTGGCAGTTAACCTTGATACAGTCGGTAAATCGATTAGTTAGTACCAGGTAATGTGCCGATACATAAAAGACAGTACAGTTCAATCACTGACAACGTAAAGTTAAATTTAAGATATTTACATCATAAATTAAGAAATGTAAGGTAATTTGACGATACTGTTGTTGTCCTTTTATTTCTAATACTATCTACTAAGGGGTTTTTGCACTGCAATATTTAGAAAATTGTAGGAAATTTGGTCAGTTTTAATTTTTTTTTCTTGGTCAAAAGTGCTTCATCAAATTTTATTTTTTTAATCTTTACTATAAGACATAGGCTTTCGATTAAAATTTCAAAAAATCGTAAAATCCGAGATACTTACTTTCAACAAGACCCGAATTATAATTTAAACTTTTTTTTATAGAGTAAGTGGTTTTCAAATATTGCCAATACTTAAATTCATGCCGATATTTCCATGATTTCGACCTTTCGCACGGGAACAACCTGTTCAGGATTTTTCGAGAGGCCGTGTCACGGACTTGGGGGTAATTCGTATGTAAAATAACTTTAATTTGACACCAAAAACCAAAGACTTTGTTACTTTTTGATATCAACTTAGATGCAACAACACAATGACCATTCGTCCATCATTAAGGGGGACAGTCCCATAAGACCCTCATTGAAAAATGTCTCCGAAAGCTTACCCCATTGCCCAAAATGCCACCCAAGGCGGCCCCCATTGTCCTATGAGACCTCTGTTTTTTAAATGTTAATTAATTGAAGAAGCGTTGTTATTGTCTTCATTTGAAAGCGATGACCGTTTATAAAACTGTTATACTGAAAATATTTATTTGTTTGAAAATTATGTTTTATTTATATACAGGGTGTTCACTAATTTATGGTACACAGCAAGGGAAGGAAAATATTATCTATATTATATTTATTACGTAAAAAAGCTATTGAAGATATTTTGGTTTAAATGAAAATTTTAATTGTCAAAACTTAGTGAATAAAACTAAGACTTTTGTTATTGTATCTCCTTACAATTTAACTACTTGTAGAAAGAATTTTTTTACAGATAATTGGGAGTAATCAAGTTTTATATTTTAATAAATTCTTTTGAAACAAAAAATATTTTATAAGAGACAACTGTATCCTGCATTAACTGAAAGAGAAATAATATTTATTAATAAAATATATAAAGTTTTCTGTTATAAATGTTGGAGTGATTCCGATTCACTTTAATACTAAACGACAGCCTAATTAAAAAAACTATTCGTTTTGAAACGACTCCACAGCATTCACAATTGTTTGCCATAATACCTCTTGAGTATTCACTCTTTCTTTATACACCAACGATTTTATATATTCCAACACACAAAAATCAAGTGGAATCAAATCGGGGCTTCGAGCCGGCCACAGCATCTGGCTTTTACGGCCTATCCAGCCATCGGGAAAATGGGCATTCATGTAATATGTGACAAGTCTAAATAAGTATGCCGTTGCATAAATATTTTGCATGAATAACACATTCTGTTGTAGCGTATAAGAAGTTCGTCTAAATAAGTGGGTAATTGAAATTGTAGAAAATTAAGATACCGTTCGCTGTTTCAATTGGGTAATAATTCGAATGGATCCAATAAATAATTACCAATAAAACCACACCATACATCAATCATAAACTCTTGTTGGAACGTTCACTTGCTAAGTGTTCTTTACTTTGCAAAGCAATGCGTCATTTACTTCAAAGTTATTAAAGTGCGGGACACGAAAGAAAACCGGGCGGAGACAGTCCGTTTAGGAAGGTCGGCCAAGAAATCTCTTTAAACCAGTGGTGTCCCTTTAAATAATATGTAATGTAACTATGCTTAATGTACCTTTATCTATATTTGTCTGTTTTCTTTCGTGTACCGCACTTCTATATCTCTTTTGTGTTGCGAACTTTCGAATTTTAAAATGATTTAGTTTTGATTTTTCTTGATCGATTTACCTATAAATATATTTTTTCTTGAGTTCTGTCGTTAACGGTTCCCGGGCTACTGCCTAGGTCCACTATTATTGCACCACCCAGTATAGTTATACACGATTTACAAGTCCAGATTTTACAAGGGCAGCCAGCATCAGATCCAGTGAACGAGATTTATCAAAATTTTAATTTATGCAGTTCGACTTTGGGCTACTCGGGTATGCCAAAAGTGGCCGTCTGTCTCCGTTTGTCATATTACTTTATACAGTGGTCCTCATTGTGAAGTATTGTACACGGCGTTTCCTAATTGTCAAAGGGGGTGTTTTTATGTCCTAAAAGTCTTAACTTTTGAGATATGGTAAAGTTTAAAAAGAAAACATTTTTTTTCATCCCAATTCTGATGCTATTGTAGATAACTGCTTGAAATTTGATACACGTCCTCTATGCATTAACGAGCATACGGATTTACCCAGGTTAATTACATATGCACGCCACTGGTAGAAATTTCAAAAATTGATTGTTAATAAAAAATGCCCTTTAATGCATAAAAGACGTGTATCAAATTTCACAGTTATTTATATATAATAGCATCAGAATTAGGATTTAAAAAAAATATTTTTTTAAAACCCTGTATCTCCAAAGTTAAGAATTTTAGGTTCATATTAAATTTTTTTCTTAAAAAGGTCCAAGAATCACCCCCCTTTAACATTTGCACGCAATTATTAAACGCCCTGTATAGTACTTAACAATGACGCTCCCTGTACAAAGTAATATGACAGACGGAGACAAACGGTCACTTTTGGCGTACCCGAATAGCCCAAAGTCGAACTGACATGAAAAAAAAACTAAGCCATTTTAGAGATTGACGGCTGTGATTCTAATGGTTCGATTCCTTCTAAATCGTTGTCTTCCTCTGAAAATGATGAGGTTTCTTCGTCACTACTTGAAGATCCCAGTGTGATAACTAAATCATCAATAACCGTTTCAATTTTGCCATCTGCTTCCCAGTATTTATCTTCAGTAGAATGAACATGTTTAACATACGATTTCCAATTTTCAGCCGATATTGAGTCAATCGCTTCTAATGTTATTTTATTTAAATCTTTAATTGAAAGTTCACCGGTGTTGCGCTCTCGAATATATTTTTTTACTCCTGCCTATGCAAGTTCAATAGGGTTGAGGTCGCACATGTATGGAGGCAGCCTTAAAGGTGTATGACCGAGGTTACGTAAAAGACCGTCAATTTCATACTTTTTTCTCTAGGCTTGTTGGCTGATATTACTTCATATAATTGATATATTCTCCATGTTGGTTCACATTCAAGGTTATTCGATTTAAGCCACGATATCATATGAGCTTTTGTAGAGTATTTAGTTGGCATTTTATCCTCTACGTGAGAATGATAAGACGCATTATCCATTACCACGACTGATTTGGGAGGAATGTTAGGTAGAAGCTTCTTGAGTAACCAGTTTTCAAAATTATCTCTATTCATCTGTCCATGATAATCTCAAGTTGTTAGTCCCGAGCTAAAAACTAAAGCAGTACCTGGAACAAATCTGGCTTCTGAACCAGCATGAACTGTAATAAAGCGACTACTAGAGCGGATTCCCTGAACAACACCTGTTACACTTTCACTTTACCAGCATTTGTTCACTGTCATATCATTATCTACCCAGGTTTCATCTAGATACACAATATTGCGTCCTTCTTGCCTATATTGCCTTACAGTTGATAGATATTTCACCCGCCAGTGAAAAATATTTGGTCTCTCAATGAGCAATTTTCGTTTATTTTGGCACTTGCGCCAAACAAAACCATTTGATCGTAAAAGTCGATTTAAGGTTTTATAACCGTACGGAAAAATCTATTTTGTTCTTTACAGCACAAAGTAGGGGTTTGCAGGTCGGAACCTTCTTCAAGTTTATATAAAAATCCTCTATTGTTAGTCGAATTACTTGAAAATCACCATCGTCAATTTTATCTTTGTATGATAATCGGGGTCTTTTTTTACCAGGAGATTTTAAAGGTGAAGTAGAACATGAGCGATCATTATGTTCTCTTTGAATTTTTCTTACACTACTTTCAGAAACACCAGTGTAAAACGCAGCGCGTTCTGTTCGATTTTGAATTGGAATAGTCAAACTATTATTTTCAGCTTCTCTAGTACAGGCCTCTATAATGCTCGCAATACTTCGAGATAATAACTCAAATTCAACGCAACGCATTTATATAGAAATGAAAACGAATGCTCGAAATGTATAGGCGCTACTGGAAATAGCTAGAACCTTCTAGCGGCAAGTGCATGGAGACTCTAGGCACATCCCAATTACAAGTGGACCAGTGCAAAATTTACTAAATCCTCGATTAATTTTCCGTACCGCTTAGCTGGCGCACTTTATAGGTGAAGCGGCAAACTATTACAACAAATAAAATAACATAAAATTTATTTGCGTACACAAATTTTACTTTTCCGCTTGCTTAAGACTATGAACCTTTATTTTAGCTTCGCGGACTAAAATTTCTTCTTTCTGCTCTAGAGTTTATAGTCTTGGGCGCCCCGCCGAATCTCGTTTAGGACGGAAGGAACCAGTTGCTCGTAATATTTTCGTTCAAATATACTAAGGTAAAGATTTTTGAAAATCTTAAAGTAGGACTGTTTTTAATGTCGGTACACTTTTCGATATCTATGGTGTACTCTACGGTCATTCACATTTTTTCTGCGCATATACGCATACTACCTCCTGCATCTATACTCGATAGAAAAAAATCATTTCACTGCATTTTGCAATTAACTGAAAGTCAATTTGTTTCAAATGTTTTTTACAAACATCTGAAATGTAAACAAATAACGGGAAAGTTTGATAGTAGTTAAATTTGTATCATGTCTTATTGCATTTGTTTTACTAGCCTACTATAGAAAATTGTTACATTTACAAAATAACAAACTTAAAAGGGTACATTGAATCATTTAATCGCATTTAACGTTTACTCGAAGCGACATTAACAAGGTACAGCTTTTTTATGTAATAGAAATAGTATAAGTAATATTTTCGTTCAAATATACTAAGGCCCAAAAAGTTAAGACCATTTAAACGTACTCCACATGTCACAGGCAGTGCCGTCTATAATTTAGATTAATGTTTTTATGCTCATAAACCCCCAAGTACATTTTGCACAAAAACATTGGCTTTTTCCAAGTATATTTAAAAAATCAAAAATAGTATTATCAACTTTTGAATACAATTGGCATGTCCATAAATTAAGGTCCGATCTCAGATATGTTATAAGCAAATGCTTCGACTGAGCCAAATCTGGTCAGAAAAGCTTCTGTTACTAAATAAGAAGGCCTTGGAAAGCAAATGACTTGTATGTCGTTGACAATTATCTTGTTACGATCTGTCAACAAGAACAAAGTTATAGAAAATCCGCCCAGTTGTGAAATATGGTCGGTGATTAAGTATTTAAATGCAAAAAACGTTCAGTGAAGAATAAAAAACACAGCTGCTTACCGTGCTACACATGCATGACAATGCACGACCTCACGCTGCAACTTTTGATGAAATTTAAGTGAGAAATTTTTGATCATCTATTCTACAGCCATGATCTTGCGCCTAGTGGTTAACATATCTTTCTCCACTTAAAACGATTTTAAGCAGGTCATCGATGTAACACCGATTATGAAGTAAAAGTAGTGCTTACAGACTGAATGAACACGTTGGACGGCCAATTTCCTAGATTCTGGAGAGTGTTATACGGAAGGCTGTGACACGCTACGCTCTGCATCCAAACGGCGAATATGTTGAGAAGTCGTTTAAGATACATTTGAGCAAATTTCAATAAACACTATGCATTGAAAAATGTTTTGCAGTTTTTCTGACCAATCGGAACTTAATTTGTGTATACGCCTCGTAGATAAATTTGGACAAATTCCAATATTTTTAGGAAATATGTGGTTTATCTGTTGTAACCCTGGATTTTCTTAAAACCAAGGTACAAGATTGCTACGCTCTTATTTAATAATTATTATTACTGTTTTATTATAAATTCACAAAAAGGTATCAAGATTACAGCTCGTGGTCAACAGAGCGTGCAATGTAGATGCCCTAGCTCAATTAACCCGGAGAGTAGGGCGTGGGAAAACTTAAGAAATCTTAAAAAAAGAGAGAGAGAAAAAAAAGAAATGAGCGCCACCAATTTATAACGGCTTAAATTGGAAAGCCCCTTGATCTTTGCGGCACTTGCTTCCTCTTGATACTTTAAAAGAAAAAGAGTGAGCTAAATAAAACACAAATATAGTAAAAAAAAAATCTATTATCAGTTACGGTATAAAAGAAGAAAAAAAAATAAAATGTAAACAATAGGTGTCACCAAATTCAGCAGCACCTGAGACGCTCCTAACTTCAAACTAGGCCCGTGACATGGGATTAGTCCCGAGTCTTGAAGTTAAGCCCGTGACTTGAAATTGTCTGTGACTTGCAGTTGTAATTAGCCCCTGAGTTGAAATTAGGACTGTGACTTACAGTTGGCCCCTGACTTGAAATTAGGACCGTGACTAACAGTTGGCCCCTGACTTGAACCCTATCCAATAGGGTCACTCAGTTCTAGTCAAAAAGTGGTTTCACGTGCCAAGTACAAGGGCATGGAAAATGGCGGTCTGGTCCAATCTTCAGGTCAAATCCTCTCTTAGAGAGATTTTCTAGCACGAAAAATAACACTCACAGGGCAAACTATAATGTGCCCGAAAAACTATTGCGGTGTTGAGGAAAAATCCCGCTAACGGATTTCCAAGATTTTCCTGGATTATTTCCTCAGACCCGCGCTGAAGACCTGTGGTTTATCTGCAGGTGACCAGAAAAGTGAAAAAGTGTTCCCCCAGCTTCCTTTCCATCTAGAACTTTGGTTAACTAAGGTGGCGGAATACCATTGGCTAGAGTATGTCAGGTGCTAACAACCTTGCCAAAAGAGCACATAGACGGAATAAAACAAGGATATGATTAACATGTTAGACAAGAAAAACGACTCTCCATTGGTTGAGAAAGATACAGGAAATAATGCAGGAATACACTTGGCAACAGCGAAAAAGATGCCTGCGCTCTGGATATGAGGAAGTACCGGATGGAGCTTAGACAAGGAAAGAGATCTCTTTCCTTGTCTAAGGGATGGAGGGTTCCGAGAATAAGTTAATATGGAAGTCTTAGCCGAATAGAACCAAAAAGTTCCGAGACGACGCAATAATAACATTGACAGAAACAACTAACCTGAAATTTAAAAGCAACGCCTAGGCGAAATGGAAACGTAAATAAACAAATAATATTTAATTAATTACTCTAGTACTAATGGAAAAAGGACCACTCAGAAAAGTCAAATATTAGTCCGGAGTAGAGTACCAAAGAGCCAAAAAAAATTATGTACTAATGCAGGAGTAGTTAAATGTCATAAAAATGAAACATAAGTTGAGTTTAATTTAATAGAATTTTCCCAACTGTATAAACTCATTATTTAACCATAAAATAGGAATTTATTCACACAATTATTAACTATTTTAGGAAATGCATCAGACGCAGACGTAACGAAATTTCAGTTTATATTAGGCTCCAAGTAATTATGCAACTATGGACAAAACAAAAGTCGATCTGAATTTCGGAACATCAAACATTGATAGAAATTATAAGAAGGCTGTAGTTTATATAGTCTCAGGAAAAAAAAGGTAAGAATATTAATATTGAATCGAGAAATACCTTTGGTTTATTTATGTCTAACTATATGTTACATATTCACAGCAAAAAGGAACACGAATAATAAAATGTAGATTTAAGAGAAAATATGACGTGGTGTATATATAGTATCTATAGTCTAAAAATAATCCTATGTATATCTGAAAAGAAATATTTATCAAGGCAACCTTTTTTTTATACAAGTATTTACAGTTCAATATTATTAATACATAATATGGACTTTATATCAAAGAATTTATTGGGGTACTAATATGGTTTTTTTTACAGCGACAGAAGAGTTATACAAAATATACGCTCGAATCTAAAAATGCAGCATATCTAGCCAAGGAAAACGAAAATCCCAAGACTTGTATAAAGGACTCGAAAATAGGTTTTCAAAATTAATAAAATTTAATTTATATCTACTCTGTAAAATGTATGGGAAATAAATAGTTTGTCTAAAGTGCTATTTGAAGTTTTTCTTATACAGTATATAATTATTAAATTCGGCAAAATTAAATAAATCCAACAATTATATTTGAACTGATTTTTTTTTGGCGACATCTATGAACGAACGCTAAACTTATACCATTTACTGAAAATTATTCCTTTATAACTTGAGTTCAGATATAGGTACAAAATTAACTACTTATCGAGAGGTGACACTGTGTGTACCGAAATTCGCTGCAAAAGGTGTTGAATTTATATTTCGCTTAAATATGAACAATGTAACCGCTTCTAATAAGAAAACTACTAAAATCTAAGGTATCAAACCAACAAGGCGTACATATTAATCACTAAACTTAATACTAAAGTAGTAGATTATAATATTAAATTAATCATACAATGAAATGCACTTATAACAAAATTAAACTATTAGATGAAATGCACTTATAACAAAATTAAACTGTTACACTGTGTACCATTAATTAGCGGAAAGCTTTTATACAGGTATAACAAAAAGGGCTTAATATATTGTAATAGTGTAATACCGTCCTTTTTATTTTTCGGGCCTTCCCCGTTTCTGTATTGTTTTTGGGGCATCCCAAATAAAGGATTAGTTCTGTAGTAAAAAAAAGATCTTTATATATTACAGAAAATAAGATGAAAGTAATAATTTTACGACAAAGTCTTAAAGTGTTTTTAATAATGCAATGGAATTTTACCTATGTTTTTAATCTATCAATTAGAGGATTAAATATTCTACAATTTTTTGGAAGTGATTAAGCAATATCCAAGATATTTTTACAATAAAAATTAGATAAAATGGGGAATCATTTCTAAGAAATTACCTATTTTCTAATCATTCTAAGAAAATGCCTATTTTCTAATCATCAAATAATTGCATAAAATCTTATCTTTCAATTATAGTTGTCCCCAGAAAACTTATTAAAAATGCGACTTAGGAGTCAGTGGCGTAGCTACACCTCCGCCAGCCCCCGCAATACGGGGGGGCGGTATCATTAAGAGGACTACGGAGAAGCCCAAGGAGGATTATGAGAGTATGGATGACCCTTTTTTTAGTAAGTTAATTTCCAGCCCTGATTTTGGGTTACATATATTTACGTGAAGTGAATTATGGATGAACATTTTTTTAGTCATCAGTTATTTTTCGGGCCTGAAGGGGCTATTAGCTATATAGCGGAATCTGTTGATAGTGATAAAAAATAACACTAACCTGCACAAGTACACTTAAACATAAAAATGAAAACATGAATAGACAGAACATATTACGTTTAAGTAAACTCCCGCAAAGAATAACAATTCTGTTCAAGAAGATATTTCTTTAAATATTTATTATATATGGTTATGTTAATAGCATCTCTAATATTATAACCTAATCCCTTACATAAATCACAGCCTGTAAACAAATATATTTTTGATAAGCCGCAGATCTATGATGTTCAGGTAATAAAAGCGTCTAATTTCGAGTTTAATAAAAAAAAATCGTAAATGTATATTCCCGCCACAGTTAGTATTTTAAGTGCCTTCAACGCGTCCCTACATGAGTCCCTATAACCCAGCAATCAGTCTGATAGCATACTTTTGCAAAAGGAAAACTCCATTAATATATGCAATCATACCCTAATTCAATATGCCATATTTAGTTCTCGAGTGAATATTTGCATAGTACAAAGTCGAAACTACCTCTCTACTACAGAGGCGTGCGATCAAATTTTAAGAAAGGGAAGCAATTTTTAGAAACTTACCTATTTGTAATGTAATTCGATTCTTCGATCATTTTTTGCAAATTCGTCAATCATAAAAACGTCGATGCTCCGACATATTTTGGAGAAGTTTATTTTCAATGGACAACAGCGATGTATGCGAAAGTCTCTCCTGCCCCGTTGAATTTGTCACGAAATTTTTTATACGTCTAAGTGTTGAAAAATTGCGTTCTACTGATGAACTTGTGGCAGGTATTGTCAATACTAAGTCACACAATTTCGACACTTCGGTGTAGGCATCTTCCAGCTCCTTGTCTTTTAAAAATTGCATTAGTTCCTTAGCGTTATTTTTTGCGCTAATGTCATCAGTTTCGTAAATCACTTTTAACTGGCTATAATGAAGAAGGAGAGATTTAAACGCTTCTTCTGGAAGAGTTTTTCCTTTAAAAGCCTCAAAATTGCAAAGCTCGAGGAATATAAAATCATATAAACCGTTAAATCTATAGTTTATTTGTTGCTGAATTTGCTCGATTATTTTCATAAAAAAAGGTGTATGATGTTTGAACATCTCCCACCTTTTCTGTTCGAAGACGCTTGGCTTGTGGCTCTACATTTAACGTCATCGTGTTCTCCCAAAATAGGTCAAAGTCATCTCTTTTTTACGCTTAACATGGAGTTAAAATCATCTACCTTTTTTAGGCAAAAAGCAATATCATTTGTTTTAGTTTGTAATATATTAAAAACATTGTCCGAGAATGGAAATATTTCTGAAAATATGTTCAACAAATAATTAAAATTAAAATCTCATTTCAAACAGTCCAAAAACCCCCTCGAACTATTTATTGCTTCTGAGTCCCACGTTTCATTATTTTCTATTATATTCTCAAATAGTTCAATCAGTGATTCACGATTTTCAGATACTGTTAACACAAGTCTTCCATTATAGTTCCACCTAGTAGGAGCTACTTTGGGCAATCGTTTGTGGACAATGGAGTCCAAAGTTTGTGTACGTTTCGTTGACTTGGAAAAAAAAGCAGGCATGCCACTTAAAGTAACGAAAAATATTCTACACTCTTTAATGTGATTGATGGACTGGGATAAAACTAAATTTAATTTATGAGCAAAACAATGAACAAACACAGCACTTGGGAAACTTTCTCGAACTTTAGCTTGCAGACCCCCTAATTGTCCTGCCATCACTGCAGCTCCATCATAGCATTGAGCAACTAATATTTCTCTCCATTAATTTCATTAGTAACGTTATAAACTACGGTTATATAATGCATCTGCTGTACGATTTTCGGACACATTTTTAAAACCTAAAAATCGCTCTTGAATACTTCCGTCTGTTTTAAAGTAGCGTATTACTATAGATAATTGGCTAAAATTAGTGATATCAGTTGTTTTGTCCAGAACAATAGCAATGAACTGCGCCTCACCAATCACCTGCTTAATTCTTTTTAAAATAATGGTTGCAACAGCGGAAATTAAATCATTCTGGATTCGATTCAACATTCCGCGAAAAACGCTAGACTGCTCTAAATGATTTTTTAAGCAATCATCTTATTTAGCCATTAAACTAAGTAAATCTTGAAAATTTCTTCTATTTGAAGAAACCCTTGTTTCGTCATGACCTCTAAATCCCAATTCGTCCTGTCCGAGCAAACAAACAACATCGATAAGTCTTCTTAATATTTGCCTTTTTTTTGTCGACTAGTTCATTGTGTTGGCGGTGGCTAATTTCCAACTGTTTATTAAGGGCGTGTTCAATTCTGGTTTTGCCGAAAAATTTTTCTTTTATGACGGCCTGTAAATGCGCTTTGGACATAATGTGTCTTTTTACAGCTTTATGGAAATTGTTTAAATCAGAAAAACCAGTTTTATTTCAGAGACCTTTTTCATTTTCAAAAAGTAAACATGGCCTACAAAATAATTTACTTATATTTTCACACCCTGTTAGCCATTTAAATTGTTCGTATTGTTTTTCCGGATAAAAATGTCTAATACAGTTTTTCATTTTTATTGTTATTAAGTTTATTATTAGCTTACGCGGATAATGAAAAACAGTAGTAAATCAGGATATCAGCTGTCGCGCTCCCTTATACATTACAGTTTTAATCAATAGCTTGGCAAACTCCAGCAATTTGCCATGGGCCGCCGTGAATCCCCTAATCTTAATTAGTTTGGCATTATCGGCGCATCAAGAGTCGCCGTTCTGCGATTATCATCATCCCTTGCGCTTCGTTCCGACATAATTCACCCCGGCTAATTAAATTAACCGAGCACTCCATTATTACGTGGCTGTATAATTAAGCAAGGGCACCACACATTCATACACACTTTTCTTACTAAATTCTCCAACATTTTCAACGTTATTACCGACAGCCGAAGTTGACGGTATTTGCATATCCACGTCCGTATTATTGTCTTCCATATCGCACCATGCACGACGCGACGTACGTATCACACAACACATGGATAACCGTTCAAACAAAGAACCTACTCTAACGATAGCTTCCGCCACCACTTAAAGCACGCGACTGAAATGCAAAAATTGCAAACAGCCGGTGGAAAGTTCAATAACCTCTGGCTCGATTCACAGGAAATCAAGCATACAAGACTTGGCTGCAGAGAAGCTAGCGGCCCGCATAGGTTCTATTCGATAATCTATTGTGGCTGGGTCGGAGTCAAGGCCGCATTTATTTATGAGCTTGATAATTAAGATAATATTTTAGCATTTTTAATATAAACTATAAATTAATGGTTTCCTGTTTCAAAAATTACATTTTAGAAGATGTTTTGTATTTTTTTTGGGGAAGCACTGCTTCCCTTGCTTCCATGGACTGCACGCCCCTGCTCTACTAACAATGTCTAGACAAAGTTAGGTCTAGATAGTCCCTAACAGCCACTGCGTAATTTAGAGCAGAGTTTCTCAATCTGTGGTAGCAATTTAAGGTTGGAATCTAACGTTACAGCCAGTAATCCGGTTTTATCTACTGCTTTCAGATGTATGATCGACTCTTCAGATAAATGTAAGTTAATATCATTAGAGGGCAGTGAAAAATGTAACCATGTAGTTTTTTGTTTGTTCAATGTAAGTCTATTTTTATCAGCACAGAAAAATACCCTATTGTATACCACCTCTGTCTCTGCTATTGGCTTTAATGACCTCAATTATCTGCGAGAGAAGGCAGATGGCCTGTAATATAATAGAGGCATGGTATGATTTCGTCTTGTGATCCTCTTCACAAGACGAAAGAATTTAGGAGAGTTTCAGCCCCTAAGATTGTATGGTCAACAATTGTCCTCAACAAGAGAGTTTAAATCAATGTGGGTCATAGTGGATGCAAAGTTGAGCTGAAAGGCGCATATTGACAGACTAACGAATAAATCAATAGCGACCTTCTGGCAGCTCCGTAGAACGGTAGACTTAAGCTGGGAGCTGAGTCCTAGAGGCATGTACTGGCTGTATAAAACATTCATAAGACCTAGGATTGCATACGGCTCGATAGTATGGTGGCCCTCAGTCGAAAGTAAAACCATTCGCTCCAGACTGGCGAAAGTCCAGAGACTGGCCAGCTTAGCGACAACCGGAGCAATGAAAATGACACCATCAGCAGCTTTGGATGTTTTGCTAGGGCTGTCGTCTTTGCCGACTTTCATTAAGAAAATGGCAATGGCAACTCACCTGCGAATAAGAGACGCAGGAGCATGGCATGCCAGAGGGTAGGTTGTGGGTCATGCAAGGATCTCACATATTGTGGAAAGAGAGATCTTCATATCCACCTATTGAGTAGCACGACCCTTAGACTAAGGTGGAATAAGGGTTATGGTCTCTCAATCCCGGAAAAAGAGGATTGGAACAGAAACAGGGTGGAATTTTCGAGGGATGCACTTGTTTGTTATACGGATGGTTCACGTATGACATCATTGCAATTCTCGGAGGCAGGTGTATCTATAAAGGACGGACAAATCGAGTCCAGCTTCGCTTTGGGGAAGTTTTCCACATATTTTTAACCATTTTAATGGCAACCACGATGAGGGAAGTCATAGAAGGAATAAAGGAGGAGATTGTCATTTGCTCAGATAGTCAAACAGCGCTTAAAGAGCTGGGCTCACCCATTTTGGGATCAGCTTTAGTTCAGGAATGTGATGACAGGCTGGAGCAGTTGGCACGAAGTAAGAGGGTGGTTGCTAGACTCGGAGCCGCCAGCACATATGGGGGACCAGAACCGGCTTTAGGTATTACTAGGCAGAGATGGAGACTGCACTCGACGAATGGGTGCACCAAGAACTGCGACGTGAGTGGGACCAGTTTAAAGGTGGTAGGCAAGCTAAAGACTTCATTGTGAAGCCAGATAAAGGCCGAACAGAGTGGCTATTAACGCGGAACAGGAAGACTTTGAACTCTATCGTATAGGAGTAGTAATGGGGCACTGTCTCTAGACCTCCCCGCAACTACTAATGAACCCAACTTCTTATTTAATATTAAAATATCAGTGTCACCTGCATATAAAACTATAAAAACATTCTGTGAAGTATTTGCGATAAAACTTAGCATATCGTTCGCAAAAATCAAAAAAAGGAAAAGCCACAAAATGGATCCCTGCAGAACACACTTTTACGTTGTAGTGCAATGCGTTTTTATTCCATTAACCATTACTAATTGTTTTCTGTTAAACACATAGGATTTTAAAAGATTTAATACCCCATATGAAACAATTTAGAAAATAGTAGTTCATTATTAACCATCTCAACTCACAAGAGAAGTCTATAAACATTCCCAATACCACACACTAAAGTGTCCATGGTTATTCGTTAGAATTCATATAGTCTCTGTACTCTTATTTAAAGTGAAGCAGGGTTGACAAGGAGACAATAATTTGCTTTTATAAAAAAAATTATATAAGTTAACCCTTTATCTCCAAGTCACAAGTTTTAGGGATACTATTCCAAATACTTATTCTCCAATTATTTTCAAAACTGTTATGACCGGCAGGAAAAACGGGCACCTTAAAATTTTGATGAATTTTAAAGTTCAATATATTTTTTCTAGAGGGCCGTTTTTAATGATTTTTTTAGCAATTTGTAGCTAAATTATTTGACTTTTTAGTCTCTTTCTAAATCAAAAATGAAAGTCTATTGTACGAGGGAAAACAAAATGTTATCTCGGCGAAAGTTTGAAACGCCCTGTAGAATAATTTAGCAGAGTAAGGAACTTAAAACTCATTTTATTATTCAGGTACAACTTTTCTCCATACTTTGTTTTTTATTTCATCTCAATAACTTTATTTTTATTGGAGATACAGAAGTTTAAACAAGATACTAACATTTTTTTCGTAACTTATTCTGATTATAAATTTTATTAAATCATGGGAAAACAAAAACATACAATAAGAAATTTAAACCAGATGATTATTAATACCGGATATTACCTCCTCGAGCTTCAATGACAACGTTTATTCCTCTTGGCATACTTTCCACTAAATGTCGTATATCCTCCTGAGGAATAGCGGCCCATTGTTGTAGCAGTGCCCTTAGCAACTCATCCAATGTTCCAGGAGCGGGTACTAAACCTCTAATTTTCATACCGACCTAATTCTAGATATGCTCGATAGGGTTTAGATCTGGGCTGTGCGGTGGCTAATCAATTTGTGGGATGTTGACACCATTTAAGTATTCCGTCACTATCCGCGCCGTGTGAGGTTGCGCATTAGAAGAAAATTATCCCTCACTCATTGTGCATGTAGAGTAACATAATTAGCCAATATTTCATTTACGTACTTTTCAAGCACATTCGACATATCGCTATTCTGTACGTGTTCATACTCTTTCTCGACCGTCTGCGGATCTCAAACCAAACTTTGATTCGTCACTAAATAAAACATATCTGCAATCATTTTCAGTCCAATTTTGATGTTCTCTAGCAAATCGCAGCTGGATGATTCGATGGTCTCTAGTTAATTGTGGTCCCGTTTTTTAGCGATAAACTTAGAATAAAACGATCGTCTCGATTGGAAGTTCTGGAAGGGCCTGTTCCTCGACTTCTAGTGTATGATCCAGTCTCGAGAAAGTGTGGGTAAACGCGCTGCACTGCACTTCGTGCACACCTGAATCTGTTAGCGATATAACTTGGATCTCTACCATTTTCAATTTAAGCAACAATAGCCGATGCAATTTCTGGACTTAAAACCATTTCTGCTATAGTAACTGCCAAGAAGCAATATTAATATCACTTTTTAGTGACAGTGACATTACAAAAATAATAAATAAAACAGTGTTTCATTTCATAGGTATGTTGATTGAGACCAAAAGCAAAAGCACCCTTTTAATGCTATAAATAACTGTAAATCGTTCATCTTCAAAAGCGCATACCTACAATAAAAATATAGTTATTGAGATGAACTTTCATTTTTAATTTAGAAAGAGACTAAAAAGTCAAATAGTTTAGCTACAAATTGCTAAAAAAATCATTAAAATTGGCCCACTAGAAAAAAATATCAAAAATGTATCAAATAAGTCTGTCTGTCTGTTCGCGGCATAGCTAAAAAAACTACTTATCTGATTAACTTCGAATTTCGGTCAAAAGGTCATTACTCATATGGGGATGATCTAGAATTTCACTAGTTGATCCCTGCACTTATGGCACACAATTTGAAATCAATCCATTAAGCATTTTTTCA
Source organism: Kuschelorhynchus macadamiae (assembly GCA_030620095.1). Lineage (NCBI taxonomy): Eukaryota > Metazoa > Arthropoda > Insecta > Coleoptera > Curculionidae > Kuschelorhynchus > Kuschelorhynchus macadamiae. Next base: position 2,754,312 of record JAUTXW010002103.1, read on the forward strand.
GGCTGAATTTTTAAATATTTTAGTTGTGTCATCTAGGATTCATACTAAAATTTTATCAGTTAATTCCAGCGTAATACTTTGATGTTTGTGCAAAATTTCAGATAAGCTAGATAAGTAGTTTTTTAATAATAATTGTTTTTAACATTTCACTAAGTCTCCATTTTGTTTCCCCATATCAGATTTTTATCAAAATACTACCAGGTAATCCCCATATGACCCCTTGTGTTTAATCAAAACTTGAAGTCAATCGGGTAATTAATCTTTTAGCTATGCTGCAAACTGGCAAACAGACCGACAGAGGGACCGACGGAATTGATAAAACATATTTTTTGGCATCTAGGAACGGTTATACGTGAAGTTATGTAAAACTTAAGAGGGTGATTTTTTCGTTGTTACAAATATTTTATTTGATAGCCATTTTGTTCGGTCACCTTGAATTATAACCACAATTTCACTAGTTGGTTCCCATAACTCAGGTTTTACATATCTTCACGTTTTAGCGTCCCGAGATGCCAAAAAATATGTATTATCAAAGAAAATCTTAACTAACGCAAAGCTAAGATTTTATTTGGCATTATCAATTTGTCGGACCGACAGCCTGTCTGCCAGTTCGCGGCATAACTTAAAAACTACTTACCAGATTGACTTCAAATTTTAATCAAATATTAAGGGTCATATGGAGATGACCTAGTAATATTGTGGTAAAAATCCAATATAACAGAATAAGGTTAAAAAAATTAATACTAAAAAAACTAATTATCCAATAATTTACCTCAAATTGTGTACAAAAATCAAGTGTTACATAAGAATGAACTAGTAACATTTTGATATGAATTTAAGATAGAAAAACAAAATAGCGGCCTAATAAAGTATTTCAAAACTCAATCTGAAAATACTATATTAATTTCAGTTTTTGTGCAAGAATTAAGTGTGATATAAAGATAAACTGGTAAAGTTTAATGTTTTTTTTTAAATCGACTTAAAAAAATTCTTGTTCAATTCACTTTAATTTTTGCAGAAAATTTAATTGTGAAAATGAAATAAACTAGTACAAATTCAACATGACGTAACAAAATGGCGGTATGTGTCAATGTAAAAACTACTTATTGAGTTTATTTTAAATTATGCCCAAAAGTCAATTGTGGCATAGGTAGAGAGACACTGGTAAAATATTGGTAGGAATCCAATATTATTATCGCATTAAACAACCTTATTAAGTTTAACAAATAATTTATTCATTACGAAATTCAAGGAATTTTACATTTTTAAGCGGCAAACTAATTGGAAACGTATTTCTGAATTAACATTTTCTAACAAGTAGGCCCATTTTAAAATTGAAAATCAACTTTTTGTAACGATAAGGCTTATTTTAAAATTGACCATCGTTACCATAGAGCTTTAGTGGGTTGTTGACTTCCGTTCCTGTCAATAATTTAATGTTAATCTTCACTCGAATTTTGCAAATATGGGTTCGCGAAAAGGTTGTAACAAAAATGAACTACAAGTCATTATTAATCTTCATAGGAAAGGCTATTCGTATCAAAATATTGCAGAAATGGTTAATCAATCCAAAAAGGCGGTGCTTAACGCTGTTTATCTTGTTAGTATTCATGGAACCACTAGAACTGTTCCTAGGAAACGGCGTCTTTTTGGCAGGGTACCAAGGAAGACTTTTTAGCAGGGTACCAAGGAAAAAGAATTGCTAGAAAAAATATCAAAAATGTATCAAATAACCTTTCTAAAGTGAATCGAAGGAGTCGCTCATATTTGTTGATCCCTTGTAGACTTTTTGGCTAGAAATCACCTTCCTTGGAACGTCCAACAATGGAAGCAAATACTATGGTCAGATGAATAAAAGGTAAATGAATTTGGTTCTGATGGAAAACGTTTTGTTTGGCGTCCATCAAATAAAGAATTTGACCTGCGTTACACCAATAAAAACGGTAAAATTTGGTGGTGGTTGTATAATGGTATGGGGTTGCTTCTCTTGGAATGGTGTTGGCCCTCTTTATAGAATAACTGATACAACCATATGCAGAAAAAAATGTATCAGTACTTTGGAAATTCCAACACGATAATGATCCAAAGCACTCTGCTAGGAGGGTGACTGTCTGGCTTCAGGCTAAGCATATAGATGTTTTAGAATGGCCATCATGTAGTCCAGATCTTAACCCAACAGAAAATCTTTGAATGATAGTTAAAAGGAAATTAGGTTCAAGAACCAAAATTTCGACGAAGTAGTCGAAGGTATGGCAGAAGTTCGGATCAGTATTCTACTAGAAACTTGTAGACGTCTAATACAGTCCATGCCTAGGAGGTGTTTAAAAGTAATTGAAGCCAATGGATATCCAATTAAATACTAGTTACTTGATGAGACAAAAACTTATAAATTGTTAGAAAATGATGAATCAGATATACGTTTCTAATTAGTTTGCAGCTTAAAAATATAGTGTTCTTTGAATTTTGTAAGAAATAAATTATTTTTTAAACTTAATAAGGTTATTTAATGCAATAATAATAGATATACACCCTAACAATAGCAACAATGATTATAATATTAGAAATATCTTAAAACCAATTTCTTACTAGCAACGGTTCAGATTTTCGTAAGGTATTGTTTCCAATGAGTTTGCGGTCACTGTATACTGTGACTATGTACTGAGCTAAATTTGCTCATATTTCACTATTCTTAAAAAAAAGAAAAAAATCATAACGAGGGAAGTTCCGGGTAAAGGAAACTTACCGATTTTTTGCATAGTAATAGATAATCTTTTGAAATTCACACTTTTCTTTTATTAAGGAAAAAACAAGTAAACTTCGGGGAAAGTTTTCAGTGAGCCACCCTATTTAGTTTCAGTCAGAAACTTCATTTTCAAAAAAATTCCAAGTCTATGTTTGCTATTCTTATGATATTATGGAAATTGGTAATGCTTCTTTGACGTCCTCGTCTTTACGACCAATTTGAAACAATTAAAGCAAACAAAACTAAAGAAGCTCAAGGGCGATTTGATTCGAATCAAAATGTGTTATGCGGTTTCCACTAAGCAACTAATTCCATACAGAATACACATGTTTATCTCGACAGTGTAAACATAATAAACGTAGATTAAAATTAGCAATCGGATCAGCCTAAGCTTGTGAATCATTGCATTATCAACGATCGTAATAATCCTGTTCGTGTTCTCAGTCTGCGGTTAAGAATTCAGTTCTGCAACGCGCATATACTGTTCAGACGTAACCTATGTCAACTAGTTTTTATTGTTTTGACTCTTTTGTTTCGGTCCCTGGTAAATAAACTATGATAAGTGTGTGAACAATGTGTTCGTTAGATAATAGTTCCGGGGAAGCTGAGACTTTAAACGCTAGATTGAACGGATTAGACCTAAATAAATTAGATGTGCCAGAAAAATATGACAACAGATTGGTCCTTAAAGACAATGCGATCAATGAAATTTCTGCTATTGACAAAGTATTGTGCGAGGCATTTAAAGCAAAAACACCTGTTATAGTAAGTATGGCGACGTATTATAATGAATAAATAAATACATTGTATGAATTATAAAAAAAGCATGTTAGTTACTTTCACCGAATATTGCATCATAGTCAAACAATATTTTTATGAACCTCTATTGAAGATAATATTATGTTGTTTAGCCTGATACTCAGCAAATTATTGATTTATATTAGTACTCTATCTATATTGCATATAACCTAAATTATTTTATAAATAATTATGGTTCAATAAAGATTAGCACTGATAAGTTTCCGGAAATTTTAATATTTACTTTGGAGCAAATATATTTAAATCTGCAAGAATACGATGTTTTGGATGGAAAATCATGTATCTAAACTGCTGGCCATATAAAACGGATATTTTTTTCGTACTGACTGCATTTTATAGTTTTTCTTCTTAATAAATATTATCATATGAATGTAAAATGTTGAATGTCAGTCTCTCAGGCTTATCTTATATTATTTACCTCCCTCGTAAAAGCGAAGTATTGTAATCGTGAAAAATTTTGGTAAAAATCCAATATGGCGGAACAATGTTAAAAAAATTATTACGAAAAAAACTATTCATCCAATTTACCTCAAATTGTTACATAGGAATGAACAAGGGAATGAACTAATATTATTTATCTAAAATTTTGCACAAACATCAAGCATTACGTTGCAATCAACTGGTAACATTTTGGCTCAAATGTAAGATGGCGGAACAAAATGGCGGGTTAATAAAGTATTTAAAAATTCCGACTGAAAAAACTGCTTAATGAATTGATTTCAAATTGTGTGCCATAACTAATTGTGGTGTAGTGATTAACTAATAAAATTGTGGTATTAATTCAAGATGGCCGAAAACAAAATGGCGGTCAAATAAAATGTTTTAGCGTCCCTAGATGCCAAAAAATATGTTTCATCAGTTCCGTCGATCCGTCTGTCGGTCTGTTTGTTAGTTCGCGGTATACCTTAAAAACTACTTACCCGTTTGACTTCAAATTTTGATAAAAAATAAGGGTAATATTTTGGTGCGAATCCAAGATGGCGGCTTAGTATAGTATGTAAACATTCAGCCCGAAAAACTGCTTAATGGTTTGATATCAAATTGTGTCATAACTAATTGTGGTATATAATATACATATATATATATATATATATATATATATATATATATATATATATGTATATATATATATATATATATATATATATATATATATATATATATATATATATATATATATATATATAAACTACTTACCAGATTGCCTTCAAATTTTAGCAAAAGTTAGGAGTCATGTGAGCATGATCTAGTAATACAGGGTGTCCATCTATAAAGTATCACATTTTAACAGGTTGTTATAACCTGTTAAAATAGAGTAAAGATATTAAGATGTGGTTTTCACTGGATTTCTTAGAATTGCTTCGAGTTTTTGCTTACGTTGTTGCCAAGTATCAATAACAGGGGCGTGCGGTGAAATTTTAATAAAGGGAAGCAATTTTTAGAAACTTACCTATTTGTAATGTAATTCGATTCTTCGATCATTTTTTGCAAATTCGCCAATGACGTCATCATAAAAACGTCGATGCTCCGACACGATTTAAATGCATCAAAATTGCAGAGCTCCAGGAATTTAAAATCATTTAAACCGTTAAATCTATAGTTTATTTGTTGTTGAATTTGATCGATTATTTTATAAAAAAGGCGTCTGTATGATGTTTGAACATCTCCCACCTTGTCTGTTCAAAGATGCTTGGCTTGTGGCTCTACATTTAACGTCATCGTTTTCTCCCAAAATAGGTCAAAGTCATCTCTTTTTTGGCTTAACATCGACTTAAAATCATCCACTTTTTTTAGGCAACATTGTCCGAGAATGGAAATATTTCTGAAAATATGTTCAACAAATAATTAAAATTAAAATCTCGTTTCAAACAGTCCAAAACCCCCTCGAACTATTTATTGCTTCTGAGTCCCACGTTTCATTATTTTCTATTATCTTCTCAAATATTTCAATCAGTGATTCACGATTTTCAAATACTGTTAACACAAGTCTTCCATTATAGTTCCATCTAGTAGGAGCTACTTTGGGCAATCGTTTGTGGACAATGGAGTCCAAAAGCTTGTGTAGGTTTTGTTGACTTGGAAAAAAAAAGCAGCCATGCCACTTAAAGTAACGAAAAATACTTTACACTGTTTAATGTGATTGATAGACTGTGATAAAACTAAATTTAATTTATGAGCAAAACAATGGACAAACACAGCACTTGGGAAAGTTTCTCGAACTTTAGCTTGTAGACCCCCTAATTGTCCTGCCATCACTGCAGCTCCATCATAGCTTTGAGTAACTAATTTTTTCTCTCCATTAATTTCTTTAGTAACGTTAAATCTGCTGTACGATTTTCGGACACATTCTTAGAACCTAAAAAATCGCTCTTGAATACTTCCGTCTGTTTTAAGTAGTATATTACTATAGATAATTGGTTAAAATTAGTGATATCAGTTGTTTCGTCCAGAACAATAGCAATGAACCGCGCCTCGCCAATCTCCTGCTTAATTCTTTTTAGAATAATGGTTGCAACAGCGGAAATTAAATCATTTTGGATTCGATCCGACGTTCCGCGAAAAACGCTAGACTGCTCTAAATGATTTTTTAAGCAATCATCATATTTAGCCATTAAACTAAGTAAATCTTGAAAATTTCCTCTATTTGAAGAAACCCTTGTTTCGTCATGACCTCTAAATCCCAATTTGTGCTGTCCGAGAAAACAAACAACATCGATAAGTCTTCTTAATATTTGTCTATTTTTATCGACTAGTTCATTGTGTTGGCGGTGACTAATTTCCAACCGTTTATTAAGGGCGTGTTCAATTCTGGTTTTGCCGAAGACTTTTTCTTTTATGACGGCCTGCAAATGCGCTTTGGACATAATGTGTCTTTTTACAGCTTTATGGAAATTGTTTAAATCGAAAAAACCAGTTTTTATTCCAGAGACCTTTTTCGTTTTCAAAAAGTAAACATGGCCAGCAAAATAATTTACTTATATTTTCACACCCTGTTAGCCATTTAAATTGTTCGTATTGTTTTTCCGGATAAAAATGTCTAATACAGTTTTTCATTTTTGTGGTTAAATTTTTCATAGGCGGTTTTGCCCTTCCTTTGGAAATTATTTGAAGCTTATCAGAGAAGTTTAATGTTGAAAATCCCTTTAATATTAAGACACACACCACACACATTCACACGCACTCTTCTTACTAAATTCTCCAACATTTTCAACGTTATTATCGACAGCCGAAGTTGACGGTATTTGCATATCCACGTCCATATCGCACCATGCGCGACGCGACGTACGTATCACACAACACATGGATAGCCGTTCAAACAAAGAACCTTCCCAACGATAGCTTCCGCCACCATCTAAAGCCCGCGACTGATATGGAAAAATTGCAAACAGCCGGTGGAAAGTTCAATAACCTCTGGTTCGATTCACAGGAAATCAAACATACATGACTTGGCTGCAGAGAAGCTAGCGGCCCGCATAGGTTCTATTCGATATTCTATTGTGGCTGGGTCGGAATCAAGGCCGCATTTATTATGGGCTTGATAATTAAGATAATATTTTAGCATTTTTAATATAAACTAAATTAATGGTTTCCTATTTCAAAAATTACATTTTAGAAGATGTTTTGTAATTTTTTTGGGGAAGCACTGCTTTCCTTGCTTCCATGGACTGCACGCCCCTGATCAATAATATTTTGAAAATAGTGGACAAAAAAGTTTTTCCAATGCGGATTAAGGGCGTATTTCAAATGGAACACCCTGTATCTCTAACATTCATTTAGAGGCCTGAGCCTTCACCTTTCTAAAAACGCATAATTTGTTAAAACCTTTTAGAACAAACAAAAAACAAAACAAACATCAACTAATCTACATTAATTTTCGAGTTAAATTTATTAGAAACAGTTTTCTCTTGGAAGAAAAATGATTAATGTATTTTTATTTTTGAGGCACCACACCATATATTTAGCTTAGGCGCATCTCTTTCACACCCGTTGTAAGCTGTAGGTTTTTTGTCACCCAAAATTTTCAGATGAAACCTTGCTTTATCTGACATTTTTTGACAAAAGTGTCAATCATTATTAATTATTGTGATTCAAAAATGCATTTTGCTCTACACTAATTCAATTACAATGACAAGCAGAAGATTCAGTATAATTTTTGAAAAAAATGACAATCAAAAATATTAATTAGAAGTTTTAACAATTTCTGAGTTAAACATGTCAAAGAGTAAGGTACATAATATTTTAAAAGTAATTAAGTTTAGAGCGTATAAGATTATTAAAAAATTGAAAACCATGCTATTGAAAAGAGATATATCATGACAATATGTAAGACATTAGATCTGTTTAGAAATCAACCGGATGCAATTCTAATAATGTCAGATGAAGCAACGTTTCACCTAAGTGGAAGAGTCAACAAGCACAGCTGCAGGATTTGGGGTGACGAAAATCCTAGAGCTTACAACGAGTTTGAAAGATATATGCCTCTAAGTTAATGATGTGGTCCGTTAAAAACAAAAGTTTATCACCATTTTTTTTCCAAAAATTGTGTTTAATGATATATAATTCCTGTTGCTATTACAGAAAAGTGAGGTGGGGCACCATTTTGTTGGAAATATATATCGTAATTAATATTTTTGCAGTCCAAAATGCTTTTGCCAATTTTGTCCTTCTTGTTCCAGTTGTTCTAAAAGGTTTTAACAAAATAAAAAAATCTCTAACATTTTGTATAATTGTGTCCAGTTACAGTTATTTTCAGAAAACTATTGACACTTGGAAACAACGTAGGCAAAAACTTGTAGCAATTCTAAGAAATTGAGTAAAAAACGCATTTTAATATCTTTACTCGTTTTTGAGTTGAACTTAATAAAATGTGATACTTTATAGATGGACACCCTGTATTTTCAGTCTACTTATAAAATTAATTCCATTTTTTGTACAAGAATTAAGTGTGATAGAAATAAACTGGTAACTAGCGTTGTGATACGAATTTAAGATGCCGAAACAAAATGGCGGCCAAATATAATTTTTAAAAAATCAAGGTAAAAAATCTTGTTCAGTTGACTTTAAATTTTGTGAAAAAAAATTAAATGTGAAAAAGGGATGAATTTGAGGATAAACTGGTACGAATTCAGCATGACGTAATAAAATGACGGTATGTGTCAATGTAAAAACTACCTATTGATAATATTGCATATTATGCTTAAAAGTCAAGCGTGGCATAGGTAGCCTAACTGGTAAAATATTGGTAGAACTCCAATATGATAGAACAAAATGACGCCCAATAAAAATGTTTGAAAAGACAGTAGATGTAGCACATATGTATATACTGTGACTATGTCCTGAACTACATTAGGTCACACTTCACTAGTCCTAACAAATGGGAAAAAAATCCTAACGAGGGAGAGAGAGAAAATTTACCGATTTTTGTATTCGAAGTTGTTGAATTTTTGTTTCTCATGGTGGCTTGAAACGTATTCAGTAGAATTCAGAAATATAATAGGTATTACCTATATGGAGGGATCAGAAGCCAATCAATGTAAGTCAAAAACGCTTGAAAATGTCTTCCGTGACATAAAAGTTCCTCCGTTGCTGAAAATTTCAATTGTCACAGCTATTAAGTCACTGTTTCCGTGTCATACACCTAAGTTTACCACGAAATAATTACGCAAACCAATTTACTTGTCGGTCACTCTAAATCCTAATTATCTCTTTTCTAAATTTACTGACTTACACTGCCTTGAATGAAAAAATGATATGGAAAAGCCACACTAAGTACTTCACCTAGATAAATATATCTTTTTAAATGATCATTTTCGCTCAACAATTATTCTAGGGGTATATATATATATATATATATATATATATATATATATATAACAAGTTGAAGTTAAACTACATACAATAAAAGGATAATGTGGCATTTATTTCATAGATACAGATCAGTGCTTCAACTTTAATTTTATGTATTTAATCGTAAATATTTGTACAACTGTTAAAAAATTGGTAAATTTCCTTTACCCCTTGTTATGAATCTTTTTTTTTATTAGGAATAGTGAAGTGTGACCCATCATTTAGTAACTGTCTTTATTCGGCACCATTTTGTTTAATCATATTGAATTCCTACCAATATTTTCCAGTTTCTGCTTATGCCACACTTGATTTTTGGGCATAATTTAAAATAAATTTAGTAAATAGTTTTTCCATTACCACACACCGGCATTTTCTTACGTCATGTTGACTTCGCACCAGTCTACCCTTACATCACTTTTAATTTTTCTACAAAATTGAATAAGCGTTTTTTACGTTGATTTTTGAAAATTTTATTTGGCCGCAATTTTGTTCCGCTATCTTAAATTCGTACCACAACTTTATCAGTTTATCTCTATATCACACTTAATACTTGTACAAAATTTGAAATTAATCTAATAAGTAGTATTTTCAGGCTGTTTCTTAGGCCGCCATTTTGTTTTGCTATGTTATATTCATACCAAAATGTCACCAATTCATTCTTATATAACACTTGGTTTTTGTACAAAATTTGAGGTAAGTTGGGTAATTAGTTTTTCTGTAATAATTTTTTTAACGTTTCACTAAGTCCCCATCTTATTCCACTATATTGAATTTTTACCAAAATATTACTAGGTCATCCCCACATGACCCTTAATTTTTGACCAAAATTTGAAGTCAATCGGGCAAGTAGTTGTTTAGCTATGCCGTGAAAGACAAACCGACAGACAGACAAACGGAATTGAGAAAACATATTTTTTGGCATCTAGGGACCCTGAAACGTAAAGATCTGAAAAATCTCGGAGGGTGATTTTTTCACGATTAGAATAATACTTCCCTTTTACGTCGGAAGTAATATATGGGTAGGTTATTTGTATTATAAAAAACAGTTGAATAGGGAATCAAAATTAATTATTAAATACGGGGTATCCTATTTAAGCTAACAAAGTTTACCCCACTCCCGGTCCATTCAGAAGTGATAAAAATGTAAAAATATTTTGCCTGGATAGTTTTGTTTAACTTATATCGCCATGTCGAATTAAAAAAAATTGAAGCGTTGATATAAAAAAACGACATATATCCAAAATATCATAAAATGAGATAAGTATATGTATATGGAAATGTAGAGAAAAATTATTCTACGCATATACCATAATCACTTCCATTAAAAACGACATATATTCCAAGGTATAGACAGTCAAAATTTGGCTGAATCCGCAAAGTTCAGATATTTCCCATAAATAAGGCATTGGTCTAACCATTACCCTTTAAAACAGCTTGAGTTCATGACATGTGATTTTTCATGGAAACGTGCCGTGAACAACGTTTTGCCAAGAAAAATTTTAACGATGTAGATAACCAACCTCTACACTCGGCGAAGATGACAGTAGCAGTAACTGCGAAGAATTTAAAATGTATCATTAAGAATTTGTGATTTTGTTACTTTTTTGTGTTAATATTACAAACTTTTCAATAAAAGATTAAAAATATTTCGCAGTCACTGCTATTGTCATCTTCGCAAGTATTTTGCAATCTTTCACAACAGGACAACAAAAAAAATGTATTCAAATTCCATCAAAAACGACCTATGTTCAACAAAGTTTTTATAAGAGCATATTTGTATCTCTTTTTTTATCTTAGTTTCTTAATTTTTGCCCTATAGATGTCAATAACTAATTAAAAAAAAATGTTCTGATAACTTTTAACTCTTGTGGGATATGAAGGTTTTATCGATTATATGAAAACTAAAAACTTTCTGGACCTGTTTTTCATATCAGCGCCTCAACTGTGCAAGTAGTTTTTCATTCATGGCTAAGATACAATCAAGTTTGGGACACTCTGTATAAATAGATTCTCTTTAAATTTGTTCATTAACATTCTGAGGTCTGAAGAAGCTGATGTGTATATAAACATCACGCTTTTCAAATTTAAGTTCTTGGCGCTTTTGTTGATCCAAAGCAATAACTGTGAGTAATAGCTGCTGATGTATATGTTCCGAAGAAACAATTCACGAAACTATAAAGAAAAATATACTTAACTCGTTGCAAAGCTAAAGGAGCTGGTAAATGTTCAGCACCGTGTCCGGACCTTAGTCCACTTGATTTTTATCTTTAAAGTTACTTATCAGAGCGAGTGCCTTACAGCATCAAATAACTTAAAAGGACTACAACAAAAAATTACTGGAGGTTTGACTTAGGTCATTCAATCAATGGGAAATCAACCAGTGGTAAGCAATTAGTAGCTCACGATGGGTCACGTGTGTTTCAGTTTATCGAAAAACAGTTTCTCGGTTTTTAAAGATAGCAATTATCAGATAAGGTTGCTGCCATCCTTTATCTTTATTTTAATTAGTTAGGCGGTCCAACAAAAGACCTAACTGCTGTCTACAGGGTTATTCACGCAACCCGTTCATTAAAAGTTTTTGATGATGCCATTTAGATAAAAATTTCAAATTTTGGGATTAAGGTAAGGTCAAGGGGTACTTCTTTTTTGAAATATTTTCAACTTCCTGTTACCGGAAGTTGGTATCAACTTTCTTATTTTAAATGGAACACCCTGTATTTTATGATATTTTTGGATCCTATGGAGAATTTTAATGCTATTTTATGTAGCATGTCCTATACCTAGGTTTAAGCGTTCTTAAGATACTTGACCTTGAACCCAAAATGAGCCTTCGGGGTACCAAATTTTAAAATCTCATATTTTTGTAAGTTTTGAAGATATAATCTTCATATTTTGCAGACGATGGGTAAATAATCTTAGGTTTTAGGATGTCCTAAATTCAGCGGCAAACATTCACATTTTCAAAGCCGCTAAAGTCCGTTTTTTTAAATGGGACACCCTATAACTTTATGCACTATCAAATGTAGAATTTCATTTTCTATCGAACTGTATTAGGGTTCCCTATACCTATTCGTAACCATTTTCGAAATAATTGGGTTTTATAAAAATATGGTATGTATTTTCTTAAAATATGTTCCAATAGTGAGCCATGGAAAAACAATTGAGATCCAATATCCAATATGACAGATGATTAGTATGCGTTATTTATCGAAAGCTGTCAGTGATAAACTAAATCTTCTAAATCGAAATGGAAGAATACTCAAACGCTGATATTCTCAATCTATTTTATATTCATGGAGAATGTTATAAAATTTTGGAGAGAACGTGTCGTGTGTTTAATGAACGCCACCCTGATTTGCCGCCAATGAACAAGTCAAAATTCAAGAGGATTGAAACGACTTTTTTACGTTTTGGCAAGGTTAAAGTTACAAAAAATGTTCCGAAACCAGTGACAAATGCCGAGGATAACGTAATAAACACATTAGCTTATTTCCACGCAAACCCGCACAAAGTTCAATACCGTCTGCAGAAAACGATTTGAGAATTTCTTCTTCATCTGTCCAAAGAATCTTGAGCGATCATCATATGCACCCTTATTCCTTCCAAAACGTGCAAGCCTTGAGACTTGGTGATGACGTCCGACGAGTAGAATTTCGCGAATTCATGTTTTTGAAAATTCTAGAGGACCCTCAATTCCTTTCAAAAATATTTTGGACCGCTGAAGCGAAATTTTCTAGAGAAGGAATAACAAGTAGAAGAAACGAACATTTCTGGGCAGCAGAAAATCCGCACGCTTTACGCGAAACGCGTTCTCAAGAGAGGTTTAGCTTCAATGTTTTCGGTATAGTATTAAATGATCAGGTGCGGTACTGTATTTATGAAGACAATTTAAACAGTGATAAGTATTTGGAAATTCTACGAGGGACGGTTTCTGAATTTATAGAAGAAATTCCTATTGGTGAGCTGCAAAATTATTGGTATCAATTAGATGGGGCACCAGCACATAATTCCGCTGCAGTTTATCTCCAATTACCTCGAATTTTTGAAGATCGCTGGATTGGTCCCAATGGCCCTTGGAGATGGCCCCCGCGATCGCCTCATTTAACACCCCTAGACTTTTATTTATGGGGATTTATCGAAGGTAAAGTCTATGCTTCCCCAGTAAATAACCTACAGGATTTACTGGACAGAATACGAACAGCTTTTGCCGAATTAGAAAACAGACAAATTCAACGGGCCACAGCAACTGAGCAAAGAAGAATTGAAATGTGTCTTCAAATGAACGGACAGCATATAGAACATTTGTTATAATTCAATTTTATTATTTTATTTATTTATTGTTGATTGTTAGATTGCTATAATTTTTAAGTTCACTAAAACAAGTTTAGAACAGTCTCGAACTTAGTAGATATGGTTAAAAATAATGTAAGCAATTTATTACATTTTTTATAACTTTAACTTTTCCGAAACGAAAAAATTTCGTTTCAATCCTCTTCAATTTTCTGTTGTTCATTGGCGATAAATGAGGATGTTTTTCATTAAAAACATGGCACGTTCTCTCCAATATTTTGTAACATTCTCCGCGAATATAAAATAAATTGAGAATATCATCTTTTGAGTGTTTCAAATCAGCTGTCATGTTGAATTGAAAAGCACAACAATTGTTTTTCCATGGCTTGATGGATGATAGTTTAATAAAAACCTGATCATTTCGAAAATGGTTACGAATAGGTATAGGGAACCTTAATACAGTTCGATAGAAAATTAAATTCTACATTTGATAGTGCATAAAGTTATAGGGTATCCCATTTAAAAAAACGGACTTTAGCGGCTTTGAAAAAGTGAATGTGTGCCGCTGAATTTAAGACACCCTGTATAAAATAGACAAATTCAATAAAAAAAATAGAAACCTAAGATTATTTACCGATCGTCTGCAAAATATGACGATTATATCTTTAAAACTTACAAAAATATGAGATTTTAAAATTTGGTACCCCGAAGGCTCATTTTCGGTTCAAGGTCAAATATCTTAAGAACGCTTAAACCTAGGAATAGGACATGCTACATAAAATAGCATTAAAATTCTCCGTAGAATCCAAAAATATCATAAAATACAGAGTGTTCCATTTAAAATAAGTAAGTCGATACCAACTTCCGGTTAAACCGGAAGTGACATTAAGTTGAAAATATTTCAAAAAAGAAGTACCCCTTGACCTTACCTTAATCCCAAAATTTGAAATTTTTATCTAAATGGCATCATCAAAAACTTTTAATGAACGGGTTGCGTGAATAACCCTGTATATGGCTGGCGTAGGACAAACGTTGTTTTCTTCCATAAGAGTCCGTGATAATTTAAAAGCAAATTTGAAGGATTTTTATATATATTTAGTGCATTTTTTTGTACAGGGACAGTACAGGACCATTTTTTATAACTGTGTGTTTACTTTAAACTTAGTTATGATAGTTCAAAGTGAGAACGCCTAAGTCGCCGAGAGATGCAAACAAAATATTTTTATAATTAAAAACTAGATCCTTTTGTAGCGTAGATCCAAAACCCTTTCCCCCAGTGACAAATATGAACATTGTTAGTTAGTTAGTTGTTCATTTTAAATTATGTATATCCAAGTTCAATCTGTGCATTTAATATTTTTTACTTCATCCAGTAAATATATTTTTTTATAAATAGAACATATATATAACATTTTCAGAAAATAATAAGAATAAAAAGTTATGTTCTTAAAATAAACCTGATGACTAGTGTAAAGGAACTCAATTTTTTTCAACGTAATGAAGCCTTTTCACTTTACTAGACTTAAACTTACTTATGTCTAGAAAAAATTTAATAATATACTTGCACTTTAGTACAGGACTATACCATCGAACCCATAAAAAAATAGTTACATTTTGTTACTGTCTTATTTTTTGAGAAGTTACTGTGAAACTCAACTTTTGAGTTGAGATAAAGTCCATGACTTTATCGTACTTGTAAACTTGAGTCTGGAATTTCCACCCTTCATAATTTAATAACTTTAAAAAAAACTTAATAATAAAAGTAACATTTTCTCTTATCCCTCTACTTCCACAATTTACAATACAACAGCAAGAAAGCATTTTAAGGCAAAAAAATAAAAGTAAATAACAAAAGTCACATATACTCCTATGTAAAAATTCGATTTGTTTGTCCTATGGCCGTCAAAAACAGCTGATCGGTGACGTTCAAGGGACAGATCGTTGGAGTGCCCTATTAATTTTTCTTAAATCCTAATCTTGAAACACGAAAAGAAGAACAGCTATTATAAAATTATTCACATTTTATCTAGAGAGCTGCAATAGTCCTAACGGATACTGGTTAGGCTGTTAAATATGATAAATATTTCTCTACATGTGTGGTTAATTATCAATTAATTTAAAATGTTAATATTTATAGAAATTGTCGATAAGAATGTTACCAACTAAAATAATTTAATAATTACCAAATTAAAATAAAATTGCGAAAGCTAGAGACTTTCCGATGTTATATTATAAAATTTAGATACATTTTATTTTAACTTCTTTTCAAAAAACAACGGTTTCTGTGTTAAACGAAAATGCGTTTTTCAAGGTCAACCGCTCTATTCTGTATTTGACTAAACATCCGACTAATTCACTGAACTAATGAGGTTTCTGACGGTGACCCACATCGACTTGTCACACTATATATGACCTGTGATTTATGCGCAGCAGCAAAATAGTTAATTAGCTTCACTCCGATATCCTCTTAAGAATATTATTGCCTGAAATTATTTTTAATGCTGATTTTATTAAATTTATTTTATTTTTTATAGCCACGACACCGGCAAAATTTAATGCGAGATACTTCCATCTACCTAAAAGATACTTTAAGCAGCGATATAGGAGGCACAAAGATAGCAGATGTGATAAACGTAGAAGGCGGAAGCTCTGTGCACGTGGGACACGTGATAAACATAACCGAACAGTTAGTATTGAATACGGACAGCAACGAACTGGAACTTAATACTCAAAAAAAAGATTATACTTATCATTTTACTTTAGTAGATAGGATGCACTGGCTGGCGCAACCTAGTGTTGGCGAAATTGAGCCCATTAAACCACCAGCAAAATATGTCATCATATGTAAGTAACTATCAGCATAGTTGTAGCAAATTAGTGGAGTAAATCTAACGGAAATTTTCGTTAAAAAAGAATTGTTCCCTCCCTCGTTTTTTTTGTCGTATAAACATGTTGATATGATTACAAAGGTAGGACGAAACCCTGAGTTTTTGTATCACACAACGAACAGAGGCCATAGTTTTTTGACTTCGGTCAACAAAAATAGCGTTTTTGTCAAGTTTTTTTAATAAAGGTATATTGGTATGATTGGAACCAGAAAAAAATTTCTCCGTTTTAAAATTTGCGATGAACTTGTGCTTTTTGATAATTTTGCTTAAGGAATGTTGATAAAAACTTGTGGGGGGTACTTCTAGCGCTCACCAATAAATAAGCACATCAAATTTTTAGGTTTTTATATCTAACAAAACAGTTAAAAACTGCTATTCAATTTGAATATTAAATAGTCTGTATTTTTTGTACAAACCTTACAAATTAAATTAAATAAAAGTTTTTTATTCTCCTCAAAATGGCACAAAAAATATTTTTTTAAATAAGAAATTTTATTAAATATAATTTCTTAATTAAAAAATCGGTAAATTCGCCTTTACCCAGAACTTCCCTCGTACAGAATACCTACTTACACTAAACAATCTATATATGCATATAATTATTTGATAATAACTATAAAATCTTATAAACTGTAATTTGTTTAAGTTTTTAATTTATTACTATTATTTTTATTATTATTATTTATTTTTTATAACAATATTTACGTGCTCTACAAAAAAAATATTATTTTCCTGCATAAAAAGGTTTTATTTCAGGAAATTGAGTTTAACCGAATATTTATTTGTCTTTCTTACAACCACTCCACTTATATCTCTTAGAACAACTCCACTTATGTCTTTTCGGTATATACATATAGGTGAACAAAGTAACAAAGTGCTTTGGTCAATTAAGAAATCATGTTTCTTGCGATTAGACCGTCTCAAATTACAATTAGTATCCGACGTTTCGCCTGCGATTGTACGAGGCATCTTCAGGGATCTTTACTCCACGAGATCTGAACACTGAATAAGCTCGAAGAGATTCAGGCGGGCTTTTATATCCGATTTGTGCGTTTCCTAATTGCGTGCTGATGTTAAACGGGGTGTTTTTATGTCCTAAAAGTCTTAACTTTTGAGATACAGGATGGTAAAGTTTAAAACAAAAAAACATTTTTTTTTCATCCCAATTCTGATGCTATTGCAGATAACTGCATGAAATTTGATACACGTCTTCTATGCATTAAGGAGCATACGGATTTACCTAGGTTAATTACATATGCACGCCATTGGTAGAAATTCCAAAAATTGATTGTTACTAAAAAATGCCCTTTTATGCATAAAAGACGTGTATCAAATTTCACACAGTTATTTATCTATAATAGCATCAGAATTAGGATTTAAAAAAAAATGTTTTTTTAAAACCCTGTATCTCCAAAGTTAAGATTTTTAGGTTCATATTAAACATTTTTCTTAAAAAGGTCCGATTTGTGCTCGCCGAATCGTGACTGTGTTAAGATCGGTTTCCACGTGTGATGTAGTGAATTTTTTGTATGTTTAAATATTTCAATATATTCTTTAATTTTTCGTTTGTAAAAAAGACAATGAAGATGCCTCGTGCAATTGAAGGCGAAACGTAGGATAGTAATTGCAATTTGGCACGGTCTAATCCCAAGAACCATGATTTCTTAAAGAAAGAAATGTTATCCTTTTATTATGTTGAGGACTATGTGGTTTTGTGTTGTGAGCAGTTTGCTTTGGAGTAATCGTTCATAATTTGATATTTTCCTTGAGAAACTAGAATTCACCTTTAAAGCAAATAAATCCACGGTCCAGATTTAGGGTACTTTTTAGGATACCCCTAAGACATGTCTCCACAAAAATCCAACTTCATCGGAATTTTTTCGAAGTTTTAATCTTTTTGTGACTAATTTTACTGGGCTAATTATTTTCTATTTCAACTTAATCTGGTAATATTTTGGTATGACTATGAAATATTTAAAAAATCAACCTAAAAACTAATTACTAGACTAATTTCAAATTGTGCAAGCGTTAAGAGTGATATAGAAATAAACAGGTAAATTTGTGGTACGAATTCAAGATGGCGGAACAAAATGGCGTCCAAATAAAATTTTAAAAAAGTCTTATTCAATTGACTTATGTCTTAATTAAATGTGATATAAGGATAAACTGGTGCGAATTCAACATGACGTAATAAAATGGTTGTGGGTGTCAATATAAAAACTAATTATTAATTTATTTATTATTATTATTAAGTTTATTAGGTAGGAATCCAATATGATGGAACAAATGAAAGACAGTATAAAGTGCGGGACACGAAAGAAAACCCGGCGAAGTCAATCGGTTTAGGAAGGTCGGCCAAGAAATCTCTTTAAACCAGTGGTGTCCCGTCGTTCTTTAAATAATATGGCACTCCTTTTTGACTACACGCACTTCAGATAATTAAAAAATGTAACTATGCTTAATGAACCTTTATCTATATTTATCTGTTTTCTTTCGTATACCGCACTTCTATATCTCTTTTGTGTTGCAAAAACGGCGAACTTTCGAATTTTAAAATGATTTAATTTTGATTTTTCTTGATCGATTTACCTATAAATATATATTTACCTATAAATAGATTTTTTTCTTGAGTTCTGTCATTAACGGTTCCCGGGCTACTGCCTACGTCCACTATTATTGGACCTCTCAGTATAGTGATATACGATTTACAAGTCCAGATTTTACAAGGGCAGCCAGCCTCTGATCCAGTGAACGAGATTTATCAAAATTTTAATTTATGCATTTCGACTTTGGGCTACTCGGGTATGCCAAAAGTGGCCTTCTGTCTCCGTTTGTCATATTACTTTATACAGGGGCCGTCATTGTGAAGTACTATACAGGGCGTTTCCTAATTGCGTGCTGATATTAAAGGTGGTGTTTTTATGTCCTAAAAGTCTTAACTTTTGAGATACAGGATGGTAAAGTTTAAAAAGAAGACACTTTTTTTCATCCCAATTCTGATGCTATTGTAGATAACTGCATGAAATTTGATACACGTTTTCGATGCATTAAGGAGCATACACATTTACCTAGGTTAATTAGATATACAAGCAAAGTGGTAGAAATTCCACAAATTGATTGTTAATAAAAAATGCCCTTTTATGCATAAAAGACGTGTATCAAATTTCACACAGTTATTTATCTATAATAGCATCAGAATTAGGATTAAAAAAAATGTTTTTTTAAAACCCTGTATCTCCAAAGTTAAGATTTTTAGGTTCATATTAAACATTTTTCTTAAAAAGTCCCACCCTCTTTTAACATTAGCACGCAATTAGGAAACGCCCTGTATAGTACTTCACAATGATGCCCGCTGTACAAAGTAATATGACACACGGAAACAAACGGTCACTTTTGGCATACCCGAATAGCCCAAAGTCGAACTGCATAAGTTAAAATTTTGATAAATCTTTTTCACTGGACTCAGTGCTGGCTCCCCTACTATAACTACATTGATTTGTTAATTTTAGGAAAATATGAGTTCTGTAGTTTTTCAAATATTAATTGCAATAGTAGATATTTTTTGACACCCGGTATTGAACAGAAAATTAATTATTTTGAAGCAGTTTATTGGCAGCTACTTTATGAACAATTTTACAAAATATATAAAAAAAAACTAAGCCATTTTCGAGGTTGACGGCTGTGATTGTAATGGTTCGATTCCTTCTAAATCGTTGTCTCTAAAAATGATGACGTTTCGTCGTCACTACTTGAAGATCCCAGTGTGATAACTAAATCATCAATAACCGTTTCAATTTTGCCATCTACTTCCCAGTATTTATCTTCAATAGAACGGACATGTTTAACATACGATTTCCAATTTTCAGCCGATATTGAGTCAATCGCTTCTAATGTTATTTTATTTAAATCTTTAATTGAAAGTTTCACCGGTGTTGCGCTCTCGAATATATTTTTTTCTCCTGCCCATGCAAGTTCAATAGAGTTGAGGTCGAACATGTATGGAGGAAGCCTTAAAGGTGTATGACCGAGGTTACGTAAAAGACCGTCAATTTTATACTTTTTTTCTCTAGTCTTGTTGGCTGATATTACTTCATATAATTGATATTTTCTCCATGTTCGATCACATACAAGATAGTTCGATTTAAGCCTCGATATCATATGAGCTTTTATGGAGTATTTAGTTGGCACTTTATCTTCTACGTGAGAATGATAAGACGCATTATCCCATTACCACGACTGATTTGGGAGGAATGTTAGGTAGAAGCTTCTCGAGCAACCACTTTTCACAATTATCTCTATTCATCTATCCATGATAGTCTCCAGTTGTTAGTCCCGAGCGAAAAACTGAAGCAGCACCTGGAACAAATCCGGCTTCTGAACCAGCATGAACTATAATAAAGCGACTACTAGAGCGGATTCCCTAAACAACACCTGTAACACTTTTACTTTGCCAGCATTTGTTCACTGTCATATCATTAGCTACCCAGGTTTCGTCTAAATACACAATATTGCGTCCTTCTTGCCTATATTGCCTTACAGTTGATAGATATTTCACCCGCCAGTGAAATATCTCATTAAGCAATTTTCTTTTATTTTGGCACTTGCGCCAAACAAAACCATTCGATCGTAAAAGCCGATTTAAGGTTTTATACCCGTACGGAAAATCTATTTTTTTTTTTACAGCACGAAGTAGGGGTTTGCAGGTTAGAAACTTCTTCAAGTTTATATAAAAATCCTCTATTGTTCGTCGAATTACTTGAAAATCACCATCGTCAATTTTATCTTTGTATGATAATCGGGGTCTTATTTTACCAGGAGATTTTAAAGCTAAAATGATAGAAATAGTATAAAGTAAAGTCATTTTTTTTGGATTGGCGAAAGCCAGTTTTACAATTAAAATAAAGTATGACTTTTTTTAGTTGTTTATATTATGTACGCTCAATTAGGTAGAAAACAAAAACTGAAGACAACATTTTCATCGTCTCAAAACCCTTCTCGGAAGCAATTTCTATATAAACCTCTATTAGCTGTGTTACTAAATGACTATGTACTGCTGAACCAAATGGTGTTACACTTCAGTATTACTAATAAAAAGAAAGATTATCATAGCGAGGGAAGTTCCGGGTAAAGGAAATTTACCGCCTTTTTTATTTCTGTACAACTGTGCATAAAACGGAAATCCAGAAATATCATTCCTAGTAATATCCCTAATTCCAACTTCTTTCAATAAACGACATTAAATATTATGTTCTAGGTCACACGGCAACTGAAGAAGCGTTTACACAAGCTGAAAACGTCCTTATGCTTCGTCTACTACAAACATTTCACATTGAAAGCCAAGGGTGGGCAGACATAGCTTACAACTTTTGCATAGGCTCAGATGGTAACGCTTATGAAGGTATGTTTTTTTCGATGAAAAACTTATAAGTGTGAC
This sequence comes from Kuschelorhynchus macadamiae, assembly GCA_030620095.1. Lineage (NCBI taxonomy): Eukaryota > Metazoa > Arthropoda > Insecta > Coleoptera > Curculionidae > Kuschelorhynchus > Kuschelorhynchus macadamiae. The sequence continues at coordinate 2,776,333 of JAUTXW010002103.1, forward strand.
AGTGCAAAGGTTAAGGGCGCTGATAAGGTCATAAATTATCTCCCCCTAGTCAAAAACGACAAACCAAAATGTGTATTGCAACTTATAATAATGCCGTATTTTACTGTTTCTTTTCTTGTGCAACACTTTTTTGTCGATGACTCTATTACCGACGCCCTTGACAGATATGTCTCTTTCCTACCCTTAACTGCTAAGAAATTGTGAAATGCAAGAATTTAATTTTACAATACCTACTAAACAACGAGGCCTACTAGCTGAAATTAAAATACGCCTGATGTCACCACATTTAGGCCGACAGTCGCCTCCCGTAAGAAATGCATTAAAGCATAGACCAGTGCAGTTTTATTTATGATATCGCGATAAATAACCACCATAAATAACCTCGATTTCTCACCCGATAGACCAATGCAGTTTTGCTTATTTCGCATCGTGATAACTGGCCATTAGACGTAATAGCCAACAACCGGCACTTGCTAACCGAAAACAAAACGGTGCCATTTTTATGATGTCATTGTTCGTGAATTAGAGTAAATAGTGTTATGTCTCCATTTTTGGTGAAAATTGAATTACATTTATTAGTTTTTGTACGTTTAAATTCCAGTTAACATGTCGTTTAACCGGACCAAAACTTCACGTGTTTAGTTTCCCGAAAGACAGTGATTTGCAAAAAAATGGCTACGAGCAATTCTGCGGGATGATTTAGTGCCCAATAAAAACACTAAAGTGTGTGAGCTACATTTTTCTAAAGTATAATTTGGGATATTTTGGAACAGGTTCCGAGAACAGGTAAAATTATTTCAGTACATTTAAAAAAACCTCGATTAAAAGAAAATTCTGTACCAACGGTTTTCCCAAATTGCCCCAATTATTTGTCAAAAAATGTCCTTGACCGCAAAAGTAAAGATGAGCACACAGAGCAAAGTAAAGAAGAGTTTAATTTACATAGAGAGGCTACATGTTTTCAAAGTTTTGAAAAGTTTTTGAAGGTATTTCCAAATTTTAATTTAAGGAAAGGGTGGTTTTCGGTAAAGGATACAGATAAAATAACTTTATTTAAACTTGAATATACTCCTGGTCCCCTAATAACTTGGGCAATTGTTATAAATAGCGATTTAAAATTAGAAACATTTTTATATGGGCAATCTGTTTGTGTTTCAATAACAAATTTAAAATCACCATTTTTATCTAGCAGTTTGGATGAAATAGAAAGTTTAATTGACACAATTGACTATATGATGATGTCAATACCCATAAATCGTGATTTACCCCATACCGAGTCAAGTCAACTCCCCAGTACTAGTGAAACTCCCACAGAAACTCTCAATTCAGATAAAGTTGACAAAAATGACAATACAAAAAAAAATTTTAAATTTGTGACTGATATTCTTTTAAACCTAAAAGATTCTGTCGAACACACTCAAAATCTAAAATTTCCCTCAGAACAGTTAGTTTTGTTAAGTACTTCAAAAGACAGGTATTGCAGCACCATTGTGTTATGTTCAGTTTAGTTTAGTTTACAATAAGCCCTCATTGCTATAAATATTTGTGAAGTCACGCTCCTACTATCTTACCACATCCTAACATAGTAAAATCTATTAGTAATAGATTTTTAACAGATCCTCATATCGATGAAACAAATTTGTTTTAACCTGTGCTCGTAACATTTTTCAATATTTAACAGATAAAGAAAAATATGTTACATTACCTTTTGATGAAATTCACATCGAACCCTATTTGGATTACAAGGCAGGCCATACCGTAGGAACATCAGTAAATAATAAAGATACCTTAGCATCATCTGCAGTAGCATTTATGATCACTAGTCCTTGCTCAAGCCCTACAGAAGTCATTCATATATCTCCTGTAGCTAAACTTAATTCAGAAATATTATATACTTTTATCAAGACCATTACAGAAAATTTAGAAGAAATTGGGTACATAGTATTTTGTACAGTTAGTGACAATAATGCAGTAAACAGCAAAGCAATGGGTAATTTTTCACTCCTTAATCAACTCATTATAGTATTCCCACATTCTATTGACCCAGTAAGACACTTGTTTTACCTTTTTGACACTGTTCATTTACTGAAATGTATCTTTAACAACTGGCTTAGTTCAAAAACTGACCAAACATTTTCTTATCCCGATTTTGAGACAGGCCAAAAAAAATGTACTTCCTTTTCTGTGATCAAAAACCTATACGAAAAACTCCCCTTAAGGGAAAACATTTGTTAGATACATATCAGGAACCTTTTACCAAAGAAATACTAACAGCCCCCAATGATGATCCTACATTTTGTTTTTTGCTAAAAATGCGAAATTGGCTAGATACTAAGTCCAACTAATTTTACTAATACACTGACTCGACAAAGCCACACTGCATTAAACCATACTATTCATGGGCTTCTTGAAGTTACTGAATACTGTTTAACTGAGCTTAATACGAATTATATTACTGGGCAAATTTCAAACAGACCCATTGGAAGGGCGTTTTGGAAAATATAGGCAATTAGCTGGTGGTCATTATCATATCTCAGTTCGACAGCTATATGAATCTGAAAAAAGACTTCTTGAAATTCTGAAAATGTTAATAATTTATTATCTAAAATCATAGTTACATAGTCTGATACCGAAGCTATACAATCAGAACTCCCAGTAATATTGCTGCTACATTGTTTATAAAAAAAATAGTTGTATTTTTTGCAAAGAAAACTTAACTCTCAACGAACCTTGTGAGAGGATTCTTATAATTTTATTAATTCCTTAAGTCTAGGTGCTCTTTTATATCGTCGAGAACAGGTAGTAGATGTAGTTTCATCCGCATATATTATATTTAAAAAGCTAATTGATGAATTTGAAAATACATTACAACAAAAAATCTTTTCTTTGTGAGTTGTTTTTAAGTTATTTCAATCAAAATACACTTTTAACTCCTTTTGAAAGTTGTAAAAGCCACCTAAAAATTGATGTTTCAAAAATCTTTTTTAGTAGCATTTCAAATACATTTCTTAATAATTATTTTGAAATTTTGCAGTAGATCCGGGCAAACGTTGTCGGGTAAGAACACGGAGGGGTTTGGTGGGTAGGGGCTTTACCGAGTCCCATACTGTTCTGGAGTGCCTTGTGCATAATAGTTCGTGCGTAAATGCATTGCTCGTCGTGTAACAAAAAAAAAACGAGTAATCGCTTAAGAGTCACCTTTGGCACTTTAATTCTATAGCGAAACCGAATAAATTTGACTGATTCAAATACTCCTAAAATAAACCCTATAAATTGATTTGCTAAAATTTTAAAAAAATGCTCATTTATGTCCCTGTAAATAACCCGTAGGGGAAGTACGGACAAAATGACATAGTATTTTAATATTGCTTTATGAAAACTTACTATAAACAGTAACAAACGCTTATTATATGTAACAGTTATCTTTGATACATTAGCTTTTCATGTAAGAAAGTTATTTTTAAATAATGTAAAGGTACACAACCTTAAAAGCTTAATACTAAAACCTAACTCAAACCCATTTTGTCCATACTGAATGGACAAAATGGCATATGTGTTATGGACAAAATGACTTAAACAGAAACACATAGTTCACAAATGAACATCTTTGTGGTTTTTGGTACATCAGCGCAAATTGCGTGAGCCCACTGTGCACATTTTATATACCTTAACCAGTTCTCACCAGGCTTTGAACGGGAATATAAGTCGTTATACAGGGACAGTCGTCGTCATCAGTTTGCGAAGCAAATGGATCTGCCTCTTCATCATCCTCATTGTAATCAAATACTGCTCTAGTGGCCTTTCGCTGTCTTTTTTCAGAGGTGATTTTAGGCTCATTTTTGGCTTTTACTTCCTCCATGTTCGGTGTAGAAGTGAGAACAAAATGCGTTTTTTGCTTCTTTGGTTTTCTCTTCCCTTGTCCTCTGACTAAATTTCCTTGCGGAATAGGAGATAACATTTCAATCGGAACGAGCAAAGAACTGGTTGATGGTTCAGGATTTTCCTCACCTCGAGATATTTCATATGGTATGATGGGTGCACTTTCAGAAAATGAATCTGTTGATGGTCCAGAATTCTCTTGACTATTCGTGCTTTCATCTGGTACGGTAGAGGCAATTTCGTTATTTTTAGAACTTGGATTTTCTGTTACCTGTGTGGGCGCAAATTCAGGAAGCATTATTGGAACATTGGTTGTCTCAGCAGGCTCAAACATATAATCTGGAAAGATATCAGGGGCAACAGGCCAGAGACCAGTGTTTTTAAATCCTTGGCATGCATTTTGCACAGTAGCAGCTTAATAAATAGCCAATTTGTAGATGAATAACTACGCGACCTGGATGAATCTTTAACCATTTTGATATTTCCTGATTGAAGTAGGTTTTTAATGGTCCATAAAAACATACGTCCAAAGGTTGAATCCGATGGGTGCAATGAGGTGGCAGACATAATACGATTATACCATTCTCTTTAGCGTATGTCAATGATTCAAATCCTTTGTGACTAGCATGACTATCGACGACGAGGAGCACTTTTTCATCAACGCTAGCCTTCGCATAGGTTTGAAAATGCTTCAACCATTTGAAAAACACATCTGTGGTCATCCAGCCCGACTCTTGTGCAATTCCAAGAGTGCCAGTTGGGGCCCCATCCAAAAGCTCATTTTTAAAATTCTTTCTAGGGAATATTAAACATGAAGGTATGTAAAGAACCTCGCTCAGCACTTGTTAAGCAGCCGATTTGCTTCCGGCCAGTTGTTGCGAAAATGTTCTGTGGTTTCTGAACAGTAGACAGACCGGACTCATCTACATTATAAATCCTATTGGGTGAAAAGTTGTGAGTATCCAACAAATCTCGATATACCTTAAAGAATTTTTCAACTTGAGGCTTATTGAAAGCCTGAGCCCTAGCCGCTGAAGTCGGTTCTGGTTTACGTACCGAAATATCTTTATTCCTTTTTAAAAACCCATTTAACCATTCCTGTCCAGCTCTTTGTTTTTCTGCATTGAAAATATGGGAAAATTTATTTTGTTCGGCTAACTGAAATACTAACTTCTGAACGTCTTTACGTCTTTCAATTTCTGGAGGAAAAGTAAGTTTGTACCTTCCTAGTCCTTTACCAGTTGGATTTAATGTTTTGTTTTTTTCCTAATGCGTGTCTTCTCAGAGTCGCCTGAGGGACACCAAACGTTTTGGAGGCTAAAAGCCAACCCATTTTATTTTGCTGAACAGCCTCAATTGCATTTCTCATTGACACGTCGCTTCAGGATTGTCGATTAGATGTTCTTTTATAGTTGCGCGGCATTCTGGCAGTATGGTCTGTAAGCAAATAAATATAATCATATTTTTGGTCTATATAAATTATAATGGACAAAATGACATACTATGTCCGAATGCGCACTATGTCATTTTACCCATATTGGATATATAATAATTTTACATTAAAATTATGCATTAAATGTTATCTGTTTACGAAAGTAATCAAGCCATGTCATTCCATACACTATAAAGAATTGATTCAAAGCAAAATGAGTTGACTGAAAATCCAAAACTTACCGAAAATAAGAAAACAGAATCACACGTGGACCTTTTTTTTAGCCCGGTACACCTTCACTATACGACTGCGTCGGTATAACTGAACTTTTAATATTACGCTCTTCGCAGCTTATCCAGGAACCGTTTGGAACACGTGACATACAGTCGGTGGGGCGGTAAATAGCGCGAATTATGAAATACAGGTTGTATGTAATTTTGTCCTTATGTGTCATTTTGTCCATACTTCCCCTACCTTCTAATGAAGGTATTGAAATAAGATAGGCCTAAATGGGATGACGTCACGCGTAAGCGCGTAGACCTCCTTGTCTAGTAGGTATTGAATTTTACCGCAATTAAACAAAAAAGGAACGAAGTTAACTTTTGATTGAATTCTTAGATTGTATTAATTTTTATTGTATTTATGGCAGCACCTTTCCGGGGACAATTTTATGATAAACATTTGAACTGAGGTTTATTGCTAGATAATACACAGGGTCAATGGCAAACCTGTATTTTTCACTAGTTTTGAGCCATCTCGTTAAATGATCTATCCGAAAGATCAACATTTTTCAAATGCAGTTTTATAGCTTAGATCTGTCGCAATTAATTTATGAAATCTAAGGATCCGATCAAAAGTTATTAAGTTTTAAAGCTAGATTTTTTGACAATCAGAGCGAATCTAATTAGCACCTTACAAATATTGCAGGAAGAGGCTGGTTCCGAGCTGGTTCCCACACGGTGACCTACAACTTCTACTCGGTAGGAATTGCATTCATAGGATGCTTTCTAAACCATTTACCGCCCAAAACCGCCTTAAAGAGATGTCAAGACCTCATCGCACACGGCGTCAAAATCGGAGCAATTGATCCAGATTACGAACTGATTGCCCACTGCCAATGCAGGCCTTTTGTGAGTCCAGGACAGAAACTTTATGAAGAAATAAAAACGTGGACAAATTTCAATCCCAATATTACGAATACTAGTCCGTGCATTTTTCAGTCTTAGTTTATTTGAATTAGATGGTATAGAAAACAAAACATTTTTAATTCATTATATACGGGGTTTGAAAAACATACGGTCAAATTGTAGGACATAATTCCTCGTGATAAGATAAGAAAAAGTCTTTTTAACATCGGTTCGAAAATAAATAGTTTCCATGATGCAGGGTGTTTAAAATAAATTACTAAAATCAGTTTTTATTTAATTTCTTAGAAGCCGTTAAAGATAATACAGGCACAATTAAGATGTTTCCAAACCCAACTTTTTGTTGCCACCCTGACATGCACATTCAAAAGCAAGCTAAAAAATTTCTTAGCTTTTTTTCGTTTACTGTCCAGCGTTGGTCATTTTATCGTGTCCCTATTTTAAACCTGTATAACTTTTTTACTATGTAATTTATCAAAATTAGCCAAATAACAATTTATAGGACTCATCAGCGCACTGATTAGTCGCTTGTATAGAGTGTCTGGTTATATTTCAAGCTAAACTTTTAGAGGTATCAAAAAATATTGTACAGGGTGTCAGGATTTGGTTGCAAAAGCAGGGTATCTCGCTTATTTTTAAAGATAGAACCTTGCGGTTTTCACGAACCTGGGCTAATTTTTTGTGAAACTCATGAAGCCGTAAACAAAATTTTCATAGCCTTCTTCGTTTATGAGATACAGGGCGAAATAGAAAATTTTGCATTTTGGGACCCCCCTTGTATCTCGGTTATCCTTTAACTTAACGCAAAGGGAAAATTTGCTGCTTATGCAGTTTTTTACGCTAGATCCAGTGGCGTAATCATGTTTTTCATTTGAGTTGTTATTTTTTAGATATGACCCAAAGTTGTGTTTTTTTAAATGGGACACCCTGTATATTTGTCCAGAAATTGATTTGTCCTTTTAAAAGCTTCTCAAAAATATATATAATAGTATGGGTCTATTTTAATAAACAGTAACAAAAATCCTAATTTTTATAATTATCATCGAAAATTTTCCAGTAGGCCATGCAAAACAATGCTGCCTTTTATTTAAAGTCGTTAACAATATCTACATCCTAACAATAAATCAAAATAAATATGTAATTAAATCTATTTATCAAAATATGTATTGATAATTTCGCACCAAAAAATAAAAACCAATTTATGTAACACAAGAACAAAACAGTAATAAATTATTATGTAACAAGCCTTTCAGCAAAAATCAACTGTCGTATAAGAACTACAGTAACCAAGAAAATCAAAAGAACTGTTCAAACTGATTTCCATTTTGTTCTATGCATGCTTCGCACAATTTTCGTATTCGTTTTCGAATTAAGCAAAATAACGGGATGATTTTGTAAATAGCAAAAATTTTCTCTTATTGCATTTCGGAAATCTTGGACTTTATCATAGTGGTCTTTGTAAATTCTATTTTCCAGATATCCCCATAGAAAGAAATCTAAAATCGACAAATCTGGGGACCTAGGGGGCCATCTTATAGGTCCATTTGTTCCGATCCATTGATTGGTAAAATTATTGTCCAGAAATAATATCGTCATTCCAGAATTGTGTGCAGGAGCACCGTCCTGTTGAAAATAAATTTCGTTAATTTGTGCTAGAGGAACATCGTCAAGTAATTCAGGTATAGCTGCCTCTAAAAATTCTATATAGCGATTGGCTGTTAGATTTAACTCAAATATATAAAATTTTATATGTGTTCCTAATATGAAGCAGGACACATTTAGACCAAACCTGCCCTGCTGTCTTCTGGGAAATATTTGGTGTTGATTTTCCTGGGATCAGAATCTACTATTGTGCCTATTGAGTATACCAGAATTACTGAAATGTGCTTCGTCTGACCATATAACTTCCTTTCAAAATCTCAACCATATCGCATCTTTCTCGAAACCAATTGCAGAAGACTATCCGACGCTCTGCATCCCCTGGCTGTAAGTGCTGCACGAGCCTAAATTTGTATGGGTGGTATTTGTGCTTTTTTAGAATTTCTTGAACTCTAGTTTTTGGAATCCCTATGCTCTTTTCACTGGCCCTACAAGGGTTTGTAGGGTAAGCTTCTGCATTAGCCAAAACCAACAAAAGTAATTTCCTCAGCCTCCCGATTTTCTTTATTATATGTTTTCGTACGAGGTTTGATAAATGATCCGTGATTAAGTAAATTCTTTTTTATCCGATAAAAAGTGGATATATTAGGTTGCCTCCTTTCTGGATATCTAAATAAAAATTAAGCAATAGTATTTCAACATACCTAAAAATTAACTATTTACATCTCAGAAGCCGCCTAAACATTTTCATTACTTAATATAAAACAAGCTAACATATCGTACTTTTCATAATGTTCGAAAGTTTGGTTTTCTTCCATAATAATACAAATATATTTTTACACAATAAATAAATAAATACAAAAAACTAGCGCTATATTTTATATACGCGTACAAAATTGGGAAATGTCGTTTGCTTCCAAGAAAACAAAAGAAAATGGCATCGTTTTGCATGGCCTACTGCAAAATTTGGAATGATAATTATAAAAATTAGGATTTTTGTTGTTGTTTATTAAAATAGACCCATACTATTATATATTTTTGAGAAGCTTTTAAAAGAACAAATCAATTTCTGGACAAATATACAGGGTGTCCCATTTAAAAAAACACAACTTTGGGTCATATCTAAAAAATAACAACTCAAATGAAAAATATGACTACGCCACTGGATCCAGCGTAAAAAACTGTGCATAAGCAGCAATTTTTCCCTTTGCCTTAAATTAAAGGATAACCGAGATACGAGGGGGTCCCAAAATGCAAAATTTTCTATTTCGCCCTGTATCTCATAAATGAAGAAGGCTATGAAAATTTTGTTTACGGCTTCATGAGTTTCACAAAAAATTTGCTCAGGTTCGTGAAAACCGCAAGGTTCTATCTTTAAAAATAAGCGAGAAACCCTGCTTTTGCAACCAAATCCGGACACTCTGTACAGTGAAACCCCTCAACAACGGACAGTAGCCGTGCCACAGAAACTGTCCGTTGTATAGAGGTGCCCGTTGTGGGGAGTGAACAACGTAAATACCAATGTAATTTTATTTAAAAAAATATATTATTTTTAAGTATTAAAATAATATGTTACAACTTACAAGTTATAGTACAAATTATTAATACAATTGTTACTACGTGTACACCAACATCTTTTACATACATATATGCATACAATAAAAATGTACTCCCTAATATAAGATATTATACTCCCTACATATACAGTTTGATACAGTTCTACTTTATAAAAAGTTTCTATTTAAAAAAATTATCAAGTGTTGTTTGTCTTAACTAGTTAATTTATTTTTAATAATTTGAGATTCCATTTTACTTCCACTAAAACAGAATCTCCAGACAACACAAAAGTTTTCAATATCCCTTAACATTTTATATGCTTCCTTAATGTTCTTAATATTGGAAGAAATAATTTCTTCATCATCACTGTTAGATCTGACCGGTCTCACTATTTTGAAACTCACTGATGCACTCACGTACACTTATGTTAGGATTGACCGTGAATAAACTTTCATCAATTTCTGGATATGAAGTTAAGTCGGAAGAGAATACATTGATGTTTCTACATAATTCCGATAATGGCACACCCTCTTCACTATCGTAGTCAACGTTTTCCTCGAGAATTTCGTCGAATCCAGCTTTGCGGAGCGACATTTTTCCATGCAACAATAATCCAAATCAAAGCACTTACAACATTTATGGATTTCTCCAAATGTTCGGTAGATTCTGAATACTCCATGGATGGGTTGATTAAAAACTTTCTATAGTGGTTATTAAAATTTTGAATCCTGCCATGGTCCAATGGCTGGCAATGTGATGTCGTATTTGCCGGTAAAAAAATTATTTTAACATTTTTTAACTTCAGCTTTGAGTGAGATGCAGCATTATATATTTCGTCAACCAATCCGACATTATGTCCCATGTCATCCATGCTTTCTTGTTATAGTACCATTCGAGTGGCAATTTTTCCACGCTTGATCCTTTAAAAAAACGGGGTTTTTTAGTTTTTCCAATAACCAGTGCTTTATCTCCATTTATAGCGGAGCAAATAGTCAGTCTCTACTTGGACGCTTTCGCGCCAGCACATGTTTCGCCTTTTAAAAGAAAACGTTTTATTTGCCAAGGCGTGGAAAAATAGTCCCGTTTCATCGGCGTTATAAATGTCTCTCGGTGCGTAGTTTTTGATAATAGCACATAATTTTGTTCGCTAATCAGTTTCTTGAATAAAGTCTACAGCCGCTGCTTCGCCACCTCGTTCGCCACAGATGGATTTGAAAGAGGTATTATGACGTTGATAGAACTTCTCCAACCATCCATTTGATCCTTTAAAATCATCAACTTCTAAATTCTTCGCAATTTCTTGTGCTTTTTCCTTTAATATTGTACCGGTTATTGGAATGTTTTAGAGCGTACTTTATAAAACCAGTCGTAGACAATTTGGTCTATGGCAGCACCCTCAGTTTTCGCAAATTTCTTTTTCTCTTTCATGTTCCCCGTCTCGGCGAATCACTTGTTAAGATCGCTCTTGTTTCCCAAAATATCACTAATTTCAGATTTTCCTACACAGAATTTTACGACTAATACTCTAAGTTTGTTTTTTTCCGCGTACTGGATTATTTCAACTTTTTCTTGAAGTCTCAAAAACTTTATTTTGTTTGAAGACATATTGATCGCACCAGAGTAACATCAAAAGTAAGATATTCTATTGATGAAGTCTACATTTTATAAAAATAAGATGATCTATTTATTATGCAATTCACCGCAATTTACCTACAAGCCAGACAGCATAAGCCAGCCTATTGTTAAACTAGTGCTATTAACAATAGGTAGGCGCCGATTCCGCGCCGCTTATTAGCATAGATCTAAATATTGCCCATAATGTGCAATAAAAATACCGGCATTAAATGTGGGTTTTTCAAAAATTATCTGAACATCTGTCCGTTCTTAGGAGGTAAATTTTACTGTTTTTATTAAAAATGTCCGTGTCCATTGTTGAGAGTGTCCGCCGACAAGAGGGTTTAATACGCAGGAATACATATACTGACGGTCGGTGACTTCAAAATTGTCCGTTCAGCAGAGGTGTCGGAGATGTCCATTAAGGGAGGTTTCACCGTATACAAAATTTTTATGGTATTCTTTGGACGAAAATGGCAATTGGAAAGTAAAAAAATGAGCATCGCCTTTGTTATTTTCATGGACCACCCTGTATAAACTGTTTATTATTTCAATATATGGGCATCTTCCTACTGATTATAATAATACCAGGTCTGACACCTTTATCTTTAAAGATAACCGAAGTATTTGACATAATTACCATAAAGATAACATACACATAAGCAAAGTCGTTACGAACGAATACACACACATTTGTTTATTTTCTTAGCAAATCCTGACTGTTCAGGAAAAATCATAAATCTTTAAGCTTGTAAACTCTTTAAAATATAACCATACAAGCTTATAACTGCTAAATGTCTATACAAATTTAAGGAAAATGATACAATTTCTTATTTTTGCTTAAATAATATTTTTTATGTTAGGTATCGAAACATTCCGAGGGCAAATTAATTCAGATGTTGAGATATATAATTGAAAAATCAAATGACTTACCTTAAGGAAATTTGATTTAAATTATACGAGCATGTCCTATCCGAAATTATTACAATTTTTCCACCAAGTAGTCCTGTTCTGTTCGAGTTTTGTGCAATCGTTTAGAGAAAAAAACGCGGCAACACCGCCGGTACCCGTTCCCTGCCGGTATCCTTCATTCTGTTTTGGACATATTAGATCGCCTATAGGGTGGGATCATAGGTAATTTTGGGAAGGGTTTGTAATAATTTCGGATAGGACATGCTCGTATAATTTAAATCAAATTTCCTTAAGGTAAGTCATTTGATTTTTCAATTATATGCATGTCCTATCCTCATTATTACAATTTTTCCACCAAGTAGATGTTTAGAGAAACAAAAGGCGATCTATTGTAGAGTCGTTTAATTAACAGTCTAATATTGATTCATGTAATTTATTAACGATAAATGTAAAATTATGCCATAATTAGGTTTAAATAGTACTCCTAAATTAATATATTTTAAATGTGCTTAATTGTAAACTAAAAATAAACTTACAACACTCAGTTTAAAACTAACTTAAGAACAAATATAAAAATTATTATTATTTTTGGTCTATATAGGAAAACTTGACCCTTTTAATACACCTTCTGCATAGGCTTTTTGGTCTGGGTCTAATGGCTTATTGTAAAACGTAGTAAATACATTGGATTTTTCAGTCCAACCTGCTCTTTTCCTAATCGTGTCAATGTTTACTCCTCCCCTTAACGCGGCTGAAGTTGATGCGTGTCTTGTACTATGACTTTTATAAATGTTTGTGTTTATTCCACTTTTTCCAAGAATTTCTTTAATCCATCGACTCAAGGACTGTGTCGATGTAGCTCTGTGGGGTTTTTTATGCGTTATAATAAGTTTATCACAATTAATGTCTCTTAGTGTTTTAGTCTTTTCAATATAAAATTTTATTGTTGTAGCTAAACAAATTTCGGAGTGACTGTGAAAAAAAGGGATTATTAGATTAGGTTGTGGGTTATTTAATCTAGAAGTTTTTATTTTTTCTGAAATTAGTATTTCTAATCTATCTTGTGACTCTATTATATGATGAAGTTGAATTTTGGTGAAAGTTTGTATTCTGTGGCCAGATATTAGAGTTAACAGTCCTACTAGTTTATACGATACTAACTGCAAGGATAGGTTTTCCAGGGGATGTAAAGTTTCTAAATATTTTAAGACAGGATGGGGGTCCCAAGTACTTAAATATTTTGGAGTGGGAGGCTTTTGATTATATATGCCTTTCAAATATCTCTTAAGCATGAATTTTTGTTCTTTTTTAAAAGATACTAAAAATGATAGAGCAGATTTGTGGAGATTTATGGAAGAAAATGACTTTCCATTATCCCTCTCTATACTTAGGAATTGTATTACCTTTGTTATTTGTGGCTCAAATAAAGTACTGTCGTTTGCTTGACAGAAATCCCACCATTTCTTGAAAGTGATTTGGTATTGTTTCATAGTTTTTTGAGAAATTGAGGCCAACATGGTTTCTGATGCAGTGTCTGGGATGCCTCTCCTCTTGAAGGCTTCCAGGACAATCTCGCGGCCACCAGGGTAAGGTCTTTCCGTAAATGATGAGGTTCCCTGAAAGGGGACAAAAGCATATGTTTATTAGGTGAGAAATATAATGGCTTTCCAACAATCATTCTCATGAATAATGGGTACCATGGTTGACTTGTCCAGTTTGGCACAATTACTATTCCTTCGGCCTTATCCACAATAATTTTGTTAAGAACTCTTGATATAATTAGAAAAGGGGAAATGCATAGAAAAAATAGTTGGTCCAAGGTATGGTAAAACTATCTACTGCTATAGAGTCGGGATCGGGTTTCCATGACACATATTTGTTGCATTTGCTATTTAACTTTGTGGCAAACAAATCGATATCCGGTTTTCTCAGTGATTTAACAACATTTTCAAAACATTGGGGGGGATAATTCGAATTCAATGTCTTCTGGATTTGACCTTGATTCTCTGTCAGCTTCTAAATTTTCTTTTGTATTGATATATGAAGCCAATACCCAAATATTTTTACTTTCACAAAAAAGCCAGAGTTTTCTACTAATGTGATTTAAAGTTCTATATTTTATACCCCCCATCCTATTAATGTAAGATACTGCCGTAGTGTTATCAATTCTTAGTAGAATGTTTTTATTCGAAATGTTCTTACAAAAGGATTTCAAACCATAAAAGGCTGCTGCGATTTCCAGCCAGTTAATATGGTTTTTCTTTTCATCGGAACTCCAGAAGCCATGTATTTTAGTCTCCCCACAAACTGCCCCCCACCCAGTTTTTGAGCTGTCTGTGAATATTTCTAATTCGAAAGACCTACTTTCCAACGTATTATTAGCAATTAATATATTATTATCTATCCACCATTTAAGATCAGTTTTTGCTTTGCCCGAGAGGTATATGACTTTTTTATAATTTTTATGTTTTTTTAATGCTAAATATTTTTCCCTTTCGAGTCTTTTGGTGTGTAACCACCCATATTTTATTGCTGGACAAGCTGCAGTTAGTTTCCCAATAATTTGGGCTAATTCGGTAATATTACAAAACCCCTTGTTTAATAAGTCCCTGATTGATGTAATTAATTTATTTCCTTTTATGTGAGGTATGCTAAAAGACATACTTGAGGTATCGAATTGAAATCCTAAAAAGATGCAGTTTTGTGAAGGGGCGAGATTACATTTTTCCCAATTAATAAGAAACCCCAAGGAAACTAGTAAATTAATTGTTTTGTCTTTATTAATTCTACTTTCCTCTAGGTTGCGAGAAATTATTAAAATATCGTCCAAATATCCAACGCATACAACATCATTTTTCCTTAAGTATTGAAGTACAGGTTTCATGAGTTTTGTAAAGATATATGGTGCCACGCTAAGGCCGAAGGGCAAACAAGTAAATTTATACATTTTACCATTAAAGACAAAACTAAGGTATTTTCTGTAATTTTCTATGTTAACTAAAAAATAGGCATCTTTAAGGTCTAAAGTGGTTAAATAAAAATCTTTGTATATGAGATTTTTTGCAACTCTATAATCTTCCAGTTTAAGGGGGGTTTAGGTATCTATTAAAATATTTGAGGTTAAGTATGAAACGGTGTGAACCATCGGGTTTTTTTCTGAGAAAATGAGGAGAGACAAAAGTCTCTTCACATGTGCATGGAGATATAGCTCCATTTTTTTTAGTTTTTCAATTGCTTGAATATATGTAATTGTTTTGATATTTTTAGTCCCTTGTGAGCAAAACTTTTGTCTGACCCAATGTGGTTTTGACACTGTTTTTAATGGGGCCCCCTTAATCCACTTTAGAACTGTTGAATTACAGGTTATTTTTTCCCATTCAGTGATAAAATACTGTAAACGGCCGGCATATATTGTATTGCTTACCTCTAACGTTGGTACTTCTTGCGAAGATGAGCCTTGTGCCCCGTCACTGAAGAAAATGCTCTTTTGTTGTTCTGACCCAGGCGCTTGTCCCCATAAGTTTGGCGATGATAGGTCTGAGCGGGGCGTTTCCCGAAACTCCTGGCTTATTCCGATTTGGTTCGTGCCTGGGTTTTACCAGGGATGGTTTTGCGAGTTTT
The DNA here is from genome assembly GCA_030620095.1 of Kuschelorhynchus macadamiae. Lineage (NCBI taxonomy): Eukaryota > Metazoa > Arthropoda > Insecta > Coleoptera > Curculionidae > Kuschelorhynchus > Kuschelorhynchus macadamiae. The sequence goes on from JAUTXW010002103.1 coordinate 2,792,092, forward strand.
AGTTCTATCATAGTTTTCTTAAGATCATTAGATGCTTTAAGATTATTGGTAAAATTATTACCAAAAAGCATTTCTTCGATAGGAGATTGCTCTATGACATTTTTGATGTTTTAAGTGGGGGCTGACTAAGTATCTTCGATGTGCTGATAATGAATGGTGAACGTCTATTATTAGTCTTGCGGCGTCTGCCAGACCTTTAAGCCATGGATTTGTGTTTTCCGTTGGCTCCGTTTACATCTTTTCTATTGGAACTGCCATGGCACTTATCGCAACGCCTAATTGAGTTTGAATGTTTGCAATGAAGGCGTCCTGACGTACGCCGCCCTCTTTTAAGCAGGATTTCACCTCTTCATTCAGTATTGGACCATTTAATGTTTTCCCATTTTTTATGATGGGATATTTTGATAGAAGATCAACCCTTTCTTCCTTCTTAATTTCTTCCTTGGCGATGGCAAGCCACCTGGAGGTTATTTCTTCCCGAATTTCAGGCCCTTCAGGAAATTGATAATTAATTGATACTTACTTGATTCTGACGAAGACGACACCATTTCTAACATTTTCTTATATTTTTTGAACTTTTTGCGCAACTTTTTCTTTACTTGTTCTTTAGATCGTTTGTTATTTTTTATTTTTCCCATTTCCAATAAAAATAACACTTGGATTTGATTACAATTCTTAAAAAAAACGACGCGCACTCACTCTGCAAACAAAACAGAATGAAGGATACCGAAGAGCGGCAGGGAACGGGTACCGGCGGTGTTGCCGCGTCTTTTTTCTCTAAACGATTGCACAAAACTCGAACAGAACAGGACTACTTGGTGGAAAAATTGTAATAATGAGGATAGGACATGCGAAGTATAATTTTGCTAAATATTTGTTTCAATCAGTTTAAAATTAGATATATTTATTCAGTTGCGAAAAGAAATTTGTGCAGTAAAGAGGTTGTAATGGCATTTATTTGACATTCGTAGTTGTGGGCGATTAAAAGCGCAAATAGACAAAATGATTACTAAACCCATCTGTTTTTTAATTAAAACGTAATTGTTAGAGATAATTGTTAATAGAGAAATACATTTCTGCAGGGTGACCCGTCAAAATATCGCCTCAAATACTTTAAATAAAATAAAATTTGTTTAATTAATTTTTTAAAAACAATTTTGTTCACCTAGGTGATGCCATTATTCTGTCTACGAGGCCAGTTAAATTAGGGAAAAATTATCTGTTTTAATTAGGGATGGCCAGAATCGAATCGATTCTTTGAGAAAGAATCGAATCGATACTGGAATCTCGAATCGATTCTTAGAATCCGATTCTATTCTATTTTGCATCTTGAACATTCCAATGAACCTAAGTGCGATTAAATTGGATCCCCGTATCTGAGCTGGCAAATAATCCCCACAAAAAACTTAAGCCAATAATTATAAAGACGAAAAATTAAGGTCTATAGGGGAAGAAAAAGTTAGAAGTGTTATTTCGTTTTTTATTTTTGTTAATCTAACATTATGGTTTTTTTGTAGTTTTAACTTTGTTTATGCTCCTAGGCTACATTGGATTTAAAACTTTAAAGATTTAAAATTTATCACCCCAAACACAATCAACGACAAAATATGTATGAACCCTAACTATGTTACAAAAAGTCTAGCTATGCTCTAGCTATATTTTCTGTGGCTCTGTTCATTCGAGTTTAATATGAATCGCATGACTCGATTTATTGAAAAAAAATCGAATCGAATCGATCCGATTCAATCGATTCTTTTTAAGTTTTGACCGCCCCTAGTTTTAACGCCCATTCAAAATCTTTTTACTGTGTTACCAAATTTCTGCTAGTTTCTGAGACATAGGGTGATTTGTGAAAAACGCTTAAATATGTTTCGTCGAACATTTAAAAAAAATATTGATTTTCGACACACAGTTTAAATTTTAAAGGTTTATAATTCAGTACATATACGGGCCTGGATTTTTTATTCTTATTTTCAGAATCATTTTTATCCTCTTTCTAATGATGTACCGCACAAATACCGTTGACGACTAATTTTATTATTTAAAATTTTTAATTTTACTGCATTTTATTTAGTATTTAGAACGTAAGTAGAAATGAATTAATTTAATTAACAATTAAATATTAATATAAGAACAAACGGTTTAACAGAAAGAATCAAAACAAATTACAAAATATTTAGTTACAAACGAATTTTCTAAATTAGAAGAATTTACACCAATTGTTGCAAATGACTGTAAAGTGATTCTTTGAGATAAAACGTTTGTTCCATTATTAATTAATTTATTTCTATTTGTTTTAAAATTGAAATATAATGTAATAAAGCTTCTGTAATGGTTTTATATAAGAAAACCAAGGCTGTAACCGTTGATGACATTTTACAGGGTCGAAACGTCGTCAAAACTATTTCTGTAGTACATCATTAGAAAGGTGATAAAAAAATATTCTAAAAATGAGTATAAAAAATCCATGTTTGTCACAAATCAACCTGTGTCTCAAAAACTAGTAAGTATTTGGCAACACGGTAAAAGAATTTTAAATGGACATCAAAAGCGGCAATTTTTCTCTAATTTAAAAAACACCTAAAATTCAGGATTCGAACGGGCTTTAGTGGGCGTCTATCAGTGGTGGAAATGCCAAAACTTACTAAAGAAAACTATTTACAAAAATTATCTCGAAGAAAAGAATTAACAAAATTAAGCATGCATAAGGACTCCTCGCTCCATGACAGTACTGATACCATTTCCTCAAGACCGTTGAAAGAAAGAAAAGAAACATGTTTCATTTATTTTTAAACCATAAAAAGTAATACACTACGTACATATATATTTTTGAGATCAAAATGACTAACAACCTAAAACATACATTATTTCGGTAACAAAAACTTTGGCAAAAGAAAAAGTAAGGCAAAGGAAGAACGTAAAAACTTTTAACACAAAATATTTTTCAATAATAAATGTAGAAATCCAGTTATGTCAACAAAAAGTTTATCTAATATGTAACTGTTATAACAAACAAAATTATATGCATTTAGAACAAACAAAACTACGGGTTGCTGCAATTCCATTTTTTTTCTTAAATTTGGTGCACTTTAGATGAAACCAACGTGGGCATTCATCACACCCTAAGTTTTTTAAAGCCTCTTCTTCTGTGTCACTTTCTAAAACGTCATCACCTGAAGCACAGTGTAACTTAGTTTTTGATATATCATCTTCACGAAACTCATTTTGTCCATTTTTCACTATTTCGAACTCTTCTGGATCTTATATTTTGTTAAGAAAAACAACAATATACTTAAATATTTGATTGCAAAAGTTAAATATGTTTGATAGCTTTAAAAGGATACGATGTGATGGAAATGTCCATGTACAGGGCAAAACTCCATGATGGCTACAGTTAACAGAAATTTTGCATTGGTTGCAGGACAATTCTCGAAGTCCAACCAATTGTGCCTTGGAATGTGTCCAAACAAGTTGATGTAACTTTAGGGATTCTGGGATTGGTTTCAAATTACTAGGTAAAACCCGATCAATGGCTGATATCTCGTAATCATGAATTTCAAAAATTTTCACTTTTAAATCTGAGACAGTTGTAATAAACGAAGCTACGTCTGCAACATCTCCACCCCCAGCAACTTTTGCATCGGCTGTTCTTTTTATTATACTTCCAATGCCATCTGTTGTGCCTTTGCCGTGGCCTGCTTCAAAAAAGTTCCATGTGGCTTTAGCAAAGCCAAACGATTCACAAAAATAAGTGAAGAGATAAAAATTTGTTTTATTGCGATATTGCGTTGTAGGGCCATCACTGTAGAAATGCAAAGTGTCAACTAAAGTAAATTCTTTTTTTATTATATTCAATATGGGTGACAAATGGGCCCAAATTGCGGAGGGATCGTGTCGCATTGATGCTGAAATTGTACAGAAGCTTACAGTATTTTTCTCATTACCATTCCCAGTTACGTACAAAACGCCAGTATGTAGTATGATTTGCGTCTTGGAAGCACCAAAATGCGCACCTTGCACTTCTTGGCTATATTTGCATATGTAATTTTCGCTAAAATCAATTAGTATTGCAACTTCATTTGACTTCATTTCGGATTTAACTTCTTTAAAACGTTTTTGTTGGTGAATAATATTATAAGTGTGTCTACAAAAGTTTGGTAGTTGGGGAGATTTTAATTTTAGCAGTGACTTTGACTATTCTGCTCATTCTTTCCAATTCGCTCCTCTGTTCGAGTTTGCCATTTGTAGTAAAATGTGTTACAGTCTTCAAAATTATTTACTAAAATATCAGGAATTGTTCTAACACATTTATCGCATGTACCATACATGCAAGCTTTGTTACTGATTGCACAGCAGACGGTTTTCAGTATCTCAGTAACTGATCTTACTTTGAGAATCTTTAAATAGTATAATTTTTCAACCATAAACTGAAAATTTACGTGTTTAGTACATAAACAGGTTTCTCTTCGAGATATATTTTGAGGAACAACCCAAAAGGATTTCATGCGAAGAAACGAACTGTAAGAGAGTTTGAAAGGGGACTTTTCAATAAATTTTTTATGAAGTTCTTTTAAATTTCCCACTAAAAATCGCTTCTGCTTTTTGATCTTATTTCTTGTTACGCAATCTCTTTTTCCAGGACCCAAATTAGAGTTCTCATCATCTTGAAAAAATTGAATAACAATTGCTTGACGTTGTATACCCCATTCTTTGTTTTTCTACCCACTTTTCCTTTTTTCCTTTGAGAATGTGGACTGCTTATACCCAACTACCCAGTCTCAGTTACAAATTTATATTTCTTTAAAACTTTGTCTGAGACGCACTGTGAAAAAACTTGCTTTTCTTTTTCATTTCTAAAAATCTTTGCATTTTCTTGCAATTGCTTAGTCAAAGCAGCTCCAAATAAAAGTTTTCTTTACTAATTTTGTATCGCCACTCTTTAATAGATTCTCAACTTCTTTATTTGGAGAAGGAGTAGCTTTAATTTCAACAGCGCGTTGAAATATTTTCTTTTTCTGCTGTCCTTCTAGCAGAAGCCAATTTAATTTTTAAATTTATGACGTCTTGACATTTTTTTTCTGTATTCCGTTTTTGTTTCTTGCGTCCAGCATTTTGTCTCTTTTTTGATCTAATGGGCAAAGGATTCTCAGCAGGTGCATTTTCTATTAAAGGAGATGATGGAGGAGTATTGTCATAAATAAAATTTTCAACTTCCTTTTCTGACTTTTTTTTTGTAGTATTTTTTTGACGCCTACCGCCATTTCTTTCTTTGTAATTTTTGTGATCGTTTCCCCAACTCGTTAATAGTCTTAAGCAGCCCCTTGTCCCTCCTTTTTCTATTTCTTTCCCGTTCATATAATTTAGCCTTTTCCGATCTTTCGGGATCAGCAGCCACCCGTTCTCTGTATGTCCTTTTTTTTTTCTGCCCACTTCTTTCTTTGCAAATCAATCATAGCTTGTGTCTTTTTAGTTTTTTTCCCGCTTTTAACTTTTGTCGGAGATTTTGGATTTGCATCTCGGGTTTTAGTCGTATTACTAATTAATTCATTATCTACATATTCTTTGTGAGCGTTTACGACTCTAGGTGGAGTTGTCTTACTTTCACTGTTCGATTTTAGTTTAATTTTTATCACGTTTCTAGAACATCCTTGTTGACCTAATTCCTTCTTTTTTTGTTGAAAACATTGTCTTTTACTTTGTTTTTTTTTTCTACTTTTGTAGCTTCTTTCATTTTTATCCGACTAGCATGCGATTCTTCTTTGATTTTTTGTAATTTCGGAAGTACATTTAATTTCCAGTTTGTATATGAAGGGCACAGGCAAAGAAGGCGATATGTCAATTTTTTCCGAAATTGGGTTAATCAGGCCATCTATGAGCTAAAGCTGTAAACTGTTACCCTAGAAATTGTCACGGCTAAAAAAGCGAGTAGTCAGCAGATATCACCCGATTTATTTTTGCCATACAGGCTAAAAAAGCGATATGTCCGCGCGGAACCACGTAAGAAGGCGTTAAGTCACTGGCGTTGCCGAAACAAGTAGTTTAAAATGATTTGTACGTATTATTTATTTTGTCAGTTGGTACACTGAATCTGTGTTTGTTACATCAGCTGTATTTGTGCCGTTTTTTGTTTATAGTTAGTTTTCTTATCGTTGTTTAAGTTTACGTTGGTTAGTAAAAAGAATATGTCTGAACTAAATAACTCTAGTAAAAAACGAAAGAAATACGGTAAAATGAGTGACGTAAATAAACTGATAAACCTCAGAAGTCATTCCCTAGGAGAAGACTGTAAGTGCAAAAGGTTTAAATGTTTTGTACATGTATCGGAGCCGTCTCGAAGAAAAATAATTCAAAATTTTAATTTGCTTGGTTCAGTCAACGAACAAAATATATATTTGTGTGGTCTTATTTCGGTTTTGCCTGTTAAACAGCGTAGGCCTAGACAGTCTGAGGAGAATGCTGTCCTCCATGATGCTACTTTTTGCTATCGGGTAAGGTTTCAAAGTGCAGAAGAAAAGACAGAAGAGGTGCAAGTATGTCAAAAGGCATTTATGGCTATTCATGGAATTGGCCGAAAGAAACTGGAAGTGTTACAGCGATCTTTAAAAAGTAAGGGGGAGGCACCAAAAGATCAAAGAGGTAAGCACAAAAATCGTAAACACATACTGTCTGATGAAACTCATAATGTAATCAGAAGTCATATTAAGTCATTTAAAGGTCGCAAAAGCCATTACAGCTTACGTGATTCCAATAAAGTATATTTACCGGAAGAACTTAATATAAAAAAAATGTACACATTGTACTGTCAGCAGTTCCCAAATCACCCTATTTCCTATGAAACTTATAGAACTATTTTTTCAAAAGATTTTAATATAGCCTTTGGCTATCCAAGATCTGACACATGCAGTCAGTGTGATGAATTTCAAGCAAAAATGAAAAGTTTGGAGACTCAAAAGCTGAATTTATCGCAAACGAACGCGATGGAGTATCGTGTAATAAACAGAGACATACACCGAATATCCATCGAAATTAAGGTGCATAAAATGAAGGCTGAACAGTTTTATAAAAGAAAAAGAGAAAGTCAACAATCTGAAGACATGGAGGCGATTTGCTTGGATTTTTCCAAAAATCTGCCTGCCCCGAATATAACAACCAACGACGTATATTATAAAAGGCAGCTGTCAACATTTTCTTTTAACATTCATGTTCTTTCTACATCACAAAGTATTTTCTATGTGTATCCTGAAACTGTGGGGAAAAAAGGCAGTGATAATGTGTGCTCTTTATTGCACCACTTCTTATATAATTACCTCGACATGAAGATACGTAAGCTTGAAATATTTTGCGACTTCTGCGGAGGACAAAATAAAAATTATACGATGATGCGTTTTGTACACTACCTAGTGCATACGGAGAAAAGGCTAGACAGTGTAAAACTTACTTTTCCGATACGAGGGCACTCGTACTTAGAGTGCGACAAGGATTTTGGTTTGGTAAACCAAAAGAGTAGAGTCGAAGTTCCAGAAGAGTGGTATGAAGTGTTCAAAATGGCAAGGAACAAACCATCTCCTTTTGATGTTGAAAAAGTTACACAATCGTACTTCCAAAGTTGGACTGACTTTTTATTAAAACGCTACCGACGCACATGCCCTTTTCCTTCTAGACCGCTCAGGGAACTTAAGATAGTCAAGGAACACCCCAGGTTGATTTTACATCGGGATAGTTACAATGGTAGTTGGGAAACCAGTGTCGTCATCGACGCCAAATTTAAGCTCCTGGGAAAAAAGCAACTAAAAGAGGGAGAATTTCAATTTCCAGATTTCTTATACAAAGGTAAAAAGCTTTCCTCTTTTTATAGCGGTGATTAATACAATTATTTTATGATTTTAACAGATCTTCTGCCTGTAAGTGCACCGAAATGGAAGGACCTTCAGGATCTTAAAAAGTTTTGTCATTCCTCTGCCCAAGACTACTTCAATTCATTGCCACACGTGTGACATGATAATGTTGCAGGTAAAACAAACTCAATTTCTCAAGTCTCTCTAATCTTATTTGAGCTATATTTTTAGATGTCCTGCCCATAATTGCTGTAATGAAGACAGACATCACATCAGAACCTTTGAATTTTAGTACTGTAGACTCATTACCGCATTTATTATAATATTACTGTTTTTTTTTAAATAAATATCTCATGACAAAACACCTTCTTTCCCTGTTTGAATTGGGACTTTTTGTGAAAAATTGCGTTTTTTTAATAAAAAATTTTTCCAAAAAAAATAGCTATGAGTGGTATTTGTACACACTACCCTAATAATAATAATATGTAAAAATGGTTTCTATTTTACTTTTATAAATTACTTTTTAGAGCTCTTAAAACCTTTAAAAGCGTTTTTCTCAAAACTAACTTTTCTGACATATCGCCTTCTTTGCCTGTACCCTTCATATATATTTTTATCTTCAGTCATTTTTGAAACTGAAAATAAAACAGTAGCCATATATTATCTCAATACCCTCTGTTAATTCTCAAGTCCGTCTCCATATGTAACATAACCGTCCACCAGGTCTCATTACCGTCTACTTTATTAAAGGTAGACGGTTATGATAGAGACGGTAATGAGAAAAAGTTACACAAAAATTAAGTTAAGTGGCAACACTGCAAGTTCAAAACTTCCCATTCACTTGTTTAAAATGTTTTAGGTTATGTTATCAGATAACGGCTTTAGTTTAATTCTATAGTATAGTTTTTCAAAATTCCACCATATAGACGGTAGTGAGCACTATAATGACAAACTCATCAAATTATTCGCTAATAGTCTAAAAATAGATCGAACTTACCGATTTTTTTAGCAAAAATCTATTCCACATAACACAATAGAAACACTCTCTAACAACACGTTCAGTAAACTGACTTATGCCCCACCTCATGGATAAATAGAATTATCCGATTTCTTCAAATTTCAGTCATACATGCGCAAAATACAGGCTATATATATATATATATATATATATATATATATATATATATATATATATATATATATATATATATATATATAGTATTTTTCGTCAGCCCCGAGTTTTTGGTAAAGCGATTTTACCGATTTTTATATATCAAATTTTGTGTTATAATTAATAAAAAAATTTTCTTATTTTAAACACGCTTTAAAATTGGAACAAGTATTCTATAATTATTTATTTATTGCCTACAAAATTACAAACGTACTAAAAAAGTAAGCAAAAAAATGGTGTCAAATCTAATAAAAAAATGTTTAAATTAAAATTCACTGGCTAATATCCAGGAGCCAGTGGCAAAAGCTCTGAGAATCGGTATAAGGAATGTACAAAACTTGTGCATGACAAAAAAAAAGGTAATTTACTTCCGAAGAAGATTAAGAAATGTACACGAAAAAATCCAAAGGCAAAAGACTTAAGTTACAATGCAAAAATGGATATTCATAATGCAATTTATGATTTATACAGGTCAAAGACTAATATAATCCTTCAGAAATTTAATATTACAGACTAAAAAATATCATCATCACTTAAAAAGTCCTCATCTTCTGAGTCGTCCTCAAATGGCGCAATGATCATTGGTGTTATTTCAACATTTAGAACTTGTTCTCGATTCCCAATCCCATATTAATTTCCCCGTATGTTCCACAGATTTCTTCCACTGCTCCGGCGTAATATAATTTAATGAATCTTGCCAAACAATTTGCACTTCATCTAATGTAAGACCATCGTTCACGTGTTTTTCGTAATATGATTTTGCCCCAGCCATATAGTTCTATTGCGTTAAACTGGCAGTCGTAAAACCTCATGTCCAATTTCCCGTAATATTTCATCTACGGCATATATTGTTGTTTTTTTTAATAGATTTTGCCATTAAAAGAAGTTCTAATTTCAGCATATTGGGTAAAGGATTTTGTTTTTGTTTTATTATTCAGTCATAAATATCACTTTTCTTCCAGGATGAAGTAGATTGTTTATTCAAGATTCTTGAATGATAAGATGCATTGTCCAGAATGATTAAAGATGGAGCATTTAAATTTGGAATCAGTTGTTCTTTTAACCACTTTTCAAACAGTTCACAGTTCATATTATCATGGTAGCCCATACTTTTGGATGTTGAAGAAAACAGTAAACTTGCACCTGGGAGAAATCCTGTTGAAGAACCTGCATGCAAAATGATGAACCGTTTTCCCGTCCCACATCCCTTTTTTCTCTTGACACTTTTTACAGACTCGTCCTGCTAAGATTTCGAACCACTTTCATTAGAAAATATCCAAGTCTCGTCTAAAAATACCACTTTTCTAAATTTTGAATTAACATTTTCCGTGTATTTCTTTAAAAACTGGATACGCTGACTTGCTATATGTGGCAACTCGCATAAAAATCTTCTATTATAGTCCTTTTTATATCGAAAACCCAACATTTTTATTAATTTTGACAACGATTTTAGTCCAATTTCCAATATGCCTCGATTTTTTAAAGCTTCTTTTAAAACTTGAAGGGTTATATTAGTTTTTGATATGTATAAATCGTAAATTGCATTACAAACATCCATTTTTACATTGTCACTTAAGTCTTCTGTCTTTGGCTTTTTTCGTGTACATTTCTTAATTTTCTTCGGTAGTAAATTATGCTTTTTTTCATGCACAATTTTCTGCACAGTCATTATACCGATTCCCAGAGCTTTTGCTATTGTCTCCTGGATATTGGCCAACGAATTTTCATTTTCGTAATATTTTATTAGATTTAATACCATTGTTTTCGCTTGTGGATGCAAAAAACCCGAAAATTGTTGACATCGCTCAAAGCTCTTTGCAACTGCTGGTATTTATATGTTTATCCTCTTTTTCATATAAAAATATCATAGGTCTATCTAACTCATCTTCCGGATTTTATGCGGAGGATATAATTACACGTAATAAAAGAAAAACAAATTTAAAAAGTTTGTCGTTGATAAATCGTATGACCCGCACGATAACACTGCTTTTGACTATACCAATATTATACTAGTTTCTACCTATGCCACAATTGATTTTTGAGCATAATTAAAAATAAATTCAGTAGGTACTTTTTACATTGACAAACACCGGCATTTTGTTACGTCATGTTGAATTCTGCCAGTTTATACCGAGGTTTATCCCTATATAACATTTAATTTTTCTATAAAATTTAATGTTAATTGAATTTTTAAAAAAATATTGGCCACCATTTTGTTCCACCATCTTGAATTCGTGCCACAACTTTACCAGTTTATCTGTATATCACATTTATTGCTTGCACAAAATTTGAAATTAATCTAATAAGTAGTTTTTTCAGGCCGATTTTTTAAATATTTTGTTAGGCCACTATTTTGTCTTGCTGCCTTTTATTCATACCAAAATGTTACCAGTTTATTCCTAACCCTTGATTTTTGTGCAAAATTTGAGGAAACTGGATAATTAGTTTTCTAGTAATAGTTTTTTTAACGTTTCACTAGTCCGCCATTTTGTTCCGGCATATTGGATTTTTACCAAAATATTACCATTACCATCATTAATCTAATGAGTAGCTTTTAAGCTATGTTGCGAACCGACAAAGAAATTGACAGACGGACCGACGGAATCGATGAAACATATTTTTTGGCATATAGGGACGCTAAAAATCTAAAAATATGTAAAACCTGAGAAGGAGATTTTTTCACGATTACAAATATTTTATTTCGCCGCCGTTTTGTTCCGCCATCTTGAATTAGTACCACAGGTTTATTAGTTTATCTCTATACCACAATTAGTTTTTTAGGCTGAATTTTTAAATACTTTATTAGCCCGCCATTTTGTTCCGCCATCTTGGATTAAAATTTTCAACAATTAATTTCCCTTTTTACTTAATTTTTACAAACAGTATAATAATTATATTAAGATCTAATTAAACAATGCGATGTTTTCCCCGTTTTTCTTTTAATACATATAAAGCAAAATAGGTCACAATAACAATTATGGATAGATATTTTTTAACTCGTTTTTAAATTACCCCGGTAAGTGAACGTTTATTCTTCTTAATCGCTAGCGGTTTGTATCAACTTCGGAAAAGCATGGGCACCTGCACAGCTGTAGGAATTTCTCGGATTCGTCGGCGCGTTATTGTAAGCACAACATAAAAGTTCCGACGGACTGTGCCCCTTCTTGTCTTGTTTATGTTCGGTGTTCATATCGAACTTCGGTTTTTCCGTTATGACATTAACATCTTATGTAGATATAATAACACTGTACTGCATTTTGAAATTTTGTTGTAGCTTCCTGATTTTTTTTGGGTTTTTTGTGACAACTGTAATGTGCTGAATTCGAATATAAGATCAGTTTTTACCTATCACCCATAAGTTAAGAGAAGAAGAATATGAAATATAAGAAACCCAAACCATAAGCAATCTAGTGAATTTAAAAAAAAAACCTTTTTTTATAAAATATACTTCATTTTGTATCGAAAAAAGTATAACACAAATCAAATAAATTATTTTATCTTTTTTCGCTTGTATTTGGGGAGATGACTTTCACGTTTGAGGATCCAACAGTAGTCCGTAAAAATATTGGAGTGACGAAAATTCAGCTTAAGTGACATGTTGTAATCTAACGTCTTGTAAGATTGGATAAGTTCTTTAACTAGATTTTTGAAGGCAATCCATGCCCTATTTTATTTTCTGAAAAGTGTACTTCCGAAATTTTCGTCTTTGCGGCCCAACATACATTCCTTCTTAAAGCTTTGTCTCACTTATACAAGCGAATTTTCCTCTCAAATAAAGAAAAGCCTTTCCATCTCTATTTAAGGCTTTAACAAAAAATTTAATAAGCCCTAGTTTTATGTGCAGAAAAAGGTAAGGACGTTTTTTAAACCGGGAACAATATTTTCAACGACCATTCTTCAACGGCATAATGTTGGTTTCTGACTCTATCTGTCTGTCCCATTCGCATAAAAAACAACAATATTTGGAGTAGCCAAGAGATATTCCATTTATGATCTTCGTATTTTATGCTTTGAAGGAATATGCGCATACCTTTAGATTTGTCTCCGAAGAGTCAATAAACAGTCGCCACTCGGTTGGTTTATATGAAAGGCCAAGTTCGTTCATTAAACCCCTAATATCACTACAGTAAACTAAGACATTTGCCATTAAGAAAAATACTGCCAGTATAGACTCCATTTTCCAAAATGTGGGCAATTTCACTCCTTTTTGTACAAGATTCCACTGCTGTAAACGAGATCCAAGCAAGATTCAAATCACAAATAAGATCGTTGAGCTCTTCCTGAGATATAAAATGTGGCAGTTTACTACTACTACATTCTTAATCGCTTTTCTGTTGAAAACTTGAACCGGCTTTTGGTTCAAAACCATCTAGTTCATCATCCGAGTCGATTTCGTGTTTTTCTGGAGGCTTAAAGACAGGTAGGCTAGAAGCGTCATGAGGTACAGATCTGGTCGTTGAGGGGATATTAGGATATTCAGTTTTGTGTTTGCTGTTACTAGCAAAAGTAGCATTCAACAACATGATTCTGAAGTTCCCGCCAAATCATTGACAATCCAAACTTTATAGACTTACGAGTACCCCGTAGCCATAGTGTTAAGGTTCTTGAGCAAGTGTGGCAGCAAATTTTGAGAGCCTAAGTTTTGTCTTGATCGCCAGCTTTGCACCCAACCTTTCGTTGAGCTTTCAATGATATTTCACCACATATATAACAGAAACTACTCGGTTTGTTTACACAGGATCGCAACGATATCGTTTACATACGACGAAAATAATAATAGCGTTACTACAACCCTATATCATATATCCAATATTGATCCTCCGACGGCCGGCTGGCTGCTTATATATATCCGTTTCATAAATATGGTGTTTTCTAGAAACATTGAGTATCGGAAGTACTAGAAGAGACGTTATAATTCTTGTATACAGGGTCCCTTCGATAAGTAACTGACCCTTCGGCTACTACGTGGTATGGTGAAATTTGGAATTACATAGGGTTTAATGGGTACTTCCGTTATTTTAAGCCCTATGAGGTTAAGTTTTTGTAGATGGGGGCCATCCCCAGACATATCATACGGCGTTGCCAGATTGTGCATAATTTTCCTAAACTTAGGGAAAATCTATACTTAGCATAACAACTTATATATAGCACAGGTAAATTCTTATACCTGCTTTGCAATCAATCAAAAAACTTGTTGTTGATGTTCTTCAGATTTTGGTATGTGATACAATTTACAATCTAATGATTATACAGGTAGAAATTATCGAAATAACACATTAGTTTGGATGGGAGGATATTCATGCAGAACAGTGAATTGATTTTTTGGTTATTTAACATGCAGAAAACATCACCTGAAGAGAATGTTCCATTATCTTAAAAAAACAAATTTTTGCCATTTGCTGCAAACATTCTGGCTAACAAAAAAAATATCTTGGGGCAGTGTTTTAGGTCCCAAATTTTATAAACTAAATACTGTGATGATATTTGTCTATTTTAACTGTATTTCAGTTTATTTTATTTTTGTGAGTAATATTTTTTATGACTAAATTAAATTAGATATAAATCAATTTATCCTGAAGTTTTAATTTAAGCTCGCATCAAATCAGTGTTATGAAATACAGGGTGGCGAAAAAGTACCTCACGATTTTGAAAGTTTTTAAGTTATTTACAAAAGGTTATATTCTTCAAATAATGTCTTCTTTTGCCTTGACAAATTGACAACATCTTCCTGTGATACAGTGGCGGCTCGCGGGTGAAAAAGTAAGTAAAGTGCAAATGAAGCAAAAAAATATCGCAATAATTTTTTTACAAAATTTTTTTTATATGTAGAAGGGGTAGAATATTTTTTTACGACTTACCTAAATTTTGTATACTAAATCAATTCTCCTATCCTTCATAGCAGCAAATTTATTTATAACTTCCTCATAAAATGGATGAGTTGCCCTAATCTCCTCCAGACATTCCTTTTGAATTGAAACATTGCCTAGAGAAGTAAGTCTTTTTTGAGATATTGTATTTCTTAAATAAGTTTTTACACGTTTGAGGCAAGAAAAACTTCTTTCCATTGAAGCACTTGTCGACTGTATTGTCAAAATAAGGGAAAACACTTTATATGCTTTGGTTAAAATATCTTTATTTTCATTCATTTTTTTCACTTGCCCTTGCAGCGATATATTCCAATTCCTGTCATTGGCAAAAATAAGACCAAACTCATTTTTACTTTGTTGTTGTTGACTTTTTGAAAATATTTCCCCATATAACTGTAACAAATTTACAAACGGACCAGTCGAAAAATTTAAACTATATTCGGAAAATATAGCAGAATCTGCCAAACATAAAAATGTAACTTTTTCAGAGTCTTGAAAGCTTAGTGTCATTTCCATTAAAATATGGTCCAATATTTCATAAAAAAGGGTTCTATACTTAGCCCTAATTTCTTCAGGTGAAAGATTAACAAGCTCACGTTTGTAATGATTTATTTCTGTAATAGAATTTGCTTTATCAAACATGGTAATAAAAAAAGGTTCATTTCTTTTTTTACAGAGCGCCTCACGACAGCGTTTTATATTGGATATGCAAAAATTAATATCAAACGATTTTTTTTGAAGAACGCAACTTGAACAGTC
Organism: Kuschelorhynchus macadamiae; assembly: GCA_030620095.1. Lineage (NCBI taxonomy): Eukaryota > Metazoa > Arthropoda > Insecta > Coleoptera > Curculionidae > Kuschelorhynchus > Kuschelorhynchus macadamiae. Next base: position 2,807,724 of record JAUTXW010002103.1, read on the forward strand.
ACATTTACTAACTTCGAATTTGAAGACCAACGAGTTTCTGTAATTGTTGGTATATGCCTCGTAGATGCAGATGTACGAGCATACATTCGTTTGGCTGAGTGATGAAAAAATGAGGGAACACCACTAAGGCTTGCAAAAAAATTCGACAATCAGAAATATTTTTAAACTTTGCTACATCAGGACAAATACAGCCTACAGCGCTTAGTCTTTTTTTTGAAGGCCATTTAGATAGCCAGACATCACACTTGCGCCATCGTAACATTGCCCTATTAATTTGTGTTTATAGTCAAATTGGTCCAAAATTTGATCCAACAGAGAATATAAATTCTCCGACGTTCTATCGGAGCTCACATTATAAAATCCTAAGAATCTCTCGACTCTCGACTGAACTTTCTGAATTAACGTATCTTAAAATTATGGAGCACTGGGAGGTTTGCCTAATATCAGTGGTATCATCCACTTGTACAGAAAAAAAATGTGTGTTCATTATTTCATTTTTTACATGATCATTTAAATAATCAGAAATGCCTTCAATTAAATTCAATTAATAATTAATTATTTCGTTTTGAATAGTTTTCGAGTCATCAGTAAAAACATTTTTAATTTTTTTGTGATGATCTTTTAGTTCTTGGGAACTTCTCGATATTAATAAACCTAAAAACTTTTTAGAATTCCCCTATTTATTTACTCGCTGCTCTCATCATGGCCGCGAAAGACTAACTCTTGTTTTGCAAGGTACAAAACTGCGTCAATTACCAAGCACATAAATAGTCTATTTAATCGGAGGTTTTCGTTAAAATGTATTCTATATAGTTTAGCATTTTCTTTTAAAGTGTCAACTATAGTGCTTTGGTTTTTTACAAATGTTTTTAGCATTAATTCGCATTTTAAATGCTCCGCCTAGTCTTCATGTTTATATAAAGATCTTCATATATTTAACACACCTGCAAATCCTTCCGTATTCCACACTAAATATTTATTGGAAACTAGTAAACAAGGCCAGCAAAACAATGTTTGTAATATTTGACTACTACATAACCATTTGTACGCCGAAAACCAGGATGACGATTAAAACTCTGATCTTGTTCCCTCCATCGATTAAATGGAGTTTCCAACAAAATGCAAACCACATCCGTGATCGGATTCATCAATAATGTAAATTAATAAACCCGACACCAAATAAAGTTGTAACAACACCATAAATAAATATAACACAAAACAATCAAGTAAACTGCAAAGGAACTAACTGGTTGCAGCGAAATCCGCGAAAATAAAGGTAAACAACCACCCCAAACTGAACGACACGTGAGTGTAGTACTGCGTTAGCAATTCACCGAGAGCGTTGTATGGCTCGTAGTAGGAAAATCGTAAATTAAACATAGCACCTCCAGCAAAGTCGGTTTGCGCCACTGTTTTAGTTGTTATAATAAAGTTCAATTCAAAGTTTTAAAAAGATATGCCGCCAACGGTAAAGTGAAATATTTATTCGATGAGTACAGTTTATTTTTTGCCAATTAGGTGAACAAATGAATGTAAAAACTTAAATTTTAAGAGATATGTAATAAATATAGTTAGATGTTGCTTGTTTATTTTTCCTGGTGAAGTAACACTTCACCTACTTCACCTGAATAGCCGCCACTGCTGTGATATGTTTTCAATTAATTACTCTAAACCTTATTATTCATCTAAACTCTTTTTTTTAATATTATAAGAATAAAAATCCACTTAAGTGGAAGTGTGCTTCGTCGGACAAAACTTCAATGTATATCACCCCCTTTTTCGTAAAATATTTACATCACAATCAATAAAAACAATTTCCATATTGTAAAAAAAGCAAAGAAATCGAATGTATATATTGTGTGACTATTACACCAGTCGATGCTAATTTTTTTCAGAAGAACCACGTCAAACTGTTTTAATGCCGTTGGATACGGACTGATTGTTCTCTATATTATTATTCTTTATAAACATATTTGATTTACTTACAGTCTTCTTAATTTTTTGTTTGTTTTTTTTTTCGTATTTAATTAACCTGATAACACCATTGAAACACAAATTTGACACTATTTTTGGTTTATTTTAATAATATATAATATAACAAGTATAAAAAATACTCCAAGAGATAAGTTCTTAATTATTAATTAATCATCAGTTCAGATTCAATAAAATAAAACTGCCTTCAATAATCAACTACAAATATTGCAAACCATTCAAAATTTGCGAACCTTAATTTGTAGGCACATCGATACTGGAGGTCACTTTATGTATACATATAATTGTTGATAACAAGATAACAACTTTGGTTGTTTAGTACTTCACTGATTAAATACACCTCAAAAACATAGATCAAATAACCATGAATTGAATGAGCTAATTCACGACATTACACGACCACGGGCGCTATATTAGTCGAATTAGGTAGGATAATTATTTAAAACTGATATTCAAACCCAAAAGATTGTATTTTGATTCGAAGTCCGATAAATAGATACTACAGTGACTTTATAAGGACATTGGTGACAATAGAGTAACCAATTTTTGATTGGTTCGGCCAGGTATTGTATATATTCGTATCATTTAGATATTCGAATAATACTTGCAGATGATATAAACTGTGAGTTTATATCATCTGCTGATGATGCTAACTTGGTTAGAGAAACGCGCGTCCAGAACGTAACAAGTTGTGATGTAGTGTGGTTAGAACTCTTTTATTTTGATAAATATTTATTAATCATTAAAATATTTAGTGCTGAAATTAATATTGATTCAAACAATAAGTTCTAAGCCATTGGCCATATGGAGAAATGTGTTTGAGGCTGGTTCACCTGCTTTTTGCTTGTAATTATAAAATATTTCTGATGAATTTGTAAATGTCTAGGGCCGTAAATGAAGATTAAGTTTACTCCATGAAAAGTTATTAAATATTGCACATTATTATGTTTTGGTTTTATTTTGCTGTAAAAAAATTTCATTCAGCACCCCAATTTTAGGTAGAAGCTCTCAAAGATTAGTATAAAAGAAACTAGGTATTTTCTAATTCACTTGTGAGACAACTGTTAATCACTTACACAAACATTTTTAATCAGGGGCGTGCAGTCCATGGAAGTAAGGGAAGCAGTGCTTCCCAAAAAAAAATTTCAAAACATTTTCTAAAATGTAATTTTTGAAATAGGAAATCATTAATTTAGTTTATATTAAAAAAGCTAAAATATTGTCTTAATTATCAAGCCCATAATAAATGCGGGCCCTGACTCCGACCCAGCCACAATAGAATATCGAATAGGACCTATGCGGGCCGCTAGCTTCTCTGCAGCCAAGTCCTGTATGCTTGATTTCCTGTGAATCGAGCCAGAGGTTATTGAACTTTCCACCGGCTGTTTGCAGTTTTCGCATTTCAGTCGCGTGCTTTAAGTGGTGGCGGAAGCTATCGTTGGAGTAGGTTCTTTGTTTGAACGGCTATCCGTGTGTTGTGTGATACATACGTCGCGTCGTGCATGGTGCGATATGGAAGACAATAATACGGACGTGGATATGCAAATACCGTCAACTTCGGCTGTCGGTAATAACGTTGAAAATGTTGGAGAATTTAGTAAGAAGAGTGTGTGTGAATGAGGGGTGTGTGTCTTAATAATAAAGGGATTTTCAACATTAAACTTCGCTGATAAACTTCAAATAATTTCCGAAGGAAGGGAAAACCGCCTATGAAAAATTTAACCATAAAAATGAAAAACTGTATTAGACATTTTTATCCGAAAAAACAATACGAACAATTTAAATGGCTAACAGGGTGTGAAAATATAAGTAAATTATTTTGTTGGCCATGTTTACTTTTTGAAAATGAAAAGGTCTCTGGAATAAAACTGGTTTTTCCGATTTAAACAATTTCCATAAATTAAGTCCTAACACAAGAACCTGTGGTGGAAGATAGATCAAAATACAAGAGTTCTAACCACACTACACCACAACTTGTTACGTTCTGGACGCGCGTTTCGCTAACCAAGTTAGCATCATCAGCAGATGATATCATCAAGAGTCTTCGAACAGACAAGGTGGGAGATGTTCAAAAATCGTACAGACGCCTCTTCTATGAAATAATCGATCAAATTCAGCAACAAATAAACTATAGATTTAACGGTTTAAATGATTTTAAATTCCTCGAGCTCTGCAATTTTGATGCATTTAAAGGAAAAACTTTTCCAGAAGATGCGTTTAAATCTCTTCTTCTTCATTATGGCCAGTTCTTCGACCGAGTGTTACTGCGATCTGAACTAAAAGTGATTTACGAAACTGATGACATTGGCGCAAAAAATAACGCTAAGGAACTAATGCAATTTTTAAAAGACAAGGAGCTGGAAGATGCCTACACCGAAGTGTCGAAATTGTGTGAATTAGTATTGACAATACCTGCCACAAGTTCATCAGTAGAACGCAATTTTTCAACACTTAAACGTATAAAAAATTTCGTGAGAAATTCAACGGGGCAGGAGAGACTTTCGCATATATCGCTGTTGTCCATTGAAAATAAACTTCTCCAAAATATGTCGGAGCATAGACGTTTTTATGATGACGTCATTGACGAATTTGCAACAAATGATCGAAGAATCGAATTACATTACAAATAGGTAAGTTTCTAATAATTGCTTCCCTTTCCTAAAATTTCACCGCACGCCCCTGTTGTTAATTGTTAAAAATTTAAATGAAAAAGTAAGTTTCAGTAGATAGTTTGAATAGATTAATTATTAGTATTAGTAAAACATTAGGATAACCCTACATTTACAACTGACGCTGACAGAGATTGTCAGTGTAAAGGCGGGAAATTTAAATTTTAATTTTTTTCTTGCGTCATATTACTTTTTGTAGACTGACATTAGTAATAATTTCATTAATTAATATTTTAGCTGATCAAATTTTCTTATATAAATGTGTTAAAGTAGATTAATTTAATCATATTTTGCAAAAAAACTAACGATAATATGTGTGGGGTCATTTAAACCTTTAAAAATTTTGGATCAATATGGTGGGTGGACTTCTATTGTCGCCCCTGTCCTTATATAAAGTCACTGTAATAGATACTACAGTGACTTTATACAAAAGGTCACTGTAACAGATACGAGCCGACAGCAACATCTGTACGCGAACTTGTAAACTAACTTAATAAATCTCGTTTTAGAGAAAATCTTTTCATTTGACACTTCTTCGCCAAATGTCGTCACATTAGCCAAAACCGATTTTTAAAACTGCAGAAACAGTAGAATCGTAAGTATCGAGAAGTTGTTGTTTTCTCAATTCCATTAGTCTGTCTGTCGGTTTATCTGTCTGTCTGTCAGTTTGTGGCTTAACTAAAAATTACTTACCAGATTGACTTCAAATTTTGGTCAAAAATTAAGGGCCATAAGGAGATGACCTGGTATTATTTTGGTAAAAATCCAATATGACGGAACAAAATGGCGGAGTAGCGGAATATAAAAAAAATATTACTTAAAAACAAATTATCCAATTTACCTCAAATTTTTGCAGAAGTGTTACACAGAACTCAACTTGTAATATTTCGGTACGAATCCAAGACAGCAAAACAAAATGGCCGCCTAATAAATTATTTAAAAAATCAGTCTGAAAAACTACTCAAGTGTTAGATTAATTTCAAATTTTGGGCATCCATTTAGTGTAATATAGAGATAAACTGGTACAAATTCAAGACGGCGAAAGAAATAAAATGTTTAAAAAATCGATGTAAAAAATATTCTTATTCAATAGTGTTAAGCCCTTTAACATAGAACAGGGAACACCTGTAATTTTTTTAACTGACAAGAGGTGTCAAGTCGTCACTGTAAAACGTAAAATAAAGAAAACATAGGAAAAATGGTTGTTTTCGTCAGCAGAATATCAACGTAACGAAATTGTTTGTATCCAGAGTCCAGAAGGCAAAGGAGAGACAATAAACATTGGTCCAATCGAGCACGGATATTGAATCACGTACACATAAGCAAGAACAGCAACCATTTTTGCCGACCATCTCGTTCATGAAAAAAGCAGCAAGTTACAGAACCACGGATTACACAGGTCAGATCATTCCAATCTCTTACTTTACAACCTACGACGTATGTGTGTCTGTCTCTATCGGAGACTTGAAACGAGAGCGTTGCCTAGACGAATGTTTCCACTTGATTCATTTATTCTAACCTATCTCGCGAAAAGAAAACAATTTTAAATGATGGTTCTCGATTTAATAATATCATAATTCCAGAAAATTATTTCTTAGGTTATAGCAAGGCTACGCAGCACAATTTTTTAGTTGATTGTTTACATCCTTTACTTCGTATTAATCGAATATTTGTAATAATTACATTTTCACGATAATTTATACGGAACGATTAAATATCGTATAACCTAGTTTACACGTAGACAGTACAGGATATTATTTTGTTTAATTTATATTTGATTTATATCATAAATTAAAAATAATAAAACATGTCTGATACTGTAAAAAAGCTCAAAGCTCATCGTGGGCAAATCAAATCAGAATTAACTCGTTTTCACACATATATAGATAAGTTTGATCCAGTTACTGGTAATTTAACGCAGTCGCAGACACGCTTTGATACAATTCAAGACATTTTATTTCAGTTTAAAAAGTTACAGACAGACTACAAAGGAGTTCTTATTGCAGAGCAGAGCTTCGATGAGGTTGCAGAGGAGAAAGAAATTGATGAGTTCGAAAATAAATACTATAATGCCATTTCAGGAGCCAAAGATTTAATAAAGCACTTAATTGTTTATATTTATTATATTATTCCCTTTTCCCCTACCACATCACAAATTCCAATTACAAATACTTTATCTATCGTAAACAGCGCTGCTAAATTACCTGCATTAAAAATACCAGAATTTTCTGGTTCATATATCGAATGGCAACAATTTCATGACACATTTTGTGCTTTAGTTCACAATAATTCAAACTTACAAGATATTGAAAAATTTTACTACCTTCAAGGCTGTCTAAAGGGGGAAGCTGCTCAAGTAATAGCTTCACTTCCAATTTCAAACGCAAACTATTTAAAGGCATTTCAATTACTCAAAGATCGTTACGAAAATCACAAAGCTATTATAAATACTCACTTAAAAGCTATATTTGACCTTCCTACATTATCTAAAGAATCTCATGTTAACTTAAGGAAATTTTATGATGCTTTTCTGAGAAATTGTCGAGCTTTAGAAGCTTTAGGAGAACTAGTTGATAGCTGGAATACAATTCATGTTAGTTTGAAAACTAGACTTTTTCTCCAAACGCGAATGGGAAAATTATAGTAAGGAAATAGACAAGCCTACCTTGGATAACTTTACGAAATTCTTAAACCAACGTTGCCAGATCCTAGAATCCCTTGATTCAAAGTTAGGAAATAGTCGCCGCGAAAACGATAGTATAAAGGTCTTTTATTCTTCTAACGAACAAAATGCTAAATTTGTATTGGCAACTGAAAATTGCATGGGACGATTCTGTACCTATTAATATTTATAATGAGTGGATTGACTTAAGATCCCAAGATAATAACCATCAAATTGAATGTAATCTTCTTTGTGCCAAATCTCGTGTTGCCCCTATAAGTTCTATAACGTTACCTAGGCTAAAGCTATACGGTGCTCTTCTGGCTGCTAGGCTAGCAAATAAATATATTGAGTCTCTAAATTTAAATATTGATAGCATTTTTATGTGGACAGATTCAACTTTAGTACTGTCTTGGATATCAGGTCAACCACGCATGTGGAAAACTTTTGTATCCAATCGGGTAGCGGAAATTCAGAAGCTCACAAATATTCAAGACTGGAACTATATTGCATCTTCAAGTAATCCTTCAGATATTATTTCCCGTGGATCTAATCTTGTAGATCTTATTAACTCTGATTTATGGTGGCATGGGCCTTCTTTTTTAAAGGATAAGACAGAAAATTGGCCTAAATACTCAAATATTACACACTTTTCACGAAATGCGGATAAATTTCCGGAATACAGGTCACCTCCAGTAACTAGTTTTTTATGTCACGAACCCATCGAGCGCTTCGATCTTTTTGAAAGGTTTTCGGAGTATAATAAGCTTTTGCGCATAACAGCGTATTGTTTAAGATTTTTCAATAACCTAAAATATCCCAAAAATCGGCAAACTGGACGGTTAGCGCCAGCAGAGGTATACTTAAGTTTAACAGTTTTGACAAAGGTAGTTCAAAATGCCTCATTTTCAAAAGACCTTCAGTCACTTAAAGACAATAAATCGGTACATCGTAATAGTAAACTCAAATCTTTATCACCGATTTTGGACGAAAATGGATTATTGAGAGTAGGAGGCAGACTAGAAAACAGTAGTCTTCCATTTAATCATAAACACCCGATAGTTTTGCCTTCAAAATATGTTTTTACTAAACTTATAATAAACCATGAACATAAAAGATCTATGCACGCAGGTACGAATACCACTCTATCCCACGTTAGACAGAATTTTTGGCCCTTGGATGGAAAAAATACTGTAAAATCATGTATCAGAAAATGTATTAAATGTTTCAAAGCTAAAGCAAGCGAATTAATTGTTAAAATGGGACAGCTCCCTAGTGCTCGTGTTTCTCCATCTTACCCTTTTCTTTCGGCCGCTGTGGACTTTGCGGGTCCCTTTGAATTAAAGGATGGGAAAATTAAGAACAGAAAAATTATAAAAGGTTATATTAGAGTTTTTATATGTCTTTCTAGCAAAGCTGTTCATTTTGAGTTAATTTCAGACTTGACCAGTGAGGGTTTCCTCAATGTCTTAAAACGTTTTGTATCAAGGCGTGGTCTTTGCAGCGATTTGTATTGCAATAATGCTACAAATTTTGTAGGTTCTAAAAATGAGCTTTTAGCTACTCAAAATGTTGTTCAAGATAATCAGTTTCAGAATTTCAACTAAAATTAATTGGCATTTTATTCCCGCGCCATTTTGGCGGATTATGGGAGGCCGCGGTCAAGTCTTGTAAACATCATTTAAAACGCGTTATGAATCATACTTTATTAACTTATGAAGAATTTTCTTCTATTTTAATACAAGTGGAAGCAGTTCTAAATTCTAGGCCTTTGACACCCATGTCTTCAGACCCGAATGGCCTAGAAGCTTTAACTCCTGGCCATTTTTTAATTGGTAGCCCACTTACTGGTGTACCACAACAGAATTTAACTGGATACCAAGGTTAATTTTGTAAAAAGATATCGTTACATGCATTTCTGGTCACGATGGATCGTGAAATATCTGCATGTTCTACAACAACGGACAAAGTGGCAGTTCGAAAAGGATCCAGAACTCAAGTTGGGTTCCATGGTTCTTCTGAAAGAAAGTAATTTACCACCACTTTACTGGCCTGTCGGAAGAATCGTCGAGCTACATCCAGGTGCTGATGGTTATGTAAGAGCTAGTGTAAAAACTAAAGGTGGTACTGTCAAACGTGCAATAGCTAAACTCTGTTTGTTACCATTAGATGACTTTGAAAGTGAGCAGTGAAGGACAATTTGTGCTCTTAATAATCAGTATAGTTTTTTTTTGGTTTTAACGCACTTATTAAGAATTTTTAGAACTTTACACAGAGCAATATTTATTTTTGAATGTTATGTTAATCTAGAATACATGACAAAATGGTTTGTGTAAAATAATGTAAAATTTACCTTAATGATTACTGTTTTAAAGATAAATTTATTGAAAGCATAATCTTTCAAGAGGGGCAGAATGTTAAGCCCTTTAACATAGAACAGGGAACAGGGTAATTTTTTTAACTGACAAGAGGTGTCAAGTCGTCACTGTCATATATATATATATATATATATATATATATATATATATATATATATATATATATATATATATATATATATATGTATTTTTCAGTCATTGTAAAACGTAAAATAAAGAAAACATAGGAAAAATGGTTGTTTTCATCAGCAGAATATCAACGTAACGAAATTGTTTGTATTCAGAGTCCAGGAGGCAAAGGACAGACAATAAACAAATAGACTTAACTAATATGTTAATTAATTAACTGGTACGAATTTAAAATGGCGGTATCAAAAAATCAGTTTAAAAAAATCGTTTTATTTTAAATTATGCCCAGAAAATACGTGTGGCATAGGTAGAAACTGGCAAAATGTTGGTATGATTCCGATATGGTGGTACAAAATGGCGCCCAATAAAAATGTTTTGAAAAGACAGTACACTAAATGACTATGTGAGTAACTAAATTGGAAAGATTCATAACGAGGGAAGTTCCGGGTAAAGGAAATTTACCAATTTTTTAGTAGATTTTTTTTAAGTTTTACAAATTTTTACCAGTTGATGTCCACATATTTCGTTTTTGTGCAGAAGTTTAGATAAAAATGGTTTTTAAGTAATAATTGTTTTAACATTTCACTAGGCAGCCATTTTGTTTCGCCATGTTGGATTTTTACCAAAATTTTACTATGTCATCCCTATCTGACCTGAAGCCAGTCGGCTAAGTACCTAGTTTTGTAGCTATGCCGCGAACAGCAGAGACCGACAGACAGACCGACGAAAATGAGAGAACATGTTTTCAGCATCTAGGAACCCTGAAACGTACTTGTCTTTACGAGGGAAGTAAAAAGAAGGAAATTATGTATTGCAATTTTTTTGCTTTCCAATTTTGAATGTTACCCAGCGAATAGCTGTTTAGCAAAATATCTCCTTTGAAACTCTTGATGACTTTATATAATATATTTATATAATAGTCAGAATTCTTATTCTTTTTGATATTTGCGATGCACAATAAATTTAATTCTACAAGCAGAAATCCAGGATTACAAAAAATAAAATATATAATTAAAATTACATTACTTCCTTACGAATTTTATGTTTACACTCAAGCATCATTCATTTTACTTACTCTGTATACGATATAAATAAATATAGTTACTAGCTTAATTTAATCACTCCGAATAGCTTCCGGGGGCACTCGGGCAATTGACATCCCATTTCTTCCATTTCAGTTTCGATTTCGCCGCAATTATCTTGACAGTGTCTCCATCTGATTACCCGCCCTTTACCGCACGTTACACTACACGTTGACCAGTCGGTCCATCTGTGCCACCTTGGTTTGACCGCATTTTCCTTTCCAGAGTTATCTGCTCCTTAGAAGAAATTTAACAAATTTATTAATTTACTCTATTTTACCAATATTATTCTAATATACCAATCTAACATCTATTTAATACAATGTTCAGTTCTCCATGACAGAACTGATAAAGGAATAGTAAACAGAGAATGAACATAGAGCCCTTTAACCCCCAAACCCCCCTTAAGCACGCCATTGCAATATCGCTTCTTTAAAACAGAAAAGCTCTCATTAGGCAACAGCTAAGGGTCGCTCTTAAGATCCGTGACAAGGGCGAGTTGGGAGGAAGAATTTTTGTTTTATATGGTGAAGGATAAGTGCATTTGTCTTATTTGTCGTGCGTCAGTTGCAATACCTAAGCATGGTAACTTAGAAAGGCATCATAAAACGGTTCATAAAAACTATGAAAAGGATTTTCCGCCACAGAGTGAATTAAGAAAACGAAAAGTACGTGATTTGATATCTTGTTTGAAAAAAGAACAGACCATATTCACAAGACCAGCCAAACAATCAAAAGCTGCTACGATCGCGTCATTTAAAATACCTCATATATTGGCGAAATATAAGAAACCATTCGAAAATGGATCGGTTGTGAAGGAAGCATTTATTGAAGTGGGAGACTTCATTTGGAGATTTTAAAAATAAAACAGAAATCATGTCTGCTATTAGAGAACTTCATTTATCTCGTCCGACTGTCACAAGGCGTATTGAAGTCATGAGTCACGACAGGGCAGATAAACTAAAAAATGATATCATGGAATGTACATACTTTTCTTTACAGTTCGACAAATCCACCGATATGATAGACACTGCCCAGCTGTGTATTTTTATTCAGATGGTATTCAATGACATGTTAGTCAAGGAAGAATGTGTGACAATCATTCCTCTGAAGGGGAAGACCCGTGGCGAAGATATATATGACGTTTTCTTCAATTTTATAAAAAACTACAAGCTACCAATATATAAATTAGTGTGCATTACAACCCATGGAGCACCAGCAATGACTGGAAACAAAAACGGTTTTGTGGCATTGTGTCGAGCTAATGAAGATTTCCCTTAATTTTTTTCTATCCATTGCATTATACATCAACAAGTTTTGTGTTCAAAAGTTTTAAACACGGAGGAAATTATGGGCATCGCAACAAAAATTGTGAATTCCCTCCGTGCACGTAGCTTGCAACGGCGGCTCTTTAAGTTGCAGTTGGGAGATAGGGAGTCAGCTGAACACACTGATTTAGTTCTTTACACGGACGTCAGGTGGTTGATTCGCGGAAAATTCCTAGAAAGGTTTCAAGGATTATTGCCCGAAATAACAGCTTTTCTAGACGAAAGAGGTGATGACACTGAGATGTTGAAAAACGAAAAATGGCTGACTGATTTGGCATTTTTGACTGACATCACAATGCACTTAAACACCATTAACTTGGAGCTTCAAGGTAAAGGAAAAACTGTTAGTGAGATGATTAGCGCAGTAAGCGCATTCAAAAGTAAATTGCTACTTATGATAGATCAACTGAAAAGAAAGGATCTGAAACATTTTCCGTCTTTGAAAGCAAGGATTCCTCAGTTGAATTATAATACGTATGAGGCTGAATTATAAAATATTTTGGGACAATTTGAAATGCGTTTTTATGATTGTAGTAAATTGGCAAATGTAGCATCATTTATGAGTTATCCTTTTTCATGTAAAAACATTGAGGAATTAGCTACTGAAACAGCAAGTCAGTTTAACATGAACTCATGTTCTGTTGAAAATCAGTTGGTGCAGATTATATCAGATATACATCTCAAAGCTACAGCATCTGATACAAATTTCTGGTGTTTTATATCTGAAGATAAATATCCGAATCTAAGGCAAATCGCCCTTCAACTGACAGCAATGTTTGGGTCAACTTACTTGTGCGAGTCTGCATTTTCTGAAATGAAGATAATTAAGTCAAAATATCGCAATCGACTAACTGACGATCATATGTCATCATGCTTGCGATTAGCACTCAGTGGTTACGTACCATCTTATGAAAAGTATGCTGAGGACATGAAGTTCCACGCTTCAACATCCAAAGTCTCTCCTTAGTTAAGTTTAACACCATATGTAGCTCTTTTGTTTTGTAACAACTATGAGTTTTTTCATTGATATTGTAGAGAAGAACCTAACTAAACCTAACCCAAACCTTGACTAAAATAATGTATATTGTGCGGAAAGCTAATATCTATGCTACGGTACACCCTACCTAGGTAGGTAGGTAGGTAGGGTGTATGTATCGTGTATGTACGACAACCCTGCATCACACATAGTTGCAGCCTCTCCGAGTCTATCGTAAGTAGTTTAAAAATATTGAGGTAGATCGCCAGCAGTTCAAGTTTGAGCACCCGTGGTATAGAGGGTCAGGTCAAAAAGTTATCGAAACTTTATTTTTTTAAATGGAACACCCTGTATTTATACCCTATAAAATGGGTCTTTTTTACCTTTTTTAAAATTAAATGCACAATTTAATAGTAGGCTATGAGTAACAATAAGAAACAATTGAAAGTTACATATTGCCAACAAAGAATTGGATACCTTGCATCTTCTTATATAAAAATACCTATAGAGTTTTTTAATAACAGCAAGTTTGTAATAACGATTTTATAGCATAAAGTAACAATACAACAAACACAAAAAAAAATATTATTAAAAAAAACAAAGTTTTAAAGGTGATGTTTAAATTGACGACCATTTTCTCTAATGTAAAATTGGCCCATTTTTGTAATTCTTTAAATAGCGTTAAAAAGAACCATTGGTCTCATTCGCAGATTTCGAAAGGCTAAATGAATTGCCTCTCGAAGTTCTGCTATGCCGTCAGATCGTGTTTTATATACTTCATTTTGTATATAGAAGAAAAGATGAAGTGAACATTTGCTCAGACAGATAAGCAGGCTAAAAAGCGTTGAATTTACCTAAGGACAGTTCTGTCCTAGTCCAGGATTGCCATTTGAGTCCCTAGTCCCTGTGGAATAGAAGACAATGAGAAGGCGGATGATCTAGCAAAGCTTGCAGCCATCATGCTGCCGAAGGATCGGAACCTATACTAAAATTGTCAAGGCAGCAAGTTAAGGTAGTCTTAAATGATTACGCCTTTCAGACCCTTAGTAGGGAGTGGTACACCTACAGCAGACAACAAATTTCGCCGTGGGACATGATAAGGCGAAAACGGCCTGGTTGCTTACTAGAAGTAGGCGGATTACTAACGGAACAGGCCATTGTCGGGACATCTAGCACTACTAGACATTAGGGATGGCCAAAATAGCTAATCGAATCGATTCAACTGAATCGATTCGATTAGCTAAAAACAAATCGATTCGTTGCAATAATCGGGTAATTTGAATCGATTCGTGGAAAAAATCGAATCGATACGAATGTTGAACCTATGTCCTCTAGGCTTGATCAATTGTGGTGTGGTAATAAATAAAATCGGTTTATTACTCTTAAAAGGTTTTATTATAATAAATGTACGTAATTAACATAAATAGTTATAAATAAAAATAGTGCTAACTAACAAAACAGATAATAATAGTAATAAACCAAACTCAACCAATAATTAATTCATTCTTGACCCTTGACCTAGCCACTCTTCAATGCTAAGTGATCCAAAGAATAGTTGGCTAGAAAGTCGGTTAGGCTTTAACCTATTTCTATCCTGTGTTAAATAATGGCCTGCCTGGGAAAATAACCTTTCGGATGGTACCGATGTAGCAAGCAACACATGGTAAATATTCAAATGCTTACTTTGATAAATCAGGATATACATATTGGAATAGTTTCTAATGTACTGCTGCTATTTTTACCACTAGATTCCGGGTTAGGAAAAAACGTTTTAATTGTTTGCACTTTAGATGTCGATGGCATTGCATCTATGTCTATGACTGTTTCTTTTAAACTGCCTGAACCACAGTCAGAGCCTCGGTCAGATCTAAACAAAGATAAATAACAAATAATCAGTTTGATTTGTAAATTTATAATAAATGTACATTAACTTACAGAACTGATGTTGTCTCCGAAGCTGTAGCTATTTTTATTCCATGTTTTCGCTTTAGATGATTCATAAGATTTGTTGTATTGCCTGAATACTTTACTGTGGTATTATAATGTCTGCAATGAGCAGATTTATTATTGTCAACATCATCACACAAAAAATGTTTCCAACCACTACTTGTTTTGGAGGCATAATACTGATCAGATACAATTAACAATATCTCGAGCTCACAAGGTATACTGTATATTTGTCACAAATTCTGAGAGAGAATGCAAATTAAACTTATACTTTTGTTATGTAAAATGCCATTTAAGAAAAGCTATAATAGAATATAAATATTTAAGAATAAATACCAGTAAAGCAGACAAAGAAAAAAAACCAAGAAACTAAACGAACCTGACAGTCTTTAAAGAACCGTTTAAGTTAATGAGGAAAAATATTTTGAAATAACTTCGAATGTTAACTAATAAGGCATAATGAGAACTATCATAAAATATGGATCTAGCTAGAGTATGAAGGATAACAACGACCATTTTTGGGAATTTGAACGCCTACAGACTAATGAAAATTAGGCGTCTATAGACGATAAGCGAAATTGCTGGAAGAGATTGAAAATTGCTCTTTAAAAAAGGTCTCGAACTACATGAATTCTAGATACAATTTTCGCACAAAACATTTTAGGTGAATAAATTTACATCCCCCTTAATTTTTTTATTTTTTGAGAGTTAATTATGAATTATCCGCAATCAGACTTCCAATACATCCGAAAATGTACAAGGTGCAACAAAAAGTAAGATTTTTAATGGCACACCCTGTATATTTTATTAATAGTTTCAGAAATGTAGGCATTGCAATAAGTTCAATTAAAATATTTTCACTACACCTGTTTACAATAATTACGCTAACAGGCAATAATATAATAGAGAATGTACGGGATCTCTCCTTATAATTAGCCACCCTCATTATTAGTTTAACTTGAAGAGATTAAAATTACTGTTGAGCAATATTCCAGGAAACTTTCTTGCAACACTTCAGAAACTTTCATATCAGACAAAACTTTCCACTTTTCAGAAATAACAAATAAGAAACTTTGGGTCTCGTTGAGAGTAAGTATTTCGGATTTTGCGAATTTTTCAAATTTTAAATGAAAGCCTATGTTTTATAGTGCAGATGAAGAAAATATAATTTGCAAATGAAGTATTTTTGAACCAGAAAAAAAAAGGTCAAATTCCTTACAATTTTAAAAATATTGTCTTGCCAAAATTTAATATAGCATTAGAAATAAAAGGATACTTACAGTGTCGTCAAATAGCCTTACATTTCTTGACTTCTGATGAAAATATTTTAAACTTAGGTAACTGCCTTCGACGCCTAACACCTAGGGATAACCCCGTATTGATTTACTTACTGCCTCTACGTTGCCAAGCTGTAACGTGTTTGTATGTTATGGCTTTACCGATAATGCCTTCGGCGCCTAACCTGGTGGTAACCCTTTAATGTTTCACCTTATGCTTCGGATGACAGCGTTTTAACTATACAACAAAATCTTTTAGCAAATAAACTGTTTATTTGTACGAAACTATTTATTAGAACGAAATATTATTAACAACCTAATAAACAGTAATGCATTCTGCGCTGACAAAATAGAATTACGCTTAGCAACATTGCCTCTACAAGACCCAACACTTTCTAAAAGATAACACAAAATAAAAATAGACTGATAAACTCAAGAACAATGTAAAAAAAACAAAACTCATTAACGAGTTATAAGGAAAATGTGCAATGTTGCCAAACTCACCTGATTTTCTGGAAATATATATCACAGGCTTTAATGAAGGTTTTTATCGACGGACCTGGGCTAACCTAATGCTAACGAGACAGATCCGCCTTACAATATAGGTTTTGTTAAAGAAAAATCCTTGTTTTTAATATAGACCCAAAATTTAGTTGTCGCACTACCGCGCGCTTTCTTTACAGCAAACCTAACCAAACTGCTTGAAAATCTGCTTGCAACATGGCAACACTGTCCACATATGTGGCATTTGACATTTAAGTCTTAAAAGTCCCCTTCCTTAGACAAGGCTCTCTTTCCTTGTCTAAGTCCCCTTCTATATGCGAAATAATTTAAATGAAATGTCATTTTTAAAAGTCATTTAGAAATATAAAAACAAAGTATGTAAGTAATTTATGTTTTATATTGGCAATGAAAATTAATGAAAACTGTTTATTTTAGTAAATTGTAACTTCCTCAAACTACGGTAAACTTTAAATAAATAGGAAGAAAAGAAAGAGAAGAAAACAAATATTTTTGGTGATTATTGGTTAAGAAGACTGATAAATGTTACCAGTTTTCACTTTTAATCTATTCTATACACCAAAGGCTATCATTTAAAATTTTAAAAAACAAATGTGTAGGTTCGTTAACGACACAAGAACGAACAGTTTTCTACATATCTTTACAAAGGCACCTACCTGTTTTCGTAGAATGATAGGTGACTTTCCTCTTCCTCCTTTTCAAGGTACTTAAAAACTTCGATAAAATTTGTTTTATACGCATTAAATTTGGGTCTTTAGTTGTACCAATGGTTGTATCACTAGTCTGTTTCCTAGTACCTTCAAGCATACTTTTCTGCCTTTCATTTAATATCTTTAAACCTTTCTTTATATCCTGTAAAGATTTTGATTCCGGTCGAATATCAAATATGGGACTTTCAGGCAAGTCATACCCACTAGTTGTTTGTAAATATTGTAAATGTAATAAAAAAATTGATATAGGCACTGTTTGTATAGATATAATCATGACATAAGTAATGTTGACATGCCAGAAAATGTAATGTTGGTTATCTAAAAACAGCTGTTGACGCCATTAGGTTTAAAGGTTTGAACATATCTTGCGTAAAACGAGTTTGATGTTTTTAACTATAAATATATTTATTGAAATAAATGCACTCCGATTTTATGCCTTAACAGCTACAAACTGGTTTCTATTTTTTAATAACTTTGTAAGAGCTAAAGTGCCCCGTGCACGACGAAATTACCGAGCTTTCTTATCAACGTTGGATGAACTTTGTCGATGGCTTTGGAAAAATCTCTGATATGAAAGTTTGTTAAAATAGAACGTTTCTTATAGAAGCCATGCTGATTATAGCACAAGACACATTTAAGCTCAAAAAACAGGTGTTTTAATATAAATGACTCAAAAAACTTTCGCTCCTCTCTTCGTATTTGAGCAACTGTCAGGCAGCAAACGATATTTTCGGATAACAAATGCTCTGATCCGGATAAAATATTTTTTGGAGTACCCCAAGGTTCAATCCTGGGTCCCCTACTTTTTCTTGTATATACATCAAAAATACTTAAGTCACTAGTGCACTGCGAAGTTCAGGCATTTGCCGATGTTACGCAAATTTATTGCTCAGAGATCTCAAGGCCCATTAACTCTATAGGTTGCCTAGAGCGATCTTGGCCTATCTCAACTCAATATTCATATTAGTATACTTATACTTCGGGTAAAAAACAAAAAAATGGTGAAGAAAAGCGCATATTTCAAAAAAAGTGTGCTGAGTTGTACTTATTTTTTAATAACAGGAAATAAATCAGCACACAATTTATGCCTAAACAAAAAACAAATTAAAAATTCAGTGTTAGCCAAAGACCCATCTGTTTGGTGTGTCAAAAAACCCTTTCAACCTTGAAAGAATACAACTTAAAAAGACATTACGCTACAAAGCATGCCACAAAGTTTGAGACATTCAAAAGACAATTACGGCAAGATAAACTGAGAGCTCTAAAAAGTCATTTTCAACGACAGCAAGATAGTTTTCAAAAGCAGAACATTGAAAATGAAGTAAGCGTGAAGGTTAGCTACATTATAGCTAAAAAATAACCTTGAAATCAAAACCTTTTACTGATGATGAACTTACCAAGGAATGTATGGAGGCCGCCGCTAAAGGATTGTGCTTGTCTCAAAAATAACTTTTTTCTAAGGTTAGTTTGTCAGGTGTTACTATCGCCAGAAGAATTGGAGAGTTAAGCTACGAACACATTATTAACCCGTGACGTGTTAACACGTCATGTCAGAATGCGACACATCAGTTATAGCGGACACATCTTTGTATTGTGAAGCGTGCATTATTTTGGTTGGATTTAGGTGTTTTTTAAAACTGTGAATAGTGTTTTCATTGTAAGTCGTTGTAAGAGTGTATTTATAGATTTAAAAAGATGGATTGGCTGGATGAAGAGGAGGAAATGACAGGGGCAATGCTTGTTCTACAATACGTAGCCAGAGAGTACTGGGTTCATCCCATAAATAAGTGTAGGCAAGAGTTTGGCGAATTTCATGTTTTGTGGCCGAAAATCGCCATTGACGATGAAAGGTGTAAAATGTATATAAGGATGACCAAGAAGGAATTTGACGTGCTTTATGATTTATTAGGAACTAAATTCTTTAATCTCGATAATCCTTACTTTGCACGTTGTACAAAAATACATATTTTGGTACTTCTTCAATTAATATTTCTTCTATTTTTTCCAATTTCATGCACACCCAGCGAAATAAATAGGAGCTGACAAAAATCTGGGCACTACTGATATTAAAAACACGAGTTATGACGTGTTAAAGCGTGTTTTCGGCCTCTGACGACACATCATAATAATATGTACGGATCTATTTAAAATAGCGTGATAGATATTTTCATAACACGTGTTAATAATGTGTCATAAGCTTTAGCGGCGGACATTGAAAATTCACTAAAAGAATGAGCATCAAA
The DNA here is from genome assembly GCA_030620095.1 of Kuschelorhynchus macadamiae. Classification (NCBI taxonomy): domain Eukaryota; kingdom Metazoa; phylum Arthropoda; class Insecta; order Coleoptera; family Curculionidae; genus Kuschelorhynchus; species Kuschelorhynchus macadamiae. The sequence goes on from JAUTXW010002103.1 coordinate 2,827,639, forward strand.
GTTCGTATAGTATTATGTTGCGCTCGACGAAAGCACATATTTAACCGTTACGCTCAATTAGCTATATTTATTCGGGACATTGATAATAATTTTGAAATAACTGAAGAGATAGCTGCCCTTTTTCCGATTAAAGGAACTAGAAAAGGATGTGATATTTATAAGTGTTTGATGACAGTAATGAGACGATATAATTTAGAATGGACAAACCTTTCTGCGGTTGTAACAGACGTTGCACCATCCATGGTAGGAAAAAATGAAGGTCTCGTGGGTTTGATGAAAAAACAGCAGAAAGATCATCCTTCGATGCATTACCATTGTATCGTTCATCAACAAAATTTTTGTGCAAAATCCACAAATATTGATTACCTCAACCACAGAGAATTCCAAAATTTTTTACACGAAATTAATGCCGAGTATAGTGATGTGACATATTTTTCTGATGTTCGTTGGTTGAGCAGAGGAAAAAAGCTAAAACGCGTTTTTGAACTCAAGATGGAAATCGCCACCTTTATAGAAACCAAAAGGAAACCAGTTCCTCAATTTAGTGACCCCGACTGGCTGTGCGACTTTGGATTTCTCACGGACATCACACTGCACCCAGTGACGTGAACACGAAACTACAAAGAAAAAAAAATCTCATAAACAACCTACTTGACACTATAAAGGTATTTGCGTTTAAACTGGATTTATTAAAAAATCAGTTGTTGAAAAAAGAGTTTACGCACTTTTCTAAACTGAAAAGTTGCGAATGTACAGGGTGTCCGGATTTGGTTGCAAAAGCATGGTATCTCGCTTATTTTTAAAGATAGAACCTTGCGGTTTTCACGAACCTGAGCTAATTTTTTGTGAAGCCGTAAACAAAATTTTCATAGCCTTCTTCGTTTATGAGATACAGGGCGAAATAGAAAATTTTGCATTTTGGGACCCCCCTCGTATCTCGGTTATCCTTTAACTTAACGCAAAGGGAAAAATTGCTGCTTATGCAGTTTTTTACGCTGGATCCAGTGGCGTAGTCGTATTTTTCATTTGAGTTGTTATTTTTTAGATATGATCCAAAGTTGTGTTTTTTTAAATGGGACACCCAGTATATTTGTCCAGAAATTGATTTGTCCTTTTAAAAGCTTCTCAAAAATATATAATAGTATGGGTCTATTTTAATAAACAACAACAAAAATCCTAATTTTTATAATTATCATCCCAAATTTTGCAGTAGGCCATGCAAAACAATGCTGCCTTTTATTTAAAGTTGTTAACAATATCTACATCCTAACAATAAATCAAAATAAATATGTAATTAAATCTATTTATCAAAATATATATATAATTTTGCACCAAAAAAGTACCACCTACCTAGATTTATGTAACACAAGAACAAAACAGTAATAAATTATTATGTAACAAGCCTTTCAGCAAAAATCAACTGTCGTATAAGAACTACAGTAACCAAGAAAATCAAAAGAACTGTTGAAACTGATTTCCATTTTTTCTATGCACGCTTCGCAGAATTTTCGTATTCGGTTTAGGCAGTTGAGAAAAATAACGTGATGATTTTGTAAATAGCGAAAATTTTCTCTTATTGCATTTCCTAAATCTTGGGCATTATCATAGTGGTCTTTGTAAATTCTATTTTCCAGATATCCCCATAGAAAGAAATCTAAAATCGACAAATCTGGGGACCTAGGGGGCCATCTTATAGGTCCATTTGTTCCGATCCATTGATTGGTAAAATTATTGTCCAGAAATAATCTCGTCATTCCAGAATTGTGTGCAGGAGCACCGTCCTGTTGAAAATAAATTTCGTTAATTTGCGCTAGAGGAACATCGTCAAGTAATTCAGGTATAGCTGCCTCTAAAATTTCTATATAGCGATTGGCTGTTAGATTTCCCTCAAATATATAAAATTTTATGTGTTCCTAATATGAAGCAGGACACATTTAGACCAAACCTGCCCTGCTGTCTTCTGGGAAATATTTGGTGTTGATTTTCCTGGGACCAGAATCTACTATTGTGCCTATTGAGTATACCACAATTACTGAAATGTTCTTCGTCTGATCATATAACCTTCCTTTCAAAATCTCTAACCATATCTCATCTTTCTCGAAACCAATTGCAGAGACTACCCGACTCTCTGCATCCCCTGGCTGTAAGTGCTGCACGAGCCTAAATTTGTATGGGTGGTATTTGTGGTTTTCTATTCTTGAACTCTAGTTTTTGGAATCCCTATGCTCTTTTCACTGGCCCTACAAGAGTTTGTTGGATATCTAAATAAACATTAAGCAATAGTATTTCAACATACCTAAAAATTAACTATTTACCTGTTAAAATACATCTCAGAAGCCGCTTCAACATTTTCATTACTTAACATAAAACAAGCTAACATATCATACTTTTCATAATGTTCGAAAGTTTTTCTTTTATAATAATACAAATATATTTTTACACAATAAATAAATACAAAAAACTAGCGCTATATTTTATATACGCGTACAAAATTGTGAAATGTCATTTGCATCCAAGAAAACAAAAGAAAACGGCATCGTTTTGCATGGCCTACTGCAAAATTTGGGATGATAATTATAAAAATTAGGATTTTTGTTGTTGTTTATTAAAATAGACCCATACTATTATATATTTTTGAGAAGCTTTCAAAAGGACAAATCAATTTCTCCCATTTAAAAAAACACAAGTTTGGGTCATATCTAAAAAATAACAACTCAAATGAAAAATATGACTACGCCACTGGATCCAGCGTAAAAAACTGCATAAGCAGCAATTTTTCCCTTTGCGTTGAGTTAAAGGATAACCGAGATAAGAGGGGGGTCCCATTTAAAAAAACAAAATTTTCTATTTCGCCCTGTATCTCATAAACGAAAAGGCTATGAAAATTTTGTTTACGGCTTCAGTTTCATTTCATGAAAAATTAGCTCAGGTTCGTGAAAACCGCAAGGTTCTATCTTTAAAAATAAGCGAGATACCCTGCTTTTGCAACCAAATCCGGACACCCTCTACAGATGTGGATAAATATGTCGCAGCACTAGATTTACCCAAAAAGAGTTCCAACCAAGGTTTTCCGACTTCAGAGATAATGAAAATTACATCAATCTCTTTGCCCAACCTTTCAGTGTATGCGTTGAAGACATGCCAGAAAAAATGTCAGACGGAGCTTACCGATTTGCAGTGTAATTCGGAACTGAAAGATAAGTTCGACATGGGTCTTCTTGATTTTTATTCAAAATATGTTAATCAAAACTCATATGTGTGCGAGATTGTTATATTAAAAAGTGTTTAAATCGTCATCTGGATCTCTAGATTTAAAAATATCGGAACAATTATATTGATTGACTATTTTATTTTAAACTTTAGATTAGATTTAAACTAGAATAATCTGCATCACAAAATTTCATTTTGGTATATGAGTTACAGCGTAAATTTTTAACACAGTCTAAATTAATTAGGATATCTAAAGACATATGATGATGATTATCTTCAATCACCAGAGGGGTACAACATCTATCAACGTTCGAACGTAGACATAACAAGGTTGAAAATTGTATTATTATTTAAAACATGGTTATACTGTTTTAGATTGTTTAGGAGAAAAATATCACAAAAGTATTGACTACAAGCATCTGTCGCGCTTAGGAGACGCAAGTCACTACTGTCACTGTATTTTATCCAGTTTAATTTTGGTAAATTCAGATCACCTATTATTACCAGTGGCGGGTCGTGGTGAATTATATTGGGAGGTCAATAACAAATTTAAAATTAGGCATACTTAAAATAAAAATAAATATCTTTAAATTGAGCTTTAAATTCTCTTGAAGTTCAGGTCTACTCTTCGTTCTTTAGAATTGGAAAAATGCTGAATGACACGTTCGTTAAAATTGCACGCACATTCCTTTTATAAACAATTTCTCGATATTTAACATTGCTAAAGCGGATATTCTGTCTTGGCCCACCTCCTCAACAAAATTTATAAGCTCTCGAAAAACCCCTAGATTTTCAGACAAAGGCGTTTCATCATGGGCACGTAGTGCCAGGTCGAATGCCTCACGAAATTTTACACAATCTATAATTTTGTTTAAAATATAACGATTTTTGGATACATTTTCATTAAAATCTCTAAGGGATTTTCTATAAGCTGTGTCTAGCTGAGGGCGAATATCAACACTTCCGACCGTAGCATAGTTCACCGAACATTTCATGTGATCTGCAGAAAACGCATGTTTTTTTATTTTTTCTTTTAAGTGTTTTAAGTCTTTAATATCGGTTTTGCACCATAATGAGTCCGACCAGTCCTTAGAAAACAACAAACAAACATAACAGTAAAATGAGTTAGAGACTTCAAAACCACATATCCAGTTAGCTAAATCGTACATACTTTTGCGAAAATTTCGATGAATCTCTTTATTTTTAGTAAATTAGTAATTAGTAAAGATTTGTCGTATACCAAGTTTTAGTAAATTGGGACCACTTACCTTAAATTTGGTTATTTTCTCAAAATTAAGTTCTCTTTAGTTGTTTAATTTTTTTAAAATACCGACATTTTATTTGATCTATATTCACAACTCAAACATAGACCAACTGGTTATTTTTGCAAGTTTGTAAGCACTTTTTAGTTGTTTATTTGTTTGCACTAGTTACTACCAACATTTTATTTCCTGTATATTTCCAACTCATAGGTACATAGATCATAAAAATAAAAAAATATATATTACAAACAACAGTATATAATTCAATTTTCATCGATTAAAAACGTCCGAAACAATATCGAGTTAGAATATCGACCGCGCGACCTCTGAACAACTGAACTTCCGCATGCCGATGTGATGCCGTGACCGATCGATCGAATTATGAGAAAAGACAGGCTGATGACCCAAATCGCGATTTCATATTCCATTTGCTATCACGTTCGACTGCCGCTGGGGAAGTTGTGAAATCTTCGGGTACTTTCGTCAAGCTTTAAGGTAATCAGGGCAATTCGGACTGCCCAGCCCAGCTTAGTATAGCATATTTTATTATGGCTAAGGAACAAAACCAGACCATTCGAACCGCCGCGCACGGCTAATAGTGTAGCGTATTTAACTTTTCGCAAGGTTCGCGTTTTATTACAACTATTAAGAGGGACGGTCAATTGTTGGAGTTTTTAGATAGTATATCATCCAATTTAGATAACAAATCTATATAATTGTTCCGAGTGTCCTGAGGAGGGATATAAATACATTGTACCACCTCGAAAAAGGCTCAGTTGAAAACTGTATGTCGATCGCGGTCAACAAGCCACCCCGATCACTTTTACCACTTACCACAGTCTCTGTCAAGTCGAAACACGTTGTATTGTGGGGGAAATAATTCCGATGGTGAGATATTACTTTTTAACCAGGTTTCCGTTGTAACACACGTAGTCGTAGTCAATTGAGCTTAAAGACTAAACAATTTTTATAAAAAAAAAGAAACCCACACTAAAAAGTGAAAAATAATATTTTGCTCCACCTTGAAAATTTTATTCCGTGAAGTCGACGCCAACTAATCTTGATAAGATCTTATACGCGTAGTATTAGACATCAAAACACCGAACTGACTGAATACATTATATTTTTGTGATTAAATAATTAAGCCCACTGAAAATTTTCAAGAGAAACAAAATATTATTTTTCACTTTTTAGTGCATTTTTTTGAACCGGTTTCATTTTTTTATAAACAGTTTTATTTCACCCTCTATAGTTTTATCTATACGAGTTTTATTATAAAAGTCAGGTTTCACAAATGGTAGACTGCATAATATTTTTTCTTGACATAATGGTGAACGCGTAGAACCGAGACGCGAGCTTAGAATGTTAAAAAACTTCGTGCGATATATTTTAGCACAAAAAACAAAATGGCGCCATTCCGCCATTCTTACCATTTTTTAATATTCTTGCTATAGGACCATTCTGGCAATATCCTGAATATCCCCTGAAAATTTCCTCTAAATTGGTCAAACCATTGCGGAATAATCGATGTACAAAACAAAAAAAACAACAGCAGCCATTCCGCCATTTTTATAATTTTTTTTTGTAATATGCTTGCTGTGGGACCCGGCAATATCCTGAGTGTCCTCTGAAAATTTCATCCAAATTGGTCAAACCATGGCCGAGTATTCGATGTATAAACATAAAATAAAACAACAAATAGCTGCCATTTCGCCATTTCTAACATTTTTTTAATATGCCTGTTATGGAACCACTCAGGCAATATCCTGAATGTCCCCTGAAATTTTCATCCAAATTGGTCAAACCACGGCGGAATAATCGATGTACAAACATAAAAAAAAACACAAGGTCAATCTGATAACCTCCTCATTTTTTGAAGTTGGTTGAAAATTATAATGAGGGTAGTCGGTTAATAACCTTTTATTCATACTGAATGTTCATTTTTCAGTGAGAGTAAAATACTAGATTTTGAGGTTACACATTTTCATGGTCATCCTGTATACATAAACTTACATAACGGGATAGTAAAAGAGATACCTTTTAGCAAATGGGGTTGTATGTCTATTATACACCTCAATGCTTTAGTTTGAAAAGGGTATTTAAAAAATGTAAATTTAATTGTAGAACTCGCTGCCTTTATCGCCCTTATATCTGGGCTTTTATTTATTCATCAAAATCGGCCAAACCGTTAAGACCATATACGCGGACAAACATAAAAAAAACTTTTTTAAGGTCAAATTAAAGAGAAACATAAAATATTAATATAATAAACCATCTTTTTATACATTTCAAACGCTTTTAAACTATACCACTTTCCATACTAAAGTTATCGGTTCTTGGCCTAAACCCCCTTAACTCTTATACTCCAGGAATAAATAAATATTAAATACGCAGCACCGTTTTTCTTTAATCGACAACTTTATAATCGAAGACAACATTTATTAACATAATTTAATTTAATAAGGTCTACCTTAAAAATATAAAATATTGTCACAATTATGTAAGATAATATTCCTTTCGTGTAGAAACCTTCTAAATCTATGTGCATTCTAAATTCGAACAAGAAAAAAAAGGAGAAAGGCAAAACATTCAATACATTAGGCCAAAATCGGACAATAATTGTAGCTATCAAGCTAGCTTTGAGAGTATAAATTATACCTAGTTTTTAATTTAAGTTTGTAGAGAAAGCCAGGTGTTTAACTGTTAGTGTTTGTTTTGACCTGTAGACCTGCAATAGATAAATTTCAAAAGCAAACTTTCATAGCATACCCTGTTTTATATGACACTGAGCCTACTTGCACAAGTCTGAATTAGTAGTAATTGAAAGTGGTAGTTTTTAAACAGAGAGGTATTTAACACGAGGCGCTAGCCGAGTAAAGAAATCATTCAGCTTTGAAAACGATAACTTTGACACGAATAATGGACACAATGGACACTATTTTTCCTAACACCAGGTTACTGACAAAAACCACCCTGTTAACTTAGGTCAACAGTGTTAATATTAGGGCAACCATAATTTAATTAATAATTAACACCTTCCATGCAAATGAAAATCTTCAGACGCACGTAAGGTTGTATTACGCATTTTAACTAAAGCAAAAATGACCAGTTCTCGCATAGCGACCCATCTAGTTCTTTGGCCCACATTGTAAAAATAAGATGCGTGTTGCTTAAGGAATTTTATACACAGAAAACTGATCACGAGTTTCCAGTGTATAAGGTATATGTGAGAACTGATATGCACTATAAATAAAAAATAAATCACTAATTTATACTGGTTTAAGGTAATTGCACTGACTTCTCTAAGTAATTAACTACATCTTAGAAACCTCTTCCAATATTAATATATAGCCATCCTTCATTCAATTAATAATCAACAAACTGCGTGTAAATGAAAATCGATATTTAAGCTGCCGCTTATCAGAAATATCACACTGTTTCACCTCTCCGTATGGCTAAACCATCTTTCCGAGAGCGTACATGTGAGGAGGGTAACCGCAAACGCGTAAGTCGTGATGTCGGCTGCACGACGAAAATACTGGCTTCTGATTGGCTTGCACCGAAATTTGTGATGTGATAGCCGTCTTGTATCCTACTAACAAAATCACAGTACAGAAAAAATACAAGATGAGAGACAGTCTCTCTGGGAATATATAAATCGGTTTGAGTGGGAAAACATTCCTGGTTCAGTGACACAGTGTTATTTTTAATTCCTGCCTTTTGACATTTTACCTAATTTTCTTAATTATCAATCAATAAATGCGGCCTTGACTCCGACCGAGCCACAATAGAAAACGAATAGAACCTATGCGGGCCGCTAGCTTCTCTGCAGCCAAGTCATGTATGCTTGATTTCCTGTGAATAGAGCCAGAGATTATTGAACTTTCCACCGGCTGTTTGCAATATTTGCATTTCAGTCGCGTGCTTTAAGTGGGGGCGGAAGCTATCGTTGGAGTAGGTTCTTTGTTTGAACGGCTATCCGTGTGTTGTATGATACGTACGTCGCGTCGTGCTTGGTGCGATATGGAAGACAATAATACGGACGTGGATATGCAAATACCGTCAACTTCGGCTGTCGGTAATAACGTTGAAAATGTCGGAGAATTTAGTAAGAAGCGTGTGTGTGAATGTGTGGTGTGTGTTTTAATAATAAAGGGATTTTCAACATTAACACCGCTGATTAGCTTCAAATAATTTCCAAAGGAAGGGCAAAACCGCCTATGAAAAATTTAATCACAAAAATGAAAAACTGTATCCGGAAAAACAATACGAACAAAACCAGAATTGAACACACCCTTAATAAACAGTTGGAAATTAGTCACCGCCAACACAGTGAACTAGTCGATATAAATAGGCAAATATTAAGAAGACTTATCGATGTTGTTTGTTTTCTTGGACAGCACGAATTGGAATTTAGAGGTTATGACGAAACAAGGGTTTCTTCAAATAGAGGAAATTTTCAAGATTTAATTAGTTTAATGGCTAAATATGATTGCTTAAAAAATCTTTTAGAGCAGTCTAGCGTTTTTCCCGGAACGTAAAATCGAATCCAGAATGATTTAATTTCCGCTGTTGCAACCATTATCCTAAAAAGAATTAAGCAGGAGATTGGCGAGGCGCGGTTCATTGCTATTGTTCTGGACGGAACAACTGATATCACTAATTTTAGCCAATTATCTATAGTAATACGCTACGTTAAAACAGACGGAAGTATTCAAGAGCGATTTTTAGGTTTTAAGAATGTGTCCAAAAATCGTACAACAGATGCATTATATACCGTAGTTTATAACGTTACTAAAGAAATTAATTTAGAGAAAAAATTAGTTGCTCAAACCTATGATGGAGCTGCAGTGATGGCAGGACAATTAGGGGGTCTGCAAGCTAAAGTTCGAGAAACTTTCCCAAGTGCTGTGTTTGTCTATTGTTTTGCTCATAAATTAAATTTAGTTTTATCCCAGTCCATCAATCACATTGAAGAGTGTAAAGTATTTTTCGTTAATTTAAGTGGCATGGCTGCTTTTTTTCCAAGTCAACAAAACGTACACAAGCTTTGGACTCCATTGTCCACAAACGATTGCCCAAAGTAGCTCCTACTAGGTGGATGGAAGACTTGTGTTAACAGTATCTGAAAATCGCGAATCACTGATTGAACTATTTGAGAATATTATAGAAAATAATGAAACGTGGGACTCAGAAGCAATAAATAGTTCGAGGGGGTTTTTGGACTGTTTGAAACGAGATTTTAATTTTAATTATTTGTTGAACATATTTTAATATATTACAAACTAAAACAAATGATATCGCTTTTTGCCTAAAAAAAGTGGATGATTTTAAGTCCATGTTAAGCAAAAATAGAAATGACTTTGATCTATTTTGGGAGAAAACGATGACGTTAAATGTAGAGCCACAAGCCAAGCGTCTTCGAACAGACAAGGTCGGAGATGTTTAAACATCATACAATCGCCTCTTTTATGAAATAATCGATCAAATTAGGCAACAAATAAACTATAGATTTAACAGTTTAAATGATTTTAAATTCCTCGAGCTCTGCAATTTTGATGCATTAAATTATGGCCAGTTCTTCGACCGAGTGTTACTGCGATCTGAACTAAAAGTGATTTACGAAACTGATGACATTAGCGCAAAAAATAACGCTAAGGAACTAATGCAATTTCTAAAAGACAAGGAGCTGGAAGATGCCTACACCGAAGTGTCGAAATTGTGTGAATTAGTATTGACAATACCTGCCACAAGTTCATCAGTAGAACGCAATTTTTCAACACTTGAACGTATAAAAATTTCGTGGGAAATTCAACGGAGCAGGAGAGACTTTCGCAAACATCGCTGTTGTCCATTGAAAATAAACTTCTCTAAAATATGTCGGAGCATCGACGTTTTTATGATGACGTCATTGACGAATTTGCAAAAAATGATCGAAGAATCGAATTACATTACAAATAGGTAAGTTTCTAAAAATTGCTTCCCTTTCTTGAAATTTCACCGCATGCCCCTGTGAGGAAGACCAGTATTTAAAGTCTTAACCACAAAGCAAGCAAAATGAATGAAACTTAATTCATTAGGCTTAAGCAAACCGAGTTCACGGATATAAAGAGTAATGTGAGAAAACCGGGGTTACAGGAATTCTTATTGAAATTTAAAAAGAAAGTGTCCAAGGTGCTGTGGGAAAGTTTGCGGAAATTTTGCTTATCTAAGTAGTCCTGTAACCAGAGGGCTAGGGACGTAAAAAATAATGAAGGAAAATTCTCTCCCCTCTTTTTGGACCAAGAGAAAAATTCATGAATTTATTTGGGAGTTTGGAAAAACACATCTGCTACCTCCCCAAAAACATTTGTTTTTGCGCAAAAACTAAGAATGCAGAAAAAAAATCCTTTTTTTATTTTGCTCTGTCTGCGACAATAATAAATAAAAGATCCCTTATAGTTTCCGAGATCCCGATAGCAAGGGATTTCAACCCGCGGCCCGCCATCTAATTTCATGCGGCTCCCAAAAGCTAAAGAAAATATTGTTTCGCGCCGCGCCTGCGAATGACACTCCGAAGACGCTAGCGCCACCTAGTTAGAAGAGATCCACTTTGTGAACTCGCGATCCCGACTACCCACAAGGCCACTAGATAACATTGCATGACTATTGAATCTTTCTAATAATTCTAGAAATTATCACTACTAGTCCGCTAGGGCAGCTGCTCGAAATTTCGAGAGATTCAAAGTTGACGCGCTCGGCCTATATAACGCCGGCATCACTCGGCAGCGGCCAGTTCTAATTCCTAGACCGAACGAAGCGATACAAGCGAAAGAGTGCCAACTAGCAGTGAAGTTGCTAAGTGCGATAAGTGATTATAGCAGGGATGGATTGCTATTTGCGAAGCTGCTATTTTGAAGCAGCTATTTGACCGAAACCACAAGTAGCTGCTTATTTAAAACCGCGATCAGTGTCGCGTCAAGGATGGAAAGTAAAATTGCGTAATATGTAATAGCAGGGTTTTTGCGGTCTGTATTATGTAGTATGTGATGTGGATGTTTAAATAAGCGGGTGTATCTTGCATATTCGTTTATTTTTTGTAGTATTTAATCTCGAGATTTAAATTGGGTGTGTAGTAAATAATTTATAGTATTGTTTTACTGGAAATTATAATTTTATTAACATAACCTATTAGGGTATTTAAAAAAACTAAATAAAAAACATTATAAAACTCTGAAAACTAATAATTTTCTTGGCTACGGCCACAGGCGAATTGCGAGCTGCGGCAAAAACTGCTTTTTTGAAGCAGCTATTTCAAAGTAGCAATAACTGCCCACCACTAGATTATAGTGAGTTGAGTATAACGTGTTTTGACGCGTGTAAGGCGGATACTGTATTGTGACGTGTAGTCGCGCAAGTTTAGTTTTGTCGTGGACATTTTTATCGGAGAATTAAACTCGTTTCTTCTATCTTGACATTAAAATTGGCTTCCACTTCGGGTAAAAAACAAAAAATTAGTGAAGAAAAGCGCATATTTCAGGAAAAGTGGATTGAGCTGTAATTTTTCGTTAGTATTAATCAAAAACCCGTCTGTTTGGTGTGTCAAGAATCCCTTTCAGCCTTCAAAGAATACAACTTGACATTACGATACAACCAAAACACAAGAGTTCTAACAACACTACACCACAACTTGTTACGTTCTGGACGCGCGTTTCGCTAACCTAGTTAGCATCATCAGCAGATGATATAAACGAGTTTGTAGTTTATAGAGTATAGAGTTTTAGGACAATTACGGCAAGATAAAATGAGAGCTCTAAAAAGTCAGCTTTAACGACAGTAAGATAGTTTTCAAAAGCAGAACATTGAAAATGAAGCAAACGTGACGATTAGCCACTTATATCTGAAAAAATAGCTTTGAAATCAAAGCCTTTTACTGATGCTGTATTGTGCCGGTCTCAAAAACAACTTTGTTCTTAAGTTAGTTTGTCCTGTATTACTGTCGCCAAAAGAATCGAAGAATTAGCGGCAGACATTGAAAATTCACTAAAAGAACGTGCATCGAAGTTCGTATATTATACTACGCTCGACGAAAGCATAGGTTTAACCGATACCGCTCAATTAATTATATTTTATCGGGGCATTGATAATAAATTTGAAATCACTTCCGATTAAAGGAACTACAAAGGGATGTGATATTTATAAGTGTTTGATGACTGTACTGAGACGATATAATTTAGAATTGACAAACCTTTCTGCAGTTGTAACAGACGGGGCATGGTTAAGAACAAATGAAGGGCTCGTGGGTTTGATGAAAAAACAGCAGAAAGATCTTCCTCTTTGCCAGACCATTGAAGTCATGCCAGAATATTGTCAGATGGAGCTTATCGATTTGCATTGTAATTCGGAACTGAAAGACAAGTTCGAGATGGATGTTCTTGATTTTTATTCAAAATATGTCGATCAAAACTCGTTTCCTAGAATCCGAAAACAGGCCCAGAAAATGATGTCTCTGTTTGGGAGCACATATGTGTGCTAGCAGCTGCTTTCTCGTATGAAGAATGTGAAGTTTAAAACAAGGTCGACAGTTACAGACGCACATCTGAAAGGAGGTTTGCGGATTGCAACTACAAAAATAAAACCAAATACGAACACACTTGTCAAAAATAAACAATGTCAAAAATTGCACTAATTGATTGAACTTTTTAACCAATAAAGATTATTACACTTTGAAATGATATGTTTTTTATTTTATTGATATGGTGGTAAAGTGACGTGGACCATTGTAGTCCCTAAAAAAGGTTGAAGATAGATCCATCACCAATTCCGGACACCTCGTATTAATCTACCTTATTGGCACCAGGTACAAGGTTTGGTTACTTATTGTAATTATGTTATACTTTAAAATGAATTCTGATGAACACTGACACTGTTGTTCGATATTCGAAATTCTCTCATTTTAAATTTATGATATACCTACTGACTATTTGCCTTTCAACTTTTTTTTCCTTGACCGTAAGTTAATAAAAAGGAAGACAATTTAAAACACAGTTACGTAATAGATCAGTTAAAGTAATGTCTTTATTTGTAAAAATATTTTCAACATTAATTTCCTAAAAATCTATTGCCATATTTAAATACAGTACTGTTGTTTGACTACTAAGGTGTAAAAACCTAACCGTGGGAGTGTAAAATTCACTATTATTATAAATCTATTATCTTACACCTTATTTATTAAATAATTTGATTAGATCTAATTCTTTACCACTTTAACATATTCAGCAGTATTTTAAATGACTTTCAGTACAGTAGTAATATTGGATTATTTGCATACTTTAAATTAATTACTCACAAATCGATACAACATAAACACAAACGGGGGTCATGTTTTCAGGTTATAAATCATTATTGCCCAAGATGGTTCAAACTTTAATAAAAGAATATTAGAAGGGTTTAAAACCAACCGATTTGAACGCAAATAAACTAACGAATCCCTAGTTTAAACTGAAGAAACCACCAAAAACGTTACTTTAATTCTCAAATAACCTGGATTTAAACCGAAGTACATTAAATTTCCATCTAAATCTTGAAAATGCCATTTATTATTCTTTCAGAAAAGCACGGTTTTATAAAAAGCTTTTTATAAGATTTTTTTAAAACGATCAAAAAACATTCAACCAGCAAGATTTGAAAATAGAATACGAAATCATTTCGTACGAGTCAAATTGATTCGCCATTGGTCAGCTCTCGACGTGTGACAGCAAACTGATCAATGCTTTATCTACGAACACATGGGTGTATTTTGTCCTTTGGGCGAAGTGATTTATTCTCCCTATCCATTTATTACTGACAAACCCAATTTTTAACTGCTTAGTTATTTCTGACACATTTACATATAAAAAACAGAATGTAAACGATCGATAACTTAGAGTTTAATTGTTACTCTAAGACTGATAACGGTGCAATCATCAACCATATCGATGTATGAATAAAATGTAAAGTGTATTTAGCATTGGACACTTCGCTATAATATAGATAGGCAACTTAATATACAAAATCGGTCCCGTATCTGGCTACCTCTAGCCAGTGGCTCATATAAAAGGAGGGGGTTAAAATTTGAATAACCCAAATTCATAAATGTCAGAATAATGGCCGGTGCGTTATTATTTGTATTCCTCCCTTCCATGACAACATAGTCGATGTGCTGCCTCTAGGGAAGTAGTCTACATAGAACAAGTAAACGAAGTGGGCCATTGTGTTAAGCAGTGCATGATAACGACAAGCATCTTATTATTTATATTCCTCGTTTCCGTGATAATATAGTTAATGTGCTGCCCTCCAACGAACGTAGTCTACATAGAACGAGTATTGGGTTTGGGTCATATAAGCTAGCAGTGCATGCATGTGTCACTGGTTTTTATTGGTTATACAATATTATTATTCTATCAAAATTGTCTAGTACTGTCAGGGGTGGACATAGAAAGGGGGTGATTTTATTTGAATAATCGGGTTTCATATATTCAACATTTTATATGTTTATGTCACTGAATGGAAATGTTAAAAATATGTTGAGCAAATTGAAAATCTTTTGACAAAGTTGTAATATTCCTCTCCCAATATTTTCTCTTCGGTCCAGGGCCGTAGCCTGAACCAAGTTTTTGGCAGAGCTCATTTTCTTTATGCCAAGGCTGACATTTCATATTTTTCCCAATATGCAGGGTGTTTCATAAGTGATGTCGAAAAATTCTAGGGGTTATTTCATGACAAAAAGCTGCTATAAAAATATTTTCCAAAATTATTTGTTTCCGAGATTCAGTGATCTGAATCTATGGATCTGAAACTTCGCATATGTGTATACATGGCTTGGCCTAATAATATACCCAGTGGCGTATATAGGGGGGGGGGGTTGAAGAAGAAGCCCCAGAAGCATTTTTATTTAAGCTAAAATAGAAATAGTATAAAATAAACACCTTTTTTTAGGGTAAAACTAAAATAAATTAATGACCTTTGAAGACTTGTTTGAAAATTTTCATTGTTTCAACCCCCCAAAAGCAATTTCTATATGCGCCACTGATATACCGATGTAATATGATGTTTTTCTTATCAATATAGCGCCAGTGGCGTGCATCTGCGTTTTTTAAACGGACAAGAAACTACTGACTAATTTTAAAAATTCTTATTGCGTTTCTGGATAACCTCACTTATATTAGTTCAAAAAGGTATGTTATAGTTTTGTCTTAAAATAAACCGTTTTCGAGGAAAAGGACATCAAACACTGAGAGCAATAAACTACTAATAACAATTGAATTTAAATGATCAGTATTTTAAATATAAGTGTATAAATCCAATTCATAAAAAAATTAAGCATTTAAAACAGTGGTCGCCAACCTTTTCAAGGTGTTGAGCTACTTTGATTATTTAGAAATAAACCGTGAATTATTTACTTGTAACCAGCATTTAAGCCAGCCTAAACGAAATAATGCACAGTTGTATTTGACATATATGTTTTATGTAATTAACAAGTACTTAACTAATACTAATACATACCTACCAACCGTAGGGGTTTAAAAAACAAACAAAATTTTCATATAGCCATAATGGCATGTCACATACGACTTAATAAAAATTTTAAACAAAAACATGTGATAAGAAATGCGTGCTTTCAATGAGAAGGTTGACACTCGGACACATCGATAATTTTTTTGATGTTTGCAGTGTAATTTGATACAGCCATTCGAACACAATTATCCATATGTTCAACTGTAAGGCGATTGCGGAATTTGTTCTTAATAAACTTTATATTGGAGAAAGAAGATTAGCACAAATAGGTTGAAGTAAATAACGCTTTCACTTTTAAGGCAACACGACATAGAACTGACTATTTGTCTGTACTTCCTATAGGTCAGATACAATTTGTACTTTAAACTAACGTTTCAATGCTAAATCACTTTGAAATGCAATTACTTCCATTTCAGTTGCAGCGATGTGTTCTGCTTCTGCCTAACAAGAGTTGCAAACTGTTGGATATCAATTTCCATGAAGGGTGAAACAATAAAATGAGCCACCAATGCCATTTTGTTGAAATCCTTAAACCGATTTTTGAAGTTATCCTTCAAGTTAGAAACTATTTTTACATGAGATTTATTGGCATAGGGTTCTATTGGTTTTTGAGATATCTTCTCTGAAAGAACAGGAAAATGCTTGACATCACGGTTGATTAGGGCTGTAATGTCCACAAGAAACCCAAAATCTCTAAGCCAAATTGAATTTTCCAGTTCCTAAATCGGTTCTCCGCGTTATTTATTGAACTATGACACATAGGGCTTCATTAAAATTTGTTAACACTCGTCTTCTACTTAACCAAAGCACTTCAGAGTGAAGAAATATATCCCCATACTGACAATCAATTTCATCGGCTAAGATTTTGAATAATCTTCTTTGTAATGCTCTAATCTTGTTTACAATTTTTACGACCAGTTTCATAACGTTGTTTAGTTTTAAAAAATGTGCAAGCGTTCATCTTTACGACAAAATACAGACATACCAGACCTTATCACAACCCACCATAGCTGCAGCCCCGTCAGTTGTCAAGCCTACCAATTTTGAAATTGGAATTTTCTCAGGAATAAACTTCAAAAGATCTTCTTTAATCATAAAATCAGTAAAAACATTTGGGTGCTGTCAACCCCATCTGTTTATTCATCCAGTTAAAGAGAGGAATAAACACAGTTACTTAAGTCCAACGACATGGAAATAACATAGACCCAGTTGTTTACATTTTGGAGGAATCCAACATTAACCCTGGTTTGCCAAACCGTTACTGTGACCAGGTTATAACGGATATCATCCTTTATACTATTACCTAAATAAACAAGGAATTCCAGAAATCCCCAGTATAAATTTCCATATAGAATATTTTAAAACTGATAATTAAATAGCTTATTATAAATAACTCAAACCGAATCTGTTTTAAATGTAATTTAAATCTTCTGTAATTATTATTCCTTATTTCAAGAAATAAAGCCCAGAATAATCGGCAACGTCGGAATTCTACCTTTTTGGAGTATACTACAGATTTCTTTCGGGATCATTCGGAAGACACCGAAGACGGTCGTAATGATTCATGATTTCGGCCTATTTGATGCGCGACGTTGTAATTGTTCTAGTTGGTGAAATAAGTCTTTTTTAGAAATCCAAGTGTTTTGTGTGGTTATTTTCAAGAATCTGTTTAAAAAACTTTAAGAAAATGGTGCGAACTTGCTTTATTTGCAGAAAAAGAAACGATTTAAACCCATAAGTTTGTTTTCGAAGGTAAGTAAGGTTATGTCATACCAGTGCTGTAGTTGAAGGGTAAAATCACCGTCTAATAGCGTTCTTATATTTGCAAATGAAGTATTGTTTTTGTATTGCACATTTCCGTTGGGCTTAAATCTTCAACTTATCTATAAAGTCGAAGACACTGATGATAAACGGAGTACAGCGTTTTGCTAATTTATATATTTGTGAAAAGTCTCAAATATTCCTCTAAAATGTATCAAACCACCTTTTTTGAGGGGTTAATAAACAACATAAATATATTATTTGGTAAAGCATAGGTACTAAATTTTAATTGAGTAAGCTGTAAGACCCACTATTTTATGTTGTCATTAATTACTCCAGGATGGTTTGCAATTTGGATGAAATTTTCAAGGAATATTTAGGGTAGTGTCGGAGTTCTCATATAGTAAGCATATACAAAAAATGAAAATAGCGCAATAGCGTTACTTTTCAATTTTTCATTTACTATAGATTTTCTTTAATGAATTTGAAATGCTTTAATTTATTGCCTAAAAATTTGGTTTTTAAAAATAAGTAATTAAAAAAGTAAATAAATACCATCCAGGTGATTTCGGTAATATAAATAATAATATAATATATTATAATGAATGTTAAAAATATTAAACATCTTGACACAAAATATTTATATTGTCAATAAGTGAAATGTATGGCGGGGAAGGTGGATGGTGGGGAAAAAAGGGGCAAATTGAGCAATAAATACTGTAAAGATATTGTTTTTCATAATATGGTTTTTATGGTTTTTAGGGACACGAAGTTCAATTTTGTATTCATATTAATATTGGGCTATGTTTATTGCTGATTATCTGTAAATATGAATAGATCCAATACATGTAAAGTTGGTGCATTTTTATATAATATTACTTGGCACGAGCCTGGCAAAGGTTTAAAAGTAGTGGACCCAAATTTTTACCTAACTTCGCGTAAATAGAACTAAAATGTGTTGGAAAAAGGGTGAAATCAAAATGTTTTGAAAAACAAACCCGATTAGGTTGTATTAAAAAGTGATAAATTATATTTTATTACATATTTCCTATGAAGTCGGTGATAAGCTGATAAAGAAAGGTATTAAATAAGCATTATACTCATTTAAATTTTTATAAAAAAAAAATAAGTTTCAAATATAGTGTAAAATATTATACAGGGTGCTTCAGAATCACCAAAAAGTTTCGATGATTTTATTTTTAAACATCTTGCATTTTAATGCATTTATTTACTCTTTTTATTATTGATTTCTTGATAAAAGTTGGTGGTTCAAAAAAAAATATTTTTGATAGTAATAAACTTTAAATTAGGATGTTCAAAAAAGTGGATTTCCCTAACAATTTCAAAAAAATAAAATTTTTTTGACGGTAGTTTTAAGGGCCATAAAACATCGTAAATATAAACTGAGTAAATTTTTCTATATAAATCTTTCCTTCGATATTACTAATATGACATAACTAATACTAAACCTTTATTTCAATTTTTTTTCGGCCGCGGCAGTCACAAAAATTTTAATTTTTGAAATACACTTTTTCGTATTTTTTGAATGCCCTGTATATCTGGCTTAAAGTTGAATATTGTGAAAACTATTTTTTCGACAAACACACAAGTTTTATCAAGTAGAAAGTTTTTCGAGAAATTGATAATAAAAATGTTTCCCATTTTAGTGCAGACTTTTCCACGACATAATATCTAAATTAATTGTTTTCAAATTATTATTAAAACTCTCACTTTTGCAATGTGAAGTCGTTCCTGTTCTTCTTAGAACAAAAAAACTGTCGTATCCACCATACTAATATTTGGGCTCAAAAAAATATAGCAAATAATACATTATCTCAAAAATAGCTACGCCACTGGTAAGCCTCGCGAAGATATCTGACAGCGTTGCAATTTTCACCGCAAACTATTCTTTATGCGATCAGTCCGTCGTTTTTCCACTCATACACAACAACAAATTGATGTTTGATTCTATTTATTTCATTTTTATGAATGAAATGCGTCTCATCACTGCATTAGCAGAAGGTTGCATAGATTTTATTGCTGAAACTATCTCGTTTTTATTTTTAAAGTTGGAAAATAAGGAATCTGCAGCTTCTAAAAACCCCTGTTTTATCATTTCTCCGTTTTCATACGGTTTCTTTTTTCTGTGCACAATTATTTGGGACACACGGTATGATGCTTTCGTTGCAGACTTATTTGTGTCAACTGCTTTTAAAAATATTGACTGTTTTCCAATTAACTGGTTCTCAAATTGTTACAATTTTCCTTTTCTGCTGGCAGCAGCCATGTAATTAAAATTCGGATGTACACTTTTATGATGCCTCTCAATATTTCCTTTTTTAGCAACCGAAACAGAGGCATTACATAACATTTAACCTCTAAAATTTTATATCTTTACTTTTTTATTACTGCTTGCCATAATCTTTTTTATTGCTCACTCTGTGTTCTAAGACGTCTAATGCCTTTCAGTTTTAAACTGAACGCGTTGTATCCCCGACATGCGCATTGATCGCGTTCAAAGCAATCTAGATCGTTCTCGTGTTCTCAAACATTCTCGCGATACTGGCGCTCGGATCAATTCTAGCAGATCAAATCTAGTTGTCCAGAGCGCTCACCGCAGTGTTGCCGCTGATTGTTTTCATATTGTGATTTTTTTTCAAAATTTATGGACGCTTCTATGATTTTTTACAAGACATGTTGACAGCTACCAGAAATGTGAGCTACACGTAGCTCGCCGTCTAAGGGTTGGCGACCACTGATTTAAAAAGAAGGGGCAAAAAATTAAATGAGAAATTGCTTACTCATTACAACCCCATCAAAAATTAGTTTGGAATAGTTAAATTGACATTATATTATGTGGCTACATTTAAAAAAGTGCGCAGTCAAAACAAAAAAATGTCATAAATTTAAATAAAATAATATAAATATTAAACTAATTTAATATATTTAATTAATATATATTAATACAAATATATATACTTGTATTAATAATTTTATTATATAATATAATTATTAAAATTATTAATAGGTAAATATATGAAAATATCAAATAATGATTTATTTTATTTTTTATTAAGTATGGATATCCAGGAGCTTCTATGGGAATGTCTGATATATTTGAAGTTTTATGGAGAGATTTAATTAAACTTTCCTAAATATATGCAGTTTGCTCTCTACGAAAATTTCTGAACAAGTGTTAAAATATTTTAGCGCTGAAATTAATATACGCGCATTAAAAATGTTAAAATACGCACTATCCATACCTTCGTACGTTCCGCGCGTTTAATACTCACTAGATATTAGGTCAGTTTAGGATGGTTGTGTGCATGTCCGCGAAAGATTCTGTATGAGAACGGGATCGGGAACAAGACCAGGACCGGGAATCTGAGCATATAAATAGAATACATGTCCGATATTTTACAGGAAAATTCCTCAAATATTTTTAAGGTGAAAAGTTCAAATAAAGACGTGTCAAAAGTGCTTCGTTTCCAAGATGAATGGCATTGCAATGCATGCCGAGTATTTCCTAGTAATATGTAAAATATATTCTTTAAAAAATAGTGTTATTATAATATTCTATATTATAGTGAGCAAATAGTAATGGTTCAAAGGAACTATTTTTAATGTTTAAAAAATAATAAATTAATACATCTTGCCTAAGTTGGGGGTCCATAATATTTTATTGCGCAAAATATTAATTTTATTGCTCAAAGTATTTTCTAACATTTCGGAAAATGTTTAACGTGTGTGTGTGTGAATTGTTTTCGCATGGTATACACTAATGTTTTTAAATAACCCTAGAAAAAATAGTCGAAGTGATTTATATCTGGCGAGCGCGGAGGCCATGCTTGCGCTGCTAGATCTTCATTTCCGCTTGATGAATTACAGCTTATCCACCGATGAGGAAATTTTGTATTTAAGTACTTCCTTACTACAGCTCTGAAGCGTGATGCCGCACCATCGTGCATATAAAATATTATGCCCTAAACTAATTAGTCTGGAGAAACTTTAAGTACGATTCACCAGTAGGCCTTTCAGGGAGGAAATATGACCCAACCATCCAGCTCACATGTTGAATAAAAATGCAGGAATCTAGTTTCTACTCATTATTGTTTCTTTTTTTTATGTCTAATTCCGGAAAAACCCGGGATACTTCAGAATCCACAATACTTGCATTTTAGCAACATTGTCAGATTTTCAAAAACTATTTTGAATCAAACGTAAGAAGTGGGCCATATTTACCCCTACTACCTTAGGTCTGCTGGTAGTTATGCTACTAGATAATATTGATGTACAGGGTGATCAGTTAAGGGTCGCGAGGGGCAATATCTCATAAGATATTGGTCGTATAGATTTGAAAAAAAAAATCGTAATAAAAGTCGCCAAGAGAAATTGCTGAAAATTATTTTCGAGTTTGTCAAACGTCCGCTAGAGGGCGTAACAACCAACACCAAGTAGAAAAATGGGGTTTTTATAGAATTTTGCCTAATGAAAATATATCGATATCATTTTCATATTTAGTGACCATTTCCCTACACTTTTTGTCTAAAATGTTTTGTTCTATATATCAAAATAAAGCGGTGGGGGAAGTTCAATTGTCAAATTGTTAAAACAAACCAAGATGTCTCCCCTTTCTTTTGACCGATTATAGCAAACTTAGGCTCATATGAAAGAGCATAATTTGCACTACAAAACGCTTATTTGGTTTTGAATTTTTGACTTTTGCTGGCGTCGCTAGATGGCGTTAACTGAATTAGTAGCATATTTTTTAGTTTTTTTCAAAAAAAACAAATGTAATGGTATATTAATTTTTACATATTTTAAAAGGGGATAAATTTCTCTATAATTTAATGAAAATAATTTATCATCTACCTTTTTTTGAACCGTTGATATTGACCAAAATATTATTTTATTTTATTAAAAAATGGCACGCCACTGCTTTTTGTCAAAATAAAAATCATTTTCGTAATCACTTATTAGTTGCTAACAAAAAGAACCTCTTGAGATTTTTTTTTCGTTAGACGAACGGTTTTGGATTGAAAAAAAAAATAAGATGTTGTTGTTGGACAGTTTTATTAAGATTTTTCATTGCTAAACAACAAATTATTTTCATTAAATTATAGAGAAATTTATCCCCTTTTAAAATATGTAAAAATTAATATACCATTACATTTGTTTTTTTCTGGAAAAAACTAAAAAGTATGCTACTAATTCAGTTAACGCCATCTAGCCACGCCAGCAAAAGTCAAAAATTCAAAACCAAATAAGCGTTTTGTAGTGCAAATTATGCTCTTTCATATGAGCCTAAGTTACCTAAAATCGGTCAAAAGAAACGGGAGACATCTTGGTTTGTTTGAAAAAACAATTGAACTTCTCCCACCGCTTTATTTTGATATATAGAACAAAACATTTTAGAGAAAAAGTGTAGGGAAATGGTCACTAAATATGAAAATGATATCATCGATATATTTTCATTAGGCAAAATTCTATAAAAACCCCATTTTTCTACTTGGTGTTGGTTGTTACGCCCTCTAGCGGACGTTTGACAAACTCGAAAATAATTTTCAGCAATTTCTCTTGGCGACTTTTATTATGATTTTTTTTTCTCAAATCTATACGACCAATATCTTATGAGATATGGCCGCTCGCTACCCTTAACTGATCACCCTGTACTTAAAAATAACAATATAATTTGAAGTTTCAATAAAATCTGAAGCGCTAAAAATGACCACATTATTATAAAAAAACCTGAGAAATTTCATGTTCATAATAGATCTGTCTGCTAACGTACTAAACGCAATTTGTGCTTATTAGTTTTTCGTGTTATTACAAAATACTGTACTGAAAAATAATTACTACGAAATGGGATGTAAATTATTCTCACTATTATTAATAATTTTACGGACAAGACGGATCCAATTAGTGATCCAATAGGCAATATGAAATGATTGATACAAAATTATTATTGCAACGATCAAATATTTTTAACAACCGTTTACACAATTTTAATACATTTTCCTAATTTTAATCGTAAAAAATATTTTTCTAAAAATATTGTTTCGCCACACATTTACCTCCGAGCTCTATAAAAACAATGCATTCTACCGACAAATATGTACAATAAAAATGTAGAATAACACAAAACTTTAGTAGCGTAACATTTGGAAGATCATCAAAGACCAAGCGTCATTAAACATCAATTGATCAACTTACGATAAGAAGTTTTAAACAAAATGTGCAGCTGACAAGGTTGTAGCAGTACTAGTAGTATATTTCATCACAAGTGTTATCAAAACGATCATTTTCTCCCGAGTAATATACACTATTTTGCATACAACCACAAAAAACCTTCAGTAGAACTTTAAGGTTTACCTTTATTTATTTAATTTATTAAATTATCATTTCGAGTGTTAAAAAAAACTTAGTAATTGCTTTAAGTGCAAATAAAAATTAGTTAAAAGTAGACTTTGCGTTTTTAACTTTCTTTTGACTCGGTATCCTTCAAATACTGTCGTGTTGAAATACAGTGCTGGAACTCTGAAACGCATAATGGAAGTGACTAAACTAGAAATAAGACACAAAGTCTCGGTCTCAGTCAAAAAGAGTATAATGCGGTTACACGTGTTTCGCCTTTTCAGGCATCATCAGACCTACAATTAATATAACAATATAAACTATCACTATAAATATACAAAATTCAATCAGACCTTCGACATTAACTAAAATCACAAGAACAAATCAAACAACTATAACGTCACATGTTAAATACACACTGAGATGAGGTTAAGAAACTAAGGTACTGATAGGGTTTCCCTCCTTATGTACCTTAGGTTAGGCGTTCTAGGATTCATAGGATACTCTGGACTCTGGTGAGTTCCAGAGTATCAATAGTGACCCCACAAATTCATTCTTTGTGAAGGTTAAAAGTGTTCTTGATCAAACGTTGGTAACTCTGGAATATTTTAAAACCTCGAAATATAATTTGTATCCTATGAATCCTAGAACGCCTTTGCTCTACGGTTTACCTAAGGTACATAAGGAGGGAAACCCTATCAGACCCGTGGTGTCTTTTGTTGACTCACCCTGTTACCGTTTGTCTTCGTGGCTAAATAAAGTTTTGAGAGAGGTTACGGGTTTTCAGAATACCTACTCCACAAAAAATTCGGCAGATTTGGCGCAGTACCTCAAAAATGTTGACATTCCGCATGATGCAATATTAATTTCCTTAGAAGTAAAAAATTTGTTCCCCAGCATACCCCCCAACGAATGCATTAAATTGGTAAAGACTTTATTAGACAAAACTGCCCTACCAGCACTAGTAAAGGAGAATCTCGTTTCTCTGCTCTCCACCGTACTGAACCAAAATTTTTTCAAATTTAATGGCTTATTTTTTAGACAGTTAACGGGTCTAGCGATGGGTTCCTGCCTTTCCCCTTTTCTTAGTGAGATTTTTATGAGTGATTTGGAGGCAAAGATTATGAAAAGCCGTTTTGCTAACCATCTATTAGCTTACAAGACGTACGTAGATGATATATGTATCGTGTGGAAAGGAAACAATCAGGAGTTGACTGATTTTTTGAATTTTGTTAACTCCCTTCATAACAAAATAGATTTTACTCTAGAGATGGAGAATGAGGGTAGATTACCTTTCTTAGATTTAATGTTAATCAGGAACAATACCAAAATAGAATTTGAAATATACAGAAAACAATCGTCTACAGATAACGTTATTCAATTTAGTTCCATTTCTCCTCACTCACAAGTTTGCAGCCTTCAACTCATTTTTCTATCGGTTGTTCAAACTACCTCTTTCCAGGGAAGCTTTCAATCAGGAATTGCAGATTATAAAACAAATTGCTTTCAACAACGGTTTTCCTATCCACTCCATCAATAGACTTTATTTTAAGTTTTTTAATAAATACAAACTTTCCTTTAATATTATTCACTCTAAACCAACACTTAAAAAATGCTTCAAAGGTTTAACATTTTTTGGTAATATTTCAATGCAGGTGGTGAAGTTTTTCAAACATTTAGATGTCTCAATTGCTTTTAAAACAGTGAACTGAACATCTCTCAAAATCAGGGGTGTACTCATTGGGCTGTGGAGATTGTTCTGCTGTATATATCGGACAATCAGGGAGAAGGATTTCCACTAGGGCCCGGGAACATTTTAGCCTTTTCAATAAATATAAAAACACTGATATCACTGAGACAAAGTCGGCTTTTGCTAACCACTTGCTAACAACTGGACACCATTTTTCTATACCAAACAATGTAAAGATACTACACGAGTGTCCAAAGAGTAAAAAACTGGATTTGTTAGAGAAGATGGAAATTACAAGGGCTAAAAGAAGCCCAGTTTAACATTGTGTTAATGATGTCTTCAATTTCGAACCTCAACTAATTTTTAATAATCTGGGCACTAATATTAATCGACAGGAAGATAATGTATAAAGTTTTCATTGGACCTGCTGGTAGAGTGGTGGTCAGTATCTCGGTGTGTCACGCCGGAGGCTCGGGTTCAATTCCTGGGTATATCAATAACCTTTTTTTATATTTTTTATTTATATATTTTTTTGTCTTTTATTTGATTCAACTTTTATCTGCGCGTGTCAATACCTTAGTTTCTTAACCTCATCTCAGAGTGTATTTTAACATGTGACGTTATAGTTGTTTGATTTGTTCTTGTGATTTTAGTTAATGTCGAAGGTCTGTTTGAATTTTGTATATTTATAATGATAGTTTATATTGTTATATTAATTGTAGGTCTTATGATTCCTGAAAAGGCGAAACACGTGTAACCGCATTATACTCTTTTTGACTGAGACCGAGACTTTGTGTCTTATTTCTAGTTTAGTCATTTGAAAGTTGGTCTCTTAGAGAAAATGGACGCTTTCTTACAGTATAATGGAAGTTTTTGGGCTTTTTTTACAACATAAATATTTTTAGGTCGTTTGAATTAATTTTCGATTTAGCGATCCTAATACATAAATACTACCCTTGTAAACAAGACAGTGCAATGTTTTCATATTGTATGACTGCCCCATTTTTGAAATAACCTTTGTTATTTTTATTGATTATGGGGGAATCAGTAAATCAAAAGTAAAAACTAGATTGAAGGATTTTTGAATAACTGTCGCAGTCTCAGAAAAAATAAAATTTTACCAAAAATAAAATTTTTTATATCAACACCCTGTATAATAACGCTTATTTGAAATGGGTCTCAAAACTGGTTATTACAAAAACATTAATGTATTGTTTAACTGCAAGTAGCACTAAAATTATACAGGATGTAACAAAAATATGGTTTTACTGCTATTCAAGACAATTTTCCTAAATTTGACACCTTAGCATATTTCCTTAATTTAGAATCAGCCCAGAAAAAACTTCAAGATATTTTCTAAACTACAAAGGTAGTTTTTGGAACCTTCAATTAAAACACCGAAACGGGTATTATTATTTTTAAGTGTTATTCAGATACAGGGTGCTGGTATCCAAAAAAGTTGATTTTTAGTAAAATTTTGATTTTTGTGATACTACAATAATTATTCAAAAACTCTTCAAATTAGTTTTTACTTGTGGTCTAGTGATTCTTCCATGATCAACAAAAATCACAAAACCTCGTTTTTTTCAAAAATCAGGAATACCTACAAGAAATTTGAAAAAAAAATTGTAATTTTGAGAGGATAGCTAAATCGATACCCAATTCACAGCACTTATATACCACAAAATGCTCTCCCACGTGCGCATACGAAAATTTGTTGTGTTAGCTCGGAAAAAGCAGTTAGTGGACGTGTAAGGAAGGATTTTTCATTACATCTCTCTGAAAACAACGGGTGAAAATAAACAGGGATGTTAAACTCAAATTACAAATAAATGAACTTTGTTTGATTTGTGCGTTGCCGTGGAAATTTCGATGTAATCAAGGAGATGCATTCTTAAATCGGTTGTCCGTGATATGTCGTGTAGAATTACGCCAGATAATTGTCAAAATGAAACATTAAATGTTGATTCATAACGAATATTATATTTAGAATGAAACATAACGAGGAGGATCAAATTGAACGAGGTGTGCAATATCAAGTAATATTATAGGGTTCCCACCAAAATTTAAATATCAAATTACCCGACTTTCCAGGTCTCCCTGAAAAAAAATACAAAATAATTTTTTTTATTGTTTCTTAATTAAATTTATTATTATTTTGACATGGGAGGTTAGTGCTCGGGAAAATGTATCCCATACACAGGAAGGGTGCATTTTCTTTAAGCTAAAACAAATAAGAAAGTTGGTGTTTTCGAAGACATGTAAAAAATATTTTTCAATACACGTGTTAAAAAATTATTTCAACAAGCGTCTGATACAAAGTACTTTCTAGGTAAGTTAACAGTGCTTTTTTGTCAGTTTCAATTAGGGTCGTAGGAAAACAACCACATATGAATCTCATAAAAAAGCACTATTAACTTGGCTAGAACGAGCCTTATATTACAGGCGTGTTGATTTTTTTCTTTCACGAGTATTTGAAAGATGGCGACCCACAAACAAACTGCCAATGTAAAGCCTACTTTTAATTTAATTTATTTTACAATTAATGAAAGCGATTACTCAGTTTTTTCAACAATATTCTGAAAAAGAATTTTTCAGAACTAGTTTTGAAAAGCTAATAAAAATAAAAGTCCTACTTCAGGTTCTTTGAG
Organism: Kuschelorhynchus macadamiae; assembly: GCA_030620095.1. NCBI lineage: Eukaryota > Metazoa > Arthropoda > Insecta > Coleoptera > Curculionidae > Kuschelorhynchus > Kuschelorhynchus macadamiae. Next base: position 2,856,102 of record JAUTXW010002103.1, read on the forward strand.
GTAGTAGGAAAAATAGTGTATATTCCTCATGTGAAAATGATCGATATATGCTATAATGGGATATCAATTCATTTTAATTTCCAAAATTTAACGGGGATCTATTTCTAACCAAGGTTTCCATCGTTTATATAATCTTCGGAAACTTACTTGGCTATGTGTTACTCCTTTTTTTAATATACTAAGAAAATATACCGTGTGACCACGGACAATTCCCCCCCCCCTTTTTTTCTTTGTTTTTTAAAATATCAGTCTGAAATTTTGTGATCATATCTTGTCAAGTTTTAACCTATATTTGACAATTTTATTCACTTCCAATTAAACCGGAAGTGGCACCATCTATGAATTTTTAAATGAAAACCCCCAAATCTTTATTTACATTCCTAAAAGAAAAATCTTTTTTGGCTTTTTCGCAACTGAATAAAAATATTTAAATTTTAATTTAATTGAAGCAAATATTTAATAAAATTACATATCTCAACATGTAGACTAGTCTGTCTACGGAATGTTTCGATACATATATAAACAATATTATTTAAGCAAGCATAATAAATTATATCATTTACCTTAAGTTTTTATACATATATATATATATATATATATATATATATATACATATATATATATATATATATATATACATATATATATATATATATATATATATATATATATATATATATATATATATATATATATATATATATATATATATATATATATATATATATATATATATATATATATATATATATACATACATATATATATATATATATATATATATATATATATATATATATATATATATATATATATATATATATATATATATATATATATATATATATATATACATACATACATACATATATATATATATATATATATATATATATATATATATATATATATATATATATATATATATAATGGGAAAGACATTAAAATAATATTTTTTTATTGCATTTATTGGGAAAGACTAAATTGTTTTACATAGTAATTATTTTTAAAATGAACCATAAATAACGTAATTATTTGCATATTTTATTTTAATACACCCATACTCAGACCTATAATAAAAATTTAAATCATTAGAGGCTTCATTATCAAACAAAAATTATTAAATTAAAAAATTAAATAAAAACGTATTGTTGCTATTTTGGTTTTAAAAACAAATTGGTCTAAACATTAAAAAATGCTCAAAAAAATGTTTATTGATAATTTTATATCAAGACAATGTAAGCAGTTTTTTAATAAAATGCAATTTTCCTTAGTTACGGTACTTACTAAGCCTAAATTAGAAGCCTAATTACATTAACATTTGGGCCATGGCCAACTAAGCAAAATAAAACATACCTCTAACTGCATCATTTCTTGTCCAATTTCAAAAATCTAAAAACTGGAATTAATAGAATTTAAAGCTTTATTGGAATGTGATTAAAATTTCAGGACATTCCATTTAAAAACGTATAGATGGCGCCACTTCCAGTTAAATCGGAAGTGAGCAAAACTGTCAAACTTGAGTTAAATGTTGATAAACTGTGTTCCATTGATATTTTAAGAAACAAAGAAAAAAAAGAGAGCGTACACTAGCCCGTGGTCACCCGGTATACTGAGTGATATTTTTATTACTTGATCTCCAAATAAGTAATAAATAAATATATAAAAGTTGAGAGCTCTATAGTTTGATTTAAAGTTGTATTAAATAGATCTATAATTCTCAATCGTCTCAAACTATACAAAAATAGACGACACTAAGAGCATGCTTATAGGGCTAAGAGGCAAGAATCATGCATTCAGTATTATTAATGAAATTTATTAACCTGAGTACTAAGAAACACTTACCTCATAAAGGACGTAGAAATTCTACAAATACATTCGAATGTTACAAATGACAGTTCAATAATCCGTCGATTTAAAGTGTAGGCAGATGCAAATTTTGGTAAATTTTAAATTTAAGTTATATGTATCACTGTTTCGTGGTGCCAAGTTGGAGAAAATTTTCCACTTTTTTTTTCAATACGTAATTTAAAGGTTTTGACCTCAAACAGTAAAAGTCCAGAAAGAAAGCCTCGCGCAATCGTAGGCGAAAGTGTACTCGTTTAGTATTTGTCTTTGCGAAAGGACAGATTCAGTATTCAAATATTACCAAACTAATAAAACAGATAAAATATAAAATATTAAAAAGACCGCCGAGTATCAAAATATTTGTCCTATGCAGATACAAAACAGAATCGTTCGACATGTTTACTGTCGCAGAATATCAAAGTGAACATAGAAGGAGACGGAAAAATTATAACTATCACTATACATATTTCAAAACGATATTTAGGTTTCAACTCAAATATTCCTTCAGACATCTCAATTATTATTTCGTATTCTTCCGACTAGAGATACGAGTTGGATGGCCTGGCAATAGATGAAACTCTCTTTTTAAAATAGTTTAAATTGTGCGATGTTGCCGCTTCTACCTTAAACCGGTTACAATATTCGTTTTCCAAATGAAATGAAATAAATATAAATTATAATTTTTAACATGTCACGTGTTTCGCCCTTTCGAGCATCATGCAACAAATAGAATAAAACACACTAAAGCTTAACAAAACAAATAACTACATATCTGATCCATTTTTTTTAGTGTCGATCAAATATGTAGTTGTTTGTTTTGTGATTCTTTAGTGTGTTTTATGCTATTTGTCTGATGATGCTCGAAAGGGCGAAACACGTGTCATGTTAATAATTATACTTTACTGATACCGGGACATGTCTTTGTTATTAAAGGTCTCTGCGAAATATTAACAATTTCTTTGATTTTTTTTGCCCTATATAATACATTTTTGTATTTCCTGAATTTTCTAAACACTTTTTATGTTTCGTTGCCTATATCTAAATTTGTTAAAAAACTGTTTTCAAGAAAATGAGGCCTAAAAATTAACATTTTTGACCCCAAACGACTTAACTTGCAACAAAATGGATTTCATTTTCCTATCACAGTTCGTATATCACATCGTATTGTCATTTTCAAAAATGTCTGTCATTTTACATCTCTAATCCATAAAAAGTCCACGATTCTAGCACTGTGTCGATTAACGAATTTTAATTACTGGGGCAGCATATTATAGTCAACAATGTCAAAAACACCATGAATACTATGCCTCTTACTATGTCTTTAAGCCTCTCAATTGTCTCTCTGATGTGAGGATAAACTGTAGCTGTGAAAACACTTCTACGACAGCAGCAATATTATTATTATATAGATAGTTTATTTTTCTGGAAAATAAGTTAAAGCACTTGATGAACATCAAAGAATAAAATAGGTTGTATGAAAGCTTGAAAGTCATAGTGAGTAAAACAAGGCATGTTAAAGAGAAAATGAATGATTATGCTGTGGTTTTTATAGGTTCACATTAAATACTCTGGTTTTAGGTTTTTGGCGGCAAAATTATGTAGTTATTTGAATAATTGGTAGTATCCAAAAAAAGGCTTGTGTTTTAAATTTTTTTGATGAGAAAAAAAATTAATCGAATAAAACTTAGTTAATATATTTTTAACTGCATTGTTATTGAATTCAAAATATGGCAAAAATATATTTAAATTAATAAAATTTTAATTACAAAGTCAAAATCAAAATTTCAGTTTTGAACTAAATTAAACTTTCGACAGTAACTGGAAAAATACAATAAACAATAATCCATTGAAATGTCTAGCCCAGAGAGACTTAACTAACAATAATCGGTATTTGTTTTAAATGTCCATTCATTTTTATTATTATTTCATTTTTATAAAAAATTATTAACATAATAGTGATTAAATTAAATGTGCATTCAAATTAATTGTACATTTCAAATAATTCATGTTTTCCAGTAATTTTTTTTCATGAAATACTTTAAATATAAGCAATCTTATTATACTGATTTTTTAAATGAATATCTGTCTTTCTTAGTTCAGAAGATGTGAAGCATTTTTTCATTATAAAACAGTTTTATTTCAACTTTTGCATCGCGTCAAATTTCGAAATGTACAAAATTCATGTTACACTTATATTGTAAACCGACAAGTTACATAATACAAGACCATTACAAAATTGTCATTAATTATCTACATGTTTATCTGTCCACTTTATTGGAATAGGTTTGTCACCAACTCTATCATGAGTCAATAACAAATCAACTCTGCTTCTATCAGAGTGTTTCAAGGGAGGGCTTAAAACCCTTAGCAATTCTCGATATTTTTTGATGCCTTGATAAGATAAATCCAGGCTTTCTGCCAAGGGAAAAAAGTGGGACCTGGGGAAGGTTGTAGTTTTTTCTTGCCAACTTGTCTTGCCCAGATCTTGAAACTGAATTAATTTTTCCTAACAAGCTGTTTATAACGCTCTACAATTTGTTAAACGGATCAGCTATAACGATGTAATGTTAATTGGATATAAATGGAGTCCAAATGTGTTTCTTCGTAAAAAAAAAACGATAAAAATATACATTATTGACATTTCGAACTGTCAAAAAAATTTACTATGGAGATGCTCTGCAATCGTTAAACACAGATTATAACAAAGTATATTCTGGTATAAGTACTCTGCTTGCTTCCTTTAAAATCAAGGAGATTCAATTATTTAGAGCTTCTTAAAAATCTTCCTATGCAGGATTTCCAACTTATTTTGAAAATTATAATACTCCGGATCGAAAATGTATCGATATTTCTAGTATCGGCTCTTTTTATTACGATTTTTTCCTGTACCGACCAAAGCCGATTTCAAGTGATAGACCTATATTTACCGGTCATTATTGGTATTTACCAACTGCATTCAAGCGGTTTTGGTCTTTCCGTTGTGACGTCATTAACTAGCCCTTCATTACGTTATTACTTGACATTTCAATAACCGGTAAACACCGTACTCGGGAGGTAGGTTATTTTATTACTCATCTCTTTCTAATGTCATAATCAAGATGCTATTTTGTTGTTTATCGTTAGTTTTCTTGTCGGCATTTTTTTCATAAAAAATAACTGATTTGCAATTGAAATGCATTACCTGATTATACAGGGTGTTTTTTAATTGATGGTTAATAATGAAGGTCGTAATTTTTTGCCATATTTCAGGACAGAAAGTGCATATAAACATTTTCAAAATTTTATTTTTTTTTTATTAACCTCGTACATTCCTAGATATTTAAATTTGCCACACACAACATTGTAAGTAATCTCTACGAAATGGCTATAATACATTTTAGAAAAATATACTGAGTGTTATTTTTTTTAGGTCACGATCCATACAACCCCCCCTCCCGGAAATATGTAATGCGACGTCATAGCTGTCTTTTTGTTTTCTAACTCTTTGGTGTCTTACTTTTATCCGATATTTTGAAGACGTTAGTTAGCAAAATCGCTAACTCATTTAAAATTTTTTGCTATTCTTTTTTATTTATTTTGATTGATAAAAATGTAGTATGTAATTTTTTGGTACATTTCAGCACTAAAAGCTCAGATAAACATCGCTTCGAAAGGCCTTAGTTTTTGAGATATTGGGTGTTTTTAGTTTTTCTTCATAATTTTAACACCCTGTATCTCAAAAACTAAGGCCTTTCGAAGACATGTTTATGTGAATTTTATGTCTCAATAAACAAAAAATTACAACCTGAATTTTAAGCAATGAGAATAAAAACAGAAAAATTAACATCAAAAGGGGTTGCGGCCTAGAAAAAAGTAACACGCAGTAGATTTTTGTAAAATGTATTAATACCAAAACAAATTTAAATTATGACACCCTGTGTCTTAAAAACGAAGGCCTTGCGAGCACATTTTCATATGAACTTTTAGTCCGAAAATAAGGCAAGTATTACGTCCCTCATTTTTAGAAATCAATGAAAAAAACACCATGTATAGTAAAAAAAAATGTATCTATTGAACTAAGAAATACAGAGACAATTTTCAATAATCAGCAGCAACTAACAGTATCAATTAGGCATTTTAATTCATACAATAAATTTGAATTGTACTTTTCAATATTTGCCTCTTGCGAGGGAAATAAAGAAAATGTTGTTAGAAACAGGTAGTACCCTAAAATGAAATACTCACTGGTAGGGTTCGACGAATCTTAGAAATCATTAAAGCTTGCAGACGCTCCCTGCTAACCTAGCGTTGAACGAAAAAACCTCAAACAAAACCGTTTTTTCCAGAATTAAAAAAAAAGCGTTTATTGAAGGAAATGACGTATGGTTGCTCTGGCAACGGGACATTTTAGTGGTTTGTCCAGAGTTCTGCTAAATAGGTGGCTATAATTCTATATTCTATACTTAATATCCCTTTTACTGTAAGAGGCCGATTAATGAATAAAGCACAAGTCTTGATGTATTAACTTTGTTATTTTAAATAGCAACTCCAATATCTTTTCTTTTCGTAATATTGGGCATTGAATTCCCTTTCGAATAAAGCATCGCAGCCTCTAGTACTTAGTTAAAAATAGTTCGGAAGAAAAATTCTTTAAACAAACTCAGTAAGCTGTAGAAGTAATAAAAACAAAAAAGCCAAAAGTGAAAATCGTGAAAACTATACTTAACAATTCTACTATTAAAATATTTTATTTTCATCTGACTAACAAACTTGAAAAAGTATACACCTGAAATTTTAAATACTTTAAAAGTGTTTGAACATTTAACAAGAAACACCTAGTTTTTGAACATAAATTAACTGTTATAGATAACAAACTTTTTTTAAATATTACACTTACATTTTTGTTTGAAAGAAATGATAAACACAAAACAAACACAACATCAAAAGTCTTGGACCCCTTCATAAGATGCAATGTAAATATACTTTGCTTCAAGACCTCATATCTTCAGTAATAACAAATCCAGCAAAGTGATTAAAAAACATAATGTCAACTAATTCTTATCTGGAGCATTCAACTGTCTGATAGTTCTCTACAGTCACAAATTAACCAAATACAGATGCGAAAACAAAATGCTGTTATTGTTTTGTTAAATTTAATTATTTAAAATGGGATACAAATGTTTACTTATATTGTTCATCAAAAACCGGAGGAGGAAACTCACTTTAGGTTCCCAGAGGATCACTCAAGATCAAGAAAAAAAAGTATTAGGTATATTATATATGTAATAGAAATAAGTTATTTCAAATAAAAATCGAGGTAAAGAAAAAAATGATTAGTAAGTATTAGGCATGTTATATTTTCCATAGTAATATTAATAAGCTATATTAAACAAAAATTGATTGTTTTATTCTATTACTTCTACATCTATAAGAGACGGGGAAGTATAGTAGCGGCAAAAAAATTCAAATTTTTTTTCGCTAAATCGTCTAAAAATGACTCAAAACGTGTAAAAAACATAATTTCGACGAAAAAAAATTGTCTGTCGGTTTGTTAGTTATACGCGATAACATTCGAAGGAATTGAGCTAGTGAATTGAGTAGTGGTCTATAAGAGAACGGTTCATATTGTTTTTGGGCAAAATCGGCTAAAGGGAAGGCATTGACACGGGGGGGTTACTGGGTAAAAAATAGCGATTCTTTGTAAATGTGTTTCGTGTAATTTGTCCTTTTGTGGGTCTTTGGGTATATAGATTTCAATAATAAACCCTCTTTGATGCTAGTGGCCAACGTAAGGGGTTAGGGTGAAAAGAGAAAGGGATGAAAATTAAGATGCTGAAAAAATCGAGTAATATGTCGTTTTATGGGTTCCCAGCGATTTATAGAGCCTAAAAAAATCCGACGGAACCAATAGAAGATTAAACATATTGTCACATTTTTAGTTAAGTTTTGTTCGATAAATGAACTTCTAATATTTCGAATGTTTCATTTTTTTCTCTAATTTCCTAGGAATTGAAATACGAGCAATATATTAATTTACCGTGAGATAATATGCCTCGATAACGTATTGGTGCAGATTAATTTTAACTGAACAAATAACTCGATACATGCATTGATGCGGATGGTCTATGGACTCTTTCTCAAGACTACGGCAAATAATACGCGTATTTCGGTATTCTTTCGCATCTGTTAATTTGTGATCTGTGATCACAATTAAATTTCCCAGTTAAAGGACAGTGGTCGCTGTTTTTTATTCACAATATGTTTTTTAATAATTTAACTGGATTAGTTATTATAAGTGATCCAAGACTTTTGATGCAGTGTGTATTTAAATTTTGGATACTAGAGAGCATTTAAAATTTCAAGCAATTATAATTTAAATAATGTAAAATCTTAGAGGTGGCAAATGACAACTGTTTATAACAGTCACAATAATTACTATCAACTTATTTCCGTGATCCAATTTTCACCTTTTTGTTTTCATTTCGTTCTCCCATAGCCTATCATATTTTTTAACCAAATTCTAACTTGTTACACGTCATTAGAAAAGGAATTTAGGGCCAGTTTCACAATGTGTGGTGACCAAAAAGTTTGGGTTAGTAGCTATAGATTCAAATGAATTATCACATTCTCAACTATATAAACCATAGTAAACAACCACAACTCAGTGGTTACCATACATTCTGAAACTGTGTCTTAATATCGAATGAAAATCATCGAATATCATGAAAATACAGAATTATGATTGCTCTTTAAACTTTAGTTCCTATATCACTAGCACAATGGTCTAAATATTGTTAACCTGGATATAAAGTGACACATTCGATGATTGTAAAATTACTTTTGCATTTTCTTTACCATTCAAGTTCAGCTGCCACATGAATAGCCACATCAATGGTTCTACACTAGGTGGTCGTTTCTCCAAAAGAAGTGCAAAGGTTACGAATATATGCCTATAGGCAATCGACGGATTATTTACTGTCACACAATTTCTCACCGTCAACGATTTACGTCCTTTATGGGATAAGTAAACTAGACAGCTATGTTGAGCGGCCTAAAACAAAACAATTGAAATTTTACATACAGATATATTTAAATAGTATAGGAACAGAATTACTTATACACATACCTATCGAATTTTTTTGTCTTACATTGGATAACATAGTGACCGCGCAGTACCTACTGATCGAGTGTGTGTATCGGTTTGTTTCGATCGAACATAACCTTAAAATGTCAGACCGCAGAACTTGTCTTCGACTAATCGGAAAGTATCGTAATCCAGCCGTCTCCAAAAAAATTTCAAATGTCAGTCTTGAAGTGTAGTTTTGGGCCTGCAAGAAAACACTCCGGTATAATGAGAGGGGGGTGGTGTGTGAGAAAGAGACAGAAATAGTGTATGTTGCGGCCCGAAGGGGTGTTTGACACGTAGTGGTCACAATATACTCTATATCATTTAAAAGCTTACGTAAGTGTATTTATACAGTGTTTTGAGACTGACATGTTTGTTTGTTTGTTAGCAATGACTGCGTGGTTTAGTTTTTTAATCACACATATAGAGGGTATCTACTTAGTATGTAATTCTTGGTTATCCCGTTTTATATACAAGGTGTTTTTTAATTAAAGGATAAAAATGATTGACGTAATTGTTGCCTTATTTTAGGACTAAATGTTCATATAAACATGTATAAGCAAGCTCTTTGTTTTTGAGATACAGAGTGTTAAAATTTTAATTTTTTTTTTCATGGACCTCGTACATTTCTAGACATAAATCATTCAAATTTGACACAGACTATACTGTAATTAATTTCTACGAGAATATTACAACAATCTCTGGGTGTTACGTTTCTCCAGGTCGCAACCCCTTTCACCCCCCACACCGAATTTTTTAATGTGGTGTCACTGCCTGTTTTTATTTACAAAATCAGATTCCTCGTCTAGTTTTCTATCTTCTTGGTTTCTTACTTTAATCCGATATTTTGAACCGTTTAGACGTTAGTTAACACAATGCTGAGGATCTACATATTTAAAATAAACTGGCCCACAAAAAAGTGGCGAGCCTAAAATTAGTATCAATTCCAACCCTTAATAATTTTTGAATGGATTATTAGATTCTGTTAATTTTTTTTGCAATTTATTTCGATACCTTTTCACAATGATTTTGTGATATAAATTTAAACTTCGGACTAATACTGGATAAGATACAGGGTCAAACGCAAACTTGTGTTTTATCACCAATTTTTGAGACGCTCTATAGAATGACCTTGCTTAAATATCACTATCGTCTATGGGTCATTTTGTTGCCTGTTTCTTTAGCAACATTTTGTTTTTTGAATAACCTTCGTATCTTTCTTTTTAGAAAAAATAGAGCAGTGTAAGTAAAGTGATGTTTTACTGTAATTTCCCTTACACTCAATAAAAATGGAATTTTAAAAGAGTGCTTTGAAATTTAAAATGTCTTTGAAATGTCAAGCCTTGAAAAGACTTTCTGTCAGTTTGGAAGCGTTGTTTTCATTAGTAATGGCACGACAAATTAGTCCAGAGCAAGTTGCTCAGATTGTAGCATTAGTAAATGATGGAAGGAGCGTTGCGCACGCCGCCCGAATACTGGGTGTTCCAGAAACCACGGCTAGAAGGGCAAGGAACAGGTTTCTAGACACTGGGCAGTTGGTAAGAAGAATAGGATCGGGTCGTCCCAGAGTTACATCAAACTTAGACGACATGACAGGACTTAAGGTTTGCAGGGGCAAACCTTAAGAAGGGCTTTTCAGAATGGCGTGATTGTAAAGAGACATTTACTTGAGGTTCGTAATAAAAATGTATGTGATGAGACAGTGCGTCGTCGGCTTAAAGTCAAAAGTACCAGCAAATGGTCCAAGATTGCTACCAGAACATCGTTTATCTCGACTTAATTTTGCACTTGAAAAAAATCAGTGGAACGTACGCCAGTGGTCCCAAGTATTATTTTCCGACGAGTTACGATTTTGCTTACGTTCTTCCGATGGACGTCAACGAGTTTGGAGGCAGGAAGGTCAAACGCTGAGGGTATGTTTGTAGAAAAGCAACCTTTTGGAGGTGGTTCTGTGATGGTATGGGCTGGGATTTCCCACGCAGCGCACACAGAACTTTGCATATTACCACGAAATTCGCTCAATGGCGAGCGTTATATTGATGTACTGGCTGAACACGTCGTACCGTTTGCTCATTTCATAGGACAGGAGTTCATTTTTATCCGACCTCACACTGCTCGTATTATGAGGCAATATTTGGATGAAGTGGGCATACATATTTTGCCTTGTCAGCTAGGAGCCCGGATTTAAATCCGATTGAGCATGTTTGGGATCAGTAAGCGTGTTCGTAGTCGTCCACATGTACCCTCCAATTTAGAGGAACTTGGAGAAGCACTGGTTCAAGAATGGGATCACATCTCCCAAAATTCAATTGCACGACTGATTGAAAGCATGCCAAGGCGTTTACAAAGTGTAGTAAGGGCCAGAGGGGGAAACACTCGTTATTAATTTAAGTTCTTGTTTATAAAACGTTATTAATTTAAGTTCTCGTTTATAATAATAATTTTAAAAGTTAAATTAAGTTTGATTATTGCTTAAAATAAATGTTGTCTATAGATACGCAGTCTTTTTATGTTTTTATTTAGTAAAAACAGCACTTTACATATAGGGCTGCAGTTTCTCTAAAAAAAAGATAAAACGATCATTTAAAAAACAAAATGAATCTAAAGAAACAGGCAACAAAATGACTCATAGACGATAGAGATATTTAAGCAAGGTCATTCTATGGATCGTCTCAAAAATTGGTGAAAAAACACAAGTTTGCGTTTGACCTTGTATATTATCCAGTATTATTCCGAAGTTTAAATTTATATCACAAAATCATTGTGAAAAGGTATCGAAATAAATTGCAAAAAAAATTAACAGAATCTAAGAATCCATTCCAAAATTATTATGGGTTCAAATTGAAAAAAATTTTAGGCTCGCCACTTTTTTTGTGGGCCAGTTTATGTTATTTTTTCCTGCTTTTATTTTGATTGTTAAAAAAACAGAATATAATTTTTATATATAAAGTTCATATAAACATGTATTCGAAAGACCTTAGTTGGTAAAAAAACTAAAAAAATTTTAAACAACTTTAACACCAAAACTAAAGCTTTTCGAAAATATGTTTGTCTGAACTTTTATTCCTAAAACGATCCAAAAATTACATCCCATATTTTTTGTAATAAATAAAAACAGATTATTTTAAAGTTGTAGCCATAGCATTTTACTAATCTCAAAATGGTTCAAAATATCGGATTAAAATAAGAAACTAAGAAGTTAAAAATCACGAAAAAAAAAATGAGGAATTGAAGGAATTGAGGAAAAAGGGTCGCAACCTGGAAAAAAGTAACATGATTTGTCTTTAGAAATGTACTAGATCCATGAAGAAAACAAAAAAAAATTAAAATTTTGGCTTCCTGTATCTCACAAAAAAAGGCCTTACCGACACGTTTATATGAACTTTTAGCCCTAAAATAAGGCAAAAAAAGTACTAAAAAACTTCAAACAGTAAATTTTCTTAGTTCATAAAAGTGCATTTTGTAAATATATTGGTATTAATACAGGATGTATAAGTTTTTTCTTCATATATCTTACAAAAAAGTATTTAGCGACATTTAAAGGATTCAATACATTTTTGCAGCTCCTAGATCTCTTTTGGGTAACCTACAGTTAATACATGGGTATCTATTAGGGCCAGTCGATTATCCAAATCAATAAAAGATTAATCGGTTTTTGATTATCATAATCGATCTTTTCGTATATTTCCGTAATGAAATAATCGATTCTTTAAGGAATTAATACCGATTATTTCGTATATCAACTAATTACTTTGTTTAATAAAATATTTTTTCGAAGAGAATTTTATCATTTTAAAAATCGATATTTAATGTCTTTGTTGATTTTATTTCAATTTAACTCGAAATAAAATAATATCGATTAATCGATTATATTGCTCATTCCCAGCCTCGTTAGCCATCTCACACTATTCAAAAAGAAGATATTTCAGTTAAAGGTGACATCAGACACAGAAATGCTAAATAGAATTTCCACTAAAACTAACGAGACGGACGATATACAGGGTAATTCAAAATAAAACCTCAATTTTTATAGAGCATATAGAAAAAGTACCCATAAAAATAGTCCACAAACGAAAACTCTGTCTTCCACGAACGAACGAGGCATGGAAGTTTATTAGATTAGAATCAACGTCGCCAGCTGGTTCATACCCACCATGAACAAATGACGATAAAAATATAGAATTATAAAAGATCGAATATATGTAGTCGAAACACAAAATATTCAATATACAAAACAGCGAAATGCAAAATGTCGAAATACAAAAATTCGAAAGTTAAATTACATAAATTACAAAATTTCGAATAAATTATGACCTAAGTTAAGTATATTTACAGCATAACGATTTTTGTAGCCTTATTACTTCCTATGTTCTAAAGGTTTAGTTACTAATTTTATGAATTTTTTATGTAGAAAAAAATGTTTTTGTAGAAAGTTGAAAATAATAGGTATAACTCATACTTTGAACGAAGAAAAACATATTAAAAGTACACTAAAATAATTTCATGTGTCAATGTTTTCCGGATGGTGCAGTTGTTGTTGCGCTAACTGCGCTTGATCTTCCATACTGATGGTAGTTTGAATGCTCTAATGGGACTCTCGTTATCACCAGTAGTCGAGAATTTATTTATGATATACTTCGAGAAAGAAGCTCTTGAGAACGCAAGTTTAAAGCCCAAATTTCGGATTCGTTATGTGGATGACATATTTATTATATGGCAACATGGTCACACAGAGCTCGAAAAGTTTCTGATTCACGTAAATTCAATTCACCCCAGAATACAATTTACTCTAGAGTTAGACTAAAACAACAAACTTTCATTTTTAGATGTTTTGATCACAAAATTTCATAACGGACATTTCGAATACACCGTGTATAGAAAAACCAACACACAAGACAGATATTTAAATGCCAGATCACGTCATCACCCAGCACAAATTCAAGTTGTGGTCAATACCCTAATATCCAGATCCGTGCGATTAACTGAAACACAGACGAGACAAAACGAACTTAATATAATATCTAGTGCTTTAAAGAAAAATGGCTACACAAATAGCACCATACAGAAAGCTATTAAGCTATAAACAACTATAGGTAAACTACTTGGAAACCCAAAAGATAAAATAAAACTGGAAAACCACGGAGTATACAGCATTCCGCGCCAGAACTGTGAAAAGATGTACGTGGGGCAAACTAACAGGCGAATATCAACAAGAGTGGAAGAGCATAAACTCAGCATCAGAGATAAACAACCTCAGCTTTATTCCTACATCATCAGGAAAACGGCCACAAAATAAATTTCGAGGGGTGCAGGGAGATTGCCAATATAGAACATTATAAGACCAGAATCATCCCAGAAGTCATAGAAATTAAAAAACAAGGTGATTTGAATAAAAGGGGCGAATCATTAAAACTACCATCAGTATGTAAAACAATAATCGACAAATCAAAAATCACAAAAAATCCAGCGCAACAACAGCACCATCGGGGAAACATAAATAACGACCAACGGCCGTTCAGATATAACCTTCGGCCCCGGGTGGGGGTATAAAAGGAAGCGTCGCAGTCACCAACATTTCAGTCTCTATTCGGACGCGAGAAAGAAAGCTTCGAAAATGCCAAATGTGATTTTGGCGAAACGTCAGCAAAACTGTTCTTTTCAGAATGACAGTAGTGCTTTAATATCATGCCTCCATCTTATTTTTTAGCTGTTTTCGATTTTTTTGTCTTTGAGACGTATATTTTATAATTTCGATATTATGCATTTTGATATTTTGTATAATCGTTATTTTGTTTCCGAAGTGAAGAACATCACAGCATAATTTCTGCAATAACAAAATATGTAAGTGAGATTTTAAATACTCTATTCCCATCTCTTTACCACGCCAAAGGAAGCCAACAATCATAAAAGAGCTCCGATTTTAAAATAATTTATTTGAAACGTTATAAATGGTCTATTAAAAAGTTTGTGTAATAATTAAATAACGTACATAGTAAATATTATAAATAATCACATAATGATAATTATAATACTTAGAAAGTTTACACTTATATATATTGTTTGTTATAGTTGATTATATTGTAAAGACATTAATCTTGAAACAAAAATCTACAATCATTTCGTCTTGTTTGGATTATAGAGTACGAAAAACATATTCTCGTATGGTTAACCTAAACAAGTAACCTATTGGACTTCAATACAATATATCGTATTGTCAGTGTCTACCACATTTATTATTAAAAGTTTTCAAAAACAAAACAGAAACATAAAGACGGTAACTAAACAAAAAGTAGCTAAATTTCACATCTACATCAAAATTTTCTAAAAATTATAACAGGATTGCCACTTTTTTCCGACTAAAACTATCTAAATACCTATAGACACTATTTTTCTGCCATAGTTAGTGTAAAAAAAGGCACTTTAAAGGAATGCTTAAACTAAAAGTATGGTGTGGTAATCTCTACGAAGGTAAATTTCGGTTTGAAACATTTTTGTGCATGATTGAAAATTTGATTTTATCCAAAACACCCTGTTTCGTTTTTGTTCAAAAGGAAAAATATCGATAAAAAAATAAACTTGACAAACTATGAACAATGACCCTACACTATATGAATGACATCGCAAAAAAATATAAATATATTTTTAGGGATGAACATACAAATCGAAAACTCTGCCTTAAAATATGTACAGGGTGTATAACTAAGAAGCGAGGCCGGAGAAATCTTGATATTACGAAGAAAAGATCTTGAATTACGAAAAAAAGTTTCTAACAAAAATTGAATGTTAGGAACATAATTCTAAAATATATTTGATATATACAGGATCGTTTGTTTTTATTATAGGTGAAACAAACAATTTTTTTTTATTTAATACACCCTATATACTAATTTTCTAATTTCTAGTTTATATAAAAGCAAAAGACTATCAATGTTACAATATATCACCATAAGTTTTATTTTTTGAATGGGACACCCTGTATATGTTCATAAAATAGTCCTCTTCTTGATGATTATAAATATACCAGGTCAGACAACTTTCTTTAAAAACAACCGAGAAATTTGTGAACCCTGCCATCAGAGGCAATGTATTCCCATCTACTCCACTATGTAATAGAACGGCCTCTGTGTCTCTCTAACATACTGCCGCTTATGGCATAGTTTTTCTCAAATTTCTCGGAAGCTTTTAAAGATAAAGGTGATATATCTATAATCAGCAAGAAGAGATCAATTTTAATGAACATGTAATATACAGGGTGTATACAACTTATAGTGACATCTTGTAAAACTGATACTCTTTTACTTTCCTAATAACCAGAAAAAACTTTGTAGGTAACCCTACAATTTGGTTTTTGGTTTATTCCAATAAGTAAAAAGCTAAAAAAAAATTAACGCTTAAAATGCTAACAAGGTAAGATTGATAACACTATACACCCACAAAGTAAATATTGCTCATAATTCTGTTATTTTTAGAGATATGAAAATAAAATCGATTATTTCTAAAGATTTTTTAAAATGTATGAAAAAAAATATCAAATATCAGATCTTAAGAATATAAACCTTTGAAATGTGTTAAATGTTTATGTTAAATAATAAAGCCTACGAATTATATGTAACATGTTGGATTGATTTCATATATTATACGTAGTTAACTTTTCAAAAAAAAAATAGTTCAATATCAGGACGAATGAAGAGTGACAGTGAAGACCATACCAAACATATACAATAAGTTTTGCCGTAAGTTAAGTAGTTTAGACTTCTACCATCCTATATTGTCAATTTTAAAACGATATCTCCAAAACTGTTGAAAATAAGTTCAAAGTATTTTATATGAAACAAATATCATTATTTATGGAAATTTTAAGGTATATGTTCCATTTAAAATAAAGAATTTTCCAAAGGTTTCTTTTCATATTTTTTAAATTTGAAGTTCAATTGCTTTTTTTTTATAATACATTTAAAAGGACCTCAAACATGTTGTAATAAGCTTTATTTCCAAATCTCCAAAAGTAACAGAGATAACAGCTATTTTTACTTTGGGCTGGAGCACCCTGCTGGGTACTCGTAAGCTGGTTAAGACATGATTTAAACTAAGCACTTCAGTATTATACTTTTCATCACCCAATTCTCTAGTGTAAGATTGTTTTAGAAGGAAGAATGGAAACCGGATGTCCGGGAAAAAGTTCTCATTTTAGAGGAAAAATATTTATTGGAAGTATTAACAAAAAGTTATCATCTGGGCCTTGGGAAGGGTTTAGAGCCCAATAATATCCAATCATCCCGTCCCAATTTGTTAACATACTTCTTCAGATGCCGTACTCGTATTCAGGAGTGATCGATAGCCAGTGAGTACCTTGAAACCCATCTTATACCAAGATATATCAGGTTGTTTGAATCCACTATACTAGACATTATAATAGGGAATGTGTTATATGTAGTGGTTCCCGTTGCTTTCTACGCAAACATACATATAACATACAAACACTTCTTACTGGGTTGACGAGATGAATTAAGCAGTATGAGCTTAAAGGAATGGAAGGATCAACCAACCAATGAAACGTAAATTACTATACACTATATTTTATTATAATTTTTAACTTGCACACGGATGTGGATAAGGGAACTACAAGAACTAAAACAAAATGCATTATCATCAACATTGCTTAGATTAAGGCTAGGAAATTAAAAAAAAAATATACAGTGATGGGCAGCAGAAAATATTAATCTTTGGAAAAATGAGGAAATAAATCGGATGTGGGAAACTTTTTAATATTAACAATATTTTCCGGGAATGTTTCCTAAAACTCCCCACAGACATTTTTTTTAATTTGACGCTGGTTTAGTGACATATGACAGTGTTTTTTTAGTGATGGGCAGTGGAAATTTTCCATGTTTGGAAATAAATAAATAATTTTTCCCATTTAAACAAAAATTGAAATGTTTTTATTGAAGACCTTATAAGGTAAATTTTTTCTTATTTTTATTGCTAATGCAAAATGTTATATTGTTTAACTTTAAGAATAACATCTAATATACTTTTGAAAAAATGTGTAAAGAGATCTTGAACTTTACAAAAAGTGTAAATTATTAAATAGACCTAAGAAGTTTTCGCATTGAAATGAAATGAAAATATTGAACCTTTTTCTTTTTTTTTTAGAAAAAATGGTTCATCCGTTGATTTGTTTTCTGTCAAAAATGATGGGACATATTAGTTACTAGACCCAAATGCTAAGGGAAAAGTTTCCGGAAGTTTTCGTGGGAAAGTTTCCGCGAATTTTCAGCAAGTGGGAAATTTTGGCTCTTAGCAAATGTTTCTACGTTTATCCGACGGCTAGGCCTTTCGAGCTACACACTTAAAACATAAAAGCCATTACTTCTCTGCAGGGTGCACCAAACTCGATGGCACCTTAACTGTAAATGGAGAACTCCACATTACGACTTGTTTCAAATTTGGCATAGTCGCATAACCTCAAATAAACTATAAATAAACAAGTAAAATATTTTGAATTTTGTGTTATATCCGATTCGATCAGAAGTGAGGTCAACTTCCTTATTTTAAATGGAACACGTCTATATATTATGATTGATTTCAATTTCTTACTTTATTTGATTTTTTTTTATACTACCTGTGTACCTAGATATATATCTAACCGTTTTTGAAATATTCGCGAATTAAAAATAAAAATGACATATTGGTTTAATTAAAGTGAAATACTATGAAACCTGCTGTATTTATCAACACAAATTTTAATAGCTAATATGGATTCACACAATAAAATTGACATATTAACTTTATTTTAAAAAAAAAGTCGCAAAATAACATTCTTTGATAGATTTTCATTTTATAACATTATTTTTTTTAATGGAATACTTGGTTATGGCCACCTCGAAACACCTGATTTTACGCCGTTAAACTTTTATCTTTGAGGCACGCTACAGATTCAAAAGAATGCATAATTCGAGTAAATGATGTGTTTCAAAACTAGGACGGGGAAGAAGTCCAACGCACTACCATGCGTCCTGTGAATTCGCCCATCCTAAAATGATTAGATTCGATGAAGAGCATTTTCATTAAATTTGTTTTTACTGTTTCTCATTCTGAAAAGTTTGTAATATTTATTTTTTATCACTATTTTAATGAAGATTATCTTACTGTGGCCCATACATTTTAAATTTTCCTAAATCTATTTTTGTTCACTGATGGTAAGTGAGGATAGCACATTATTTCTGCATTCTCTTGTTAAAAAGATTAAGGATTTTTGAATAATTTTAATAATTATTGGCCATTTAAGAGCTGAAGTTACAACAATTAGGGTGTTCAAATGTAATTACAGTGTGTTTAATGTTATGTTTAAATTTTAAGATCTTTAATAAAATCCCGTTTGAAACTTGAATAATTAGAAAACTGTTACAGATAGGTATACGGCCAGATTATCGTTTTGAAATAGATATCCTTTAAATAAAACATTTAACTAAAAATATATACGGCGTTCCATTTAAAACAATTATCATAAAATGAAGACCTGGCAAAAGTGTGATGTTTATGAGACCCCCTTTACAAATTAAAATTAATATTATTTTGTGGAAAATCCATTTACAAACAAATACAGAAATTTCCATTATATTCTACTTTAATTATATATATATATCGTTTTTATTTTTAATTCGTGAATATTTTAA
Organism: Kuschelorhynchus macadamiae; assembly: GCA_030620095.1. Taxonomy (NCBI): domain Eukaryota; kingdom Metazoa; phylum Arthropoda; class Insecta; order Coleoptera; family Curculionidae; genus Kuschelorhynchus; species Kuschelorhynchus macadamiae. The sequence continues at coordinate 2,875,731 of JAUTXW010002103.1, forward strand.
AAACGGTTAAATCAAATAAAGCATAATTGAAATTAACCATAATACACATTGTTCCATTTAAAATAAGGAAGTTGACCTCACTTCCAGTAAAACCGAAAGTGACAAATTTAGCTCGGATAGTTTATTTGAGGTTATATAACTATGCCAAATTTGAAAAAGTTGTATGTATAGGTTTTTTTTTATGAGTAAGGTGCCACCGAGTACCGATAAGGGTATAATAAGATGCTCTTACTGGTACAATATTTTAGAGGAGTTCTAAAGAAATCTGTTCACTTTCTTGCCAAAAAAGGGCATACAAGATAATAAACAAAATTTCAATACCTGTACAGAACATTTCAAATTATTCAACACAAAGCCATTCAACCTTAACTTGGGTGTAGGGGCAAACCAAATTTTGCAGGTTTAGGGTGTTTTTTTAACACTAAAGAACTGGCTGATGATCAGCAAATGTTACAAAATTTTATTTTTTTTTTAAAGCAGATTTGTATAAAAAATGTATCTTAAAACAAAATAAGTTTGAATGATATCTATAACACAATTAAAGGCGTCCCTGTTGGGAAAATGCAAGTTCATCCCCAAATACTTATTAACATCTACACATCAAGTCTTATACGGTTCGTCCATTACTATAAATATTATATACAAACCAGCTATTAAAGCCCACTCTCTCAGGTTAATGGATTATCACAAATATAGAGATTTTTTTTTAGACAAAAACTAGTTAAGATGTTGTAGTGCCCAACACTAAATAAAAATCCATTGAACTCATCTAGCTAAACATGATTGAAAATATAAAATTGTTAAACATAATTAGATATGTTTAGAAATGAACAAACAATTTTGACCAAAAATTCAAAAAACCCATAACTGGTACAATATAAAAATACATATAAATTTAAACGACTACTATTTACCTTGAACATAAGATAACAAATTTTAAACCTTTCAAGTTTAATATAATTTTTACGTAGTGCGTCGAGCTTTTGAGGAAACTAAATAAAAACTTTTTTGCAATACAAATTGGTGATAATAACATCAGTCTTTTTACGCAAAACCCAACCGATCCCAAATTCGAATTATTATTACTCATATTATTTTACCTCCTAACTATCTACGTTTACTATAATAAATATGAAGAATTAACTAAAATTATAATGGGTTTTAAAAAGATGTGTTATTAGATTAATAACGTTGAGTAAATAGAATGCAGTTTGCTAAAAATAAATGCTTCCAAAACACAGTACCAAAATAAATTAAACTGCCTGAAATCAGATTTTAGTAAATATTAGGACACTGCCTTTGAGAGAATAAGTTGGACCAAGTTCAGTGAACCAGGTAAAAGGAACTGAATATCACCAGTCTAAACTATCCTCTAATTAAAAACTTTTGATCACGTGCAGTTATTTCTTTTTATTTACCGTAAGGAACATAACCCTTCCAATGGTGAATACTTTATAAAATTAGTATTGTTAATTTAATCTATTAAAAATTATTGGTAAACTGTTAATGGTTTAGCAGATATGTAACATTTAATTTATATTTTGCCATCTTTTATCGTTTACCTAAAGTAACCATAAATAAACTATGCAAAAAATATACAATATACAAAACATTAAAGTAATGATATGAAGTAACGAAAGTTAATATTAACAGTAACGTTGTGTGCTTGTCGTTATTTAGGGACATACTAAAAAGGCATGTAATTAAAAAAGTGTTAAATAATTTTATTTCTTAATTTTATAAAAAAATTAAGACAATGTAAAATAAAAAATATTTTTGTTAAATTCCGAGTTAGATCTGGGATTTTAGTTAAACCTAACATAATTTCGAGATTATTAAATTCCGACTTCTACTAAGAATTTAATAAATTTCGAGATAAGTCAGAATATAAAATTATTTTTGTCCGTCGTCCTTCTAGGCTTTCGTAAGAAATAAACTAATAAAAAATATATGCAAAAATAAACTCATAAGAATAAGCATTTGAATAAAAATATCGTATATAAGAAAATTTTTTTTTAATTTACAGATACATAAACCAAGGCTTTTATGTTATTTTTATATAATTTGAGAGGTTCTAACTCGACTGGATTCTTTATACCCCGAAAGCTTTAGTATTGGAAAACGATGAAAACAAAACAACTTTAAATAAGAAAATGATTTGGTGACTTCACAAAAAAAATAACAAAAAAACATGTATCACATGTAATGCAAGGTGTATATGACATCTCAAAAAAACTTAATCACTTCAGAACTATTTAACGAACCACGAATTAATCCATAAGGAACATAGCACTATTTTTACTAGGTCAAACTTTCCCAAGTAGGTTTTTAGGGATCTATTGAAGGCATTTAATTGTGTCTCGTGCCAGATACTCATTTAATATATTAATATATGAATAAAAAAGGAACGAATCAAAGTTATTAAGGCTCAATGTCCCTGTGAGATGAAGATCAGGACATCAGTAAGGTAAAAATAAAAGGATGATAGCTAGGTATCCTATCTTTCCCTACCAATGACTATTCATAAATAGTGACATAAGCGATGGATAATGAACCTCTGGAACATTTTCGTGGATCCCAGGGTCATACTGACTGGGCACATTGACAATAACGAAGCCATGCAACAGTTTTATTTTATCTTACAACTTTATCTACAATAATATAATTATACAGGATGAGGAGGGGACAAACAACTGCGAGTAACAGGGTACTTCTTATGCACTTTATAAATACAACCTAACTATGTAAATATCCAAGTCAAATTATATTAAAAATATGTAAGTATAATGGCCACCCTTCTAAAGCAGGCAGCTGTGGTATCGACCAGTTTGAAATGTCGTCCAAAAACCTACTTAATAAGAATCCCAAATACAGAAACTTTTAATATCGACCACCCTTAAAAAGCAGTCGTGGCCAGGCCGGACAAAACGTGTATGACCTAGTTGGCTGGAAATTTTGGATTAAATATTTATTTTGTTGGTTGCGGATTTTTTATTGTTATGAATGGAAATACTCATTATTACCTGTCACCTGGTTTAAATGGCTTTATTGGTTAGGGATTTTATATTCATAATACGTCTTGTCTTTACCTGACTGTTGTAGAGTTGCCATTGTATAGTTTTTAATTGTGTTTTTAAAAAGAAAATGATTGTCACTAAAAGACATTATCTGAGGTACTAATTAAACAAAAAGCACTAAGGCTGCAAGCATATTAAAAGTGGAACACTTTGCAGTCTCAAATACTGTTTTAGTTTACTTTGATTGACAGTGAGGCGCCTACAAAGAGTTCAAATTTCGGTATATCAGAAATTGTAGAAGAACTGTCCAACAATGACAACAAGCCAAACTCTGATTCCATTAGTAAAGTATATGAATGTGAAAGACCAAAATCTACTTTATCGAGTATGTATGAATTGTGCACAAAATTAAAAGATATACAAAATTATTTATTATGTAATAACCATGATGATCTTGTGATAGATATTTCTCACTTTAAAAAAATGTGAAAGGAAAATTTTTAAAACAAAGCTAAAAATATCTAAAGCCATCAAAAATTGACACGTAATGTAAAAAAAATAATAGCAGCTATATTATTTGTAAAAACATTAGTACATAAAGGAACTTTGTAATATTTAGATTAAAACATTTAAACAGACCTGTCATACTCGTATTTATTAAATTTTTCATTTAATATAAATAAATAAAATAATAGAGATTACTTGACAAATACAGCCACCCCTTCATAACTGCCAATAATTTTTATTTTTTGGTGGCCATAATTGGCAAGTTTTACTGTATTATATAAATAGATCTCTGGTTTATGAAAGTGCAACAATGCCTTTTTAGTATGTCTAAAATTTTAAAATTTGTTTAACCTCGAAACAATTTTATAGAAGCAAGTTAAATTTTCGGTTTTTCGAAGTTTCAATAATTGTCATCACAACATCGTAGCAATAGTCTATCGAATTGTATTTATCGCTCGTTGACAACAAAAATATACAGGATTTTTCATTATATATTGACACTCCACTTAACACAGAAAATAGGAAGAGTAACCAAAAATATAAAAGAAAAAAATCGTTATTAGACGAAAACAAAAACATCAAGTAAATATAATATGTAATGATTTACTTGATTTTGTTTATATAATTTTATTTTTAACTATTATTGCAACCACGAAAATACGTTGTTTAAAAAATATAATCTACAAATTACGTCATATAAAGCCAAATATTACCCAAAAATTTAACATATTGGATGCCTTTTCTTTTGAAACATTTTAAAAATTTAATTTTGTTTATTACCCTTTAAATAAATACAGTAAAGGAAATGTCAGTATGTAAGGAGAGACCATGTAGAGATTGTGTTTCGTTTTTTAGACATGGTTTAAAAGCATGACTTACATATGGTTTTTAAGTACATGTGATAAATATTTGCATCTACCCAATCATACCTCACCCAAGGTATAATTGACATAAAATGATAAATAAAAAAAATAACCCCATTAAAACTAACGTCCATAATAACTTGAATGCAAAACCGAATTCATGCTTTGTACCAATGTTTGTGATACTTTGTTACTTTCAAGTCGGGCAATAAATAAATCTTGTAATAAGTTTAAGCCAACAAAAAACTTGTATTGAATTGTAAATAACATTTATAAGAAAACAAAATATGTCCACGTCCATATCCTTGGAGTGAACCGAGGCTTCAGAATACTTAATACTTAGACATTCTTGTTATACCTAAATATTTATGATTTGGATTTTTCCCTGCTATTCTTGTTTTATATACTTGTAAGTATTTTGCTAATTAAAATACTTGATGGATACTTGCTTTTTTTCAAGGACAAATACTATATTTTATTATTTACATCTGGCAACCCTGTTACCAATATAACTTTACGAAGATTCTTGGAGATCAGTATGAAAAGTTGACAGTAGAGATTTGTTTGAGTGGGTATTGTTTTTATCTGCAAGGTAGATTCTTTGATAAAAAAAATTGTAATTATATATGTAACCATTTTTTAATAATCAGAATGGGCTTTGAATTGCATAGGTTAAGACTGTTTTAACGCCTTCTAATTTGAAATAATAACCATAACACATTCATTCTTGAACTTGAAAAACATTGAAGAACACTTATGATTTGTGAGAGTAAAATTTATTTCTAAATTGTAAATTATGTGTGATGTAGTTTGTTGATCTACATCATGTGTCAAAACTGAATTTCATTATTTTTTAGATTTTTATGTTTATACCCTTATGACTTGTTTCTATCTACATATAGTAGTTCTCAAAATGTAATATATTTTGAATTTTAATTTTTAATTCAACCGCAATCTTGAAATATTTCATCACATCACAAAATATATACCAAAAACGAATATGGAATCTGATATTAAAGTAAGCAGATTTCAAATTTTCATCTTGACAGATTCAAAAAATCAAAAACGGGACATTAAAGACATGCACTGTATATTTAAAACCTGATTCTATGCATCGCATGTAACCTTTACCGATGGGAAAATGTATTCATAACAACACAGCCATAAACTCCAATTGCATTATTTACCACATGTACTTAAAGAACATACTGTATGTCTAAAAACTTTAAATTTATCTATTTGATATCATATGGAAACTGAAATGCTGCCAAAATAAACTCGAGTAACATTTCCTTAAAGACATTCGAGCTATACACATTTTCAAATGTAAAGGAGCGAATTTATTGATTGTTTCATATTGTTTCTTTTAAGTAATTCTTACACAAAGTATTTGAATTATCTTATGACTTAAATGAAGAAATAAATAATTTCGTATTAAAAAAATATAATTTATGAACTCTGTGTATGAACAATCTTCAGTCAACAATAACAGTAATGCTGGATCAGTGGCCTGGACATTGAATTATTTTCAGAACACTTTATCCGAGTACCAAATAACGAAAACCCATCGACATTTGATTCATCAGTTAAGGCTCATCTTATATTAAGGGTTCTTTTCCTAATTTGCATTATGATTTAACTAAGAAATAATTTAATAGATTTTAATATATATGTAAATTATTGAGTATCTTATTCTATAATTTAAATATATTATTGCTTCATGTTGGTTCCATTTCATATTTGCATTTTATAGAACATTACTAGTATAAATATTTATGTCTAGGACAAAAACTAAGATTTATAAAAAGATTGAAATTTGATCACTATTTCCAATTGCTAGTTCCTACAAATCAGTTTAAAAAAAAACGTGACAATTAAAATAAGTTTCTACTTACAAATTTTTACTTTAATTATTTACATTTAATTTTTTGTCCACTAAGGAACACTTCAAGTTTTTTCTGCCAGCCCTTGTATATACAGAATACAAACCCAATTTGTTGCAGATATTCTTAAATCCCAAATTTTTATTACAAGTTTTATTTCTGCATTTTACTCGATTCGCAACTCAACACAAGCAGGTTAACTCAAAAATTACTGATTATCTGTAGTTTACTTTGTGAAGGAAAAAATCTAAATACTCTCTCCGACTATCCAATTGAATTATGGAAGAAAGAAATTGTGAACTTTAAAATATATACTTCTCAAAAGTATCTAGAGAACAATTAATTTTATACCATAAAACACCATTTCAGATAGCCTAGAATCTAATCATTCTTAGATATTTTTGAGCAGTGCATTTTAAAATAAATAATATAAGTTTTCCAAAAAGAACACAGCCTACATGTCAAATTGTATAAACATGTTTGGACGAAGTAATTTTATTACATTTTTTAACTAACAATGATAAAAATATCAATTGCATTGGATCACAGCTACACGATATTGTTGACCATTTTGACCAAATACCTCCAATCACTTTCTACATGTAAGGTTTTGGCACAGAATATCATGCTTGTGCTACAGATGTCTAAGCACATTGCGAAGTGACCTCTATAAAGGAAATCTGCCTACAATTCATTAAAATGCTAGTCATTTTATATGGCAACTGTTTTTATCTAGGCATTTACACGCTTTATATTTGCGAGATGCTGCCCCTAATGTAAAAACAACAGTAATTGCATTGAAGCTCAGCCAACTCATTAAAATTCTTGGAATTAAACTGTGACAAAGTAAAAGTTCTTCTTGACTTTTTCTTCTTAAATTTCACAAGACACTTTCAGGGTTTTTTACTACAGGTCAGATACAATTCACTTGTAGATTATTTATGTATGTATATATATATATATATATATATATATATATATATATATATATATATATATATAAATAACCAATTTCGCCAGTTATTAACACAGAGTAATTATTTAATACTTAATTTTCAAATCTATTACAGCCAGATTTCCCCAGGGTCCCTTGAACTACGCGAATAGACGTCTGCGGCATCAGCAAAACTTATCTGTGGATTTAGTTATTCTTAAAATAAAGGTACGCCACGAGGCCCCCGCCAATTAAGATGGCGCCACCCATGACTAAAGGAACGTATAGAGACCTCTTGAGCTGTTGCCACTGCTCGTTGGCCTGCTGTCTCCTTTTCATATCCCGAACCTGCTGTTCCATGTTTTGCTTGCGTTCGACTCTCCGACGGTGACGTAGTTCGGCGGAACTGAAACAAAATGGAGTACGTTTAAATTTGCACAACGACAATGGATGAAAATACCAAACTAAACTAGCAAATAATGACTTGCTTAACAAAAAAAGCAGATCAAATAATTGAACTTACTTATATTTTCTATGTTATAGTGTTGAGAGCTTTTTAATAAATGTATCCTTTCTATAAAAGCAAATGATTCTATAAGAACAATAAAAAAAAGGCTCATTTGGGGCCCTCTTAGAGGCTTTGAGTCTTAGCGGCGTCTTAACTGGACAATGGCTGATCAATTACCACCTGCTTAAAACAGGATTAGGCAAAGATCCATAATGTACGTTCAAACAGATGAAATTACTGTAGATGTTAGGCTTCGATTGACACAGGGTTTCTAGTTGGAACCCAAGATTATGAGACTAGCAGAGGCAAGAGTCCTTTCCTTTCCAAGAAGGTGAGGGATTTTAATCAGAGGCGTCTCCTAGAAAGTTAGTACAATGACCCCAGCAAGACCTCTTAGTTAGAGCTCCTCTGTAATGTATAATTCAAACTCAAATATGTCTTTATTGCAATAAATATAAATTCATTGACAAAGCTGAAATACTAAATATTTACAGCAAGTAGTATGAAATACTAAGTAGGTACATACAAAAACTAAAATTATTTACACTAATAATATATATGTATGTATATTGGCTTCTTCATTTACCGGATAGGGCCATATAAGGATTTTCAGATGCTATTAATCATTCTTTTCAGCTTGGTATTTTTCCTAATACTTTTAAATTAGCAAAAGTGGTACCATTACACAAGGTGGTGATTGTAACTCAGCTTCAAATTTTAGACCTATTTCTCTGTTGCCTACTCTATCAAAAATAATAAAAAAACCTAACTTTAAGGTTAGCCAGTTTCTTCAGCAAACATGAAATATTTTGTGAAGAACAGTTTTGGTTTTAGGGAATCTAATGGTACGAAAGATGCAATTTTTTCATTTTTAGAAAAATTATATTTAGGAATGAATAAAAATGAGGTGGTCGCAGCAGTGTTTTGTGATTTGGGAAAAGCTTTTAACTGCGTAAATCAGGATACTGTTGTGAAAAATGGAGAGTATGGAGTGAGGGGTAGAGCTCTAGGCTGGTTTAAAACGTATCTTATGGGTCACTCTCAGAAAGTCTTTTTTAATGACGCATGCTCTGAGGAGCGGGAGATAAATTTTGGTGTACCCAAGACTAGATCTTGGGACCTTTGTTGTTTCTGTTGTAGATTAATGATCTGTCTAGTATCAACATAAGTGGTAAGTTCACATTATTTGCAGATGCCACTATTCTTTGGGTAAATAAAGACTCAAATCAACTTCATTATGACATTGGTAGAGACATGGCAAGGGTAAAAGAATGGACTTGAATGAATGATGGATTTGAACTGTTTAACTTTTAATGTGTCAAAAACAAAACATTTTAACCTTTAAATGTAGTGTTGAGAATGTCACTCTGGGAGCGGACATTATTGCTGAGGCTAATGTAAATAAATTTTTAGGTATATATATATATATATATATATATATATATATATATATATATATATATATATATATATATATATATATATATTATACATATTATATATATAATATATATATATATATATATATATATATATATATATATATATATATATATATATATATATATATATATATATATATATATATATATATATATATATATATATATATATATATATATATATATATATATATATATATATATATATATATATGCAATTAAAATAATTTATAACGAATTAAACCAGCAGATGGCAAGGAATACATATTTTTCTCTTATAGAGTCTTATTTTTGTTATGGGATATCTTTTTGTGGGTCTTGTTCTCAGTACCTTTTTGATATGTTGTTTGTTTTGCAAAAAAGGGCCGTAAGATATATATCTAAGGTAGGATATAGATACTTGTAAGCCTTTATTTTTACGTTACAAGATTCTTACCTTGCCATCTTTCTTTCTACTGGAAACAGCATGTCTGATATATAAGAAACATAGAGATTACATTAACTTGTTTTCTGCTTATTATACTAGTCAAGATGGCAATACTAAACTTCCTATACCATCCACTGCCCAGGTTAGGCAATCTTTAATATATCAAAGCAAAAAGATATTTAATAACCTACCACTGCATTCGAAGCAGTTAAGACCTTATAAAAAATTTAGAAAATTTATAAAAAAGTTATTTACCTCAAAGGCTTATTACAGTGTTGACGAATTTTTGGAGATATCTTTAACTAGATTATGTGTTTTTGTTAATACTTCCTTTGTAATTTTATTTTAATTACTGAGGCCATTATGGTTTTTAAAGCTTTATCTAGGTTATTTGTTTTTTGTTACTATTGTTTTGTCATTTTAATTTGATTGTTGACTTCATTATGGAATCTGAAATACTTATATTTAGAATATTTAGGTTTTGACAATTATTGACTGAAATCATTTGTTATAGTTTTTTTTGTATGTACTTTATTTATATGTTGAGTATGTTAAGACTAATGTATATTTTTAGATTTTAGAATTTTAATATTATCTAGCTATAATCATTGTAATAATTGTTTTCAAATTTTTACTGTAAATTTTAATTTGCTAGTGCTTTGTTAATAAGATTTCTTAATCATTCTTTAACAATAAAGCTTTTTGAGTATGAGTATGAATATACTAAAATTGAGGCTAATATTTTTAATTTGTCAAATACAAATATAAGTAATGAAACAAACTCAGAGTAAATTTATTAAATTCATCAACTGAATAGAAGACTTGAAGGTGATTAAAAAGTTTAGAGATCTGTAGAGCTTTCTAACCAAAATTGAATGGTCCAATCAACTAACAGTTTTTTAAAATATGTTGTCTTGAAGTAAAGGATGCAAGACTTTTTAACTAGTATTATCTTTAAGTCTATTAATCAAATTATTCATTTTCTATACAGTTTTCTACCTCCTTGTAAAGATAATAACTAAATAAATTGGCACTTACTTCGTTTTCGATTCGTCAGCGTCCTTATCTGACATAGGACTTTCTGTTCTAGGAGATTTTTCATCTTCATCAAGCTCATCCTCTTCATCTGCCTCATCTTCTTCTTCCAAGGAATCTTCACTACTTCCTTCTTCATCTTCGATGGGGACACCCGGAAGAGGACCGGTTGGAATGTGCTTCTGAAAAAGAAAATTATATTTGTCTAAATAAAAACTAATCATTTATCAATCATCAGAAAATAACAATTTACAAATCCAAAAATGTACAACTAATATATTTAATTATAATAAGAGAATCACACAAACAAGTTAGATTTTCTGTATGAATGCTATAAAATGATATAAAATGGCTTTTATCTTTAGATATCTGAAATACTACCTAGTACACACGTTTCACCCAATATGCAGCGTCAAAGGAAAATATCTTGCACGATTTTGAAGAAATTTATAAAAATGTATTTAAAAACATGGTTTTAGCATCAGCTTTTATTCTCTAAATTTCAAGCTAAAAACCATTAAAAATGCCCATGTTTTTAAACACATTTTTTAAAATTACTTCAAAACAGTACAGGATATCAAAAAAGTTCAAGGGATATAAACTTTGTACAATAAAGCAGAAAATCCGATAGTAGTACCAAACTAGGTCAGTGTCGCTGCAGATAAAATGAATCATGACCCGAAAAAAGTTAAGACCCTGTATAATTTTATACAATTTATTTCAACCCGTTTTGATATATTAACTACAGTTTATTGTGGTTCAAATTTAAATAAAATATATCTAGAAATGAACGAGACACATAAAAAAAACTAAAAAATATTTAAAATTTTAACATGTATCTTGAAAACAAAGCTATTTAGGACATATATTTATAAGAACTTTTTGTCTTAAAATCATGCGAGGAATCTTCCTATGAAATATTAACAGCACCATGTGTAACAGGGGTCAAGATGGGTACTGACCCATACCAACCAATGATTGAGATAAAGTACAAAATTAAATATGTTCCTCCAATAAAAAATTACAATCATTTAAGTGTTTATCAATTTCATTAAGCAAATTTCCACAATTTAAATATTTTTTTAAGACTGGTCGTTCTTATCAACCTGGATCTGACAAACAAAATGGGAATCTGACATAAACAAAATGGTTCAGCACTTCTATAAGGTTTTATTTCAGGGTATCAACAGAAAATCGTAATTCACTTTAAATATCCAAAATGGTTTGACCCGCCTTTAAGAAAACTTATTGGGCAAAAGAATCATCTATACAAAAAATATAAAACGACCGAACATGTTGACTATTTTACCTATTATGTTGACTATTTTGCCTATTGTGACATACTACGTCAGTTTAAACTTCAAATTGATGTGTTATTAATAACACACAAACTGAACTACTTTTCATGATCATCAAACCTTATCCATCATTATCAAAGACTCCAGTTTGTTCAGTACTATGAATTAGGATGGTGAAGAAATTACTGGTTCAAATAATATTGCAAATACTTTTGCTACTCACTTTCAGTCCTGCTATTCCCCACACCACAATTTAGATTTTAACAAAATTGGTCTCATAAATTGTTCAGGAAAATTACTGTCAACATATTATTTTACCAAGGCAAAAATCTAATAAAATAAAAGTGGTTGAAAAGATTTTGTCAGTCATTGTCTCAGCATCTATTTATAATTTTTCAGAGATTCTTTAATCTTTGGAAGTTTTCTACTTGCATGCAGATCTTTGAACCTGAAGATAAAAGCAATGTAAAAAACTACAGAGGTATTTCTTTACTTTCACATATACCAAAGCTGTTAAGGAAATTATCATCAATGATATATTTGAACCATTAAAACAGTACATGACGATTATGCAATGTAGTTTCTATTGAGGTCGCTCAATGCAATATTTAAAATAATGTAAGTCTTGATGCTGTCAATTGGCATTCAGATGAAGTAAAACTCAATATAGAGTCATTAATAAACAAAGAAAAAAGTTCAGGCCCCAGATGTGAACCCTGAGTAATACCCAACGTCACAAAAACTTTTTTGAAAAAGATTTTTTTTCAAAGCATATGTCAGTGACGAGCAGAAGCTTTTCAACACAGGTAGTATTCCCTCGGGTCCAGCTTTCTCTGAGATGGCCAAATGTAACAATTTCGCCCTTATTTCAGTTTCATTAAAAATATGGTAAGATAAGGTAGTCTAAAATTCAACAGGGCTAATATTATTCATATTTATATTGGTATAATTGAAATAACAGGATTCAAAATGTGTGGCAAAAGCATTTCTGATGTCATTATTGTCATATAGCTCCTGATCATGGTGACGCATCATACTAGGAAGGAACCTTTCAGGTTTTTGACATAAGACCAGAAGTGTTTAATATTTTAAGTTGTGGGATATAATGAAGATCAAAGTAACATTTGGTAGCAAGATGGCAGGATGGTAGGGATTTATGTCAATTAGAGGATCAGGGCAGAGCAAAACCAAAGTTCTGATAAAATCCATCAGCAAAAATCATATCCAATATTGTTATGAATTTTAATTGAATAATGACAACAATTTATTAGTTAGGAAATAAATTAGGAATAAAGGTTATGAATAAAGTTGATTATTATTATTATTTACGTCAGCATCAACGCATAGGAAAAACAGGGAACACAATTCCATTCATATTTTTACAATTTAGTTATGACAGTCAAAAGATTTTGTAGATTTTTCTGTCTGTAGAGCTCCTTAAGTTAATAATCTGCACTTTTACAAACAGGGTGGAGACTGAAAAATATTTGCAATTATTTGAAGATCAGGAAATCAACACCATTGAGCATTTGAAATTAAAATGTTTAAAATTAAAACGTTTACAATTGAAACACTCACTGATTATTTTATTTCAATTCTTATGTTTATCCACTTACCTCTTCAAAACTTCTATCACCATTTCCTTTATATGTCAGATCATCATCAGACACACTCTGCGGAATCGTTGGGAGTGGTCTGTCGGCAAGTCCATTTTGGACGGCTTTAAGGCTATCGGTACGGGGTGGCGGGGGAGGAGGGGGTTCATTATCTTCTTCTGAACTAGCTGCTTCCTCAATGAGATCGCCTCCGTCGTGCATATGATTAAGCTACAAGAATATTGTACATTTAAGAACATCTGTTTACCTGAGTGTTTGGAATCAAGTCCTGTTTTCAAAAGTGGTTTAAGATAACAACTAGTGAATTAGAGCTAAATATCTATCACTAATGCGATTTCCGAAGTATTTGAAGTTGTCATATTTAACAGACTGTATAATGAAATAAGAATTTCTGCAAATCAACACGATTTTTTGCCCAATAGATCTACCATAATAAACTTAAAAACCTCGGCACAGTACTTACATGAAACTCTATACAATAAAATTCAGGTTGACGTTATTTTGATGGATTTAGAGAAAGCGTTATTATAAAATCTTTACAGCAAATGAATGGAAGGAACAACCTTCTGAAGTAAAAGTCTAACATATACATTAGTACCTCAAGAATACATTTTAGGGCCTGTATTAAGACCATTTGTTCAATTCTTACAAACTCAAGGACCAGTTATTCGCTGATTTCATTTTTTTTTAAATTTGATATTGATCGTGAATGTTTGAAAGAAGACTTAAGTAAAATATATAATTGGTGTGCAGAGAATGGCTTCAAATTTAATGAAAGTAAAAGCATATCAATAACTTCCTCATAAAAAAAGAATATTGGGAACACTGAATATAACATTACTAACAATGTTCTGAAACATTGGGAGAATAAAAAAGATCTGGGAGCATTGCTCCTAAATTTTACTGACCACATGGGTTAATGTTTATGTTAGATTGTTTGATAGCCTTGTACTGCTGAAGCAGTAGCATAATATGGTCACCTCAATTGACTAAATTTATTGAAAAAGTGCAAAAGAAATTTTTACAATACATGTTTTATAAAAAGTTTGGTTATTTTCCTCCTCAAGGTTTTAATCAGCAACAGTTGCTGCCATTTTTATTAGGTTATCATTAAAAAATAGAAGAATTCAAATGCATGATATACCTTTATAAACTATTATGTTGAAAATCTTGAGGTGTTATCAAAAATTTTGGGAATAGAGTTTTCCAAGAACAAACTTATATGTGTGTGTAACTTATTTAATAAACATGCAAGAGATTTAGATTTAAACATAACTTTAGGGCAGTATAACGTTATAATAGAACCAAATCTTTCAGATTTAGACTCAGACTTAATTTAACTAGGTACTGATATATATGACTCAAGTTAATATTCAGAGAGGTATTTTATTATTGTTAAGTATCTTTAACTGGATGTAATATGCTGCTGATATTATAATAAATAATTATTTCATTCAATAAAATATAAACGAACTATTGATATGTACAATACTTACTCTATAAGGAAAGGATCACTGGAGCAATTTAGGAATAAATGTTCTTGAATTGTTTAAGGAATAAGGAGTGAGGTATAAGGGAAGTGAACTTAACTTTAAGTCTCCTTGGGTAAGCCACGTCTCTAAAAGTAAAATGTACATACATGTAGCATGGAGGTTAGATATAATTTATATAGCATCAAATATTAAAGTTTTGTAGAAAGTATGGTATAAAATACTCACAATAAACAGGATCAAATGGAAGTGTTGCATGTTTTTTATTGCTTTTCCTTTTATCCTCATTTGCCATTTACAAAAAAAAACCCCTTCTCATATTTTTATGCTGTTTAATTTTTTGCTTTAAAACTAGCAATTATGAGTTTTTAGATTTTGTTATGGACCCCGCCTATCTGGCCTAAGATTTAAAAATCCAATTTTCTAAAAAACCAATAAAAAGTTTTCCATTCTTGGTTATGAAGTAACTTAACTTATAAAATTATATATATATTTATAATCTATTAATCAATATGTATTATAGTTA
This sequence comes from Kuschelorhynchus macadamiae, assembly GCA_030620095.1. NCBI lineage: Eukaryota > Metazoa > Arthropoda > Insecta > Coleoptera > Curculionidae > Kuschelorhynchus > Kuschelorhynchus macadamiae. The sequence goes on from JAUTXW010002103.1 coordinate 2,891,277, forward strand.
CTTTTTATATAAAGATTACCATAAGAGCGGTTTTTAAACTTATCTCTTTAACAGGTTTAGTTGTTTAGGGCTGTTGGCTTTTTAAACTTTGCTAATCAATGTTATACAGTTTAAACTGTAGTCCCCATTATATGAAAATGATGCTAAGAACCAGTATAATTTTATTTTCTCACATTTTACATATTTGTTAAGAAGCAAAATCTCAAAAAGGAAACTTAGAATTAAAAAAATACCGGCGAATTAGAGTATAAAGCTGTAGTCACACAACGGGAGTCAACATCGGTAATTATAACCAACCATATACCATCAATCAAGCGCGATCAAGCAGGACAGACAGTTAGCGACCAGTTTGAAATTGAAAAATGTTTATTTTTTAGTCGACGCTCGACGATTGTCATGACAACCATATATACTCAGTCACAACATTTCAAAATAGGAATATTAGTTTTGGGTTTAGTATCGTTGGTAGCCTGTTTAATTATTTTCCAAGTTTTTTTTAGATCATTATTTATACTATTCAATTTATTTCTATAATAGTCTGATTTTGTTGTCTTAATAAGTTTACTTAAATTGTTAATGATAATTTTTATACTTTTGTTTTACATAATTGAAAGAATATACTTATTTATTTCCAGTTTTGTTGATATTAACATATTTAAATTAAAAGCACAGTTCTAATCCCAATAAACAATTTTCCAGGAGAAAATTAAAAAGGTTACATTTTAGAAAACTAGAGTACATATTTTAAAACGTGGCAATTTTGCTCCATAAAATCCAATCCATGTTAATACAGTTTATACTTGCCTTTCCTTCAGAGTCGTCATCTTCATCAGAATTTGGATTAAGTAACTGCTTAGCCCCTTCAATGATAGCTTGATATGAAAACCTAAGTTGTTCGTGTGTCTGGATAAGTCCAGTCCTGTATTTTCTTAGTTCTAACAGAATCTCCTCAACATTTACCGAATTTAGGCCATATTTTTCAATCTGAAAATTCGACACAGAAATAAATATAAATTATTTTAATATTTTCTTGAATCAGATATAAAGTGAATACTCTACGGCTAAAAACTTAAAATAGTTAATCTCAATATTAACTAGCTAATGTGTATAACAATAAGCAATGGAGATTATTAATACTATGTCAACAAAACACAGATTATTTGAGTGCAATGCCTCTTTTTCCCATATGAGCCTCTCAAAAATATCCTCCAGTACTAGGATGTTGTTGCTGATAAAAGGTTCACAGGTCTCTTGCATATATTTGGGTCTCCTTCAGCATTGTTCCAGCCATTTGGTTGTTCAATTATTTTAATGTTACTCTTGTTTCTGCTCTGCTTATTTCAAGCATCTCCTCTGGTCCCACAGTTATCTTATTTCTTATATAGTTAAAATTCCAATAATACATAATACGACTCGCGCGGCGCCCCCTATATCAGACGCCTGCGTGCACAAAGCGGCTTTATCTATAATATTAACGGAATAATTATGTAGAACAAGAAATATTGAGATATTCAAAATAAAAAATGAAACTTACAAGAACTAAACATGAGTCCACCAGGCAAAAAGTTCCTGATCTGCCGATCCCAGCTGAGCAATGCACCACTGGGGGACCCACGTTTTCCTCTAGAACTCCAGCTTTCCTAACTTTTTTTAGGAAATCTAAAAATTTCGTAGGCGAGCAGGGCACTCCAAAATCGGGCCACGTGATGTAGTGGAACTGGAGAATGTCGCGATGTACACCGCTCTCAATATCAGTCAACCTATGGTAAATCAAAACGATGACATAAATCAAATATTCTCTGTACAATTTGCCCATTTTAAGTAATGACTGTACTGGTATCCCGGAAACGGGACGAGTTATGAAGCCTGTTAATTTAAAAAAAAATTTTAGGAGCAGCAAAGGATACGTTAACAGAGTTCCCAAATTGTTTACAGTTTTTGAGCTCTTGAGGAAATTTAAAAAAAAAATCATATAAATATAATTTCATAAATAATTCCAAAACCATCAAATTAAAAAACACATTGCTCTCAAGAAATATGTAATTTTTCTCTACCCTATGTCAGGATGTGACCAAATATTCTGTGTGACAATTAAATTTTGCATATTTGCCATCAACTTATTTTTAGTAAGTTTTTCCTCCTTAATTCTATATTTTAAAAAATTTGGATATTACCCTGCGCCAGGCTTTAATAATTGGACTTTGCTTCAAATGTTTAACTGTCTATCTATGGAAAATAGAAGAATAAATGCATGCATTGTTTTTCTTTTCAAAGTTATTAAGAATCACATAGATTGTCCAGTAATTCTATCAGAAATTAAGTTTTCTTTTAATGCAGGAAGCACTAGATCATGAAAAACATTTTACTTAGACTTTCCCCGTATTAATAGTTTTAAGGCCTCACCTACATACTGAATGTGCTCACTGTTTAATAAATATGCTAATGATATTGACATTGACAATATTTCGCTGAAGCGATTCGAGAACAAAATAACAGATAAACTTTTTCAATCTCAACCTGTAACTTAGTATTTTTGAATATGTATTTTTAGGACTATAACCACTGTTAGTATGTAAAGTTGGATGGTGTATTTTATATTGCGTTAGCTTTAAGTACCAGTGTCTGTAATTGGCATTTTTCTTGATTTTGATACTGTGAAATAAATAAATAATATAGTTTTTTTGAAAGGTATTGACATGAAATATTCATCATTTTGTATATGTATACAATTGAATTCTAGAATTTGTGTCTCCAAACTGCTGATGATTTTTTTAAGCAAAGAAGAGATATTAAAAAGTCTTCCTTTGTTCAAACATTTATATACCACAACCTACCTTAATACTCTTGTCAGGTAATATGAATGATCTTGCTGCTCCAGATATTCCAGACTCAATCCCACATCGGTAAAACTCAGCACTGATCCTATGTTAGAGGGCCAATACTGATAACATTTTTCAGCTCTCTTTTCTATCAGTTTGTTTAACATGAGTACAGCCTTGCTTTCTTGTTCCCATATCATAAGCCAGAAATGACTTACTGTATTTGAGAGAGGACCTTGCGTCAAGATATATTTTCTGAAATTAGCAGTAAAATTAGTAATCACTAACCTAAAATTATCCAGGGATGATTAATTCTATGCTACTACTTCAAGTTTCCAAGTAGAATTAGCATTTTTATGATGTATATCATATAAACAATCACAACACATATTCAGTTTTAACCGAAGAAACACCAAAATGACATAGTCTTTGATACTAAATTGACATATCTTTGGGACGCCACAATTTTTTTTAGAAAGGAAAACAATTTTTGACAGTATTAAACCCTAAGTTAAATATACAGGGAATTAAATAAATCGAAAATTCGACATGACTAGATAAATGTTAGATGACAAAATAATAAAAAAAAGTATTTGAAAAAAATGCTGATTTAATTTAAAGGACGGTGGGCAAAATTTGGCGCTCACATTCCAACAACTAAGAAATTCTATATTTAATGAAGGTTTCACTAATAAAATAGTTCTAATACGCTAATATTCATTGCTTAGCTGTAAAATAATTTTAATGTTTATTTAGAATAATTCCTAGAGAATTAAATAAATATTTTCGTTTCGCAGACGAGACTATACTGTCGCAATACCCTGTATCTAAAACTTGAGATGTTTTCAATATTATTCTGATATAGGGTTCCATAAGAAACTTTGATACTTTTTACACAATTCATTACAATATTAAAATAAATTCGTTAGGATACTACAAATTTTATTAACAAATACATTATTTAGATTATTAATACAAAAATATTTTCATCTCAGTGAATTTATTTTAATCTTTTTTAGAGTTGAAACCCTACATCATTATAACATTATTAAAAACATCTCAAGGGTTTAAGCTACAGGGCAATAGAATAGTAGAATTCCTTGTATAACTATAAATATAATATTATTCATTTATTCAATAATAAAGTCATAACAAAATGATTTCATCATGATAATATCTTAAGACTATAAATAAGGAGAAAATTAAGAATGGTCAAATTTAGAAAGGTTGCATATGAATTTACCTATATTACTTAGACTAACACAATATTTGAATTTTTTTGAAAGTCTTACTACTTTATAATATACTAGCGGGTACCGACGACTTTGCTCGCGTATATGACTATAATGAAAAGGATGTAATGTTATTATAAGTACTTAAATCTCCTCATTTGAGTACCTATTTATAAACCACGTTTGTTGTTGCATTCGCTGGCTGTAAATTAGCCAAGCTACTACGCGAACTTACTCTAGAGCATGCAACATGCATATGGGAAAAACAATCGTAGCGCAAGTCTAATCCAGCTCTAGTTAAGGATTACCCTTGAGCTTTGTTAATTGTCATGGCAAAACAAAGCTTTAAAGGAAACTGTACACGTTTAAACTGAAAAGGATAATCTGATGGAATTAAAGGGATACATGGTATAAAAACTATTTCTCCCAGACTAGGGCCAGAAATAATAGTAGACTCTATTACATTGTTTTGTAATGTTTTAACCTGGAGCCAAGTTCCATTACACAATTTTGGTGGTTTTAAACTTCGAATAAGCATCACTGGTGCCCCCACTTTTAAAGTTAACTCATGAAGAGGAATTCCTGAAGGATTTAAAGAGTGTAGGAACTCGATAGGATAATTAACCGCATTTTCTTGGTCTATAACTATATCTATTGAGTAGTATGTTAACTGTGGAGGAGTAATTATTTCCAATAAAGTTAGAATTATTTCATCTGCTGGGCTATTTTTTGGAGTTAATATAGCTCGTTCTCTAAACCAAGAAGCAGGACAACTTTCGAGTCCACATTTCAAGCGTGGTTTCACCCTGTGGAAACTAAGTTTCGAAGAATTCTTTCTTATCGAACCTCTGCACTCTAAAATCAAGATGTTAGCACAAGCTTAACTTACTACAGCAAACGGTTTCAGAAAGATCGCAAAAATTAATCAATGACCCGATTTTTTCAAAAACCCTGTATGAATCTATAAATCTTAAAATATGTAATAAAATAAAATAAAAAGCACGTGTTCAAGTGTTTTTCCAAATAACTAACGGTTTTTTAAATAAAAAATATAATATTAAAGGGGTGGTTTCAGCCCCTCGGACACCATGTCTGGGTTTTCAAAAAATTTCAAAATATGTAAAAGAATAAAATATAAAGCAGATTATGTTCATGCGTTTTTCGAGTAACTAACGGTTTTTTAAATAAAATATATTATAATATTTAAGGTCTGGTTTTACCCCTTTGGACACATTGTATGAATTTTTTAAAAACCCTAAAATATATAAAAAAACAAATTAAAAAATACGTGTTCAAGCGTTTTTTCGAAAAACCGTTTTTTAAATAAAAAAATATTGTATTATTTAAGTAGTGGTTTCAACCCTTTGAACATCTTCTATGAACTGGCCGTTTTTTGAATAAAAAATATTGGAATATTTAAGGGGTGGTTTCACCCCCCTGGAATTTGAGTTTTGAAAAATCCATTCTTATCGAACCTCTACACCCTAAAATCAACCTGTATGCCAAAATTCAGCCTTTTACCTCAAGCGGTTCAAGATGAGTCAGTCAACTAAGTCTTTTATATATTAGTATAGATACAGATACATATTTTGTAAGAACCTAGAGGTTGGTTAGACCATATCTGCATGTGCTCAATCTAGATAATTTGATGACAATATTTTATACAGTACCACAGTCTATTAAATCATCTACTCTCACACACGCGCACCGACGCAAGCACAAGCACACACACACACACACACACACACACACACACACACACACACACACACACACACACACACACACACACACACACACACACACACACACACACACACACACACACACACACACACACACACACACACACACACACACACACACACACACACACACACACACACACACACACACACACACACACACACACACACACACACACACACACACACACACACACACACACACACACACACACACACACACACACACACACACACACACACACACACACACACACACACACACACACACACACACACACACACACACACACACACACACACACACACACACACACACACACACACACACACACACACACACACACACACACACACACACACACACACACACACACACACACACACACACACACACACACACACACACACACACACACACACACACACACACACACACACACACACACACACACACACACACACACACACACACACACACACACACACACACACACACACACACACACACACACACACACACACACACACACACACACACACACACACACACACACACACACACACACACACACACACACACACACACACACACACACACACACACACACACACACACACACACACACACACACACACACACACACACACACACACACACACACACACACACACACACACACACACACACACACACACACACACACACACACACACACACACACACACACACACACACACACACACACACACACACACACACACACACACACACACACACACACACACACACACACACACACACACACACACACACACACACACACACACACACACACACACACACACACACACACACACACACACACACACACACACACACACACACACACACACACACACACACACACACACACACACACACACACACACACACACACACACACACACACACACACACACACACACACACACACACACACACACACACACACACACACACACACACACACACACACACACACACACACACACACACACACACACACACACACACACACACACACACACACACACACACACACACACACACACACACACACACACACACACACACACACACACACACACACACACACACACACACACACACACACACACACACACACACACACACACACACACACACACACACACACACACACACACACACACACACACACACACACACACACACACACACACACACACACACACACACACACACACACACACACACACACACACACACACACACACACACACACACACACACACACACACACACACACACACACACACACACACACACACACACACACACACACACACACACACACACACACACACACACACACACACACACACACACACACACACACACACACACACACACACACACACACACACACACACACACACACACACACACACACACACACACACACACACACACACACACACACACACACACACACACACACACACACACACACACACACACACACACACACACACACACACACACACACACACACACACACACACACACACACACACACACACACACACACACACACACACACACACACACACACACACACACACACACACACACACACACACACACACACACACACACACACACACACACACACACACACACACACACACACACACACACACACACACACACACACACACACACACACACACACACACACACACACACACACACACACACACACACACACACACACACACACACACACACACACACACACACACACACACACACACACACACACACACACACACACACACACACACACACACACACACACACACACACACACACACACACACACACACACACACACACACACACACACACACACACACACACACACACACACACACACACACACACACACACACACACACACACACACACACACACACACACACACACACACACACACACACACACACACACACACACACACACACACACACACACACACACACACACACACACACACACACACACACACACACACACACACACACACACACACACACACACACACACACACACACACACACACACACACACACACACACACACACACACACACACACCACACAATCAGTTCATACCGGAGCAATACCAACATAACCAACTAGTAAAATAACTTATGTTAGCACAACACAGCAACAATTGAGAGGGTAGCATGAGGGTCAAATTCACAACAGATCAGAAATTGCAGAGATGTGAGAATATATAAAGTTTTTTTGTTAAATGTCTTTCTCTTGTTTATGAATTCTATGTAATTGCAGAGCAGATTGAAAAATTTGGGTGCCAAATAACTTAAAAAATGTAAATTTCTTGTTCAATTATTTACAGATATAGGTTGTTGTTTAAGACTCACCGTGAGTATGTTTTATGTAACTCTGTAACTTTTTGTTTTTATATATATATAGGACCTTGTTAGCTCTATGGATATAATCTATTTTTATTATAAATTATTCTCAAAATATAGTTCTGCCTTATTTTCAATGGACAGAGATTAGATTGATAGGCTCCACCCCACACAATCAGTCCATACCGGAGCAAAGATTCAACCAATAATATCCCGTAATATGTAAAATTTATATACTAGATCACATATTTTAGATGTTAAGTATTTTACATGATCTGACCATCTAAGGTGTTGATCAATTAGAATACCCAGATATTTTGTTTTTATTACTGCATGAATTTGAAGAGGAGGGTTATTATTACAATGTATTTTATTAAAAGTTGCATTTGAAATGGAAAAGTATATAATTTGTTTTCAATATATTTAATAATAGTCTATGTAGGTGCAACCAGTTTTTAACTTCATTAAGTAAATTTATTACTCTCTCTTTTGTCTGTTTCCATGAAGCACTCAAAAAGATAAAAACCCGTCATCAGTATATGATATGGCTTTTCCACTTATGTTCAAGTTTCGTAATGAGTTGATGTATGTAATAAAAAGGATTGGGCCTAACTCCTAAATGACTTAAAATATCATTAAGTCAGTCATGTGGCACAGTGTCAAGGCCTTTGACAAATCAAGAAAAATTGCTAGACTTTTTCATTACCATTTATTCAATTTAGTCATTATTTCAGAGGTTAGGCCACATAAAGCTTCTGCTATGTACTTTTTCATTATTATTTATTCAATTTAGTCATTATTTCAGAGGTTAGGCCACATAAAGCTTCTGCTATGTACTTTTTCATTATTATTTATTCAATTTAGTCATTATTTCAGAGGTTAGGCCACATAAAGCTTCTGCTATGTACTTTTTCATTATTATTTATTCAATTTAGTCATTATTTCAGAGGTTAGGCCACATAAAGCTTCTGCTGTTTTTCTCTAATCCATATTGGTTTTCATGTAAAAATGTGAAATTCTGATATAATTCCTTAGAAGTTATTATAATAAAATATTTAAAATTATTTTAGAACTAAACAATGAACCTTCCAATAGCCAAACTGGAATTATATTGCTTCATAGATATGTTATGGCGGAAAATGTTTGTAAATGATCCTCAAATTAAATTTTAAGTACTTGTCAGCTAACCTCAGTTTCTACGTGGTCATGGAAAATTACCACAGGTTGGTATACTGAAAACTTAGCTATACTTAGAATTGGAAGAACTATGTTTCATTTGTTTTGTTTTTAAAATTGTGAATGGTATTATTGATTGTGTTCAGTTACTCTCTAAAATACAACTTAATGTTCCTAGTAGATCCCTTATTCTTCACTGTTTTCCATTCTACCAACTATGGATGCCACTTACCTTGATAGAACTCTTAGTATTATCAATGCTTTTGTGTCAAATATTGACTTTTCTAGATTTTTTAAATGTCTCTTGTCCTCCATCTATTTTGTTACTTTTATGAAATATTTAGTTAAAAATGGGATTACTTATAAATCTAATGAATAAATAGATATCTTATTTTTGTTTTTTTTAATAGCCTGTACATCTAAAGATTCAAACTGCCAAAACGTTTTTTTTTTCATGCAACAACTTTTATCAAGAATAAAATTTTCTGAGAAATCAATAAAATCAATAATAAAAAGATGTTCCCACATATTGTGAAAACTATGGCCCTCACAGTACATAACATGTCCTTAAATTTTAGTTTCTACTTTTTAGTTCACTTTATAAAAACGTTATTTTTAATGTTTTTTATCTATTATTAATTTTTATGTAATGTTGATGCATCCAAAAATATAATGTTGGAAACTACCATTTAAACCGTAAAAAAGTATAACAACCTTTAACTAATGAAAACTGAATTAGAGAGGTACTTAAATAAATTATTCTACCATACCACTATTAATTTACTGTATTTGTTCTAACAGTTTTTCATTTTACCATATCATTAGATTAGATATCTAGAAACTTCAAACAATACTAATAAAAGATATAACAGTAATAAACTACTGAAAGTATATTATCAACGTAGATATGTAATTATTACCTATTGTTTTATTGATCCTTCCAATTTTGTGTTTTATAATTGAAAGTTCCTTTTAAATAATTATTTAGTTTATTATAGACATTAACAATGAATAATTGTCAATCATTCTAGATGCATATAGTTCTACTGTCAATTAAGTTGTTATATAAACCTAATTACCTAAGCCTATGCCTTTACTAATATTTATGTAAGAAAAAGATATTACGATTCTATACTAATTTTCTTTATGTTAACTAATTACCTATTTGTATTACTATCCCTAAACTATACTAGCTAAAGGGAAAACATAAAGTATTTTAAAAAAACATGAAGGCAAAATCCCTGTCAAAAAACAATTAAATATTCAATACAGAAACAGGATTAAATTAAGTACAATGCACATGGCAAAATTTTTTGAATATCTTTTATTTATATATAATGATAAAAGGTGTGTAAAAATGCTTTTGTTTATCACGAATGAAATTATCTCGAAGAAAGCAAATAGTGTAAACTGATTTTTACTCAATATCTTTGCATTTAAAAATTAAAATACATATACATTTAAAAACGTATCATTTACATTTATCTATAAAGTCCAGTATCAGAAAAATTAACCAGTTTTTTTATTAACTGAAAGCCTCTGCAGATTGAAAGCTATTTCAAAAATGTTTTTTTTTGCTAATATTGTTCAAAATATAGTGAATAGAGCAATTATGAGTAAAAACAGTACTTACTAACTATATAGATATTTTTTTATGCTTAAAATATGAATTTGAAAGGAGAAATCTGTGGCTTCAATATGTGACAATTAGTATTTATTTTTAATCTTTGATGATTGACTTTTTTTTTGCTTCCATAGTTCATATTCACTCAGAAGTAAAAGCTGGGCGACATGCAGCCCTAAATGGAAGTCGAACCATGGTTCTGAGGATTTTTTTCGGATTTTAGGGTCCTGAACAATGTTAGTACAGTAGCTCCAAGCCAGCAGAACATAAGAAGTTATTATTAAGATCTACCAAGGATTCTTTCAAAAATTCAAAATTATTTACTAAGCTATACGGTTTTTTTTTCAGGTACCTTACCTATTCGCTTTTTCAACTTTACATAAGTTTGCATTAATATAGTCTGTTGATCCTCTTTGTAAAATGATACGGCTGTGATCAAATGGATGGACGTCTCTGTACCTATTCAAATTTTTGTTTTGAGGTTTCAGTGCCTCTGTGCATGGTCCACTTATTTTTATACTTTTGGCTCGAATTTTCTAAAAAACAGAATGGATATTAATAAAATTTTGTTATGGAAAATAAAAAATATCAAAACTTCAGAGCACAATGTGTTACCATACTTGAAATATTATCCCATTTAAAATTATTTAACCTGTTTCTTGCAATACTTATTTAAAAATTGTAATGTAATAATATTTCATGGTTTTGTTATAGGCTAAATTATTGGGCAGGACACAAATGCTGCAACAAATACTTGTAGTAATAAAAAGTGATAAAAAATTATAAAACGACTGCCTTTATTGAAACATATGTTAACAAAAGTTTTACCTTGTTGCCATGGAAAATATGAATTCAAACACCTAAAACTTTACTTAAAAATGATATTGTAACACCTCAAAATTTGAAAAATGTTTTTCTTACAGTGCACCTAAATTTATAAATGTATGCATTTAGGAAACTAACATTAACAAAAATGGGGAGATCTTGGGTTTAGCAATCAATATTTTTAAGAATGCAACTGACAGGAATACTGGAACATATAGGTTAATATATGCTTTACTCTAAAAATTTTCCATTGGAACTATACTGTTTTAATAAATAATTTTGTGTATATGTGTTTGTGATATTAACTTCTTATTTCTAGTCAAGATTAGAACAAATCCAAAAAACTATATAAGAATTATTTAAAATTATTAAGTTGTGGCTCTATACCTAGGCAACCACAACAGGCTAAATTAACCTAAATTAAAATATAAACACAGATTATTACATAATAAAATTCAGAACTAAGCACTAGAATTCTATTGACAAATTAAAATAAGTACTTAGTACCATAATAAAAAAACATATATTTATATACAAATACATATAGTAACTCATCCAAAACTGTCTCGCAAATATTCAGAAAGATCATAATAGGCCTTATCTACCAGTCTATTTTTTAGCTCTTTTCAAAAGACATAAGTTGTAGGTAGAGACCTAATGTCAACCAGCAGATGATTAAATACTTCAGACAGAATCTAGTATTTCACACAATCAAAAGCCTCGTGCTAGTCACAAAATACTGCCGCTGTGACCTTACCGCCAATCACGTGCCTATACACATTCTCAAGAAACCGAAAAATTGCATCCACTGTGGTCTTATTGTTTCTTTCCATAAGAGATACCATTCTTTTTTAACTAACTTTTCGATAACTTTGGATAAAGCAGGCAATAAAGAAATAGGTCTAAAATTTGAGACCTGGTCAGACTCGCCTTATACAGTGGTATAACTTTGGCTCCTTTTTAAAATACCTCGAAACACACCTGTCTGCCATGAAGTATTTACAGCCTCACTAAGGACTTCTAGAACAAAATCTGGGACTGTTTAAAGTATCTTCCTAGCAATTCCATCTTCGCCTGCAGAATTTTTATTCTTAATATAAAAAATTATCTCAAAATCAGAATAAGTAGCAAAATGGATTCCAAAAAAACGTTGCAGTTTCCCTAGCAGATAAAATATTTCAATATTTCCAATTTTTTAAAGTTTATTTTCTGGTAAAACTTATAACTTATATCATCAGAAACACCATAAAAAAACTGAGATAAGAGTTATAGATATATTAATAATTTTCTTAGAAAATAATGAGCCATGCCCCAGAAATAATGAAATATAATTATTGCTGCTTTACATCTGCTATTACATTACCATTATCTTTCCTTATAATTCATAACTAATAAATTTTCCAGCACCTGCAATTGTAAAATGAATCAGCTTTAGTTTTTATCAGTGTTCGTTTTAGGTACCAGCTATTCTCAATTAAAATATTATGAATGAATAACCATTTCCTTCAATTTTACACAGTTGATTTTATAGAGTTGATATTTTATAATAAAAACAATATTGAAAAAAAAATGTAATTATAAAAATAATAGTAATGGACATACACATTTATTGTCATAGGTTTAATTTCATTCATGATTACAATAAAAATAAAAAACAAAAATGTTCGCACAAATTTAAAACAACAGAAAAATAATTCAATAATATTAATATCAAATGATTAAAATCAAATAAAATATAACAAATATAATACATAAGCAAAGGAATGACAGGATAAAAAAAATGTTTCCTAACATTTTAACATGTTCCTTGGCCCTTTAACGAATACAATAGAATATATTACAAAACCTGAATTACAATAAATATTACATACATATACCAGTAGCATATTTAAGGGAAGAGGGTTAACCCCCCTAAGAACCACTTTTATTTAAGGTAAAATGATAGAAATAGTATAAAGGACCTTTTTTTTCAGGATTGACTGGTAAACCTCTCCCCCCCTCATAGCCAGTTTTACTCAAAATTAAAATAAAGTAATGACTTTTTTTTGGTTGTCCATATTATATATGCTCAAAACATCCATTTTCCTTAAAATCAGAATTACCTTTTTTTTTCATTGTTTCAAAACCCCCCTTCCCCAGAGCAATGTCTATATATGCCACTGACATATACATATAGTGAGATACCAAAAAAAATAAATAATAAAAAAGGGGATGAATTACTTAAGTTGAAAAATACAAATAAGTTCTAACAAATTTTAAAAAGTGTTTCTAATTTATTGTAATTTCAGAAATCAACAATATTTCACTAAATCTTGTTAATCGAGTTATAATTTTCATTTTTGTAGATATTATAAACATAGTTTTTCATAAATCAATAATTAAATAAAAGGGTGAAAATTAACTTGCTAGGCAAAGATATCATAGGCAGGCTCTTCACATGAAAGCCTCAAACATCAAGGATTTGTTGGGGTGTCATCATTATTGCCATTTCATATTCTTCATATTCGTGTTTTTATAAAGTTTTTTGCCACTTAATCTTTAAATCAGTCCTTTTAGGAAGCTAATTTTGTTGTATTTTTTGTTGCTGGTAAGTACTACCATTAGTTAATCTGTATATTTAAAACACTAAGCCAGATTTTTCAGCAACAAAAAGTATATTCGACACAAACAATTTTCAACAAAATCTAATTTTAAATTGAAACAAATATTTAAGTAAATTACATATCTCAACGTGTGAACTAGTCTGTCCACAGAATAATTTGATACATAATATAAAGAATACTATTTAAGCAAAAAAAAAATAGAAAATTCTGTCATTTACAATTTATAAAAAATATGGCCCAAAGATGACCACATGTACCCGAGCTGTCTCATTTATAAAGTAAGGAAGAGATATTCATTAGGTGGGTTTTGGTTTCAGGCAAACATCAATGCTAATCAATCAATGGTTATTCATGATACTCATACAAATATTTCCGCAAATTAAAAAAAAAGTAAGGCATAGAACACAACTGTTTAATTCCTGTTTCCTGCATGGCGGCTTCTGTTTATAACTCTTTGTCAAATAATCTTAAAGGGTTAAGTGTACTTGCATTCTGCATTTAAAAATAATGTTAAGAAATATTTTTGTAGTCAGCTTATGTTCTCGCATTATTGTTGTTACTTAATATTATATTTTAAGGTTTTTAAACTGGTTATTAAAAAACAATTAGAGTAGTTATTAAAATACAAAGGTGGAAACTTTTGAACAGATGCTATTCTGTGTAACAAAAAAGATTGTTTTTATTACTTTCAAAAAAGTTGTAAAAAAAAGCTCCTGGTGGTGCATTTACAACTTTATACTTGCAGCTGCAGAAAGAATTCATAAAATAACAATGACATCAAAAATATAATACTATTACAACATTTTATTTAGTAACTTCTGGAAACAGATGTTAAATAATTTTACTAAATACTGTGAACACTGGATGTTGCTCTACACTCCTAAATGGTATGCCAGAGATTTAAAATAGAAAAAATATCATTAAAAAAATGCATCTTTACATTACTAAATAAAAAGTGCTCCAATTCTATACATGCAATAATCCCATACATTCCAAATATTTATAAACAATGTAAGTCTCAAAGTTGTTATTTCTTTTAATGATTTGGAGGTTATTTTAGTAGTGACATTTAATTTGCACATTGATAACATATTACTATTGCTAGGCTCTATCAAAAGAAACACTAAGCATGTCACTGATACTACAACAATTGCCCAGCTCTATAACTATTTTGTTGGAAGTATTTTAGAGTACTGCTCTACTATATGGAGTCCTTCATATATCTAAATAAATAAAAAACTTTCGAGTTTCAGAGAAAAAAAACACTTCTAGTTTTCTTGCACAAAAATGTAATTGGAGGGATTGACTGTGAAATACTGTTGCCTCGTTTTTAATTCCTATTAGGAGAACAAGACAAATGTAGCTGTTTTTGAACGTTACCATTTTAAAAATTATGA
The DNA here is from genome assembly GCA_030620095.1 of Kuschelorhynchus macadamiae. Classification (NCBI taxonomy): domain Eukaryota; kingdom Metazoa; phylum Arthropoda; class Insecta; order Coleoptera; family Curculionidae; genus Kuschelorhynchus; species Kuschelorhynchus macadamiae. The sequence goes on from JAUTXW010002103.1 coordinate 2,907,160, forward strand.
GTTTAGTTGCATTGGTTGACCGACTAGTATACAATTATAACTGCCACTATATAGAATATGTGATTTTCAGACTCAGCATTTTGCTATTAAAAAGGCATTTAAACAGATTGGTTATGTAATTATCATCTGTTTGTATGTTTTGTCTGATATTTGTTTTTACTCATATAATTGTTGTATGCTGATATATCACTAGATCTTTTTTATTTTATTATTTTTTTTTAATCATTTTACTGTACCTATCTCATATAATTAACTTTTTTGTCTTTTGCAAAATTCCATCATTTGGAATGGATATTCTGTAGTGTACATTTCATAAGAGCCACCCACATATCCAAAGTTTGCAATAGCTACATCCTTATTTAATAAAACAAATCTATATTTCAAGTGCCGTCAATTTGATGCAGTGTTGCCTGACTTACTGACTTTTAGAATTTCAGTAAGTTATTCTTTTAGTGAAAAATATATATGTTTTGAATTATTCTTTCCAGTTACTAAGCTTCTTTATAAATCTTACTTTTAAAAGCTTCATAAATTGATGTTACATTGCAAAATGTTCTTTTAAAGATGGAATTTGTAACATTGCAGTATGAAGAAGTTAGATTAGGTTATGTTTATTTCCTTTAGGTCCAATTGTCATCTGGTTTCTTTTTTTCTTTGACAAAATTATGCACATTTACACAGCTGTTAATTTTTTCATTAACAATAACTGTTTTGCACTTCAATTCAAATTTAGTGACACTGCACATAATTTTGCTTCTGTATTCTGTCACAAACATCACATTTTTTAACTTGAAAAATAATTAAAATTTTTAATATTTTTCCATTTAGAATCCTAGAACAAAACCATAATATGTAAGTCAATTAAAAAAACATTGAAAAATATGTTTTTTGGTAATTTTTTAATGAACAAAAATTGGTTCTTCGAAAGTTACTTAATTGTTTAAAAATATTCAATTTATGAGAATCTCCCAAAAAAATCTCAAAAAAAAACAACACCCATTGGTGTCAAAAGTCCTTGTTTCTTCATTTACTGCTACCACCAACGATATGCTTTCTCTTTCTAAACCAAACCACAAATTCAACCAAAACTGACTCAAATACTGCTACAGTAATTTTTGTGTTGGTGACTTCACTTCACAAAATGTTTTCATCTCTACCAACATAAGTTCAATTTCATGCAATTTGAACAGAATTCTCATTGACTACTTGACTGGGAGTTACTTAGTTTTCATTAGTTTGAGTTAACAGACACTGATTTATGTTATTTCATATTTCCAATAATTTATATGTCATGTATCCTGACATGTTCTAAACAATTTCGTACAAGGCGTTATCCAGTCCAGTGTAGCTTTATTGTATTCAAACTACTTTTACATTTACTTAGCAATTAAGAAGTAGAATTAACATTAGAAAGTAATTACATATCCAATATTATATTTTACTCATTGGGGCCATCATGTTTTGCTATTCTACCTAGAAAACCTCCATATCTAATCCTGGTGCTCAGCACCCTATGGATTTCGTTAGACTCAACATTACTCTAGGTACTGAATGCATAATTACACAAATTATTGGGTCTTATGTCATTAACAAACCCAAGCATTGGTCATTTTTTAAAATTTTAAATGATAGCCTATAGTGTATAGACTAGATTAAAAATAAAAACTTGTAATATTTCACATTCTCGAAAGAAAAATTGAAAAAATTCACATATTTTATTACTTTTCTATGCAAAAACTCTCTATTATGATGATTTGGACAAAATCGAGAAACAAAGTTATGTGCAGTGTTGCGAATATCACCTGATTTTCTGGATATATATACCACAGCCTTTAATGATGGTTTTATTGATGAACCTGGGCTAACCAAACGCTAACAGGGCAGATTCACCTAACAATATAGATTTTGTTAAAAAAAATCCTTGCTTTAATATAGACCTAAAATTTTATTGGTGCGCTATCACGCGCTTAAACTGTTTTGAAAATCTGTTTGCAACATGGCAGCACTGTCCACATATATCCATTTGATTTTTAAGAATTGACAAGAGGGGACCATAGAGGATTTATTTATGTTTAATGATGAATTGTTGCTGAAACTGCAAAAATTTATTTTTTGCACAAATGCCACGGATAAACTGATCCTGGCATTTAAAAGTAGAGTGGCCATTTCCAAGTCATCAACAATAACTTTGCAGTCTTGGTCAGTTTAAATTCATTTGATATCATTCCGGCACCATCTCCATAGTGGACATAAATGACTAAACATCACACAGATATAAAATTAAAAGATATTTTTTATTTAAAAATTATAAAAAACAAAAAGTAAACTAACAAAATAGCATCTTAGAATTTAGAAAGCGATGAATAATACAATAACCTACTTCCCAAGCAGGGTATTTACCGGTTATTGAAATGTCAAATAATAACATTTAGGCTAGTTAATGACATCACAACGGAAAGACTAAAATCGCTTGAATGCAGTTGGTAAATACCAATAATGACCGGTAAGTATAGGTCCATCGCTTGAAATTGGTTAAATTGTTATTTTTAAAAATCATTTAGAAATATAAAAACATTTAATATGTTATTTATGTTTTATTGACAATGAAAGCGAGTGAAAACTATTTGTTAATAGTTTAGTAGTTAATTACTAAATTTTTGTAAAGGCACGCAAACATAAAACTTCCTCAAGCTATGGTACTTTAAATAAAGAGAATCGGAAGGAGAATAAAACAATTCTTTTTGGTGTTAATGGTAAAAAAAGTGAGAAATGTTACGAGTTTTCACTTTTAATCTACTTTATACACCATAGGCTATGATTTAAAATTAAAAAAAAAAACTACAAATACAAGGGTTCATTAATGACTGAAGAGACCCAAATTATCATATTCAATCATTTGTTCTCAATAAAACAAATATTTAAATATTCCAAATTGTTTCATTGAAGTTCCCAACCAAATTTTATTTTTTCGATATTTAATTTGATTAAATCGAAATATTGATATATATATTTTTCTAAGATAAATACTTGCTTTTTTAGCATTACTTTTACAGTTTGAGAAATATTTTCCTAATCCATATGCATAATAAATGTAATTAAAGAAAACTAATTCTTATTTCAGAGTTATATACAACTAATCCAGCAATATATATCACGTAACAGTAAAATCCCATTAACTCAAAACATACGTTTCCTCTTTAATAAAGGCATTTTTACGATTGATTTTTTTATTTACAAGGATTCTGACTCATAATCGTCGTACTGTCGAACAGATTTACGCCTTTTTCTTGGTGTTTTTAATAAATACTCCTTCAAGGCAGGTTTAATAATGACAAAGAAATAATTAATGACCTTTTCTAGGAAAATGCGAACGGATAAGAGCATAAAATACCTGATAAAATGCCGGCCAGTCATCTTTTGAGTTTAATTCCAAGTATTCTGTTTCGACGTTGTTGGAGGATGTCTCTGTAGTCATGTTTTTTCTATTAAATGCTCCACAATAAGTTTAATTTGAACGTTCACTTTAGAATTTACTTTTTGTACATATTTTTACCTAAGAAAAATTAAATAAACTTGCATGAATGCATAGACCTTTACAAAAAACGTTTGAACACCATTTTTGAAAAGAGAAGAACTGCAAAAAGTCTGTTACTCTCAATGTATTAAATAAAGAAAGATTCGGAAGAATGTTGACAAGCCTCCCGTCACTTTTATCGATAAAAAGGCAAACTGTACTACTATTTTCTTTGTGACGTTCTGAATGAATGAAGCGTCATCTAGTGTGGCTCCAAACAAATCAATAGCGAATTTGAAAAACCCAGGATCGCAATGAGGTACCAGGTATTATTAGTAGTTTCTTGTATCTAAAAATAGGTCATGGTGATAAAACCGTTTATATCTTCGATGCTGACAATAAACTTGAGAAGTAATACGACAAAATAAATACTGTTTACGGCAAGAATAGCATACACTAAACAAACCAATGCGATTCATTATTAAACAGCGTTGCATAGATCCCGGTCAAAACCGGTTAACAAGATTGGATCGGCAAAGAAATATGTAATAACAACGCATTATTTAAACGGCCCTCTGAGTATTCAGAGCATGTTGTTGCCATAATCTACCGCTCGCTAAGATATGGAACACTTTAGGAAGTGAAGCTATGCACCATCTATACCAGCATTTCCAGCCCCAAAAAAACCCCGCAGTTTACTGCTCTCGGACTCAGCAACATTAGGACGCAAGCCCAGTGGTAACATACGAAGAGGTTAGAAAGGTCCTCGAAGGAAGCACCTGATCTAGACTGAATCAATAACTTCGTGTGGAATTAATTGTCAATTTCATCACACAAGGACTCAATCCAATTCGGTCGCAGAAAGCAGGTCATTTAGCATGGCCATCGACCAAAGCCTCATCGTCCGATAGGGCGTCACGTCAGGAAAAATTAAAACACAAATTTTCGTTTTTTCCAAAAATACTCAGATTTTCTTAAAATGGAAACAATTTATTTAAATAAAAACGTGATTGTTTTAATAATATATATAATATACTATACTATATATGTTTTATTTATAAAAAAATATATGTATTGGGTGCAGTACAAATTTTAAACACACATATTGAACTAAGTTTAACTTGAATATACACAATTTAAAATTAACAACTAGGTAACTACAATGTCCGTATCTGTCACTGAAGAAAGTCTTTTAGATCTACACTACCACGCTACGCTAATTTTTCTGGGACACTACAAAAGGATCTAATTTTTATTTATAAAAATATTTTCTTTGCACCACTCGGCGAATTCGGCTTCGTATTCATTTATCATAACTAAGTTTAAAGCTATAATAATTATTAAAAAAATTGTCCTGTACAAAAAAATGCTCTAAATTTAGTTTTTTGTACTTAAATACTATAAACATAAAAAAAAATTATAAAATAAGTATCTGGCTACTATCCATGTATAAATGTAATTTTGGTTTATCATTTGTACCCAGTAATATGGATGGCGTGCAACATCAAAAAGATTTATTACCATTTTTGTTAATAATTTTTTTCTGGAGTAGAATATAAGATAAATGGGGTATATGGTTTTTTTTACTGATATTATGCTTTCATACATTATTTTCTATATGGGAAAGGAAAAAAAAGTATGCTCTAGGTGAGGCTCGAACTCACAACCCCGGCATCGCTCACGACTACTGTCTTATAAGTACCGTGCGCTAACCAATTGCGCCACTAGAGCTTGTTAAACAAAGTTTTAATAGACGTTTCTATGGAAAGGCGATTTTGATATTGTAGTGAAAATATTTAAATATTATTAAGAGCTTATCAAAATCACTAAAATAATAATACTGTTTTAACGTAGTATTTAAAATTTCACAATATGTTTCTTAAACTTTTGTTGTAAATTAACTTAAAAGGGAAAAGAATTCTTAACGTCGGTAAACTTCGGGTAAAACAGCTGATTAAAGTCAACAAAAGGCAAATATAAATTCCATTTGACAATAAGAAGTAGACCACATTGTTTTCCTTTTTTGATATTACTAGGAAACAAGGATAGAATGGTTAATTTCAAAGTGGTCTCTCAAATTGAATAAGTCTTTTTGAAGTTGCAAACGTCAACAACATCCAGTTGTCAAAAATGACGTAAGGAAAACAAATCTACAGAAAATTTTAAGAAAATAATTTGGAAACCGACCTTTAAACGGTTTTTTTCGACAGGCTACGAACGGCATATACAAAAATTGCCTATTTTTTATATCGGGACGGCCTTTTTAAGGATGCCCAAAAATGAGCTGGTTTGATGCTGGTGCCTTGGCTAATATTGCCAAATCCGCCCTAAAAGAGGCCCAAAAAACTATTGACAAGGCTCTCGACATCAAAGAGGACAGTGAAAATTGTGTACCAGTTAATACACCTATTGATGCAAATTCTGATGACTTTCTTGGAATATGGAGCCTTTCCCAATCTGGGCATATCTCGGATTCAAAAAAAGAGTTGGACGATAGTTCAAAACCAAATAAAATGACTTCTAGTATTTGGGGCAGTTTTGGAGGTAAATATTGTTATTTTAGGTATTTATTTAAGGGATTCTCCAGATGTACATATTTACTAGTTATAAATACCTTTATTTTGAATGTGTAAGACTGCCTCCCTTTCTGAATTTGGACTGTGTTTTCGGCGTCCTAATCGGAATAAATAGAGTATCAGGACGCTATATATCCTGCATCTTGGATAGTCTGTATATCTTTAAGGAAATACCCTTTCAAGAGATCTTTAGGGTATGCTAAGTATTCAACCACTTACACAAATTCTGAAATTTGAGCAGTCAAAATCTCATTGATTTATTGAATAACTTCAAATAAACAAAAATAATAATACATGCTAAAAAACTTCATGACCATAACATAAGAACTTTAAATGACATTCGCCTTGGTAATGTCAGGACTAACAAAGCACTATATAACCCTATAAGTCAAGCAGCTAAAACCTTTAACTTGCTTCCATTTTCAATAAAAAATAAACCATGAATTATTTAAATTTAATTAAAACAAATTTGATTGGAATATAAATTATGTAGGCCTTGCAGGTTGATAATATTTTGTCTTGTTCTCTGATACCAATATTTAAAACTATTGCTGAGGAGATTTCCTTAAGTTCGAGTAGTAATTAAGACTCATAATAAAAATGTACAAAAGTATATAATAAGATGAGTGGATAACCAAATTTGTGCTTTCATACTATGTACTTCAATATTGAAGTTTATTTCTTAAAAAAATATGTTTAAAAACAAATATCAGACAAAATATATATGAACAGAAGATAATCCCATAACTATCATTAAAAATAACACCTAAATCATTGAAATAAGGAACAACTTCGGGACTTATATTGTTTATAAATTTAGAGCACTTTACATTTAGTAATGTGAAGATGCAGGTAATTCACCATTCGACAAATCCCTCATTGTCAAACTACAGTTGCAGGCAGAGGATTGTTGAAAATAACTTTAAGTCATCTGCATATAAAAGACATTTAGACAGTTATGGGACACCTCACATTACAACAACGTCATTGGAAACTGAATCAAGCACGTTGACCTGTTGACATTGATTAAATAAATATGATTTGATCCAATCGACTTAGTTTCAAAAAAAAAAATTCCTGTAAGTTTACTAGGATAAAAGACCCTGTCAAATGCCTTAGATATGTCACTGTCAATACCATCAACCTGTTGGCAAGGTTAAACTGATGTAGGTAATTTTGAAATACCGCCAGATTTGTAGATGTTAATTGAACGTGATAGAAACCATTGCTCTCCCAAGATATAATGTTTAAGTGATTCAAAAATTTCATCAGTAATAATTGCCTCGAGCAACTTTGGTACATGCAAAATAAAAAAAAAAAGGACATCTGTAGTTTTTCACATCGCATTTATCATAGGATTTAAATATTGGTATATAACTTTGGAAAAATTTTTGAAAAATGTCTGAAAAATTGACTTATTAAATTCTTTACAGAAAACAATTTTCTATCTAAAAACCAATTTGCATTTGTGGGGGGGCTTAGTACTAGTGATGCCATCTGTGAACTTGTTAGCCAAGTAATGGCAAACTGGAACACAGGGGAGAAGAGTATTGCTGTTTTTCTGGATCTCGCAAAGGCATTTGACACGATGCCTCACGATCAGCTTCTTGGTGTTCTAGAAAACTATTGGGTAAGAGGTACTGTGTTAGATGTGTTTAGGTCATATTTGAGTCATAGAAAACAGATAGTCAAAATTAGAGAATCTTGCAGTAATGCTATAAATATGAAAATCGGTGTTCCGCAAGGAACTGTCTGAATGCTATGGACTATAATATCATATGCAGATGACACCGAATGACACCACATGAATTTTCAATAAATGTTTCAATGTTTAAAAAAAATTGGTATGAAGGTAGAAAACTTCTAAATTTCTGGAAGGAACCAAGATTAAAGGACCTCTGAAAAATTTTACAGAGCAGTCCGGACATCGATTGACAATATTTTTCCAGAAGGATGGTAGGTGTTCAATCTGGACCAGCCCTGATTCTACTTAATTCTATGATTTGTTGATTGGAATAGCAGGACTAAAAGTGAGCAGCAAAAGCATTGGTGATGTTATTTGAGCCAGTAATTTCTTCACCCTCATAATTCATGAGATTGGGCAAGCTAGAGTTTATTAGTTGCTTAAGCAGGTCTAAAAAACTATATATAAAACACCTAATATTGTAAAAGACATATTTTATTACAACACACCAACTTTAAGAATAAAGTAGTTAACTTTTCCCTCTTTTTCTGAACCTAAATGTTGTATTATGTTTTCATTTTTAGGTTCTTTTTTTGTTGACAATACTCCAAAGGAAACACATTCTACTTCAATTGAAAGCCTTGATGATTCAGTTGATTCATGTAATGAACAAGATTTTAGTAGAAGTAAGTTAGTTGTTCAGCATAGTGAAGAAGAGCATTTAACGGAGGATGAAAATGGTAAAAATATTGATCATGAAAAAGTACAAGACAATTTACTCGACATGTTAGTGGAAATTAACTTGCATGGTAAGATTATGGTCATTATTAAAAATATTTGTTAATATTTTGTTGTTGTTTATGTTATTATATTTATAATATAGGTAGAATGTAAATAACTAACTGAAGGATAGTTTATATACTTAAAAATTAGATAACTTTTCCTAGCTTTAATCTTCCAGTAGATGCCTAGGTATGTCAGGTATTGTAAAGAGAAGATGAAGGGTATTTAATATATATCCCATATAAAATATATTGCAAATTTTTTTTTGTTATTAATTTTAAAAATGGCTATCTATTGTATTTTTATATGCCCTTTAAATTTTATTTATTCATTTATTCAGGAATAAGTACTCTCAGAAAAAATAAATTCTAAATGGTACAATAAAGTCTACAATAAAAACTTAAAATTAATAATAACAGTAACAGAAAAAAAACAACAGATATAGGGGTATATTTTACGAGACAAAGTACTAGTGCTACATTAACGACAAATAAATTGGAAAAGGGAAATCACAATATTATAAAGTGTAAGGAACAGGAACTGGTTGGCGATACACTGCAGTTTCCTTTTAAGGCTGGACAGACAGAAGCTAAATATATTAATATTTGGAAAATGGTTGTTATAGTCTTGGAGAATTTTATCTATAAAGGCGGCTTGTCTATAGTTCATATGGTGTGGATCTTCAAAAAACAGGCATTGCTGTCTTGTTAGTTGTGCTGGAACATGAAAGAGCATGCGGTTCACCAACTCCATTCAGTTGATCAACCCACGAGACAGCTTGAAAAGGAATATCAACATTGCTTCATTTCTTCAGTCTTCTAAAGATTTTAAGCTGCAAAGAAAAAGCCTGGTTTCAAAATCTGTATTTAGGTAGGGAAAACGATGTTTGTATAGCAGGTATTTTAAGAACTTATTCTGCACTCTCTCAAGTCAAAATGTTTCCTTCTCTCTTCTAATAAGGATAGACCCATTAATGAGTATAGCTCACGATAATTGATATTTTCGACAGGTATATGGAGCATAAATGCTATATGCCTTAAAAATCTTCTCTGTATCTTTTCCAACTGGAGTATATGGCATGTGTAGTATGGCGACCATACTGTGGAGGCATACTCAAATCCAGACTGTGCTACATCACAAAAGACATCTCTTAATGTATAGATATTACTGAAATCTCGAAGAGATCTTAAAATTAAATAAAGCCCAACAGTTTCATTACTTTATTCGCTACATTATCTATGTGTTGATTAAATGTAAATTTGGACTCCAATAGCACTCACAAGTCTTTGACAATATTGACTCTTTCCAAGATGCCATCATTTAGTTTATAATCATAAATATGTGGCGTTTTCAAATGATGGATGGTTACACTACATTTGTTAACATGTTTTTAAAGTCTTTGGTGTTTCTTTTGACAAAACCCGAAACTCGAAGTGCCTTATTGTAACAGTCTATGATGTGGGTGGTAAAGGAAAGTTTAGAATCAATTAGAACACCAAGGTCTCTGATTATGTCAACCTGTACCAAAGGAATATTGTTAAATTGATAATTGAATGGTGGCTGGACATTTTTAGATCTACTAAATTTAATAAACTTACATTTATCTATATTAATGATCATCCCATTTTTGTTACACTAGTTGTAAAATATATCAAGATCTTTTTGGAGTTTTTTTGAAGAGTTCTGTGATTTTATCACTTTAAAAATTTTCAGATCGTCAGCGTATAAAATAAATTTAGAATAGTGAAAACATTTTTTTACATCATTTATAAAAAATATTAAATAGAAAGGGTGATAGGTGTCCTCCTTGGGGTACACCTGATGTAACGTTAATAGGGTTTGGGTAATGATTATTGATTTCAATAAACCATTGCCTTCCTGTCAAGTAAGGTTCTAATTTGGAAAAATCTGTGTATACAGCATCCACATCATATCCTTCTTCAAGTCTTTCAGAGACAAAATTCGTGTATAACAGTAGATTTGAGATAGAGGGAAAAATCCCATTAGCAGTGAAGTTATTAAAAAGCAACCATAGAGGACTTGATAAAGAGAATGAACAATTTTGTAAAAATTCAGCAGGGAGACCATCTGGACCAGGACCTTTATTTGTATCAATATTTTCTAGCTTTTTAAGTACCTCAGAAATTTTGAATTTATATGAGTTTATTTTATTACCATAGATAGCACCTCTGGATGTTCATTGTTGCAATCTAGAAAAATGATTTGCGAATGCATTTCTGGTGTAACAGATTAATAAATTCACTGCCACCCAACCTAATCATGATGGGATATTATTCTGAAATTTACATAACGAAAGATTTTACCTTGTTTTTAATGTTTTGTTCTGTCTGAGTTATATAATGATGATAACAATTATTTGACATACACAACACTAGTTCATTAAATTTCATAATTTTGTTGTTTTTTAATGGAAAAGATAAACATTTTGTGAGGTCAATAATTAGGTTTTTTAGTTCATTGCTGAACCAAATTGGAAACTTATAGTTTCTTTTTATTTTAACTTGCACTTAGACCATATTAAAACTAAGTAAATTTTTTCTAAGCATTCATTTATATGGTAGGATTTATTTACATTTAAAATAAAATATAAATTAGTATAATCACAGTTCTTAAAATCATACTAATTACTTGGTTAGTAAAATTGTCAGAGCAATTTCATCAATATTAATGGTGGCCAATGTATCCAGCATCAGGTATAAGATCCAAGGAGACTTTAAAGAAAAGAACATTATTAATTTGGCATAAAGTTTGCACATTGTACTTGCTATACAAACATCATTTTCCATATGATGTGACCTATCACGAGAAACTTCCACTTCAGCTGTGTGGGCTTAACTTAACCCGCTGCTATTTGAAGATCCACCGAAAAGGCCAATCAATATTGTTTAATTTGTGTAACAAAGTTTAGGAGGTCAAAGGCTTTTGATATATCATTGTATATCAGAGATGGTTTCCCTTTTCCTATTCCGCACCAAGTAGTCTTGACAACAAGCAAGGCTAGTTTTTTCTAAAAAAATATTCACATGATATTCTTATAAATTCGGACGGAGAAATTGCTTCAAAAACCTTAGGCCTGGATGTGTATACATATAATGTTTAATATCTTTAATTTAGACTTTTTGTATTTTGTTAGTTTGCTGGAAAATTAAAACAATTATTATCTTGAATATAACCTTTTGACCTGTGCTTTGTCATTTTTACTTTATTTGTTTTCAATTTTTGTTCTGTAGTCTAGGACATTTTATAGAAACAGTAGTTGGATCTTTAATCTGTAATGTACTTAACAATAAATAAATAAATAAATAACAGTATTGAAAGTGTTCTGCAAAGCCAATTATAAGTGCACATTTTGAATACTGTCCGACTGTTATGCTATATATTAATCAAACTGAACGGAGTAGATTGCGTTGAGGTTCTCCAGAATAAAGCAATGAGAATAATTTTAAGGGTGGACCATTATACAAGAATTTCTGTCTGTTGGATTCTTTGAAATTGTTGTCAGAGACTGATAATGTTAAATATGTTGTTTATTTTTAAAATGGTTTCTTAAAATGTTGCCAGAATATATGTCTAGAAAAATTTGTAAATGATATTCACCATTATAAAACAAGAACATCCTCAAATATTCGTGTTCCTATGGCAAAAAAGAGTTGTACGCAAAATTCATTGTTTTACAGAGGATTGGTGAAGTATAATATGCTTGCATTGTTTATAAGAGCAACCACAAATATAAGAGAATTTAGAAGATTAAGTATAGGTTTTATAAGAGATAATTATTAATGTTATTGTTAGATTGTTTACGTTCTTGTTACTGTATTTGGTATTGTAATTTATAGCACAATGTTGCTAATAAACATATTTCATTTCATTTCATAAAAGAAGGAGAAACAGGTAAATAAAAAAAAAGGATATACAATGATAAAACGATTTCAGGTCCAAAAGTAACATAATACATAAATATAACAAAATTACACAGAATCCACGTGAGCAAGGATAGACAAAAAATATCACAAAACCAATCCGCTTAACAGTCTTTCTAGCTGTAAAGTGCTAAGCTTAAAAATGTAATGTAATTTTGTATAATATGCAGTGTTTTTTTCACATATTTTTAGAAAAATCTGATCAAGCCGAATTGTCAACCATATCCTCTCAGTCTGCAGTTCTGGCCCAAAAACAAGCTGATAAGCCACCAGACAAGCAGTCAAATTCCAATCGTTTGTCAGTTATAAGTTTGGAGGGGAGCAAAAATAATTCTGAAAGTATCGATATCCTCACTGGTGGTACTGAATGTACTACAACACCAGAATCAGATGTTTTGTCTGTTGGATTAAGTGCCTCAACTTCTAGTTCAGCACAAGGTACAATGTTCTGTTTATCTTGTCAGTTTGTTTTTAACCAAGGCATTTTTCTTTTAGGGTTTAAGCAAACATCAGAATCTGTGGAAATACTGGGTGATAGCCTTACTAGTCCTAGTTCAGTAGAAATTATCGGAACAGATAGTACAAATAGCCGAAGGCATTCCCAACATACTGATGAATTTGTTTCACCTTTGGAATCCCCATGTATCGAAGCAAAACTAAGGTATTATAAATTATGCAAAATTTTAAATTCTTATTTGTATTAAATAAGTATTAATAATTCGTATGTGGTCATTGTTTTATAGTCTATCGACTGATAATATGTCTCCGGAGAGTGTTGAGGTGATACCTGAAGAGCAAGATGAAAATAGTGTTGCAGAAGACACAATGTCATATACATCTATATCAGAGAGCACATCAGCCACGGTGTTGGATACTGCATATAATATACATATTAAGCCCCAAAAGATGCTGAAAGATACATATAACAGGTATAAAATAAAATTGATATAAATGAATTTCAGCATTCCCAAAAGGGGCTCCACAGATTTGTTTTAAATCTTTTCTGAGATATATTCAATACTCTATGTAATGGAGACTCTCATGGAATATCTCTTCAGGTTTTTACTAACATTGTCTTTATGGAAAATAAATTTATTATGTATACAATAATAATCACATATTATAAGATTTTTCCACATAGAATTTTATTGTCATTTCTAATAATAATAATAATAATAATAATAATACTTTTATTGTCATAAAACATTCAAAAATGAACATAGACAACGTCACATTATTATTATTATTTCTAAAGTGTTGAATTATATTAATTTTATTTTTATTAGCTAATAGGCAATAAGATATTACTGTTATAATCATCATTATTATTATTAATCAAAATATTTTCTAGGCCAGATTTTAGTGAAACTCTTTCATCTGATACAGGGTCACTAAGCCCAGATAGAAATTTTAGTGTAGGTGATGCTATTACCAGGGCCCCTGGAAGAAGTATGCACTTGCCTCTACAGCAGGTTGGTTTTTTGAAAATCTATTATAACATTGCTGTTTATTTATGTTATATATCATGCAGTTTTCATCAAATACAGTATAATTAGTATATAGTATATTGTCTTGGAAAATACGATTTGGCTATGAAACACTTTATTTTGTACTTCTTGGGGAATGGAGGTTATAGCAATGTCTTAAGAATTAATGTATCTTAAAACAATTTTTTAAAATTATTCAGCTTAACTTTTTCAATAAGTACATTACAGATACAAATCCAAATTGTACATAATTAGAATGCATCACACTTTTTTATCTAACAAGAAAAATAAGCAGTTGATATATTACACACTACACTTATAACATATTAATAATAAAAAAACTAACAATATGTCAATAAATTGCAATAAAATTGTGTTAATATGTATGTCAATCAAGACACAGTAATTAAAAATTGACAAAGGAAAAAACAAACAAAAGAAACACATACAGTGTCAAATTTTACCCTCAGAAAATATAGATTTATGTTTATTTTTAAAGGACAAAATAGAACACTGGATATCAAAATCAAAAGGTAAAAAATGGTTAAAACAATACATAACATTATTAATAACTATATTTTCCTACATCAGAATTGTTTAATGTAAACATTTGTAACTGCCTGGTTAATAATAATAATACTTTTATTGACAATAAAACTATTGATTAATTTATGTCTATAAGATAATGTTCATTTGCATCTACGCAGTTCCAAACTCCAATCCAAGCTGTTAAACGCTCACCATATGCTAGACTATTCTTATCCACACCAAGCTTGTAAAGAAGAAAGTTGACAAACTTACACTCCACATGCTCAATAACTCAACTCAACTCAACTCGATTTATTGGTAACATTGCAAGGAAAAATTTGCTTTTATACGTCATAAATAAAGTAAACAATAAATACAATAAAATCTTAGCCAAATTTTTAAAATATATAAAAGTGAACACATTAACAATTATTACTACTTCAGATCTACATTTAGGCTGCACATTCAGAAACAGATCGCATTACATTTCATATTAAATTTACATTAATATATAAAAGTCAACATATTAACAATTATTATTTCACACTAACATTATTGAACAGCACATTTAAAAAAGAGATCATATTACAGTTCATTGAGATTACAATTGAGGTATTCCTCTAGAGAATAAACTGCCCTGGAAAGTAGAACTTTTTTTATGCAAGTTTTAAAGCTCTTTATATCAAGTTGGCGCGTACTGACTGGCAATGCATTGAAACCCCTTTGACCCAAATATCCTGCACCATCTCTAGTTCTCGAGAGTCTATGAAAACCAACGACAATATTGTCCCTGCGTCGGGTCTGATAATTATGTATATCTTCGTCAGTCTGCTGCAAATGGAGATTTTCTCTTATATGACTTAGACACAAATGGATATACAATGAAAGTAATGTTAAAATTTTAAGAGTAATAAAATGTTCTCTACAATGGTCACGATAACCAATCCTCCAAACCAAATCCCAATTACTCTCACACACCTACGCTGTAGGCCAAAAATTTTTTGGCATGGGAAGAGTGACCCCATACCCCCCAAGAGAGCATAAGACAAGTTTGAGGCAAAACAACAGTGATAGGCTACCAGCAGCGTATCAAGTGAAACACATCTAGCCAAACTTCTAATAAGAAATATAACTCTTGAGAGTTTTAAGCCTAGTTTCTTAACTTGATTGATCCAGGTCATCTTGGAATCCATATATACTCCCAGGAATTTTATAGGAGACTCAACAGAGCCGTCACTATCTAGGCCATTTATACAAGTAGTAAAGTTGGTGTTCTGGGTCTTGGTGTTGTTCAGGGAAAGATTATTTGCTCTAAACCAGGCTTCGAGGTCACTATGATTTTCAGACATCTTTTCTGCTATGTTAGATGAGCGATTGATTGTATGGGAAATAAATTGTCGTGTCATCAGCAAATAATAGCAAACTCACATTTTTCACAGCATTAGCCAAGTCATTAATGTATGTCAGGAACAAAGTCCGACCCAAAACAGATCCCTGTAGAACTCCATGTCTAACATTTATTCTCTCTGAGATGTATCTGTTATAGGACACAAACTGTACTCTATCATCTAAATATGACTGAAGCAATGCCAAGCTGCCAGCTTGAAAGTTGTTGAACTTAAGCTTTTGCAGCAGTATTGAGTGAGAAACACAATCAAATGCTTTTGTTAAGTCAAAGAATGAAGCAAACACATCGCAACCACTTTCAAAGCCCTCGAGGACACCTGATGTCAAGGTATTAATAGCAAGAGTCGTTGATTTATTGTTTGTAAAACCAAATTGACTTTGGAAGAAAAGATTGTTTGATTCAAAGTAGTTTTTTATCTGGTTATTTAAAAAATTTTCAAAAGTCTTTGAAAAAATATGTTTGACATGGATGTTATAATGGGGGGACCATACCCACAACAATACTCCAAGTGGCTTCTGACTAATGCAAAATAAACCGACTTCAGAGTTTCCATATTATGAAAATCCCAGCACTGCCTCATAATAAAACCCGCCATTTTGTAAACCTTTGCAATATCAATATGAAGGGTAAATCTCAGCTCACTATCAAATAGGATGCCAAAATATGGTAGGCAGTATCATTCGTTGTATAATTATTGTTGTATAATTACAAGATACAATCATGTTATTGTGTGATATCTGGTCTATATCATACTGCAAAGCACAATCATAGCTTAATACTACCTGAAGATCTTCAAATCAGAAAAAAAGATAAGCAGTGTTTAAAAACAAGGTAGAGGTCATTTATAAAAATGGAGGTCGAAGATGGGATCCCTGAGTAACACCAGAATAAACATGGATCTCCATAGAGATGTTACTTGTGTGCTCCTATAGGATAAGGTGATTGACAGGGTATATAAATGCTTTCTGGAAATCAAAATAGATTGCATCGACCTGCCTTGCTGAATCTAGAGCAGCACTTAAAAGTTAGAACAGACTGTTAAGTTAGTTTGACAACAAGGCCCATTAACTCTAAGGTTACTTCGATGAACAGCTAACGGCGAGGGAGACGCGAGGGTGAGTCGGAGGACGTGACGTCGACTGACGACCCCCTGACAAGGCGGCCACGTTTTCGTTGCGATAGTTGTCAGTTGTGTTTTTCAGGGTATTTTTTTGCTTCCTCAAGTGAAAGTTTGAAGACATTTTAGTGTTCTTAAGACAAAGGTAATTTATAAGAATGAAATATTTAAATGAACTGGTGAAGGAAAAAAAAGGTAAAGAAAGAAGCTATTCTGAAGTTGGCCCCCAAGAAAAACTGTATAAAAAAAATGAAAAAAATTATTAACTGAATATTTAATTTGTTATTGCTTAAGCATAAATTGTGTGCTGTTTTATTTTCTATTATTAAAAAATATGTTTGGACAGTTAAATAATTGTGTTTACTGCAAATAGTATACGTATAGTTATTAAAATATAAAAAATACTTATACATAAGGTGTCTCCATAGTGTGTTCTCGGTTGATATCTTGGTACCGGTTAGAAATAGAGGAGAAATTTATAGTAGACTATTAAAAACTAAATCAGGAAAGTGCAAACCGTTTTGTTCTAATTTGAACTGTTTAAACTCTACATCTGTTCAAAATTGAAAATCCCAGTTTTTAAATGTGAATACTCAATTGCTTTTAAAACAGTGAACTCACTTAAGAGACATCTAGTAATGACCAAAGATAAGACCGAACATTTCTCAAAATCAGGGGTGTACTCATTGGGCTGTGGAGATTGTTCTGCTGTATATGTCGGACAATCAGGGGGAAGGATTTCCACTAGGGTCCGGAAACATTTTAGCCTTTTCGATAAATACAAAGACACTGATATCACCGAGACAAAGTCGGCTTTTGCTAACAACTGAACACCATTTTCCTATATTAAACAATGTTAAGATACTACACGAGTGTCCAAAGAGTTAAAAACTGGATTTAAAAAGAGAAGATGGAAATTACAAGGACTAAGAAAAGCCCAGTTTTACATTGAGTTAATGATGTCTTCAATTTCGAACCTCTACTAATTTTTAATAATCTTGGTACTAATAATTAATCGGCAGGAAGATAATGTATAGACTTTTCATTGGACCTGCTGGTAGAGTGGTGGTCAGTATTTCCGTGTGTCTTTTTATATGTATTGTAATTATTTTATATTATTGATTTAAATTTAATTATTATCATTTTTGTAAAATTATGTATTTCTAAATTTATTAATTTTAATTCTCCTTATGACGTGTGAAAAGTGAGGCTATTCTAGAGTGGTGGTCAGATGTGTCCCGGGTATATCAAAAACCTTTTTTTATATTTTTTATTTATATATTTTTTTGTCTTTTATTTGATTCAACTTTTATCTGCACGTGTCAATACCTTAGTTTCTTCACCTCATCTCAGTGTGTATTTTAACATGTAACGTTATAGTTGTTTGATTTGTTCTTGTGATTTTATTTAATGTCGAAGGTTTGTTTGAATTTTGTATATTTATGGTGATAGTTTTTGATTGTTATATTAATTGTAGGTCTGATGATGCCTGAAAAGGTGAAACACGTGTAACCGCATTATACTTTTTTTGACTGAGACCGAGACTTTGTGTCTTATTTCTAGTTTAGTCATTTGAAACTTGGTCTCTTAGAGAATATGGACGCTTTCTTGCAGTTTGCTATAGATAAGACTTAATGTAAGGACAAGGTTGGATTACAATTTTTCATAAATATTGGAGGGATACTGTCTGGACCAGCACCCTTCTTGTCATCTAGCAGAATCATTTTCTGAAAAACCATGTCAGTGTTTACTTCAATGTTACAAAGGTTGACATTTGTTGAGGAAAAGTCATGTACTCGACCATTATTATGTACATCGTCCAATTTATATACCGACTGAAAGAACAGAGCAAAGAGATCTGCTATTTCCTTATGGTTTAATGAAGATACACCTTCATGCCTCATTTGTTTTGGGTATCCCGAAATGCATCTCTTTGACTTCAAGGAAGACCAGAAGCACTTGACATTTTGCAAGATGTTGTTTTGAGAGCTAATCAAGAAGGCTTTATAGTCATTGTTGATAGATACTTTTGACTGAGTCCTAAGAGTCTTGTAGTTGTTTTCAAGTGCAGGAGAATTACACTTCTTTAGATTATTATAAGCTTTGTTCTTTTGCTTTATGAGGTTGATGGTACCTGGAAAAAAGTGAGAAAGAAAAGTTGTTGACGTTGTTTGGGCAGGCTAGTACCAAGGGTTCAGTAGCCAGGGTTGGTCTCTCGGCTGAAGAAGACGAGTTATCAATAGGAGCTTCTTCGCGAAGTTTGAGGAGATCAGAGTTGGCTTTTTTCAGGTTGATTGCATAATATTCGTTCTCCTTTGTTAATGTCTCAATGCATATCAACAGTTGGTTATTCAACGCCACAAGATCATTTATTTTGCCTTCAAGTGATTGTATCTTATTGTTAGCCACCTCAATAATTTCAGAGAAGTCTTATTTTTATCAAAGAGAAGAGAAATTTCCTTGTTTAAGCTGGTTAACTCTTCCTTCTGTACTTAAATCTGGTCCATGTAACTCTGCTCTGTTTTAATCTCTATATCTTCAAAGTCCTGCGTTCCTCTCCTTAGTCTCGTAATGTGGTCATCCGCTATTTTCTCTTATAAATGTGGATATTTGCTCTTGTAGTTTAAGGTTTTCCATCTCGTAGTTGTTTTTTAGCTCATCAGTATGTGAGATTTTCTTGGTATTTTTTGCTTTTTTATTTATTTATTTATTTACCGATCATACAACATATAACAGGATAAATCCCAAATAATGTTACATAAGTATATGATCAAACTAAAATTACCTTAATATTGAATCTATACAAAAATATATATAAAAAAAAAAAATAAAACAAGCTAAACAACACTAGTATTTTATCAAACTAAAATTACCTTAATATTAAATCCATACAAAAATATATAAAAAATAAAACAAGATAAAACAACACTAGATGTTAATAGATGTACAATCATAAGTATAAAATTAAAAACAAATTTTACGTGTATAGTAAAGGACAACATTAATCACAATTGAGACATTTTAATGCACAAACAATATTAAAGAAAATAACGATTAGGGGAGTAGGCATCTAAGCTTATTTTTAAGAGAACGTGATGACCCATCTATGTCAAAATTTTGTGACAGGTGGGCATTGAACAGGCTCATAAATCTGTTAGCAAAACTAAATCTACCCACATCTGTACGACTGTAGGATACTGTGAAAGTTTCTGTTTGTCTAGTTTGTCTCAAAGGCACTCTAAAATTAATCAGGGCCAGAACCTTGGGGCAGTCCGTTAAGCCATTCAAGAGTTTGTGCCCAAACGATAATGTTAAAATGGTCCTGCGCGATTCTAGACTGTTTAGGCCCAGTAATTTTAAACGTTCTACATAGGTATATTGCGTTTTATGAATGTTTATCCTAAACAACATGAAATTAACAAACTTTGACTGAACACGTTCAAGTCTTTTTATATGAACCTGATAATATGGTGACCAGATTGGGCTACAATACTCCATGTGACTTCTACACAGCACAAAATAAAGGATTTTCAAAGTCTCCACATTTTTGAACTCAAAACATTGGCGCATCAAAAGACCCCCCATCTTAAAAGCTTTGCCAATCACACTATCAATATGGCTTGTAAAACGGAACTCACTATCAAAGAGCACTCCCAGATCATCAATAAGTTGTACCCCAGGTATTTTTAAATTAAGTGTCAGAGTGTAATCGTGACACACCAGTTGTTTTTTCCTGGAGAAAGTAATTTTTTTACATTTACTGGCGCTCAAAGTCATCCTGTTACATCCGCACCATTCACACAGTTTATCAACTTCACTCTGCAGCAGAATACAATCATTCAGGCTTTTTATTTCGCGAAATATTTTAAGATCATCTGCAAAAAGAAGGTAATGACAATTCTCGAATAAATACGCTACGTCGTTAACAAAAAGAAGAAATAATATGGGGCCCAAATGGGACCCTTGAGGAACACCCGAGTGAACCTCAATGTAATTGGAAAAATGATTGTTATATTTTATAATTTGCTTTTGCTGATTTTAGCTGCTCTATTAACTTATTAGATCTGGTGGTGGAGTTACATAAATTTTCCCTACAGTTAGGACAATAATAAAGTAGGCTTCTTTGTGACAACTTATCTTTGCACAACTTTTACAGACAACATGATTACACGAATCACAGGGATTGCTAAACAATTCATCATCTCTAGGTCTTGCCTTGAAAATGCATGGCTTTTGACAAACCGCACAAGGAGATACCATACTTTAATATATAATGTGGAATAGATAAATTGTAGTTGATTAAATCGAACACCAGAACAATAAATTAAACTTACTAAATGTTGTATAATAAAACAAACGATAACTTATTGTTCTAAAAAATAATAATGGTCGACGAAAAAGGTATCTAGTGTATGACCAAAGACAATACAAACCATCCCACACTCCAATAATAACCTGAGGGATCCAGCAACTCAAGGTATAACCACCTACTCAATTCAGCAGCACACCATAGAACTTATTGGATAGTTCATGGTATATGTATAAACAAACAAATCAGCAAAGGTTAGTAACCTGTCTATCAAAATATTACACACAACAAAACAAAGTAAAAAGGGATTCATAAAAAAAGGGATTCTCCAAACACAATCAGCTGTGAAAAATAGTGGACAATGGCAAAAAATATGCAATATGTGCAAAATTAATAAAGTAAGTAAATCACAGTGGCCCCAGATTCCTTATCAGTAAATTTGCATATTCTGTAGGTAAAGTTGAAGATAAATAGTAAAAGGTACTCCTTTTTTGTTAATATGATGTGAATTTATAAATTTAATTTGGGCTTTAAATATCCAATTTTCTAAGTTATTTAGAAGACAATGAATTTGAGACTTACTAAAAACCCAGAATCCTTCAGCTTTAGAACAGTACTGATCATACAGATTAAAACAAAACCAGTTAAAATTCCAAATATTTACACAGCACACTACACACACTACACATGTTATTATGTTACACATGATATGAAATTACATATACAATAAGACCGAGGTAAATTTTTAAAACACCAAATCCATGGGGTCTCTTTAAATATTTACACTCTGGCTAAGTTATTTCGTGCTGATGTCTATATATTTTTTTGTTGTTTAAATTTGGCTTTTCAAGACGTATGTTTTTTGTAATATTTTTTGTCCTCAATAGGTTAGCCATAATCAAATTTTAATAGACACCCAACCACAATCAATTAACAAGCAGGAACTGCCAAAGTTATTAGAGAAGACCAACATTATTGACATTCCACAAGAAGATGACACCATGAAAAGCTCAGGTAGAATTATTACTAAAATGTGTTAAATTTTGACGTTTCATATATATCTAAAAACTGATACCTGATATACCTTTCCATATAGGATCAGAAACATTGCTAGATACTTCTACTGATGATGGTTCCATATCAGATAAAACTTTGGTGGAAACACAAGAAAACATAATGGAGAGTAGTAGTGATACTACAAGTACTACAACTGAAGCTAGCAGTAATTCAACATATTTAAAGAAATTGTTGGCTGATGCAATGGTAATAATTTATGTCCTATATCGATTTTTTTATTATCTTCTAGTATATAACAAGGTCTGTAGATCACAAAAATGATTATACATTTACTTTACAAAATATCCCATTTCTCTTCATGAAACTATCAAATTAATTGAAGAGAAAAAAAGTTAGACTATAACAATATTTTTTTCTCAGGTCGAGAAATCTCCAGAACCAAAAAGCCCACCAGAGGCTTTTGCAGAATTTTCTGATAAAGGGAGTTCAGTAGACAGTATTGCAACATCTTCTCAGATAGAAATAGTTCAACGAGAAACTTCACCATTGAGCTCAGAAAAATCTGATTTGGTAAAAATAGGATCGGATCACACATCTTGTCACACTTCTTGTAAGAAAGATGTTGGAATAAACCTCAGCAAAAAATTAGCTGTTTTAATTTTGCTTTGTTATGCTAATAATATATATTAATTTTAATGCGCTTTTCAATAGACACAATGATGTAAACAATTAATTTTAAATTTAATAATGCTTATACGTTTTTATGTATGTAGTACTTTTATTAATCTATACATTTTGTTAATTAATTAGGTGATGAACTTGAGACAACTACATCATCAGACATAGAAATAATATCCAGCCCCAATGGTGACTCCAGTAGTACCCAGAGCAGGCAAAGTCCCATCAAGAAAACTCATATAACAGGAAAATCTGAAGAATCATCTATTGACTCTCTGTTGCACAAAATGACTATTAAAAAGGCAAAAGGACACAATAGGGAATTATCAGAAGCATCCAGTATAAGGTAAATTCATCTACATAAATCATCTAATACACATATCAGTCACACAAAAAATAAAAAGGATTATATTCAAACATTCACTATACTTTTGTCATAAAAAAACTAGTTCGTTAGATGAAAAATGCACCAAAATGCTTGTGAAATAAATCTAGTTACCTTCATGTTTGCAAATAAAGTTTGCGACCTCGGCCAGTCAATTTTAGCCCAAGATAAATAGGTTAATAGAAAAATTCTGAGTGGGGTAATGTGTTGAGAAGGTCTTGTAACAGAAATAACGTAAATATCTGAACTTTTTTAGTGATGATTCGCACCCAAATGGCGATATTGATAGGCTGCTGAAGAGAATATCAGAAATGACTGAAATTTTAGAATCTAGAGAAACAAAACTCATTGACATGAACAGGTAAATATATTTATGAACGCTAGTTATATAGTTTTGGTACATATTAAAAGTTTCTTAGCTCTTTAGATATGTTAAACAATTCTACAAAAGTAACTATGGTTGTGTACTTTGTTATTATAAGAGGAGGGTATACTGCCGTGCTAAGAATACTAATTTTGAGATATTTGCATTTTAGTAGATTATTGATATAATAAACAGTTAAATAAGTATTATTGCGAATTTAGCCCTAGTTATAGATTTCTTAAGATTTAGATGAATTTCTTTATTATTTGTTATTTTATTTAAGTGGAATTACCTTAATTTTTATCCATGTAACGACTATAATAGTGTCAAAAATTGTTCTCGAATGTTCTGTTAGGCTTAATTCCTCTCACCCTGTAGTATTTAGATTATTTTAGAATTTTCTAGATCTTTCCATCCCACTTCTGAGACGAAATGTTCCAGATTGGCCGCTACAGAAACACGTAGTTTCTGAATGCACTCCTTTTTATTCAAAACACAACTTACAGGTAAAGACTGGTTATACCTAACACTCATAACTAAGGTAATCTAAAACTTGTCACTGTCTACTTGTTTACACTATGAAGACCATGCCCAGAAATTTGTAAACATTGCAACGGACACGAGGAAAGAGGAGATACTGACGATTTTCATTGCTGAAGAACAACACTTCAAAGCTCTCAAGAGTGGGACTCTAAAATGTTATCCAAAGATCAGCAAGAAGACCCAGATATTGGCTCTATAATTAAGCTGAAATTAGAAAATTCACCAAGACCTTGTTACCAAGAAATTGCAGCCAAATCCCAGAAATTTAAAAGATACTGGGTTTTATGGGATTCTTTGGTGATAAAAGATGGCCTGTTAAAAAGAATCTGGAAAAGTTCTGATGGCAAAAATAACAAATATCAAACGATTTTGCCCTCAAAGAGAATTCCAGAGAATTCCTGAAGTGTTGCAAGCCGTACACAACGGTGTAGGCGTAGGACATTTTGGTGTTATGAAGACTCTTGAAAAAGTTGGAGAAAAGTTTTATTGGTTGGGAAGTCGTACAGATGTGAAAGATTGACGCCGAACCTGCGAGGACTGCCCCGCCAGTAAAGGACCCCAAACTCGTACTTGTAGCAAAATAAAGCAGTACAACGTGGGAGCACCCTTCGAACGAATTGCCGTAGATGTAGCAGGACCATTTCCAGTTAGTAAGTCCAGGAATCGCTTTGTGTTAGTAGCGATGGATTACTTCAGCAAATGGCCAGAAGTCTATGCAATACCCAATCAAGAAGCTATCACTGTCGCCGACGTACTATTTCATGAATGGATTTACCGATATGGAATTCCAAGGGAACTACACTCCGACCAAGGCAGAAACTTTGAATCCGATGTATTCAAAAGCATATGCGGCCTATCAGGAATTCATAAGACAAGAACAACACCCCTTCATCCGTAGTCAGATGGAATGGTTGAAAGATTTAATAGAACTTTGGAGAACTACCTGAAAATCCAAGTTAATGAACAACAAAGTGACTGGGATAAATGTATTCAAACATTTTTACTGGCCTAGCGCTCTGCAGTTCATGAATCCACTGGGAAAACACCTGCCAGTGTAATATTTGGATCTGATTTACAGCTTCTAGTCGACTTCTTGACTGGACGACCTCCTGACAATAAGATAACTACTACGGAATATGTCAGCCAGGTTAGTAAACGCCTCAGAGAAATCCATGAAAAAGTCCTCCATAAATTGCAGATAGAAAGCGATAGAATGAAGTCACGCTATAATTTACGAGCCAATCAAACTGGATTTGCAGTCGGTGAAAAAAAAGTTTGGTTATACAATCCAAAAAGAACTAAAAGACGCTCGCCGAAATTGCAGAAATCATGGGAAGGCCCGTATCGTGTGATGACCCGACTGAATGACCTGGTATACCGGATTCAGAATGCAAAAATGAAAGTGGTGCACCTGCATCGACTAGACCGTTACCAAGATACCGAAGATGTTTGATCGGGACGATCAACTCTGAGAAGGGGGCAATATTGCGAATTTAGCCCTAGTTATAGGTTTGTTAAGATTTAAATGAATTTTTTTATTATTTGTTATTTTATTGAAGTAGACTTACCTTAATTTTTATCCATGTAACGACTATGATAGTGTCAAAAATCGTTCTTGAATGTTCTGTTAGACTTAATTCATCTCACCCTGTAGTATTTAGATTATTCTAGAATTTTCTAGATCAAGCCATCCTTTTCTAAAGGCTATATAAGCGCGCCGCGAGGCCACATTTAGTTTCAGTTTAGTTTGACATTTCAAAGTGTAAACAAGTGACGAGTTTTAGATTACCTTAGTTACGAGTATTAGGTATAACCAGTGTTTACCTGTACTACCTGTAAGCTGTGTTTTGAATAAAAAGGAGTGCATTCAGAAACTACGTGTTTAAGTACCGACCAATCCGGAACAGTATTATCAATGGCTATTAACCAATAATTTCAAAATATTTCTATATAAAACCAAATTTACGGTTTTTAAGAAAAAAAAAATAAAATGGTGCATAGTATCTTGTTGTATTATAAAGAGTACCCTAGGGACTTTAATATATGAGTTATCAAAAAACTTTAAATACAAATTTTTTTTTGGTTTGGCAATTGTTAGAATTTACAAACACAACAGACAAAAGGTGATCAGAGAGTTAACAAATGAGCATCAACTTCATTATACCTAAAACTAAAGCTAAGAGACTTATTTTAGGTTAATATCTATACAATTCATAAATGTCATTATGTTGAATAAATAAATAAAACAAATATTGCTTTTAATATTACCAAATCAGTTTTTTGTAATTCTGATAATAGACATGTTTTAGTTTATGTTTACTAAGTAATTACAAATTATGTAATTTTGCTTCTTGTAGATACATGGATTTTTTATTCCATTCTCCACAGTACATTTAACATATAAATGTTTTAGGAGAAATGCAGAACTTCAGGAACAAAATTCTGATTTAAAGAAACAGCTTGATTGTGTTCTAACTCAGCAACTTGAAACTGCTGATTTGTCTCAAGTTACAGAAGAATACACTCAAAGGTTATCCGCATTAGAGAAGAAATTTCAACAGGTAACTGTCCTTAAATGTAGATTTTGAAGATCATATTTGATAATCTAAGAGATTCTTAAAATCGTTTATTTTTATGTTAATAATATGGTGTTATAAAGCAATAGAAATGTTTGTATTTGTTTCAGGCTATAAGGGAAAAAGATACTTTGAGAAAACAACTGGATCAAGCAAAACTAGATGTAGCAGCTAGAATGAGTAAAGGCGAATTGGAGTCAGCGATATCAGAAAAGGACGTAGTCATAAAAGAGCTCAGAGAGGAGGGAGAGAAATTGTCTAGGCAGCAACTGCAACATTCCAATATTATTAAAAAATTAAGAACAAAAGAAAAGGAACACGAAGGGACTATCAAAAATTTAAAGTAGGTTTATGATGTTTTAACCCACTCACAAGCTTTGACACAAATTATAAATTACATTGACGTTCGTTTATCGTTTGTTTATTTTTTTTCTTGTCTCGGAAACTTTGTTTATTTTAGCAGTATAAAACTATATAAATTGTGTTCTGTGTTAATGAGTTTTTTATTGGGACCTTAGGTACCTGCATAAATGAAGACAGGACACTAGAAGGCAGGAAACGGACGAAAAATACATTGTAAATATCGTTATTTTGTTTTATTTTTTGGTGGTTACTGTGTGGGTCATAATTGTACAAAAGTAGTACAAATAGTCGACTATGACGTCATATGAGGACGGATGTTATCCGTGATATAGGTGTTTCATGAGTTGAAAATCAAGTATGAGCTTCAATGATAACACACAGAATAGTGAAGATGGAATAAATTATTGTTTTAAGTGCTGCTTTGAACTTTAAATGTAAACAGAACTGAACTGGCTAATATTTTACTGTTTGCTGTTGATTTACTTCCTACTTTTGAATATTTTTAACTATTGATATAATAAATAATAGGGTAAATATCTTTTCTATTTTAAAATGACTGAAACTGATACTCTTTTTAAATGCTGCCCTAAGTTTAAAAAGACTGAAAATTATTTTTGCGTGGTATGTGCTAATATTTACATTTACCCTGCTGGAAAGGCATACAATTTTATGTTCAACCAAGTGCAAAGATAAAATTGGTGATGACAAAAGAAATACAGATTGGGAAACTTAAAAGTGCAATGAATGACATCAGGTTAAAAAACGAAGAAGAGATTACAGATTTAAAACATATGTACGAATCAGAAAAAAAGGAGCTTAAAAATGAGATTGAGCGGTTGACTAAGAAGCTGAATGAAAAAGAAAATCACTATCAAAGGGAAAAAGGCGCACCCAGGATTTTACAGACGAGGTTTTTGCTGCTGAATCTCGTTTTGTAGAGCCACTGAAAGAGAAAATGGAATATATTACAAAACTTAACCAAGAGATAGGCGATTACAAGAGAGAAAAACTAGAATTCTAAGAGGAATTTAAAGCCAACGTAGAAAGAATTCGCACAATGAAAATCGAATTTGAGGACTTAATCAACATTAACAAAAACATGATTGACTCAATAAGGGTGCTAGAATGTGATAATAGGTGCTATCTTGACGAAGTTTGCGAATTGCGTGAGAAACTGAAGTTGATTGATAGCAAATCCAGTTCTGATTCGTGTTCAGAATTTGCAGGCAAAATTACGAATGGAATAAATATTGGATCAAGAGAAAGCTATAATAAAAAATCGCAACTACTTCTTGTTGGAAACACATTTAGCATCAAAGGCTGTCTTATAAAAGTGGCTTTATGATTACAGATATGATTTCTACAGCGATTAGCTATAGTGTAAACTTCTCAAAGGACGATTTTGTAATTATTTTTGTAGGATGTGAAAATGCTATATGGGGTAAATCTATTAAGAAAGAAGATTTAAATGATCTTTCAAATCTTTCTCTGAAAAGTAATCTGATAATAGTAGGCTCTGCATTTGCTTCTGAAAATAGAAAGATTTTAAATAATTTTATTTACGAGAATAATAGCACTATCCATAATTTTATTCACAATGATTCAAATAATTCAGTGTATCTCAATTTGGATAGTTTCATGCATCGCAATGAAAGATCTTACTCTGCTCAGCCTTTCTATAATAGTAAAATTCTTATTTGCAAATTTATTACGCTACATCTCCTATTATCAATGATAAATATAAAAACAAATACACACATGTAAATTCTTCAGAGCAGATTAGTAACCTCAACATAATGCAGAAAAATCGGTCAGACAAAACTTTTTTAGAACAAATCAACATCGAAATATAACTTTCTTGCTTTTAAGCATACAGTCGATAAAAAATAAAACAGACGATATGTTGCTGTTTTTGGACAGTGTAGATTATCCAGATGTAGTACTTTTGACCGAGCATTGGCTTGGCTGCAATGAGACAATAGCTTTAGACCAGTATATTCTCTTAGCAAAATATTCTAGACCAAACACTACTAGATTATCCAGATGTAGTACTTTTGACCGAGCATTGGCTTGGCTGCAATGAGACAATAGCTTTAGACCAGTATATTCTCTTAGCAAAATATTCTAGACCAAACACTACTTATGGCGGTACCCTGATATTATTGAAAAAAGACTTTCTTACAGCAAATTCGTTTATGGACTTTGATAGATTTTGTGACATGCAGATTGAAAGAGAATTTGAATTTTCTATAATACATGACAACAAACTTAATACGTATATTATTTGTCTATATCGTTCTCCGAATACAGATGTAAATTTATTTATTTCTAGATTAGAGCAACTATTATCGCGTTTTCCATTACTTAAATTACCAAATCTTGACTTACACGAGGTCTTAAGGTGTCAGCACATAATATGCAATTACTTCACAAAATCCGCAAATACTGTCTGCATAGTGAAAGGTTTATGTCATATTACCGTACTTATCGAAAGGTTTATAGAGACACCATTAAGAAAGCAAAACAAAATTATTTTTCTATGAGAATAAATCAATCTAAAAACAAACAAAAAGAAAGCTGGAATATTATCAGCGAGCTGAGTGGGAGAGAACAGGTGGCGAGTGAATGTGGTGTAAAGTGTGATGTCTTAAATCAGTTTTATTGTTCAATTTCCACAACGTTTACAGGAAGTATTACTTGTTCTACGGATGCTCTGGAATATTTGCAGGACATTTCCGTTCAGCATTCGTTTCATCTTCACCCAACCAATATAGATGAGTTAAAGAGAACGATATCTGACATTAGAAATGCAAATTCATCTGGGTGGGACAATATATCATTGAGGGTTATACGGGAATTACCAGATATCATGCTTCATGCTCTAGTAGGAGCCATTAATGTATCTTTTTCAACAGGAAACTTCCCCGAGTGCCTGAAAAGGGCAAAAGTTATGCCAATCTTTAAGGGTGGTGATCCTGAGGAACCCTCAAACTTTAGACCAATCTCCTTAATTCCCACATTGTCTAAAATAATTGAAAAGTTGGTTAAGAAGCGCCTTGTTAATTATTTGAATGACAACGGAATACTTAGTGCCTCTCAATTCGGTTTTCAGTCATCGAGGAATACCAATGATGCTATATACGAATTTTTGGAGAACCTGTACTTGGGTTTGAATGATGGTGAAGGAGCTGTGGCAGAGTTCTGCGATCTGTCCAAGGCATTTGATTGTGTAGATCGCGGAATACTGCTGAGCAAGCTGAAGATGTATGGTTTTGGTGACACAACAGTGTCTTGGTTTGCGTCATATCTGTCTCAGCGCGTACAGTCTGTGATAGTTAAAAATGAAGAATCAAACCTTCTAGCAATCGAGAGTGGTGTTTCCCAAGGACCAGTTTTGGGACCTTTGTTGTTCTTGCTTTACGTGAATGATCTTGCTAGTGTAAACATAACAGGTAAAATCACTATGTTTGCTGATGACACGACAATACTTTGGTATCAGAAAAGTAAGGAACTTCTTGAGAATACGGTGGCTGAGGACTTGACAATAATCAAGGAGTGGTGTAATGCAAATCGCTTATCCCTTAACATATTGAATTGAGGTTTGATCAGCATATAGAAAGCATTTGCACTAAAGTAGCGAAAGGCTGCTTTGCAGTGCGAGTTGTAGCACGCGAACTGGATTTCCCTACAGCAAAGAATGTATATTTTGCACTTGTGGAATCGCATTTGCGTTACGGCATTTGTTTCTGGGGTTCTTGCGCTAGATATTTATTTAATTCTATCTTTATTCTTCAGAAGCGAGCACCACGAGCTTTATGTGGTGTAAAAAAACGGGAATCCTGCAGACCTTTATTTTGTAGTCATAAGATCCTTACACTGCCCAGTATCTTTATTTTGGAGACAGTGTGCTTATTGCATAAAAAATTCGGGGATCAGATCAGTATCACGACTGGACCATATTTAATGCGTAGAACACATCAAATTCCTCTGCCAATACCCAATGCAGCACTTACCAAAAGATCGTTATTTTATAATAGCAGGAAGATTTTTAACCACCTTCCCATCCAATTGAGACAAATAGATAACTACAAATCTTTTAGAACACAAGTAAAAAGCTTTCTGGTTGAAAGAGCCTATTATTCAGTAGACGAGTTTCTAGAATCCTTATTTTAAAGAAAAAATGTAAAAAAAACAAAAAAATATACATATATATTTATAATTGAATTTTGTCGTTCTTGTATTCTATTGTTTTGTGTATATCATCGACCACATGACTTATATGTAGTTTAAGTTTCTTTTTGTTTAGTATTAGGATTTTAGCTTTGTCAATGAATTTTGTTTATGACAATAAAGCCATGTTTGAGTTTGAGTTTGAATACAATTAATTAAAAACTAAATATCGCTGGTTTGGATGAAGCAAATTGAATAATTTTTTTGTATGTTGAATAGGTAACTATATTACTTTCACCTGAGACTGTATAACATTAAACAAAAATGTATCATAAACAGCTGATCTTAAGCACCATAAGAAAGCATAATGAAATATTTCAAAATCCTGCCTATACTTATGAGAATCCCATGGATTTTAGTCCTTGTTGACATAACATTAAATCAATTTGCTTCTTATTATACCCAATTTTTGATCATCCTGCATAGTACTGTTGCAAAAAAAAATTCTTGCTCAAGTTTTTGACAAATCATTTAATTAGTTTTAACAAGGAGAGCTGCAAATTTCCATTAAAATAGTTCTTGCTGTAAAGATAAAGGGGATAAAAAATTTTATAAAAAAATAAATCGACTAAAAAACACATAAAAGGAAAAAATAATATTTTATGCCATTTTGGAAATTTCACTTTATGAAGTCTGTATCCGATTAACACCTAATTAAGAAATCATTTTTCTTCGGATTAGACCCTGTCAAAATAGAATCATTTTCCCTCGTTTCGCTTTCGATTGCACGAGGCATCTTCAGGGCTCTTTACTTCACTATGTCGAAACACAATGTTCAGTGTTGTGTTGACCACGCGACGTAGTTGTCACATTATTGCCATGGATTTATTGACTACCTGGTCGACGTGTGGTTTCCACGTCAATTTACTATGCATAACCACCCCGAGATATTTGACCTCTTCCTTCAGGGGCAGAGGTCTCTGGTACAGGGTTGGTGATCTGGATCCTACAAACTTCCTTTTCCTGGTGAAGAGTATGAGCTGCATCTTGTCTGGATTAAGTAGGGGTCCCGACTCGGTACACCATTGTTTAATTATCCTACACTCCACTTACATTCAATAATCCGGTCGGGTATGGCTTTGAGAGGCAGATTTCACCCAGTTTATTAGAACATCTGCTGCTCCTCTAGTCTGCAAGGCTCTGCAACTGGTTTATACCATGGCTTTATTAAAGGCACCTTCCACGACTGCTATAGCTCTTTCCGCTTTCTGCACCATGACATGGAGAGCAGTCTCTGTGGACTTACCCTTGCAGCGTGCATGTTGATTCCTTTGCAGTGAGTCTATGAGACATCCTTTATTAGGAATCTGTCCACCATCTTTTGTAAGGTTTTCATTAGGTAAGACGTCAATTGGTCTGAAGGATATAGGAGCTCTGTAGTCTGTCATCATCGCCTTAGCAATTTTATGGTTGCCTGAAACACCTCCAAACGAGGAAGGAGGGTATATAGACCTGCCTGAATCATTGGGAGAATAAATCCATCAGAAACTGTTGCCTTGTAGGGACTAAATTCCCCCACTGGTCAATTTATGGATTCACTGATCACAATTACCCCAGTGAGGTGCCAGTCCACTTCAGGGTTAGTCATCTCTTCTGGGATCACGACCTGGTTGCCCTCTCCTGGAAAGTGGGTGCTGAGTAGAAAATCTAGAGCCTCATCTCTATTAACAGTCCAAGTATTATTACTTTTCATCAAGACATCTATTTCCTTCTTGTTAGAGTCCAAAAACTTAAGGAGATAGTGTTTAGCTCCCCTCAAAACTTCCGCCAGCTTGTTCTTTTAGTATGTCTGAGCTCTTTCTTGAAGTTCCTTCTAGCTTCTAAATAAACTCCCTTATCATATCATCCTGTCGGCATGGATTTAAATATAAATAATAATTATAAGTTAAATTACTATTAATTAATGGCAATACTCACCAGGAATAAAAGATACAACAAAAGTGGCTTCCTAAAAGGACAGATGTGAAGATTAGATGCCACAAAACTTGATAAAAACAGAAATATGAACAATATAAAATGACCATAATATTGACATCCAAATCCTTGACGTTTTAGAGCTTTGACGTGAAAACCCTGCCTATATATTTGACTAGCAAGTTCGTTTTGGTAATTTAATCTTTTAACATATATCTTGATAGTATATATATTCTGAAGACATCATGTTTTATGCTTCTCTTTTATTAATTATTTATGGAATACTAATCAAAAAGAGAAATATGATGTTTAAAAGAGACATCTTTGATATTTTCATTGTTTTATGATGCATGGGAAAACAATACATACTGTATTCTTAGCAACTGATCTGTAGTTTAGTAAATTCATAAAAGGAAATTTTATGGATTCATTGTTTTCCAGGGAGACAAACGAGAGCCTGTCTCTTGAAACAGAACGTCTGAAGAAATCTTTATCTGCAAAAGAGGAAGTGGAACGTACGCAGATCGAAGCTGTGCATAATCTCACCACCAAGAATAAGAAGCTGGAATCCGAAGTAGCTAAACTAAAAAGTCAGCTAGATGATCTGACTCAGAAATACGACACTACCAAAAAGTCCTTAGATGCTGCCAAGAAAGAACTCGTAGATAAAAATAAGACTAGTTCTGAACTGCTGGCTCGGCAGCAACTACTGGAGAGTTTAGAAAACGAAAAAAGAATGACAGAATCACAAAATGAAGAGGTAAGTATACTCTCCCAACTAGCATTTCATATTTTTATTAAAGTTGTACAATATTCTTACAGCAAATACCAAAGGATTAAAAGCGGTATAAATTGCACCCTGAAACGTTCTTACAACCGTTTATACCGTTTCTATAAGTGCCGAATCGGCAGGCAGAAACTTATAGAGTAAAATTGCTCTATAAGTTCCCTTGTAGAAGTGCTGATTTAGGTTATCAGGTTAACTTTGTAACAATATAATAACTTATCTTAATGCTTTAGAAAACATAATGCACAATAATTGAGCCATTATTGTCAATTATGCTCTGCAATCTTGGAGACACTCTGGAAATTAGGGCTTTGGCATACTGGTTATTTATCTGACCCCAAGTTTCAAATATCCTTTGTCACAGTTTTCCTTGATTTCTTGAGGGAAAACCGTATACATGACTTTTGTCATTTTCCCCCACACATTTTCTTTCGGAAGCACATGGTAATATATTTATTTTTCAAATCAAATACTGACCGACGGCAGCATTGACTGGCCTAAAATATTACAATAAATGGGCCCAGTCAATCTTTCATTGAGAACTTGGGCCTCTGGCGCTTATCCTTGCCCAAAAATTTACTGAAAAGCAGTTGCTCTGATTGTTTTATTGGTATATTGTTCATTATATCTCATACCAATGGGCCTAAAACCTAGCAACTACTGGAGAGATTAGAAAACGAAAAAGGAATGACACAATAACAAAATGAAGAAGTAAATATACTCTCCCGCTCCCGCAAAGTGAGTGAAGTGGTCTCTAAGGGTTATTTATAAGTAGCAAAAACATATAAATGTTTCAAGTAGTCTTACTTACAAAACAAATAAAACTTTTAATATGAAATATTAACAGCAAAACTGCTTTCTTTATTCCTTTCTCTTTACAATATACCCTTTGTTGTGTAGGACTTAAAATTTGGAAGAACATTATAGAGTTATTATCTTGAGACTTTGTAACATTGTATATACTGATTTTTTAGTGCGAGCTCTGTTTTATTTATTTTTATTTATTTTACTAAACTAACGGATGAACCATTTTACAATCTTAGCAATATAAACTTAAAATTAGATGGGCAGTAGAAAATACCTAATAACTAAATAAACAAATAACAATAGTAAGCCTATTTGAAACAGTCAATGAACCTAGTTTTAATCAAGTAAGCAACATCTTTTTGCAAGCAGTCTTAAAACCAGGCAGGGTGCAATTAAACACATCAATCTCAGTGGTGCCTAACACAGAACAAGTTATAGTTTCGCAACGCTCGAGAAGGAACATTACGTTGTATTGATGATAAGACTTCAGGACAGCCTGTCAGGCCATTAATAATTTTAAAGACGAAATCCAGGTCAAACAGCAAGCGCCTATCACTAAGCGTGTTCAAACTCATAATTTGTAACATGTGGGTTCGATGATATTCTTCCATGTTAATGTTAATTTGTTCTGAACCTTTTCGATAACATCAGTATGGGATTGGTAGTGGGTGACCACAAAACAGATGCATATTCGAGATTGGATCTAACTAAAGCACTGTAGAGGATTTTGCCAGTATTAGCAGAAAATTCAGAGCAATTTCTCAATACAAAACCCAACATCATCATACCCTTGAGACCAACCTTAGAGATATGTTCACGGAAACTTAGTTTCTCGTCAAATAAAACTCCGAGGTCGCTGACCATATTAACACACTCCAATTCAACATTATTTATGCTATAGTGCACAGGGCATTCAAATCATTCTGAAGGATTACTCCTTCCTCAAGTTGCTCAATCGGCCAGTATAGCTTTAAGGCATCTGCAAACATGCTGCCCTTACAGTGGCAAACTTGATCAATAATATCATTAACAAATAAATTGAAAAGAAGAGGGGTACAGTGAGAGCCTTGGGGCACTCCAGAGAATACATGGATCAG
This sequence comes from Kuschelorhynchus macadamiae, assembly GCA_030620095.1. Classification (NCBI taxonomy): domain Eukaryota; kingdom Metazoa; phylum Arthropoda; class Insecta; order Coleoptera; family Curculionidae; genus Kuschelorhynchus; species Kuschelorhynchus macadamiae. The sequence goes on from JAUTXW010002103.1 coordinate 2,943,268, forward strand.
GGAGGAAATGTGAATAGATTTTGTCACACTGTGTCCTGCCAGTAAGAAAGCTTTCCAGCCACTCATCCATGAAGAAAAACCCAACACTTTAACCTTTGCAATTAATAGCTTAAAGACAACCCTATCGAAAGCCTTGGAGAAGTCAATGTAAATTGCATATACCTGAATTTTATTTTCCAAGGCGTATCTAACAAGGTTAACAGCGGTTGATTTAATTTTAGAGAACCCATACTGTTCGTTATGCACTAAACCCCTGCAAGCCCAGCTAAGTTGATCATACACTAAACTATCAAATAACTTAGATAATGCTGACTGGACACAAACTCCTCTGTAATTCCTAATATCATCCGCTTCACCTGACTTAAAAATCGGAGTTATGTAGCTGTGCTTCCATAGATCTGGAAAAATGGAGTTTTGAAGAGACATGTTAAATATTTTATGCAAAGGTTCAACCAAGGTACATATACAGTTTTTAATGAATATGTTAGGTATGTTATCAGGGCCATAGCTGACCCTATCCGGAAGAGCAGAAATCTTATTGTAAATCTCTAGAGTAGAGACACCTTGAACAGAAACATCACCGGTGTTATTTAGGTTGTAGTCCGGAACAGGGCAATCTGAGCTAACATACACGCTTGAAAAATGCCTCGCAAACAAATTCACAATTTCGCGACCGTTCTGACCAACTTCACCATCAAAATGCATACAATTAGGAAATCTATTAGATTTACGCCATTCATTGACATGCTTCCAGAAGTACTTAGGATTCTGTGTAAAAGATCCTCCAACTGCACCAGATGTGCTTCAGGACATCTGGCAGACTCCAACTTACACATTGCACATAGCTCAGAAAATTTTGCATAGTCATCCTGACTGCGGGAAACCATGAATTTTCTATGCGAAGCCTTTTTCTTAATAACAAGATTTTTCAATTTGGGGCTGAACCATTTAGGGAAATTCGAGTTTTTACTTCTCTTTCAAGGGACGAACACATCCAGGCAGTAATTCAAAACCTCATACAGTCTTTCAACAGCCAGGCAAACATCAACCCCATTAAAAAGAGCATCCCATATTCATAGTAGAACTCCTCGTAATGTAGATACTCGACATCAGTCGAAATTTTAAAGCAATAAGGTTCGTGATGCACACTACCTGGTAGCAAGACATCACTAGCAATGATAGGCTTAATATAAGAAAGGTGAGAGAACAACAAGTCTAAGAATGTATTACAGCTGTTGGGTGTACAGTTCACTTGAAACAAATTTATGAAGGCAAAAACCTCGGCAACATTTCGGGCATGACAATTCTCAGGGCAACGGACCATGACACCATAAGCATTGTTTTCCCAAGAGGCATCAGGTAAGTTATAGTCGCCAAATAAGGTCAGCACAGCTGACGGGTTATTCGTTATTACCTCCTATACAGCCAAACAGTGCTGTTTTATTGTGAAAAAATATATATAATTCCAAGTGATATTATGATAATTTATTTAAAGTAATTAAAAAATGAAGAAATAAATCATATTATTGTAATATGTGGAACCTTTCGCTTCTAAATGCAGCCATATTGCGGCAAACAGAGCTTAAGTTAAGTGATGTAGCCGACTTAATAGGGACATAAAGATCTACATTTTACTTTTAGAAAACCTTTACTCATTCCAAGAAAAAAAACGTGTTATGATATGAATCAGCTTTCACTAACTGTTCTGTACTTAATTTATATAAGTAAAAGTTGGCGGAAATAAAAGACATTATATATCCAGTTTCTTATTACAATACTATATTTTTTTGTTAAATCAAAGTATAAGGCTTAGGAACTTGTTAAGTCGCAATTATTAATTCTAGTCTACGTCTGATTTAATACGAAATGCTTAATTTTCTTCCTAAATAATTTGGTTTTTGATATTTGTTTGTAATGGTCTGGCAAATCACTATACATTTTTACTCCCTCATAATAAATCGACCTTAAACCAATATTGGACCTTACTTGAGTTAAATATATACTATTATGATGCATAGTGAGGTAAGAATGAATATTCAAGAGTAATTGAAAGAAGCTAAAATCATGGTACTCCTATGTACAGAAAAGCTATGTTGCATCAATGGCTTACAGAGATCTTCAATTGAAAGTAGTGCTATATAGGGTGTGGAAGAATGCGATGTAAAAATGTAAAATTTTACTTCATTGTAATGACATTTAGAGGATTTGGTTGATATCTCGGGACATATATAGTGGTAACTGCAGTATGAGAAGCTATTCCTTGAGTTTATTAAAAACTTGGTGGATGCCGAGAAGAACAGCAGAATTTTGCGTGTGCGAGGTGGGCCTAGTCGATACTAAATTATTAATTAATAATATCTACCGTTCTTTTTGAACTTAGATAGATAGATAGAGAGTGTGGAGGGGTGACTTGCGCCAACCTATTACTTAGGCCTCTCAGGTGGACCCATTGTAACCTCCTTCGGAGTTTTACTCATCAAGCCAGCCAACAGCATTGATGTAGTTCAGCACCGTAGCGGCCGAGCAACCCCCATAATGGATTTTCTGGTATTTACAAGAGCTGGGCAGTAACAAAGAACATGTTCATCAGTCTCGTCGTCCTCGTTACAACTTGGATCCGAGAGGACGCCCAATTTGTGAAGGTGTTTGTTTAGCTTACAGTGTCCCGTTAGCATTCCTACAAGTCTTCCAAGATTTCCTCGAGTGAGCCCGAAGGGGTACTCTGTTCGAGAGGTCTCAAGGTCGCGAATTGCGGCACCTGAGTGTCTAAAGTTAAATTAAAGTCCGGTCTCACACTCCCAAGCCAGCTCCAGATGGTTCTGCGAGGCGTCAGTGTAGATATGTCTGCCTCTTTTCCTCTCTCTTTTTTTGAACATTAAATTCGAAACTATTTCTTTATGGCTTGAGAATATATCCTAATTATTTGAAATTTATACTTCATGCAGTTTTATTGAAGCTTAAAATTGGAAAATTTATTTAAATTGAAATTTATTTAAAAAAAAACGGACGTTTTGAAAATTGCCTGTAACTTTTTTCTAAAAAAAAATGCAAAACCGCCAAATACGTTACGACATAGGGTCCAAATCCTCGAAATGTTATTACGATAAAAGTTCTAGAATTACTGATGCAATGGTGTAGAGAGTTAAAGTTTTACATTTTTACATTGCATTCTTCCACACCCACAATAGCGCTAAAAATACTTGTTATTGAAGACCACCCTAAGCCATTTAATTCAGCATAATGATCTTTCGGAACATTTTTAAAAATCGGCTAAGGCGTTTCTGAGATACAGTCTCCTACAAATGACGATAAAATTAGCTGTACCTACTAATTCCGTGAGCAGTTTTGTAGAGCAAAAATGCCTATGAAGTAATTTTGCTGTAAAATAGTGTTGTATATACGTTCTTGCAGAAATAAAGGAAAATTAATTAGGATTATAACGTTGATGTAATAAAATTTTACACTTTTTAAAAATTACAGCTATTTAGCTTCTAAAAATAAATTGAATGATCGGGGACTTTTATATAAAGCAACATTGTTTAGTTGGAGCTTTTGTACAGCCTTTATATACCGAAATTAATGAAGGAATTATAAGGGTAGATTGGTAGTTAAGCTGTCTATTTTTTATCAGTATTAAATAACGTGGAATAGTTTTTTACATGTTTTTGTTTCAGGTTATCAATCAACTGGATGATCTACGTTATCAAATAAGGCAGGCAGAAGAAGATCACGTAAATAAAGAGCAAAGACTGAAGCAGGAAAACAGTAACCTCCTAAGGAGGTTGGAGGAAGCAGAAAACCGAAACGAAGAACTGTCACAGTCCGTGTTAGAAGTGAGTAAACCGCTGGTTAGACAGCTGGAGAACTTGCAGGCGACTCATAATTTGAAGATGGCTAGTTTTGAGAAACTCGAACAAGAACTTAGAGTAAAGATTAGTAAGTAACTAAATATTTAAGGTTTTCATATAAAGAAAGCATGGTTTTAGGGATTATTAGATCTTGTCAAATTGGAATTACTATCGCCTTGGATTGCACGAGGCATCTTCAGCGATCTTTATTTCGATAGATTTGAACATTGAATGAGCGTGGAGAGATTCAGGCCGGCTTTTATACCCGACTTGTGCTCGCCACACCGTGACCCTGTGTTAAGATCGGTTTCCACGAGTGATGTAGACCGTAAACTGTATATCAAAGATTTCTGTATATTGTATGTTGAAAATTTCAGTAGATTCTCTAATTTTTCGTTTATAAAATCCTGAAAGCGACGCTAGAACTTTAGTTGCTTCCAGATATTTTGGATAATAATAATCTTGATAATTACTTAAAAGACCTAGTGGAAGATTATCTTACATCTACTTATTGCATTTTTTAATATTTTTAATGGATTTTTTAAAGTGAATAAGAAGGGATATTAACATGTTTTTTTTCACAGATCTCTTACAAATTTTATTGTATAAAGATCTCTTTACTCTGTCATTGGATATTTATAAATATGTATGATCTGAACGCCCAGTGTCTATTATTGTTAGCCAATTTGGGCCTCTTAGGTCGTTTTTGTTTAAGTTGGTTAAGACTTGATTGATTTTAACGTGTTTTATTAGGCATTTTCAGATAATTAACCTTAGTAGTAGTAGGAAAATAAATAAAATAAGAAAAAGAAACATACATACCTAACAATCTAAACCGGTTTTCAGGTCGGAAAAGCTAAATAAAAAAGGATTAATTTTTGGCTTAAACAGATAAACAAGCTGGAAAGTATAAAATAATGTTTCACATTTGTCAATATGTTTTTTTTTTGTATGAAAAATCACGCTATTCGAAAAATAGGCCCTGTGCGAAAATACATTTTTAATGGAAAGTTAGAAGTTAGCTTTTTATTATCCATAATACTTATGGCTAATAAAAATGTACTATAGTCAAAAGCAGTGTTATCGTGTGGGTCATACGATTTATCAGCGACAACCTTTTTAAGTTTGTTTTTCTTTTATTACGTGTAATCATATCCTCCACATAAAATCCGGAAGATGAATTAGATAGCCCTTGCAAAAATCTTTAAGCGATGTCACTTCAAAGTCAGATTGACAAGTCAGTGACAAAATGAGTAATAGAAAACAATTTTCGGGTTTTTTGCATCCACAAGCGAAAAAAATGGTATTAAATCTAATAAAATATTACGAAAATGAAAATTCACCGGCCAATATCCAGGAGACAGTAGAAAAAGCTCTGGGGCGGTATAAGGACTGTGCAGAAAATTGCATAATTAACTACCAAAGAAGATTAAGAAATGTACACAAAAAAAGCCAAAGGCAGAAGACTTAGAGCAGGTTCTTCAACAGGATTTCTCCCAGGTGCAAGTTTACTGTTTTCTTCAACATCCAAAAGCATGGACTACCATGAATTGTGAACTGTTTAAAAAGTGGTTAAAAGAACAACTGATTCCAAATTTAGACGCTCCATCTTTTATCATTCTGGACAATGCATCTTATCATTCAAACTTGAATAAACAACCTATCTCATCCTGGAGAAAAAGTGATATTTATGACTGGCTAATAAAACAAAAACAAAATCCTTTACCCAATATGCTGAAACTAGAACTTCTTTTATGGGCAAAATCTATTAAAAAATCAACAATATATGCAGTAGATGAAATATTACGGGAAAATGGACTTGAGGTTTTACGACTCCCGCCATATCATTGCCAGTTTAACACAATAGAATTAATATGGGCTGGGGCAAAATCATATTACGAAAAACACGTGAACGATGGTCTTACATCAGATGAAGTGCAAATTGTTTGGCAAGATTCATTAAATTATATTACGCCGAAGTACTGGAAGAAATCTGTGGAACATATGGAGAAAGTAATATTTATTTATTTATTTCAACGGAAAATCCATTTTTACACAAATGTATATATAATAAATTATAGTAATACATAAACATGATCTATAATAAACATTAAACAAAATTTACAGTAAAACAAAATGAAGTGAAAGAAAAACATAGTAGAATCACATAGGTTGTTGATATATATATATATATATATATATATATATATATATATATATATATATATATATATATATATATATATATATATATATATATATATATATATATATATATATATATATATGGGATTGGTGGAATCGAGAACGAGTTCTAGATGTCCAAATAGCACCATTGATCATTGCGCCATTTGAGAAGATGAGGACTTTTTAAGTGAAGATGATATTTTTTAGTCTATAATATTAAAAAGTTTCTGAAGGATTATATTAGTCTTTGACGTGTATAAATCATAAATTGCATTATGAATATTCATTTTTGCATCGTAACTTAAGTCTTTTGCCTAAGTCTTGGATTTTTTCGTGAACATTTCTTAATCTTCTTCGGAAGTAAATTATGTTTTTTTTCATGCACAAGTTTCTGTACATTCCTTATACCGATTCTCAGAGCTTTTGCCACTGGCTTCTGGATATTAGCCAGTGAATTTTAATTTAAATTTTTTTTTATTACATTTGACACCATTTTTTTGCTTACTTGTTTAGTACATTTGTACTTTTGTAGGCAATAAATGAATAATTATAGAATACTTATTCCAAATTTAAAGCGTGTTTAAAATAAGTAAATTTTTTTATTAACTATAGGACAAAATTTGATATATAAAAATCAGTAAAATCGCTATATATATATATATATATATATATATATATATATATATATATATATATATATGTATGATAAAAAAAATCTCACTTTCATTAAGTGGCTGTATAAACAGAACATATCCTGATTGTTCCACTGATTCGAACCGTCTTCCGACTTTATTAAGGCGCTTGCCATTTTGTATATTTTTGTTTTTGCCAACCAAAAAATTTTAACCAACTACATATTTAGCGAATCTTCTTATTTAGTCCCTCGGCATTTAATATATAAAATAATATTAAGTGGCTATCTTAATAATATTGTGTAATATAATAAAAAAAAACTGTTTTCTTTCTCCCTGTATATTTGTAAATAGCCCATCGAGATTTAATAGCTCGATAAAAGAATCACACAACATTTTGGTATTCACTGTGTTTTCTGATTTGATTCATAATGTTGGTGACCTTTGGACCCGCACGATAAGACTGCATTGACTATACTTATATAAATTTTTAGGTGATCTACAAAGTAAATTTCAAGCTTCATCCAGCTTGGAGCGGTCTACTAAAGAGGAATGTATCGGCGTAAGATCAAAGTTAGCAGAGTTAGAAGGTCAATTAAATACTGCCCGTCATGAGGTCGAAATGAATAAAATGCATTTAGAACAAGTGAAAACTGAAAGGCAAATATCAGAACAAGATTTAAAAAGGTGCGTTTCATTATTACATTTTCATATTACAAATCTTTTTACTATTTACCTTTTAATAAATGTTACAGAATAGCTGATATTCTGTGTGTAGTGTGTAAGCTTTTTGCCGGATCAAACGAAACTAAGCAGATGAAAGGTAAAGCTGGATTAAAATTATAATTTTTTGAAATTTATGAGCAATGTTGCAACTCTTATTAACAAACCGCCTCTCCTTTGAATATATAACACGCTTTTATTGCTCTGTAATTTTGAAATCGTACATATTTCTCTAAGAGACCTGATTATAAGAATTCATAGAAAAGAATAAACTAGTCTCGGTCTCAGTCAGAGACAAAAAATCTTTTACTTTAAAATTGATTTCGTGACACGTGTTTCGATCTTACGGTCATCATCAGGCCTAAAATATCCGAAAAACTTTAATTACATTTACAAAAAGGATAAAAAAGTTAATATTACCTTATAACTAGATGGCCACTACAAATTAAAACAGAAAACAACTACAATACAGTACACATATTGGACGAACACTGGGTTGCAAATAATGAAATATTGTTATATAATTTATAATAAAAAGTTATTGCTTAGACCGAGAATCGAACTCGTGCCTCTCAGTTAGCAGTCCGATATCAAGACCACTACACCACCAGCCTGTTGAAATTTATTTGTTTATTACTAGGAGTCTTTAATATTGTTGAATATTAAATGAGGTTCCAAATTAAAAACATTGTTAACACAGTTAAAGACTGGACTTCTTTTTGCTTTAGTAATTTCCATTTTTTGTAATAAGTCCAATATTCTACTTTTGTGACATTCATGCAAAACACTGACGTTTTCGGAGGTTGAAACAATTGTGTCCTGAAGCTACGAAAGGCCGACTTGGTTTCTGTAATGTTAGAACCCCTGTATTTATTAAATAAACTAAGGTGCTCCTGAACTCTTGTTGATATTTTTCTTCCTGATTGACCTACATAAACCACAGAGCAATCTCCTGAATTTAAAGAATATACTCCCGATTTTGAAAAAACCTCAGTTTTATCCTTTATTTTAACTAAATGTTTTTTGGGAGTATTACTATTTTTAAAAGCAATAGAAATGTTATAATTTTTAAAAAATTTAGCCAACTAAAAAGAGATGTTACCAAAAAATGTCAAACTACTATATTTCCTGTCTGTAGATTTTAATTGAATAATATTGTAAGAAAGCTTATACTTGTTGAGAAATTTATAATATAGTTTATTAATAGAAAAATGTGGAAAACCGTTTTTTGAGGCAATTTGTTTTATAGTGGTAAGTTCCTTTCCTAAGGCTTCTCTTGAGAGCGGTAATAATTTAAATAATCTGTAGAAAAGGGAGTTGAAGGCTGCAAATTTGTGTGAAGGAGGGGAATAGGGGGGACCAATATTGAATGGTATTGTCTGTTGCGGACGGTTTTCTATATACCTCAAACTCGATCTTGTTGTCTTTCCGAATTAGCAGGAGGAAGTTTGTTTGTGCTGTTTTCCCAATTTTTCGCGTGTTGAGTGATCTGGTGTTTTGCCAGTAGTAGTAGAATGTATAGGGCTTTCCTATAGTACTTTCGGAAGTTCCAAATTATACGCCGCTTGTCTAATATTAGTGCAATTGTTCTTGAGTTCTGTGAAATTCCTTAGCGTTGAACACCAGTAAAAAATAAACTCAGTTGCAGATAAATAAATATATAGTCAGTTTCGCCATACGAGTTCAGCAATTTTTAAGTGTTTTGACCGATTATATACCCTATTGCACATAGTTCACTCAGTTATCTCATAATGTCTGGCAAGTGTTTCAAAGAAGTCTGGTGAGATTTTCGGCTGCGTGTGTGGTTACTGTAGGAAGCCAGTTTGTATCAACTGCTCTGAACTTACTACCACAGAAATGCGTGCGTGCTTGCTTGCTTGCTTGCTAGTAAAACGTGTATTGTCATTCTTTTGTTGTGATTGCTTGACCAGTGTAAGGAACCTACTTGGTCTGATGGACCTCATGACGCTCATGTGAAGCATGAAGTAGAATGTGTTAAGAATGAAGTGTCAAAGCTCTCGGGATATCGTCGCTGAGCTGTCCACAAGACTTAGTACTTTGGGCTCCAAAGTCACACAAAACACCAGTTCCTGTGCTGATGTGTTGCAGGAGGTATTTCAGAGGCAAAAGGTTGTGAATAACCTGATGCTCTTCAACTGTAGCCTAAGTGCTGAGGAACTTGATGTGAACCAGGTATCCTCATTGCTCACTCGTGTAATTGATCACCATGTAGCTGTTAGCAATATTTTGAAAATTGGTAAACTGAACCACAATGGCCATAAGTGTATCAAGGTGTCACTTATGACGTGACGTAACAACCGTTTTGAAAACAGATTTGGTTTTCATACTCGCCACATTGTTTATGTTGAAGCAGACCTTCCCCTGCCCAGTTGACCCAGCTCCAGACTGTTAAGGATGAATTAAGTCGTCGCCGCGCCAATGGGGAAGTTGACTTGATTTTCAGATATATAAATGGTTCACCAGCAGTGGCTGCCAAGGAGCCAAAAAACGATTAAACCTTTCTACCACCGATATCAGAGATGTAACATGCTGCTATTAAAGTGTTCGGGGTTTGCGTTCCAAACTGACAGTTTTTATGGTGCTGTTGCTGCGTGTAACTATCGTAATTGTAAGAGAATCATGGCTCCAACGGGACATTTTAAACTCTGAGCTGTTCTCTGATTCGTACATAGTGCATGGCTCGGATAGAAGCCTTGACTTGGTGTTTTTGCTTCTGAGTGTCTGAACCTTTCGGTTGTTAGTGATAAAGTGCCGTCTAATGACATTTTAGGTTGTAAGCTCACCATAGATTACTTTGTTTTTTATATATTAATCGTTTATAATCCTCCTTTGGCTATTGATGCTCAAGTGGAGATGTTTCTGCATGCCCTCTTAACTTTGTATTTTCTGGTAAGCAAGAGTGTCATTTTTCTCGGTGATTTTAACATACCGTCATTTTTCTCAAATCTACCACGCGGTGCCAGGCACAGATTACTGTCAAACTTTAGTGACATTTCGATTTTCGTCAATTCAACTGTGTACTCAACCGAAATAATCGCTGCTTAGACTTAGTTTTTGCCAACCTTAATTTAAATGTTTTTAGAAAAGATGTCCAACTCGTAATTGAGGATCCACATCACCCTTGTTTACTACTCGCCCTACCTGCTGGTAACCCTCATATTGACAATTTACCTGTTCATAAAAGCGGTCCTCAGTATAATTTCAGAAAAGCCGATTACCCTGTGTTGTGTGAATCTATGGCCAATACTGACTGGAACTCTCCGATGTCCACAGCTTGTGTCAAGCTCTCTATGGCATTTTAAACACTATTTTCACTGCCCATGTGCCTCTTAAATTACCAAGACGTATACGCTTTTCACCCTGGTTTACTAAGGAAATCATAGATAACGTATTTAAGAAAGAAAAGACATTTCGTGACCTAAAACATAAATCTGCTTTCGTTTTTTTTATTTACCAAGCCTTACGTCGTTTAATTAAAACACAGTCTGACAACGCTTTTATCGAACATAGTTTTCGCTTTTTCAAAGTGTGTATAAGGTTTCACTGCCCTTCGTACAAAATGATTTGTTAGTTTGTTCAGATATTGTTGTCATTCCACCTATAACCTCGGATGTCTCAGCCCTCAAAGTCCTTCAAAAAAGTCAGGTATAAAAATTGTGTTGTGGTATTGTGCTCCTGAAAATATTTCGAATTTTTGTGGTTTTGTATTCAAGTAATATATGTGTGTGATACTGTTTTGTTCCTTGGAAAAATCTATACATCTAGGATATAATAAAATACTTTACTTATGAGAAGTTATTTATTAAAATAGCTTGCAAATTCTAAATCAATCTCAAAAGAACGACTATAAAAACAGAAAATTTGTCAGCAATACTAATACATATTTCTTTGAACATTCCAAATTTACTGATAAGTATAAAATATTGTTTATTACCTTCTGGGGAATTCTCTTTTTTTGCTCAAGTGAAAGTATTGTTGTGTCTGAAATAAATAAATAAACATGGAATTGAGTCAATGAACTTAAATCAAAATAACTCTCTCTTTTGGAGACTCCTTTGGAACACCCTTGTTGCAAAAGGTTAAAAGACAACAGGGGCATTTCATTTTGTATTAAAATTGGTTAACTAGTTAAAGTGCAAGGAATGAATAGAAATGAGCAAGATGCTGCTGAAAGAAAAACTTTTAAATGTTATGCAAATAAAGAATACTCAAATTTTATATGCTTTGAATGTGACAGTGTCTTTCATCCTAGTTGTTTAAACAAGAATTTTAAGAATTTTAGATTAATTAATGGATATGAGATATTGTGTTCTTTGCAATGCCAGTCTCTATTTATGGAAAAAGAATATCAAATATCTAAAACATCTAAACTTTTGAAAAAATTAGATCAATTAAAAATAATATTAACAGAAAAAGATGAAAAGATCGAAACACTTACTTTAGAAAATGAAAACAATGAGAAGGATTTTCAGTTAAAAATCGAAAAATTGACGGAAGAACTTAAGGCAAAAACAACGCTTATAAAGAGGCAACAACGTACATCAAAGAGCATTAAAGTTGAATTTTTGGAAAATGAACAGCAAAATGAAAAAAAAAATAAAAGAACAAAGATCAAAAATTTCACAGCCAAATAAAGAAATATACCATATTAAGGATAAAAATTCTTTATTGGAAAAAAGTTTGGCTGCAGAAAAAGAAAACTGTATCATGCTGAAACAGAAAATTAGCGATATGGAAGAAATGAAAGAGAACATGGTGACGTCTATAAAAATACTGGAAAGGAAAATGGATTAGTACAGTAAAGAGGTGAGCAGATTACGACATGCAGTAGATAGTCAGCAATTAGTCACTGAAGTTAATAATGAAGGTCAGTCGCGTGATAGTTCTGTTCCTATAACAAGTGAGATAGTAAATCGAGCAATTGCTAATGTATTGTGTTCGGAGAGAGAATATCGGGTCAAGAAAAATCAAATTTTAATTGTAGGTGATTTACTAGCAAGAGGATCCATTTTTAGACAGTTAACTAATGAACTGTTTGATGTAAACTGTCAATGGAGAAGGGGATTAATGTTAGATGAGCTTATAGATTTGTGTCTTCTTTACTGCAAATCGTTAACAAAAAATTATTATATATTTTTATTTACTGGAGTATTAAATTGTATACGAGGTAAGACTATAAATAAAGATAAACTAGATTGTCTATTTAAAGCGACTGCCAATACAAACCTAGTAGTTATTGGCCCACCATTAAGATCCTATAAACCAGTTCTAAATAAACTAATATCACAACAAAATTCAGTAATAAACTCCTTATCACGGAATTATTATCACCTCTGGTTTGTCCTTGTTACCGTTCCCTATTTTAATGGAGTTCCAGGTTTTGACGATAAACAAGAACTGATAAGGTACCTTGTGAATGTTGCTATAAATAATATTGAACTACTGACCCAAACCATAATACAGAAAGACATTGTAAGTGATGTAATGAACACCCAGAATAATGCAGTGACAAAGCAGGATTTTCCAAGTTTACTAAGAGAATTCCAAGGCCAAGATTAGGATCTTCGAGACAGCTCAGTGTTTATTACCAGAACGTGCATGGGCTAAGAACCAAACTACAACTTTTGAATATATCGATTGACCTGCTAGATTATGACATTGTTTTGTTCACGGAGACTTAGTTAAATGTTGATAGTGAACTGGGTTTACGGGATTTCAGTATTGTTCGTTGTGACCGTTCCATAAGATCTAGATAAGATAAGATAATATATTACTGTCAATACAATTATTTACAGAAGTCAAACAAACAGAAGTAAAATACAAAAATTATGATGAAGTAAAATATTAGTAAAAGACTTAATATTACAATACATTACATACATAAAACAGTACATTTATAAAATACAGTTAAAGTACTTTTCAACACTGTAAAATGCATTGAGGATCAATAGGTTTTTAACCTTTTTTTTAAAATAGAGCAGTGGCAGCTCTTTAATAGCTGAAGGCAATTTATTGTAAATTTTAACTGCAATGTACTCAGGCCAATTCTGACACTTTCCCAATCTACACCGGGCAACAACTAGATTTTCTCTGCCTCTAGTATTATGTGCATGAACATTGCTGTGTTTTTGGAGTCCATTCTCATTTGCTTTTATGTAGGTAGAGCAATCCAAAATGAACTATAATCTAGTGTGTCTACCCGAGGAGGAGGTGTTTTGTTTGCAGCTAAATCAAATTTAGTTGTAAAATTGGTGGAAATTGAAACCAATGAACTTGAATGCTTATTTGTGATCGTAAACATTAGTGGGATCAAAACGTTGTTTGAAGTTGTATATTTACCACCTAAATCTTCAGTGGAAATCATGGAAAAATACTGTTCATCTGTGGAACATGTACTGAGTCACAACAAAGTAGATAATGTTATACTTACCATACTTACCGGCGACTTTAATCTGTCCAATATTTTATGGGTGAATGATTCAAATACAAATACAAATAGTTTATTGATGCTAGAATACGATTAAGTATTTACATTCGTCATTATAAAAGTCAGACAAATAAGTGTTTTGAATGAAATAGTACCAATAATATTACATAAACATAGTTAAAATGTAAAACATTGAATAGAACCTAAATTTAAAGAATATATATATATATATATATATATATATATATATATATCAAATTTTTGCTTAATAATCAATAAATACATATAATTATCACAAAACATTATTATATAACACCTATAACAAGAAACACTTAAAAAGCATAGTTAAAATACTCGTCCCAATTATAGAAGGCCTGACTGATGAGAATAGATCTAATTTGGGTTTTGAATTGTCTATCTGGAAGACTCCGTATGTAATACGCCAATTAAAATATTGTACAGCCAAGCATCCAGGGCCATTCTAACACCTCTTCAGACGCCTGTAAATTAGAACAAGATCCCCCCTATTGCGTGTGTTATAGGAGTGGACATCTTCATGTTTGGAGTAGTCTTCATAATGTTTTTTAACAAAAACAAGATTCTCAAATATGAAAAGGGATGGTAATGTTAATATTTTTAAGTGAATAAAGGCATCCCTACAATCAGCCCGATATGGTAGTCCTGCAACTATTCGTAGGCCCTCCTTTGCAGTGCAAAAACTCTGGCTGCACCGGTACTATGTCCCCAGACAATCAAAGCATAACCCATGACAGAGTGACAAAGGGCAAAGTCGGCCTGTCTTAAAACCTTGGGTGATACACAGTCAGCGAGGCCACGCAATAAAAATATGTTGGATGCCAGCTTTTTACAACAGTAATCAGCATGGGCATCCCAACGAAGGCCTGAGTCAAGATACACACTCATTGACATTATCCTCAGTTTCCGACTCTGGCATCCCCCGAGTCGAAAAGACCATCGACTGGGTCTTTGCAGCATTAAGATATAGTCGGTTAGCGGTGAACCATGACTCAGCCCTCGACAGCGCCCCACCCGAGCACTCCACAGCTTCGGCATAGTTCCTCTTAGTACAGGTAACTGTTGTATCGTCCGCAAAGAGGGTAAAATGGACTGAATCATCAAACTTGGGAAGGTCATTTATATAAATAAGAAACAGGAGAGGGTCTAGGATAGAACCTTGAGGCACTCCTATCTGTAACTGCCTCTCCGCAGACTTCACACCAGTCACCTGGACAATCTGATGCCGGTTGGAAAGATAGCTCTTAATGAGTTTTAAAGTGTTTTCATTAACATTGTAACACTTTAGTTTCTGTAAGAGTATTTCATGTGAGACACAGTCGAAAGCCTTGCTCAGGTCACAGAAGCTGCTAGATGCATACTCTCCATTCTCGAAAGCCTCATTGATGACTGCCACCAAATCCAGCACACCCAGAGAAGTATTAAGATTCTTTCGAAAACCAAATTGATGATCTGAAAATAACTAATTAGTCTCGAAAAAATGCAACAAACGTGATGCCAAACACCTCTCAAATACTTTGGAGATAATTGGGAGCAAGGAAATAGGTCTATAGTTGCTGGCATCATTTGCATCGCCCTTCTTAAAGATTGGAATTACTGTGGCATGTTTAAGTGTAGATGAAAATATATTTTCAGCTATGCACATATTGATAAGTTTAGTTAAAGGAATTATAATGATATTTTTTATGATTTTGATGACCTCAACAGTCAAACCATAAGGATCTTTGCTTTTTTTGTTTTTTATACCATTGATAACATCTCTCATTTCATTAAAAGTGACTTCCTGTATAGAAAAACTTACAGGCGCAGGCGGTACTGTTTGGTCAAGCTCAACAGGGTCTAGTTCTGTTTGTCCAACCTGGTTATGGAGATTCGATGCCATGGTCACAAAAAACTCGTTGAGCTGATCAGGTGTTAAACTATCACCCTTTCCCTGTTCACATGCTTTCCACGATGTTCATTAAGAATCTTCCACATGCAACAAATAGGATTTGCGGAGCTTGCAATCAGATTATCATTCGCTGATATTTTTGCATCTCTGATGGCCTGTTTATAATTATATTTATAAGATTTTATTAGATCTTTTAAGAAGGTGGTTGGATTTTGTCTGTAAAGGTCATTTAGGAAATGCAGAGTTTCACGTTTCATTTGTAACTCATCTGTGAACCAATTTACTGTTCGATTTTGATTGTTTTTCTTAAAGTAATTTTTTTCAGGGAAAGATTCTTGGTATGCAAAAGTAATTTTTTGTTGAAAGAGAGAAAACTTTTCATCAGCTGACAAGTGATTGAACTCCACAAAATCCCAGTCTATCTCTTCCATACGTGAATAAAAAGATATCTTACCAACCTGTGTTATAGGCCTGCATCTGACCCTGACACCAGAGGACTCGGTAGTGGTCCCCAGAGGAACAAATTGAACAAGCTGACCAGAGTGGTCCGTCAACCCACCATCACAAATCCAGGCATGGCAATCTTCAGCACTAAAGTTTAAGAATACTTTGTCCAAGCAGTTGTTTTGCCTTGTAGCTGTCGCAAATAATTGAGTGAATCCATAAGATTCCAACATACAGCACAAATCAATACATTCTCTCTCTCCAGTGCCAAAGTGGACATTAAAATCACCTGCAATGACAATCCTGTTCTCATGAGCGATAAGATTTAGAGAGTTTTCAATAACGTCTAAAAAGGTGTCAAAAGAGCCGCCGGGTGGTCTATAAATTGATATAATGTAGATTTTTAAGGTTTTAACAAATATGCAACAAATTTGAGTGGTTTTCTCAACAGTCAGGGCTCCTACGTCACACACAATTTTAAAATCCAGACAGCGATCCACCAAAATGGCTGCTCCTCCTCCCCTGCCCATAGTTTGACATGCAGCAGTTGCAGGGACAAAACCACAAACTCTTAGTCCCTGAAATTTATCCACAGTTAGCCAATGTTCGCTGACACAAAAGATATTCACATCCTTATATGATGGATATGGTACTCGTGCAGAAGGAAATTTATCTCATCAGGCCAGAACAATATCAGACTTTATAGCCTACCTTAACTTATATCAGGTTAATAAAATACCAAATGTTAAATATGGTTGTCTAGATTTAATTTTTACTAGTTTTGAAAATACCTTAGTCGAGCCTGCACTAGTGGCTGTTTTGCCAATTAATGTTTATCATCCACCCGTATCATTTGATATGAACATTTTAGCTCTTGACGACAGTTTTTCTTATGATTTGGGGATTATGACTTCGCTAAAGCAAATTATGTTGATATTTGACAATAAAGCATTTATTTATTTGTTGTTACTTTGCAGGAATAGATTGGAATAAAATATTTAGGTCAAATAATGTAAACTAAGTATTGGAAGACTTTTATAGTATGATTTGGACTGCATTTGATATATTTATAAACAAAAAAAGATCAAAACCAGCAGTTTTTCCCAGGTTGTATTCATAGGATTTAAAAAGTTTAATTTTTAAAAAGAAGATTGCTCATAAAAAATATAAATTTAGTAATTCTATCAATGATTATGATATGGTTTCAACACAAAAATTTGATTTACCTAAATGCATGACATACAATAATAAAACATCAGAAGAGGCATAAGATATTGCAAACTTTTTTGCTGATTTCTTTTTATAGGTATATGCAACCACCGAGTGTCCTCAGAACGAATGGCTTAATAATTCAGACCAAACTGTAGATTTAGGTTCCTGTGAGGTAACTGTGTCTGATGTGTTTACATCTATTGAAAGCCTTAGTGATCATCTGTCTGAGGGACTCAATAATGTATCTGTTGTCTTTTTGAAAAATTGTAAATATGTGTTATCTCCTGTTTTATGTAAAATATTTTGCATGTCATTGTCTCAGGGTGTTTTACCACATAGATGGAAAACCTCTTTTGTCTCTCCTATTTTTAAGAGTGGAAACAAATCGTTTATTGAAAACTATAGAGGTGTTAGTAAAATTTCACTAATAGCTAAAGTGCTTGAAATAATCGTAACATCTAAAATAACACCACTTATTGAGAATATAATAACCTCAAAACAGCATGGTTTTGTGCATGGCCGATCCACAGCAACAAATCTATTAAGATATGAGGATTTTCTGAAGAATGCAATGGAGGAGAAATGTCAGGTAGACGCCGTATATATGGATATCTTCAAGGCATTTGACAGAGTTAATCACGAAATACTTACAAATAAACTAAATCAAATTAGTATTTTCGGTCACCTTTTAGAATGGTTTAAGGATTATTTAACGGCAAAAAACAAATAGTAAGGTTAAAAAATCATTTCTCTAAAGACTTTGGGGTCACATCAAGGGTTCCTCAATGGACACACTTGGCGCCTTTGTTGTTTAATGTCTACATTAATGACTTAAGTCGTTATGTTCATAATTGTAATATAGTTTTATTTGCTGATGACCTTAAAATGTTTAGAAAATTAAATTGTGTGGACGATAGTCGTTTAATTTAAGAGGATATTAACCGTTTGTCACATTGGTGTATTTTAAATGGTTTGTCTGTAAATATTGTAATACAAAACAACTGTCTCTTTCGACTATAAGATAAATGATATCATTTTAGAGAAGGTAGCTGTAATTAAAGAGTTTGGAGTATATTTTGATAAGGAAGTAACTTTTAATTATCATATAGAATATATTGTTAATAAGTAACTACTGTATGTTGAAGTTTTAATTTTATACTTTTTAAACTGAATATAATATGCATTATATCAATTTATATATTTTTACATGATCATATTTTATTTTAATATACAACTTTGTATTCGTTCTTTGCTCGTTTACACAGTTAAATTGACTTGCTACTAGAGTATATATTGCCAAAAATGACAGGACTTGTTTTTGTTGTTGCTTAGTTTAAGTTTGCTTGCTTTGTGTATGAGATTTTTCTTAAATTACAATAAAGCAGTTTTTGACTTTGACTTTAAGGCAATGAAGGTCCTTGGTTTTATTAACAGTACATTGTTTAATTTTAGTAACATTAATTGTTTTAAAGTATTGTATTGTGCCTATGTTAGATCAATTGTCGAATATGCTTATCCTGTGTGGTCACCATATTACAGAACTTATGTGGAACAATTGGAAAGGGTACAGAGGAAATTCTTAAGATTAATACAAGGAACTGAAAACTTTATTGAATTTAGATTCTCTTGAAAATAGAAGGTTAATCGTAGACCTATGTAACCCAATTTAAAATAATTAATGCAAATTTTAAATGCCCTGAACTTATAGAAAAAATTTCTTTTTCTGTTTTACCAAGGCAAACACGAAATAAGAAACTCTTCCATGTGCCGTTCCATCGAACAAACTATGGTATTTCAAGTTCGGCAACCCGGCTATGTAATGCAAGAAATAGGTTATGTGATAATGATGACATAGATTTTTTTAGTGTTAGCTTAACATGTTTTGAATCAAAATTAATTAGTATTTTGAGGGAATAGTTGTGGAGCTACTGATTTTGAAATATTTAGTAAGATATGATTATTTAGATATAGGCAATTTGTAAATGGCTTTGTCTCCAAATAAATAAATAACACAAAATTTAAAAAAATAAAACCCAACTCATATGTGGTCCTGAAGGTATACCAAGTCTGCTAGTAAAGGATTCCTGCCGCGTTTTGTGTGAGCCACTGTGTCACATTTTCAATTTAATGCTGAACCTTGGACCATTCCCCGATTTATAGAAGGTGGCTAGAGTCTGTCCGGTTCACAAAAAAGATGATCCCTCTGTAAAAACTGCCGTCCAATCTCAATTCTATGTAATTTTTCTAAAATATTTGTAATAATACTGCATAAGCACGTATCATTCAAAATCCAAAACAAACTGTCCCTTGAGTAACATGGCTTTTTTCCAAAGAGGTCTGGTGTTTCTAATTTGAGCTGCCTTTCAACATATGCTTTTGCAAAGCATTCGATCAGATAGACCACTTATGTTGTATTACATAAAGCCCAAAACAGATTTGGCTTCTCAAATAGCAATATTCGTGTCTTGAGATCATATCTTCATAATCGTAAACAAATCGTCTCCACTGGCACAGTGGCTGATAATGTTATTCATTTCATTTTTTTTTTTTGTTGTTTTCTCCTAGTTTTAATTCTTAGTTATATTGTTTCTTTTTATAATTAAGTTCTTAATTAATCATTCTAGATTTCATTAGTTCATTTATCTAAATAATTTTTGTTGTTTTATGTTATTATAATTTAGTATGTTTAATTTTTAGTTGTTAGTTACAAGTAATTAGTCTCACAATTGTTTTTGAATTTCCTTTAAGTGGGCATATACCTGTTGTATTATTATTATTATATAATTATGTTAATATATAAAATGTCTGCTTTTTAGTAAAATTGATCATTTAAACCAAACAATCAAGGAACAAAGTGAAGTTATTCAGGATAAGGAAAAAGAAATTCAAAATCTAAGGCAACAGCTAGCGATGGAAAAAAGCAGCTCTGAAGCTGAGAGAAAGCAACAGACTTCTAACCAACCATCTCAGGTAATACATTGAGATATTTTGTTAGTTTTGTAGTAAAGGTCCACTCCGAAAAATGCATTGCAGGAAGTATATTATCATTATTATTGGTTAATTACTTCCAGGAATATTCTACTTAAAAAAAGTAACCAAAAGCAAAAAACAGTTAATTAATTAAGTAAATTAAATTTATTTTAAACAAAATATGTATTGGCTGTGAATCGAGCTGGGGACTTTGAACATCAAAGGTAGACACACAACCAATAGAAGATAAATATTTCCTCCAGTTTTAGCACAACATAAACCTTGAAACAAAATTGTAGTTATATAGAAGTATGTGACATTTTAGGAGAACGTTAAAACTGATAGTCCAATGACAGTGGATCGAAGTTCACCAAACGCCGGAAGCAATTCCCCAACTTTAAGTCTAGGAAAAGTCTCAGTTTCAGAGTCTTTAAGTAGCAGTTTTTGGTCTCAAGTAAGTAAAAACTGATTTAAGAATTTTTCTTGTCCTAGGATTTATTAAATTTTCTTTTATTTCTTTTTAAGTAAATAATTATGTACCATCTAAAAAAAGTACAGATAGTCTTATGATATTGTGGCGATTTTTCTTATGTCAATTTGTATTGAAAATGTCAAAGTTAAATTAAAGAGTAGCTCAGAACACAAATTTTTCAAGTTTGATACAAAGGACGTATTATGCATTTTTATTTATATGTTTTTACCTTTCTAGATGTTACATAAAATGCTAATACTTTTTACACAGGACAAAATAAATGAAAAAGGGGCACTTTCAATTGGTGCAAAGAGAAAATAGCCTGTCTTAAGTTTTTAAAATCTGTCAGATGGTCATCAGTACCTGTTTCAGGCTACACCTAAAGTTTAATTCGTTTTTTTTCAATCTCCTCACTCTTTTCTCTTTAAATCCATTTATAGCACACCGATTTTCTTTTGTTGCCATAAGATCACATATAATTCGTTTTTACTTTTTTAACACACCACACATGGTCATCAAGAACTGAGAGATCGCCCCCCGCCCTGAAAAATATAAAAGAAAACTTTATCTTTTAAATGTTTTCATTTTTGGAGGTTATACATTTAAGTAATATAGTTTATGACTAAATTGGATTTTTTATATATATTAAACTAAGTTTGGAGAACACCAATTTTTACAATAACAATAACCTTCCATATTTTTGTAAATATAATTAACTAAAGTCTCTGTCAATGTACTTCAAATAAAAAATTGTTTTACAAGGGAACTTTTTGGCGCTTTTTCACAGCGTAAAAATACATTTAAATATTTTGATGATGTGCGTCTAAAGCAAATATAGGCATATTAGTCTACACGTTGAGACGTATAATTGAACTTTTTCTTAAAGTTTCCTTAAAATAGTCCGAACTCAGCAATAATTTATTTAAATGTCTGAAAATATGGAAACTATCAAAATATAGTATTTAATTTTGTTTTTGGTGGCTTTAGTCATTCCAATATATACAAGTAAAGTATCAGATCGAGTAATTTGAGTCGTTCTAGGTTCAATATCAACCGAAATAATATATATATACTATATATATATATATATATATATATATATATATATATATATATATAGAGGGTGATTCATGAGGAAATGTCAATACTTCAGGTACATATTCAGGACCAAAAAATAAACATAAAAGTCTATATAAATAAGTGTCCGCAAGGCCTTAGTTCTCGAGATACAGGGTGTTAAAGTTTTTATTTAATTTTCCTATTTTTTAAATAAAATCTATGATAATGTAAATAATGGAGTGAAAATTGATATACGAGGGTTTTTTGGTATGACAAATTCGAATCTAATATTAGTATTGCTCTTACTTGTAGGGGGCGTCACCTACATGTCTCTACTTCTTCGAACAATCACAACTTTTTGGTACAGTCTTGTATTACATTTTTGAGCAAAACAAATTATTCCCTTGCCATTTCTACGTCAAAAAGGTATGCCTGTTAAAAGTGGATACGAGCAACCGTTTTCGAGATATTTGGATTTAAAACAGTTTCGGCGCATGTGATTTTTTTTATCAAATTCACATAAAGTATGCATGTATTGTAAAAAAATAGAAGTGTGCCTTGCCTGACAGAACAACTACTGGTTGGTGTTCTCATCGTTTTTCCTGTTACTTAGCAATAGTAATGTCAGTTAATAATAAGATCAAATTTTGTCACTGTCAATTTCTGTTCATAACTTTTATTATCTGACAATAATCATTTAAGAAACTTTAGATCTAAATACGTCATTATGCTTGTGATGTTCTCGCATCGTAAATATGCAGATATGATATTCGTCTATGGCTTCTGCAATGGGGTCGCCATTTAAGCAGTCGCGGAGTACCAGCGACGTTTTCCAGATAGAAGAGTTTTTCAACAAGTTTTCACTACTGCTGGAGAATCTGGGATGTTTCCAATTGCGAAAATTGTATCTGAAAGGGAATCGGGACCCAACGTTGAAGTAGAAGAGGCTATACTCAATGCCGTCGAAAATGATCCAAGCATAAGCACTAGGCGGATTGCAGATACTTATCAAATTACACGATCGTCTGCTTGGAGAAATCTTCACATTAATTGTTTATACCCATTTCATTTACAACGGGTTCAACATTTGCAGGAGGGTGATTTTGAGTTGAGAATGCAATTCTGTAACTGGATTAATGAAGATCGAAGGTTGTATAGGTATGTTTTGTTCACTGATGAAGCACAGTTCACTCGTGATGGTATAAATAATCTTCACAATGAACACCGGTGGTCCTATGAAAATCCTCACGCTACAGTAGAACATAATTTCTAACATAAATTTAGCATTAATGTGTGGTGTGGAATGTTAAATGGTCATTTAATTGGTCCAGGAGAAAAATATTTAGACTTTCTTGAAAATCACTTGAGAAATCTATTAGAAGATGTTCCCCTTAATGTAAGACAAAACATGTATTTGCAGCATGATGGAGCCCCTGCACACTACAGCTAACTTGTAAGAGATTTTTTAAACCAAAACATTCCAAACCGATGGATTGGTCGGGGAGGTCCGTTTAATTGGCCACCTAGATCGCCAGACCTTAATCCTTTGGATTATTGTCTTTGGGGATGGTTCAAATCACTGGTATATTCCACTAAAGTAAATACAAGAGAAGCATTATTGGATCGGATAACAAACGCAGCACAAACACTAAGAAATGCGCCCGAATGTACCCACAGAGCAAAATTACATGCGCCGAAGTTCCAAATCCAAATATCTCGAAAACGGTTGCTCGTTTACACTTTTAAAAGGTATACCTTTTTGACGTAGAAATGGCAAGGGAATAATTTGTTTTACTCAAAAATGTAATACAAGACTGTACCAAAAAGTTGTGATTGTTCGAAGGAGTAAAAAAACACGTAGGTGGCGCCCCCTACAAGTAAGAGCAATACTAATATTAGATGCGAATTTGTCATACCAAAAAACCCCCGTATATCAATTTTCACTCCATTATTTACGTTATCATAGATTTTATTTAAAAAATAGGAAAATTAAATAAAAACTTTAACACCCTGTACCTAGAGAACTAAGGCCTTACGGACACTTATTTATATAGACTTTTATGTTAATTTTTTGGTCTTGAATATGTACCTGAAGTATTGACATTTCCTCATGAATCACACTATATATATATATATATATATATATATATATATATATATATATATATATATATATATATATATATATATATATATATATATATATATTAAAATGGCATATAGTGAAGTTGCGAATGTGTTGTGTGTGAATGTGAGGCCAAACAACAAAAGTATCATCTACATATCCGAACCAGTGTTTTGTCCTTACGCTACCACAGAGATAGAGGAGATCCCATAGCTGAACCTGAAGTTTGTGCATAAAAAATTCCTTGAAAAATGAAATTAGTAGATTTATTAATTTTTTAAATTAAATTTATTAAATTCTTATCAAGAATATTATAATCCAATATGTCTGATATAATGGAAATTGAGTCGTTGACAGGAACATTTCTGTATAATGTTTCTACATCTTCGGGATCCAAATGGATTGTCTTAAGTTTTTCCACGAAATGTGCAGAGTTTTTTCCAATAAATGCATTAGAAGATTTGAAAGATATTTATCTATTTTGTGTGTGGGCGAGTCTATTAGACTGACGATCGGTCGAAGTGTTACATTGTTCTTGTGTATCTTGGGAAGATCGTAGAACCTGGGAATCTTGGAGCTGTTTGGTTTTAATGATTTCTTCTCCGATGGTGGTGGACCGAATGCGTTAATCAGATTGGTGATGCGTCTTTCCATTCTACTTGTAGGGTCTGCCTGTATAACCTTATAGGTGTCTTGTCTAAAAGTTGAGTAACCTTTTATACGTCTTCATCGCTGTCTTTTCTGGTGCGGAGAGATTCGACTTCGGTGGTTTTCAATTTTTAATAATCTCTTCGAACTCATTCATTGTTTAGATCTTCTGCAGTAAAGATCCCTAAAGATGCCTTGTGCGATCGAAGGCGAAACGTCCGTAGTAATTCCAATTTGACACGGTCTAACCCAGAGAACTATGATTTCTTTCTGTTCAATTTTAACTAATGATTTGCAGGGTTGACAATTTTTAGTAATAAATAATTTTGTCCAGCATTATACTTTTTTAGGATGAGCCTTTTGAAGTGAGTCACACTCCCCGGTACACTAATATGTTTGAAATGCAGATGTTACAATCGCACCTTAAGCAAAGGGAAGGAGAGTTACAGCAGGTTCAGTGGGAACTAAACCGACGCGAGCAAGAAAGGTCCTTGTTAAATTTTGAGATTTCAACGTTAATTAGTAAGGTAAGTTATGAATAGAAGTATTTAATCAGTTTGTTTTTTAAACTGTGAAATATATTTTTAGAAATATTTATAATCGGCAGTAAAAGTTGTAGTATGAGCGGGGATCGAACCAGCACCTGCGGATCACTAGTCCATTGCTCTAACCCAGGGGTGCTCAAACTTGAACTGCTGGCGATCTACCTTAATATTTTTAGACTACTTGCGATCGACTCTGAGAGGCTACAAGTATGTGTGAAGCAGGGGTGTCGTACATACACGATACATACACCCTACCCACCTACCTAGGTAGGATGTACCGTAGCATATATAGATATTAGCTTTCCGCACAATATACATTATTTTAGTCAAGGGTTGGGTTAGGTTTAGTTAGGTTCTTCTCTACAATATCAATGAAAAAATTCATAGTCATTCAAAATTGCGAGTTTATTGGTTGTTACAAAACAAAAGAGTTATATAGTGTTAAACTTAACTAAGCAGTGATTTTGGATATTGAAGCGTGGCACTGCATGTCCTCAGCATACTTTTCATAAGATGGTACGTAACCACTGAGTGCTAATAGCAAGCATGATGACATATGATCGTCAGTTAGCCGATTGCGATATTTTGACTTAATTATCTTCATTTCAGAAAATGCAGATTCGCACAAGTAAGTTGACCCAAATATTGCTGTCAGTTGAAGGGCGATTTGCCTTAGATTCGGATATCCGATATAATCTGCACCAACTCATTTTCAACATAACGTGAGTTCATATTAAACAGACTTGCTATTTCAGTAGCTAATTCCTCAATGCTTTTACATGAAAAAGGATAACTCATAAATGATGCTACATTTGTCAATTTACTACAATCATAAAAACGCATTTCGAATTGTCCTAAAATATTTGATAATTCAGCCTCATATGTATCATAATTCAGCTGAGGAATCCTTGCTTTCAAAGAAAATGTTTCAGATCCTTTTTTTCAGTTGATCTATCATAAGTTGCAATTTACTTTTAAATGCGTTTACTGCGCTAATATCTTAATAACAGTTTTTCCTTTACCTTGAAGCTCCAAGTTAATGGTGTTTAAGTGCATTGTGATGTCAGTCAAAAATGCCAAATCAGTCTGCCATTTTTTGTTTTTCAACATCTGAGTATCATCACCTCTTTCGTCTAGAAAAGCTGTTATTTTGGGCAATAATTCTTGAAACCTTTCTAGGAATTTTCCGCGACTCAACCACCTGACGTCCGTGTGAAGAACTAAATCAGTGTGTTCAGCTGACTCCCTATCTTCCAACTTCAACTTAAAGAGCCGCCGTTGCAAGCTACGTGCACGGATGGAATTCACAATTTTGTTGCAATGCCCATAATTTCCTCCGTGTTTAAAACTTTTGAACACAAAACTTGTTGATGTATAATGCAATGGATTGAAAAAAATGAAGGGAAATCTTCATTAGCTCGACACAATGCCACAACACCGTTTTTGTTTCCAGTCATTGGTGGTGCTCCATCGGTTGTAATGCACACTAATTTACATATTGGTAGCTTGTAGTTTTTTACAAAATTGAAGAAAACGTCATATATATTTTCGCCACGGGTCTTCCCCTTCAGAGCAATGATTGTAAAAAATTCTTCCTTAGCCAACATGGCATTGAATACCATCCGAATAAAAATACACAGCTGGGCAGTGTCTGTCATATCGGTGGATTCGTGGAACTGTAAAGAAAAGTATGTACATTCCATGATATCATTTTTTAGTTTATCTGCCATGTCCTGACTCATGACTTCAATACGCCTTGTGACAGTCGGACGAGATAACTGAAGTTCTTTAATAGCAGACATGATTTCTGTTTTATTTTTAAAATCTCCAAATAAAGTCTCACCCGCTTCAATAAATGCTTCCTTCACAACCGATCCATCTTCGAATGGTTTCTTGTGTTTCGCCAATATATGAGATATTTTAAATGACGCGATCGTTGCACCTTTTGATTGTTTGGCTGGTCTTGTGAACATGGTTTGTTCTTTTTTCAAACAAGATATCAAATCAAGTACTTTTCGTTTTCCTAATTCACTCTGTGGCGGAAAATCCTTTTCATAGTTTTTATGAACAGTTTTATGATGCCTCTCTAAGTTACCACGCTTAGGTATTGCAACTGACGCACGACAAATAAGACAAATGCACTTATCCTTCACCATACAAAACAAAAATTCTTCCTCCCAATCGATATTAAAATGATACGTTTTAGATTTCTTCGCTGCACTCATTTTGTACATTTATATCGGCGTGAACGAAAAAAAACGCGCGCCAGAAATTTCTTTTTCTTTGACAAGTACCGCGCGTTCCTTTGATAAAGCCGCCTTTTGCCGCTAGCAGAGTGTTATTTTATTACGTAATACATTTTTGAAGTTTAGTTAAGTACCTACTTATTAAAAATTTTTTTCTTCTCGAGATCTACTCAAAAAGCACTCGCGATCGACCGTTTGAGCACCCCTGCTCTAACCAATTGCGGTATCGTACCACTGATAATCAATTCTTGAGAACTTGTACATATTCATATTAAAAAAATTCGAAAAATATATTTCACAGGTTAAAAAACAAACTGATGAAATATGTGTATTCAAAATTTGGCTTATACGGACATGACGTAAAAATTATAAATTTAATACTATGGACGGTACCTAATAGCGATGTCAGATTTGACGACCAGCCAGGAACGCCGCCCCATAAGGTTAGAATGTTTGGCAGGATATATGTATAAGTTCTAATGAATTGCTTATCAGTGGTATTTCTAGGTAAGTTATATAATGAATGTGGGTGCTATCCTATATATAGTAATTTGCCGAGATCGAATATCGACCCAACCATAAAATTATTTGAATTTTTTGGCCAAACCCGGTCTTCCTTCGATCGAGAGCAAGCCGTCAGCGGCTGAAAAACAACTGAGACAATCTGCAAAGTCATAGAGATGCCAAGGGTTTCAGAATCCCCAAAAATTTGGCAAAAATTAAAAAATGGTACAATCTGTTTAAAAATCTGTATACTGGGTGTTAACGAATCTGTTAGACAGGCGAAATTTCGTATAGATAAATGGTACATAAAGAGGACAGTTTTCGCATATTTTTCACTTTCCGGTCACTTCCGGTTTCACCGGAAATGATTCCAATTTCGTTTTTTTAAGTAGAACACTCTGTATATTTTTACATTTTTGGATTCCTGAGACAATTCTGAATCAGAATGTGTCATTTTAAAAACTTTTTACGCCTATTTGATTTTTTATACCCATTTTTAAAATTGCATCTAGGTGGCCATGACCGGACGCAAATAAGGACCTGAAATGACGACAGAATAATACAATCACTAGTTTTTAGTGATCAGTCTGATGGCTACGAACAAGAGAAGTTGATAAAATTAAATTTTTGTGTCTAACTATTTTTTTCCAAATGGCGACCCTTTTTAGACAAGCACTTTTTGAAAAGAGGAATTTTTTTGCGATTGGATTAAAAATAAGCTCAAAAATTAAATATTACTAAGAAAAATACTCAATAATCAATTATTTATCTATGTCTTGTTTTAACGATCCAATATGATAATTCTTCGCTTCGTTTTTTAATTTGGGGTAGGGATCCAAAAAGAAAAGTCAAGTATTCAAAAAAGTCTACGTTTCGCAATTTATTATTGCATCTTCAGGACACTAATAGACATACATAAAACGATATAGCTTTACAAGACATCAACTCAATAAATAGTAAAGTAGAAAAAATGCTATACTGACTATGAAAAATAATATACTGACTGTGAAAATTTGACATAAAATAGTGAATTTTTTTTGGAAATTATTACATACAAAAACACATAAATTACAATAAATACATAACCAAATATTTTGATCTTTTTTAAACTCCAAGTTCTCAACCTCAGAGGCTCAAGTAACACGAATGAAATCCAGAGTTATGCTTTATGCATGCAGTGACTGTGCAAATAACGTCAAATCCCTTGGCAAAGACGTTGGTGGTGGATTGAAATCTCTTATCAAGGATGTAACTAGTAATGTGTGTGCTACACTCTACAGTAAACTCACAATGTTTGATGATGTGAATTCATCTCTTCAAGACAAACTTGTAGCAAATTTTGATGATCTGAAATTAAATCTGAATGTTGTTACCAGCAGCGTTAATGAGCTTAAAACTACTTTTACCTCACTGGATAAATCTAGCACCACTGCAAGTGAAAACCTTTCAGATGTTAAAAAGACTACTATGGCATCTACTGTTTACGATAAAAAGCTAAATGAGCTGAAACGAAGTAATAAAAACTTGCATACTAAGCTACTCAAACTTGAAAATGAGCTTTAGCTACTTACAGCAACATTGAATTCTATTACACCTACGTCAAACTTAGGACCTCCGCAAATCTCTTCTCAGATCCAACCTACCATTCAAAATTTACCCATGTCCATGAAGCATGGACCTAGGAGCTCTTATTCATCTAATGGTCTTCAACCCGCTGGTCAACAAAGATCCCAACGACCAGTCAACAACAACAACATGGAGCGCACATCAATGTCTAATCCAGTAGGAGTCTCAGAGCGCTCAAGTAACAAACCTGTAATAATCGGCACAGGTACCGACAGGGGTCTATTCTCTGCAGGCGAGAGGCGTCAGTGGCTGTATCTGGGTCGATGTGATCCAGATACAACTGAGAAACAGATTTCTGATTAGATAGAGAATCAACTATCCATTTCTGATGTCAAATGTTCAGTATTGGACAAAAATCATGATGTGGTTTCATTTAAAATTGGAGTTAAAGAATCACTTTTGAAGGGCCTGCTTGATCCTAACCTCTGCCGGCAGGCATTGCTGTTATGGATTTTCGTCCTCGCCGTATGGGCGCTAAAGCTTCCACAGCAAATTTTCAGAGGCGGGACAGAGACGACCGGTCTCATTAGATCATGCCACCATCCTGTACCAAAATGCAAGAGGCTTAAATACCAAACTTAAACATACTTTTTGTGCTGTTCGTGCTGAAAATTACTCAGTAATTGCACTCACGGAAACCTGGCTTGATTGCAGTATCAATGATGCCGAATTTCTGGACTCTCGTTATACGGTTTATCGTACTGATAGGAGCAGTCAAAACAGTACTAAGAGCCGTGGAGGTGGGGTTCTTCTGGCAGTACATAATTGCGTTAAATCTCATCGCCTGGCAATTGGTGAAGCATCAGTGGAAGAAACGTGGGTGTCAGTGACATTGGGCGATTTGGTGTATTGTATTAGTTGTGTCTACATTTCACCTGCTAAGGATGTATTGCACTATGGAAACCACTTGAAATCCATTGCTAGTGCCTGTGAAATGTTCGATAATGTGCTTGTTCTGGGCGATTATAATCTTTCTCAAATAATGTGGTCCACTAGTGAAGATTTTTCTGGTTACCTGGTAATGTTACGGCAACAAGAGAAATCTTATTATGTGATAATACTGCTTCTCTTGGCTTATCTCAATACAATGGGGTAACTAATGATCACAATTCAATCCTGGATTTATGTTTTGCCAACTTTGAGCCTGATTCAATTATAAAATCTGATGGTTTGGTACGTTGTGATCCTTATCACCCAGCTTTAGAGTTATACATACCAGTGAATAAAACTAACTATCTACAACCTCTGGATTATTTTTCCTATAACTTAAACGCTAATTTCGATTTAATTAATGAATATTTTCTTCGGTAGATTGGCAATCAATTATGTCAGAGGATCTAGATGTTACTGTCAATGAATTTTATTCTATACCCGATATGTTTGAGATCCAATACCTGTGAGAAACTGTTCCTAGCTCGTACCTCTGACGAGTATTTCTTAACAACTCTAATATCTAGCATGGCTATCCATGGCACACAGTAAATAATTGATTATCCAGTATTTTTCTTAGTAATATTTAATTTTTGAGCTTATTCTTAATCCAATCGCAAAAAAGTTAGTACCATTAGATTCACAAAAAAAATCTCTTTTCAAAAAGTGCTTGTCTAAAAAGGGTCGTCATTTGAAAAAAAATAGTTAGACACACAAATTTGATTTTATCAACTTCACTTGTTCCCAGCTATCAGACTTATAATTAAAACTTAGCGATTGTATTATTCCGTCATCATTTCAGGTCCTTAGATTAATTTGCGTCCCGTCATGGCCACCTAGATGCAATTTAAAAAAATCAAGTAGGCGTAAAAAGTTTTTAAAATGACACATTCTGTTTCAGAATTGTCTCAGGAATCCAAAAATGTAAAAATATACAGAGTGTTCCATTTAAAAAATTGAAAGTGGAGTCATTTCCGGTGAAACAGGAAGTGACCAGAAAGTAAAAAATATGCGAAAACTCTCCTCTTTATGTACCATTTACCTACACCAAATTTCGTTTTGATACATCAAATACTTTAAAAGTTATGGCCTATCTAATAGATTCGTTGACACCCGGTATAGAGGTGGAGGTCTCTGACAACGAATTGGATATCAGATTTTAAAATTTCAAAATGGCGGACTTAAAATGGCCAGCATTCTTGTCAAAAAATTGTAAAATTCGTCTGAAAATATACACGGTGGCCCGTTTAGCTTGGGACACTACCTTATAACAGAACATATACGAGATGGAGTGAAAAGTTGAATGCAAAAGTTAATTGGGGTAATTCGAGGGTTTAATTTATTTTAATTTCATATATCACTGTATTCCGGAGTCGACAGATTGATCTTCAATGGTTCCGTGGCATCTGCATTCTTGGATGCAGGTGGCAAGAAGAAACCTTTTAAGAATAATATGCCAGGAAGACATTGGTACCCGTTTGTTTCTACAACGACACAGTGAAATTATCTTGCGAACTCCTGAAGGGGTGAATCTGTCTCGACAAATGTCTCTGAGAAAGATATCAAAAATAGGTTTGGCTAAATTGAGAATTATTTGTTGGAAAAGGGTTATGACAATATTCTTCAAGATCCGTCCATCCATCGATGGAGGTGACACCTGCTCCCAATTCTGTCTACAGCTCGGCAAAGTATTAGCTCCAGTAGGGACAAGAATGCGTATGAAGTGAGCATGAGTGACGAAAAGCAAAACCTGACACCTGACAGTTATGTTTACTTTCTCAGCGGCTGGAGAAATAAACCATTGATACTGTTTCCTAATTAAAGGTTGTCCAAAACGGTAGCGCAAAGTGTTCCAGGAAAGTGAGGCATAGGCTTATCTGACAATGGGTAGATGAAGACAGATATTTTTATAGACTACACAAAAAATGTTCTATACCCACACTTGAAAAAAAATGAAACAACCTTTCCCATTATTCTTTTCTTGGATGGCCATAAAAGTCACCAAACTTATCAATTTTCAATGCTTTATTCCGAATATCAGATTATTTTAGTATGTCTGTATCCAAACTCCACTAGAATAATACAGACAGCCGAAGTATCATGCTTCAAAACACTCAAATCCGAGTGGAAAAAAAGTGTTCTTCTATAGCGGTAGGTAGAGAAGAATCGAAAGTTAAAAAGTTATTTACAAATCCAGAAAAAGTCATGAATAAAATAAAAGGTCTATGTTTTTCATGTACCCTTAATATAACATTACTGATTGGCATTAAATGTCAAAAATGTACATATTATGTACTGGGTAACGATTGAAAAAAGTAAATTTACGTCGAACAGGTACAATTTGGAAACAAACTGTTTATGCTATCGGATATATATGTAAATCGCGTTCATTCTAAAAATATTTTGAATTATACGGGGTGAGTCAAAAAAGTAGAACTACTAAAAGTTGTATTTTTTTAAATGGGACACCCTATATTTGACCTGATCTATAAATTCTACATCAAATTCTAACACTTTTTTATATAACATGTTATATGGCTATAATTACTACTTTCTTAAATATTTGGCTTTAAATGAAAAAAAAGAAAATAAATTTGATGCACATCTATGATTAGCAATATAACGCCTAGTTGTGCCACTAAAAATAAAATATTTTGCTTCGGCACAAAATAGGCATGGACTAAAGGACTGCTTTCATAATATTGAAGATATTATATACAGGGTGTCCAAATTTAAATGCACAACTAACATATTTAAACCAATTTATTTCAGTTTTTTTAAATGGAACCCCTGTATATTTTTATTTATTCTTTTTAAGCATAAAAAAATCTACAACTTTTATTACATATATTATATATCTATCTTCAATAATTTTCGAAATATTTTAAAATCCCCTTTTTTGCGTAATTTAGAAAATTACCAACTCGATCAAAGTAGCCATAGTAGCTGTCAGTAAAACAAAAGTATTTAATGAATACAATAGTTTATTATCTAAAATTAATCCAATGAAAATTTAGATAATATAATAATTTGTTAATAAAATTGCTTCAAAAAAAATGATCTAATAACCTTAAGATTTTAACATCAGAATCTACAGTAAGCTAGACTACAAGAAAATATAAATATCATCCATTTTATATTACATTAAACCAAGAGTTACACGCTGAAGATTTTAAAATCCGTGTTAAGTTTTGTAACCCAATGATAAGGCGAGTAGGGCCATTTCCGAACTTTTTAGACAATAATATGTTTTTGGAATGAATCTTACATTTCAAAGTAAAGGATCCGTGAACTGGCATAATATTATAAATACTTAAAAATTGTGTTGAAAAAGGGGTCTACTCGTCTAGTTTGCAAATAAGTAAATACACTTCAATGAAGGAATACATTTCAATTTAGTTAGTCGAAAACTTTAATAGGTACTAATTTTTAAAGTTATACAGAAAAAAAACACTTATCAGACTAAAAAAAAATCGCTTTTAAAAGTTAATCAAATGCTTTCTTAGTTATATTTTAAAAGATGCTCAAATAAGCGTCCGCCTTCACGCATACACATGTTGAACCTTTTAATAATATTTTGCCTAGTTTTAACTAGCATGTCTAGTGATATAGTGGCGCATACATCCTTGATTCGTTCCTGCATATCCTCCCTTGCTGTAGGTGGTTGGGTGTAAACACGATCTTTAATATAACCCCACAAGAAAAAATGTAATGGAGTTATATCGCAAGATCTGGGGGGCCATTCGATAAAACCGCTACGACTAATCCATTTGTGATTAAAATTAACGTCCAAAAATTCACGAACGTCCCGATGGTAATGAGCAGGTGCACCGTCTGGCTGTAGCCACATGTCTCTTTTTTCTTCTATGCTGAGTGGTCTGAGAAGAATAGGCAGCCCAACGTTCAAAAAATCTAAATATCTTTGTCCATTAAGTGGTTCATTAAGAAAATACGGACTTATAATATGGTTTCCAATGATTCCACACCAAACATTTAATGACCAGTGATTTTGATGTTGTACGTCTCGTACCCAGTGGGGATTTGTTATTGCATAATAATTCATATTATGCCTGTTTACAGCTCCATTGCTTCTAAATGTAGCTTCATCGGAAAACATGATATTCGCTAAAAAGTCCGGATATGCTTCTATTCGCCTTATCATTAAGTTGCAAAAATTAACACGCCTTTCAAAATCTTCATCCTGCAATTCTTGGTGTAATTCCATATGATATGGATGATATCATATGCTTACTGTAGATTGTGATGTCTCAGTTAAACTAACAAGTTGTCGACTACTTAAACTGGGATTTTCTTCTATATGAAGTAGAATTTCGAACTCTTTATCTTCATTTTGTAGCAATTTTATTGACAACTGTTCTCTTCGAATATGCCACATTGCCACTAGCATCAAATCTCTTCATGACATTTTGAAAGGCCACTTTAGAAGGCGCGCGTCGATCCGGATATTTTGCTTCATATAGCCTTTTGGCCAGAAGGCAATTTTTTTGAGCTTCACCCAATATATAGACCATATCTGTCATTTCATTTTGTGAAAAATTCATTTTAAATTTGATGAGAATACGAAAGACGAAATACAATGCACTAACAACAACACCTTTTTGATATTTCATACATTTAGTCGCCAGTTACTATAGACTATTTTTTCCATGGCTACTTTGATTGATCGAGTTGTTGATTTTCTAAATTACGCAAAAAAAGGAAATTTGAAAATATTTTGAAAACTATTGAAATAGGTATATAATATATTTAATAAGAGTTGTAGATTTTTTTATTCTTAAGAAGACTAAATAAAAATATACAGGGAGTTCCATTTAAAAAAACTGAAATAAATTGGTTTGAAAATGTTAAAGTTGGACATTTAAATTTGTACACCCTGTATGTGATATCTTCAATATTACGAAAGCAGTCTTTTATTCCATGCTTATTTTGTGCAGAAGCAAAATATTTTACTTTTAATGGCACAACTAGGCGTTATATTGCTAATCATAGATGTGCATCAAATTTAATTTTTTTTTGTTTAAACCTAAATATTTAAGAAAGTATCAATTTTAGCCATATAACATGTTATACAAAAAAGTGTTAGAATTTTATGTAGAACTTAAAAATCAAGTCAAATATAGGGTGTCCCGTTTAAAAAATTACAACTTTTAGTTGCCCTACTTTTTTGACGCACCCCGTATAATTTATAATATTTTTAAAATGAGCACGACTTTCATATATATCCCACGGCATAAACAGTTTGTTTCCAGATTTTACATGTTCGACGTAAATTTACTTTTTCCAATCGTTGACTCACCCTGTACATTGTTAAAAAAATTAACTCTTCTGTGATTTTGTATCGTAAGTATCTGCCTAATTATTACCAAAACGTATAGTTCCTAATAAAATTCCATATTAGCTATAGTTTGTATAATGTTTGCTAAAGATTACCTAGGTAACATAAATGTACAATATTTGTTTTATATTATTGCTTTTTAGTTGCTAGTTTATCTTTTGAATTTTTTGAGACCATCTTACTCGATAAAAAACATGTTGAACAATGTTTTTTTCTTGTAATAAAGGATGTTGCTAGTCACAAATGATGCTCAATAAGTTAGGTACCTATGTAGTAAGTAATCATTTTGAAAACAAAACAATATTTTTACTAGTGCCAATAAAAGGAACAGTATGTGCCAATCATGGGAAAAATGTAGTTTTGCTCGTTTTTAATTAATTTTGTCTTTGCCTTATAAATTTCAAGCAAGGTTTTTGTTCGTATTGGAAAAATACACATTCAGCTACATTATGACATTTTTCAAAATAACATTTTCCAATGTTTACTTGATACATCTTTGGTTAGGCTACATGAATCTTAAAATTATTCTTGAAGTGCCAATCATTGGGGGTTTTACCCTATATATATATATATATACAGGGTTATTCACGCAACCCGTTCATTAAAAGTTTTTGATGATGCCATTTAGATAAAAATTTCAAATTTTGGGATTAAGGTAAGGTCAAGGGGTACTTCTTTTTTGAAATTTTTCAACTTCCTGTCACTTCCGGTTTAACCGGAAGTTGGTATCAACTTGCTTATTTTAAATAGAACACCCTGTATTTTATGATATTTTTGGATTCTACGGAGAATTTTAATGCTATTTTATGTAGCATGTCCTATACCAAGGTTCAAGCTTTCTTAAGATACTTGACCTTGAACCAAAAATGAGCCTTCGGGGTACTAAATTTTAAAATATCATATTTTTGTAAGTTTTGAAGATATAATCTTCATATTTTGCAGACGATCGGTAAATAATCTTAGGTTTCTATTTTTTTATTGAATTTGTCTATTTTTATACAGGGTGTCCTAAATTCAGCGGCAAACATTCACATTTTCAAAGCCGCTAAAGTCCGTTTTTTTAAATGGAACACCCTATAACTTTATGCACTATCAAATGTAGAATTTAATTTTCTATCGAACTGTATTAAGGTTCCCTATACCTATTCGTAACCATTTTCGAAATAATCAGGTTTTTATTAAACTATCATATGTATTTGCTAAATGCTTACACCTTCCCATAGTAAGCCATGGAAAAACAATTGTTGTGCTTTTCTATTCAACATGACAGCTGATTTGAAACTTTTAAATTAAAATAAAATAACACTCTAAAGCTGATATTCTCAATTTATTTTATATTCGTGGACAATGTTACAAAATATCGGAGAGAACGTGCCATGTTTTTAATGAAAAACATCCTCATTTATCGCCAATGAACAAGAGAAAATTAAAGAGGATTGAAACGAAATTTTTTCGTTTCGGAAAAGTTAAAGTTATAAAAAATGTAATAAAATTGTTTACATTATTTTTAAGCATATCTACTAAGTTCGAGACTGTTCTAAACTTGTTTTACTGAACTTAAAAATTATAGCAATCTAACAATCAACAATAAATAAATAAAATAATAAAATTGAATTATAACAAATGTTCTATATGATGTCCGTGTATTTGAAGACACATTTCAATTCTTCTTTGTACAGTTGCTGTGGCCCGTTGAATTTGTCCATTTTCTAATTCGGCAAA
This sequence comes from Kuschelorhynchus macadamiae, assembly GCA_030620095.1. Classification (NCBI taxonomy): domain Eukaryota; kingdom Metazoa; phylum Arthropoda; class Insecta; order Coleoptera; family Curculionidae; genus Kuschelorhynchus; species Kuschelorhynchus macadamiae. The sequence goes on from JAUTXW010002103.1 coordinate 2,980,892, forward strand.
AGCTGTTCGTATACTGTCCAGTAAATCTTGATGGTTATTTACTGGGGAAGCACAGACTTTACCTTTGATAAATCCCCATAAATAAAAATCTAGGGGTGTTAAATCAGGCGATCGCGGGGGCCATTGGGACCAATCCAGCGATCTTCAAAAATTCGAGATAATTGGAGATAAACTGCAGCGGAATTATGTGCTGATTGGTATCTAATTGATACCAATAATTTTGCAGCTCATCAATAGGAATTTCTTCTATAAATTCAGAAACCGTCCCTCGTAGAATTTCCAAATACTTATCACTGTTTAAATTGTCTTCATAAATATATATATATATATATATATATTGAGAAAAAATGCCCAGAAATGTTCGTTTCTTCTATTTGTTACCCTAGAAAATTTTTTTCAAAATATTTTTGAATATATATATATATATATATATATATATATATATATATATATATATATATATATTGGAAAAAATGCACAAATTCAGTACCCCTTTTCAAGTTTTATTAGAAATGAAATATATGAAATATTCGTTTTTAGGTTGAAGAATTGGAAGTTTTTAAAAACGAACATGTAAAACTAGGAGCAGAATTAGCATATTTGCGCCAACAATATGACGCACTGTGCCAGCTTTATGGGGAAAAAGTAGAAGAAAATGAAGAACTAAAATTAGACTTGGTTGACGTAAAGCATATGTACAAAAGCCAAATTGACGAATTATTGAGACAACTGAGAGAAAAGTAACGTGGGTTTGCCAATTGAAAAAAGTTACTGAATATAATTATTGGCAAGTCACTGGCATAAAGCATTATATTGATTTGAAATCAGAGAATTACGCAGAAACTTAATTCTCAGGACACGAGAGCTAAATGGTGCAATAGAATATATTAATATTTTAAAAATAAATATCAACCTCCAAGATAGAATTCATTCAGTACCATAATTCCAAGTTAAAACGTATTTTCTTTCTTTAAGAAAATAAATTAATCCCTCTCTCTTTGGTTTGTAGTGTCTGTTCACGTTTGCTTAAGTGGATGTAAATTATTATTTTATTCTAAGTTAAAAAAATTGTTTTATTTTATAAAAATTAAATTATTTGTTCTTTATGGTCCTAATTCGTACTTGATTAAGTTTAAATGAAGGTATGCCATTTACCAGATTCAATTTATTTTCAATGAGGGAACAAAAGGATATGAGAATTATTTAGTCATATTATGGATGTACAGCCAATCACAGAATGCCCGAAGCCACTGAGAAGATTAGAACATTATAATATAATTGCAAAATAGAAATGTATATTATGCTTTGGAGTATTGACTAACCACAATAGGTCTTCAGATAATAAAATTATAATTTTTCTGGAAGTGATAAGGTGAATCATGGTTAGAAATAATTTATTAAGTAATCATTGTTCTTGGGATTAGTCTATGTCAGACATCCAACATCTCGCCTTCATTTGCACAAGGTATTTTCAGGAATCTTTACTACACAATAGAACTCATTATCCAGTATGACGATCGTGTTATATAGACCGCATATAAATTATTAGGGTGTTCTCTCATAAATAGTAAATGCTTCATTCGTTTGATATGTTAATTTAAAACCACACAGGAGTTGGAAATCTTGCAGGCTATTACTTGAGAAATATGAAGCTTATTCACACTGAGTGGCCATTAACTAGCAGTACAAGAAAATAAGGGTAATAGCTATGTTTCCAGTTCAACTAGTCTTAAATTATACATATTTATAGTAAAAATATATCTTCAGTTTTAAGTAAAAAAAATCGTACAAATAAAAATATATTCATTATAACAGTTTAAAACAGAGCTACTAAATTAAAAATTTAATATTTGACATTATTTTTGGTAATTATTAAAAAGTTGGTTTCTATTGGTCTAAATACCAGTTAAAATGGATGACCTTTCAGTTTCAATATGTTTGCTTGTATTAGTAGAATCTTTTGTTTTAATTTCCTTTTCTGTGGATTCTTTTTCATCCAATATTCTCATAGCGATTTCTTTCTTATTTTGAAAAAAAAAATGTATACCTATCCTTTAACAATCAATGTTGAACCCCACCATCTATTTTACTTGAGTACTGTCATACCAACGCCAAAAATGATAAGCACAGCCGAAAACAATGTCTAATGTATTCTTTTGCAAAAGCAATATCCAAAAACTTGGCATTGAATTGATTGCATTAACTTCTACATGAACTGTACAATACTTTGACTATCGGAAAGTTAAAAAAGAAGTGTTGATGGTCCGTATGGAGTGGACGAATCTCAGCATACTTACGGAATATTTCTAAAAAATTGATTATCAATGGTTAAAATTCTTTAACGAATTGTCTATGTGTTTGGGATGATTATTTTGGTAAAGATAGATATATCTTCAATATCTCTTAAAAGATGTGTAATTTCTTCCCTGCACAAGTAGAATAATCTTCATCTATGAATAATATTAACCATCAGCGTCTTTAATGAAACGTCTAATTTCTTCTTCTGAAAAAACAGGACTTTTTAGACCGGTAACAGCTTGATTTTCATTTTAAAAATGCTATCACTTCTTTCTATCTACGTTGTTCAAATAGACCATAGTCCATAGTATTGAATAGTGGCTTCATAACGTAGAAGGCCTAAGTACAGCAGATAATTTTGAAAAATGTGCAAAAATGGCAGATGCACCATCTGAGTCGCTCATTTTGCCAAAATAGATTAAAACGCGATGAAAATATTTTTCCGTGACTTTTTAAAAGCGTTGTTTGAAGTGAAAGAAAACATATTACCCCTAACAACAGACGAAAAGTTGCTATATGCCTACTTTTATATTGCATGACATGTACAAGGTGTCCGGTTATATTTTGACTCACATATATAGGTTTTATTATGAGTTACTAGCTGGCCTGGCAGTCCTTGTTCTGCCTTTTATATTAGATCCAGTAGAATCATAAGAATATGAGGCGCATTCACCACATCGTCCAGAAATTTTGTTGAAGAAAAACATGTTAATTTTACAGAATAAATACTCCATAATTAATACAAAAATAGTTTCTACAAGGTTCTTAGCGACCTGGAAAAGTCAGGTAATTCAGCAATCTGACTAAAAATCATGGAAAATTTTAGAATCATTAAAAAAAATCAGAGCGATAAACCTATTTTTTGTATGATGATCTATTACAAATAATACTAAACGAATTAATCAAAAAAATCTTAAAAACACAAGTTATAGGTGTAGGTCTCCAACAAATTTTAAAATTAAATGTTGATAGTAAAGATATTCTTTTACCAACTAATAAGAGTGATCTTGGATTTGCCACTAAAAAAGCATTGAAAGACCTAAATGTTCCTGAAAAGTACAAACTTATTTTTTGTCGGAATGTCAGACATTTTTGAGAAATCAAATAAAGAAGTTAATAGAACGTTGTTAAATATAAGTGTATTAAATATGTAACATGCTTAAAACCAAACATCTGATTGATCAAGGGGTTTCACATATAATAGCATAAAATAACCGTATTTGTACGAAAAAGAAACAATATCCGCGGAAAAAACGGTCAACGGTATAGCCAGCATCTAATGGATACCGGATTTATAAATTTTTACAAAATATATAATCAAACTACTAGACTGGATACATTTTTCTACAATTTCTTGGAACAAAATGACTACTTTAAAAATTGTAGCATGTTATTAAGTTAAATTTGATCCTTTTTCATGGAAACGCCACAGTTGAGTCGGAGTTTTCCATAAATAAAAATATTTTAGTTGAAAATCTATTGGAGGAGTCCATTGTCTGCCAAAGACAAGTATATGACACAATTTATCAAATAGGTGGTGCATTAAATGTGAAATATTTCCGACAAAATGAGGGTATGTATTAAAAATGCTTACAAAACTTGTCTATACTGACTTCTCCAAGGCTTTTGACAGGATAAATTTCAAAATTCTGTTGGCTAAGCTGTCACACCTGGGTTTCTCAGAGGGCTTGGTATTGTGGTTGGAAAGCTTTTTGACGGGAAGGACGCAGGCTGTAAGAATTAACAGTAATGTATCCACTGTCTTTGATGTCACCTCTGGTGTGCCTCAGGGGTCCTAGTGCGCCCCTCTTATGTTTATACTATTTGTGAATGACATAACTAAGTGTATTATTAACTCTCAGGCACTAATGTTTGCTGATGACCTAAAAATATACAAGGTGATTGAGCGGGACAGCGAAGCAGTGGAGCTCCAGAGTGATCTCAACGCACTTTGGCAGTGGACAAATGACAACCATCTATTTTTGAACATAAGCAAATGCTGCTTTATAAGTTTTTTTCGGGTCAGGACAAGATACCATACTGCTTACAGACTGAACAATGAAGATTTGTCCTATTCTAACAGTGTTCAGGATCTTCGTATCTGGATGGAGACTGACTTGTTGAGCATATTTCTAAGGTGAGTTTAAGGGGTCTACGAACGTTAGGTTTTGTGTTGTTCTTTGTTCTCATTTCTCAATTGACACTATTAAGCTGATTTATTGATCACTTGTCCGTTCAGGTTTGGAGTATGCGACGGTCGTTTGGTCTCCATTTTATCAGACCCACAAGGAAATGTTAGAGGGAGTCCAGAACAACTTTTTGAGATTCGCTGCATTCAAGTTGAATATTAACATGTGTGATTATCACAGAACTGATATGAGACTCCTGCTACAGTTAAGATCGTTGGTGAATAGGCGTCTATTGTTTGACATGTTTTTTGTTTTTAAGTTGATCATTGGCCTGTCCACTTGTCCCCAACTATTGTCAAATATTAGCTTGAATGTGCCCTGCAGACACTTAAAAAAAAAAACGTATACTGATTTACTGATCAATAACATTCCAACATGTCCTATGTGATATACAATTTTCATTACGAATGTGCGTACGTCACATAGGAGAGAATCGTAAGCTATAATAAATTTGACTAATAATTATGATTAACACAAAGTAGTACACATGTATCTAAAACAGAAAATATAAACTAATAGTTTAATCTTACTATCAAGCAACCAGCCTGTTAATTTCTTTTTTACATTTTTGTATGGTTTTTGTTTTAAATCATTAGGTATAAGGTTATATATTTTGGGTGCACTATAGTAAAGCGATCGTTGTATGGCACTAAAAGTAGTAGCCGGCACATATACATTTTTTAAAGTAACCAGTCTTGTTGTCACATTATGTTGAACTCTACTTATCTTATATTTATTTTGCAGTAATAATCTTGCTACAGATTTTACATATATAACTGCTTAAGGGTTAGAACCCTAGCTTCTTCAAACAGTTGCTCTGAGGAAAAACGTTTAGATTTAAAAAGAGATATTTTAAGTACCCTTTTTTGGGCCACTATTAATGGTAATGAAATTGTAATACATACAGAACCCTATACAACCAAGCCATAGCTCATTACTGATTCCACTAATGCTTTATACACATTAATTATATATTTTTTAGGTAACCATTGTCTAATCTGATAAAATTTATAGTACATTTTTCTTCATTTACTAGTTATATATTCTATATGATAGTTCCACTTCATATAGGGATCGAAGTATAAACCTAAATATTTGATTTTATCTGTTGATAAGATTTTTTGTTCACAAACACAATTATCCACATTTGTACACTCCGATCTGTGTATTTTTATGAAGTTTTTATCTGGAAAATTTTTTCTACTTAAACCAAAACACATGAATTTACATTTGTCAATGTTAAGAGTTAATAAATTTATATCTAACCACAGTTTAACTTTACTTATAGCTAGTTCTGATTTCTTAAAAACTAAGTCCCATGTTTGATCCTGTAACATTATAACGGTGTCATCGGCATAACAGACCACACTCCCATAAGGCAATATCCGGATAAGGTTGTCAATGTAAATTGTGAACAGCAAAGGCCCCAGTACTGTACCCTGAGGCACACCGTACTCTACCGGACGTGATTTACTTAGTGTTTGACCGATTTTTACTTGTTGTGTACGATTTTCCAAATATGTTTTTAATAGGTGATGTGGAATTCCCCTTATACCAATACGATGTATACCGTCCAGGAGAATACGGTGTGAAACAGTGTCAAAAGCCTTTGCAAGGTCTAAAAAAATTAGTAGACACTTATTACCACTGTCTAGGTTTTTAGAAATGTGGTCCGCTACTCTGACAAGGGCATCCTCTGTACTTAGGTTCTGTCTAAAACCATACTGCGCATCTGAAATTATTTTGTTTGAAGTTAAATAGTCTTCCAGCCGAAGTTTTATAGATTTTTCAATTATTTTACTTAAATTGCTAGTTATTGCTATTGGTCTGAAATTGCTAATACATTTTCGAGAACCACCTTTATGCAGTGGAGTTATTACAGCGTTTTTTAAATTTTGGGGAAAAGTACCACTTTGGAAAACCAAATTAATTAAATGTAACAATGGTTTAATAAGGTGTTTTTTAGAAAATCAACTCTAATGTTGTCATTACCTGTACTTGAGCTATTTTTAAGTGAGTTTATAATTTTTATTAATTCAAATTCTGAAATAGGTGCCAGAAACAGCGAGCCAGATGCTTTTAGGTGACTAACTGGCAAAATATTCTCCGGGGGAGGTAGTATTTTACCAGCCAGCTCTTGTCCAATATTAGAAAAATAATTATTTAATTCATTTGCAATCTCATTTTCATCCAGAACTTCTTTTCCTTTATTATTACAGATAATAGATATTTTCTGAGTATTTTTTTGGTTATTGCTAGAAGACTTTATTAAATTCCATGTTTCCTTAGGATTCGTTTTATTTATTTCAAATAAGCGATGATAATAGTCAACTTTCGCATTATTAATGAGTTTAGTTAAATGTTTACGGTAATTTTTGTATCTAATTAATGCATTAATGCTGTGTGGCTCTTTGGCCGACATTTTTTTTAATTTATCGCGTTGACGTATTGAATTAAGCAGCCCCTGTGTGATCCATGGTTTAATCCGCCTATTTCGGCATGTAACATATTTATTTATTGTGGCATGATTTATAACATTTTTAATTTTTTCAATAAAAGCAATTGAACACTGATCAACATCATTAATATTTAATACATCTTCCCATCCTTCGTTAGCTAAAATATTACTAACTTTTATAAAATCCAATTTTTCAATAGTTTTTTTCGCGCAGACTTTTTCTCTTGTACTTGTACTATTTAGACATAATTAAGCAACACAGGCAAATGATCACTAAAACTAGAGAATTACTCCATGGATCACAGAATAAAACTTATGCCTAACAAAAATATGATCTATGCATGTAGAGCTATTCCTATCTACTCTGGTTGCTTGATTGATAATACTATTAAATCCTTTTTCATTCAGTAAATTAAAATAGTGTCCAACATGTAAATTACTTTTATCTAAAATATTTATGTATCCACATCACAAAAGTCTGAGATTTTCGTTTAAAAGAGTATCTAAACAATCCGAAAATGATTCAATGTTAGTAGATGGTGGCCTGTATATGGCTGTTAAGCCTATGTTTACATTATTCTTACGTAAGATAACATTTACAAAGTTACATGCACCAATCTGGAAAATTTTTGTTTCAATAATATTATCACTTACCGTACACTACACATCCATCACATTTATTATGTTTACTATCATTATACACTATTTGGTAACCATCAATATTAAAGTTATTTGGATCTTCTATGATATTTGTTTCTGAGCATACTATTATGTCAAATTTCTTGTTAAGAGATTCAAGGAAACATACTAGGTTTTCGTAATTTTTATTTATGCTTCTAACATTGACGTGAACTACGTTTAAATCAGTTTCAGAACTATTAAAATATCTAACTTCATCAATGTTATCACAAGAGACGACTTCGTAATTTGAGTCATCATCACAAAGGTTGTTGAAAGCCATTTTGATTTTTTTTTCTTTCCTTCTATTCACTCTATATATATGTAAAAGTAACATACCTAATCCAAAACGGGTGAATCGACCTGATCCATGCTCAAGATTTTTACGATCTCGGAGGTTTCTGTTTTTTTAGCAAAAACCCTACCATACTTGCACCAAACAAACTTGTAACCTTTGGTTTTCAAAATTTTTGTATGTAGGAATAATTTTCTCACTTCCTTAGTTAAATCTTCATTAAAATATATTAGTTTCTTTTCACCAGTAAACCCACACTGAGCAGTACCCAAAGAACGTTTAGATTTTCTTATTTCCATAATTTTGTCTCTTAACTGAGTATTTTTTAGAGTGACCAATATGGGATTTTGGTTGTTTTGCGATGGTAGTGGTTTTACTTCCAAATCTTCCAGTGGGAGAGAGTCGTCTAGAGTTTTTGCCTCTTTCCAGTGTTTCTTCTCTCGATATTTTGTTTTTAATATGATCCATGTCTTTTTCAAGTTTTTCTATTTTGTTTTTTAGTACTTCTTGTTCCTTTTTCAGTTCTTTGTTTTCCCTTTGAATATCTTTAGTCATCTTGCATACATCTTCAATATTTCCATTTATAATTTAGTGAATCCTCGTGGTCGCCAAATTTTTTGACAAAGAAATCCAATACCTCTTTGATTGAACGATCTTTCTTAACCATAATATCCCTTGTGTTTGTAGCTACTAGTGATTCTTCTTCCCCCTCCGAACTTTCGCTCATGTCTGAGCACTTGTTGCAAACCCATTTTTCATCAGTTTGTTTGCTTTCGTAGGCACTAAATTCCTCACTGGTAAGGCCACTACAGCTTTTATGGTAATATTTGCCGCACTCTCCACTGCACATAATACAATATTGGGTCCTTGCAATAGCCTTATTGCAGGTGGGACAAATCCAAGTAGTTTTCTTGTTAGTTTTCTTTCTGCTTGATCCCATAACGTTATTGAACGTACCGTGCGAAAATTCTCTAACAAGCGAGACAATGGTAATATCACGGAACGAAATTCCAGCACAAAAAAACCAAATTCCTGCTTATTGTTATCAGAGATAAAATATTTATATTTAAAATTGTCCCATAGCTATTTAAATATAATGGTAAAATTGATTTTTGTTTTTGTCTTTTTACTACTGATTATGTTAAGATTTCAATCAGTATAATAAACCAATAGATGCTATATACTTTTATACACTGGTTGATTAAAAACACACGAATTAACGACACCTATAACCCGGTAAATTTCGGTATTATATATAGAACCACAATAATACGTGTTAAACAAACCACGCGCTACTACTACTTACGGCGCTCAAACTTGCTCAGCATCTTTTTCCACTCAACAAATTATGGGACTCATTCCCCCATTGACAGAACTCTTCAAGTATTCAATTCTAATCCAGACCTTGATTGATTGATTGTTGATAATTTCACTAAATAAACTATCTTGTTTGTATAATTAGGTTGTTTATAATTAGGTTGTAACTATTATTGTAAAATGGGGTTACCCGTCAATTTTGTAAAATAAAAAAAAAACGTATCAAGATACCCTTGACAACAAAATCGCCGAAAAGGGAAAGAAAAAGAACTTGATCTCGAAAATAAAGAGCTCAAAAGTGAACTCTGTCATTTAGAAAATAAAAAGGAAAAACTAGTAAAGGAAGCAGCATCCATGTAACTGGAAATATCGGAACTGAGACGATAAATTTAAAATTCTTATTTTCTATTTAAATTAAATTTTTAATAATAATAATAATAATGACATATCGCAAGTATATATTAATTTTTTGTTTGTAAATCCTTTGTAAAACTGCATTTTTTAACTTAATTTTAAATAGAACAGAAAGTTTAGTTTCATTAGTTTTGTTGGCTTTTTTATAAGAAATATAAATTCTCAAAATATAACCTGGAATTTCCGTGAAATTGTCAAGGAAAACATGGAAAAGTCAGGGAATTTGATAATTCAAAAAAACTGCTAAGAACCCTGTTGTAAGGTCTCGGTAACCATTTCAACTTGCTGAAATATGGTTTAGTGTTTTAAATATATAGATAGCAAAAAACGGTAAATATAAAACAAACAAATGAACATCGAAAATTAACGAAATGTGCATTAACTTTGCTAGTTTAAATCAAACACACTGTATATATACGTCAAATAGGTGTCTTCTTGCTGATTATATTTATACTAGGTTTAATACCTTTATCTCTAAAGATACCTGAGGAAAGAAAAGCCCTGCCATAAGAGGCAGGCTGTTAGAGAAAGACGCAAAACGCTCTGTTATTGATTCTATGGCAGAGTTTTTCTCAAATTTCTCAGGTATCTTTAGAGATAAAGATATCAAACCATATATATGTATAATCAGCATGCAAAGACCCATTTGCCTTACATATTAGTATACAGGGTGTTCCATTTAAAATAACAAAGTTGATGTTCAAAGCTCGGTTTCAAACTCAATCCTTAAGAATTACAACATGCCCCAATTTATTTTATTAATTTTCTCAATATTTTTTTTATACCACATTCATTTTCCAGGAGAAGATTAGGTTGGTCCTCAAGAGTATATGGGTAAAATATGTTTCTAATTACTAGGAGACAAAGTGGGGAAAACAGCCAATAACATGTAAGAATCTACACCAAATGCGAAGCTTAGACAAGTAGCTCGTCAATTTTCTTTGGCCTCGGCCCGAGAGGCATGTATAGCCCGCACCAAAAACTTTGTCGGATATTAAAAATTATTAATAAATGAAAAATAGCATTACCCGCACCAATTCAGATTTTTTGGAAACAAAATGTTAGGAATATTTAGGTATTGTAATATGTGAATAACTGGTTTTGTAAGATCCTTATTTTTGCTTTTACTGCAGTATAAATTTGATTTAATCTTATTTCATTAAATTGAAAAACTAATTATATTGGTGTTTTAAAAAAATGCCAAATGCTCATATTCCTGTACTATTCAGAAAATAGTGTTTAAATTAGGAAAAAAACACATATACAGAAATATATTTATTTATGCACAAAATTATAAAAAATATCTGATCATTAATTATGTAACTAGTTGATTATATCCTGTCTTTTATTAAGGAATTATATTGTAAAATGCCATCATTTTATGATTTTTTTAAGTAAAAACAATATTATCGGGATCAACAAACAAGGTTTTTGGGTAATATATAAAACAAAGATAAAATAAATAATCTAATGACAAAAAACCATGCATTGCATTTTTTCAATTATTTTATTATCTCTCTAATACTTGCTTTACCTTAATACGAAATTTTTAGACTAGATTATAATAGGTAGTTGCGTTACAGTATTTTAAAATTACTTTTTATTGTTGATAAAAACCAATTATTTTCATGTCTATAAAGACCATTACTTTAACGTTTGCATTTTCTTTAATTTTATCCGTAACTATAGTAATAAATTTTTTGCGTAATGAATGACCGTGTTCACCTTTAAAAAGTCTAAGGCTTGATTTTCTCTACCCCTGAGCCACGGCAGTTGGGTTATTTTTGGTCCAGGAAAATTATCGGTATAGCGGTATCATAAAGGCGGTCTACACAGCTTGTAGATACCGCAAAACATTTACTTTCAAAGTGATCTTCGCATAACTTGTAATTACAATAACTTTTTTCTTCCTTTCCAGCCGCTTTAAGCCAACAGTTAAATCTAAAATAATTATATTTTTATATAATAATAAATATAAATTAGGCTACTTATAAAGTACCTACCTGTTAAGACATATTTTGCGTGAACCTATTAAAAAATTATAAATGTTAATAATAAAACCAACATACCTTGAGGAATCTTGGGGGAATTTAAGCAGTGATTTATTGCTCTCAGTTCTATTTGAACAATGTAAATAAAGCCACTTATAACGGTATTTTTACAACCACAAAAATAAAACTTTATATAAAAAAAATGTTTGAAAATTTAAATAATAACATAAGCTCTCGCACTATCTATATCGCCGCTCGAGCAAGCACTTTTCCTTGCGGATTTAAAATATCAACTGGACCTCTTACTATGTTTCAGATGGCTGGACATCCGTAGGAGGCGGAGTTTCACATAAATTCGCTATGTATGTGTTAGATAAGCACTTTCACATCTGGTGTAGGTTTATCTGGGACGATACATAATATTTTATTTATTTTCTCTGATTCCTACATGTTATTGGGTGTTTTTACCACCTTATCTTCTAACAATTGGAAAAATATTTTACATTATTAATATTAATAAAATAAATTGGGCCACGTTTTGATTCCTAAGTGTTATTGGCTGTTTTCACCCCCTTATCCCCTAACAGTTAAAACAATTTAGGATCAACCTAATTACCTCCAGAAAGATCCATTTAGTACCCTACCCAAAATTTTGATAAAATAAAATATGCTATTTTCACCTACTTATCTTCTAAGGATATGGAAAATATATTTTAGGTATACCAATTAGGATTTTCCTAATCACCATCTAGAAGATGATCGTGGTATCGCACCCAAAATTTCTAGAAAATAAAGAAAATATATTCCCACAAGTTCTGTGTGATCGTTTTTATCCTTTTAATGTCTAAACATCGCTGTAATATTTTACAGGGGTATCCAATTCAACCCCCTAGTATGTACACATTGTTTTAGATCTATTTGAACAATGTAAATAAAGGCACTTATAACCAGGTATTTTTACAACCACAAAAATAAAACTGTATATAAAAAAATTTTTGAAAATTTAAATAATAACATAAGCTCTCGCACTGTCGATATCACCGCTTGAGCAAGCATTTTTCCTTGCGGATTTAAAATATCAACTGGACCTCTTACTATGTCTCAGATGGCTGGACATCCGTAGGAGGCGGAGTTTCACATAAATTCGCTATGTATGTGTTAGATAAGCACTTTCACATCTGGTGTAGGTTTATCTGGGACGATACATAATATTTTATTTATTTTCTCTGATTCCTACATGTTATTGGGTGTTTTTACCACTTTATCTTCTAACAATTGGAAAAATATTTTACATTATTAATATTAATAAAATAAATTGGGCCACGTTCTGATTCCTAAGTGTTATTGGCTGTTTTCACCCCCTTATCCCCTAACAATTAAAACAATTTAGGATCAACCTAATTACCTCCAGAAAGATGAATGTAGTACCCTTCTCAAAATGTTGATAAAATAAAATGTGCTATTTTCACCTTCTTATCTTCTAAGAATATGGAAAATATATTTTAGGTATACCAATTAGGATTTTCCTAATCACCATCTAGAAGATGATTGTGGTATCGCGCCCAAAATTTCTAAAAAATAAAGAAAATATATTCCCGCAAGTTCTGTGTGGTCGTTTTTATCCTTTTAATGTCTAAATATCGCCGTAATATTTTACAGGGGTATCCAATTCAACCCCCTAGTATGTACACATTGCTTTAGATCTATTTGAACAATGTAAATAAAGGCACTTATAACCAGGTATTTTTACAACCACAAAAATAAAACTGTATATAAAAAAATGTTTGAAAATTTAAATAATAACCTAAGCTCTCGCACTATCGATATCACCGCTTGAACAAGCATTTTTCCTTGCGGATTTAAAATATCAACTGGACCTCTTACTATGTCTCAGATGGCTGGACATCCGTAGGAGGCGGAGTTTCACATAAATTCGCTATGTATGTGTTAGATAAGCACTTTCACATCTGGTGTAGGTTTATCTGTGACGATACATAAAATTTTATTTATTTTCTCTGATTCCTACATGTTATTGGGTGTTTTTACCACCTTATCTTCTAACAATTGGAAAAATATTTTACATTATTAATATTAATAAAATAAATTGGGCCATGTTCTGATTCCTAAGTGTTATTGGCTGTTTTCACCCCCTTATCCCCTAACAATTAAAACAATTTAGGATCAACCTAATTACCTCCAGAAAGATTAATTTTGATAAAATAAAATATGCTATTTTCACCTTCTTATCTTCTAAGAATATGGAAAATATATTTTAGGTATGCCAATTAGGATTTTCCTAATCACCATCTAGAAGATGATTGTGGTATCGCACCCAAAATTTCTAGAAAATAAAGAAAATATATTCCCGCAAGTTCTGTGTGGTCGTTTTTATCCTTTTAATGTCTAAATATCGCCGTAATATTTTACAGGGGTATCCAATTCAACCCCCTAGTATATACACATTGCTTTAGATATTAATTAACTTCTTAGTTTTGCATAATACACAGAAATATTGGATATTTGCTTTGATGCGGATTGCTGTTCACCATAATTCGTCGCCGAAAACCTTCGCCAACTTGTTGGACATAATGTTGCTGGGATTTATTTTAATTGGAGATTGATAGTAATTTACACTGATGATATCGAGATTTTTTTTTAAATATATTTTTTTACAAATAGTACTTGATTTTTTTTCATTTCACTATACTGGATGCATAAAAAAATTAAATCCTCTTGAGAGTCTTTAGTAGAGATCGCCAAGTGTCTTTTATACTAGAGAATTGAGTATTGCTATTAAACATGATGCTGCTACTGTCTGTAATAACTCATAACTAGGGCATTATGCACTATCAGTTTTGGCTTTCATTATATTTATGTCAATGCATCTTGCGTGTTCTGCAATGTAACTTTCTTTTCCAGATTTAGTAATAGTAATGTTTGAACTTCAATTGAAGCTTTATAAATATATTATTGGTTTTTGTATACTCTCACCATTATTGTACGCTGATAAGGTTTTGTTTTCATTTTCATGTTTTAAATTATTTCTTGAAATTTAATCTGTGATATAATATTAATAGTTTTTGTGCTTGTATTGTTTTTAATAGGTGTAAGGATAAAGTCATACTCGTATTTGGAGAATGTATTTTAAATTATGTTTTCAACACACAATAAACGATGTTTATGGTTGATGATGTAGTTTTTCTTTGTTGAGCTGATATCACGATTCTGCAATTAATTCTATCCATCTAAAGATATATTGACCTGTTTTAACCAGTGGCGGCTCGCCAGGGGACACGGGTGAAGCTTCACCTACATTTTCCAATCAGTTTACTTAAAAATTAAAATAGTAAGCAGTTTATAATTTACATTTCTATTATAAAAAATTCAAAAAACATTTATTATGTAAAATTCAGCATAAGAAACAAGGTACACTGTCTCCAGTGATCTCTATAACCTAGCCCTGCTTTTAAAGTCACCAATTATAAACTAGATATATACGCAAAAAACGGTCATTAAAACAAATTAAAATAAAAATCACGACTTATTATCACAGGCAACAGAATTTCTTGCTTCAATCTTGCTTTTAAAGTAACCTTTGTTACGTTAGATATATTTTTATATTAGTGATTCACTGTCTCCAGTGCTATTAGCCCTGCTTTTAAAGTCACCAATTATAAACTAGATATATACGCAAAAAACGGTCATTAAAACAAATTAAAATAAAAATCACGACTTATTATCACAGGCAACAGAATTTCTTGCTTCAATCTTGCTTTTAAAGTAACCTCTGTTACGTTAGATATATTTTTCAATGCATTAGTGATAAACGGAGCCAGAAATGAAAAACTGGATTGAAAAACCATGGTTTTATGAGACGGAGTATTTAGTCTCGCGTACCCTTCTCAATTCTCTTTGATGGACATCAGACCGAAGTGTAATTTTAGCAAAAAGATAATTGGGTGTTTGAGTATTCAGTATTTGACGTACAAAACAGACACTGATTCCGCATCTTTTGCAGTCTCGAGCGACTTTCATTTGTTAAACATGGGTCATAAACCACATCATCATAATGAAAATGACAAAAAACGAGGGAGCTAACAAGTATTTTTTTAGTGTCTCCAGCAAATTCTTAAAAGGATAAAGCCTCTTCAAGCAAGACCTTACGACAGACATCCGAAACATGACTCTCAAATTTCAATCTTGAATCAATCGTCAGCCCTAGATTTTTAATAGACTCGTTGAACTCGATCACTTGTCCATCCACCAGAGCTCAAGATCACCGACCTTGAGAGGTGATAGTTTGAACCTTAACATTGTGAAGATCTTCATTAATTATATTTCTTGCCCGATCCTTTCCATTAGGTGAAAAATCAAACTAGAGCTGAATATCATCAGCATAAAGATGGATGTAGCAGGATTTAGGAGCAGACTGTATGTCAGCAATACAAAGAAAAAGTAAAGGACCCAAGACTGAGCGGAACACATCAGAGTCAAATGACCTTAAATTAGATTCAGCTATAGTAGTATGTGAATTGAATATATTTTTATTGGCGACCAAGAAGATAACCGCACAACCACGAATTGCATAATATCCAGGCAGGTCAAAGAGGTGACTCGCTGTCGGTTAATAGCACCCAAGCAATTATCAAGAACGTTGCACAAAGCAGTAACCGTTCCAAACCCACAACGAAAGCCAGATTGACAATCTGGTATAATTCCACTTTCATCAAGAAAGATAGTTAGTTGCCCATGCAACAACGATTCGGCAATCTTCAAAGGCACCGGTAACAAACTGATAGGTCTTAAATTTTCCAGGCGCTCAATAGTACCAGAAAATGCCTTAGGAATTGGTTTAACAAACGCGAGTTTCCACTGTTCTGGAACAATCCCGATTAAGAAGGATACATATGTGATATGTGACAGTGGAGCCGTTACATAGTTTAGCGACAACTGAAGCATCTTAGCAGAAATACCGTATGTGGCTTTTGCTTTAGAATAAGTGATTTGATCACATCAATAGAGCCAAGAGAAAAATCGAACTGAGAATGTGAGAATGTCCCACACTTAAAACTGTTCATGTACGTCGGGTCAGCAGGAAGACGTTTTACTGAATCAGTAAAAAAGTTATTAATTTTATTACGGTCACAACGAAGGGAAGGTAGTATTTCTGAAGGTTTGCCAGCTCTGTGAATATCCCACTTATGCAAATAGCACCACAGTAATTTGGGACTGTTTTAACATGTCTTGAGAGTTTGAGAAAAACATGTTCTTTGTTCTGTTCTAAGAGCGGTGTTATAATATTTCCTCAAAGAATAGAAATATACCTTGTGACTGGCCAATCCAGATCTTTTATACCTAAGCCATGCTCTTTCCTTAAGGGCCTTTATCCTGGTCAGGGTATCAGTAAACCAGGGCTTTTTACGCTTCTTAGGGTTGTCCCTTATGCAAATAAGAGGGGCGTACGTATCGAAGACGTTTGAAAGTATAAAAATTTATTATTTATATCATTCATTTTGTACATTTCAGACCAGTCAATCAAACTAATCTCATGATAGAACTCAGTTTTATTAAAATTTTTAAAATCACGGACAAACTTAGCTATGTTTTTAGGTTTTTCAAAAGACATATCTATAGTGCATTGGACCATGTTATGGTCAGCGAGAGAAAAGCAAGAAACGTCTGCGCTAACAACTTTAAAAGAAGCATTTGTAACAATCACATCAATAAGAGATTCAGAAAAAGCAGTAATACGTGTAGGAAAACGAATATGCTACATACAAAGGTGAGAATACATCAGAGAGTTAAAATATTTTGACATAGGTGTGTCAATAAAAAGATTAATATTTACATCACACAGAAGGACAAAGTGCTCAATACCTATGCTGGCCAAATAGACTACGATATCGAATAAAGTTGATTTATTAGTATAATTTTGATCAGGAGGCCTGTAGAACACTCCCAAGGCACAAGTTATACCATGTAAATTAACCTTTAAGACAAGATGTTCAAGATGATTGCCACCATCAACTGGCACATGCAGTACTGAGAACCCTATACCTCTGCGAATGTACAGGCAGACGCCACCACCCCTTGCAGGCACTTAGTTTGGGAACTAACAGAGCTAATGTGAACTTCGATCTGAAAAAACCCATCGACCCAGACGTTCTCATTCTCCAAACAAAAATCAACTTGCAGTTTATTCTCAAGAGTTTTGATGTTATTCATCATGGTGTCAAGCTTGCGCTTTAACGTTCTATTTAATACACTTAGTTCCTTCATCTGCATTTTCAATTCTTGATTATCATTGTTCAACTTTCACAACTCGTTATCTTTGTTATAAAAATGTAGTATGTTTTATATACATTCACATTATTTATTTAATTAGAATAGAATAGAATAGGATATATTACCAGAAAATCATACATTCCGTACACAGGATCGTCAAGAAATTTACAATAAAATAAATTATAGTCAATGAATAAATACAATAAAATAATATAACCAAACTAATCAATATCACGATAAATAGAATTTAAATAGCATATAAACAAATAAATAAAAAAATAGACATAACAAAAAACAATAAACATTCTACCAAGCCTGACAATCATCAGGGACAATCACCAAAAGACAACAAAAATCTTAATAAAATAAATATAAATTTGTCAAATACTCCTTCGTTTTCACTCCTTGTAATTTATAAACTCCGCTGTAGAATAAAAAGCCTTGTCCAGGAGAAATTCTTTTACATTTTTAAAAATTTTACCTTGATACCGCTTGAATCTTTGTGACAGTTTATTGTATAAATACACGCAGTTGTATAAAGGGGATCCTCTTATATTATATTATTATTTTCTATCAAAACTAGTGCGTTATATACTCAAAAAATAATAATGACTTAAAAACGTAGCGTGATGAATACATTTTCATAAGAGCGTCTCGTTGAGGAATCACAATCAGCAGTTAACAATTCCGCTTCAGACTCCCCGCGCACGCCGGCTGTCACGTTTAGATTTGTTTATGGCAGTTGTTATGGCAACGCAATGGTAAATATCCGCAAGCCAAATAGATTATAGAAATGGGAGCGGCATAAAACTGCTGCTGCAGGTTGCAGGCGCTTGTTATAGAGTTAATGTAAATTAGTGCGTTCGGATCGTCGGAGGCGGAAGCAGTTTTGCATCAATCGGATCGAGTCGAAACTAGCTTTAATATATAGGTACATAAATGTTTGTAAAGAACAAAAAATATATTTAAAATCTTATACATTTATATTATTTCCCCTAAGTATTAAAAAACGCTTCAAAGCTATGGATAATTAACATCATAAAAAGGTTAAAAAATAGCCCTTTCGGGCGTAGTGCCCCGGAAAATGTTCGCCTGCGGCGCCATTTTTGCCTACAGCAATGTGCACCTAGCTATGCTGCGCTCCGCTCGTTCTTACAACCACGACTCACGAGCCGCCACTGGTTCTAATGTATGATGCTAATAAAACTATTGGTCGTTTGAGTCTGCATATTATTAATTAAGCACGCACTCACGGAATAATTAATTTAAAATAATTGTATATGGTACGTATGGCCGTTATTTAAATATAATTTGAATCGATAGGGTCAGTTGACTATGAATTGGCAACATAGTAAATTTTGGCCATCGAGCTATTAACAGAACAGCTCGATGATATACATAAACAATGGTAAAACCGCATGGCTAGATAAATATGTAAACTCATAAGAATGAGTAAAATAAAAAAGTTCCAATTATTCTTATTGTGAAAAGCCGTTTAGCAGGAAATTTTCTTTTAATATAAGGTGAGTGTAAAATAATAAAAAAAATCAAATAAGAACAATTATCGTCAAACCCAGCAACACAACAGTTTTTTGTGAGCTATTCAATACTGCTACGCATATTAATTTTTTTAACACAACTTTTAATGGAAAATATGCACAACTCTTCCAAACCCAACTCGAGTTGGCAAATCTTATTGCCGCAGATATTAGCTATTTGCCAGATTGCTCTCCGCCCGGGGCTTAGTCAGGACTGGGACGACATTTCCAGATAATTTACATTTTATTCCGGTTTGGAGGCCTTATCGATGGGATGTCCGTATGGCGAGCTCTAACTCCCGAAAGACACCGATATTCCATTTAAATTATTCCTAGCTTTTTTTTTAATCCGGGTTTCCACTAGGAGCCCTTAAGGGTACTACTGATCACGAGATGACCTTTTCTTTCAAGCTATCCCCTCACCCCTCCTACTCACGCCTCATTGTGGCCATATTAGCGTGCTAATATTCTATGTAGAACTGGGAGATGAACAGGATAAAAAGCAGTAACAACTAGGCCTCACACGTTCACAGAGTCTGCTCCCTTTCTAGCGGGGCGTGGTCCGTTAGTTTCTGCATTGAACGGTTGGGTCTCCCACCTCCCTCCGAAACAAAGCAGCTAAATCGGACACATGGAACCACTTATATTAAAAACACAGAGGTCTGCCTTCCACGAGTTGGTTCGAAAGACTATCTTCCAGTTTTTAAATAGAAAAATATTCTCAACAATTGTCAATATCATATGTTTCGAGCCGCAATGCGCAGGTGTATTTTCTGAATAAAATAAGTGGATGAAAGTTGGCCACCTCTTATTTTTCGTTGTGCAAGCAGGTTATGTGAGTTGCATGCACCGGTGTCCTTATTTTATTTCATGTATAAACTCATCTTTTGTTGAAAATTATTCGGTATTTACAAGAGCTTAGGATTCATTCTTTCATCTGTTAGGCAAAAGACAAAACAATATCCCCGATGTTGAGAGATTTGGGAAATCATTTTTTACATATTTGTGATGTTTAAAATCGTTTGATTAAAAATGCATTTTAAAAAATAAATCGTGGCAATTCGTATTAGAGAGAGGATCGGACCTTTAATGGCCTTAAGAGACAAAGACAATATTAAAATCCTTGCTTGATGATTAGAACTGAAGAATATTAGAAGACACTATCATAGACATAGTAGCGGTCAATATGTACTTCTTTTTTTATGCTTTATTTTTCTATATATAAACAAGGCTTTTACGTTAAACGTGTATGAAATTTATATTGTGTTCCAGTATAATTAGTGACGTTAAGTTTTATTCTTTAAAGCGCAGAACACTTAATTAAACTTAATTTTTCTATCTGTATTTTTCGGTGTTTTGTTAGATACTTTTTTGAAATATAAGTTATAAATGGTTATACTTAGTTTCAACATTAAAATTATCACTCATTTTTTTGTAGCACAGATGTGTAGTTTCTTTTTAAGTTTCGTTTTTGTAGGTTAGTTTTTACGTAAACGGATACGAAGCTTCATTGTGTTCCGTGCATAACGGTTTGGATTTCACCAAACGTATTCGTATGTTGCTGGATTCCTTTGGCGCGAGAATATTTATTGAAGTATTGAATTGGCTTAGTATAAAAAAATGGCTTGAATCGGATTAAATAACCCGAAGGCTCTTGTAGAGATTAAGTATTTTTAATATTCTCACTTTTTTTGGATTCACTGTAGAGCTTACTGCGGAATAAACACATTTCAGCAAAAAAAAGCATAACAAATAGTTGTAACTTTGTAAGGCAATATATAGTTATGAACGTCTACTTTTACTTTAATTATGTTAAAATTGCACACAGAATAGATAATTAGAGTATATTATTATATAATATACTCTTTTCTAATTTAAGTTCTAATGTTAAAAGTGTATCGACAAAATACGCCAATACTCAATAAGTGTTTTCATCATGCTCCGGTTTCACTAACCGTTGGTCTCAAACGGTTAGCATTGGTCTGTCAGATAACGACGTTTTGATTGCGTCATGTATAGAACATGGTGAAAACGTGTGGTTACCTATTTCAAGTGACAGCTAAAGTAAATGATTAATTATGTTTTGATTTTGCAAAAAAATAGTAACAAATATGGAGAAACAATTAGCAATTTATATGTAAAAGTTTATTTTTTAATAGCAATATTGTACCTGTAATAAGCAATTTGTCATTTTTCATGAAACCTTCAAATACGCAAAAAACAAATAATATCAAACACAAAACCAGATATAACACTAGAAGACTATAAAAATAATTCATTTAATGATAAAAATAAATAATTACGCTGTTTCCAATTTGTAAACAAACCGCTATATTTTGTTTGTTTCTAGAACCGCGACCGGGACCATTCCATATCCCCGACATGGTTAGCAATTTGACAGACCAGTTATCGAACCATTCTGCTGGTGACGTCACTACTTACATCGTGAATTCTCGAGGCTCGAGGTGGTCAGCCGAACCGGAGCATGGTGAAAACTTCTAAATAGTTGTTCAACTAATAAATTCTTAAACAGACAATTCATGACTAATCGGCCATTTCCTCGTATTCAAAAATCAATATTGCCAAATTTAATTTCATTTTATCAGCTTAGAATTCATTACTGTTTATTAGAGTTGTTAATAATATTTTGTTGCGTCGTTATCATTAGGAGCACAAGGTGAAACAGTAAAGGGTTAGCACCAGGTTAGGTGCCGAAGACACCATCATTAAAGCCATAACATAAAAACCCGTTTAGCACAAAAGCTGCCAGCCGTTGATACAATCGGTAAATCAGTACCGGGTTAGCACCAGGTTAGCCACCGAAGGCATCATCATTAAAGCTATAACATAAAAAACGGTACAGCTCATTCACTGTGAACGTAGAGTTAAATTTAAGATATTTGTATCATACATCAAGAACTGTAAGGCAATTTGGCAACACGGTAAGGATCTTTTCATTTCTAATGCCATATTAAAGAGTTTTTGCACTGCAATATTTTGAAATTGTAGTAATTTTGGGCAATTTTTTTTTCTGGATCAAAAGTGTTTCATCCGCAAATTTTATTTTTTTAATCTGTACTATAAGACATGGGCTTTCGTTTCAAATTTGAAAAAATCTTAAACCCCGAAATACTTACTTTCAACAAGACCCAAACTGATTTTCCCAAAAAAAAAATGAAGAGGCATTCCCAAGGAATGCTTTAACTAAGGTCCACATATACCCCTATCGAACCTGGTTCTTTAGGCTGCAATGTAAGGATTAATATTTCATATTGACAAATGTAGTCTGCTACCAATAAAAAAACATATTTAATACAATTTACTAAATAGCTATTCATAAAATATATCACAAAGGCTTATATATTAAATAAATATATACATTTTCTTAACTATAAAACTTGGACACAGTAAAGGCAAAAAAATGCTTAAATTAATATTACCTGGAAAACTTCATAATCTAAATATTTACATCATATTTTTACAAATTATGTTCTTAGTGGATAATGAAATATTAAATCAACAGATTCTTATTACCCGTCTTAAGCAAATAATATATTTTTTTCCACTCTGTATGAAAAATTGATTTTTTTCAATGGTTCAATGAAAATGAAAGGTACATCCGTTAAACAAATAGCACAAGACTTGACAATTACTCTCTCTTGACTTTATTAGACAATATTTCTATTTAATACTCAAACTGTATTTGTTGGCTGGTTCATTTGATTTGGATTTGCTGGTGGAGCTGCCGACTGTCTTGTTACAATATTTATTGCACCTTGCATCACCTGTTTTTTGAAAAAGTCTGAAGTAACAGTGCCTAAGCTATTTTTGTTTCCGACTTTGCATCGAATGTATCCATGTAAATTTGCACCATTTAAGGTCAGGGCTATCAACACCACTAACTGCAAAAAAACAATATGGTTATTTATACCACTTTACCACGAACTTAAAGCAAGCTAATTTGCACTTCATATATTTTATTTATAATCGGGAAGTACCCAGTTGTACCTGAGTGCAACATAAAATTACAATACAGTTATTTACAATTTATAAACTAACTTAATTTAGGTTAATTGTATAAAATGGTAATATTGCACATCTATAAAACTTAAAACAGTCATAATATATTAATTTGCAAACTACAGCAACAACATCTATAAAATCCAAAGAGCAGTTTATTTAAGAGAATTATAGATCAAATCAAAGGGAGTTGAAAAAAAATCAAGTTCAATCTCATTGGCACACATCGTCATACAATTAATTGAACTATGTTGCCCATAAAGCTTACAGTGATGCTCCAATGAAAAAGTTTTAACTTCTCTTAAATTTATGCATGGAATATGAATATTGATATAGTACAGAAGATCTTTACATTTTACATAAATATGCAACAGCTTGCAAAATAAACATCTGATCAAAATATCTATGCTTTTCAACAAGTGTTTTAAGGGTTAGAAATGTAAGTAGATCTGAGTAATTAATAATATCAACTCGAACAGCCAGTCAGTTTATATCCTATATAGCACAAAAACTTTCTCTGTATACTCTCTATTGCATCAGCGTGAACAGAGAAATGAGGAGAACAAACTGAAGTGCTGTTCTCCAAGATTATAAAAAAAATGTTTATTTAGTTGTATTTTGTGATGTAAATTTTGTTAGATCTGGGTTTGTGGTTTTTGAATAACATCAAAGTTTTTAAACGTTTCTCTCTTATGAAGAAGAAGAAATTGAAATCATAGTAAATAATATAGAAACAGCAAATGATTTAATAAATTTGAAATGAATTATTGTAAATTGTATGCTTAGAGTAAGAATAAAACTAGAGTTCATTATTTACATATTTAGCCACTGCCAAGATTACCTCACAGTATAAGGTCGATCGTATGACGATGCCAAGCCCAGCCAGGAACTCCAATGGTAATTCCAATATATATTATGATGAATATGTTTAAACATGATGCAATACAATTTTTATACAAAGAATAGTAATGTTTTTCCAGTATTAGTTTCTAAGCAGTATAAAGAAATTACTTTTAATGCAAAATAGTAAAATACAAGCTAAAATACCCAAAGCCTCAGATCAGATTACACCAGTAACAAGAGTTTTAGTTAGATATGGCAACGCCGATCGACTACTCCACATATTAGAACACCCCACTGTCGTATCAGACCATCCCACTTTCATTGACAAGGGATCCTTATGGTAAAAAAATATAATAGTCTACAGTAAAGATTGTTACATGTGACCGGCGTGGCTTAAAAACCAATAGCGGGTCATGGAACTACAATAAACTTTAACATTAAAAAAATTAATTTGCTAAAAAATATTTTAACCCAGAAATTAATTCAATTAAAATTGTCATCAGGTACCAAGCTTTTCTTAGCTCCACTACTGCCTGTGTTTTAATATATTATTGTATAATTGTTGATACAAATACAAATACAAATACGTTTATTTCTATAAAAATCACATGACATGACATTAGAAAAGTCAAACCAAAGTAAATATATAAGTACATAAGGGAACATTAATAATGTAAATAAAGACGAAACTGTCAATATAGTACAAACCAGAAAAGAAAAAACAAAAAAAGAAAAAACAAAATAATAATAAATATATGCATATATGGATTATTTTAACTGAAAAACTCGTTTAAATTGTAGCACACACAGGTTTTTCAAACAAAAGTCGTCACATTTCTTATCGCTTTTATGTCCGTTGGTAGGTTATTGTATATCTTTACACAAGCATAATGTGGAGATTTTTCATAGTGGGAAGTTCTATGTTTTGGGATCAGAAGAGATGAGGCATTTCGTGTTGTTGAACACGAAATGCCTCATGTCTCATGAACATTGTCATTTTTTATAAATTTCTTCTTGTTCTTAACTACATATAATGCACATTTCAGTATATATATTGAGGTAACAGTTAGGATCTTGAATTTCTTAAAGGACTCTTTGCAGGTCTCTTCCAAACATCAAACGCACAATTCTTTTTTGGGATACAAAAACTCTGTTAATGTTTGTGCTCTGTCCCCACAAAAGTATGTTATATGACAAGTAGTGGTAAGCCATTGCATAGTATATAGTAAGTAGTGTTTCCGTTGGGACTATTTGTTTCATTTTTAATAGAGCATAGTATGCCTTGCTGAGCCCAGAGCAAACATGGTTTATTTGGTGATCTCAGTTGGTTTTTTCATCAACGTATGTACCCAGAAATTTTGTCCATTTAGCAGCTCCCTCAATGTTGGCTCTTTCATTGTTTTTGTAGAAATGAATTTTCACTGTTTTTTCTTTATTTTTGTACACCATTGGTTTATTTTATCACATATTGTGGAAATGTCTTGTAAAAGTGAATCTTCATTTTTAGCTGATATCCCCACAGACGTATCATCAGCAAACTTAATTGTTTTTCCTGGAAGTGACAAATCATTAATGAAAAGGAGAAATACTAAAGGTGCCAAGATCGAACCCTGAGCCGCTCCTATACCGATATTATGCTGGTCAGAATTGCATCCATTCACGCTCACCACAAGCTTTCTATTTTCTAGGAAACTAATCACAAGTGACAATGCTGTTCCCCTTATTCCTAGGTTGTATAGTTTTTCCTGAACAAAATCTAGGTTAAGTGTGTCAAATGCTCGTGACAGATCAAAGAACACTGCTGCGACTATTTTTCCTGAATCCAGTTCTTCATGAATAAAATCAATCAGTTCAACTGCAGCTGTTTCAGTAGACCTTTCTATTCTGAATCCATGTTGGTTGTCATTTATTAGCTTGTACTTGTTCAGGAAACTTATAAGTCTGTTGTAAATGACCTTTTCAAATACTTTGGAAAAAATGCTCAAAATAGATACGGGTCTATAATTTTCTAAGTCACATTTGTCTCCTTTTTTAAATATTGGTACTACTTTAGCTATTTTCAAGATTGATGGGAAAGTTCCGGTGCTCATTGCTGTGTTTATTTATTTATTTATTTACGTATACAACATTTACATGTAAATATATACTAAAGCTATACTAACTATTCTAAGATGGTCCGATTGGCTAAAGCCTTAAACCTGCTGTGGGTTAAACTAAAAAAATCTAAATTATCATAGTATTTGTTTACATTTGCCGACATTCTGTTTAGGGCTATACAATGAATACCAGGTTAGAAAATTGGGTATATTTAGAAGGGTCTGACGACGTGTATGGTAATTAGGGACATGAATTTTAAAATGATTTGGACTCTTGATGAAGTTGTTAAATACATTAAAAACAAAACAGACATCGTCTCCCTTCTATTGGAAAGATTTGGTAAATTAAGGAAGGACATGGTTTGGACGTCTTTAAGATCAATATTATCACAGGAGAGTTTATATCTTGCATATTTGATGAATTTATGTTGAACATTTTCTATACGGTTTTTGTGGATCTGATAATATGGGACCAAACAATATTGGAAAACTCAAGATGGGCCGAACAAGTGAAGTGTACAAAGTTTTTATGGCAATAATATTTTTAAAATCCCTGCTATTCCTTTTTATAAAACCCAACATCCTATTGGCCCTACCTATTATATTTTCAAAGTGCTCAGTAAACATAAGCTTTGAATCTAAGTGAACACCCAGATCCTTAACCTTGATCACCTCAGTCAAAACTACATCATTAATAGTGTATTGGGTAGGAACAACATTCTTTGTTCTATGAAATCTCATAAAATAACACTTGTTGATATTTAACGACATGTCGTTATGTTGGCACCAGGTGAATATTCTGTTGAGGTCATTCTGTAAAGGAATAGTGTCTTGAGGAGAAGATATGTGGCAGAACAACTTCATATCATCAGCAAATAATAATACGTTGGAAGAAAGCAAACTACTAAGGTCGTTAATAAATAAGCTAAACAGGAGGGGCCCTAAATGGGATCCTTGAGGTACACCAGATGTTGCATTGAAAATTTCAGAAAGGTGTCTATCTACCCTTACCTGTTGCTTTCGGCCAGATAAATAGGATTCCATCCATGAGAGCAAGTGACCAGAGATTCCATAACCAGATAATTTGGAGAGTAGTATGGCATGATTGACCCTATCAAAGGCTTTACTGAAATATATATTGTATGTGTCTCCATACCTTTTTCAAAGGAAGTGGTAACGAAGTTGATAAACAGAAATAAATTAGTATCTACCGATCTGCCTGAGGTAAAACCATGTTGTTGGTTCACTATTATTTGTTGAAAAACGTTTGAAAGGACATTTTCAATACAATGCTGAATACCTTCGGTATCGCAGAAATAATACTTATTGGTCTATAGTTTTCGACCTTGCTTTTGTCACCTGACTTGAGAATGGGACACACATATGACAACTTCCAAACTTCTGGAAATACTCCGGAGCTGAGAG
Source organism: Kuschelorhynchus macadamiae (assembly GCA_030620095.1). Lineage (NCBI taxonomy): Eukaryota > Metazoa > Arthropoda > Insecta > Coleoptera > Curculionidae > Kuschelorhynchus > Kuschelorhynchus macadamiae. The sequence goes on from JAUTXW010002103.1 coordinate 3,008,739, forward strand.
ACTTGGAAAATATGTGGTACAGAGGAAGGTAAAGGGAGTGTGAACATTGTTTTAAGACTATATTAGGAAGTCCATCCGGACCCCCGGCTTTGTTTATGTTTGACAACGATTTCTCTATGTTTATGGGAGATATGATAATTTCAGAAATTACTTCAAATTTCTTTGGGGGGGTATTTTTTATGTTAGAAGGATTTTTAGGATTGTAAACGGATGAAAAAAATTGGGCAAAGAGATTTACTATGTCGACAGCATTTTCAGCTTTAACTGTACCAAGGGACATTTCTGCGGGAATGGATCCGTGATTTACTTGTGAACGAACAAAATTCCAGAAGAATTTAGGATTTGCGTTAATTGAACTTTCAGCGTTTGTTATATAAAGATCATGGGATTCCCTAGTAAGAGTCTTGCATTGACTACGCAGCAAAGAGAAAGTGTTGTAATCTTCAGGTTTGTTTGATTGCTTGTATTTTTTGTGAGCAGCTTTTTTTTGAAATATTAAAAATTTGAGTTCCATTGAAAACCAGACAGGAAAGCTGTTATTTGAACGATATTGCTTCAAAGGTACAAACATATCAAAACAGTTAAAGACTACAGCATAGAAGTTATTCATAGTTTTTTCCAGATCGTCATCCATGATTGTTGGCCAATCAAATAACAAAAAATAATTATTGATGAGCGTAAAATCCGCATTCTTAAAGTCATAGAAGTAGTCATTGGCATACTCTATGTAGGATCTTTTAGACATTACAGATAGTGTAAAAGCTGGGTGGTATAGGTCACACTTTACTAGACCATTACATTTTACCATTGAGTTAATTTCAGAAGTGGAGAAGCAAAGGTCCAGAATAGTATTGTATTCATTTAGAATATTGTTATATTGTGACAGCCCAAGAAAAGCAGCACTGTCACACAGCAAAATTTCTTTTGGAGATTTAATGTTACCTGGTAATAATGCAAGATAGTTTTCACTCGTTGGAGACCATGTGATATGTGACAGATTATAATCTCCTAAAACTAGCACTTTAACGAATTTTTCACAGGCATTAGTTACAGATCTTAAATGAGTTTCTAAATAAGATATGTCTATTGATGGCGGAATGTAAACACAGCCAATACAGAAAGGTGAGTTGCCTATTTTCACTGATACCCATATCTCTTCAATATTAGGATTGATAATGTCTAAGCGACGAGATTTTAACTTTTTGTCGACTGCGATTAGAACACCACCTCCACGACATTTTGTACTGTTATTTGTGTTTCTGTCGGTCCTGTATACCTCGTACCGCGAGTCCAGAAATTCAGCATCATTCACGGAGGAATCCAACCAGGTTTCTGTAAGTGCAATTATGGAGTAGGTTTCGCACAGAGCCGCACAAAAAAGGTCTTTAAGCTTTGTATTAAGGCCGCGGACGTTTTGGTAGAAGATGGTATGAGATTCTAATTGGGATTGTCTGCTATTGTTCGACGTTTAAAATTCGCTGAGGTAGACGTTCTATATCCTTAACGGCAGTACCGGCAGGCCAAAGATTTGGATGCAAGCCTTTCAAAAGCGACTCTTTAACTCCTATTTTAAAAGATGTTACGTCGTCGTTTTTATCCAGAACAAAACATTTTACGTCGGATATGCAGAGTTGATTTTCCATATATTCGATTATGTGTGTTTCTGTAGTTGTCGGGGCGCACCGGCCAAGATATAGCCACTGCCGTCTTTCACCAGCTGTAAGTGGTCCATTTTCTGTGCCTGTACCAATAATCAGTGGTTGCTTAGACCGTTCGACAGAAACGGCTGACGTTGTTAATTAATTAATTAATGTTATTAATATCTTAATTGGTTTAGCTATTTCATCTGCCACGGCTTTAATTACCTTAGTAGGGATTTCATCTATGCCGACTGATTTTTTGTTTTTTAAGTCTCTAATAATACATAAAACTTCTTTTTCTGATGCAGCTTCAAGAAAAATTGGGTTGGGGTGGAGATCACAAGTGGTAGGTGATGCCGCATTGTTCTGACCAAAATGATCCTTAATTTTTGTTTCGGCCACAGTGGAAAAGAATAGGCCAAATTCATCAGCAACTCTTCGCCTGTCAGTGATCAGTTCATCTTTGATTTTCAGTTCTATAAGAGGAGCCTGCTTCTTTCTTCCCATTTCTTCATTTATTTGCATTCTCGATTTTGTCTTGGTTGAATTTTATTTTGGCCTCTTTGATAGCTTTCCTGTATTGTTTTTTTCTTTCTTTGTACTCATTTAGAAGATTTTGATCTTTTGTTTGTCTTGCAAGTATGTATAGGTCATGTAGACTGTCTTTTGTTCTCTTTAATTCGCCGTTGTACCAGGAGTTTGGCTTATTTGTTTCTTTTATTTGTCTCATTGGACAGCATTGTTCGTAATGCCAGGTAAAATCTTGCAGGAAGCCCTCTAGAGCAATATTTATGTCCGAAGAACAAACACTGTTCCATGTTTGTTGTTGTAATTTACATTTCAGATCTGCTAAGTTCTTTTCCTTTATTGTTCTTTGCTGCTTTCTTTCTAAGGTCATGTTTTCCTTTGTTGGTATCTTATTCATTGTTATTTTTAGTTCTTGCAGAAGATGATCTGATAGATGCGGTTGTTTAATGATGCACTCAATAAAACCTTCACTCATATTCGTTACCATGTAGTCAATAGCTGATTCCAATGTTCCAATTGTTGTAGTAAAGATCCTAGTTGGGCCATTGCAATAGTTTTTAAGGTTGAAAGACTCAGAAATATCCTTCAGTTTACAATATTTGCGGTCGTTATCCTTTAAACTATCCACATTTAAATCGCCAGTCAAAATTAGATTTGGGCATATACATATACAGAATAAAAGCAGCTCTGATATTTGGTGGAAGAATAGATCGATGTCCCCAGTTGGTGGTCTATATATTGTCATGATTATGATTCTCATATTGTTCGACTTTAGTACAATCCCACAACACTCAATATGCATTTCCCTTGAAAAGTCACATATCTTCTCCATTGGTCTGGCTACTATATCTCCGTTTGTGTAGATAGCACATCCTCCGTGAATGTGTTGACTTCTGCAGAAAGGTGATCCAAAGGTTGTACTGCTTAATATACATGCTAGACACTGCTTCATTAGAAATCCAGGTTTCTGTTATTCATAGTACATTGGTTCTTGTTTCTTGACACAATATTTCTAGTTCATTTAATTTGTTTGCTATGTTTTGGATGTTGATGTGACTGATATGGAGAACGTTGTTTGGTGCTTCTATATCTCCAGCTCCATCTGTGATAGTGCGGGTATAAAAAATTGTATGGTTGAGGAATATTTGATCTGTTTTTGGTGGTATTATCTGCTGGTGGTTTTAGTTTGGTATTCCTTACTGTACTGCGAACATGTATCGGTCACTATTTCGTCGTTTCTTCCAGTTTCATTTACATTTAAATTTTCATTAGAACCCTGGAGGTCTTCTGTTGATCTTGAGATGGTTTTAGTTGTAAGTTCACCATTTACTGTTACTTGGTCTTCTTGTATTAATTTGTTGCAGTCTATGAAATGTACATTGGTGGTTTTCAATGAGCTTACGATGTTCTGTACATGTTTGTTTTGTTGCTCTATAAGTTTGTTTAAAGCTAGTCTATTTTGTATAAATGGTGATCCTATTATAACTAGGTTAGTGTTTTTTCCCATAGAATCTTGCGTTTTCTGAGGTGGTAAATATAACTGCGAAATCACTGTTGTTGAGTTTCTGAATAATTTTTTTGTTGTCGGGAGATATTATATCTTGATAGAGATTGTTATTGCTATAGTGGCAGTTTGTGTCAAATGTACCCTTTGAAATTTGCTTAAATATTTTTCCACTATTATATGAAGTACTTCCGCCAAGTAGAAGTGCTTGCGGTTTTGTAATTTTTGCTTTTTGATTTTCTTGCGCGACTTTGGTCGATTCAGCATCATCTTGGTTTCCAGCCATACCCAAACTCCGCCTTTGCTGACTAGTTTCATTTCTTAGATGCTGTATTGATGTATTTGTTTCTTGCATTTTTTGTCTTTCTTTCAGGACATCCTTTTCAATTTTTGTGTATTCTTCTTTCAGTGTTTCAATTTGTTCTATTTGTTTTCGGCATGTTTCTTTTAGTTCTCTAATTGTGTTCTCTTTTATAGCTGCTTGCTCTTCTAGGCCACATATCACCTCCTTGTGTTTGTCAATTATGTTTTTATTGTCCTTGGATATTTGTTCTTCCTTTCTTGCTGCTGTGGTGGTTAGCCGGCATAATTTCTCTTCACATTCACACATTTTTGCCTGTTGCTGCAGGTTTTCATCTTGTAGTTCGTTCATTTTCGTTAGTTTTTTGGTAATAACATCCATTTTCTTTTTTATATTGTCATTCTCATCTTTAAGTTGCTTTACCAAATTTTGCATTCTTTCCCTTGTTTTAGTTTCTTCTGTTAGTTTAATTTTCAATTGGTCAGATTGCCGTTTGTAGTCTTTTAGTTATTCTTCATGGTTCTTATTTGAGACTGACATTTCTAAGTTTTTCTTTTCCATTAGACTTCTAGTATCTTCTACTTCTTTCTTCAACCTTTTTATGGTATCTTTGAAGTCATCGATTTCTTTCTTATACATTTTCTCTTGTTCCTCTGCCTCGTTCTCAAATGCCATTGAATTTCTCTTTGATCTTTTAAGGTGTTCTGCTAACTCATATATTTCATTCTGCTGCTTTAAAATAATCTCCCGAAGTTCAAATAGTTCTGTTGATTCACTTTCTTCTAAGCTGTTTGCAGCGTTTTCGCATCGATTACTGCAGTAGATCTTATTTTCCTTTATGACTGAGATTTCTTCTCTATCAGTGCAACTTCTGTGTAAAATAGTTTGGCATACTACACAGTAATAGCATGATCTCTTTCTTGCAGCATTTAAATTTTCCCAATGACGGCTTTTCATTCATCTTTATTTAGATCCAAATTATTATAGTTTATACAGAAGACGTAAGCGGTGTGTGTAGTTATCTAATTAATTTCCGATTGTCATGTCTTGACTGTTAAAACCTATAGTGTAGCGTCTCCCTTATTCTGCCGGTCAAAGTCCAAGTTTGTGGATTTTTAAATGACATTGTCTTCAATAAGGTTAGACATGTTTGGAATATTTAAATAATCATTGATTTTTCTTAAGTTCTTGTGAGTTTTTATTTACTGAAAATTTGTTTGATATATAAGATGAGTCACAGTGATGTTTTTCCTATTTTTATTTGTTTCTAGCACAATAAATTCACTTGTAGTAACAAGACAACAAATCATAAACACGCGTTTTATATAAAGGCGACCACAATTGTGATATGGTTCACATCTTCTATTTATATGTTGCCTAACTTCAAGAAGCAGCGTTCTAAAGGTGCGGTGACATTAGAACATTGATTTTTTAAATATTTAATAAATAAGTTTAATTTACTTGGACATTGCGAAACTAGGAGTTTTAGTTGAGCTAACTATGGTGCATTTAAGTTAAACAGCTAGATTTCCTTTTCCTTGGGACTTGTTATGTCTAATGGAAGATACCTTAATCACTTATTTTGGATCACATGACTTACTGACCAATTCAGTATAATAGAACGTTTATTTTGTCGGGGGTCATGTGAGAATACTCAGAATATGATACAAGAAAGACTCTGAGGTGGTTTTTTTGATGGTTACAATAGTTTTTCCTATCAGAGAATTAAAATAATTATAGAATATATCTAAAGTATATTAAGTCAAAGGGCGTCTCACGCTCAAAAAAGCAAACTGCGATTTCGAAAATCACTAGATTTTGGATGAAATAATGAAGTTTCGGATGATTTCGGGCCTTTTTTTAATTTTCACTTGAGTTGGGCCAATTTTTTATATAAGCATTGTGAATTAAAGGAATTTAATTAAAGGTCATATGATGGTATGTGGTAACATTTGGGTAAAATTCCAATATGGCAGAACAAAATGGCGGTCTATTGAAATGTTAAAAAATTATTACTAAAAAACTGCTTATCTATTTTATCCAAATTTTGCAGAAAAATTAAGTGTGACTGACCATCAACTGATAAGTTTTACTACAAATCCAAAATGGCGTCCTAATAAAATGTTATAGAAGTCAATTCAGAAAACTACTACATCGATTATGTTCAAATTTTGTTCAAAAATCAAATATTATATAGGGATGAACTGGTAAAATTTTTGTGACAAATGCAAAATGGAAGAACAAAGTGGTGACCTAATTAAATGTTCAAAAATATCTGAAAAAAGTACTTATCGAATTGATTGATTGATGACATCCCCATTTTGAATATTTATTACTAAAGATGTATGTATTGCTTACTTAATATCAATTTTTAATCAAATCTGTATAAATCTAGGCATGCCTAGTCTCATTTTTTTATATATTTACTAAAACTGTATGATATGTATTCTCAAATACCCCCAGATGCCAACTTTCTTTCAGCCAAATCTATACAAATGTTAAAATTCCGCCGCCATGTTGGCATTACAATCTTGAATTTTTAAAATGTTGACAAAAACTCATGATGTGCAGTCTTAAATACCCCTAAATGCCGAATTTTAATCAAATCTGCAAAACTACTAAAATTAGTCTGCCGCCATTTTTAATTCTCAAATATTGATTAAAATTTCATAACTTTCATACTTAAATACTTCTAGATACTGATATTTAAGCCGAATCTGTACAAATGACAAAATTCGTTCGCTATATTGGCGCCACAATTTTGATTTTTGTTGTGCATTCTTAAATAATCCCCACAAATGTTAAAATCATCCATCCGACCTGTTGACATTGTCATTTTGACAACGCTATTTTGAATTTTTAAATGCTGACACTCTTAAACTTTCCTAGGCACCGATTTTCAGTTTATTCTACACAAGTAACAAAATTCGTCGGCCGTATTGGCGCCGCCATTTTGGATTTCTAAACTTGGACTAAAACAATTCGGATTTTTTTATATCCGAAAGTGCATGCATGTCAAATTTGAAAATAATCTATAATGGAAGTGGTGAAAATTCCATTACAAGATTTGAACCTGATATACAAACTACAATCAGACAAGTAGGAAGTTTAAAACTCTAAAACTCGTATTCACTAAAGCGGTTTAAATTTAGACAAGGTCTAACTTGACAGTTACAGGTTTAAGATGAAATTTTACAAATACATTTAATACAAATAATTTTTCTAAATGTCACAATTACAAAATGACAGTGACATAAGGCAAACATAACTAAAAACTAAAGTTTAATAATATATAAATAACTAATTTCCTTTTAAACTTACCTAAGTTAATGGTTTGATTTTAGATACTGAAGTAGGGAATGATTATTTCTTTGAAATTTGTAAAAATACCTATTTCCCCATTAAGAAATAGGTTACAATTCTTCCTTTTGTCAACAATAATGAAGTGTGGCCCATTTCTTCATTTTCATACATTTAATATTTTAACAAGTCGTCATTTTGTTTCGCCATATTGAATTCATACCAATGTTTTACCAGTTTTTTGTATCAGACGTAATTTTTGTGGAAAATAAAATAAATTTAAAGTTAATCGAGTAATCGATAACTTTAAATTTATCTAATAAATCTAAGATTTTTTAGCTATACCAGAACTGACCTTCCGACAGTAATGGAAAAACATGGAGATCTGTAAAAACCCGGAACGATGATTTTTTCACCATTAATGATATTTCCTTATGAGGGAAGTGAAAAGTCGCACTGCCACTGACATTCATCAACAAATGGCTTGGACATGGGCCATCCCTACTTCTTGTTTTATCTTAAACATTGGTCGATAGAGTGCGAAAAATAGGGGAACCATGTTGGTACATACCCCTAACGTGATTTATGAATGAATTGTGATCTCTACTTTAATTCTTACTCTAAGATTTTATGTGCTTAATGTGAAATTAAAATAGTTACTTATAAACTAATTGGTTAGTTTTCACATAAAATCTATATCATGATATTGAAACTTAGTCAAACAACTACAAAACAAAAGTTAATATGCCACTAATGACAATAACGGCTGGGTCCTGGTAATTTTACATTGTTACCACAAGTTACAGTGGCTTAAAAATGTATGTGGCTGAGGAGAACTTTAGCAAACTGATTTAAGGATAAGGTGCACCTTAAATTAAGGTTCAATTTAACTGAGTGCCACATTTAAGTTGATTCCGTGCAACATTCCCTGAAAAAAGCTGTTTGCTTGGTATTTATATCAAAAAATTCCTTTCTTCTTTACTTATTTATTTTACTACACTACAGAGTGCAAATGACTAATTGGTAAATAAAATTTAAGCATACTTAAGCTACAAAATAATAAACATATAAAAAAGAAGATTTATGAATTCTAATGTTAATTATACTTTTTTTAGCTTTATTCTTAAAGAGAATAGTTTGAGTGTGAAAATGTTACTCTACTAAAACATATACTTACCAACCATTTCAAGTTCAATCCAAATAATGCAATTATAAAGAATAGTCCCCAAACTAATGGTGATATGATTAAAGCAGTCCAAAATATCCTCGATTCTCTTTCATTTATTCTGTTCTGAATGCCCTAGAAAGGGTCACATAGTAGGTACTGTTAGTACACACAAACATAACAGAAGACAAACAAAGAAATACAGTGTTTTTAAAACATAAACTCAAAGATGGCTTTATTGTCTCAAATAAAATACATAAACAAAGCTCTAAAATTTTATGTTTTACATGTATTGCTTGAAATATATCATTTAATATCCACTATAGGAATATGAGTTCAGAAACATCCTAAGTAGGTTGTTACTTCAATTTTTTTTGAAACTATTTTTAATCAGCAATTTGGTTCTCGTAAAGAAAGACACACAGAATTTGAAAATTTAAAATATATATTTGAAAGATTTCATTTTTTAATAATTACAAAAATATTTATGAATGAACCACTTTTCTCAAATTAAAAATTTTGGAAAGTCACACAGAACTTCTTTTCGGCATATCACTAAAAATATATTTTTCATAGTGTATTGGAGGTTTTATGTTGCCAAATTTATTTTTAAAATAATCTGTATAAACCGAGATATAAACGATGTTGTTTTGGGTTTTTTTTGTGAATATGATTATGAATTTATTTGTAATTTTTTTTGATTTAATGAGAATTTATCCATTAAGCGATATCAAAGGTCATCTTTATTTTTCAGAAAAAAAAATTGTTTTTGTTTTTCTCATTTTTGGTTAGGTTAGGCTAGGCTGTTATGCATCATCTATTAGTAGTGAAATGTTATGCTGTCGAAAAACAAATGTGAAAGATTTCAGACTCCATGCAATAATGTAAGTTTGGTAACATTGTAAAAAAGTCTTTCTTAAAATATAATAATAAGTTTTCCCATTGAATTGCAGTGAAAATGTTGAACATCTTTTTTTTTTAATAGAAAAAGGGGTTTATCCATTAATTTTATTTCTCTTAAAATAGTTTAAAAAGGTAACTTTCTATTTTATATTCAAAAATTATCAAATTCCGTAGATCTAGTTCTTTACAAGACCCCAGCAATTCATTTTCAGGCATTTGTAGATAACATATAATAAGTACTAGATTTTATCTGATGTGGTTTTATGTTGTCTATATTATTGGAAAATTTTGTTTATGATTAAAATCAATCTGAATTTTATAATTGTTAAGAAAGAAAACAATGTGACTTCAAGCAAAACCCAATTGTTTTTTTATTTACTAATAACTAACTTTCAAGGGTGATTTAAAATTTAAAGAAACAATTTATTTGTTTAACAATAAAACTACAAATGTTTAAAATAATACTGTAACACCAAAATAACTTAAAAAAAATAGGTTATCAATTACCTTCCCCGATTCATACACCCAATGTGATTTGCCTTCATCATCTACATAATTCCACCATCTCAGTCCAACCATAAGTCGACCTGTGATATTTTTGACAGTCCAAAAATCCATTGACAGGAGAAGTACAATTACAACAAAACTTGTAATAAAACTGTCACTAAACCAACCGCAGAGCAAATAAGCTACAATTGCAGCAGTCCTAAATCCTATATGAGATAGTGTGACATAAGGGTGCCTAAAAATTGTAATAAATAACAAACTTATACCTGCAAAAGTAGTGCTAATTTTGTAAAATTTTAATTTTGCTGAAAGTCCTCCTAAAAAGTAAAATATTTTTGCTTTAGAAGTTAACTTGTTCCTTAAAAAATTTCTTTTTATTCCGATATTGTAATCATATTGTTCATCATTTTCAGCTTTATATTCCGATATTGTAATCATTTTGTTCATCATTTTCCGCTTTGATTGACGGATTATTCATTTTTAAAAACATCAGGTATAGAAATACGAATCTTCTTTACACTACTTAGTATGGTATTGTTGGAAGGACTTGAAAACCAAAGTTTATGAACAGGATGGTTGAAATTCTTGAAAAAGTTTGAGATAAATGCAAGGATAATTGTATCAAGTTGAGACAGTCATTACATTTGTATTTATATGACAATTGTATGAATATTAAATCTGTTTAAACATGAATTTAAACATTAGAACTTACGTTAGGATACCTTTTGAGCCTTCATTTTGTAAGTCTTCATCGCCAAAGGCAACGGTATCGTCTTCGAGGATGACCATTTGGAAAGTCTAGATTGTTTATATCTCTATGTTCTAATGAGAAACTATTAATCTGAATAATAATATTCTCATTCAAAACTCTTGTACTCTATGTTGTGGCAATTTTTGACGTTTAAGACTAATCCGGAAAAGTGGTGATTTGAAATGCCAAATTTCCATGACGTAATTGTCACCTATTCTTCTACTTTCATTTCCGGCGTTCAGCCAGTAGCTCTTTTTTTAAAAATTAAAATTTATTGTAGTCAGGTTTGTAGTCGAAATCGGACACTTTTCCAATACATCTCGGAACATTTTGCCTACCGATTTTCATTAAAATTTGGCGTACTATTTCTAAAAAGTAATATAATAGATACATATGGTAAATACTTACACTTACCATCACCGGTTTTCATGATTTTTGGTACACCAGTAGATTTTCAAACGCGTGTAACGAATCCGAAGTCAATTTTATTCGGTGGTGTTCCGTGTCCGATATATATGCCGTCAAAGTTTACAATCTTAGACAGTAATTTACATAAAACACAAAATCAAGAATATTTCCCTATTAAAAATTGTAATTCACAGGTGCAATTTTATTGTAGTGATTTTTGAGAAATATAACGTCATAAACTGGAAAACTGTGTGAAATTTTGATATTTGAATTGTATATTTAATCGTTTTCTTATAAAAAATACTGAAGAAAACAGAAAAGAAAGTGGGAAACTGTATGTTTAAGATCGTAAATTTTTGTTGGCGTACGTCTCGGAAATGGAACTCCGAATTCGGTATCAGCTCCCGAAAATCTAGCAGTGTATCAAAAATTATCAAAATTGGCGGTGGTAAGTATAAGTACTAAATGTATTGTAGTTTTAGATGAGTAGCTGAAAAATCTGACTTCAGACACGTGGTTAATATGTCAAAATCTGCTGACTATATAACAAATAACACTGCTAGGGCGTCAAAAACCAGCCTTGATGAGTTTAACCAAAATTTTACTATATTTTCATGCTTGGAACTCAGTTTTTCCCAGAGCAGGGCATTCAAAAGGCACTTAGTGGCTAGAAAAAAATGCTGATGCTGTAAACGTAAATCCGTATATTTATTACGGTTTTTATTCTGCTTTTCTATACCCAGTTTCACAATAGCATAGCAAAAGTAAAGGCTTCCTGATGGCAAGAATAGAAGAAATATTAATGTAAACAAAATAAATAGTTATGCGCGTGACATCAGTAGTATGTCTAAAAAAGTTCAATTTTGACGGCAATGTCAGAACTAAAAAGTTAGGTTATTTGTAAATGTCAAATGTTAATTTTTTTTTGGCAGTGACTCCCCGTCCGTTAAACGGACAGCTTATTTTAATTCCCCGCCCGTTAAACGGACGGCGTTTATTATTTAGTTATCCGTTAAAAAGAAATAGATAGGGAGCGTAACTGTGTTCTCCTGTTCTTGAATTTTGAATACAAAATATAATTTTAATATTGTGTGTTTATTTTATTTAAACTAGAAACTTATAAGTCGATTGTAATTTTTCTAGACTCGGTATTTAAACCATCGCTTTCTTTCCAAAAATGCCGTTGCGTTATTTGAAATTAGTTTTTTTTTCAAATTTTATGACCTAAAAAGCTCCGTTCTCAAGATAAAAGTATTAAATTTGTAATTTTATTTCATGCACCTCGCACACAAAATGGCTCAAAACTTTATATATTTTTTTAAATCTACAGTGTGTTCCTTTTTTCCAGATCCAGATAGGATTCATTTTAATTTTACCTCATATTTTTGCAAAATCATTGAAATTATGAGATGTCCATTTGTGTAAAGTAAATTTGACAAAAAGTTTTAAATAAAAAATGGTTAAATTAAATGTATCGCTGAAGAATTTTTAAATTTAAATTTGCTACATATGAAGTATAAATTGACATTTTGCAAAATAACTTTTGCATCACGTAAGTACTTGTTAAATTATAGTAAGAGACCAAACTTTGTAATAAATACTTTTTAAATTATATAATAAAGCAGCCTTAACATCATTCTGATTTCCTGATTGGTCATAGGTGTCACGATAGCTAAGTATCAAGACATTTGATTTTAAATATTTTGATTAACAGCGTTGGTCCGGTTTGATATAGCCACGGCTGTCTTAGCATAGAATAGTTATACTACTTACATAGGTCAAATCTGCGATAAAATTTTAATATTTACTGAATGTAATAAAACACAAATTATATGTATGATATAACATAGAGTATATTGCATTAGTTTAAATTATGACAGAGATTATATAACTACAGCAGGATACACAGTAGTCATTGACAACATAATGCACATAGCCAATTTGAATACATTCCATTATAAGAATTTTTTGAGCATGATAAATGAAACCAGTGAAGACATCGATCACATCTAATACATGGAAAGTTACCAATTTCTTCCTTGCAAGATCCACATGTCCATATTCCACTCAGTTTCTTCTTTGTTTTCAACACCTTTAATTTTTCAAAAGCTTCTAAGGTGAAAAATTTTTTTATAATTGCTATATTTATTTCAGTAATTCTAATATCAACTTCTTCAACGTCCTTGAAATCACTTTCTTGTAGACATTTTTTTGCATACACTTGTTCTGGATATTTCAGTATCCATGGAAGGACAATTTTAGTTTTTTCAGCTGTACTTAATTTATTAAAAGGCTTCTTTATTTTTTTCTTCTTTTTTGGTAATCCGATTGCTGTGACATCACTACCAGCAGGTCTTCCTCTTTTTTTAAGAATTGGTGGTAACTTTATACTATTTATATTCATGCTATTTTCACTGACTAAAAAATTAAAAGAAATACGTTAACATCAATAAATAATTAAAATTAAGCTGGCTTACCTTCCGTATTATTTGGTGTAACCATAACTCTATTACTACAGTAATCATGCTCTTCAAGATTGAATTGGAGATCTGATGTATCTAGAAAAACACATACATAAAGCAGATTAACCAACATTTATATTTCACAATATTACCTTGACTCCCTTCTCCACAAGCAACATGTGTTGTTTCTGAAAATAAAATAAAATTTTTAAGGCTCACTGCGAGATTATTTTGGGACTTTAGAATCATAATTGTATTTTCAAACACCATATACTCAATATTATTTGGTATTCAATTAATATTAATTATTTATTTAGGGTTAATAAATAAGTAATTATCAAATTACCTTCTATTACTTCATCTGCAACACTGTCAATACTGCACCTATTGATTTCGTCTCCTACTGGAATTTCTATTAATCCTAAAAATAATAATATAAGAGTTTAAGAGGAATATCTAAAATACTATTTTTTAATCAAAAACTGAACAAAGAATGATGCCTAAGAATGATAAAAACCTACCTTTGCTATCTTCTACATCAAAAATGTTAATATCTATGTCAGTTTGATCTGGTTGTAAAGTGTTTGTTAAACCTAAAAATAAAATTTTGGGATTACTTTTTAAACATTATATGATAAACTACAGAACTAATACAATTATTTCTAATAAGAGGCACATATCAACTAAATTTAAAAGTTTTACTAACTACCACCACCTGGTTGAATAATATTGTTGCTAACAGCAAGACCACCATCACCTAGCTGAATGTTCTCCTTACCACCACCCTCTTCAACTGTTATATCATACCTATTCATTTGCAAAAAGTTTTTCACAGAATCTAAAGTTTCTAGAACTTTCTCAAAATTATATCCTGTTGCCTCAGAAGCCAAAGATGCAATTTCTTTACATTTCACAAATGCTATTCTATATTTTTGCTGCTGATTCAACACTTTAACATTCTTTGGAGATTCTTTGTCTATACTTAAATTTAAATTTTCAACTGCAAGCTGCTGGAGTATTGAGGGATCACTCAAGTTTTGAAAATATATCTGATTTTTAAGAAAGTAGTCTCTAGTCCACCTTTCTTTAACAATTTCCTTATTAAAAAAAGGCTCATTTAAATGATGCAATAATTTAAAAATATGTTTACAGGGAAGCCCCATACTGTTAAAAAAATAACATGAGCAAGAATGTTTGGACACCTTGTATTCAGTTTCTTTATTTTTAAGAGTAAAACCTCCAGTCACTGTTATGGCGAATGTCTCTGAATTTTTCAACTGATGTAATACTTTGTCAAAAGCATATTCTGTCAAATAATTGAAAAAATCATATTCTGGGGTACCTCTACATATATTTCTAACAGGCCTTTTATTAAGTGTTTCTGCCAACCTATTTTTCCTTTCCTTTTCAAGGGATTTTAAAATAATAAATAAATGCTCAAAAAATTCTCCTAAAGAACAATTTTTTTCAATAACCATCTTCAATTTCTGGTTAATTGCTTCAACCCTATTATTTGTTCTATTTAAAAAATTTAAAATGTTCTCGCCTAAATGAGGACACCACTCCTCGTAAATATTAAGCCACTGTTCTTCCAAATATCTCCAAGTACTCTGTGATACTGACCCCTTAATTTTATTGCAAATCTCATCAAAATATTTTTTATTGCTAGCATAGGCTAGTTCCTGCAATAATTCTAAAGTAAGAATTCTCTCCTCATTAGTTATTTTCATTTTTTCTGTAGTGATTTCCCTTTGAAAAACTTTAAACACATGAAATATGCAAATTAAAATTTGAGCGCTAGGAAAACATTCTTTAAAAACTGCTCTCTCAGACCAATCCTTATCAGCCATTATAGTCTTAGTTTTTTCACAACTTGGGTTTATTTCTTTAAATTTTTGAAGGAACCATTTTAAGCATTCATAGTCTTCTGAAACCAAAATTGAGACAGCTACAACTTGACTTTCTCCACATCCATCCTCAATTAAAATTAAGTAAACAGGAGTCCTTATGTTCAATAATTTGAATGTCCCATCAATACATAATAATTCAGGATAAGCTTCCATTGTAATTTTCATTGTGGGTGTACAAAAAAGAAGACCTTTAAAAATATTGTTGGTGTCCACCAATAAATGACAGTCGGAACCTGGAAAAATACAAAAAACTTAAGTATTATTGCTAGCAAATAGCAAAAAAAGCAATGAAACCATTAAAGTAGAAAGAATAATTACATTTAGAGACTTATGGGGGGTAATACAGCTTGTGCTTCAAAATTAACCACAAATTTGTATGAAAGCATGTTTTACTGGAACAAAACAGAAATTTTGATGGAAGAGTGGTATTCGGTCGGGTATTTTATAAAATTCTCATCATTCATTATCTCTACACGCATTAAGAAATAAGACTATTAGGAACAGTTTTTTTAAAAGCTATGGAATTATTGTGGTAGTCCTTGCAACTGTAAAATTATCGTAATTCTATGAAAATTGTACACCTTTTATGTAAAAATATTCAGAAACCTCAACTCACCAAATTTTTCCCGAATTGCAGTAACAGCAGTTTCAACAGAGTTTTGATATTTCAGTTTATCTCTGTGTTTTATGTTTGAAAGATCTTTCAAGCTAATTATTTGTTTTGTTTTGCCTTCTAATTCTTGTCGAACTAGATGTTTATTTGCCTTCAAACTTAATAACTTTTTAGCTTGCTGTCTGACTTCTTCAGGTAATTTTCTTTGTTGGGGCAGATGTTGAAACAAGTGTTTGTCTATAATGTGGTTATGTAGTGTATCAATTGAAACAATTTCTAATTCATTGCCATTTTTTGCTACTCTAAGTGTAACATTTGCAGGACATGGAATATCTTGTCTAAAGGTCCTAAAAAGTAAATATTATGAATCTTCACACTTGAGAATTGAGGTATTGGCTTTCATGAAGCAAAAAATGGGGATATTAGTACAAATTTTTGTATTTGGTTCAACAAATAAATTGTTTTACACTGAACTTGACTAGGTATCTTGAACCTAAAATTATTTTTAAAAGGAATAAAGTATTTGTTCTCATTTCTTGGCAAATATATGACACATTATATACATACTTAGTTTGCCTTTTTCCCTTTCCAGATGGTATAAAATTCTTGCCACCGTGGATACAAGAATATTTTAACTGGTAATACTGTAAATCTGGATTTAAGTATCGTTTGACTACTCTTTTGGCGGTTTCGATTCGACGACTATCCCTTCTATAAAATTGTACATAGCGATTCTTCGTGTTATCTTCTAAAATAAATTTATTGAGTGCTTTTAATATATGCTTATTTTCTCAAATACACTTTTGTTAGAAGAGTTAACTTACCCAGTATTTTATCAAATTCTTTTGCAGAACTGAATTTGTCTCCTTTCTTTAATTCTATGGGAACATTAATAGTATTTAGACTATCCATTATTTTAACTTAAATAAACTCATAAAATGAAACAACGAAAAACGCGCGCCAAAACAATGGAATAACAGAATAAATTTTGACGTTTTATTTGGAGGTTAGGAAACCTGGAAACATTTCCTTTAATGGATCGCGAATTAAAATACGCCGTCCGTTTAACGGACGGGGAGTCACTGCCTTTTTTTTTTATTTTAGCCCAGCTGTAAGACAATTGCCAGATGGCTCTTCGTCTGGGACTTAGTCAGAGCTAGGGCGGCCTTTCCCCTTATTCCAGTTTGGAGACGTTACCGGTGGGATGTCTGGTCTGCCTTCTACGAGGCAGTTCGGAGACTGATGTCAAATGTTTATTTTGATTTGTACCTTGGTTAGAAGTTTTGATGGTATTTTTTAGTCTTCCAATTCTGGTTGATTGGTCTCAATCTCAGACTAAATGGACTAAATAAAGAAAGAAGGGTTAAATATTGGCCACTTTATTTTTTTCTTTTTATAAAACTGTTGTGTTGAAAATGTGATATTACCTAAATGATACGGATCAAGATGCAATCAGAATTCTGTGTTCTAAACTAATTTGGGGATATACGGGAAACTAAAACGACTCCGAGGGGAAGGTGGAATTAGGAGAATTTACTTAGATTTGTCTGTTCTAGCACCACGAGGTATTAGGAACTTAATTAACGTTCCGGTGCTTGAACGGGGGAATTTTCGAAAAACAAAATTGACAGAAAGTTATGCGCGTGTAATTCGGCAGTGTATCTAACAGAAAAAGAAAAAAAATTTTCTATATACTTAATAATAGGAAGACAGAATTAATAAAATTGATACTTATTTGATCTATTGTATCATCTTTATTTGGTTCATTCTAGAGAGTGTTAACTATCTTACATAGAACATTACATAGTTGCTAATAATGTTAAAATGTAATAATAACCTAAGTCATATTTCATTAACTATATATATTTATATATATATATATATATATATATATATATATATATATTTATATATATATATTAATATAATATATAAATAATTATTCAAATGACCTGCTTTTAAACCGACAACACCTCCACATTTTTACAACAACTAGTAAGGGCCGATTTTACAAGTTTACTTTAAACTCAACGTGAAGTATAAATTTCAGAATGGTGCACTGCACTTAGTTAATTTCAAGATTCAAACTCACTTTAAGCTTAACCTTAACTTGCAAAACTCAGCTTCAAAGAGTAAATCGTACCAAGCGTTGTTGCTTTCAATCATGTTTTTGGCGATTTTTAATATTTTTTGTGCGGGTTCTTGAACATTATGATGCGTAAGTGGAAAGTGTGCAAAAATTTAGACTATTTAACCCCTAACGCCTTGTTTCATACATAAGTCAAAATTGGTTTTCTTTTGTATTAATTTGTATACGAGATTTTTCCTAATATTTCAATAATTTGTAGAGACCGTTAAATACTTTAAGTGTTAATTTGTATTGTAACTGTTGTTTTACCGTTCTTTAGAAAGTAAAATTACAAATCTACACTTTTTCCCTCAAGGTACATATTCATAAATCCCGAGGGAAAATCGGTGTATGTTGATTCAAGAAAACACAGGTATACCTATCTCTATACACATATATAACATTAAAAATATACATTTCTAACTTACAATAAATTATTTTGAAATACTAATAGCTAAATAGGTATATATGTTGCTACAATAGATATATATGTAAAAAATATATGCTATAATACGTTGCCTAGATGCTAAAAGGCAAGAGAACAGAGGAATAGAAGAGAAAGACATTTACAATCCTTTTTAAATCTTAGATTCAAAATAAATAAATAAAACAATTTCAAACTTACAAAACGATTATAAATAAATAAACATCTTTTTGGCTTTAGATTTGGTCTTTGCTTAGATTCCAAGAACATTTAAAACTTCTATTCACCATTATCGTTTCCTTTTTGATAAAAGGTAATCCATATTTTCTTATAAATATCAGTCATCAGTCGATATGATATCGAACAGTGTATAAAAATTATTAGGGTTTTAAGTGTTTGCCATTTGGCAAACAAGGCTCTGAAGTTAATAGCATTAGTAGATTTAGAAATGTAATAATCAAAAACTGAATGATTCACTTTATTTAAACGTGGAAAAAAATGTTAAAAGTTGCAAAGTTTGACCGAAGTTTTTATGCTCTAATTGTTTACTTATAGGTTATATTTTAATGTGTTACAGAATTATACTTATGTTGTCACATCAGACTTGACACTGAAGAATTTATTTAAATCAAATACAAGCCTATCTGTAGATTCTCCCCTCATTTTTTAGTTGAGGATTGCAATTAAACTGCTTAATATTCATTCCACTGTACTTTGCTTGAAAAAAAACCTATTTATTTGCTATTTAATATTTCATTAAACCTGGTTTATGTATATTAAGTAATTATATTTGAATGCTTTTCTTTTATCTCTAGAATCAAAGAAAAAAAGTCATAAATTATGGATCTGGACTTGGATATAGATTTTTCAGAAATCTCCGATGACAAAGTGAAGAATTTCCTAACCACAAAACTAGAGTCAATTCGTCTACAGAATGAAGCACTGGAGGCTGTTTTAAAGGAACGTCAAGAAGCCTTAGTACAAAATATTCCATGTAGTGAAAGCATACTCAAGCTTGAAAACATTTGGAAAAAGATATTTAATAGTACCTATACTGTAGGGTTTGAAATAGTTTATCTTGGAACTTTTGATAATATAAGAATAGTCCTAGATTGTGATTTTGAAAAACCTCTAAGTTACAAAAGTATGACCTTTTCTGTAAGTCGATTAAAATCACCATGTACTGGTGGTGAAATTTGTGATTACATAATTTGTGATTTAGTGAAAAAGTCAAATAGTTTTGAAAACAGGGCTTATATATCAGTTTCTTTTCCACTGCCTCAGTTTTTACATAAATTAAACTATAAGTTTTCTGGACTAGTTATTTGTGCTGTCGATGGACAAGATGTTGATGTACCCCTTCCAAATATAGAGTTATCATCAAAAGACACCATATTCCAAAATAATTGGCTAACAGAACCAAATTCATTGCATGGCCTCCTTACTGTAATATCTTGTAGTGATATGATTAGGTTAGTGATGTGTTTACCTGAAGAATGGACAGTCCCATTAGTCAGTACGCTTGAAATTCAGTGCTCACTTACCTATATTCCCATAAATGGCAAAGCTTATTTTGTAGCAAACAAAATTTCAGAAATGTTTGATAACACTTTAATAACTTTCCATCCTTTTGAATTTAAGGAAGGAGCTGTAAATGACATATTTCTTCAAGTGTATACCTCATGTGAAAAACAGTTATTTGCATTTATACATCATTTACTATCTTGCATACCTAAGAGTATTATTTTTCCCTTCACTTCATATCAGAATGACATCACATTAAGAAGAAAAAAATCGATAAGTGTGCAAAATATAGAAGATTTTAGAAAGTCAATTCGAGGGGATATCGACAGCAGTTATTATTATTCTAAAGTGGCTTCTGTGGCCTATTCAGCTGAAAATAGAACAGATATATTGAACCAGAATAGGCAAAAACTTAGTGTACAAGAAAGTAAAACTGATATTTGTTATTTATGTTTGAAAGACTGATATTGTTAATTTTTTTAAAGTTCTTAATGAGAATGAAGTTTTTGGTTATTGGTTATAACCCATTGAAGCCTAGGCGAGGTGGATCTAATTAGCCACACTTAGTCATTTCAGAATATTTGATTTGATTGCTTGGGAATCACAGATGGAAATTATATATATATATTAATTGGCAGACGAGAATACACATCTAGCCTTAAAAGACAAGATAGATGTCTCTTAATTAACTTAATTTGCAATCCAGGTGAATATCAAAGAGTCAGATAAAAACTGGATTTTATATGATGTCAGCATACATACTTAAAATAATGAAAATATTTTATAAGCTTATTACTATTATAATTCAGGTGTAATGTTCTAATAGAAAGCTACTTAAATTAAGAGAATTGTATGTTATTTGTACATTTACTTTGTCATGTCAGACAATAGTGCTAGGTTGAAATTATTTAAAATGTATCTGGTCTTTTGTGTTCTTTTTTGTCACAATAAATATTTTTTGAATTTTAATTTTTGAATGTTCTGTTTGCTACAATCTGTTGCCTAGTTAATACTGCTTTATTAAGAGCCAATTTATTAAAAGTAAACCGAATGAAATATGCAAAGGCCAACATTCTTGGGCAATGGGAGGATGAAGATCAAAGACTTAATCAAAATAAATCTTGTGATCAAATGTTAATAAATTCCTTAACAATTATAGATATCAGAAATACGTGGGTGTTGTTTTGTTCAATATTATGCTAATAATAAGTATTTTGAAAAATATTTGAAACATGGTAGTACCTATTAAAATTATGACTAAGTTTGTTATGAATTTGTGTGCGTGTATTAAATACAAATCATTAATCAAAATACAAGAGTTCTATACCACAACTTGTTACGTTCTGGATGCGCGTTTCGCTAATCATGTTAGCATCAACAGCAGATGTAACAGTTTATATCATCTGCTGATGATGCTAACTTCGTTAGCGAAACGCTCGTCCAGAAAGTAACAAGTTGTGGTGTAATGTGGTTAGAACTCTTGTATTTTGATCTTCCACCACAGGTTCCAGTGTTAGGACAAATGATTAATATAAAATTATTTTATATAGTTTTGTGATGAAAAATTATTTTAAAGATATATTTCTTTTGTAATGATAATAAAATATGTTACCAAAATTGGTGTTGAGTACTATATAATAGTTATAATGAGACATGCTTACTATAATATAATAAAAAGGATACTGGACTTAAAACTAAAAAAAAAAACACATTTTTTTTTACTAAACCACGATACGTTTTTGAGAAGCGACGCTTGATGTTCAATTTGTGCTTTATCTTCAAATTCGTTAATGGTCTGATTGTTTGTTCCCAACTTCTCTCGAGAATCTGTTTAAATGTTCCCAACCGTCGTTTGAGTAACTTCGATTTCTTTAATTTTCCATTTCATGCTACCAGTTATGGTAAACACTGTCCCATTGATAGGAGTCTTCGGCTACTCAATGAGTATGGTGAGTATCTTGATCCATTTGGGTGCACTCTAGTTGGTTTTAAAAAAATAGTTTTAAATGTGATATTGTTCTTTTAAATTATATTTATTCCGATTTTGTATTGTTCCTGCCATCCATAGTATATTATAGATATGAATTGTTATTATAAAATGGGGTATCCCGTAAATTTAATAAATAATAAATAAATAGATAGCGCAATGAGTTTCCACTAGAATTATAAGAATATTGGTTTTTATAGAAAAAATACAACAAAAGATAGTGTTGAAAGATCTCGGTAAACAGATCATTTAAAAAAAAAATCGTGTAAATCTGTGCAGTACAACTCTCTCACGAACTTGCTGAAAAATCTGGCTTGTGTGTTTTAAATATATATGATGTACCATCATCAAAATGTCATTTTTCATTGAAAAAATATTTATTAAATTCAAAATTTAAGACAATGGCTTAGCAAACAAAATATGTATTAAAAATCATCAATTTTGCTCTTTTTTTTTTGTAACTTTCTGACTCAGTTTCTCTCAGACAAACCACTTTTCCTAACCCCCTTTTGTTCCGAAAACCCTCGTGTCGGTTTTTGCAAAACTAATCTAGGGGTAGGGGTGACTGGAGGAAATTAATCTTAAGACATATGTTCACACCTACTGGAGGATAGTTTTTTAATAAATTACAATAATCTCTTTTTAAAAACGTTTATATAAATATTTGAAAACAGTACCGTTTTTATCTATTTCCTTTATGAAATTTTTCGTGAGGCCCGACTTAATGTGTAATGGTGGCAAGATTATATTGTGAAGATTAACTAGATATATTTTTTAACATTTTTCAACAATTAACATTTCCTGGAATAAATTAATTTCGAACTTTATTTGTGTATTAATAAAGTTGTATTGTATTATGAAATCTTGGCTTTGTTTCCTAGGAACAATTCGCCAGATTGCTCTTCGGCCGGGGCTCAGAGTCGTTAAATCGGCGACCCACGAAGTCGACCCTGCGCCTTATTCCAGTTTGGAGACGTTATCGGTAGGATATCCGGATGGCGAGCTCTAAGCTCACGAATACCCGAATCTTTTAAATACTTTTTAATATTTCCTCTTTAAATTTTTGAAATGCATCTTGGCTCCCACTAGGTGTCCTTTGAGAGTACTACTGATGTCACGAGATGACCCTTTCTTTCAAGCTATCCCCTTACCCCGCCACGTAGCGGCCATTACGCTAATATTCTTTGTAGAACTGCGGCAGACGAACGGGATAGAATGCGGAAACAACTAGGCCTCATACGTTCACAGCGTCTGCTCCCTTTCTAGCAGGGTCGTTAGTTTCAATACTGAGCGGTTGAATCTCCCGTTTCCCCCCGAAATAAAGCAGCAAAACCGAACACGTGAAACCACTTATGTTAATAACACGGAGGTCTGCATTCGACGAGGCGAACCGGAAGACTGTATATCATTATCCGCCCTGTTAGCAGTGTCGGATTAAGTGGTTATGGAGCTGGCGCTAGAAGTATTCAGGGCCCCTGAATCGGGCTAGGTTTTGGGGAGGCGTCCTTTAGAAATAATTAATTTATCCAATTTGTATTTAGCTGCTAAAACTACTGTTTCTGCTCGCCAGGCGTCCTCACGATTTTCAATGATAATCCCTATGAGCCTAGCCACAATCGTTCTATTTTTACATACCCAGCTAGATATTTATCTGTTGTGCTGTTTTTATTTTATTAGTGTAGATATTGTGTGACAAAGCCTGCTACCCATTGCTATACCACTCCGACCCCAAGACCGCTCCACTTCACTATTTATTTAAATATTTTCCGGACCTCTACAAATGGCAAAATTGTTAGCTTGCCGACGACAACGCTATTTTCTATCGACATTGGGACTGGAATAGTCTGAAGACAGTGACAGAGGCTGACTTCGGCAACGTAGTCATAAATAGCAAAAACTTATTGCTAACTGGAAAACACGTTACTTGCCATGTACTTCATATGCCTGCAATTTACCCGAATACTCGGAACTAAAAATAAGAATGGATAATCATTTGAGATGGAATGGGCTTATCAATGCTGTGCTGGTAAAACTAAGATGTCTAGTCAAGTTAAAATTCTTAAAACAAATATTTGACGTAACCCAGCTTAAAGTATTGCAGTGGGGGCTCGTGGTGAATTATACTGGGAGGTCTATAACAAATTTATTTTCACATTTCATGTGATCTGCAGAAAACGCACGTTTTTTTATTTTTTCTTTTAAGTCGCAACACCGGTTTTGGACCATAATGAGTCCGACGAGTCCTTAGAAAACAACAAACAAACATAACAATAAAATGAGTTAGAGACTTCACAACCACATATCCAGTTAGCTAAATCGTACATACTTTTGCAAAAATTTCGATGAACCTCTTTAATTTTGTCTTTACTAGTTTGTCATATACTAAGTTCTGACAAATTGCGACCACTTACCTTGAATTCTGTTATTTTATGTTATTTTCTCAAAATTAAGTTCGTTAGCACTCTTTAAAACATAGACCACCTTGAAATTGGTTATTTTTGGAAAATTAAGTTCGTAAGCACTTTTTAGTTGTTTATTTTTTTGCACTAGTGACTACCAACATTTTATTTATTGTATATTTCCAATTCACACATGGATCATAAAAATAAAACAATATATATTACAAAAAACGGTATATAAATCAATTTTCATCGATTAAAAACGTCCGAAACAATATCGAGATAGAATATCGACCGCGCGGCCTCTGAACAATTGAACTTCCGCATGACGACGTGATGCCGCAACCGATCGATCCAATTATGAGAAGAGACCGGCTGATGACGCAAATCGCGATTTCATATTCAATTTCTATCACGTTCGGCTGCCGCTCGGTATCTGTGAAATTTTCGGGTACTTTCGTCAAGCTTTAAGGTAATCAGGACAATTCAGCCTAGCTTAGTATAGCGTATTTTATTATGCCTAAGCAACGCAACGAGACCATTCGAACGAATAATAGTTTAGCGTATTTAACTTTTCCCAAGGTTCGCGTTTTATTACAACTATTAGGAGGGACGGTCAAACGAATAATTTATTTTCTGAAATGTACTATTTTCTAGATCAGTAACATGATATTGTGGTATGGGGTGGTGTATCAAACTTCTATTTAAATCATTTAGAAGAAACCCAGAAATGGACCTTGAAAATTATTTTTGGAAAAGATTTATTTCCTAGTGATAATTTATATATTGAGTGAAATGTTCGATATCGCAGTTATTTTTAAAACAATTATCACTAAATCAAAACAAACAAAAACCCACATTAAATTATGTAAAATTCAATTACTCAACACAATGTACAAATCAGTCAATGGGCCATTTTTATCTAACTCCGAAGGTATTTAACATTATTAAATTTCTATTCAGCCTTTAAAAAGCGGTTAAAGATGGATTAGGCAAAAATCAAGGTCAGATATTCATAGAATGATAGATATTAACAATACTCATTTGTAGTACGTATTTGCCTCATCATAATCTTATTATTAACATAGTATAATGTATTAAAACAATATTTATAAACATATTTATATTAGTTGATTAAAGGGTCAACAGAGGAAAAATATTCGAATTACTTCACATCCAAGAAACCATTCAAAACACACCGAATTCTTTTAAAAGATAATGGTTTAGGAAAGGAAATTTTAGTAGGTATGTACATATTATTATTCACTACTCATTGTCCGATAACACTAGTGAAAGTGCAAAAAAGAATACGAAAGGCCAGGGACGAATTTTTGTCATTGATAAATACCGTGTTGGCAAAATTGTACGAACCCTCCCCCCCATATAAACATAAACATATTTATTGAATCCTTGGACAGTATAAAATATAAGTATGGATCAAGTCACATATGGTTCCATTGCTTCTAAGCAATAGGATAGAAAATTTTTAAATTAGATATAAATTTTATACATTGACAAAGAGTACATAGAAGATTTATTAAAAGATACAGTGTAACATATATGCCTAAGATTCTAAATATTCATGAACACTATAAAAACATTGAGCTATTAGAGATTCTTTGACAGATCTTTTAAACACATTTTCGTTAAGCACAAATTTATAATTATCTGGTAATTTATTGTATATTTTGGCTCCAATATAGTAGATATTATTTTTGGCTACACTAAGAGAGTGAATAGGATACACAAGATTCAAACGGCCACGTGTTTCATAATTATGAAAGTAAGTGTTCTGACAGAATTTTTGAAAATTTTTCTTAACAAATAGAAGCACCTCATAAATGTACAACGAGGGTAGAGTTAGTATCCTGTATAGTGGTCTACATGTGGCCAAACTACACACTCCAGAAATTGTCCGAATCACTCGTTTTTGAATTTTGAATGCTCGAATTAAGTGGGATGAATTACCCCAAAAAATTAAAGCACATTTTAAGTGGCTGTAAAATTGTACATAGTAATACGAAAAAATAACTTCCGTGGTTGAAATCTGTTTTAATCTATAGACAGCATAGGATGAAGTGGCCAGTTTTTTACAGAGCTCATCAACATGTGCGTCCCAGCAAAGCCCGTTATCCAGGTGAACGCTTAAAAACTTAACACGCCAGACTTGTTTTACTGACTTATCATTAATTTTTATTTGATATGACTGCTTGAGAACGCGAGTTCGAGGTGTAAAGCTCACAAAATTGGTTTTATCCACATTTAAATACAATTTGTTTGCAACCATTCATAAAATATATGAAGCATTTCTTGAGTTTTCCGAATAGCTTCCTGCAAAGTATTATTGGCCACCACATAACTGCTGTCATCAGCAAAGAGAGTAAGATTCTTGTTGTTACAGACATTTGGAATATCGTTAATAAATATTAAAAATAAAAGGGGACCTAGGACAGATCCTTGAGGTACCCCACAACTAATGTCGAATTCAGAAGATTTGGTTTTATCAATTTCAACAACTTGATGTCGACCATTCAGATATGACTGCAACCATTCATGCACCCTACCCCTCAAACCACACTCAAAAAGTTTTTTCAAGGGAAGTCAAAGTCAAATGCCTTACTGAGGTCCATAAAGAGGCCAATACATTTCTTTTTATTATTTAAGTTTTCGTACACGTTGTTTAAAAATTCAGAAATCGCGGAATGTGTAGATCGGTCACCAAAAAATCTATTTTGACAGTCTTTAAGAATGTTAAATCGCCCGAGAAATGTTATAATTTGGTCATAAACAATACGTTCTAATAGTTTACTAAGTACAGGTAAGATGGCTATTGGCCTATAGTTTTTAAGGGCAAGTGCATCCCCCTTTTTAAAAAGAGGTACTACCTTAGCTGTTTTCAAAATGTTTGGAAAAATGCCGTCCATAAGCGACCAGTTAGTTTAATATGACAGTGGAAGTAGTAGAGTATTAGCAACTTTTTTGAAAACAGCTGATGGTATGTTATCTGTCCCAACAGAGGTAGTATTTTTTAGTTTCTTAATTTTTGTCATGATTTCGTATTGATTAACAGGCTGCAGTAACATTGTGTTTGGAAGTGATCTCTTTTGTGGAACATCACTAGGATTTAATAAAGTAACAGAAAGTGACCTAGGAAGTTTTACAAAGTATTGATTAAAGCAATTTACAATTTCATTTTAATTGTACAATATAATCCCTTGTTCATTTTTTATACTAGAAATCGTAACTTTAGAGTTTTTATTAGTATTTATACTACTATTTATAAGTGTCCATGCCGCTTTTGGGTTATTATCGGATGCAAAAAAGTATTTATCATTATATAATTGCTTTACTTTTTTAATTACTTTGTTGTAAGTTTTTTTATAGATTTTGTAATAGTTTTCCCATTCCCTTCAGGCGCTTTTGCAGAGAGAGTACCTTTTTCAGCAATTTTTTGTAGTTAATTTTTAATACTGTCCTTAAATTCTTCTAGTTCTTTTTTCAAAGTATCAGTAGAGTAAAGAACCTCAGTGCAGCTGCGACAGTACCAACGCATGCCTTGTATACTCTTTATGACATCCAAGTTTTGCTTGCTAATTCCTACACACTCGGAGTGAAAACTGAGCTTGCATACTCCCCCACACTTGATCACATTAGATTCACTACGCCTAAATTTAAGAGAGCGTTTTCCACATTCATCCTTTATATTTACCGTTCCGGCCGACACCGCTTGCAGCGTAGGCCTCTGACCGCTACAAAGTTCTGTCTCTTATCAGTTTATCCGACACATGCAAATACAAATAAAGGTATTTAAACACTTTTCATGTAGATTAGACGGGAAACGATTTTATAGCATAACGGTATATACAGACAATTGACATATGATCACTTCTTAGATTTTCATATAACGAAAAACAGCTGACATTTTTAACATTACTAAAGAGCTAAATGAAATCGACATTTAGAAATACCGGCGCCTACTGCTATTTTCTTTTCGGTTCGTTCCTGAATGCAGCTGTCGAAAAGTAAGTATCATATATTTATCTCGACTAGAACAAAAGCGTGAAAATGTCGAGAATATTTTGTTTATGAGAATTTTATTTGTTCACTGAAGAAAATTGATCGATTATTAAAATAAGAATTATATCGATTTTTCTAGTTCTTACAGTGTTGTATAGCTTTTGTGCTACACAAAAAAGTTAAGAGCGTTCTCTGAAGCCGCCCCCCACTATAAAAAAAAAGTAAGTTATTACTAGTCGCCTTGAATTTTAAATTGAATTAATTTAACTGTAAGGAGTAATTAAAGAAAATTTGGGACATTATCAGTAACGAAAATTTGAGCAGTTACACCCGCTTTCTTGCAGTAACCGAGATATTCCATGACAATATTTATAGGTAGAAATATTGCATCTTTTGGCTAGATTTTTGTCAATTTTCTCAGTTGTGTTAAAAGACAAAGGTGTCAAACCTGATGTATTTTTAATCAAAAACGAGTAGCTGTATCATATAAATAAATATATATATATATATATATATATATATATATATATATATATATATATATATATATACAGGGTTATGATAAATTAAGGAATAAATTCATTATCTTGGAAATTAAAAAGGTAATAGAAAAACGCTCGAACCCGTCGATTTAGATTACACATATTTAGAAATTATTTTAAACTATAAAGGGTCACTCACAAAAGTTGTACAACTGTCATCTTTGATTTTTTCAATACAACGCCTTATTTTTTTCTGCTGATTTGAATTCTCGATGAAATTCTAGACATTTTTGGTATAACATAACCTATACTGAAAATCAACAGTTATCGAAATATTCTTATCTAAACAAAACCTGTGTATTTAGTAACCTATCGGACATTTGTATACCCTACCCATGTCTGTCGCGTAATCCTAAAGAAAAATGACTTTGTCACTGTCACTGTATTGACAAGTCATATAATTTATTTACGATCTGCCATTTTGATTCCAAATATTGACTATGCGTTTAACAGAGAAAGAATTGAAATTCTAATAATGCTTGGTACTGGTGATAAGACTAGGGCACAAAAAGAAGTTTGTCAGCTGTTTAACAACAGATATCCTCATAGGCAACCTATTACTCAGTCTGCAGTGAGCAAAATAGAAAGGAAATGGACGGATACTGGTAGTGTTACGGACAGCTTTGGAAAAGGTCGCCCTAGGATCTCAGATGAAAAGAAACTAGACGTTCTTTTAACTTTTCAAGATAATCCACATTCCTCAACTACTTTCGCAGCGTCTGATAATGATATAAATCAAACAACAGTTTCCAAATTTTTGAAAAAAGAAAATTTTTATCCCTATAAAGTGAAATTCGTTCAAGAATTAATAAATGATGATTCAGATCGCAGAAACGAGTTTTGCGAAATTATGACCAACATGTGTAATCATGATCCATTATTTGTCAAAAGAATTTGTTTCACAGATGAGGCAACATTTTGTCTCAATGGAGAAGTAAATAAACAAAATTTCAGACACTGGGCACAAGAAAATCCTAACTGGTACAGGGAAAGTCATACACAGTATCGTCAAAGTGTTAATGTATGGGCAGGTATTGTAGGCAATAAAGTTATAGGTCCATATTTCTTTGATTCCTCACTAACGGGGCAAATGTATCTTCAATTTTTGGAAGAGAATCTTATACCAGCATTAGCTACCCTACATCCTAATGTAAACGATCCGGATCTTCCCAGTGAACTGTTATGGTATCAACAGGATGGGGCACCACCCATTTTGCAGCTGATGTCAGGAGATACTTAAATGAAACCTTTCCGAGACGATGGATTGGGCGACATAGAGTGGCCGGCAAGATCGCCGGACTTAAGCCCGTTAGACTTTTTTCTTTGGGGGTATGTGAAAACGAAGTGTATAAAAATAAGCCACATACTATTGAAATTCTTAAGGGTCGTATTCAAACTGTTATAAGAAATATTCAATGTGATAC
Source organism: Kuschelorhynchus macadamiae (assembly GCA_030620095.1). NCBI lineage: Eukaryota > Metazoa > Arthropoda > Insecta > Coleoptera > Curculionidae > Kuschelorhynchus > Kuschelorhynchus macadamiae. Next base: position 3,039,176 of record JAUTXW010002103.1, read on the forward strand.
AGTTACTAATGTGCAACAAGAGTTTTTCCATCGTCTAGGGCATTGTAGAGCTGTAAATGGTGGACATTTTCAAAATTTAATAAAGTAGTTTTCTTATTTAATTTCCTGATATGTGTTTTATGTTTTATTTAGATAAACATATTTCGATAACTGTTTGATTTTCAGTATAGGTTATGTTATACCAAAAATGTCTAGAATTTCATAGAGAATTCAAATCAGCAGAAAAAAATAAGGCGTTGTATTGAAAAAATAAAAGATGGCAGTTGTACAACTTTTGTGAGTGACCCTGTATAGTTTAAAATAATTTCTAAATATGCATAAAAATAAATCTAAATCGACGGGTTCGAGCGTTTTTCTATTACCTTTTTAATTTCCAAGATAATGAATTTATTCCTTAATTTATCATAACCCTGTATATGGTGTACCATTTAAGGGAGAACTGCACGCAAAAAGTGAAAAATCAGCGACAAGGTCTAGTCAAGTTCAAAGTAAGATGAAAAGGTACCTACGTATTAGAAAAAGCTTCCTGCACGTCCTACCTCAGAAAAATGTGTCATGTATAGGCAATTTAAATTACATTTCGGTTAAAAATTGGTTCAAAGGGTACACGCGCTGCAGAAACACAAAGACATGAGTACGATTTACCATTTCAAATTTTGCAGTTACGTAGACAAAGGATCAATGCAAGGCGGTAACGAGCCATTTTGTGGAAGAAAAATTATATGCGACGGCATTTGCATGAAAAAGTGGTTAAAAAATGGTTGAATATGGACAAATCTACTTCTATTTTATAAATCTAGATTTGAGTTTTTCATAAAAATTCGCATTTAGCGCCCAAATATATATATATTTCCCTATTAAAATCACATTGAATCTAATATATATCTCTTATAATAACATAATAGTGCAGCGGCGAAAGGCTTACAAATGATCCATAATACTGCGTGCAGTTCCCCCTTAAAAAATGCAAGTTTCACTGGGATATGTTTCTGGGATTGTGGTAATAAAATAAACATCCAAAAATACAATGAATATATTATTTATTTTAAATAAAGCCTTAGAATGGCAATCAGCATAATGATTTTAAATGAATCAACCCATGACTGCTGTTTTATTTATATATATTTCAAATGGGCAATCATGCTGATTTCCATTCGTGAAGAACTGAAATCACAATTACACTAATTTAATTAAGTTAAAAAGAAACCTCTACTTTTATTACTGTAAGTAAAGGTTGTTTTGTTAGGAACACTACACTAAAACATTAATTGGGATTTTGCATTAATAGACCTTTAAGATTGTTTGATTTTAAAAGATGCATTCACTAGAGTATATTATAAAATTTAAGTAAAATAGTCACAGTTTGAAAAACCTTTTAATAAAGCTGGTTCTTAAAGCTCAAACTAAGGATGTAACACTTACACTTTGAGATTTAAAATTATCAAAAATATGGGTTGTTAGGGAGGTGACTACTATTTTATCAACTCGTGATAATATGGGCCATAAAAAATGTCATATAACGTCGGATTTATTCCTTATTATTATTATATTAAATTACTTAAAAAGGTTAGAAACATCATTTTTATATGATCTATAAAGAACTTTTTAAATCAAATTTACTTATTTAAACTCAAAGGCCAAAAACGTATACGCAGTTAAATCTATACACATAGTTTACCTACGCAATTATTTTTTAGTTACAATGACAAGAGAGTTCTTACTATTTTCTGAATATGCGCCGATAATATCCTCCTAAATCATTTTTATGTGCCAAATAATTAATTTATACGTCCCAAAACATATTTAAATGTCAAGTCATTTCGAAATTCCTTGACTGATTTAAAAAAACTGGTTTCATGTAGAAAGAGCACCGGTCAATGCTTTTCTCATTTTAATTTTTTTTAACGATCGAAGGTGGTGGTAAAGAACTCGATATAAAAAAAATTTCAATTTTCTTAAAGAAAAATTTTCTTTGTTATAACGTTTTAATATTTTAAAGCCGAATTTAATATCTCGGAACGTTTTGTGGCAGTTTTTTGTTGCTGGCGTTATTTTTTTCAGAAAAATAACTGAATTTTGGCGAAAACAATGAAATGTACAAATCTATAACTGCCTAAAGCTACGTTTCATTGTTAATGGTATCTATGCTCTATTTTAAGAAAATTATTTTTAATATAGGACCTTTTAATTTATACAGAGGGACCCAAAACAGAGTTCGATCTAAGTAAGGTAAAACTATCATACATTTCATCAAATAGTTTTACTTAGAAATACACAGAATCTCGGATAAGAAAAATGAAGTCGTTCTGATTGTGTTCAAAATTGCGTATTTGGAGATGCTGCTTCCCAAGTAGCACATATAATCATATATGGGCTAAAATGCTGTGATAATGGCTAATTAGCTAAAATTGCTAGCCAAAATAACAGTTCTATTGCAGTATAAAGTCGGAAAAATGGCTAAAGTGATGAATAATAATTTGGCCATAATGGGGTAAAAATGGCCAATTGGTAATTATACAATCCTCTCATTTGATTTTATGGCTGGGTTTATTAGCTACTTTTTGACTTTAAAATCGAGCTATTTTAGCTGAATTCTGACTTGTTTTTTAGCCGAAATTTGAGTAACATTTTTTTCAGAAATTTTCCTAAATAATTTCTCATTTTTGCATTTCTTCATTTATATGATAAATCATCAATTGTTTCAAATTATGTAGAAATAGTAATAACAGAGCCAATCAGTGTAAGAATGAATTTATGAGCCAAGAAGAAATGCAAAGATAACAAATCATGGTTTGACGGAGTTTTAAAAAACATTCAAAAATGATTATTCACAAAAACAAAAACCGCAAATAAACAACTCCGGAACCCACTGCAGCAAAACGACGACTCAGTCAGTGCAGTGGGTTCCGGAGTTGTTTATTTGCGTTTTTTGTTTGTCTGAATAATCCTTTTTGAATGTTTTTTAAAACTCCGAGACCTGCTAAATGTCCTTTGTTCTTTTACTTGTTTGCCACCTTGTGTTTTAATGTAATGCAGTGGTAATCACCATTTGTGTTCTATGGAGAAGTATAATTATATTAGTTGTATTTTTTACGTGAGCCTGAGGAATTAGCCTTGAAGAAGACGACAAATAAATCGTCGAAACGTCGGCCAATTTTTAAAAACTGAGGTTTGATTTATGTCCCTAACCCGCTAAACACCATCTTGAATTTAAATTGAGCCATTTCACACGCCATGCATAAAAATTAATATTAGACTTTTGTCAGTCAGTTTTTCTGCTTGAAATGAACAAAATACCAATTTTATTGCTCATATTTTCTTTGGAATTTAGATTATATCTATATATATATATATATATATATATATATATATATATATATATATATATATATATATATATATATATATACATATTTTTAGGTAAAACCTTTGATGAAATTAAAGAACTGTTGGATCCAATCCTAATTTGGGACACTCCGAATAAGTGAAAAGGCCCGTATAAAAAATACTTTTCATAAAATGAACTATAGATAACATTAACATTAAAAACGTGGCATTATCCATATATTTTATAGATATAAATATCTTTTTTTTTGCCTAAAATCAGCCTGTCAGAAATAATAAAACAGTAAACAAAAAACTGCCAAAAATGTTCCGACATATTGACTTTAGGCATCCAAATATCAATACATTTTTTCTTTAAAAACACACCTTGAAAATGTTCTTTTTTTGTTATTGTCTTCTTTACTATTCTGTACAACGTTAAAAAAATGAATCTGAAAAGCTTACTTAAACTGGTCAAGGAATTTTGAAACGACTGATGACATTTAAATTTGACGTCAAATCCCTAACAACCTGTATAATATAGGGGTAACAGGCATTCTGAATTATATATTATTAGATCAATTTTGTAAAATGGTGCAACCCTTGATAAATAAATAAATAACAATAATATACGAAATGTATTAAAAAAATCTTTTAACACTACGAGTGAAGACCGTTGTAAATCGAAATTTAGGTACAGATACTACCATATACCGATTTGGGATATTGTTTACTAGCTTTTGTCACATATAGTTACGTTATTTTTAGGTAATTTAGATGCAACTAACTAAATAAAGCGTACTGCAATGAACTGTTTTAAATATCTGTAAAACTTCTTGTCAAAAAAAAACTACTTTGTTAAGGTCTAGGGACCAATATAACTTATTCATGACTTATATTGGTTTCCAGTTGATTGAACAGAAAATAATTCCTACATTTTTCAAAATCCAAAAGAAATACTTATGTTGACACTTAGACATAGGAACCTGCAAGTGAAGTTTTTAAATGCAAATATTTACCCCAAAAATAACTGGTGAAGCGCCTATACGAATTAAGATTGCTAATGGAAGACGAATTTAAGTTTGGAGATAATCAGTAACTTTGTTATAACCAATGAATTTTTGCGTCATCTAATACTACAATATCATATTTAAAGTCTAAAAAATGCCCAAGTCCTAAATATCAACCGTTTTCGAACAGAAGCTGGTATAGAAAGTTGCCTGTCTCCAAGCTTCATATTATTGACGAGCAAAATACGTATGTCCCGCCGGTAGCATTGTTTGATAAGCCGCTAGTGTATTCCTTAATTCACTCCTAGAAATTATTGTATATTTGCTTAAATTGTGGGTGCCTTTTAGAAAATTTGAAGAGAGGTAAGTCTATTAATTGTTTATGAATTGCAAGCAATAGCTTAAAAAAGCCCGATTTAAACATGATTTAAACCGTTATTTGTTTACATTAGGAGATACGCATTTTGCACCAAACAAGATAATAAAATCTGAGGGGAGTTACTAATATTTCCATAAAAAATATGATTACTTTTCCTATACATAATATTTTTTTTTATGTATTTAGTGTTTAAAAAATCTGTAGTTTCGGTAACCAGGCATGTTTTCTAAATCTTTTTCTCAATGAGTATTGTCAAATTTTTGTATGTTGTGAAATGTATTTTATAAGAATTTAATACTGATTATAAGAACTACTTCAATTGTAACTCTTAATTTCTTGATTAAAATTGATTACATTGTGGGGCGGTATTTTTAAAAGAATTACGTTATTGGAATTGCGTAAAACTTGATTGAGATTTTTTACTTTAAAAATTATAAATTATTGAACACATAGAAGTCTAAGAAAACATGTTCTTTTCCAGAAATGGCTAGAAGAGCAGACAAGATCATGAACCTTTTAAAAGAGCTGCCAATGTTGGTTACTGAGAAAAATTCTGTTTTCGAAAGGGACGAATCTTCCGACACCCTCTGGAAATGCAATGATTCCTGCTTCTTCTTTATCTAATAACGATTAAAATAAAAACATTTCTATTTTTGAAAATGAGAAGAATGTGTCGACTCAGTTAACACCCTTTGATGAAGACACAGTTATATCTGCTCCTTCTTCATATGATATACAAAAAGACCCTGATTACATGCTTTCCAAAGAAGAGATGAAAGAAGATTCAAATGCTGAAGTAGGATCTGATAGTAATGAGATACTCGAAGAGAACGTTTGAGAAGAAAGTGAAATTAATCCAGAAGAATCAGAAAAGCGTCCCAGATCTAAAACAAGCAAAACAGATAAAAGTAAATGGAGGAAACAAGTAAATTACAAGAACAAAGAAAAGGGGCTTAAGTACAAGGGAAAGAGAAAAGAAAATGGTACATGGAATTACAACGCAGAACAACGTGCCAAAAAACTAAAACCTAATTGTAGCTGCAAGTTAAGTAGAAATGACAACACTAAATTAAAATATTTTTCTCTTACTGAAGATTGTAAAACCTACAAATAGACGAAGAGGGAAACAGGAAATTTCTAGAAGACAAACATCTACTGAGTTTTATTTAAAAGTTGGATACAATCGAATCAGAGTATGTAAAAAGATGTTTTTGAGTACGTTCTGTGTTGGAGAAATCGCAATAAAGAAATGGGCTAAAGAAAAAGTAATAGGAAATGAGCAAGTTCAGAAGTATCCTGCAAGTAGAATGGGAATAAAAAAAATTACTGAATTTTTCGAGAAATTGCCTAAACTCGAGTCCCACTATTGCAGGGCAAACACTTCAAAGCTTTACCTGGAATCAGTATGGTACTCAAAATCACAACTATATAGAGCCTACTGTAATGATTTTTGTAAAAAAAATAACATACAACCAATGTCTCGAGCCACCTTTTCTACACTTTTTGATCAGCAGCATTTATCTTTATACCAGCCTAAATAGGATAGATGTGATATTTGTGTAGCTTTTGAAACGAAAAATATTTCGCAAGAAGAGTATGATTTTCACCTTATTTTGAAAAACGAGGCACGTTAAGAAAAGACTAATTCTAACAGGCTAAAGGATTCCAGTAATGAAGTTTTTGCTATGGACTTGTAGTCTGTGTTACTTCGCCCGAAGTCAAACGTGAGCTCCCTTTATTACAAAACTAAACTAATCGTACATAATTTCACGATTTATGATTTAAAGGGCCAGCAAGGTAAGTGTCAAACGTGAGCTCCCTTTATTACAAAACTAAACTAATCGTACATAATTTCACGATTTATGATTTAAAGGGCCAGCAAGGTAAGTGCTTTTTGTGGAATGGAACAGAAGGGAGAGTAACAGCCAATGAGTTTGCAACAATAGTAAATTTCCTCAGAAAGAAAATTGATGCAGGTTCTGATGACAAAAAAACGGACTATATTTTTTATAGCGATGGCTGCCCAGCCCAAAACCGAAATTATGTGTTAGCTAATGCCCTTTTTAACTTGGCCATTGAAAAAGACATAACCATAATACAAAAGTACCTGCAGAAGGGTCATAGCCAAATGGAGGCAGACAGCATGCATTTCACGATAGAAAAAAATGATTAGAAAGTCCAGAAATACCTGCTGATTACACTATGATATGCAAAAAAGCATGTCTCAAGAATCCTTATAATGTCGAGTATTTATCACATGATTTTTTTAAGAAAGTCGAAGGAAATATAAATTTTATTGCAACCATATGACCTGGAAAAAGAGTTGGAGATCCTCAAGTAGTTGCCCTAAAGGCAATTAAGTACACTAAAGAAAATGTGTTTTTCAAATTAAGACATTCAGAATTGGAATGGAGAACTTTTCCGGTCAGATTGCCTGTAAACCCTAAATGCGTAGACTTTATACCTTGCCTGCGTAGTACAGAGCCAGAATCCCCATAAAGAAAGAAAAATATGAGCATTTACAGCAGCTGAAAAAAAGTTTAGAACATGACTATCATGCATTTTATGATCAACTACCTCATAACTAGCCTCCTGTACAATGTCGTAGTTATTATCATAAAAGTTAGTTTTTTTTTAGCTTCTGTACGGTTTCGCATTACTTTCTTAACAATTTGCTATTACTTTTAACGTAACGATAGATTAGTTAGATTACTTCTTTGTATTTTCTGTTTTTGGTATATTTTTTTAATTCATTGTGTTGTGAGCAAAAAAGGTCAACATGTATAAGTTTTTATTTTATGTAAAAGAATAAAATAAAACAAAGTTGTTTTTAGAAAAATGCGTATCTCCAATTTTTTTATCAAAAAAAATACTTGGCAAAGAACGTATCTCCATTATGTTTTTAAAAAACCTAGTTTTAAGCCTCACACACCAGAAATATCATTCTTTTATCTCATCTGAGATAACTAATAATCATTTAAACAAATTTTCTTTCAATATATGTTAGTATTTATCATTTAAATCAATTTTTTAGCTCCCCTGCAAAATTTTGCTAAATGGAATTATCTACGATAAACGAAAAAAATGCGCACTCGTTTCACTTGATCTTTGCAAAGCACTTAATACAGTTAATTTTTCGATTATATTTATACACTTTCTTTGGGTAATATTACACCGTCGTTTTAAAATGGTTTACAAATAATTTAAGGTTCCTGGAATAAAAGTATTTTTTCTCAGAACTTAGAGATACTCTATCCAACTGAAAATACTAGACTTAGGGGTTTCATCTTTTACCAAAAAATTCATTTTCAAAATAAGATAACAACCCGGATTAAAGACTTTAATGCGAAACGTTTTAAGGTAATTTTAAAAAGAAATAGAAGGGAAGTGAGGGTAGGTGTTACATACTTTTTTCTAATTTTATGCAGATGTATTCAAATAATGATTGTTTTTTTAATATTATATAATGTTACAATAAGTATGTCATTCCTCCGTAAACTTGTTTTTATTTTTTTTAGCATGTAAAAGTTTGAATAAATAAAAATAATGACGTCATATAAATTAAAATCAAAACTTTTTCTATCATGAATTTCGGGCAATTTAAACTTGCGCTCTTAGCTGTATTTTCAGTATAACGTTTCAACTGAAATGTTCAATTGAAACAAAAATCTACAATTAGTTGAAACTACAGTAAAATTATTCCTTGTTATTACCGAATCTCTAATATTTCAGAATGGAAATTGTGGAATAGTATATGACAACTATAGAAAGAAACATGTTCTATTAACAGATAAAATGTAAATTTTTTATACAGCCTGTTTAATTTTAGTTTACATTTCTTTCTTTTTTATTACTGACAAGAACAAAAATTTATTCCCAATAAAAAGTTCTACTTGTTTGCAAAAATAAGTGACATGGTATTAATTTTATTTCTTAGTCCAACCATAAGCGTAGATATTATTGATTTATTCAATTTTATAGGTTTAAGCAACAAAAAATTAAAAAAAATATATTGGTTTTTTTTAAACTATTTTTTTTTAATTATAATAGGATTGAAAGTTGTTCGAAACGGTCATGACTTAGGTTTACAAGTTTCAAGGAAAAAAATGAATTAACATGTGTTTAATTTTTTCCCATATCTACGCCTATGGTATGGTAGTCTTTGGAGCATATGAGCCTACTAGCCCTTCACATGTTTGACAATTTATAACAAACAATGAATTTAATTCCTTAAATATGTTAAATAAACTAGGTGTATTGTTCAATATGTAATGCATCATTTAAACTCCACGCCTAAAGGTCTAATATAAATAAGCGGTTTATCTAAAATTGATTAAAATAATTCTAGTGTTTTTGTAAGTAATTCTCATCTAGACTAATAATAACCAAAATACTGTTTAACTGAAAGCATTTATTACTTTATTATAAAATGGAATTATTTTTTTTTTAATTTATTGTTACTGAACTGTTATGTAAAGGATATAATTTTAAAGATAGAATAATTGCTATATCCATATATTAGGTTGGTATGCTTAATTTAAGATTTTTGTGATTTTTTTTTGTAATTCAATTAGGTACGGCAGATGAGGTTTCTATATTGTGTGTCTTTGTATGTACTGCATAAACCAATTTTTATAATTGTTATCAATTTATGCTGAATACTCGAAATGTTATAAGGAGGAATAAATTCTACTCAAAAGATCATATAAAAAATTTGTTGTAAAATTTGATTTAAAAAAAATATTACCTAAATTAGTACTTATTCCATCATGAACAAAGGATGATGTTATGGCTACAAAAACGAATACTAAAACGCCACTGCTAGTACCTAAACGGTTTATAATCATTTCAGACCGTATTTCAATAAGCTAGAACATGGTATGGCTTGGCCAATTTAATGTCTGTGATGTAAACCGCAAATAACAACGTACATGTAGTTCTAATATGTTGCATTGAAGATCTTGGGAATTTCTGACCACTGCTAAACTTATTCATTGTTGTCTTTTTTAAACAGTATCCTAAACATGTTGATATACCCGAAACTCAAAAGAAACTTGTCAAAGTTGCAAAAAGAACTGTAATTTATTAATAAAGGCCTCACTTTATGATGCTACGATTTCTTTGATATTACATTTCACACACAGAAAAATAATAATTTGTATATCCAGAAATAAGAACAAAACTATTAAAAGGTATTATACCAAATGCCGATTGCTGCATATAAAAATGATGTTTCTAAGCCTATGCAAATTAGTTCAAATGCAGAGGCCACCAATTACACCCAGGTGCAACAATAGAGGTTATAGATGTATATGGAAGTACATGATGAGTGAGTTTTTGACTATATCACCTGGAATAAGGGCAGAAGTTTAAATGAAATATCTGATACTGCAGAATCGAGGATACTACAGAAACAGCCATTTAGAAAATTATAGTCATTATCTCTACATCCCAATATAACAAAGCTATTACATAGACAGTATGTTTCTCATAACTAGAGGTATCCATTTGATACATAAAAATTTGAAAATCGGTCGAGCCTTACAAATTGTAATCAAAGTAGTTCAAATGCACAGTCCCCCAACTACGTCCCTAGACGAAACCAAAGAATATAAGTACATGATCAGAGGACACTGTTGAATAACGAGTTATGAAAATATGCGGTTTAGATCATTTCAGTTAGCATCCCTGCACCTGGATATATTAAAGCTGTAGTTTCTCATAATTAGGAATAAACATGACAGGTAAAAACTAGAAAACGGCCGAACCTTACAATGTAGTTTCAATCAAAAGATTTGAGGTCTGAAAATGATGATTTTAAATTTGGATATTTTAAAATATATAAATTATTTTCACCTACAGATAAGGATTAAAAAATTCTAGTGGGGTATTTTGTATAAAAAATTCTCTTGGAAACATCAACTTACTTTTGCCAAAAAAATACACCTTGTTATACTTTATTTAATATTTAATTTAAAAATTCGTTATTTCTATTCAATTCTGAATCAACAGCAAAAGTTTATGTATATAGTATATATGTTCATTGCATTAGTCAATACAATGGAAACTCCTTATTCGCAAGTGTCAGTTTTTTCTTGCCTGTCGAATCAATCGCTGTCAAAATTTTTAAAGCAAAGTTGGAAGATACATATTACACTTGACAGCCATAATAATAAATATTTATCACATAACGACCATCAGCCTTCTTCATTCATTACTGCAAATCGGCTTAGATCTCACACAAATCTATATTGTCTGTATTTGATCTTTTACCTAAGTAAAAATTAATTGTCTGATCCGAACAGCATTATTTGAGAGATGATTTAGCGCGCCACCGCGTACCCATCAGATGGCGACGGCTCTAAATTTATTTGAAAAAAAAATTGGCTCTTCTTTCCAATATATCACATAATACAAATTAGTAAATATATTTTATTATATTAATGCATGTATTTAAGTTACCATTAAAATTTAATGAAGTCATATTAATTTTTTTATCCTGCCTTGTTAGCTGCATTTTTTTTGAACTTACCCTGGCGAATAAGGAGTTATTTATAGTTTAATTTAAAGAAAATTTTTATAGACACTAGGTTTCTTTGTTTACCGACCCTTTTTAAAACAAGGTTAGGTAGCTTTAGGACTGGAGAATTTGACGGAACCTTAAAAAAACACAACATAAAATAACAAAATTTGTGCAAAATAGATTTTGTAGATGGTTAAGGATTAGAAGATTTAACCGAAATCGTAATTTTTTTCTCGCCACACTTTATTCTACATCACTTAGTCTAACTATCTAGTAAAAGTGTAGTTGATGTAACCTGGTGTACGTAAACAACCAAACCTACTATACTATACAACTCTCTACTTCATTTAAATATTTAGTTAGATGTAAATAAAAGTGTTTTACTGAAAACATAAAAATTATTAGCTATATTTATACTTTTAAAAATCTTTTCTAGCCACATTTGATTAGCATTTTTTGATATACAAAATACCCAGTAGTAATAAGCTATCCCCAAGTAGGAAAGGGGAAATGACATTTAATAAACATTTATCAGATTTACAGTGTTATGTATGTCATTAAAGTGAAAAAATCATTCAAAATTGTCACAAAATACGGTGAAAATGGGAATCCTCAAATACCTTTGGAAACTAAGCTAAACTTTTCTTTACCGATATCAGAGACACATTAAGCTATGACTATGGCAGGCACACAAGTACTCTAGAAGAAAACAGTTTAGTGGTGTAAACTACAAATCTTGCAAAACATGTTTGAAAATATCCCAATTTCACGACTCACCTCGCCCTGTACAATACAAGACGTCATACAGTTTATCTAGATTCACGTTGAACCTTAGCGTTTTTGAAGTGTATTGTCAATCTCTGACAAGTAAAAATATGATATATAAGCAGTGTTAGGTACTGCGCGCTTAAAAACCTACTTTAGTAATTCTACCCCACCCCGTACAATAATAATAAGATGGTAGTCTAGTAAAACACACACCTTATATTACAGTTAGATAATAAGACCGTTGGCACCCTGTTGTTTGCTAAAACTTTTCCGATTGTTATGTTCAGTCCATATCTTCCTAAATAATTATTTTCCACTCACAAAAGAATTTCTTTTTAACAAACAACCAGCCAACTCGCCCAAAATCCGGACAGTACATCAGTATATGAAATGGGTGGAGCTTAATACCAAATAACCCAATGACAAACGAAATGAGAGGGGTTTCAACAAACCCCGCCCTCGACACAGCGCTACCAACTGCTTAATCGCGTCTCCCGCGCTCTGCTATTGGTGGTCGGATGCTGTAGATGCACTTGGATTGGCAACAGCTCCGTCTCCGCCTTTCTTATTTGGTTGTTTTCGAAGAGTGAGAGCCAGCACGCACCCCCAATGGACCGTCAGCCCTGGGATACGCCTTCGACACGCACATGTCACACCCAGGGCGTCCATCCCTCGTACAGGAGGGCTAGATTGTCCAAGCTTGTGGCTTCGCGAATTACGTAGTCCACCTGAAAGAAAATGACAGGTCATATAATCAAAATTAAAGGTTTTTATTCAGGGTTCGGACTTTCATATTGATGCACGCGTTTTTCAAGATGTACGATTTATATGCCAGCCCGTCCTTTGCATTACAAAGACCATGCGAAGAGTGCCTAATAAGAAATTCATGATACGAGTCTGTAAACCCAAATAAAAAAAAACAGTAAATTGGCTTTTATCCGGAACTTCCCTGTCGTCGGATTCCATCACATATATAACACAATTTATCGCAATTAGTCATTTGGTAATAACATATTATACAGGTAAATAATATGTGTCAATTTTGATGATAAAGAGAACGTTAAATTACGAGAAAATTCTGGTAAAAGGGCTTTATGTTGAACCAGAACTTAAAAAAAACTACAAAAAGTGAAATATATTACACTTTATACAATGTTGCCAAACGAATATATTATATAAAGGTCAATTTACCGATTTTAAAAAAAAAATATTCATTTTGTATATATTTTCTACCTTTTTTCTATATCTTTATGTTGTGTTTGTCAAGTCCTCTTGAACTGATATTTTGCGCATGCGCAAATAAGAATATATGACAATACATCTGTTTCATTCTCATATATATTTTTATCTCCACAATTTTTTTTTGTCTATATCTGACATACAATGTACATACAAACATTTATTCACGTATCATACGTACTTCAATAGAACCACTGCTTCCATATTTCAATATACCATTTTTTTATGTTTTTTTTGTTAATTTATTAATTTTTATAACTTTTTGGAATTGGAATTTTCGTCATCATCATCATCTTCTCCAGGTATTCCGTCCAACGTCGGACGTATGCCTCCCCTAAAAAATGTGGTATGTCGCAATTTTGAGCTCTCCTGATCCAAGGTATCTACCAGTCGCTTGATATCGTCTGTCCATCGTCCATGCAAAACCTTTCTATGATGTTTGTGACTTCTTCTGCGCACTTCATCACTGGTCAATCTATCTCTAAGTGATACCACCTTTGAGCCGCTTGTAGTGTATGAATGATTTCATTGCTTAATGCCCAAGTCTCGGTTCCATAAGTAAGTACTGGCGGGAAGCACTCATCAAAAAGTTGTATTTGTTGTTGGACTTTTCTACAAGGGTTCTTATTACTTGCAGATGGTCCAGTGTACTAAAGCCTCTCCTGAAACCCGAAGCCTTTCCTTTTACCATTTTTTTTAGACTATTTGGTATTTCTTCCTTTGTGATTTCAGACAACTCTTCGGGACCCACGTTGAGCACTTTTATTCATCTAGCTTCGCTTTTGTTAGGTGGTGGCTTGAAGCTTGGGCTACTTCATTAACAAACTTAATTCAAACTACTGTCTGTTACCTAGAATCTAAACTAAACCAGCTGGGATCACGACCTCCTATGACTTATTCACCTATCTTTACAATTTGATTGTTTTCCCGAGAAATGAAGAGATGTAATAGCCATACGGCTGACATAAGAATCGAAGAGGACCCCGAATATTTTGATTCAGTTTTAATTGAAATTTCAAAATGCAAACATGCTGACAGCGACAAGTTTAAAATTACCTTAGTTAAGATTGTCAGGTGTATCCAGTGTTTACCTTTGCTACCTGTAAGCTGTGTGTGTAAAAGGAGTGCATTCAGAAACCGTGATTGTGTAACCGGCCAATCTGGAACAATATTTTTCCTCTATCCTCTATAGTTCGTCTATGTCTGTTGCTTCAATATTTTCGTCACCTTTTAGCGTTGTTATTTGGGGTCTTCCCTTTTTGATTGTTTCTTGCAGTTGCTTTACGTTGTTTCGGTTTTCTAATATTTCCTTGATCTTCTGGTTTTCTGTTTCTCTTTTATCTTTTCTGATTCTTTTTTTTATTGTCTTGTCAAGTTCAGCCAGTTCTGCAGAATAGTTTCTATTTGCCCCCTCTCTTAGGTTTTTGCGTTTTTTAATTAGAGAAACCATTTCACCTGCCAGCATATTATTCGGCTTTGGTTACTTTGTTGCGACTACTTCCTCTGTGCTTCTGATATTTTGGGTGATTTTGTTATTTAAAAGGTCCAAGGCTAGACTGTCACTGATGTTCTTCTTTAGGTTTGGATCTGTATTCAAGTGCTCGCATCTTTAATTCTGTTAATAACCATTGATATATAAAGTTCTATAAAATGGGGTGCAAACTAAGAGGTACACAATCACAATCCCAGATAATAAAATGATCTTCGCATCATTCTCATAATATTGTTTTTCGGTGGTCTATTCCAAAATAAAACGAAACAACTTTTCTTTTAATGGTGTATACAGGAAAAAAACAGTAATTCAACTATACCGATAGATCATGCCAATATGAATGATCTCGTATCGATTCGTAAGACACGACGGACGGCGCAACTCAGGTTGATGCATAGATGGAAATGATTTTGATATTTTTGAAGATTTTAGGATTTTTAGGTTAAAAAAAAACTATATCTGAAACATAAATATGAAGAAATTTTTTCCAGGCCGGCCAGGCCGAACGCTATTTTTGTTTCTAGATCTAACTAACCCTAAAGCCTTTGCCATGCCCTTGTATATTATAAATAATTTAATTTTTCACACCAGTATACCGGGTGTTTTAAAAAACATGTGTCATCGCTCGTGGGGGATTCCCCAGTCGACAAATCAAGAGGCACTAAACAGCCTACATAACATATATACTTATGCTAACAAAAGATAAAAAAGTCAGTGGCGCACTTTTTTTTTTGAAAATTATTGCAGCACCATACACGCCCCTGGTGCAGCTGTCCACGTATTTTTATTAGTGAAATGTGCTAGTTTAAACAACTGTTCACCTCCAAATTTTATTCGGATTGCTACAGTCGTTTTGAAGAAAGTTGAAATAAACCCAACATTTTAACATCTTGTATCTCAGAAACGAGGCGAGATTTGGAGCCATGTTAATATGAATTTTAGTTTTAGTTTTGGGACAGGAATCTCTCCATGACTGATGGCACATGTTTTTTGAAACACCCTTTATATAGGTGACGCATGACAGTAGGTGCACAAGTTGTTCAAGGGATAATTTTTGAAAAACTTACTTGTTCTTGGGCGGTACATTTCCTGCCAGGATCGGGATCTCTTCCCTCCAATTTCATCTTCACCCTCCGCCAAACGTTAAGGGCATACGCGTTCCTCTGTTGAACTTTGCTCTCGACCCTACTTTTGTCACTTGTTAAAACACAACTCTGCCTTCTTAATCGCGGTCTGTAGTTAGAATCTTTCAGATCTTGCAAATCTAGCAGCCCTAAAAATAATAAATACAATTATTAACTTCAATACATGCAACAACACATTTAGTGTTTTACTGCTTATGGCAAATACTCTGAATATTGTTGATAATAAAATTAACAGTTTGTATTTATTTATTGAGCAAAAAATGGTTACACCAAATCTACTAATCCGGAAAACAATTAAAAAATAAGAAAATCAGCATCTATAATAAATTACAATATTTAGCAGCCTAATCCAATTTTATATATATCTCTCAACCATCCAACTGATACAGACATGCCCAGTTTACTACAGTATTTATTATAACACCTTAGCTTTCATGAAATTGGACTGTAAGTCATTATTTATTCCTTGAAAATGACAATTAAACAATTCACGATTTCTGATTCGACATGCATTACCTGGAACACTTAGATTCATTCACACTAGCACTCCAAAGAAGCAAGACCCAATATCAGACACCACCCCAAATAGTTCATATTAGAAATGTCAATCTCACACCTGAAGGCATATGACTTCAAAAACTTAACCTGCACTCTCAATAGCAGCAATATGGGTTGAATAATGGGGGACTCCATTCTCTTAGCAAGAGCAGGACACATGTAATAAAGCCATTTTATAGTCGATCAAGAGCAATCCTTACTACGGGTAAGGATCAACCCAAGTCTCCAATCAAATGTTATTTTTAGGTCCTTTCTTACTGATGCTCCAACATGTGGTTCAGCACTAATGTCGTAAATATATTGGGCAAATTTATGGGCTCTAGAAAAGGGAATCAATGAACACTTAGAAACATTCAAGCTACGACATTAGCGCCATTCTGCCAGTCTATTTAAATCCCTCTGAAGTACAACCGAGTCATAATGATTCTTTATAGGTTAATATATTTTTAGGACATCTGCAAACTGTAAATGTTTAGAATCCAGACTGCCACGAACTTCGTTAGTAAAAAGTTTGAAAAGAACAGTCCCAGGATGGGATCCTTGAGAAACACCATATAATACAGAAAACTCTTCAGAGAGAAAGTAATCTGAACACACTGGAAACGCTCCACCAAAAAACTGTCATGGAATGCAATTTCTCTAGCAATAACGAGTGCTTAACCCAGTCAAAGGCCTTAGCATAATCTGTATATATGAAATCCACGTAAATCCCATACTCAAGAGCATCTATCAGACAGTGCTATTAATTTCTTATTTCAGATTAGTTGAATTTTGAATTTGAAATATTCACCAAATATTTTCAGCTGTAAAACTCACCCATAAATTTTAGTACTTATTTTTGAATCACCCTACATATGAAAACAAAAATAAACTTAATACATACCTTCATAAACTTCCTCAGTATTATCCTGAATATATTTTAAGTGACTTAGCATCCCCTCTATTAACTCCTTAGTCAAAGCTTGATCATTGAATATATTGAACAAAGTATTGAAATGTTCCACATACTTCCTATAATCATGAATAAAATATTGCGTAGGATGGCTATAGTCGTCAATTTTCGCCATGGTTTTGAGCAATCCTTTCACGTCTTGCATCAATCTCGAATGTATATTATATATCGCTCGGAAATTATTCACCAACGATACGAGACTGTCATTTTCGGTAAATATATTTTCTTTTTTATCAGAAAGTTTCTTTTGGTACACACTAATAACGTCAGTTATGTGTAAGGACACTTGATGAAGCCAACGAGGATCTTTAATTAGATCCAGCGAGAGCATGTTAAGGATACTCTCTTCGGCCGGCAATAAGTTTTCCGTTTTAGATTCGTTATATTGACAAGAAAGCCTCCATTTGTCATAGCAGTTTAAAAAAAGTTTATCGTACTCCTTTGTCGTATCTACGTTAGACGTTCTCAATAACTCGTGCTGCAATATTATATTGTAAGATTGTAAAATATTACCGGCTATCTTTTGCTCGAGATTTAGCTGAGTGTCTCGTGATTTGACAGCGCTCTCGAAGGCAGCTAGGATTTCAACCACGTTCGGATTGGCACCTTTGGCCCAGTTTAATCTCTGATAGGCTTTTTCAATGAGTTTCTGTTGCTTGTCTTTGGCTTCCTTCAACTGCTTGTAAGTCGTCTGAAGACTCGTTAATTCGCTCTGCATGTCGAGAACGAATTTGGCACGGGCAGAAGGAAAATTGTTCATGGAAAGAACGTCATCAAACATCAGATTGTGCACCGCCAGCTGACTCTGTAGCCTAAAGGCGCTCGACTGTAAGACGGTCAACTTTTGTTCGATTTTCTTAGGTTCTTGAATTTTCTCCCAAGCTATTTTGAGGCTGGTTTCTAAACTGGAAGCTTGTGATACTAAAGTGGCACTAAAAACACCGTCTTTTAACAGTACGTTATAAGCCTTGTGGTACAATTCGTCGATAGGGACCTTGCTTTCGGCGCCAATATCTTTTTGTTCGATTTCATGAGTTACGTCGAGGTCCAGCTGCTGCAGAAGAAGGCATATCGAATAGGTTACCGCCTCTGGGGTTACTCCTAGGAGTTGTCTCGATATAAATTCGGCTATAAATTGTTTTACTGGTTTGGTAAGGGTTTCGTCAGAGTAAATCATCGATGAGGAACTGCATCTGATGCTCTGGCACATCTGCTGGGCCAAAGCAAAAAAGTCCGATATGGCCACGATCCTCTTTAGGAAAAATATGTTTTCTAATATGCTTTTTATCTGGGGGCTAAATATGTGAGGTGCGATATTTTTCGCTTCTTTAACATGATCGAGCTTTTTCCACGATTTCGGTACGTCTAAAGAGCCTAGAGTTGTCGCCAGATTGCTAATTTCTTGATTTATTTTCTCAAATAATCCGTTAAAGCCCATCAATAACATTTTTCCTTGGCTTAAAGAATCTGACTGATTCGGTATCAGCGATAGATATTTGTTTCTTGTAACAGCAATTTTTTCCAGAACGTAGTCATAAGTCGTCTGCAAAAAAAAACAAAATTAATACAGTGTAATATAAATATCTGCTTCAATTATTTTGCTATTATCAATGAAACATACATTTAACTAGGGTGTTCAACAAAATCTGAGATTCTATAGTTTAATTAAATATGAATTAATATTAACTTCAGCGACAACTAGCATGGAAAATTTTTGAAAATAATTTACATTTTATTCACTTTTTAGAAATAAACACAAACTTAAATTTCCTAGAAACGTTGTAGTATGTAATAAAATTAAAATATCGTATCTTGAGTGTCATGCTAGAAAAAGCCTTTTATTAACCCAGGAAAATAATGTAACAACCATTTTATGTTTGTTACAACTTATTTGCAAATTTAATCATTTTTATCTTAAAAAATCATATTATTATTAATACTATTTAATTTTTTCAAAGCTTAACTACGACCTTTTTTTTTTAGTTTTTTACATATTTTTAGAAGTTTAAGTTACTGAGTATGACACTGTATTTTATATAATCTACGCTCTTAGTGGATACAATTTTGGGTTTGATACGTTAGAAAGGACAAAGTAATTTTGTAGAGAGAGAGACAGATCATGTGTCACTTCGTTTATTGTTACTCTTTGAATTTATTTATTTTCGCCGGCTAGGATCGCCCTCTTTTCCTTGAATTTTAGGAGAATCAAGTTGACAGCCATGTTTAATTAGGCATTTTGTGATTTTGTGTTGTATAAATAGCACGCGACATTGTCGGATTACTTTCACAAATAATAATGGTCTAGTTCTAATCTTCTGTATATGAAAGGAAATGCAGTCGGAAAATCAACTAGCTGAAATATAAGCCCGAAGAACAGGTAAAAGATTCCTCACAGGACGCCATTTTCTGCATATGTAGCTGACACGTGCTTTTTCCTTGTTTCAGGTTTTTAATTTTGGAACAATCAACTTTCCTTTAACTTTGGA
The DNA here is from genome assembly GCA_030620095.1 of Kuschelorhynchus macadamiae. Taxonomy (NCBI): domain Eukaryota; kingdom Metazoa; phylum Arthropoda; class Insecta; order Coleoptera; family Curculionidae; genus Kuschelorhynchus; species Kuschelorhynchus macadamiae. Next base: position 3,059,052 of record JAUTXW010002103.1, read on the forward strand.
TCAATAATTTTTTTTTAATTGGGTTAATGCAACATTTTATTTAAATAACTTCAAGATTTTTTTAGTTTATATTTGTATTAAGTCAAAGTTTTAAAATTACCGAAATTATCCTGATAATTTTACTTAAATTATCTTGGATTGGAATTGTATTTGATGAAGGTTGACGAGTCCACAGTCTACAGTGCAGGTATCTTTTACTCCATCTCCCAGAGTTACAGAATACTCCGGAAAATATTATGTATGTTTAGAAGCTGGGATAGTTTTCCATCTCCCATGTGGTGATTTGCTGTTCTGCTAGACGTATTTTGGTGGGACTTTTTCCAGGTCCAGACGCTTTTTAATCGTTCGGAAAATTGCAACTTAAAAGATGAGCATTTTTCTTGATAATTCATTATTTTGAATATTTGTACTGTTGCTTAATAATTGTATATATTTCTTAGACTTTTACGTAAAATATAACTGTTATTGACATATTACTTGGAGTACTAAGATCACTGTAAACTGATAAATACTTTAATTTCCTAATTCAAGGAATAGAGTAAGCCTTAGCACAACTAGACAAAATTTTTAGCGCCGCTAATACTTTCATTACTTTACATAAAACCACAGATCGATACTAGAGTTTTCATTTTTTTATTAGCTTTACGCATTAGTTTTTGAATATCTCCAATTATGTAACTCTGCTTAAACGTTTTATTCATTTATAGTTCAAGAACAACCGACTATTTATATTGGGTTTTTAGTTCATAATTCATATTAGCCTTGAGCATTCAAATCAATTAAACCGATTTCTTACAGGTTAAACATTTTACTAATTTTTAGTTCTCAACAACCGAAAATTTATTGAATTTTTATTTTATATTCATTATATTTAACCTTAATGTAACTGGTTATATATTTTTAATGTGGCAAATTAAGAAATCATAGTTCTCGGGATTAGGCAGTGTCAAAACAGAATCACTTTCCGATATTACGCATTCGATTACACGAGGCATCTTCAGGGATTTTTGTTTCACGAGATTGGAACACCGAATGAGCTCGAAGAGCCCTACTATCCCAAAAACTTTCGTAATGCTAGCTCATATTAATTCAATTTCACTGTCGTTTTTCCTAAAAAATATTGACCCTTAAATTCGGGACACTCTGTATATTACTTACGTGAACGTCTACGTGCATCAAAACGCACGTTAGCAGCTTCTCCAATTCGCTTATCATGTCCTGGATCGGAATATCGGATTCTTTAATTACTCGATTCAAATCGACGATCATACTCTGCACACTTTCTTCGTCAGCCTGAATTTTCTTCATCGATTCGGGTAATATAATCGTATGAAAATTAAAGTTGAGATCGTAGAGGCCTTTGTAAACGGCGTTCGCTATTTTAATGCCGTTTATCACCTGATACAGCCTAAAAGAAGATTAAAATACATGTTTTTATTTTATAAAAAAACAGCAAAAACTCTTTGTCAGTTTATGCACTAAGCTGAAAATAAATATGTACATCTGGACCTTAGAATCACACGGTATTTCCAATTACAATTATATACATTTTAATAATTCTAAAAACTATCCTCTACCAAAGAAAATCTTAGCTATTTTCTTTGCCTCTACTCACTTATATATCTACATCATTTTGAGTGGCGACTCGTGATGAATTACATTGGGAGGTCAATAACAAATTTAAAAATAGGCATACTTAAAATAAAAATAAACATCTTATCTTTAAATTGAACTTTAAATTCTCTTGAAGTTCAGGTCTACTCTTCGTTCTTTAGAATTGGAAAAATGCTGAATGACAGGTTCATTAAAATTGCACACACATTCCTTTTATAAACGATTTCTCGATACGTAACATTGCTAAAGCTGATTGGCCCAACTCCTAAACAAAATTTATAAGCCCTCGAAAAACCCCTGGATTTTCAGACAAAGCTGTTTCATCATGGCCACATAGTGCCAGCTCGAATGCCCCACAAAATTTTACACAATCTAAAATTTTGTTTAAAATATAACGATTTTTGGATACAAAATCTCTAAGGTATTTTCTATGAGCTGTGTCTAGTTGAGTGCGAATATCAGCATTTCCGACCGTAGCATAGTTCACCGAACATTTCATGTGATCTGCAGAAAACACATGTTTTTTTTATTTTTTCTTTTGAGTGAAGTCTTTAACACCGGTTTTGCACCATAATGAGTCCGACGAGTCCTTAGAAAACAACAAACAAACATAACAGTAAAATGAGTTAGAGACTTCACAACCACATATCCATTTAGCTAAATCGTAGATACTTTTGCGAAAGTTTCGATGAACCTCTTTATTTTTGAATGTAAACTAGTTTGTTGTATACTAAGTTCTGACAAATTGCGACCACTGACCTTGAACTCGGTTATTTTCACAAAATTAGGTTCGTTAGCACTCTAGTTGTTTATTTTTTGCACTACCGACATTTTATTTCACCTTGAAATTGGTTATTTTTGTAAAATTAAGTTCGTAATCACTTTTAAGTTGATTATTTTTTTGCACCAGGCACTACCAACATTTTATTTCCTGCTCATACATGGATTATAAAAATAAAAAAATATATATTACCAGTGGCGCAACTAGACATCGACTTTTTGGGGGGCTTAAGCCCTGACACTTATAAGATAATATTTTAAAGAAACAAAGATTTTTTGTCCATGATATTTTTTTCGCAGTTAATAATGCCACGAAAATTTTCATATTAACTCTTAACACTACAATGTATACAAAAAATTAAGAATTTACCGTATTTCATCGTTTTTCGAAAAATTACTTCTTTTTTATTTTAAATGTATATATTCGAGAGAATCTACGCCAATGACTTCAGCAAATTTTACTATAATTGGGTTCTCAAAATATAAAATATTTACGCTTTCTAAATTTTATCAGTTCATCCAGTTTTTAGTAATATTTTTTTACATTTTATTAGGCCTCACTTTTCCGTACGTCTATGATTTAATTATAAACTTTCGATATTGTCTAAGTTTTTATGTTTCGGCTATATACGATTTGATTAATATCTATGACAGCTGTTACATAGAACGATAAAACTCATATATAAAAATTTTAAGGAGTTCAATTATCACTTCTTCTGTATAACATAATATATGCTTTACTTGACCTGTTAACTGGAAACTTGCCAAAGTGCCTCCTCCTTTTTGGTCTACCCTGTATACTGGACAAACATGATTTTGATACAAAAAATGAAATAACAAGTTTCGCCGTTTTTTGGAATATCCCCTCAATTTTATTTTAAATATGTAGCAGAACGTAACAAGTTGTGGTGTAGTGTGGTTAGAACTCTTGTATTTTGATCTTAAATATGTACAGGGTGATCATTTATAATGTTGTCCCCCCCTCTAACTTTTTTATTTGACGTTTGGTAGAAAAACGTCAAATATAAAAGTTTCACAAAAAACAATAAGCTATTTGCAGCATACATTTTTATATATACAGGGTGTTGCCGAAATCACCCACAGATAAAAGTTATATTTTTTTAAATGGAACACCCTGTATATTATACGCTAAATTAAATCCTATGAAAATTCTGCATATTTTTTGTATAACATGTCCTATACCCAAATACAATAGTTTTCGAAATATCTGCGATTTTATCATTCAGAAATAAAAACATTATTCTAAAGCTTATAATTTAGCTTAGGTGGCTGTGAAGTAGATCGATACCAACAAACAAAATATTTGTTTATAAGTGACAGTGACAGTTACACATTTAGCAACATTATACGTTCTTTTTATTGTAAAATGCCTTATTCGGAAAGAGAAATACAATTAATTTTGGAAATTTTTATTACAACAAACATCCAGACTAGCGAGAAAAAAGAAAACATTGGAAATTGATGAAGGCAGTGATTTAAACATTTTACTAAAAGTGGAAGAAAAGCCCAATATTTCCATAAGAAAAATATCGGGAAGCCTGAAAGCTTCAAAAACAAAAAAAAACTTCTAAAACTTAATTAATAATTTAGATAATAATATAATACATTTATTCTTACAAATGGAATTGTTCAACTGGTCCCCCGTTTTCTTCAATACATTTGATGTATGTTCTTCGTAATCGATCCAAAGCGGCAGTGATAGACTGGGAATATTCTTGATTTAGAATTTGAATTTCCGTTCTAATCAAGACTTTTAGGTGTTCTCTATTTTCGATGTTATTTGCGTTCACACGATCTTTTAGAGTTCCCCATAAAAACGCATCCATCGGCGTCAAGTCAGGACTGTTAGGTGGCCAGTTTATCGTACCATTTTTTCCAATCCATTCCGTGAACTGTTGGTTTAAATAGTCTTTAACCAATACGACACAATGAGGAGGAGCACCATCTTGTTGGAAGACGAGGTTTCTCAGTTGCTCCAATGGGAGCTCATCCATGTAGTTTTCTAATTCGTTCCGGAGAAAATTCATATAACCATTACCGTTTAAAGTATCTTCGAAAAAATGAGGGCCTATTATTTTATTGTTTAAAATAGCACACCACACATTAACAGTTTGACGTCCTTGAAATTGAAATTCCCTGTAGCAATGGGGATTTACTGTGGCCCACTGTCTGCTATTTTTTCGATTTATCATTCCACTAGTAGAAAATGATGACTCGTCGGTCCAAAAAACATTTTTTAAATAATCTTCATTTTCATTAACTTTTTCCAACATTGCATGGCAAAATTCAACCCTTTTTTCTCGATGCCTGGGCGTTAATTTTGTGGTAGGCCTAATTTTGAATGCCTTGTATCCTGCATTTTTGAGAGTGGTTTGAATCCGCCCATAAGATGTATTTTTTGGATCAATAAGCTCTTCTCTCAGGCTTCCCGATATTTTTCTTATGGAAATATTGGGATTATCTTCCACTTTTAGTAAAATGTTTAAATCACTACCTTCATCAATTTCCATTGTTCTCATCTTTCTCGTTAGGCTGGATGTTTGTTGAAATTTTTCATAAATTCGATGAAAGGTTTTTTTGTCCGGAATGTGCATCCGGGGGTTAATTACACGTAATTCTCTTTGAGCCAATTTAGCACTCTTATTTGCTTTGATAAAAGTTTCCAAAATTAATCGTTTTTCTCTTTCCGAATAGGGCATTTTACAATAAAAAGAACGTATAATGTTGCTAAATGTGTAACTGTTACTGTCAGTTATAAACAAACATTTTGTTTGTTGGTATCGATCTACTTCACAGCCACCTAAGCTAAATTATAAGCTTTAGAATAAATCGCAGATATTTCGAAAACTATTGTATTTGGGTATAGGACATGTTATACAAAAAATATGCAGAATTTTCATAGGATTTAATTTAGCGTATAATATACAGGGTGTTCCATTTAAAAAAATATAACTTTAATCTGTGGGTGATTTCGGCAACACCCTGTATATATAAAAATGTATGCTGCAAATAGCTTATTGTTTTTTGTGAAACTTTTATATTTGACGTTTTTCTACCAAACGTTAAATAAAAAAGTTAGAGGGGGGGGACATTATAAATGATCACCGCGTACAGGGTGTCCGGATTTGGTTGCAAAAGCAGCTAATTTTTTGTGAAGCTCATGAAGCCGTAAACAAAATTTTCATAGCCTTCTTCGTTTATGAGATACAAGGCGAAATAGAAAATTTTGCATTTTCCTTGTATCTCGGTTATCCTTTAACTTAACGCAAAGGGAAAAATTGCTGCTTATGCAGTTTTTTACGCTGGATCCAGTTGCGTAGTCATATTTTTCATTTGAGTTGTTATTTTTTAGATATGACCCAAAGGTGTGTTTTTTTTAAATGGGACACCCTGTATATTTGTCCAGAAATTGATTTGTCCTTTTAAAAGCTTCTCAAAAATATATAATAGTATGGGTCTATTTTAAGAAACAACAACAAAAGTCCTAATTTTTATAATTATCATCCCAAATTTTGCAGTAGGCCATGCAAAACAATGCTGCCTTTCATTTAAAGTCGTTAACAATATCTACATCCTAACAATAAATCAAAATAAATATATAATTAAATCTATTTATCAAAATATGTATTGATAATTTCGCACCAAAAAAGTACCACCTAGCTAGATTTATGTAACACAAGAACAAAACAGCAATAAATTATTATGTAACAAGCCTTTCAGCAAAAATCAACTGTCGTATAAGAACTACAGTAACCAAGGAAATCAAAAGAACTATTCAAACTGATTTCCATTTTGTTCTATGCATGCTTCGCACAATTTTCGTATTCGTTTTAGGGAATTAAGCAAAATAACGGGATGATTTTGAAAATAGCGAAAATTTTCTCTTATTGCATTTCCTAAATATTGGACATTATCATAGTGGTCTTTGTAAATTCTATTTTCCAGATATCCCCATAGAAAGAAATCTAAAATCGACAAATCTGGGGACCTAGAGGGCCATCTTATAGGTCCATTTGTTCCGATCCACTGATTGGTAAAATTATTGTCCAGAAATAATCTCGTCATTCCAGAATTGTGTGCAGGAGCACCGTCCTGTTGAAAATAAATTTCGTTAATTTGCGCTAGACAGATAGTCTTTTTTTTTCTGTGAACTGCACTTAAATTGTTTGTACAAAGACTTTCTTTGCAGATTCACTAAACGTCCATTATGTTTTGTTTATATCACTTCATATTTGTTAATTGTGACGTTTAGAAAATTGATTTTTTACATTTTTGGCCGCCATTTTGTTCCGCCATCTTGAACTCGTGCCATAATTTTACCAGTCCAGCTCTACATCACACTCAATTCTTGAAATCAATCTAATAAGTAATTTCTCTGATTTTTATGCAAAATTTCAGGTAAATTGGATAAGTAGTTCGTTAGTAATAGTTTTTAACATTTAACTAGGTAGCCATTTAGTTTCGCTATATTGGATTTTTACCAAAATGTTCCTAGGTAATCCCCATAATATGACCCTTAATTTTGGACCAAAATGTAAAGTCAATCGGGTAAGTAGTTTTCAGCTATGCCGCGAACAGACAGATAGACAGACCGATGGAACTGACAGAAAACATGTTTTTTTGGCATCTAAAGACCCTAAAACGTGATGATCTCAAAAACTCTCGATTAGCATACTTCTCTTTTACGAGGGAAGTAAAAATTAGTGACGGGTACCGGAAAGTTTTCATCTCACCAAAGATGGGGATGGGGGAAACTTTCCTAGAAGAAATAAATCGATCCGGGGCAGCTTCCTTTTGAATCTCGCCGGGTAAATTTTCTGGAAATATTCCCTAAAATTGCCACACACGTTGTACTTTTTTAAATTTGGAACTTGCTCAGTGACATGACAGTGTTTTTTAGTTTTTCATTTTTGACACTTCACTTCATTTATTAACCTCTAAACTTGAAGTTTTAAGAGCAAATAGATTCGCAACTCGAAAGTAATAATAAACAAGCAAATTAATTAAAATTTGACTGGTACGAAAAAGGCTAGTGAAGGAAGTGAATATATTGAAACTCATTTTCTTTTTTTTTATACATAAAAACTTGAGAATATGTAAACTTGCTATTTTATATTAAAAATTTGTCAAATTCGAGAAAACACTGTTTACTAGACCCGAATTTGAAGGGGAGAGTTTCCGGAAGTTTTCTGAAATTTTTCGGATTTACACTAAGAAAAATAAACAAGTCTTAGAAAAGAAAAAAAATTAAACTGAATATGCTTACCTAGAATCATCAACGTCTTGCTTCAAAGGTATATTATTCACCATCTCAACCGCTCTAATACTGTGCAACAACAGATCATCCAAAAACCAATCCCCTTCGCGAGACGTCAACTTTATCAACCAATTTCCACTTTTTTGGGCAGCGATTTCCGATGTCAAAAACAGTCTGTTCAAAAGCAACAGTTCCCCGGCCAAAACAAACTTAAGAGCTTTCTCGGCGCCTTTTTCCTGGCTCAAAAACGATTCGATATTCTTTTTCGCTTGATTGTACGACGTCTCCAAGGAATGAGTCGGATCCCTGGTTCGAATATTGGCCAATTCCTCGAACAACTTGTTGACTTGCAACAAGGTATCTTTGTAGAAGTTGTCCAAGGTATAGGCCACATTGACTATCTGCGAACTGTTTTGCGTTTTACTTTCTAAAAAGGCGCGGAATTCCTCGAAGACGATGTCGCAACCCTGCGTCGCTTTGCTTTCTAATAGGTAGTTAGCCCATTTGGCATAAAGGTTCATCCTGTGAGTTTCGATGTAAGATTTTGGGCATTGTACGAGTAAGGAGAAATAGTCCTGGAATGTCTGAATGCACTTCCTAGTGTGAATGTTCAAGTGTTGAGCGAGCTGGGCAACCTAGAATCAAAATTTAAAAAAAAAGGTTAATATAATGGTGATAAAATGGAAACTATTATTATATTTTTATAATTTATGTTAATTTTGTTCATAATTCACTGTGGAAATGGCTGGTGAACCAATATACTTTCATTTGGATATTATATCAATTAATGCAAACATTCGATTTTCCTTTTCCAGTTAATCGATTTTTAAACTGATCGATTTTTTCGATTAATTCATCTTTTCGATTCTTACAATTGAATCAGTGATTTCATAAATATAGTCGAATGCGGTCTTATCGTGCGGGTCCACAGGTCACCAACATTATGAATCAAATCAGAAAACATAGTAAATACCAAAATGTTGTGTGATTCTTTTATCGAGCTATTAAATCTCGATGGGCTGTTTACAAATATACAGGGAGAAAGAAAATAGTTTTTTTTTATTATATTACGCAATATTATTAAGATAGACACTTAATATTATTTTATATATTAAATACCGAGGGACTAAATAAGAAAAGTCGCTAAATATGTATTTGGTTAAAATGTTTTGGTTGGCAAAAACAAAAATACACAAAATGGCAAGCGCCTTAATAAAGTCGGAAAGCGGTTCGAATCAGTGGAACAATCAGGATATGTTCTGTTTATACAGCCACTTAATGAAAGTGAGATTTTTTTATCAATCACCAAAAATTATGAGCTCCGCTTGACCTAAAAATCTAACCACTTATACAGTGTTTTTTTATATTGTGATAACAAACAAATTTTATTTTGCAAAAATATTATACACTTTTGTTAAAAACACAAGATAATTAGTTATTTCTTCCCCCGTAAGATTTTTTCAGTTTACGTTTAAGGGTCCCTAGACGCCGGAAAACATGTTTTCTCAATTCCGTCTGTCTGTAGGTATGTCTGTCCGTCAGCCTGTCTGTTCGCGGCATAGCTAAAAAATTACTTATTCGATTTCTTCAAATTTCAGTCTAAAATTAAGGGCCATGCATGCGAAAAAAACATATTTATATATATATATATATATATATATATATATATATATATATATATATATATATATATATATATATATATATATATATATATATATATATATATATATATATATATATAAATATATAATATAATATAATAATATATATATATATATATATATATATATATATATATATATATATATATATGGGGTTATTCACGCAAACCGTTCATTAAAAGTTTTTGATGATGCCATTTAGATAAAAATTTCAAATTTTGGGCTTACAAGGGGTACTTCTTTTTTGAAATATTTTCAACTTTCTGTCACTTCCGGTTTAACCGGAAGTTGGTATCAACTTGCTTATTTTAAATGGAACACCCTGTATTTTATGATATTTTTGGATTCTACGGAGAATTTTAATGCTATTTTATGTAGCATGTGCTATACCTCGGTTGAAGCGTTCTTAAGATACTTGACCTTGAACCAAAAATGAGTCTTCAGGGTACCAAATTTTAAAATCTCATATTTTTGTAAGTTTTGAAGATATAATCTTCATATTTTGCAGACGATCGGTAAATAATCTTAGGTTTCTATTTTTTTTATTGAATTTGTCTATTTTTATACAGGGTGTCCTAAATTCAGCGGCAAACATTCACATTTTCAAAGCCGCTAAAGTCCGTTTTTTTAAATGGGACACCCTATAACTTTATGCACTATTAAATGTAGAATTTAATTTTCTATCGAACTGTATTAAGGTTCCCTATACCTATTCGTAACCATTTTCGAAATAATCAGGTTTTTATTAAACTATCATATGTATTTGCTAAATGCTTACACCTTCCCGTAGTAAGCCATGGAAAAACAATTGTTGTGCTTTTCTATTCAACATGACAGCTGATTTGAAACTTTTAAAATAAAATAAAATAACACTCAAAAGCTGATATTCTCAATTTATTTTATATTCGCGGAGAATGTTACAAAATATTGGAGAGAACGTGCCATGTTTTTAAGGAAAGACATACTCATTTATCCTCATTTAACGCCAATGAACAAGAGAAAATTGAACAGGATTGAAACGAAATTTTTTCGTTTCGGAAAAGTTAAAGTTATAAAAAATGTAATAAATTGTTTACGTTATTTTTAACCATATCTAATAAGTTCGAGACTGTTCTAAACTTGTTTTAGTGAACTTAAAAATTATAGCAATCTAACAATCAACAATAAATAAATAAAATAATAAAACTGAATTATAACAAATGTTCTATATGCTGTCTGTTCAATTGAAGACACATTTCAATTCTTCTTTGTACAGTTGCTGTGGCCCGTTGAATTTGTCCGTTTTCTAATTCGGCAAAAGCTGTTCGTATCCTGTCCAGTAAATCTTGTTGGTTATTTACTGGGGAAGCATAGACTTTACCTTTGATAAATCCCCATAAATAAAAGTCTAGGGGTGTTAAATCAGGCGAACGCGAGGGCCATCTCCAAGGGCCATTGGGACCAATCCAGCGATCTTCAAAAATTCGAGATAATTGGAGATAAACTGCAGCGGAATTATGTGCTAGTGCCCCATCTAATTGATACCAATAATTTTGCAGCTCACCAATAGGAATTTTTTCTGTAAATTCAGAAACCGTCCCTCGTAGAATTTCCAAATACTTATCACTGTTTAAATTGTCTTCATAAATACAGTACCAAAATCCAAAGCCAAAAGACTTAAGTTACAATGCAAAAATGGATATTCATAATGCAATTTGTGATTTATACACGACAAAGACTAATATAATCCTTCAGAAACTTTTTAATATTATAGACTAAAAAATATCATCATCACTTAAAAAGTCCTCATCTTCTGAGTCGTCCTCAAATGGCGTAATGATCATTGGTGCTATTTCGACATCTAGAACTCGTTTTCGATTCCACCAATCCCGTATTAATTTCTCCGTATGCTCCACAGATTTCTTATAGTACTCCGGCGTAATATAATTTAATGAATCTTGCCAAACAATTTGCACTTCAACTGATGTAAAACCATAGTTCTCGTGTTTTTCGTAATATGATTTTGTCCCAGCCTATATTAATTCTAGTGCGTTAAACTGGCAATGGTATGGCGGCAGTCGTAAAACCTCATGTCCATTTTCCCGTAATATTTCGTCTACGGCATATATTGTTGGTTTTTTAATAGAATTTGCCATTAAAAGAAGTTCTAGTTTCAGCATATTGGGTAAAGGATTTTGTTTTTGTTTTATTAACCAGGCATAAATATCAATTTTCTTCCAGGATGAAGTAGGTTGTTTATTTAAAATTCTTGAATGATAAGATGCATTGTCCAGAATGATTAAAGATGGAAATTTGGAATCATTGTTCTTTTAACCACTTTTCAAACAGTTCACAGTTCATATTATCATGGTAGTCCATACTTTTGAATGTTGAAGAAGACAGTAAACTTGCACCTGGGAGAAATCCTGTTGAAGAACCTGCATGCAAAATGATGAACCGTTTTCCCGTCCCACATCCCTTTTTTTTCTTGACACTTTTTATAGACTCGTCCTGCCAAGATTTCGAACAACTTCCATTAGAAAATATCCAAGTCTTGTCTAAAAATATCACTTTTCTAAATTTTGAATTAACATTTTCCGTGTATTTCTTTAAAATACTGGATACGCTGACTTGCTATATGTGGCAACTCGCACAAAAATCTTCGATTACAGTCCTTTTTATATCGAAAACCCAACATTTTTATTAACTTTGACAACGAGTTTAGTCCAATTTCCAATATGCCTCGATTTTTTAAAGCTTCTTTTAAAACTTGAAGGGTTATATTAGTTTCTGATGTGTATAAATCGTAAATTGCATTACGAACATCCATTTTTACATTGTCACTTAAGTCTTCTGGCTTTGGCTTTTTTCGTGTACATTTCTTAATCTTCTTCGGTAGTAAATTATGCTTTTTTCATGCACAATTTTCTGCACCGTCCTTATACCGATTCCCAGAGCTTTTGCTACTGTCTGCTGGATATTGGCCGGTGAATTTTCATTTTCGTAATATTTTATTAGATTTAATCCCATTTTTTTCGCTTGTGGATGCAAAAAACCCGAAAATTGTTTTCTATTACTCATTTTGTCACTGACCTGTCGATCTGACTTTGAAGTGCCATCGCTCAAAGATTTTTGCAACTGCTGGTATTTATATGTTTATCCTCTTTTGTCATATGAAAATATCATAGGTCTATCTAATTCATCTTCCGGATTTTATGCGGAGTATATGATTACACGTAAAAGAAAAACAAACTTAAAAACTTTGTCCTTGATAAATCGTATGACCCGCACGATAACACTGCTTTTGACTATAGTCTCAAGCCTCAAAACACAAATTTAGAAATAATTAGATAAAAGTGATAGGGCCCCCAATGAAGTATTAAAAAGGTTCGTTAAATTTTCGTTAGGAAACCTGGTAGCTCAGTGGTAGCTGGTAGCACAGTTGTATTGTAAAGGATGTTTGTTATAATCCCGGTTCGGGAAATGACTTTAATTTTTTTTTTAACCAAACTTATAATTTGGTATTTAATTCTGTTTTAAAAATCGGATTGTGTTTTGGTTAGCCCTAGTAAAGCATTTTTTTGAGGTGATGTAAAAAAAAGTGTATCTTTTAATATAGATAAGGAGCCAGACTTTTTAGTATTTTTTTGTTAACAAATCCTATACTGTTTCGTGGATCCGTCTTGTTAGGTTAATACCAGGCGTATCTATAAAATCATCATTAAAGCCATAAACCATTATTACAGTCCTAAAAACAGAAATCGGGAAAACAAATAACCGAATATCCGAGTACCTCTAGACCCTATTTTAAATCCTATTTAGTACTTTTAATACCTAAATAATTAATTATGGTGTACAAGATTTTGTCATCTGGGCATCCCTTGGATAGACCACAAATTTTGTTTATTATTATTATGGATATCTATAAGTGACATTAAACATTAAATATTTTTGGCAGATCGTTGTTTTTCCAGTTATATTTTAATCAAATCTTGCTTTGTAGTAGCTTTTACACGTAAAAGAAACACTGAGGCTGACCTACATAATGTAGCTTTGTACCTAAAAACAGAATTTATAATAAAATTTAAAACGGTCAAATATTCTTTTATAAATAAAAGTGAAACTTATTAACTTAACTTAACAGACTGATAAAAATATCAAATAGACCTTTCTTGAGGCACTAGACATTATATCTAGTAAATGTCTTTAAAAGCCTAATTTTTAAATGAAAGCCATTAATATCTATTATATAGCGAAGAAACCCGATACCTAGATGTCTGTTTTGCAATGTACTTGGTTATTATAGGTAGGTATTACTTTTACATAATAAATAAAATATAAACCGACAAATTTTCATATTTTTTTTGGAATTGGAACATGCTCTATATTCCACGAGAGCCTTCCATCTGATCCTGTTTAGGGCTTCAGGCTTAACCTGTACCTATGTTTTACCAACAATTGTGGCCTCACCAAGTACTCTTGTTTTCTAAGTGGTGGTTGGTCTTCGTACTCTTTTTCCGCCTTGTAGGTTCTAGTCCAAAGCTTCCATTATGATATTTTTGGCATGTTTGGTTTGCGGAAAGTGTAATCAATCCGCCCCCATTTTCCGTGCTTAATTTGTAACTCGACTCTTGTTGGGTTACATCTCCTCCATTTGATATGATGTCAAGCTAATCTCAAAATCTTGCATAAACATTTGTTGACAAAAGTTTGCAGTTTATTGGTGAACTATGTGATGATGTTCTACGTTTCACACCCATAAAGAAGCATCGTTTTGATATTCGTATTGAAGAATCGTAGCTTAGTGTATTGGCTGTACGCTCTAGATCTCCATATCGGACCCGAAGCCATATCTGACTTTGGCGATTCGGTATTCAATACCCTTTTCGGTACCACCTGTTTGGTCTATCACGCAGCCGAGGTAATTAAATTCTTTCGCTCTCTTCAGTGCTGCGTCGTTTAGGTACAGTGCAAAATTGATAGTGATTTCCAAACGCATCTCCTTGGTTTTATTTACACTGATTTTAAGTCCAGCCTTTGTCACTTACATTTCAAGTGTTTGTAGGTTTTGGCGCATGCCTCTGATGTTGTGTGACAAGGCATATGTCATCAGCATAACCTAAGTCTTCTAGGGTAATATTTAAGCCCCACATAATCCTTGTGGGTGTGTGTACTCATGGGGTTGGTGAGTATTTCATACATTCTTGGAGGCCTGATTACTTCTCGTTCTGGGTATCATTACTTTGTCTTTTGCTCTTTTTGAACGAAGAGCCTTCATGCTCATATTATCGTCAATAGTTTGCTGTGTAATATTTTATTATACTTAGGTTTTTACTAACCTATTGTGTAACAGTTTTAACTAAAAATTTCCAAAAAGACAATCGCAAAGAATTGTTACTTAACGAAAGGTACTAGCTCAACTTATATAACAAGCATTTCTTGTTTCTAGTAACATTGAAACCAAGTTAAGCAAAATATTGTTTATTTGAGTAATCGATTTTATATTGCCCACCCAGCAGAAATTTTCAGAGCATGTGTAATAAGTAAGTTAATATAAAGAACGAAACCTTTTAAATAAAATACATACCTCTGTCTCGGATTTTTCACATTGAGTAACCACATCATCTTTGCCCGCGTTATGCAAAAATTCCTTGACCAAATCAAAAATGTGCATGTTGTCATCGGAAACGTTGAATTTCAATTCGTTTAACCACTGCGAGAATTGCTGACTTTCGTACGACGCTAAAAGTTGTTTGAAAGTCTTTGCGTGACTCTCACAGTCTTTCATTATATCGCACAAACCCTAAAAATGAAATAAACATAAATTTAAATAAGACGTTTTAACATGTGTTAATGATCTGCTAGATTAATTGTATTTAAATTACAGTTAAAATATTAAAAACACTTCGTATATGAAGTGTCCCAAACAAATGGCTCACCCATATCATTATTTTCTGCAGACATTAAAAAGAAATTTTGGTTGGTAAAATAAGACTTAATTTTAAATTTTCTACAATGGTAGCTTTGCCATATATTCTTTTATATCAGAATTTCAGCTACTAATTTTTTAATGGACAACCTAAGTACAACCATTTGTCATTCTGACATACAAAACTATTTTTTATTTAACCCTACAGAGGACGCGCGCGGATTCTCGATGAAAAAATACTTTTCGTTCTAATTCGAGTATTCCCGCGCATCTGCCGAAACAAATGTCATGGTATAATGTAATATAGTGGAAATTAAAATTATAGACGTTTGACTTTTTTCTTATATTAAGGCAGCTTTAACACTTCAATTAATTGCTTTACTGTATAATCTTCGTAAAAATAAATGTCATTATTACACATATAGTCTTGAATTTTGAATTTTACAGCATGGAACTTTAACGGCCAACTAAGATAGCTCGCGTTGTCCATTACAATAACGTTATTTGGGGGGATATTGGGAACCAACTTACGTTTGAACCAATCTTCGATTAATTCTGACGTTGCATCCTCATAATAGACAACATTCTTTAATATTTTTTGATGGTAAAGAAAGAGCATTTAAAACCCATCCCTCTTTAGATCCTGCATGCAAAATAGTAATTATCTTGCCTCAGTTTAGATGAGTTTTCATTTCACATTTATCGCTGTTATTCACTAAAAATTTTTTATACGTATTTAAATATCCCTTAAACCAGCCATGTCAAACTCAAAGTCACTGGCGGGCCGAAAGCATGAAGACCATCGACTAGGTGGACCGCAAAACCTTATCTTAAAGAAGACAACCTACTGAAAGTCTAGAGAAAGTACTATTATAGGACAAGTTTGTTTATTAAATTTCCAATAAAAAGGATATTACAAAAAACTACAAACATTATATTCCTTTGCCAGATATTTGACATCTTTTGTCTTTAATTAAGTTGTCTATTTGTGAAGCGAATTTATCGGCGGAAATAACTTTTAAAACTTCGTCCAAGTGTGTTTCATCAAAGAAAATAGTTGTTCACACTTATATGTACTTCCAAACATTAACAGGATTTTACAGGCAAATTTTCTCATTTCTTGGTATTGAACAGGCAAGTACTTATAAAATTCGAATGTACTAACACTATCAAATTTTTATTTTAAATGGGTCTGATACTGAATCTCAATTACTTCCATTTGCCAGTGAGGGTAAACTATCAATATCGATAGTGAGAAGACTAGTAAATAGAGAAAAATTGTTTTTTTTTTTAAATCCTGAAAACGCTTCTCAAATTCTGCCAGAAGGCTTCTCATGTTCTCTGAATATTTTGTATGATATTGGGACACCTGTGCTTTCCTGATATGCCTTATAAGTCAGAAAATGTGACAGATTATCCTCTGCTAACTGTTTTTCACACAACATCATCTCACACTTAAAAGCTTTCACATGATCATGCATATCTGTAATAACTTGACGTGGTCCTTGCAATTTCTTATTTAAGTCCGACAAGTGTTTTGTGATATCTACCATAAATGAAAAATCTTGTAAAAAAAGGTACATCGCATAAGCTGACATCTTCTCCTTTCGTTTCCATGAAAACGCGTATTTCTTCTTTGAGTTTCCAAAACCGAGTACCACAGAACACGTAAGCCATCGCACCTCTGCATAATATGGTAAAACAGTGTACTCACTTTCTAAATCACGTAAAAATGCAGAAAACTGTCGTTGATTAAGGCCTCGTGACCTTATGAAGTTTATAATTTTTTTCACTGACTTTAAAACACTTTCCAACTTGATCACTTTTGAGCATAAAACTTCTTGGTGGATTATACAATGAATATGATGAAAATCTGGTTTGTCACTGCCCGTTTCTTTGATCTTTGTCTGTAATATTTTAACGAAGCCAGTTTTGACAAATCTAAATTGTACTTTTGCAGAAGTGCATAAACAGAATTGAAAATATCCTTCCCAGTTGTTGTATCATGCAATGGTACTAATTCCAGTAATTCTTCATACACATTGATATCTGTATTAACCGCACGAAGAAAAACAGCGAGGCCCGCGGGCCGCATGTTTGACATAGCTGCCTTAAACAATATTTTTTAGTAATACTCAAACCACACAATAACGTCCAGACAAAAAAACTAGGCAAATAAGGCCATAATATGTATTTAAGTTCAACAAAATTTAGACCCCGTTTTAAAAAAAAGTTAATAACAGAAATTAGGAAAGAAAAAGAGATATTGCAACGCTGTTACGGTTTAAAAAAATCAGAATTATGTCCGATTTAACTAACTAAAATTTAATTCTGATATTTTTGCAAAGGGAACATTTATAAAGGTGAGCCATTTATTTGTGGCACACCCAGCATATATACCTTTCGAGCCGTGTTCATGGCATCTTGATTCTTAACATAGGCATCATACAGAGAGGGTAGCTTATAAAGTGAGTGTTTCTTGGGGCCCTGGGCTTCTGCTTCTTTAACCAGTGCCAATTGCTGATGTAGATCTTGTAGTTGGTCTTCTATCTCCTCAATATCTTGTGTCAGAGTGAGACAAGTGTTCAGATGGCCGACAAGGCCGGGTATTTCGTTTAAAATATCGTCTCTAAAATTGAAAATAGATTGTTATGGGTTTAAAAAATGTTAACAGACATAATCTTATTATAATTTAATAATACAACTAGATACGAACGATGCAATAGAGCGTATTTCGTCTCTTTCTAAAACACTGCTTTTTAAGGCAGGGTTTTTCTTAAATTTTTCGGGTATTTTTAGAGACAAAGGTATTAGACCTAGTGTAATTATAAGCTGTAAGAAAATACCTATTTCACGGACATATATTATACAGAGTGTTCCATTTAAAATAACAAAGTAGATGCTCATTATTTTGATTTCCGATATTCATGTCTTTTTTCTGATAACAAATCCTAGCGATTCCGATAAAATCCTAAATCTTCTGTATTTAACATTTTTAGATATTTTAAAAAATATAGCGTGTAGACTGTGTTTAAAATATAACACTTTGTAAAGCAGAAATTCACATATATTAAAGAAATTATAAGTTGTACAGTGAGTAGTTTATAAAAAAATGTAATATTCTTAAAAACAACTCGAAATAAAGAAACCACCCTCAAGTTAAATAACCCAATTTTAACTTACTTATTCTCTTGCCACTCAACTTTCATCTCAGTACATCTCACGTCGAACATGGCTAGGGTCACTTCCCGTTCCAATTCCTTTTTGCTCTGCCTTTTTCCTCCCTCCGATACTTTGGTCACTCCACCAAAAGTAGTACCAGCGAGTACTTCCCCGCCGACCGTCCAGTCTATTAAGGGATCGTAAACGAACGCTTCCAAGAGGGTCAATAGGGTTTCGCGGCCCTTTCGCATCGTCTTCAATACGTTCTCGCAGGCTAGTCGGAAAATTCCCTGGAACAAAAAGATAAGTTAATATTTGCTTGATATTAGCAAAAAAAAAATAAAGATAGCAGGAAAATATTCTCTCTAAATAACGTTCACATTTAGGATACGCTAGTAACAAAGTTTTTTTTTTAATTAAAAGAGATTAATATTATCTTATACACAGCTTGGTTGTGTATGAATTTTATATTTATTTTTTGAAAATATTAATTATTCCGTTTTGTTAAGTTCTATTTCAGCAATGGCTTCCTTGAAACTATTTTAGAAAAAAGAGGCATAAAATAACATACTCACATGAGTAATTTTGGAATGGAAATGAAGGTGACGCATACATTAAAAATAACTAAAAATAAATTAAACTAAAAAGTAAAACACTGCAAATAATGGGGAGCAGAGTACCTTTAACAGTTCAACCCAGGTCATATACAAATTCCAACCAATTCTGTTTTAATACGTTTAAATCAAATTTACAAACCTAAATATTCTTAAAATCAATTCGGAATTGTTTACCTAAGCAACTGTTAAAAGAATTATTTTCTGTAAAGTTACAAGTACTTAAGTCTATTAGCCCCTTTTGGAAAAGAAGGTCCTTCTACACAAAAAGATAAAAAATTGAAATGCTTGAAAATTTTTGTTTGAAATTTTTTCTCAATAGAGGCCCTTTAGAAAAAATCGACGAAATTCTTATTCATGCATGCCACTATTTTCCAAATATACGATGCTTTTTTTGGGGAGAGATGCACACATTTTCCAATCAAAAGGAATGAAAGAACAAATTCCTTAAATATATTTCTAAATATAAAGGGCGTGGTATAAAAGTATGAAATGCACATTTCCCTGGCAAACAACAAGGCACAGGATATACAGGGTAGCACAAAAGTTCCACAACGGCCATTTTTCTCGTAAGCCCCTGTAACAAATGCTTCAAATATAAGACGTTGGGGTAAAAAATTTTAAATTCGTTGGTGATATATGTATTTTATATTTTTTTTTCGGATTCCTTTATCAATTAAAAGTATGTCTTGATTTACAAAGTTTTAAACATAGCAGGCTCCCAGCAAAAAGTAATTAAATTTTGTAAAGCTCTACCTGTCTCTACCTTACTAAAAGTCACCAGTAAAGTTTAAATATGAAATGTCGAGTTAACTGACACTCCTATGGCCATATTAATTTTTTTGTCTTGCAAAACATTTTAGCCACAATTACTAGGAGAATAGAACAACATCTAGCACACAAAAACATTCTAACGGAAGAGCAAAAAGGGTGCAGGAAAAACAGCCGAGGATGCAAGGACCAGCTAATTATAGACAGCGTCATCATGGAACAAATCAGGAAAAATTATAGAAACCTTCATACTGGTTACATAGATTATAAAAAAGTCTTTGATTCGAGACTTCACAGTTGGCTAATCAGAGTGCTAGACTTATACAAAGTCAATAAAAACATCAGGCAATTTGTTACGCAAATCACGAATACGTGGAAAACTAAAATCAACTTAAGAACACAAAAAAAACACATCGAAACAGAGGAGATCTACATCAGACGAGGTATATTCCCAGGGAGATCCACTCAGCGCTTTGTGGTTCTGCCTCTGTCTCAATCCACTCTCAAACATACTGAATAACACAAACTTCGGATTCCAAATTAAACACCAAAAAAATAACCTACACAAAATAAACCACCTCTTGTACATGGATGACATAATATTATGCGCAAGCACAAAGGCACAGCTAAAGGAACTTCTTAAAATCACAGAAACGTTTACCCTGGACATCAACATGGAATTTGGTATAAGTAAATGCAAGATAACATGCTCAAAGAAGAAACATACAGATACCTAGGCTTCTATCAAAGCATCAAAATTAACCACACATATGAAATCAGAGCTCAAGACGGAATTTAAAACCAGGTTCACAAAACTACTAAAAAAAACTGAACTCCAGAAATCTAACGAACGCTATTAACACCTTCGCCATACCTATTCTTCCGTATTCACTTGTTATCATTAAATGGTCACACACAGACAGAAAACATTCACATCCTCATACGCTCTGAATTCAGTAAACACAGGAAGTTACATCCCAACGCATGCAAAGAAAGACTCACCATTGAGAGAAAAGAAGGAGGGAGAAGAATTATAGATATACAACCGCTAAATAAAAAATAAATTTACGAAGGAAATTCAAAAACAAACTAACCTCCACAAGGCAATAGTGAAGGCAGACAAGAATTATACACCGCTCGACCTGTCTCAAACGAGCCACGCAGCAGACGCACACAGTGACATCCAATCACTAACCGAGAACACAGGCCCTTATTACCATTATACACCAACATCCATACTTGAAAACGAAGACTACAAGGTCTACTGGGAAATTGACATCCATACAGATAAAACAATCCCCTCAAATAAACCCGATATCACCTTTCAATCCAAAAAAGAGAAGATCACTTATTTAATTGACATGGCTGTCCTTAACGACGAGAACATCCAAGCGAAACACAGTGAGAAAATCGCCAAATACACCGACTTGGCAATGGAAGTAAAAAGGCTGTGGAAACAGGAAATAGTCATCATTGTTCCTCTCGTCATATCAGTAACAGGTCTCACCCCAACAACATTTACACCGCATTTGGCTCAATTAAGACTTAATACAGATATTCACAGGAACATCCAGAAATCGGTCATTTTGAAAACATGTAGCATCGTTAGATCATTTCTTAATACACAATAGTTGTTTGTTTCCATTTCCTTTTTTTTTATTTTTTTTTTACTGACTTGGTATAATCCCGCCAGTATAAAATTCAACTATAGGAATACTTTGAGACAAGTCGAGATAATAATAATAATTTTATTTCTTCAATTTAAGAAGTGTACGTACAAAATACATAAGTAATTGGAGAAAAGTCAAACCAATAATTATTAAACTAATTTGTATAAAGTAATATATATATATATATATACAATATACAAGAATATACAAAAAAAAAACAAGACACTCCACATAAAATATTTAACTCTTGCACAGTATAGTAGTTCATTTTAATAAGAAGACTTTTTAGTTTACTTTTAAAAATTCTTAAAGTAGCAGCTTGTTTTACATCATTACTTAGTGTATTAAAAAATTTGTAAGCATTATAGGCTATGTTTTTTTTGAAAAAACGTTGTCTTATGAAAAGTAAGCAATAATAATTTTTTACAAATTTTTAAAATATAAATTCCTGCAACAGTTAAAATTTTATATTTCTTGAAATATTCTGTAAGAAAATCCAAATATAATTCAAATTGCATATTCTGCAATAAAAACACTCTTTGCACGTCCAACCTGCTCCCCAATTGAGTATGCCATAGGATAGACGACTGTGTACGTTTGCATAATATGTCGATAAAAGAACATTTTGACTGCAGTAATTAGATAAAGCTTTTAGTGCATAGCAATTCTGCCTTAGGTTAATTGAGAGGTTTTCAATGTGATCCAGCCATCGTAAGTTTTCTTCAAAATTTAGGCCCAGCATTATACATCAGTTAGATGATTCTATGAGACAATTATTGTCAAATTGCAAATAACAATAATCTTGTTTTCGCTAAGATTTAGACAGTTTTTTTGAGACCAAAGTATAGCATTTTTATAAGTAATCTCAGTAGTAGTTTTAAGTGAATGAGCATCGTTCTTTACAACAACAATATTGGAATCATCGGCATATGACACAACTGTTACACCTGATGAAGTTTGCTCCAAATGAGAAATCAAATCATTAGAATAAATTAGGTAGAGCAATGGCCCAAGAACCGAGGCCTGTGGCACTCCTTGCTCTATTAGTAAAGAATTACTTTTAGCCCCGTTAACTAGAACATATTGCATACGTCTATTCAAGTAAGACCTCAGCAGCTTCCCTGCCTGTCCTCTAATCACATATCTTTCTAGTTTAAACAAGAGAATGTTGTGGTTAACCATGTCAAACGCACGAGAAAAATGCACACACAGGCCTGACACAGAGATTTTTATCAACAGCATTAACTATTGTCATTTGAAATTCACATAGAGCACTTTCAGTACTACGTGATTCCGTTAAACCGTGCTGAGAGTCACTCATAACAGGCTAATCGGTCTATAATTTGAATAGTCATTGTTATCTACCTTTTTGTATAAACACGTGACATTGGCCAACTTTAACTGTTCCGGGAAAATCGCAAACTCAACAGAGATATTTATAAGTCAACACTTT
The DNA here is from genome assembly GCA_030620095.1 of Kuschelorhynchus macadamiae. Classification (NCBI taxonomy): domain Eukaryota; kingdom Metazoa; phylum Arthropoda; class Insecta; order Coleoptera; family Curculionidae; genus Kuschelorhynchus; species Kuschelorhynchus macadamiae. The sequence continues at coordinate 3,081,966 of JAUTXW010002103.1, forward strand.
GCACTAAACAAATTTACATTTTTTAAGCAAATTATTTGATACACAATCATGCCCTGAAGCATTACAATTCTTGAGATTACTGATAAAATTTAAAATATCATTTTCATATACAGGTAATAAAAATAGGGTACTGTTACAAGATGGCACACATCTGCGCACAAAGGCAATTTCATTTTTGGATTGATCTTTTTTTTTTAATTTTCTAATTTCATTTCTGGATTGATCTTTTTTTTGTAAGGTTTTGATCAATTGCCACATAGCTTTCGATTTATTGTTTGAATTTTGAATCTGTTTTGTTTTATATAAAATAGATTTAATTTTTCTTTATAAATATTATTAAGAAGTTCGGTGATACATTTTTTAACTTGTTTTGACAAATCGGTATAAAGTGTCTCTTTATCTTTTAGGCGAAGTAGCTCCGGGGTTAGACTAACATTTTTTGAGCCCCTATTTTTGCTGGAAATATTTATTTTGATTAAAGGAAAGCACAATTCATAATAATAAAATAACTGTCTAGAAAAGAAATGCAGTGTTTGGACAGTCCCCAGAGTAAACATCATACCATTTATCTTCCTTTAAAAGCTCTTTAAAGTTATTTATATTTTTATTTGAGAAATCTTGTTTAAATGCATAGCTGGGATTATTATTTGGTTTATCTAATATAATCTAAATCTAAAATACCTTAATAATTAAGCAAGTGTTTCAGCATTTATCAAAATTCATACCTCATAGGTGGGTGCTAGTTGTTAATAAATCGATAAGAAAGAAACTAGATTTGAAGATTGATAATGGTTTATTTTGAAATGATGGCTTTTCTAGACTTTACACTGTCATATGTTGAGTTAAGAGATTGCCATGTTTGTTATCAAGCGAAAAATCTTTCTAGAAAACTGCGGAAGATAGTTAAGACAAATTCATGAAAATGTGTCAATTAAAGTCAAGGTTACTCAAGTTTACACAAAATTATAACAGCCGTATCCACTACCATAGACCGGCTCTACAATTTAGACCCCTACTTTTAAACCTTTCTTAAACCCCTGTCATGGTTTAAGATTTAGAAAGTATTCACTAAACAACGTACTAGTTCTATACAGCTTTAAATTTAAACCCATATTTAGACCTCTTGATGAACAAAACACTATCCATAGCCCACTTAATATCTGGTCTTGTGAAAATGACGGATAGCGGGAGAAAATGCAAAGTAAATTCTTCAAGTGAAGAAGAGATTTTAGGCAAAAAAATATTTTATTTGAAAAATTGTCTCAAAACATTCCGCCTTTAAAACTGGAAAATGTATGGCGGGATGTTTAAAATTCCGTGCACTCGATACTAAGTACTTATACCATAGTTTAAGAAAGAAACAGTTCTTTCACTCCTTTGTTGTGCTCCCAAAAGCCGGCGTTTTTTGCGAGCCCCGCGCGTTATTTTATCGCAATGAATACATATACGGGGAACGACCAATAACTGTATTAGTTACTTTATACATTATACATATTAATATTTAGAGTAGTAGATGTTTAACTTAATAAAAGGTTAACTTATGGGCTAAATTTGATAGGTATTAACAACAAATGTAAAATAAAAATGTATTAATTATATTTGCGAAATGAAAGAAAAAGAACTTCCAACAATTAGTTTATTCTAATTTAAATTACAAAAATTATCCGAACGACAATCAGTATGTTCTCGACAGGATATCAAAATCGATTGTACTTCAAAAACATTCTACTAAGTTCTTAGAAATAGAGAATGGGAATACATGTTCCCTAAAAAAAGCAAAATCCTAATAGCATAACACTTAAATGGCTAATTCTTAAAACTAATAGTTGTACACTGTGTCCCAGATTGCTTGTAATCACAGGGTTTCTCGGTAACCAGCAGAGATAGAACTTTGCGGTTTTCTCTGTGTCAATTTTTCAGAAACTTTGAGTGCCGCAAACAGAATTGTGCCAGATTGTTTCGTTCCCGAGATACAGAGTGAAATAGAATTTTGCGCTTTTGGGGGTGGTATCATATTTCGGACAAGATAAAGAAAAGGTAAAAACTGCTATGGATAGATATTTTTTGGTAGAGTCCAGTGCTGCAGTCGAAATTTTTTTTAGACAAACCGTTTTTGAGATATAGCCCAAACTTAGTATTTTTTAAATGGGACACCCTGTATTTTTTGGTTCCAAAAAATTTGCCTTTTTTTTCTCTTTAAAATGATGTATCACACTATGCACTTTTAACGTAAACTAAGCCTTATAAACGCAATATTAAAAGAAAAACGTAAGTTGGCCATGGAAATATGGCATGGAAACAAAAATCAAAACTATTTGTTTCTTAAATAAAAATTGCCGTGTTTATCCTCTTATCATACGAGTTACCAATAATTCTAACAGGTAAACTAATAGATATTAAGAAGAAATGAATAATTTTGAAAATAGTCATAAGTATGATATGATGGTTTGTTTTATTGAATGTCATGAAAACAGTGATCAAGCATCTGATTTATATTTTAACAGGTAAGCACCAAGCGCTTAAATTATTATGAACCTCCTTTCAAATTTTTTTTTTCAATTCCACTTTGAGTTATGGAATATTTCCAAAAGCTCTTCTTATATCGTAGATATCCAGAAAGGCCTCAGCCACACAAGGCAATTTTTCGCCGAATTAAATTAAATTTAATTAATGATGGATCATTTTCAAAGCACAGGGCTAAAACATATAATAAACGAAATCGCGAGAACAATGAGATTGTTGTATTAGCAAGTATTCAGGCCAATCACGCGAATTCATGTAGGCATATTCAGGAAACAGTGGGGGTGTCAAAATCACAAACGCAAAGGATATTAAGAAAACATAAATATAAGCCTTATAAAGTAAATGTAGTACAACATTGCAACTGGTATCTTCAAAAAACCCAAAATGACCCTGACTTCGGTAGCAAGGTTATATGGTCCGACGAAGCCTATATAAGTTGTAGTGGTATTTTTAACAGGCATAATAATAGGCACTGGTATACGGAAAACCAATTTTTAACAAGAGAACGTCAGCAGCAAGGAAGGTTTGGGTTTAGCGTCGCTTGCTTTATATTGGGAACAAAGATTATATTCCATATTTACAATAATAATTTAACAGCAGATAGATATCTAGCAATTTTAAATCAAATACTTCCGGATTTATTGGATAACTTGCCGCTAGCAAATCTGTACAATATTTACTTTCAGCAGGACGGTGCTCCTGCGCACAATGCGCAAATTATAAGGCTATTTCTATTTGAAAATTTTCACGATCGCTGGATTGGTACAAATGAAGGTGGCCTGCTAGGTCGCCAGATCAATATTAGATTTTTTCGTTTGGTCTTCCTTAAAAAACAAAATTTACCTGAATCCAATCAATACGATGGAGCAGCTGCAAAATGCAACCATTCAGGCATTTAGATCATTGGAAGATAGACCTATAATAATGATGAATGCTCTAAGAAGAATTCGCACTGTGTGCCAATTATGTGTTCGTGAGGGGGGCGGCCATTTTGAACAGTTTTTCTAGTTATGTAGAATTTGTTTAGTATTGTGATTAAGATTATTAAGATTATTAAGTTTATTTATTTCATAGTAAAAAAATGGTTATTAATTTTTTATGTTGTTTAATTTTGCTTCTGGACACTTTTAATATCTACCCATATTTCCATGGCCAACTTACGTTTTTCTTTTAATATAGCGTTTATAAGGTTTAGTTTACGTCAAAAGTGCATAGTGTGAAACATCATTTTAAAGAGAAAAAAAAGGCGAATTTTTTGGAATAAAAAAATACAGGGTGTCCCATTTAAAAAATACTAAATATCTCAAAAACGGATTGTCTAAAAATGTGTGCGACTACAACACTGGATTCTACGTAAAAATATCTATCCATAGCAGTTTTTACCTTTTCTCTATCTGATAGGGTGTTCGAAATATGATACCACCCCCAAAAGCGCAAAATCTCTATTTCACCCTGTATCTCGGGAACGAAACGATGTGGCACAATTCTGTTTGCGGCATTCAAAGTTTTAAAAGTGACACAGGGTCGCGAAAACCGCAAAGTTATATCTCTGCTGGTTTCCGAGAAACCCTGTGATTACAAGCAATCTGGGACACAGTGTACATCTAATAGGTGGTGTAACGGGAACTGGGTCTCGTTTCACGCCGATATCAAATGTTCAAATTCCAAGGGGATGATTGCTCACATATACGTAGAAACTCGATTATTTCCAACAAAAATCAATGTTTTTAAAGAAAAACTGAAATTATCCACAAGATTTAACTGGCCTACACCAAGCTAAACCAAGAGCAAGTGTCTTCCCCTTTTCTTTATAGTTTTGAAGCTGAATGTAATTTTTTAGAGCAAAACTAGTAATGGAATATTATTAACATACAAAATTTGAAAAAACTCTTGTTCCAAATTTTATATTTTTGCTTACCGCGTACAACGCTCCGTAAACAGGTAGGTTTAAAATCTTAAGACACCGCGTACCTAACCACTGCGAAGTGACCTGCCGACTAACCGCTAGAAGCGGCAGTTCGTAGGTGCAGGAAGAGCGTCAGCAAGAGGGAAATTTATTGCGAAATAGCCAAGTGCTTGTACTATTTAGAACATATATAGACTTTGCGTATACTTTGATTTCTATTTTAATTTTCAAGTGCAATATTCTACCTAAATACCTACTTTTAAATAATTGCGATCTGGCGTACTTTATGCGAAATAGGAGGGTGAGTAGTGAATTAAAACTTTTCTTAAACCCAGCTAAAATGTAGGACTAACTTTTGGATCTTAATGTGCCGTCTAAAATGACTTTAGAACCTTTTAGTGAATGCGGCCATATTGGAAAATTTAAACCCCTGACAGGTTTAAGTGTTTAGTACCAGGTTTAGCGATGGTCTAATTTTAGACCTGTAGGGAGGTCTAACTTTGCTTTGTGAATACGGTTTAAAGAGGTTTAAGACTTAGATCTAGGGTTTAAAATTTAAACCTCTTTAATGAATACGGCTGTAAGTGTTTGAATTTAAACCCATATTTCAAAATGCTTAACTTGTTTCGCTCAGTTTATATTAACTTTGCAGAAGAAAAGTCGAAAATATTATTCAAAATGTCCACTTTACTTAGATGATACTATTTTAACAAAATGCTCCGGGAAGAGCCCCGGACCCCCCCCCCCCCCAAAATGTATCCCTGGTGGCATTTTGCAAGGTAATCACGTTCGTCTTGTTGTGCGCACAGTGGAAGTAATTTATTTAAACACGGTAGGTAGCTTTTATTTGGAAAATCGATATCGTTCCCCCTAATGTGCTAATAAATACGGGTCATTACTGTGTAAATCTAAAACAGGAAATATTATTCACTTTAATTAGACATTGAAGGTAATCTAACATTACACATTACACTGCTACCCTATGACCTTCAGTCCAGTTAATTAGATGGGGATACGTTGGAAGCAACACGTAACTTTTAAAACGACGATATTAATATTGTAACATTGCCAGTGCCAGTAATAAGAATGCGGCTTAAAATGATACAGAATTTTTAAAGTATAAAAGTGATTTATCTTAAAAAAATAAGAAATAAATCATATAAACAGGTTTCTGCAAACGCTTTGTTTTCGAATTATTTTAATTATATTTAAAACGACATTACTTAATAAGAATTCATGGTTATTGGGGTTAGATCGTGTCAAATGGGAATTACTATCCGACGTTTCGCCTTCGACTGCTTGAGGCATCTTCAGAGACCTAAACACTGAATGAGCTCTGTTTCAGGAGGGGCGTTTATACCCGAATTCTGCTCGCCGAACCGTGACTCTGTGTTAAGATCGGTTTCCACGTGTGATGTAGACCGTAATCCGTATCTGTATTGAAGTTTCTCTAATTTTCCTGGAATCGTTGCTAGAACCTTGGATTCCTTCCCATTTATAATATGGCCAGTGGTATGCTGGTGTTCAGCTACAGCAGATTAAACAATTTGTTTCTTTTTAATATATCGTTCATGTTCCTTAAGTCTAGTTGATATACAGGAGCAAGTAATTTTATATACTCCTTCTGTTTGAAAAGGTACAAAATCTTTCGGGGATCGCAAGCATTGTCCAATCTTCTTAGCTGTATTGAAGATTGTACAGGGTGGTCCAATAATAGAGAACTTAAGGAAAAAATATTTATAGGTAAAAAGAGAAATCGCTGTAAATAATTTTCAAGTTCGAAAGTTGTCCGCTAGGAGACGCAACATCAACACTTTTGCATTGTATTATTCAACCAACTACGCACTTTGTTTGAGACTATTTTTGTCTATTTACCAAAAAAAAGTGGTGGAGACATTTTTACTTTCAAATGTTGATATCTCTGTTTTGGGTGAACCGATTTTATTCAACTTGGTGTCGAAAAAAAGTCCTTTTTTTCTACTCATGGAACTATAAACTGTAGCGTAATGATTTTGCGGTTACTAGATGACACTGTTTCGGATTTCTCCAAATAATGCGGATTTTCTCAAATGGTACGCTATGACTTTTATATCACAATTTATTAGGTCGTTATGAAGGGCATGAATAATGAAATAAAAATCCAGGTCCGCATTTAAATTAAAAAAGTTGGTGACGGTCTCTTAAATCCGAAACGTCGAATTGGAAAATAAATCTTTTCATTTTGTAGAGGAGAAAAAGTGACAATGGCAAAGCAGAAATTATTTCATCTATCTATCTTTTCAATTAATCCTAAAATTTTACGAAAACAAATAACTGGAAAAACAAGGCTCCAATAGAAATTTTAGTACTATTGCATAACTATAAAGTCCTGCCCTGCCTCACTCTAGCTTTAGCTATTTTATTGTGAAGCTTATGTGATTATGAGACTGAGTTTTAGTATTTTTTGCTTTGTTCCTTTGTTAAGTTTTGTTCTTTACAGTTGTGCAAGATTACTAAAGTTTCTATTGGAGCCTTGTTTTCTTTTTTAGTTTTTTGGTTTTCCTAAACATTTTACAATTAATTGAAATGCGAGATTCCACTTTGCTTTGGTCACTTTTTCTCCTCTACGAAACGGCAAGTAAATTTTTCAATCCGACGTTTCGAATTCGAGAGACCATCATCAACTTTCTTAATTTAAATGCGGACCTGGATTTTTTTATTTTTGAGAAATCGAAATAGCTCTAAATACTATTGAGTTAATAACTGATTTGTTTTGTGCTGGATGGTGGTGGGAGATTGCATTTAAGTGTCTATTTGTATGCGTCGGTTTTTTATATACAGAATGTCCTAATGTACTATTTTCCCTCCTTTGAACAAATGCATGTAGAAAGGGAATCGTTCTATTAGATTCAATTTGTACTGTGAACTTAATATTATGATGTTGATTAAGTTGGTCCAGAAATATGAGGTGATTATGGTGTCCATGAGACCAAACAACAAAAGCATCATCTACATATCTGAACCAGTGTTTGGGTTTTAGTGGAGCGGATGTTAGAGCAATATCTTCAAAGGCTTCCTTAAAGATATTCGCTACCACAGGCGATAGAGGAGATCACATAGCTGCCCCTGAAGTTTGCTCATAAAAAAATCCTTGAAAAATGAAATAAGTAGATGCAAGACAAGCTTCTACTAGGTCTATTAAATTCTTATCAAGATTATTATGATTCAATAGTCTGATATAATGGAAATTGAGTCTTTGACAGGAACATTTGTGTATAGTGATTCTACATCGAAACTGACCAAAATATCTTCGGGATCCAACTGCTATCAAAGGAGAAATTTGATACGCTCTAATCCCAGGAACCATGATATCTTAATACTATACTCTACTTATTTTAAATTGTCTAAACATGTATAAACATATATAACACGTTTAAAACCTGAATGTTTATTTTATAGCTAGTTTAATATTTCTTTTATAGTTAGTTTAATATAAACCTAGTTAATCCGCCTTTTAGTTATCAAAAGGAGATAAAAAACGAGAAAAAATCAATTCTTTAATGAAAGATCATTATTCTAAGAACCATACATAATTGTTATATGGATAATATATCAAAGTGGTAATAATAAAGCAAACAAAGAAAAATAAAAGTACATGGTCGAATTAAAATAGAAAAGTTTAAAACAGGTTTTTTTTATTTTAAACAAAAAAAATATATTGACATTTTTAACACCTCGTAAAAGAAGTGTTTGCGGACCCCTGTTTAACTGAACTTTTTACTTTCCTCATAAAAAGGGAGTATTTTAATCGTCAAAAAATCATCTCTGAGATTTTTTCGGATCTTTACGAAAAACATGTTTTTTCGATTTCGTCGGTCTGTCTGTCTGTTTATTTGTTCACGGCATAGCTCAAAAACTACTTACCCGCTCGAATTCAAATTTTTGTCAAAAAATAGGGGTCACGTTATTACTAAGAATTTATTTATACAATTTTCCCCGAATTTTGCACAAAAATCATATATTATGTAGGAATCAAGTGGTAAAATGTTGGTGCGCATGGCGAAACAAAATGGCGACTTATTAAAATATTTTAAAATTCATCCTGAATAAAAAACTACTTAACAGATTGATTCTAAAATTTTGTGCATTTTAATTTTTGTATCGCGAAGGTTTTACATATCTTCACGTTTTAGCGTCCTTAGATGAAAAAAATATGTGTTCTCAATTTCGTCGGTCTGTCTGCCAATTCGCGGCGTAACTAAAAAATTACTTACTGGATTGACTTGGTAATATTTTGGTAAAAATCCAATATGTCGAAACAAAATGGCTGTGAAATGTTAAAAAATATATTACTAAACTATTCAATTTACCTCAAATTTTGGACAAAAGTCAAGTATTAATGAACTGTCAACATTTCGATACGAATCCAAGAAAGCAAAACAAAATGGCGGCCTAATAAATTGCTTCAAAAAAGCAGCCTGAAAAACTACTTATTGGATCAATCTCAAATTTTGTACCAGCATTGAGTATGACACAGAGATAAAATGGTAAAATTGTGGTACGAATTCAAGATGACGCAACAAAATGGTGGCCAACTAAGATGTTTAAAAAATCAACGTAAAAAAATTTTCTGTAAATTTTGCAGAAAAATTAAATAAACTGATACGAATTCAACATGAAGGAACAAAATGGTGGTCTTATAAAAATCAGTGTAGAAACTACTTATTCTGCTTATTTTAAATTATGCCCAAAAATTAAATGTAGTATAGAAGAGATTCGTAAAATATTACGAATACAAAATGGTGGAACAAAACGGCGCCCAATAAATTTACAGATTTTTTTATTTTTAAAGAGACCAATAAATTTACCAGAGTTTTCGATATAAATTAATTTACACATTGCATAAACAAACTTAGTGAACGCTGCAAGCCTCTTTTCTTTCAGTGAGTAGAGATGTCTATTTATTTCAAAAATAAGACAAAAACTAGGACTGGTTATTAAAAGAAGCAGCAGAAAGCCTGGATATGATTTACTATGTAGTAATTTCCAGAGTACAGCATGTGAAGCTACAACGCGATAAATAAAAAAAGAATAACAGAAAAATGGATTGACGCGAAACCAACACTTTATAGGAAATCTACCAAAATTCACAACATTTTTCACACATACTTTAACTGAGCTGGAAGTTCCTACCAGAAGCCAGCTACAGGAAACTATAGGAAGTAGGACGTGTGCAACGACTACAACCCCAGATTACGCTAATTGTGGACCGCGGTGCTTCTGATAATGGACAATTGGGCTCCTCTGCTGTACGGGTTGCCAATCATGCTGATTAAAATGTTATCAGAACTCCAAATGTTCTGAATTTTGGAGAGTATGTTGTTTTTAATGATAACACCCTTTTATTTTGATAATTATACCCAAGTTGAAGGTATATACTGTTCCAACGACAGCACAACTCCAGTAGGTTTTTATGTTTAAATTCAACATAAGGTTAAAACGTATACTTATTTTCATTCAATTTGTTTTTTTTTAATATTAGTAACAACTCATCACTGCAAATTAAGTTAAATTTTACATTTAAAACATTCCTAGATTTTATAGCTATGTTGTCTCTAATATAAATTTTCTACACGTAGGCAAATCTCATATTAAGTATTTTATACTTTAATACTTGGCTAGTTTTTTCAGTTTTTAATTCCCTCGTAAAAGGGAAGTATTGTAATCGTGAAAAAAATCACCCTCCGAGATTTTTTCAGGTCTTCACGTGTCAGTATCCCTAGATGCCTAAAAACATGTTTTCTCAAATTCCGTCGGTCTGTCTGTCTGTTCGCGTTAGTTAGAGTGGTGTATTATTTGGGGTAAGATCCAGTAAACAAAAAGTTCTTTTTTTAAATTGTCGATGTTTCGCAACTGTATTGATGCATCCTCAGGGCACATATACAGATTCTATATCCTGCGTGAAACCTATATTATCAGTTTTTACCTACTCCGCTGGTCAGCATATATTTTGGGCATTTTGTTTATTAATTGGGGAAAGGATCCACTAAAAAATTTCAAGAGTCTTTTGTTATATTATCGACGTTTTGCAACTTTATTGTTACATCGTCAGCACACGTATATAGATTTTATATCCTGCATGAAATCCACATTATCAGTCTTTACCTACTGCGTTGATTCGCGGATATTTCCCAGATATTAAGTTTCTAAATGGTTTAACGGTCTTCTTATTGTTATGTTAGATTGATATATTGTTTGGGATTAGGAAATATCTGCGGATGGCGATGGAGTAGGTAATGACTGATGATAAGTGTTTCATGCAGGATATAAAATCTATATATGTGTCCTGAGGATGCAACATAAAAGATACGAAACGTGGACAACAAAAATCATTTAGAAAATTAAAAAAATTATTACTAAAAAAAAGTAATCATCCAATTTACCTCAAATTTTGCACAAATATCAAGTATTACATCGGAATGAACTGGTAAGATTTTGATAATCCAAGGGAGCAAAACAAAATAGCGGCCTAATAAAATATTTAAAAATCAGCCTGAAAATATTATTTATTAAATTAATTTAATTTTTTGTGCAAGAATTAAGTGTTATATAGAGATATATTGTTAAAGTTGTGGTACGAATTTAAGATGGCGAAACAAAATGGCGACCAAATAAAATTTTTAAAAAATCAACGTAAAAAAATCTTGTTCAACTCACTTTAAACTTTGCAGAAAAATTAAATATGAAAATGGGATAAACTGGTACGAATTCAACATGACGCAACAAAATGGCGGAATGAATTTATTTTAACTTATGCCCAAAAGTCAAGTGTGGTATAGGTTCAAAAGAACTGGTAAACTATTGGCAGGAATCCAAAATGATGGAACAAAATGGCGCTCAATAAAAAATGTTTGAAAAAAATAGTATATGGAACACATATATACTGTGACTATGTACAGGGTGTCCGGATTTGGTTGCAAAAGCAGGGTATCTCGATTATTTTTGAAGATAGAACTTTGCGGTTTTCAGGAACTTGAGCTAATTTTTTGTGAAACTCATGAAGCCGTAAACAAAATTTTCATAGCCTTCTTCGTTTATGAGATAGAGGGCGAAATAGAAAATTTTGCATTTTGGGACCCCCTCGTATCTCGGTTATCCTTTAACTTAACGCAAAAAATTGCCGCTTATGCAGTTTTTTACGCTGGATCCAGTGGAGTAGTCATATTTTTCATTTGAGTTGTTATTTTTTAGATATGACCCAAAGTTGTGTTTTTTTAAATGGGACACCCTGTATATTTGTCCAGAAATTGATTTGTCCTTTTAAAAGCTTCTCAAAAATATATAATAGTATGGGTCTATTTTAATAAACAACAACAAAAATCCTAATAGTAGACCATGCAAAACAATGCTGCCTTTTATTTAAAATCGTTAACAATATCTACATCCTAACAATAAATCAAAATAAATATGTAATTAAATCTATTTATCAAAATATGTATTGATAATTTCGCACCAAAAAAGTACCACCTACCTAGATTTATGTAACACAAGAACAAAACAGTAATAAATTAATATATAACAAGCGTTTCAGCAAAAATCAACTGTTGTATAAGAACTACAGTAACCAAGGAAATCAAAAGAACTGTTCAAACTGATTTCCATTTTGTTCTATGCATGCTTCGCACAATTTTCATATTCGTTTTAGGGAATTAAGCAAAATAACGGGATGATTTTGTAAATAGCCAAAATTTTCTCTTATTGCATTTCCTAAATCTTGGGCATTATCATAGTGGTCTTTGTAAATTCTATTTTCCAGATATCCCCATAGAAATAAATCTAAAATCGACAAATCTGCGGACCTAGGGGGCCATCTTATAGGTCCATTTGTTCCGATCCATTGATTGGTAAAATTATTGTCCACAAATAATCTCGTCATTTCAGAATTGTGTGCAGGAGCACCGTCCTGTTGAAAATAAATTTCGTTAATTTGCGCTAGAGGAACATCGTCAAGTAATTCAGGTATAGCTGCCTCTAAAATTTCCCTCAAATAATAAAATTTTATATGTGTTCCTAATATGAAGCAGGACACATTTAGACCAAACCTGCCCTGCTGTCTTCTGGGAAATATTTGGTGTTGATTTTCCTGGGACCAGAATCTACTATTGTGCCTATTGAGTATACCAGAATTACTGAAATGTGCTTCGTCTGACCATATAACCTTCCTTTCAAAATCTCTCACCATATCGCATCTTTCTCGAAACCAATTGCAGAAGACTACCCGACGCTCTGCATCCCCTGGCTGTAAGTGCTGCACGAGCCTAAATTTGTATGGGTGGTATTTGTGCTTTTTTAAAATTTCTTGAACTCTAGTTTTTGGGATCCCTATGCTCTTTTCACTGGCCCTACAAGAGTTTGTAGGGTAAGCTTCTGCATTAGCCAAAACCGTAATTTCCTCAGCCTCCCGATTTTCTTTATAATGTTTTCGTACGAGGTTTGATAAATGATCCGTGATTAAGTAAATTCTTTTTTATCCGATAAAAAGTGGATATATTAGGTTGCCTCCTTTCTGGATATCTAAATAAAAATTAAACAATAGTATTTCAACATACCTAAAAATGAACTATCTACCTGTTAAAATACATCTCAGAAGCCGCTTCAACATTTTCATTACTTAATATAAAACAAGCTAACATATCGTACTTTTCATAATGTTCGAAAGTTTGGTTTTCTTCCATAATAATACAATAACACAATAAATAAATACAAAAAACTAGCGCTATATTTTATATACGCGTACAAAATTGGGAAATGTCATTTGCTTCCAAGAAAACAAAAGAAAACGGCATCGTTTTGCATGGCCTACTGCAAAATTTAGGATAATTATAAAAATTAGGATTTTTGTTGTTGTTTATTAAAATAGACCCATACTATTATATATTTTTGAGAAGCTTTTAAAAGGACAAATCAATTTCTGGACAAGTATACAGGGTGTCCCATTTAAAAAAAAAACAACTTTGGGTCATATCTAAAAAATAACAACTCAAATGAAAAATATGACTACGCCACTGGATCCAGCGTAAAAAACTGCATAAGCAGCAATTTTTCCCTTTGCGTTAAGTTAAAGGATAACCGAGATACGAGAGGGGGGTCCCAAAATGCAAAATTTTCTATTTCGCCCTGTACTTCATAAACGCAGAAGGCTATGAAAATTTTGTTTACGGCTTTATGAGTTTTGACAAAAAATTAGCTCAGGTTCGTGAAAACCGCAAAGTTCTATGTTTAAAAATAAGCGAGATACCCTGCTTTTGCAACCAAATCCGGACACTCTGTACTGAACCAAATACTCACACTTCACTATCCCTAACAAATGAAAAAAAAATCATAACGAGGGAAGTTTCAAGTAAATGAAATTTACCGATTTTTTAACTTTATCCTTTGAATTATTCTGAATTTTTGACAACTATGTCCTGAAAAAATACAATTTTGAGTTGACAACCCTACCCAAGTTCTCAGGTAACGAGGCGCCACTGTAACAATAACCATATTACATGACAAAAATTAAACTTGCCGACTTAATACACGCCAATCTATTTTCTCATCCCCCGAATAGAAATAAAGACAATAAATTTCTTCACATAGCAACGTCTTCGACTTTCGCCTAGCAGGAAATCTTATTTAGTTAGCTTCATTTCTAAGTAAGTATTTTTTATTATCCTTGACATTCACCTCTAATGATTTCGTTCTTATAATATATTTTGTTTCTAATAATATGCTGCACGATGAAATCTTGCTTTAACTTGTTTATTACATCATACGAAGTGAAGGGTCATTTCAAACAGCACGTGTTACAATAATTAACGGGAATTTCTTTGGATCATTAAAAGTGTAAATCTATTATTGATCCTCTGAAACATCCCGATTATCGTAGTGCTTTTTGTGATGTTATTAGTCGCAATGTTTTCATTACCACGAAAAATGGTAAGGAGTTTGCTTAAAATGACAGACAGTTATTATATTATAGTACGGAAACTTTCACGTCTTGATCAATTAAGAAATAATAGTTCTTGAGATTAGACCGTGTCAAAATGGAATCACTTTCCGACGTTTTGCCTTCGATTGCAACAGGCATCTTCGGGAATCTTTTCTTAACGAGATCAGAACACCGAAGAATCTCGGAGAGATTTAGGTCATGTATTCATACCCGACCAGTGTTCACCGAACCGTGACCGGGTGTAATTTGAATATAAATACGTGTTACATACGTAAAAACCGATCGTTACACCAGGTCACTTTTCGGTAAACACAGATTGGGATAAGTAGCTAAAAAATCTAATTATACATGACCAGGGTCATGATATTTACACGATGCAACCTAGTGAATATTGGTTTTTAAATTTATGATTTTAGCTAATAATTTTAATAAACTTTCGTATAAAATACGTTAACTCACTGAAATAAAACCCAAAAACCTCCAGCTACAAATCCAAAGCCTACCTTTTAATAGCTGCAAATCATAAAATAATTACCCGCCAATGAACTAAATAGTACTTTTAGTTCATTGCGACCCGCTTATAACATTTTATTTCATGATTTCGGTTTTATCACACTTTTTATAAGGTATTTTATGCATGAAAATGAATGAAATATTGTATACTTTAACGGTTGGAGGAAAAATAAATTATAATTTTTGCTTTTTTTTTTAAACAACCTGACATAAGAAAAAAAAATATTATATTTAATTTTTACTCATTTTACAGAACTGCCCCAAATAAATTAAAATAGAACCAACCAATAAAAATGAATAATCCAAAAATTGTATAAATTTAAAAAAAATATTTTATTTCCTTTTAGAAGAGTGACAAAAGGATTTTTTTCTTTGCTTGCAGGCAAAGTACATGTCCAGTAAAAACTATAATAAACTTTTATTACATCATTTGTCTCAAACATGTAGACATTTACCTTTGCTCACCCTTTTCAGATCGCCCTGTAGTTAATTACCTAATTAATTTTACATAATTTTGATAAGCATTTCTAAAGGACAAAGAAGCAATCCCAATCCTGTTTACAATGTTATGGAGGAAATGTTAATTTTTAAAGAACTTATTGAAGTAAATGGGTCACAATTTTCAATATCGTTAACATTTTTGCATAATGTATCTTTCGTAAACAATTTTTGGACTAAAAAATATAGTGATTGTATCTTGCAACATTCGATATTCATAAATGCAACCATTTGAATAATAATCTTCACCCATTATGAGCCTTGAAATTTAAGTAATTAATATATTACAATCTTCTGCTTCAGCTTTGAAAACTATCATTGAATACAGTGAGATGATTATTCATGATTAGATTTGTATCTACACACACTATATGATGGATGTCAACTAAACCAAGGTTGTTTTGAAGGCTACCAGGAGAGAATTTGCCAAATTTGATGACGGTAGAATTAAAAGGTAAAATAAAACTAAAACTTAAACTTTATTTTTGAAAGTTTTTAATTTATTTTCAAAATAGGATACAGGGTTATCCAAATGATAGTTAACCGCCCTTATAACTCCTTTCCTTATAAACATGAAAGAAAATATTAAATATGATTGAGAATCGAAGATATAGTGCACAAAATGGAATTTTTACGCGTATTTTCAGTTAAAAAAAAACCTTTAATATGCAATTCCAATGCCCTACCATTGAGCTAGAAGAGCTCACACCAAAAACTGACAAAGACTTAACGAACTTTGTTTATAATCCGATATTTTCAATAAGTTCGCCAATTTAAGCAAACCTCCGCAAGTGGTGCCACAGTCACGTATTAGTTGTTGAGAATTACACCCTTCTAAAAAATAAGTGTTGCCATATTAAAGTTACTAGGATGCGTAGAACTAACTGGTTGCCTACTACTAATATTTGATTGTGGTGTATAAAGGGTTGTTTGTATGAAAACTTAAGAAAGTAAAAATAAAAATTACTATAAAAGACTAAAAGAAAGAACAATTCTAAGCAATCGAAGAAGGGAAGAAAATGAAAAATGGGATTTTGTTATACTTGCAAGACGTTCAATTCCCGATTATGTGCAACGTTTAATACATGGAAGAAAAAAATAAAATGTTGACTTATCGAACAGTTCAAGCAACTTTAGAGCATTTTAAGTATAGACAATATAAAAAGTTTAAAAGCTTAACAGATACATAATTTTTTTCACAAATCTAACCTTTTTTTTTCGAAACAAAATGAAACCTGTTAAAAAAATATTATTAAAAAACTCCTTATGCAACTTATCTCAAATTTTCAAAAACAACAAGTTGGAATAAACTGGTTTTGGTACGAATCCAAGATGACGGAACAAAATGGCGGCAACAAAACAACAAAATTTTTAAACATTTTATATGTTTAAAAATTCAGCCTGAATAAACTGCTTAATGGTTTGATTTAAAATTATGTGCCGTAAAGAATTGTGGTATAGGGATCAACTAGTAAAATTCTGGTACTAATTCAAGATGGCCGATCAAAATGACGACCAAATAAAACGTTTGGTGATTTCCTCTCAGGTTTTACACATGTTTACGTTTTAACGTCCCTAGATGCCAAAAAACATTTTTATCAATTCCGTCGGTCCGTCTGTCGGTCTGTCTGTCTGTCATTTCGCGGCATAGCTTTTAAAGAATACTTATCCGATTGACTTCAAATTTTTATCAAAAATTAAAGGTCATATGTGTATGACTTGGTAACATTTTGATAAAAATCCAAAAGGGCGAAACAAAATGGCGGCCTAGTGAAATGTTAAAAATAATATTAATTAAGAAACTACTCCAATTTATCTCAAATTTTGCGCAAACATCTAAGTATTATGTTGGAATCCACTGATAAAATTTTGGTACGAATCCACGATGGCGGTATAATAAAATATTTAAAAATTCAGCCTAAAAAAACTAGTTGATGATTGATTTCAAATTGTGTGCCATAAGTAATTGTTATATAGGGATTAACTAGTAAAACTGTGTTACTAATACAAGATGGTGGAACAAAATGTCGGCCAAATAAAATGTTTGTAAATTTTGTAATCATGAAAATATCATCCTCTCAGGTTTTACATATCTTCACGTTTTAGCGTCCCTAGATGCCAAAAAATGTTTTATCAGTTCGCGGCATAGTTTAAATACTACTTACCCGAATTACTTCAAATTTTGATAAAAAATTAAGGGTCATATAGGGATAACCTGATAATATTTTCGTCAAAATCCAATATGGCGGAACGATTTTAAAATTTTTTTGTTAAAGTGGTGTATTATTTGGGGTGAAGATCCAATAAAAAAAGCATTTTTTTAAATTTTCGACGTTTCGCTACTTTTTTGTTGCATCCTCCGGAGACATATAGATTTTATATCCTAGTATCCAGTCTTTACCTACTCCGTTCTAAATGGTTCAACGTCAAAACTTTTTTTACTGGGTCCTAACCCCAAATAATACACCACTTTAACATGACATGAGGATCGTTAACGAAAACCATTTGGAAACTTAATATCTGGAAAATATCTGCGGACCAACGAAGTAGGTGAAGACTGATAATATGGAGAAGCAGGATATAGTGCGGGACACGAAAGAAAACCGGGCGGAGTCAATCGGTTTAGGAAGGTCGGCCAAGAAATCTCTTTAAACCAGTGGTGTCCCGTCGTTCTTTAATTAAATGGCACTCCTTTTTGACTATACGCACTTCAGATAATTAAAAAATGTAACTATGCTTAATGAACCTTTATCTATATTTGCCTATTTTCTTCTATATCTCTTTTGTGTTGCAAAAACGGCGAAAAAATGATTTAATTTTGATTTTTCTTGATCGACTTACCTATAAATATATTTTTTCTTGAGTTCTGTCATTAACGGTTCCCGGGTTACTGCCTACGTCCACTATTATTGGACCACCCAGTATAGTGATACAGGACAGCCACCATCAGATCCAGTGAACGAGATTTATCAAAATTTTAATTTATGCAGTTCAACTTTTGGGCTACTCGGGTATGCCAAAAATAGCCGTCTGTCTCCGTTTGTCATATTATTTTATACAGGGGCTGTCATTGTGAAGTACTATACAGGGCGTTTCCTAATTGCGTGCTGATGTTAAAGGGGGTGTTTTTATGTCCTAGAAGTCTTAACTTTTGAGATACAGGATGGTAAAGTTTAAAAAGAAAACATTTTTTTTCATCCCAATTCTGATGCTATTGAAGATAACTACATGAAATTTGATACACGTCTTCTATGCATTAAGGAGCATACGGATTTACCCAGGTTAATAACATATGCACGCCACTGGTAGAAATTTCAAAAATTGATTGTTAATAAAAAATGCCCTTTTATGCATAAAAGACCTGTATCAAATTTTACACAGTTATCTCTTTATAACAGCATCAGAATTAGGATTTTAAAAAAATATTTTTTTAAAACCCTGTATCTCCAAATTTAGGACTTTTAGGTTCATATTAAACTTTTTTCTTAAAAAGGTCCAAGAATCACCCCCCTTTAACATTAATTAGGAAACCCCCTGTAATTTTCGCTTATTTTGGCACTTGTGCCAAACAAAACCATTTGATCGTAAAAGCCGATTTAAGGTTTTATACCCATACGGAAAATCTATTTTGTTCTTTACAGCACGAAGTAGGAGTTTGCAGGTCGGAACCTTCTTCAAGTTTATATAAAAATCTTCTATTGTTCGTCGAATTACTTGAAAATCACCATCGTCAATTTTATCTTTGTATGATAATCGGGGTCTTTTTTTACCAGGAGATTTTAAAGGTGAAGTAGAACATGAGCGATCCTTATGTTCTCTTTGAATTTTTCTTACACTACTTTTCGAGACACCAGTGTAAAATACAGCGTGTTCTGTTCGATTTTGAATTGGAATAGTCAAACTAATTATTTTCAGCTTTTCTAGTACAGGCCTTTATAACGCTCGCAATAACTTCACGTGCACCGCTTCGAATTGTTTTTCCTCTTTTGCTCGCCATCGTTACTTCGAAATAATAATTCAAATTCAACGCAACGCATTTATATAGAAATGAAAACAAATGCTCGAAATGTATAGGCGCCGCTGGAAATAGCTAGAACCTTCTAGCGCCAAGGGCATGGAGACTCTAGGCACAATTTTCCGTACCGCTTAACTGGCGCACTTTATAGGTGAAGCGGCAAACTATTACAACAAATAAAATAACATAAAATTTATTTGCGTACACAAATTTTACTTTTCCGCTTGCTTAAGACTATGAACCTTTATTTTAAGGACCGCCCGGTTTTCTTTCGTGTCCCGCACTTTATAAAATCTATGTGTGTCCTGAGGTTGCAACAATAAAGTTGCGAAACGTCGACAATTTAAAATCCTAACCCCAAATAATACACCACTCCAATATAACAACAAGAGGGTCGTTAACGAAAACCATTTAGAAAGTTAAAAAAATTATTACTAAAGAAACTAATTATCCAATTTACCTCAATTTTAAAAAAATTGTTTAAAAAACCAACGTAAACAAATCTTGTTCTTGACTTTAAATTTGTCAGAGAAATTAAATGTGATAAAATATTATTCCTAACAAATGGAAAAAAATCATAACGAGGGAAGAATTTACCGATTTTTTTATTCGATGCTCAGTTGTTTGGCTGATACTATTTATGAATGATCCATAAAAATAAAGGAAGTTATAAGGACTGTTTTATTTGGATATCCATGTACAAATAGAACAGTTATAGTAATGGACACGCATCAGGAGATCCTGGGCTATTTTGACTTTAATGTCTTAAACGGCTCAAATATTTTTTCAATCATGTGTATATTTCGATCGATATTTAAGGTGCACTATAACTGAAACCGGTTAAGTAAGTTACGCAATTTTATTAATAAAAATATGTAGAACGTCATCAAATGAGAGAGATTACGTGATAGCAGACGGTTATAATTTGCGGTAAACCCGTTATAGCTGGAATAAATCAATCCCGCGGGATCTGTTTCTCCGTTAATATGATGAGATATTACTTTTACTTTATTGCGCATAGCATTATATCTTTACAACTATTTTGATTGCATGTTAGATGCACAGTTACTCATTGCTGTCTGGTTTTTTTTGTATTAAAACTTAGGTAATTTATCGTTGAACTTTGTCTATTATTATACTTTTACAACAAGTTTTAATTGGTTTGTTTTCGCACAATCTACATAAAATAGTCTAGACCAAATTCATGAATAGCACTATAAGTTTCATTTTAAAATTGTCATTAAAATCGGTAATTTCGTTTACCTAGAATTTCCCTTTTTTATGAATATTTCCTTTTATTAGAAATAGTCAAGTATGATCTCATTTAGTTCCACATATAGTGATTTAATAACAAATATATAAATTGCCGTTTCTTTCATTTTTGTAGATAAGAGAAATAAATAAGGAGGGAATATTCAGTTGAGTTCCTTTACAGATTGTTTTGAGTTCTCTATAAATATATTAAAATGAAACTACCGAAAAGCAGCCCATTTCATGGTCAAATAAAATACATGATAATATATTAAAATATCAACTGCTTTTTGCACGCCTTTTCGTAACACCTTATATACCCTAAGACATTCGTAGAAAAAAATGTTCCTTATTAAGGAAAAATATATATATATATATATTTATTAGTATATATACTATATATATATATATATATAATTAAATATATATATATATATATATATATATATTATATATAATATATATATATATATAATATAATATATATTTATATATATATAATATATATATATATATATATATATATATATATATATATATATATATATATATATATATATATATTTATATATATATATATTTTTATATATATGTTATATATATATATATATATATATATATATATATATATATATATATATATATATATATATATATAAATATATATATATATATATATATTTTATATATATATATATATATATAAGGCAGATATATATATATATATATATATATATATCTTATATATATATATATATATATATATATATACATTTATATATTTATATATATTACATATATATATCTATATATATATTATATATAAATATATATATATATATATATATATATATATAAATATATATATATATATGCTATATATGTTCCTTATATATATTATATATATATATAATATATTATAAAATATATATATAATATATATTAATATATATATATATTTTTATATATATATATATAATTAAATATTATAAAAATCGTTAAAATAATAAAAAAATGTAAAATATTGTTTTTTTGATCAAGAAAGAATCAATGCATTTTTTGAAAGCTCGTATTGCCCAAAGCTAACGACTTATTTTGTTGGAATTTGGTATAAGGGGGTTCTTGATGATGCTGAGTAAGAAACGAGAATCAAAATTTCGTTTAAAAAATCGCTAATATTTTTTTCTTAAAAATCGTACCATCCCCCCCCCCCCGTAGGCTGGCACAAATCAGCGATGTCAAAGTTGAATATGTCAAAATAGTCGTATTTTAAATCTATACATATATACACCAAAATTTGAAACAAACCTGGCAGTTAATTCCCGAGATATTAGGATGTTCCGCTTTTAATTGGGTCACACTGTATACATATGTATGTATATATATATATATATATATATATATATGACGTTGGTGTAAGTGGAATGAAAACATACTATCGAAGATATATATATATATATATATATATATATATATATACAGTTTTTATATATATATATATATATATATATATATACCATTTTGTTATATATATATATATATATATATATATATATATATAGTTATATATATATATATATATATATATATATATATATATATATATATATATATATATATATATATACATATATACATATATACATACGAAAATTATACATATATATATATATATATATATATATATATATATATATATATATATATATATATATATATATATATATATATATATATATATATATATATATATATATATATATATATATATATATATATATATATATATATATATATATATATATATATATATATATATATATATATATATATATATATATATATATATATATATATATATATATATATATATATATATATATATATATATATATATATATATATATATATATATATATATATATATATATATATATATATATATATATATATATACTCTGTATATATATATATATATATATATATATAACGATCTATATATAAAATCTATAATATCACAGTCTATTATCTTTAAAAACGACTAAAATTTACATTTTTTGATTAAACTCAATTTTACCCGGTTTCAGGACCTGCGACAAAAAACATGTTATAATTTAAAAATTTGGGATTTGGGATCACATAAACTATTCCTACCTCTCATTACTCTTTTCACACAAAAAATAGAGAAATCTGCCAACATTTTAAGGGCCAAAACAAGTTTTTTTTATTTTGACTACTTTCCCCACAGCTGAGATATAGGCATCCTATTTTGATTTTGAATCTCCTTTATAATCCCCATCGAACCCCCATTTCAGATTGATTGGTCAAAGTGATCGGGTTTCAGATTGGCAAAATGCCTCCAAAGTTACCCATTTTCTACCCTCTTATCTAATAAGAGCGAAACAACTACCCAACACAATGTTTAAAACATTAGCACAAAACTCTATCTATAATGTAAAACTTTGTTTTTCATTTTTGAAAAAGAGGTTTTATTCTCAATATATGTATTTTTAACTTAAAAATATCAAAAAATAAAAAGTGTTAAACATAATAAAGCGGCAGAATGTTTATACACAATTACAAAACACCAAGGGTTACAGATCGATATATGAAAATGCAATCTCATGTAAACGTTTATTAAAACCGCGATAAAACATTTTCCCACTCTATTGCTAATTACATCCAACTGCTCTACCGTTTTTCATCTGGAAATGGTATTAAAACATGTAGTTCTTGACCCCAAAACATCCAGTGTTGCTATCGAAGCAATAATTCTCTCAATATGTTCGATAACAGTAAATCATCGAGTCCTTCGTGTAGGCCGTTATCTCTGATTATTTTAGATAAAGCTAATTCTTCCAATATTAATTAACTACTCTAAATGACTAATAACGAGTTAATGAAAATCAAAGTTCTCTTGTTATTTTTTCGGCGAATGCGTTTCGGTGTCGTTGTTTTGCTCGTCATGTGTATCCAGAAAATCAATGTTAATGATGCTATCAGTAAAAAATAACAACGCATTAGCCTGTAATCAGTTACAAATAGCGTGAAATTTTTTATTTAAATAATTTATGCATTCTGCGAAAGATAATAATTATTATTCGGAAATTAAAATACCCATTTATCTCATTTTTTTTAGAAGCTACAATGCTTAATTGGCTTTACCCTAAACTTCCCTTTTTATGAATATTTTGTTTTATCAAGGAAAGTGAAGCCTGACTACATATTTAGTTTAGTACGTAGTTATTTAATAATATGTACAGGGTGTCCCATTTTAATACTTTCGCAGGGTATCAGTTATTATTATTGATGATGAAAGGATATTGTTTTCGCAGTACTAAGATTTCGTAAAACGAAAGATGTAAACAATATTTGCATGGCCTTCTTCGTGTTTGAAATACAGGGCGAAATTGAAAATATGCACTTTGCAGGCAGGTGTTTTGCCTTCCAACTACGAATTTAGTATACTCTCTCTATTTCTTTCTTCTTATTAAAAATAATCTTGCATCTCTTTCACTTATGCCCCCTCTACCTTCGCGTTTAAAATTCCTCTAAAAAAACATGTTTTCAGTTAACAAAATGAATGAACATGATGGGCATGTTCTAAAAGTTCTTCGTGTTTGAAATACAGGGCGAAATTGAAAATTTGCACTTTCCAAGCACCCTTCGTGTCTGGTTATAATGCGAGCTAATAAAAATGTAAAAACGGATTATTATAGATTGGTTTTACGTACAGAATCCAATAGCGTAGTTAGTTTTTATTTTAGGGGGAGTTATTGAGCTACAGACCAACTTGTATTTTTTTAAAATAGAAATAAAAGCAGTAATATCACACCCTTTCAGGCTTTTCAAATATATATAATACTTAATATCTATTTTAAATAATATAAATATTTTAGTTTGTTTTATCCTAGAATTAACAAGACGATTTATTTTCTATTTTACCATATATATATATATATATATATATATATATATATATATATATATATATATATATGTATGTGTGAGAGCTCTCAGTGTTTTTACATTTTTATTCCCGTTTTTACTTCCCTCATAAAAGGGAAGTATTGTAATTGTGAAAAAATCACACTCCGAGATTTGTTCAGATCTTCTGTCGGTCTGTCTCTTAGCGGCATAGCTAAAAGCTACTTACCCCATTGTCTTCAAATCATATGGGGACGACCTGGTAACATTTTGGTAAAAATCCAATATGGCAAAACAAAATGGCGGCCTAGTGTAGTGTTAAAAAAATTTTTACTAAAAAGTGCTTATCCAATTTATCTCAAATGTTGGACAAAAATCAAGTATTATGTAGGAATCAACTAATAAAACTTTGGTATGAATCCAAGACGGCGGAACAAAATGGCGGTTTAAGAAATTATTTAAAGATTCAGTTTGAAAAAAAACTGATTTTAAATTGTATGCCATAACTAATTGTAGTGTAGAGATGAACTAGTAAAAGTGTGGTACTCATTAAAGATGGCGGAACAAAATGGAGACCAAATAAAATTTTTGTAATCTGAAAAAACCACCCTCTCACGTTTTACATATCTTCGCGCTTTGGGGTCTCTAGATGCCAAAAAATATGCTTTATCAAGTCCGTCGGTTTGTCTGTCTGTCCGTCAGTTCACGGCATAAATTAATTAATGCTCATATAGGGATGACATATGAAACAAAGACGAACAAGATGGCGGCGTAGTGAAACGTTAACAAAAAACTACTTACTCAACTGATTTCAAATTATGTACCATAACGATAGTATAGAGATGAACTAGTAAAATTGTGGTATTAATTCTAGATAGCGGAACAAAATGGAAGCCAAATAAAAGCTTTGTAAACTGAAAAAATCACCCTGTCAGGTTTTACATATCTTCGCGTTTTAGCGTCTCTAGATGCCAAAAAATGTTTTATAAATTTCGTAGGTCCGTCTGTCGGTGTGTCTGTCTGCCAGTTCGCGGTATAGCTTACAAACTACTTATCAGATTGAATTCAAATTTTAGATAAAAATGACGGGTCATATACGGATGGCCCGGTAATATTTTGCTAAAAATCCAATATGCCGGAACAAGATGGCGGCCTAGTGCACCATTAAAAAATTATTACTAAAAAAAACTATCTATCAAATTTACCTCAAATTTTGCACAAAAATAAAGTGTTACCATAAGAATGAACTTGTTACATTTTGGTATGAATATAAGATAGCAAAACAAAATGGCGGCTTAATAAAATATTTAAAAAAACCAGTCTGAAAAAACTACTTTTTAAATTAATTTCAAATCTTGTGCAAGCATTAAGTGTGGTATAGAGATTAGCTGGTAAAGTTGTGTTACGAATTCAAGGTAGCTGAACAAAATGGCATGTTAAAAAATTTATTGACTGTAAATTTTGAAGAAAAATTAGATATGATATATAAGGATAAACTGGTGCAAGTTTAACATGGTGTAACAAAATTGCGATGTGTGTCAATCTAAAAACTACTTATTGAATTAATTTTAAATTATGCCCAAAATTAACTATAGCATAGGTAGAAACCGGTAAAATATTGGTACGGATACAATATATTGGAACAAAATGGCATCCAATAAAAATGTTTGATCATCAGTAAGTATATATATATATATATATATATATATATATATATATATATATATATGTTCCTAAATAACTATGTACTAAAATAAATTGGTTTACACTTTGTTATTCCTAATAAAACGAAATATTCATGATGAGGGAAATTCCGAGTAAAGGAAATTTACCGATTTTTTAGATTTAATTTACTTTAATCAGTTTTGTCAACAGAATAATTTTTCTATGACAATAAAGTGTTTTTTGAATTAAATTAATTTCAAATTATAAAAAAAAAATAATATCAATTTTACAAGTTGGCTGTGGTTGTAGGTGAGCAGTGAAAAACAAAAGCTTTTATTGACATCTATTACAGCCTTCATTTTAAACGTATGTCGGAATCTGATTGTTGTGCAGTGCTTTCCGTCATATTTTACTGTTTAAATAATGGCTAATATCAGAATCTACGAAAATTACAAAAAAAGTTTGTTTTATTCAATGTAATGAAAAAGTAAATAAAGCTTCTAAATTATATTTCAAAATAGGCAAAAAAACATTTTGAACACACTCGAAATAATATTAACTTTGCAAGATCGATAATAGGGTCCAATGAGGCCCATTTTTCCAATTCTAGAATCTTTAACCGCCATAACACTCGGGACTGGTTCTAAGAAAACCATCACACCATTTTGAACGGAAACAACGGTATAACAGCGCATGACCTATTTAGGAATTTTTCAAGATGAACCGGAATTACTCGACACCCTACGTTTAAATCAATTAAACATCTGCTTTTAACAAGATGGAGCAACTAGTCACAACTCCCATAGTACTCACCCATTTTTTGGATACAATTTTCCCGAATGTCGGATTGGTATTCATGGGCCGATAAAATGGCCAGCACGATCACCAGATCTTTCTGTATTAGATTTTTTTATGGTTTTATTGGCCATCATTCTTTGTAAAGCTACAGATTTGACATTTCAGTTTTTGCAACTCCCATATATTCACCTTTTTTGGATAATAGTTTTCCCGAAAGATGGATGGCACTCATGTACCGATAAGACGACCAGCATGATCACCAGATCTTTCTGTATTAGATTTTTTGCAAAATAAGATTTACAAGACTCGCCATTGTTTTTCGCAAAAATACATATTTGAATGTATTAAAAAGAATTACAAAATTGTGCGAATATGCCACTGAAGAAAACGGCAATCATTTTGAATAGTTTCTACAGTTTAAATAAAGTGATTTTGTTAAATATTTAGTATTATAACCACAGCCAACTTGTAAAAATGTTATTTTGTTAATTATTCCAAATTGCGGGCTTATAATAAAATAAATATTAAGTGTTATATATGATAGATAGAATGATTTTAGCTGCTTTAAAATATACAAGCTTTAACTCAATGTTTGAGATCCCTAAAAAATAAATACGCCATTGCATTCCACATAAAAACTCTCCATTGCATTCCACATAAAAACTCTCCATAACAATCCGTTTTTTGCTTTTTCATTAGCTTGTATTATAATCAAGATCACTTAATATACAGGGTGTTACAGAATGTTGTGAGAAAAATTTAAGGTCAGATTCTATTCTATATTCCGTCTTTAATAGTTTATTTCACATTTATCGAAAACCCGTTTTGAGATATTGAGATGAGTTTTGGTACGCGCAAATGTATCATTATTAAAGATTATATTCACATGTGAAATGGCTTCCCTGGGCTTCAATACATGCTCTAAATCGCATTCGCATATTTCTTCGGACCCTTCGGAATATATCACAAGCACTGGTAACGCGTATCACTAATGTGGCTTCATTCACTATGGAAGTGGAATACAACAGTTGCTTTAGTTGCCCCAAAAGGTAGAAATTGCAGGGATTTAAGTCAGGTGATCTGGGTGGCCAAGAAATATCCCCGCCCCAACCAAATTAATTTCCTTGGCATGTAACGTTTAAATAATCTCTTATAATGCGACTGCATGTCTGCCAATTCCTCAAACGAATAATTTGCACTAGAACGTACTTATTTTGTAGAGAACTTATTAAAAATTAACTGAAACAAACACCACAAATTCGAATAGCTAGGTACTTTATGTAATTCTCTTTTGTTTTGGTTTGACAAGAATGCCAACTAGATTAATATGTCTTAATTACGATTCCAAAAACAGCTTATTGTACTGATTCATTTCGAAAATAATGAGTCAGAACGAAAAAGTCCAAGAGGCACTTTTTAAACAGAATTAATCTGGCTTTAAGAAAGCGACACTAATTTTTGCAAAAAACAGTGGAGTACAGTTTGTTTCGCTAAACATAAAGACTCGCCTGCATGAACGCCATTAATATTAGTACTTCAGAAAGCAATTTTAAGTAAACTGGGAAAAGCGTCACTTTCTTTGATAAAACGAAAGATTTATAACGAGGGAAGTTCCGGCTAAAACCAATTTACCGATTCTTACTTCCCTCGGAAAAGGGGAGTATTGAAATAATGAAAAAAAGACCCTCCGAGATTTTTTTAGATCTTTATTTGTTAAAGAACGTCATTAATTTCTTTAGCTTAAAAAGCATGTTTTAATATCTACCCATTCTGTAATATAGCAATTATTCAAAATTTCCAATATGGGGAACACCTATTTCAAAATTTAAGTATGTTCCCCAAATTTGATTTTCCCAGGAGATACTAGAGTGTCTAAAGAACAATTAAAAAAAGGATTGGCTTTTTATTGGAGACTTTTTATACTTTATCCTACCTTTGAGTCCACATGTACTAGTGACACATTTGTAAAATAAAATACTTTTAAGACTAAGATATCTATTAGGAATTAGGACGAAAATATACTTAATGCTCTAAAGTGCTGTCTTGCGTAACATATTAATATTTATCAAAAACATTGAAATTTTCCTGCATAAAATGTAAATGTGATGGAATTTAACGGCTTACGAAAATATATTAGTATTGAATGTTTACATTATTTTATATAAAATTAATGCATTTGAGAAAGAGGCTTGAGGTATTAAAAGTAATATTATGTTTGCTATTTTTTTTCAAAGAAACTAACTCAGCAAATCAGTTAAAAAACATCGCACGAACCAATTATTGTATAAATCGAAATTTCTTCTTTAACCATTATTGTATAAATCTAAATTTCGACCAAGTCAAAATAAGCCATTGAACGTAAGGTATACTAACGTTTAGTATATTTTTTTATAGAAACATAAACTACAATGAAACTAGAGATTTTGAAAAAGTTGAAAAATTTATAAAAACAGAAACACAAACCATCTGAAATTAATACCTAATACAACTATGTGAATTATGTGGCTTTACTTAAACGAATATTTTTACAAATTAACTTCTTTTGCTGAAACTGATTTTGAAAATAGACACTTAGAAATTACAGCTAGATGAGACAACTTTAAAATTATTTTTGTATCTTGTATTACCAATAACAGATTATACTTCGAATAGACAATGTAAAAGGAACGACCCCTAACTTTGTCGTCCTTCAATATAATTGGGATCCATCAAGAGATTTCCAACGAGCTTAACTCGGGTAACCACCTAATATAGCTAAGTTAAACCCTTTTAAGCAGTTTGTAATGATTTTTTATTACAAAATGAAAAAAATGGTTATAAGTATCTTAACTTTTTTACAGATGTCTTTGAGCCCTAATTGTATTGTAATCGGTTTTCGTCGATTTTTGTGAGAAGAGACACATTTTGACTGATACTTTCAATAAGGGTATATCTTCGTCGATTTGTGCCCTGTCCATAGATTATAATATGTATCCGATTTCGACTGTGTCGGACGTTTTTTAAATTCGACAAAAGCTAAATGAATTTGTACATTACATTCTGATCAAAAAGTGATTTCGTTTGCAGATGATCACTCGTGCTACGGCCTTTTCGAAAGCGTGCCTATTTCACAGGTTGCTTTGATATGTGTCAAATTTTGATGTTATGTCACTGATGATCTTTGTAAATAGTGTGTATACAAACACATGTATTTATCTATAAACTTAAGAGTCGATAATGAGTTAAAAAACAATGGGAAACACTATACATATAAAGTAAAAAGGATGTCTGTGGTTTATATAATTGATGTGAAAAAATAAGGGACAACCATTTCAATTCTGTGGTAGGTACTGTATTACTGATGATGACCTTTGTAAATAGTTTCTATACACATGTACTTACCTGTAAATTTACATTCGATAAAGAGTTTAAAAATAATGGCAGTCACTATACATAAAAAGTAAGACAGATATACTTCGTTCACATAAGGGATGCGATTGATGTGACGAAAGAAGGAACAAACATTTCACTTACTTTCATGGTACAGTACTATTGATAATGACCTTTGTAAATAGTTTGTATACATACATGTACTTATCTATAAACATAGATTCGTTAGAGTTTAAATATAATGGGATACACTATACATATAAAGCAATATGGCTGTGCTTGGTTCATATAAGGGATGCGATTGATGTGACGAACGAAGGAATAGAGATAAAAACGATTGGAATTCAAAAAGAATCTCCTTATGCTTATTTAAGTTATATTAAGTTTCAACAGGCTCAGGATCTTCACCTAAAATTCACAGAATTGTCTTCTCATCTTCTCAAAGAATTAGAATGGTATTTATTATCCTCGGTATTGAAATGACTAACTAATTATAAGGCAAGTTATTACTTACAACAAGTATTTAAATTTTTGTACAGACAGCTACAATTAGGGCAACAGGTGATTCTCGATTATACTCAAACCGTAATCTTTTATTTTAAAAACCAAATCATTAACACATTTACCTAGATTCGCAATAGCAGATAATGATATATCGGCCTATAAATCTCAATTTTATTTAAAATAATTTTCTAGGGTGTTCCCCAATGATTTAGTATATAAAAGAAATTTTTATTAATTCAGGATTTTTTTTATCTAAATGGGAGATATAAAATGAGTTACTTTTAATTATTATAAGGTTCTATGACAACATTATTTTCTGTTACTTTGATTCCAAAGTCCTATGTTGCTTTGATATCAAAATATTCTCCACTATAACATGCAACCTTTTGGAATATTCATTGTTATAACTTACAAACCTCCAGGTACCTCATAGAACTTAGTATATAATAAAGTAATATGAATGTGCTTGGTTCATATAAGGGATGAGATTGATGTAACGAACGAAGGAACAAACATTTCAATTCCTTTATGACACTGTATTAAATAGTAACTGCATAAAAGAGGATTTCTTCTATATTTGGGCCATTAATTAGAAAAACAGAACCTTGGATAGAGATAAAAACGATTGGAATTCAAGAAGAACCTCCTTATGCTCATTTAAGTTAAGTTTCGACAGGCTCACGATCTTGACTTAAAATTCACAGAATTGTCTCTTATCAAAGAATTAGAATGGTATTTATTATTTTCTATTCTAGAATTTTAACGCGCAATGTTGCCACGTGTGTTGAAGAAGCCAGCAGACGAGAGTAGCGACCGCAGACTTTTGCGAAAGATAATTTGCGGCTATCCCCCGATGTAGATTTTTTTCTACGGCAGCTATATTAACCTTTTGTATTAACCCGCTGGTCTTTTTCCGATAGTTTACGATGTGTTTAGTAAGAAGAAATTATTTAGCTCCTTTTTGATTACCTAATTTCAAAAAGTGACAATTACTTCTTCACTTGTTTTAAAAATGTACAGGGTGAGGCATTATATGTTGTCACCTACCTACAGGGTTTATTAACGAAGATAGAGAAACAGTGTAAATATAAAAGCTTTAGGGTTTGATTAAAACCGCCAGAATCCGATATGAAAAAAACAAACGACTATGACATGCCTGTCTATAGGCTCTAAAAAATATAACGAAATACGTTTTTTTAATGTGTAAGTGTGTATTTTTACAATTTTTATGAATTTTCTTTTTTTCCTAATTTCAAAAATATATAGTTTGACTACTTTGGCGAAACCCGTTTTTCAATTAGTTTGGTTTAACTGTAACAAGTTTTGCATTATATTATAATATTACATTAGACTTATATGGCAAGTAATGTTGCAGTTAAACTAAAATAATAAACGCTTTGCGCCAATATAATCTTCAACTTCAACAATACTTTACTGTCAGAAAAAATATAAATTTTCATTGACAAAGCATGCTATACTACATACTACATAGTTAATCAAACAATTAAAATAATATATATATATTTTTTTTAGTTGTGACCCAAAAATATATATATATATATATATATATATATATATATATATATATATGTTCTATATATAAATTTAGTATCCCGCTGACATGCAGGACGCTGAATGTTGTGCCGATTCTTAAACACAAGTGATGCAGTTTCAAGAATAAACAAAGATCTGAGCTTCATAATTTTTTGAGCAATGAAGTGAGGCCTGCAAGATTCTACTCGGCCTGCGCCAGCGAGGGACCTAACAGCTCTCTTCTGCAGCATAAATAGTGTGTTTTGGAGATATTGTCTAAATACTCCCCAAAAAGGTATACCATACCTGAAGTGAGATTCAAACAGTGCAAAATAGACTGCCCGCGCCACCGTCTCAACTCATCTCTCGCAGTCCTAACCGCATAGCACCCTGATGAAAGTGTCTTGCCCAATCCCACAATGTGATCCTCAAAATGCAGGTCATTGTCGACATATAAACCCAGAAACTTTATGACAGTTCTTGCATGTAGCGGATTGCCTGCAAACTCCCAAGTCTTCTATGTCATATCTAAACCCTACAATACTAGTTTTTTCTACGTTAAAGACGATTTGAATTACACCACTTCTTAATTTCGAATATTTTTTATATTATAAGTATATTTTTGAAATCAGTAAAGAATTTCAAAAAAATAATCAATTTACAGGGTATTCCATTTAAAAAAACGTATTTCTTACCCTACACTTTTTGTATTTATACTTTTTCTCTATCTATGTTAATAAATAACCCTGTAGGTGGGTTTCATAATATAATAACTCACCCCTTACATACAAGTATCCCAAAAAGCAAAAATGTTCACCTTCCTGTTAGTAGGTAATTTTTAATTTTGATTAAAATAATATTTAGCGTTGTTTCTTTGATTTAGTTATTCAGGTTTTTGTAGGAATAAGTTTGTTTTCTGTTAAAACGAATGCTTATTCCTAGAAGCTTTATTTTAAGCTAACCTGTATCAAATTTCAACCCCAAAGATTAACAGCGAAATTCAATATTCCTCTTTTAACTAAAAGATCTCTTCTAATATTTAGTGATTGGAAACGCTGCGTCTCATTCTCGTTCGCGAGTCGAGGATTATCGCACGAAATAATATAGTTTCGACGAGCACTGGTCTCCGGACCAATTCAAGGCATCCCATTTAAATGAGTTATTTATTGCGTATGCTATAATGGATCTTTGCTAATTATAAAACAAGTTATTACCTTCAACAAGCATTTAAATTTTTGTACACAAGACAGCTACAATTAGGGCATCAGGTGATTCTCGATTAAAGTTCTGGGAATCGGTATAAGGACTGTGCAGAAAATTGTGCATGAAAAAAAGCATAATTTACTACCGAAGAAGAATTAGAAATGTACACGAAAAAAGCCAAATACAGAAGACCAAAGTGACAATGTAAACATGGATGTTCGTAATGCAATTTACGATTTGTACACATCAAAAACTAATATAACCCTTCAAGTTTTAAAAGAAGCTTTAAAAAATCGAGGCATATTGGAAATTGGACTAAAATCTTTGTCAAAATTAATAAAAATGTTGGATTTTCGATATAAAAAGGACTGTAAGATTTTTATGCGAGTTGCCCCATATAGCAAGTCAGCGTATCCAGTTTTTAAAGAAATACACGGAAAATGTTAATTCAAAATTTAGAAAACTCGTATTTTTAGACGAGGCTTGGATATTTTCTAATGGAAGTGGTTCGAAATATTGGCAGGAAGAGTCTGTAAAAAGTGTCAAGAGAAAAAAGGGATGTGGGACGGGAAAACGGTTCATCATTTTGCATGCAGGTTCTTCAACAGGATTTCTCCCAGGTACAAGTTTACTATTTTCTTCAACATCCAAAAGTATGAACTACTATGATAATATGAACTGTGAACTGTTTGAAAAGTGGTTAAAAGAACAACTGATTCCAAATTTAGATCCTCCATCTTTAATCATTCTGGACAATGAATCTTATCATTCAAAAATCTTAAATAAACAACCTACTTCACCCTGGAAGAAAAGTGATATTTATGAATGGCTAATACAACAAAAACAAAATCGTTTACCCAATATGCTGAATCTAGAACTTCTTTTAATGGCAAAGTCTATTAAAAAACCAACAATATATGCCGTAGATGAAATATTACGGGAAAATGGACACGAGGTTTTACGACTGCCGCTATACCATTGCCAATTTAACGCAATAGAATTAATATGGGCTGGGGCAAAATCATATTACGAAAAACACGTGAACGATGGTCTTACATCAGATGAAGTGCAAATTGTTTGGCAAGATTCATTAAATTATATTACGCCGGAGTACTGGAAGAAATCTGTGGAACATACGGAGAAATTAATATGGAATTGGTGGAATCGAGAACGAGTTCTAGATGTCGAAATAGCACCAATGATCATTGCGCCATTTGAGACGACTCAGAAGATAAGGACTTTTTAAGTAAAATTTTTGAAGGATTATATTAGTCTTTGACGTGTATAAATCATAAATTGCATTATGAATATTCATTTTTGCGTTGTAACTTAAGTTTTTTGCCTTTGGATTTTTTCGTGTACATTTCTTAATCTTCTTCGGAAGTAAATTATGTTTTTTTTTTCAAGCACAAGTTTCTGTACATTCCTTGTACCGATTCTCAGAGCTTTTGCCACTGGCTCCTAGATATTAGCTAGTGAATTTTAATTTAAAATTTTTTTATTAGATTTGATATCATTCTTTTGCTTACTTTTTTAGTACATTTGTAATTTTGTAGGCAATAAATAAATAATTATAGAATAATTGTTCCAATTTTAAAGCGTATATATATAGCCCGTATTTTTTGCATGCATGGCCCTTAATTTTAGACTGAAATTTGAAGAAATCAAATAGTAGTTTTTTAGCTATGCCGCGAAAAGACAGACTGACGGACAGACATACCTACAGACAGACGGCATTGAGAAAACATGTTTTCCGGCATCTAGGAACCCTTAAACGTAAAGATCTGAAAAAATCTCACGAGGGAAGTAATAACTAATTATCTTGTGTTTTTAACAAAATATAATATTTTTGCAAAATAAAAATCACAATACAAAAAAAACCAGTTTTCTTTGCACAGGGGTCCTTATGGAGGGGCTCATAATTTTTGATGATTGATAAAAAAATCTCACTTTCATTAAGTGGCTGTATAAACAGAACTTATCCTGAGTGTTCCACTGATTCGAACCGCCTTCTGACTTCATTAAGGCGCTTGCCATTTAGTGTATTTTTGTTTTTGCCAACCAAAAAATTTTAACAACATACATATTTAGCGAATTTTCTTATTTAGTCCCCCGGCATTTAATATATAAAATAATATTAAGTGTAATAGTAATAATATTGCGTAATATAATAAAAAAAAACTATTTTCTTTCTCCCTGTATATTTATAAATAGCCCATCGAGATTTAGTAGCTCGATAAAAGAATCACACAACATTTTGGTATTCACTGTGTTTTCTGATTTGATTCATAATGTTGGTGACCTTTGGATCCGCACGATAACAAAAAATCAAAATGTATGAGATGAAGAGGAGTAACGCAAGAGGCCCTAGGCCAAAATTTCCTGATGACCTTCTTCTGGTGATACGTGTACTCTGTTCTAAATATGATTGTTTTACCACACTCAACTTTGACATCGCTCACTGTCGTGTAAGCCTAAGGGGGAAACCAGGTGTGATTTTGATATTAGATTATTATCCAGCATCATTTAAAAAATTATGTACAGTTGGCGATAGATACATCCCTACAGTGTCAATTTAGTCTAACCCCATTTTATAAAAATGAAATAAAAAAATCCTAAAAATTCCCTTTCCCCGGAACTTCCCTCGTTATGATTTTTTTCCATTTGTTAGGAGTAGTGAAGTGTGACCCAATTTAGTTCAGTACATAGCCACAGTATATATGTGTTACATAAACTGTCTCTTCATTTTTATTGGGCTCCATTTTGATCCATCATATGGGATTCCTACCAATATGTTTACCATTTCCTTTCTACCTATGCCACACTTGACTTTTGGGCATAATTTATAGTCAATTGAACAAGATTTTTTTACGATGATTTTTTAAAAATTTTATATGGCCTCCTCTTTGTTTCGTCATCTTAAATTGAAAATCATATTATCAATCTTTACCTACTCCGTTAGTCCGCAGATACTCCAGATATTAAGTTCCTAAATGGTTTTCATTAACGATCCTTTTATTGTTATGTTAGAGTGATGAATTATTTGGGATTATGATTCAATAGAAAAAAACAAAAGTTTTTTGTTAAATTGTCGACGTTTCCTCAATTTATTGTTGCATCCTCAGGACATATAGATTTTATATCCTGCATGAAACCCATATTAGTCTTTACATACTCCGTTGGTGCGCAGATATTCCCTAACCCCAAATAATACACCACTCTAAGATAACAACAAAAAGATCGTGAACGAAAACCATTTACAAACATAATATCTGATATACAACTGCGAACCAACGGAGCAATAATAGTGTATAGTGGTTTCATGCAGGATATAAAATTTATTTGACCCGAAGATGCAACAATAAAATTGCGAAACATCGGAATTTAAAGACTTTTGCTTTTTTACTGGATCCTAACCTCAAATAATACACCACTCTAACATAAAAACAAGAGGATCGTTAAGAAACATAATATCTGGGAAATATCTGCGGACCAACGTAATAGGTAAAGACTGAAAATATGGGTTTCATGCAGGGTATAGAATCTATATATCTATCCTGAGGATGCAAAACGATAAAGTTGCGAAACGTCGACAAATTATAGAAACTATTTTTACCAAAATATTACCACGTCATTCCTATATGACCCTTAATTTTTGGTCAAAATTTGAAGTCAATCGGATAAGTAGTATTTAGGCTTGTCGCGAACTGACAGACAGAACGACAGACGGACTGACCAAATTAATACAACATGTTTTTTGGCATCTAGGGACGCTAAAAACTGAAGATTTCTAAATCCTGATAGAATCATTTTTTTCACGATTACAAAAATTTACATTTGGCCGCAATTTTGTTCGGCCATCTTGAATTAGTAACACAGTTATACTAGTTGAGCCCCATACCCCAATTAGTTATGGCACATATTTTGAAATCAATTCATTAAGTAGTTTTTTCAGGCTGAATTTTTAAATATTTTATTATACCGCCATTTTGTTTCGCCATCTTGGATTCGTCCCAAAATTTTACCCGTTGCTTCCAACATAATACTTGATGCTTATACAAAATTTTAAATAAATTGGATAAGTAGTTTTTTCATAATATTTTTTTTAAATTTCACTAGGCCGCCATTTTGTTTCGGCATATTGAAATCAAACCATTAAGCAGTTTTTTCAGGCTGAATTTTTAAATATTTTATTAAGCCGTCATTTTGTTCCGCCATAATACTTGAAGTTCTTGCAAAATTTGAGATAAATTGAATAAGTAGATCTTATGTTTCGACATATTGGATTTTCACCAAAATTACCCGGTCATCCCCATACGACCCTTAATTGTACCTATCCCTCGGACAGACAGCCGACAGAATTGAGAAAACATGTTTTTCGGAATCTAGGGTCCCTGAAACGTGAAGATTTGAAAAAATCTGGGAGGGTGATTTCTTCACGATTACAATAATACTTCCCTTTTACGAGGGAAGTAAAAACTTTAAATATCACATTGGGGAAATTTTAGTACTTTTTTACATTTAGTTTTACTGAAAGAGATTTATTTGGCAATATATTCTTTTATATACGTTAAGTAGGCGAAAACTAATAACACGTATCGTGTATGTATTTTATTTAACAACAACTTTTTTTATCGTAATAAACAAAACTCTTGTTTGTTGTAATATTCTTTCTAAACGATTTTTTGCTGTTCAACATTGCAAACTATCTCAATAATAATGATTGCCCGTTTATTTTTAGACCCCTTTAGGAACACGTAATCGGAATATGATCTATATTAGATCTACAATTATATCCAGAAGGATATAAAAGTCTAATAATATACCCCAGTTACTTTTGCGGCAACTTTTTAATGTCTAGTTTTATCTGCTTAGCTATCTACTTCATTTTGTATAATATAATAATAATTATAGATAAGAGTCTGTAAGCATTAAATACGTTGGAACAGTAGCAACAATTATTCATTAAGAATTTTGTTTTGCGAAGAAAAATAAAACCGCAAATGTACAAAACCGGATACCATTAATCTGGTTGCTATTCCAGGAGTGCCTTGGATCAAATGTAAATATTACGTCACTACTTGTACCAATATATACTGACATTAGATTCGGAAACCTCCTTTGATAGGATTATAGCGATCTTCTGCATTTCAAAGTACCATTATTATTTTCGAATTACAATTGAAAATAGTAACTCTGGCATCGTCTCTTTTCAATGATATTTGATACGACAGTGCGAAAATAAAACAAAATTAGATTATCTAATTTTGCTTTATAATAAATGGCGCTTACATAAAATGCTCCAAAAACAGCTTTGTTTTACACTCCGGCACATGATACGTAGATACAAAGTAAGCAGTTCTTCGAAGCAATTTTCAAGACTCAAAAAATCGAGCTTTCGGAGTTTAAAAAGTTTTTAAAAAATTAATTTTTGAATTTTTTTCAAAATAAAGCTCAATGATTAATAAGTATTATCGTGCTCCCCTTTCGTACCAACATTTTACCAGTTTCTCCCTTCATCACACTAGACTTTTGTAAAACTTTTTAAAAAACTAATGAATAAGTAGTTTTTTACAGCGATTAAAAAATTTATATATTTGGCCTCCATTTTGTTGGGCCAACTGGAAGTTTGTTACGGTCCGTCGTCATATGACTCTTAATTTTCGCTGTGCCTTGAACAGCTATACAGAGCGACAGAAAATAAAAAAACAGTAAATTTCCTTGACCCGGAACTTCCCTCGTTATGTTTTTTTCCATTTGTTAGGAATAGTGAAGTATGACTCAATTTAGTTCAGTACATAGTCACAGTATATATGTGTTACATATATTGTCTTTTCATTTTGATTGGGCACCATTTTGTATCATCATATTAGATTCATACTAATATTTCACAATTTTCTTTCTACCTATGCCACATTTGTCTTATAGGCAAAATCTAAAATAAGTTGAATTGTAGTTTTTACATTGATACATAACGCTATTTTGCTACGTCATGTTAAATTCGTACCAGTTCATCCCATTTTCGTCAATGAACAAGATTTTTTTACGTTGGTTTTCTAAAAGTTTGATTTGGCCGACATTTTGTTGCTCCATCCTAAATTGACACCCATATTATCAGTCTTTATAATATACCACTCTAGCATAGTAATAAGAAGATCGCTAACGAAAACCATTTAGAAACATAATATCTGTGAAATATCTGCGAATAACGGAGTAGGTAAAGACTGATAATATAGGTTTTATGCAAGATATAGAATCTACACATGTGTCCTGGGGATGCAACAGTAAAGTTGCGAAACGTCGACAATTTAAAATAGTTTTTTGTTTTTTTACTGGATCCTAACCCGAAATAATACACTACTCTAACATAACAACAAGAGAATCGTTAACGAAAACCAATTAGAAACTTAATACCTGGGAAATATCTGCGGATCAACGGAGTAGGTAAAGACTGGTAATATGGGTTTCATGCGGGTTATGAAAACTATGTGTCCTGATTACTATGTTAGAGTGGCGTATTATTTGGAGTTAGGTGCAGTAAAAAAAACGAAAGGCTTTTTTTAAAATTGTCGACGTCGCAACTTTATTGTTGCATCCTCAGGACACACATTTTATTTGCATGAAACCCATATTATCACAGTCTTTATCTACTACGTTGTTCCGCAAATATTTTAAATAATACATTACTCTACCAAGAAGAGTGTTAACGAAGTCCATTTAGAAACTTAATATCTGGGAATTGAGGTATAGGGGTCAAAAGGTCAATTAGCTATTGCACACAGTTTGAAATCAATACATTAAATGGTTTTTCAATATTTTATTAAGCCGCCATCCAGGATTCGTACCAAAATATTACCAGGTCAGCCCCATATGACCCTTAATTTTTGATAAAAATTTGAAGTCAATCGGGTAAGTAGTCTTTAATCTATGCCGCGCAAAATACTGACGGACAGGACAGACAGACCGACAGGCCAACAGACTTAATTTTTGATAAAACATATTTTTTTGGCATCTAGAGACGTGTAAAACCTGAGAGGACAATTTTTTCGTGATTACAAACATTTTATTTGGCCGCCATTTTGTTCGGCCATCTAGAATTAGTACCACAACTTTACTAGTTGATCCTTATACCATAATTTGAAATCAAACCATTAAGCAGTTTTTCAGGCTGTATTATTAAATATTTTATTAAGCCGCCATCTTGGATTAGCACCAGTTGATTCCAACATAATACTTGACGTTTTTTAATAATATTTTTATTAACATTTCAATAGGCCGCCATTTTGTTACGCCATGTTGGATTTTTACCAACATTTTTAAAAGTCATCCCCATATGACCCTTAATTTTTTACCAAAATCTGAAATCAATCAGGTAAATAATCGTTAGGCTATGCTAGATCGTATAAAACCTGAGAGGGTGATTTTTCACGATTACAAACACTTTATTTTTTACTAGTTGATTCCTATACCACAATTATTTATGGCACACAATTTAAAATCAAACCATTACGCAGTTTTTTCAGGTTATACTATAATACTCTATGATTTTGCAGAATTTGAGAAAAAGTGAATGAGCAGCTTTTTAATAATAATTTTTTTAACACTTGACTAGGCCGCCATTTTGTTTCGCCATATTGGCTTTTTACCAGAATGTTACTAGGTCATCCCCATATGACCCTTAATTTTTTACCAAAATTTGAAGTCAATCGGGTGAGTAGCCGAATAGACAGGCAGACAGACAGACCGACGGAATCGAGAAAACATTCGTGAAGATCTGAAAAAATCTCGGATAGTGATTTTTTTACGATTACAATATTTCCCTTTTACGAGGGAAATAAAAACATGTTTTATCTTCTGATGTGCCATAGTGACATCATTTTGATCGTCATTTTTTCGGACTAACTAATGGAATAATTATAGTCCTAGGACCGGAATGGCTTCATTATAGTCCTAAAACAACGAATTTAGCAACGAAAGAACGACCGCTTTTTTTTTAACAAAATTGGTACAATATTTGATTCAACTGCCGCCAGTGATATTACCCTCCGCTCACGCCTCATCGGATAATATTCACGGCCAGTCTCATAATGATCGTTATTTCGATGCTTATATCGTGAATAATCATTTTACCATCTAGGAACTCTAAAACCTGGTATGGTAAGTTTTTCGCCGTTACAATATTAAATTTTTCAAAATCTAAAAAATTAAAAAAAAACTGTTTTTTAAAGTACAATAATTCTTTCTGTTACGAGGACTTTATTGATTTTTTTAAATATCTAACCGGCCCAAAAATGTAATTAACCGAAATTCCCACGATTAACGCTTCATAACAATTCTCGAAAATCGGACGGAAAACAGACACATTAAATTCGACAACAAAAACTATCGAAAGGAAGTAGAAATATATAGCTAACTACCACAGCGTTTAAAGTAAATTACCCAGAGTTGTCACGCGACATGAAAGAAATGTCATGAAAATATTTCCAACTCAAAACTCCGACGAAGTCTAGCAAAAAACTCCGTTTCAAAGATCGCTAATACGGCACAATCAGCAACAACAAAAACTTTCCCTGGTATGAGTTTTTTGCCTTTATCAAGGAGAGTGAAATCGGACCTATTTCTTCATATTTAATTTTCAAACATTTTAATAGGCCCCCATTTTGTTTCGCCATATTGAATCTGTATCAATTATCAGTTCTTTCTTGATTTTTAGGAAACATCAAAAAATTAATTGATTCAGTAGTGTTTTACCGCGATTTTCTTAAAACATTATTTGGCCGCCATTTTGTTCGGTCAAGTTGGATATTCAACAAATTATGGTTCCTACCCCATATGATCATAATTTTTGACCAAAATTTGCAGTTAGTAGGTAACTAGTTCCTTAGCTATGCCGCGAACAGAACAACTCCTAAATTCAAAATATTTCTAAAAAAATAATTTATTTATTATAAACGTTAACAATAGACTTTTTATAATCAAAAATTTGTATTTCGGAAGACGATGCGATGGGGCTGTGTAAATTAGAATTCTGAGCCATGACTATATTTGCTTCTTACTTTCCAGGGAATTTTGAGAGAAACAAAGGCAAACATGTCAGTTTTCGCTGTGGTAAATAATGAGCAACATGCGTATCCCTCTGAATAACAATTTTTTTTAGAAAAATCAAAACGCTACAAAGGTTCGTCCCTTTGGATCTTTTATTCTATGCTGAAATCGACGATAGTGGTTGAAAGAAACATTAATATTAGTACATACAAAAAGTACAAAACTTTAAGGAAGGAAGAAGCAACAAAATTTATCCAGAAAGCGCCAAACAAAACATTTTTGATGACAAAGGTGTAGCTGCTGTATTCTAGGGATATATGGAGTATGTTGAAGAGAAGAACTAACTCATCTTACGGTTGATGACAGGATAGGATAGCGGTACAGGTATTCATTATAACATTGAGAGAAACTAAGGCAAACATGTCAAGAGTTTTCACTGTGGTAAATAGCGAGCACAATGTTCTTGGATTTTATCTCAAATAGGCTGTACTACATCCAACCTAAGTTCAATATAAAAGGTTTTTCTTGAGATATAAGGATGGTAAGGTTGAATGTTTAAATATTTTAATAACCCGCCATTTTATTGGCGGGTTAATAAAATATTTATTCGACCCCTGATGTCGTTGAAATTAAAATGGGACCAT
This sequence comes from Kuschelorhynchus macadamiae, assembly GCA_030620095.1. Classification (NCBI taxonomy): domain Eukaryota; kingdom Metazoa; phylum Arthropoda; class Insecta; order Coleoptera; family Curculionidae; genus Kuschelorhynchus; species Kuschelorhynchus macadamiae. The sequence goes on from JAUTXW010002103.1 coordinate 3,125,330, forward strand.
CTGTGTACATTCCTCTATCGTTCAAAGAAAAAATCGCGTAAATCGGGCTTCCGGTTCGGCTGTGTGCCGTGTTATCATTTTTTATTCTCATCTTGAACACCCTGTATATTAATACATCTCTAAAGTAAAAATTGATGGTTTAGAAGAACCACATATACGCTAGATATCCTTAAATAACCCTATTTCCTTAACACTGTGTATATTGGGAACTAATAGAACATTTATTGAACACCCTGTATAATAATAAATCTCAAATATCATAAATTGATGTGCGGTGGTCACCCAGTATATCAAATAACCAATATTCAAAGCTTCAATACTCGTATAAACTTCACATTGTGTAAATATATCCCAAAAAAACACTTATCCCTTATTTTCGACCCCCCGACCCCCCCGGCCAGCATAACATATAGTATAATTATCATTGGTATGACGTTGAAAGTAAAATAGGTCTCAAATGGCATAAAACAACCGAACAGTTCAGCTGTAATCGGCGCGCAAACATTAATAAAATACAAATAATGTAGGGTAGTTCCGCCCCCTTTAGATTTCAAGTTTTGAAAAAAAAAGTACACACCACTAAAATTTAACCCCCTGCCAAAGATTCGTGTTTTTTCACTCAATCACCACTTTTCCTCGTCTTTCCTATCTTGTTGGTGTAATTATCGTTGTCTATACTACAATTAGTTATGGCACACCATTTAAAATCAGTTCATTAAGCAGTTTTTTCACGCTGATTTTTAAAATATTTTATTAAGCCACCATTTTGTTCCGCCATCTTGGAGCTGTACCAAAATTTTACCAATTTATTCCTTCATAATACTTGATTTTTGCGCAAAATTTACGATAAATTGAGTAGTTTTTAGTAATAATCTTTTTAACATTTAGTTTTGCCATATTCGAGTTTTACCGAAATCTTACCAAGTCATCCCCATATGAACCTTAATTTTTCACCAAAATTTGAAGTCAATCGGGCAAGTAGTTTTTTAGCTATGCCGCGAATAGACAGACCGACGGAATTGAGAAAATATGTTCTAAGGACCCTGAAATGTAAAGACCTGAAAAAATCTCGGAGGATGATTTTTTACCGAACACAATACTTCCCTTTTACGGCAGGGAGGTAAAAACATAATGAATTCGACAATAATAATTATCGAAAGGCATTAAAAATATGACTAACGACCACAGTTTAAAGTAAATTAACGGGTGACCCAGGCTCGTCACGCGACACGGAAGAAATGTCATGAAAATATTTTCAACTCAAAACCCCGACGAAGTCTAGCAAAAAGCTCCGCTTCAAGGATCGCTATCAGCGCAACCAGCAACAAAAGCGCGCTTGCCGGCATACACTTCGCGCCATTCGATACGATTGTACGCGAGAAATACGCGCTCTAAACTTTCGCGTCTAACATAATAAAAAACAAACTGTTTTCATGAAAGAAAATGACCACTTTTAGCAAATTTTCTTTTAAAATTGCTAATCCTAAGATCTAAATAATAACGCTACAAATCGAAAAAGCGGGTAAATTTTAAATCGCACCCCCAAAACAAGTCTAACTTTGCCCAAGTGCTATCCGACATGCGGTGCCTGTGTTCCTATTTTTTTTAAATCAACTAATTCTTAAAAACCAGTTACGCTAGTGCGACATATTGTTGAGGTATTGCATTTCAGAGGCTTCCAAAAAATCGACAACAAAAACATATGCTGCAATAAAATTCGTCTGAACAGAAATTAATGACGTTATAATTCGGTGGCGCTTGTAATAACCATTCTTCAATTAAAAACAACTATAATACTTGTGCGGCAATCGTTGTTTTTTTTTTGCGGATTCCCGAAAAGCAGGCGGTTTCTGTGCCAACTGATAAGCCCGTTAGTCATGGCTAAAAGCACATTTAAAACATTTTCATTTAAAACCACTTAATAGTGTTTTGGTGAACGAACGTCGAAGTGTAACGTTTCTGTTAGTTATTTAACCTGAGACTGCAACTATATTTTGCCGTTCAAAACTTTTATTAGTTTTAATTACTGTGTCTATCAAGTGTAGCATGCCATGGAAACTGAAACATTCAAGTGCAAAAAGCAAAGTGTAAAGCATGTCGTATGATAGCTACCTACAAGAAAATATTTCCAACGATACAGATACCGAATATGAAGAGTACAGCGGTTCCATCGCTTGGTTCGTTATTAATATCATTCTTATCACAGTCACTGTGCTCGGCAATCTATTAACAATCAGTGCTATTTTGTGCAGTCGCAAACTCAGCTCAATCATAGCTAACCAATTCGTGTTCAGTCTGGCTGTCAGTGACTTGTTCGTAGGCCTAACGATTCCGTACCATATGGCCTTTTATGTCGTCGACGATTTCGGCTCTGGTAAACTGAATTGTTTACTAAGATTTGTGCTCATTTCTTTCGCATGTTCCAGTTCCATAAGCAATCTGCTAGTTATAGCGGCCGATCGCTATGTAGCAGTAGTATATCCGCTTCACTATAATAGGATAATCACCAGAAAATCTTCCCTCGTTCTGATTATCTTCGGATGGAGCTTGAGCTTCACTGTGGCAGCGATTCCGTTGGTGTGGAACGATTGGAAAGAGGGAGTAAGCTGCGAAATTTTTCAAGTGATACCAAACGACTACATGAACTTTGTAGTTTTCCCCATGTTCGTGCTGATTTGGGTCATGATGCTGCTACTGTACTCCAAAATATGCAGGGAAGCATCGGGTCACGCGAAGAGAATCAGAGTCGCGAACAGTATGCAGAGTATTTTGACCCTGAGAGACTCGAAAAGTTTTCAGGTAAGCATCAGAGGAAATGTTTCAATATGCAACCAATTTTTTTTATTATCTTAATTACTTTTTGAACAAAATAACAATATTTTTGTAGGTTTTAAAAATACAGCAAATATATTTCATTATTAACTTTTAAAATATACAGGAATATTGTTGTTTTTTTTTTAAAGCGTTTAATATAATAAGATAATAATGAATGTGTTATGATTATTCACGATGAATCTTTGTTTTTTATTGTCTTTCTTATGAAGTCGGTGTCCAGTGCAACATATTTTTTTATCAGAAAAATGTTTCAGTCTGCTGTTGTTTAATGTTTTAATGTATCGGCTAATAATTAAAATCCTAATATGACAGATGACAATTTTATGGATTTTATGAAAACAGATTAGATAGGCTTGTAATTATTGGTTATTTTTAGATACGTATTATTTTTAAGTTAATTCTCTTAAAGACGATCTCAAAACGCAAATCGAAACATCAATAGATTAATTATGTTAAAAAAATACACATGTCTCCTATAAAATTCAAAACCATTTTGTTATTTTATTTAAAATCAGGTTTTCAATATTTCAATTCAAAGCAAAAAAATAAAATTATATATATTTCCTTAATAATTAGTGCTTTTAAAAACGTTTAGAATCAACAAGCCGTTTTTGACGATATATATCTAAAATAGTAACAATCGCATTTCAATGGAACTCTGTTCAGGGAGAATTTGGAGGTTAAAAATCCAATTATAAAAAAAAAGAATACTAGTAATTATTTAACATCACTGTAACTCAGTCCACCTATAGTTTACATGCAATTTGCTGTCAATAATATCTTTAACGGGAACGCATATAAGTATATGGTTAAATTGCAATAATGTCATAAATTTTACAGCCTAATCAAATTTGTAACTGGAAACAATAGGTTAATGTTCTCACTAGGAAGCATTGTCGATATTTATACGCGTCTTTAGGTTGAAAACATTATTTTTGCCGCCTAAACGAAAAAATAGAGAGCCGCTGAGCTGACGATAAATCTTGAAAGCAGATGAAAGACGCTACAAGAAAATACAATATAACATTTGGGGAAAATCTTCGGATTCGGTTGACGTGAACGCTGAAAGCATAGTAATTCGCCGGATGAAAAAAGTTATATCAGTTTGTTTTCAAAACAACATAGATTAAAGGAAGAGTATCTAATTGCGAACAATTACAAAATATTTTCAACCTGTAATTTCAATATACAGCTAATTCTACTTAAGAGGATTAACCGACAAAGGAAAAAAACGTCCCGAATAAAAGTTTGTTGTTTTTCTCGTTAAAATTACTAAGTCAGTATTTTTTCATATTTTATTTCTCTCGGTTTTACAGAAGTTTATCTTTTTTTTTTATTGAGAAACCAGATAAAATTTCTTTAAGGTTAAGCAGCAGCAAAATCGAGAATTCAAATTCAGTCCGAATCAAGCGCAACGCTGCAGAGTTTTGACTTTTTAACTTCCCTCGTAAAAGGAAAGTATTGTAATCGTCTAAAAATCACCCTTTGAGATTTTTTCAGATCTTTTGGTTTCTAGATGCCGAAAAACACGTTTTCTCAATTCCCTCGGGTAAGGGACATATGGGGATAACATGGTAACATTTTGGTAAAGATCCAATATGGTAAAACAAAATGGTAGCCTTTTGAAATGTTAAAAAATTATTACTAAAAGACTACTTATCCAATTTACCTAAAATTTTGCACAAAGACGAAATATTATGTAAGAATCAACTGGTAAAATTTTGGTAAGAATCCAAGATGACGGCCTAATAAAATATTTAAAAATTCAACCTGAAAAAACTACTTAATGGACTGATTTCAAATTGTATCTCATAACTAATTGTGGTATAGAGATGAACTAGTAAAACTGTAGAAGTAATTCAAGATGGCGGAACAAAATGAAGGCCAAGTAAAAAAATTGTAATCGTGAAAAAATCACCCCCCTCAGGTTTTAAACATTTTCGGATTTTAGTGTCCCTAGATGCCAAAAAATAGGTTTTATCAATTACGTCGGTCCGTCTGTCGGTATGTCTGTCTGTTTGTCAGTTCACTCATAGGTGAAACATTAAAAAAATTAATTATCCAATTTCCTCAAATTTTGCACAAAAATCAAGTGTTACCTAGAAATCTTGGTATGTACATAAGATAGGAAAACAAAATGACGGTCTAATAAAATTTTAAAAAAATCGGCATGAAAAAACTACTCACTAGATTAATTTTGAAAATGTATGCAAGCATTAAGTGTGATATAGAGGTAAACTGGTTAAAGTTGTGGTACGAATTCAAGATGGCGGAACAAAATGGCGGCCAAATAATTTTTAAACAATCAAGGCAAAAAAATCTTATTCAATTGAATGTGATATAGGTATAAACTGGTACGAATTCAACAAGACGTAACAAAATGGCGGTGTGTCTCAATGTAATACTTATCGAATTTGTTTTAAATTATGGCCAAAAATCAAGGATGGCATAGGTAAAAACTGGTAAAATATTGGTAGGAATCCAATATGATGGAACAAAATGACGTCCAATAAAAATTTTTGAAAAATAGTATATATGTTTTATTAAATGACTATGTACTGAACCAAATTGGGTCACACTTCAATATTCCTAATAAAAGGAAATAATCATAACGAGAAAAGTTCCGGGTAAAGGAAATTTACCTTTTTTTTATCCAAAATATATCAGGCTAAATTAAACCATTTACAGAACATAATACAAAGTAAATAAATCAATTTTCTTCCCAAACTCTAAAATGCTCGATGTTTTTTGCTCTAATATTAATTGCTGAAGCTTTAAATCCCGTTTAAAATAACACAATGCGGTTAACTTGTCGATAAGTTCTAAAATGTGCTATTGGGACTAGGGAAATATACGTCTGAATCCCCAATTCCAAGCACCTGACCTAACAACAATAAAAAACAGCACGTAAAAAAGAAGGAATTACGTAAGGTACCAGAAGTTTTTTAACTACATATTTGTATGTAATCTTTTTAGATATATAAATGAAGGACATTCAAAAATGAGTTGAACTGGTATAAAATAAATTAGATAACAAATATATAGTTAAAAGAAACGTGTTAGATTACGATTTATAGTTCGTTAAACTATAAACAAACGCAGCGAAAAAGAATACTGGGAAATTCCGACTGAACTTAAAACTACATTGTAGTTTGGGAGACTGTCTTAAGCGATATCATTAAAATGTAAACATCTCGTGTTGGCTATTTGGCCTTCACAATTATTAAAAACAAAAGTTATTAACCGTCGTTATTTCCAGGTATAAAAATTATATATTTAATAATTCAGTCTTCACGAGTTCAAGGCCAAGGCAAAATATCTGGCCTGGTAAAGTAAATATAACTGAAAATAACAACTATGATTTGGAAATTTTTTGACTGTAGTTTTAAGAGACCCGTTTAATTACAAATATTTTTACTTTCATAGTAAAAGGTAAGTATTGTAATCATGAACAAACTTTTTTACAGGTTTTTACAGATCCTCACATTTTAGGGTCCCTCCATGCCAAACATGTTTTCTCAATTCCGTCGGTCTGTCTGAAAGCGACATAACTCAAAAACTACTTATCCGATTGAGTTCGAATTTTGCTCAAAAATCAAATGTCATAAGGGGTGAAATGGATACATTTTGGTAAAAATCCAATATGGCGGAACAAAATGGCGGCCTAGGGAAATGGTTACTAAAAACTACTGAAGGGCATAGCTAAAAAACTGCATACCCGATTGACTTCAAATTATGGGGATGACCTGGTAAGATTTTGGTAAATATCCAATATGGCGGAACAAAATGGTGGTCTAATGCAATGTTAAAAAAATTATCAAAAAAAAACTAATTATCCAAATTACCTCAAATATGGCACAAACTGTGACACAGAAATGAACTGGTAACATTTTGGTACGAATCAATGGCAGCCTAATAAAATAGTTAAAAAATCAGCCTGAAAAACTATTTATTAGATAAATTTCACATTTTGTGCAAGCCTTAAGTGTGATAGAGATAAAGTAGTAAAATTGTACGAATTCAAAATGGAGGAACAAAATGGCGACCAAATAAAATTTTCAAAGAATCAACGTTAAAAAAATGTCTTTTCAATTGACTTTTTCACAAAATTAAATATGGTATAGAAAACTGGTACGAATTCAACATAACGAAACAAAATGGCGATCTTAAAAAAATTAGGGTAAAAACTACTTATTTAATGTATTTTAAATGATGTCCAAAAATCAAGTCCGCCATATGTAGAAACTGGTAAAATATTGGTAGGAATTCAATACGGTGTACAAAATTGCGCCCAATAAAAATATTTGGAAAGACAGTATATGTACATATGTATGTATTACTATGTCGGAACTGAATTGCATCACACTTTACTATTCCTAAGAAAAGAGGATTCGTAACGAGGGAAGGTCCGAGTAAAAGAAATTTATCAATTTTACTTCCCTCATAAAAGTGGAAAAAAATCACCTTTTGTGATTTTTTCAGATCTTCACGAAAAAAATGTTTTGTCGATTCCGTCGGTCTGTCTGTTCGCGGCATAGCTAAAAAACTACTTATCCGATTGACTTCAAATTTTGGTAAAAAATTACGGATCATATAGGGTTGACCTGGTAACATTTTGGTAAAAATTCATTTGGGCAAAGCAAAATGGCGGCCTAGTGAAATGTTAAAAAAATTATTACTAAGAAAGTACTAAACCAATTTATCTCAAATTTTGCACAAAAATCAAATATTATGTAGGAATCAACCGATAAAATTTTGGTACCAATCTAAGATGGCGGAACAAAATGGCGGTTTAATAAAATATTTAAACATTCAGCCTAAAAAAAATTACTTAATGAACTGATTTCAAATTGTGTGCCATAATTAATTGTAGTATAGAGATAAACTAGTAAAACTGTGGCATTAATTAAAGATGGCGGAACAAAATGGCGACCAAATAAAATTTTTGTAATCTGAAAAAAATCACCCTTTCAGGTTTTACATATCTCCGCGTTTTAGCGTCTCTAGACGTCAAAAAAATATGTTTTATAAATTCCGTAGGTCCGTCTGTCGGTTTGTCTGTCTGTCAGTTCGCAGCAAAGCTTAAAAACTACTCATCAGATTGACTTCAAATTTAGTCAAAAATTAAGGCTGATATAAGGATGACCTGGTAATATTTTGATAAAAATCGAATATGCCGGAACAAGATGGCGGCCTAATGAAACGTTAACTAATTATTACTTAAAAAACTAAATATGTAATTTGCACAAAAATCAAGTATTATGTAGGAACGAACTGGTAAAATTTTAGTTCGAATACAAGTTCGCTGAACAAAATGGCGGCTTAATAAAATATTTAGAAATTCAGCCTGAAAAAACTACTTAATGAACTGATTTCAAATTGTGTGCCATAACTAATTGTAGTATAGAGATGAACTAGTAAAACTGGTACTAAGATGGCGGCCAAATAAAATTGTAATCGGAAAACATCACCCTAGCAGGTTTTACATATCTTCGCGTTTTAGCGTCCCTAGATGCCAAAAAATATGTTATATCAATTCCGTCGGCCCACCTGTCGGTTTGTCTGTCTGTCAATACGCGTCATAGCTTAAAAGCTGAAAATTAAAGCTCATATGGGGTTGACCTGGTAATATTTTGGTAAAAATCCAATATGCCGGAATGAAATGGCGTCCTAGTGAAACGTTAAAAAAATATTACTAAAAAAACTAATTATCCAATTTACCTCAAATTTTGCAAAAAAAATCAAGTGTTACATAAGTATGAACTGGTAACATTTTGTTGTGAATATAACATTGCAAAACAAAATGGCGGCCTAATAAAATATTTCAAAAAATCAGTGTGAAAAAAAAATACTGATATAGATATGATAGATTAATTTCAATTTTTGTGCAAGCATTAGTAGTAGTAGTAGATAGGGGGAGGTCTAGAGACCTGACTGGTAGGCCTATAAGGCCCTTTCAGTCTACCCCAGCTCCTCTCTCAACCACCACCCGCCACCAGGTGTACATCCTTGAATCTGCCTGTCCTTACTATGTAAGTCTGCATATCCTTCCATGCAAGATCCTTAACTTCGTCCCTATGCAAGACCGTAGTGCCGAAAATATCTCGTCGCAGTCTCGCTCGCGCTTCACATCTGCACAGGAAGTGAAGCGGAGTTTCCTCCTCTTCCTGACACTCCGTGCTCAATGCCTAACATAAAGAGGTGTCTCCTCAATCGACAGTGCCCCGTTGCTATTCCTACGATGGAATTTAGAGCTTTCCTGTCTCGGGCTAGTAACCACTCTGTTCGGCCCTTATCGGGCTTCACAATGAAGTCTTTAGCCTGCCTCCCGACCCCGGACTGGTCCCACTCACGTTGAAGCTCATGTTGTGCCCATTCGTCGAGTGCTGTCCTTATCTGCTGCCTAGTGAGGCCTAAAGCTGGTTCTGGTCCTACATACGGGATGTTGGCGCCGAGTCTAGCAAACCCATCTGCCCTCTCGTTGCCCTCAATCCCACAGTGTCCTGGCACCCAAACCAACTTCACTCTTTTACGTCGCGCCAACTGCTCTAGCCTGTCACCGCATTCCTGAACCAAAACTGATCCCGCCATGGGTGAGTCGAGCGCCTTAAGTGCTGCTTGACTGTCTGAGCATATGACAATCTCTTCCTCTGCCCCTTCTATGACTTCCTTCATCGTTATTGCCATTAGAATGGCATATACCTCAGCCTGAAACACCGTTGAAAACTTCCCCAAAGGGAAGCTGGACCCGGTTTGTGTAGCCTCAGTATAAACTCCAGCACCAGAGGATTGCAACTGTGTCATACGTGAACCATCCGTATAGCAAACAATTGCCTCTCTGGTGAACTCCAGCCTGTTTCTCTCCCAGTCCTCTCTTTCGGGGATTGAGATACTATAACCCTTATGCCATCTTAGTCCGCCTGAGGGTCGCGCTACTCTGTAGGTAGATAAAGGGATCTCTCTTTCCAAAATGTGGGGTGCAAGCATTAAGTGTGATATAGAGATAAGCTGGTAAAGTTGTGTTATGAATTCAAGACAGCGGACTGGAATGGCGGCCATATAACATGTTAAAAAATCTAACGAAAAAATATTTTTATTCACTTGATTGTAAATTATACATATAAATCTGACAAATTAAATAGAAAAAAAAATACGCACAACTTATCTGTGATTACATTGATAAGAGGCTAGTAATAAATATGTAGTTTTCTGACACCTATCTAAACTCCTATAGAGATGTGCCAAAAATAGAGACTATCCACGAATATATTTATTTTCGTAATATGACAATTCCGCACAAAGGAGAACGTGTTATTGGAATTGAATGTGTGATTTTTTCCTGTTATATACATATCCTTTTTAAATTAAGTACTTGTAAAAATTTTGGTTTCTGTTAAAAATATTATATTTAACTAATGTCAAATTGGTAGAATATTAATATAAATCATTTGAAATCAATAATACATTGACAATAATAAAAAAAAACAATATTAATGGATTGTCACTTTTATCGGGCGAAAATACGTCCGTTTTCGGGTGATCTCAGTTTTAGCAATTTAGATAAAAGCCCTATTTGTCGTTTGCTGTGATTGATTATAATCTGTCTTGACCTTCCTCAAAGAGCAAAAATATACACATAAAGACGAAGATTAGTGTCCAAAAAAAGTGACAATGTAAGTTTATTTTGTAATAGATTTTGTCATACGGATGGATAGAAAATTAAAAAAAAATTAAATACGAGATAAAAATAAACTAACATTATCTTTCTTTTTAAGGCAAAATGATACATGAACATTTTATTCCAAATTCAACAAATAGGTTAAATCCCAAATATCAGTTAATTATTAACAAAATTAAATTCCCTGATTATGAAAGAAATTTAAGGAATATGCGGAAGTTGTTTCAATCGTTGAATAAGTACTGACTTTATTTCTTTTATAATTACTGTGCAATAAATAAGTAGTAATAATAAACAAATTAGTTTGACGTACTAGCGCGCCTGACCCGTGTCGTTTTAGGTCAGTTTCAGTTATAAGCGGCTTCCAAATATTTGGAATATCGACACTAGGTTTACTGAAAATGCCTTGATTCCTTTCAATGAAAGCAGTTTCTATAAGCTTTCGTTTTCGCCGGTCCTGCTCCTTATGACAAATTTTTGCCTCCGACCTCCTTGTGGGTCGGAGTGTGTAGTATGCTGATAATTTTGTAATTTTGATATTGTGTTACTTATTAATCTTTCAGAGTAACCATTCTGCAATTTATATTTTCAAGTTCTGCTTCAAGGTCCTTCGTATTATTACAAGTTGTTACAGCTCTATTACAAGGTGATCTTATGATGTCCTCTTTGGTTGCTGCAGAAGGGTAAAAAACTAAGGACCTCTCATTTTGTTCGATCTTTTATCTTCAGAGTTTTCCCGAATATTGAATATGTTAACAGCATGATTGTTCGATCTGCCAGCAGAACCGATAAAACAACCATTTTATAGAGGAAACTTCAACCTTTCAGCGCATTTTTTGCCAGTGCTGTATCATTATTTGTTGGCGAGTTATGGCCACGCAAAGACGGATAAGTTTTTGGACCTAAAAAAGATACGATTAGGATCACGCGTTGCTGTTTTAGCTAATATTTTTGATGAAAAGAACACTCGTGGAGTTTTGGGAACCTTGGTGAAAGCTGGCAGTCTGCTAAGCGTTGTCGATTAGTTAAAAAAAATGTTAAAACTTCAAATGTTGCTGTTGTTAGGTGGAATATCGTTTTTGCGGATTTTTAGTTGCTATATGAGTATTTAATACAATAAACACGTGTAGTACTTTATAAATAATGTTCTAGAAATGGAATTAATATTTTAAAGCGATAAAAATATGGTCACTTTTTAAAAATATTGTGCTATCTTTTTCATTTTTACTTCTCCCGTAAAGGGGAGAATTGTAATCGTGAAAAAAATTACCCTGCGGGTGATCTGGGAACGTTTTGCTAAAAATCAAACATAGCGGCCTAGTGAAATGTTAAAAAAAATGTATTACTAAAAAAACTACTTATCTAATTTACCTAAAATTTTGCAGAAAAATCAAGTATCATAAGATAACTGGTAATATTTTAGTGCAAATTGAAAATGGTGAAACAAACTGACGGCTCATTAAAATATTTAAAATTCAGTCTGAATAAACTACCTACCTAACGAATTGATTTCAAATTTTGTGCGTCATAATTAATCATGATATACAGACGAACTGGTAAAATTTTAGTACGAATTCAAGATGGACGAACAAAATGGCAGCCAAATAAAATTGTTAATCGTGAAAAAATCACCAAGTTAGGTTAGGTTAGCTATCTTCTCGTTTTAGGGTCCCTAGATGTGAAAAAATATATAATAATTCGGTGGCGTCGGTCTGTCAGTTCGCGGCATACCTTCAACTGCTCAAACATTAAGGGTCCTATAGTGGTATTATTTTGCTAAAAATCTGGTATCGCGGAACAAGATGGGCGCCCTAGTGAAACGGTAAAAAATTATTACTAAAAAACATTATCCAATTTACCTCAAATTGTGCACAAAAATTAAGTCTTGCATAGTAATGAACTGGTAATTTGGTATGAATCCAAGATAGCAAAACAAAATGGCGACCTAATAAAATATTTAAAAAATCAGCCTGATATAACTACTTATTTGATTAATTTAAAATTTTGTACAAGCCTGAATTGTTATATAGAGATAAAGTCGTAAAGTTGTGGTACGAATTCAAGATGGCAAAACAAAATGTCGGCAATCATGTTAAAAAAATCGACGTAAAAAAATCATCTTATTCAAACGACTTTAAATTTTGCGGAAAAATTAAATGTGATATAAGGATAAACTGGTAGAAATTTGATATGACGGAACAAAATGGCGGTGTGTTAATGTAAACTACTTATCGAATTTATTTTAAATTATACCCAAGAATGAAGTGTGGCATATGTAGAAACTGGTCAAAGATTAGTAGAAACACAATACTGTGCCAATATAAATGTTTGGAAAGACAGTATATAGGTGTTACTAAATGACTATGTAAAGGGTGGTCCACTTAAGATGCTCCTATACTTTATCTCAATAAATCAGACACTTAGAAAAAAAAGTTACATACAAAAAGTATTTGACCCTAATTTAATTTTTTTTATAATATTTTTATGTATACAAGGTGTTCCATTGTACCAGGACACTTTTTTTTTTTTAATAAAATGGTATGAATATTTTTAGAAATTCTAATTCTACGCTTGATTTTGAGTATTTTTTGTCATTACATAGCATACGAAATTTTGAGAAGTTTTTGAGAAAAATTAACTTTTCTAATTTTTTTCGGAAAAACAGGTTTTTGGAAAAATGTGATTTTTTTACACCTGAAGACTAAAATTGTGAATTTTGGTTATGGATCCATGAGAGTGGTTAATATTTAATACTCTGACCTTTCAAGAGCTAAAATCCATTATACAGGGTGATCACAAATGACCATCAAAAAAATGTTTTTGTAACTAAAAAACTTAATTTTGTTAAATGGAACACCCTGTATTTAGCAACTTAATTTAACACCCCTGGATTTTTTTATGGGACAACCTAAAAAACGAGTGTATAAAAATAGGTGTAATACTGTTCAAGATTTAAAAAGGAGAATTAGGCAAGAGGTAGAAAGACTTAATGCAACAGATGGGGGTTATGTCGAAAATGTTTTGTAATAAGTAATTAGTTACTTTCTTTCTTGCATTACTTGTTGATTTAATATTAAATTTAATTATAATGTTAAAAAAAACTTAGAATAGGATATTATTTAGGTTTAGTTAGATTTTTAACAAAAATATCTGAATTATTATAGAAAATTGGTCATAACTTCTAAACTACTAATTTTTGGAATATAAACTATATAAATGGAATGATGCAGAATTAAATCCACACAATAAAAGTGCTAAAAACAGGGTGTTCCATTTAAAAAAATTAAGTTTTTTAGTTACAAAAATTTTCTTTTGATGGCCATTTGTGACCACCCTATTTAATGGATTTTCGCTCATGATAGGTCAGAGTATTAAATATTAACCACTCCCATGGATCCATAACCAAAATTCACAATTTTAGTCTTCAGGTGTGAAAAAATCACATTTTCCAAAAACCTGTTTTTCCGAAAAAAATTAGAAAAGTTAATTTTTCTCAAAAACTACTCAAAATTTCGTATGCTACGTAATGACAAAAAATTCTCAAAATCAAGCGTAGAATTAGAATTTCTAAAAATATTCATTCATACCATTTCATTAAAAAGAAAAAAGTTGGTTACTGTCCTGGCACAATGGAACACCATGTATACATAAAAATATTATAAAAAAAATTAAATTAGGGTCAAATACTTTTTGTATTTAACTTTTTTTCTCAGTTTTTGCAATTTTTTAATTTTTTTTTATTGTGTGATAAACATTAGATGAGTTTAACCCAAAAATAAACACATTAGAAATAGAATATACAGAAAGAAAAAACTTCCGTATTTGGAAAAAAAAATGGATTAAATTCATTGCAGAAAGCAATGATAAACAACTACGTATTTTTTTAAAACGATTATACAGTAATTGGAAACGAAAATAGAACACCATTAAAAAATCAATCTAATGTGTCTATGATGATATATGTAACATTTTTCTAATATTTACATTTTCAGAATCTAAAATAGCGCCAAAACAAACGAATTTAGTTAATGAAAATGCTAACTATAAGGTAGGCGTGAGTTCAGCAAAATTACCGGCGGAAAGTAAAAGGATATCACTGGTACACTCAGTGTATCATATTACCTCACTATTAGCCAGAAATTAAGAGAACGTTTTTAAAATCAAATTTGCATAAAACGTGTATTTTCAGTATGTTTTCTTTAGAAAAGAATGAATTTTGTTTTACGCGTTAACTACTCCCCGATCCAAAAAAGCATAATACCCAGCGAAATCAAAATATCAGATAAGGTTTCTACTATTTTTGAAATTGTATTAAATATGCAAGTGGCAAATGTTTTGTAAACTATTCTATTAATATGAAAAAAGTAAAACAAAAAAAATCAAAACACTTAGCTTACTTTCATAACCGCCAGCGTAGAAAAAAAGTCTGGATTACCCTTAAGGACTTTGTTAAAATTAAATTCTGAACAAAATGTCAATGTGTTTTTCGACGACTTTTTATTGTTTTCAATTATTTGTTTAACAAGACAAGGAAAATTCGTTTAATACTCTACTAAAAATTATTATTTTTATTTTATTAATTAAAAAAAAATGTTTAAGTCATTTTAAGAATATAACTTTTAAATACCTCTTTGAGAGAATCTGAGCTTAAAAAGTGCTTTCAAGTCAGAATAAAACCAGGTTTGCCATTCACAGCTCTCTTTGACATCTAGAAATCACATGCCCTGCTGACTCATGGAAGTGAGGAATACAAACACTAACACGCTTGTCATTATGACATTTTTGAATTCGAGTTATTCAAATTTTAGGAATTAATTTGAGCATAGAGTGTGTCCCAGATTCGCTTCTCTATACAGGGATCTCAGCTCCTATTATACCTACAGCAAAGGTTAAATGGGGAAAGTTTAAAGGAAACTTATTGTATTCGATGTCCGGCTTCAGATTTACTTTCGATCAATTATTTTTGGAAATATCGGGGAAAAACCGAAAATGGCGGATTTCGTTTTTTTGCCAAAATGTGACATTATTCGGACACATTTTTAAGACAAATAAGATGGCGTATACGACACGTCTTCATTGTTTTTTGTTAACCCGCAACCCGCCTCAACTTTCATTTTTCTTATGGCCGCCATATTTGATTTTTCGATTTTTGGAAAGAGCCTATCATCGAAATATTACACTTCGTAAAGTTAGGTTTCAGTTTGTTCTATGGAGGCCATGATTTAAAGTAATGTTAGCTCTTAATGCTTTTCTAAGGAGGCCATGATTTCTCTGTAACAAAATTGGATTTTGACTTTGACGTTAAGTTAAATAGTTAAAAGTATCAAAGCTGTGTTTTAATAAGTAGTAGGTACGCTTTTATCCCAATAAAATCACAAATCTGACACATAAATTGTCAAAACCTATAGAAAATGGCCGGCATTCCGTATTCAAATGAAGAAAAGGTTGACATGTTAGCTCTGTACTTTCAATCAAACAGAAACGGCGACGTTACCTCAGCAAGGTATTTGGAGATGTACCCCGAACGACGGCAGCCTCATAAAACCCAATTCAGGAAAATCGTAGTTCATTTAATTAACCATGGTGCCTTCGAGCAACCTAGAAGCGGATACAATAATAACAATGAAAATCGAGACAGAAACATTTTATAAGCTATCAACGAAAACCCTAGTGCATCGGTAAGAACTGTAGAACAGGAAACTAATGTGCCAAAATCAACAGTACAGAGAGTTTTAAAAAAGAATAAGTACCATCCATACAAACCCATAATAGTACAAGGACTTAAGGAAACTGATTTTCCAAGACGACTACAGTTCTGTGAGTGGTATACTACTATAATATGCAATACCAACAAAATAATTTATTACGGCTATTACTTCCCGCTAACCAAATATGTTTTTCTTTTTCATAATAAAGCTGAATAGGTTTCAACTGTATACAAGTTCATTCATTACGGGATGTTTCGATAATTATTTTTGGAAAGAAAATATCTACTTTTTAATAAAGATAATTTTCCCTTTATAATTTATAGTTTCTAGTACCACCCGGCCAACGGGCAGAGGTACCTAGAGCTTTTGCGAAACCAGGTTGTACCAGCCTTACGAGCTATTCTAAGGGAAGATGAATTAAGAAGAACTTGGTTTCAACAAGACGGATGTCCGGCTCACAATACCATTCAAGTCAGAAACTTCTTAAGAGAGCAGTTTGACGAAAGAATAATTCCTTTAAACGGTCCAATATCTTGGCCTCCTAGATTCCCTGACCTTTCGCCCTTGGATTTCTACCTCTGAGGTCACACGAAGAATGAGATCTATGAATTTGATCCCCCCGTGACCATAGAAATCCTGAGACAAAGAGTTCTAGACACATTTAGAAATATTAACCGAAATACACCTTACCAGGGTTGTACGAAAAACAGTCGCCAATTGTCAAAAATGTCTCGATGCAAATGGACGTCATTTTGCAGATTTGTAAATTAATGTTACCCACTTACAAAGTAGTTAAAGCTCATTTAGATTTTTTAAGTCATTATTTACGTTCATGTTGTATTGAAAATTAAATGCGTTCAATACATTACTTACTTATTAATGTAATCTTGTTGTCACAAGATAAATCATGGCCTTCTTTAAAAACATTGAAACCTAATTTACGAAGTGTGATATTTTGATGTCACTAAAATCTTTAATGCACTTGTGAAATATCACTAGACTGGAAATTTTAGGCTCTTTCCAAAAATCGAAAAATCCAATATGGCGGTCATAAAAAAATGAAACTTGCGGCGGGTTGCGGGTTAACAAAAAACAACGAAGACGTGTCGTATTCGCCATCTTATTTGTCTTAAAAATGTGTCCGAATAATGTCACATTTTGACAGCTGTCAAATTTACCGTTCTGGATATACTGGCGAAAAACGAAATCCGCCATTTTCGGTTTTTCGCCGATATTTCCCATTTAACCTTTGCTGTAGGTATAATAGGAGCCGAGATCCCTATATAGAGAAGCGAATCTGCGACACACTTTATTTTTTATATTTGTTTCATTTTAGATTATCTATTATCGATCAATATTACAACAGTGTATTCCAGATTAATACTGCCAGCGTATTTTTATGTAGTATGTTTACTATTGCAAAAATAAGTAGGTGAATTCATTTAAGAAAGTTTATGTCAAAATAAAAATTACAATCTGCCTACCATATTCGAAAATTTAGCCTTTTTATGATTAAAAATCCATATTTTAATTACATTTTTAGTTTAGCTTCGAAATTGAATATTCGAAACAAATATGAGTTTCATAATAAAATTTCTTTAGAAAACTAAAATATGTGCACATTTATCATGAGCATAGCTTGGAAAAATGATCACTAACATACCCGTACTAATCTTATAAAATAATCAAATGACAAAAATTGGGAAACTCGAGCAAGTTTTCTGTTTTCTCGAATATTAAGGCTAACAAATCAAACAGATTGTTGTAGTTACATGCATCTTCCTATTTTTTTGTTCCAAGGTTGCATACACATTTTACAACATTGACAAGACTGGCGACCTGATCTGACAAGGCGGCTAGTTTATTGCTTATTCAGCTTGACGTTTTCGTTGCGATAGTTGTCAGTTGTTTTTTTCAGAGTATTTCTTTACTTCCTCAAGTGACAGTTTTAAAACATTTGAATAGATTAATAAGGAAGGGAACCAAAATAACCGAAAAATTATTGAAAATAATTACAGACACAACAACATAAACCTAGAGTGTTCTTAAGACAAAGGTTATTTATAAGAATGAAATATTTAAATGAACTGGCGAAGGAAAAAAACAATATATGAAGTAGACGTAGAATTTTAGATAAAATTCAAAAATTTAATAAAGTTGTTTCATATATGAAAAACTATTTAAGTAGGTATAAAATTCATCCTTTATACTAATATTTATATTTAAACTGTTTCTCTATCTCTAACCATTATCACCAAAAGCGAGAACACACTACTGGGATATGTACATTTTCTAAGGTTATTCAAGTATTTGTCATGCTAAAACTTTTTACAAGAATATTATTTTGTACATCATATATTTTTTTCTAATACGATGGGAACTTTTCGAAATGCACCCATCAAGAAAACTTGGTTAAAATTTGAACCAACATCCCTAAACATAAGTTTAAAATTATAATAACATATCTTGAAGGCTGCATTTTATAATAACAAAAAAGTTTCAATTTTGAAAAAAAAAAAGATTAATATATGTAATTAAACGCACATCAATTTTTTATAGTGTGATTATAGAAACTGCAGTAACAGTAAAACATTAAGTTAGAGAGGAGGCTGAAAACATGTTATCAATTTGTCCTAAACTAATTCATTGTTAAGACACATGGTAGTTTAATTTATTTTTAAAATCGCGGTACAAATACCCATGAAACGCTTGGACATATTTTAACGAACCTTGGTACATCTAAGATCCCAAAATATAAAATAAAATGAGGCTCCTTTGAATGGCCTAAATATTGTATTTTTACTTACTGGTTGTTTTAATTTTAAACAAAATTCAAAGTAGTTATTTTGTGTTATAAAATAAAAACGAGTTAAACTCCATCGGAATTCGACGGCAACTCTATTATTACACATGGATATTACAAAATAAAATGTGGCTCGCATATTCCAATACTTGACGAAATGTGGATATTTACAATCTCTTCTTTATCAGCATTATATTTTACTTTTTTTAACAAAGTGTAAGTTATTCTATAAGATTTTATCGAACATTTCTATTTTTAAGATTGCTTTGTCAATGAGACACGTTTCTCTAATGATAATAAAGCTTGTTTTGTTTATATATATATATATATATATATATATATATATATATATATATATATTAGCATTAGGTTAGGGTTTAGGGCATATTTTAACTTTTAAATATTTAAACAGACACATTATAATCCTACAATAACTAACCCAGCACGATAAAACTAAAATCGCAAAATTAATAAAATACAAAACAATAATTAAACCCACGAAACGTCTGATAATGCTATCCAAACAGGATTATTTTACTTCGCGTTAATGTTCCCAACCAACCTCTTCAATGTAAAATCAATAGAAACGATTGAACCCAAATCCAAACAAAGAATATCGTCGAAGAGTCTCCAAGTAGTTGGACTAATAAATGTGGCAGGCACAGTGCAGGGTGTTCGGATTTGGTTGCAAAAGCAGGGTATCCCGCTTATTTTTAAAGATAGAACCTTGCGGTTTTCACGAACCTGAGCTAATTTTTTGTGAAACTCATGAAGCCGTAAACAAAATTTTCATAGCCTTCTTCGTTTATGAGATACAGGGCGAAATACAAAATTTTGCATTTTGGGACCCCCCTCGTATCTCGGTTATCCTTTAACCTAACGCAAATGGAAAAATTGCTGCTTATGCAGTTTTTTACGCTGGATCCAGTGGCGTAGTCATATTTTTCATTTGAGTTGTTATTTTTTAGATATGACCCAAAGTTGTGTTTTTTTAAATGGGACACCCTGTATATTTGTCCAGAAATTGATTTGTCCTTTTAAAAGCTTCTCAAAAATATATAATAGTATGGGTCTATTTTAAAAAACAACAACAAAAATCCTAATTTTTATAATTGTTATCCCAAATTTTGCACTAGGCCATGCAGAAAGATGCCGTTTTCTTTTGTTTTCTTGGAAGCAAATGATATTTCCCAATTTTGTACGCGTATATAAAATATAGCGCTAGTTTTTTGTATTTATTTATTGTGTAAAAATATATTTGTATTATTATGGAAGAAAACCAAACTTTCGAACATTATGAAAAGTACGATATGTTAGCTTGTTTTATATTAAGTAATGAAAATGTTGAACCGGCTTCTGAGATGTATTTTAACAGGTAAATAGTTAATTTTTAGGTATGCTGAAATACTAGTGCTTAATTTTTATTTAGATATCCAGAAAGGAGGCAACCTAATATATCCACTTTTTATCGGATAAAAAAGAATTTACTTAATCACGGATCATTTATCAAACCTCGTACGAAAACATATAATAAAGAAAATCGGGAGGCTGAGGAAATTACGGTTTTGGCTAATGCAGAAGCTTATCCTACAAACTCTTGTAAGGCCAGTGAAAAGAGCATAGGGATTCCAAAAATTAGAGTTCAAGAAATTCTAAAAAAGCACAAATACCACCCATACAAATTTAGGCTCGTGCAGCACTTACAGCCAGGGGATGCAGTGTCGGGTAGTCTTCTGCAATTGGTTTCGAGAAAGATGCGATATGGTTAGAGATTTTGAAAGGAAGGTTATATGGTCAGACGAAGCACATTTCAGTAATTCTGGTATACTTAATAAGCACAATAGGAGATTCTGGTCCCAGGAAAATCAACACCAAATATTTCCCAGAAGACAACAGGGCAGGTTTGGTCTAAATGTGTCCTGCTTCATATTAGGAACACATATAAAATTTTATATATTTGAGGGAAATCTAACAGCCAATCGCTATATAGAAATTTTAGAGGCAGCTATACCTGAATTACTTGACGATGTTCCTCTAGCCCAAATTAACGAAATTTATTTTTAACAGGACGGTGCTCCTGCACACAATTCTGGAATGACGAGATTATTTCTGGACAATAATTTTACCAATCAATGGATCGGAACAAATGGACCTATAAGATGGCCCCTAGGTCCCCAGATTTGTCGATTTTAGATTTCTTTCTATGGGGATATCTGGAAAATAGAATTTACAAAGGCCACTATGATAATGTCCAAGATTTAGGAAATGCAATAAGAGAAAATTTTCGCTATTTACAAAATCATCCCGTTATTTTGCTTAATTCCCTAAAACGAATACGAAAATTGTGCGAAGCATGCATAGAACAAAATGGAAATCAGTTTGAACAGTTCTTTTGATTTCCTTGGTTACTGTAGTTCTTATACGACAGTTGATTTTTGCTGAAAGGCTTGTTACATAATAATTTATTACTGTTTTGTTCTTGTGTTACATAAATCTAGGTTAGGTGGTACTTTTTTGGTGCGAAATTATCAATACATATTTTGATGAATAGATTTAATTACATATTTATTTTGATTTATTGTTAGGATGTAGATATTGTTAACGACTTTAAATAAAAGGCAGCATTGTTTTGCATGGCCTACTGCAAAATTTTCGATGATAATTATAAAAATTAGGATTTTTGTTGTTGTTTATTAAAATAGACCCGTACTATTATATATTTTTGAGAAGCTTTTAAAAGGACAAATCAATTTCTGGACAAATATACAGGGTGTCCCATTTAAAAACACAACTTTGGGGCATATCTAAAAAATAACAACTCAAATGAAAAATATGACTACGCCACTGGATCTAGCGTAAAAAACTGCATAAGCAGCAATTTTTCCCTTTGCGTTAAGTTAAAGAATAACCGAGATAAGAGGGGGGTCCCAAAATGCAAAATTTTCTATTTCGCCCTGTATCTCATAAACGAAGAAGGCTATGAAAATTTTGTTTACGGCTTCATGAGTTTCACAAAAAATTAGCTCAGGTTCGTGAAAACCGCAAGGTTCTATCTTTAAAAATAAGCGAGATACCCTGCTTTTGTAACCAAATCCGGACACCCTGTACAACGCTGCCATCTTATTCATCTTAAGAGTTATTTCCCGAGTTCCCTTTTTACTTCCGTATTGTAATCGCGAAAAAATCACTCTCCGAGATTTTTTCAGATCTTCAATATACCAGAATTAGTTATGGCACACAATCTGAAATCAAACCATTAAGCAGTTTTTTCAAGCTGAATTTTTAAATATTTTATTAAGCCGCCATTTTCTTCCGCCATCTTGGATTCGTACCAAAATGTTACCAATTGATTCCAACATAATACTTGATGTTTTTGAAAAATTTGAGATAAATTGGATGAGTAGTTTTTTTAATAATTTCAGATTGATGATTCAGATCATCCCCTTATGACCTCTTAATTTTTGACCAAAATCAATCGGGTAAGTAGTTTTTAGCTACGCCGCGAACAAACAGACAGACAGACACACCGACGGAATTGAGAAAACATGTTTTTCGTCATCTAGGGACCCAGAAACGTGAAGATCTGAAAAAAATTTCGGAGTTTGATTTTTTCACGATTACAATACTTCGCTTTTACGAGGGAAGTAATAAATACTCAGTTGTAATAACACTTCTGCGGATAGAGGGCTTGAATTAAAAAAAGGAATTATCAAAACTGGTCAAGTAGAAACTGCTGACAAGTATTTTCATCCTTAATATGTTGGAAAAATCAAATCTCAACACGTTCCTATCAAAGCTTCAATACGTTATATCACAATCGGTTTGCAAATCCGTAACAACTGACTGTGTAATTAGTGGAATAACAAAAAAACTTATTTTGTATGTTTTTATGCCGAATAATTATAAAACAGATAATACATTTTGATGGACGTCTGAGTCAAGCATCTTAATTTCAAAAGTTTTCTGAAACCAGTCGTTGCAAAATTTAAATTTCGGAATGAACAAAACACACTTTTTTTAAACTGAAAAATATTCGCGGTATTAAAATACTACCGGGAGTATTTCCATAATAAGTACATTAAAAATAAAATCACGTATTTAAAAAAAATTCGATATGCATGATTACCATACGATAACCTAAGCAATTAAATACTAATTAGGAATCACAATTAAAACATTTACTGTGTGAAAAGTCAGACGTTTTGGTGTTGGTATAGGTCAAAACGAAAAAAATAAATACAATGCGCATCTTATATTGATATATCATAAACTTGCATACCACCTAAATAAATATATTATATGTTTATAATAGCATAAATTTTTTTTTTATTTATTTATTTATTTACACTACCCCACAGGGCAGTAGCCCCTATTATTGGGCAGGATACACAGCAAATATTAAGTTATACAGATAAACAAATATATATCCAGCAATATAAATTATCAAATAGCTAACATATATAGTTAAATAACTAAAACTAAAATAACTTATCAAATATTGAACATACTATATAATTATAAATAACTAGAACTAACAGATTTAATATTTTTATCATTACAATGGAAAATATCCAAATAATCCTTCAAGCGATTGTGAATAGAATACATATTGTGCAGTGGGGAGAATTTTAAAACGTTCGTTCTAGATTTTGGAAGGTAGAATAATGGTGATGACCGAGTTGATCTAGCGGGCACGTGAAAAGTAACTTGAGATAGCAGATTAGGAGCAGACATTTTATTATTTATTAACTTGTACAGAAATATGAGCAGAAAATATTGTCTTCTTTTCTCAAGGGTGTCCCATTTAAATCTTAAAAGTAGACTTTGTCGGGAAATATCAAAAGGTGGGTAAGACCCATCAATTTTAAAACTCAGAAATTTTAAAAATTTATACTGCACGCTTTCTAATTTGTCAATATGCACTTGATAATTAGGGTGCCAAACAGAGGAGGCATACTCTAACCTACTACGAACCAGAGAATAAAAAAGTGAGCACAAGGTTTCAGATGACTTGAACTCCCGGCTAGATCGTATAAGAAATCCTAAAATCCGATAAGACTTGGCAACAATATCCTCGATGTGATGGATAAATGAAAACCTGCTATCAAATATGACTCCCAAGTCTTTAAAATTTTCAACTCGTTTCAGAGCAACACCGTCCATATGATACTCATACTGCATAGGAATTCTACTTCTACTGAATGTTAAAACATTACATTTATTGATGTTAAGGGACAGTTTGTTTTTTTCACACCATTGACCAAGTGTAAGAAGATCAAGACTCAAGTTCCGGCAATCATCAAGACAGTCAATTGTGCGGAATATTTTTAAATCATCAGCATAAAGCAAACAATTATTATTCATACCGTTAACGATGTCATTTATAAAAATGTTAAAAAATAAGGGACCCAGGACAGACCCCTGGGGAACACCCGACGTGGCAACAAAAGTATCTGAAATATGACACCGATACTGCACAAATTGAGACCGACTTAAAAGGTAGCTTTGCAAAAATTTAACCAAGTTTCCCGAAAAGCCAAAACTGGATAATTTAGTAAGTAGGATACCGTGATCAAGACGATCGAACGCTTTAGAAAAATCTGTAAAAATAACGTCAACCTGTGTATTACAATCCAGGCTCTCAGCAATGTATTGAGTAATAGTACAAAGATTTGTTACAGTCGATCTACCAGATACAAAACCATGTTGTTGATCAATTAGAAGAGGAGTAACGTAAAAAGATAACTGGGCGTGAATAACAAATTCAAAGACTTTGCTAAAATTGCATATTATAGCAACAGGTCGATAGTTTTCTATTTTACTCCTATCATCTTTTTTAAAGATTGGATTTTTGATTTTTTCCATACATCTGGAAAAGTGCAGTTTTGCACACATAAATTAAAAATAACTGCTAAAGGTTTGGCAAAAGCACTTGCGCAGTCTCGCACAATAAATGAAGGGATAAGATCAGGCCCAGTGGTAAATTTAACTTTTAGTTTCTTACATGCAGTTTCAGTGGCTTCAGGCGTTATGTTAAACAATGAAATTAAAACATGACTAATGTTTGAATCATATGTGTGCGCATAATCAGTAGATGTTATAAAAGATTCCTTAAACATATTTGCAAATGAGTTAACAATGTCCATAAATGATATGGAAAATAAAATAGGGTCAATGCCGTTGATATTAATTTGTAATAAGATAAATGTTAGTGTTTAATGATGCGTTTAATTATATAAAACCATGATATTCAAAGCGAATATGTAAAAATAACGATCCTAAATCCTCAAAAAGAAAAATGTAACAAGGTCTGACTTAATCCTTTTCGTGTTTTACATTTCTTCTTCAAAGTCCGTTAACAAAAAATGTGCATTCTTGAGTCTTTAGGTGGAAAACAATTATTGCTAGAATATAGCTTTACATATAACGGTTAACACTCTAGTTCAGGGGTGCTCAAACGGTCGATCGCGAGTGCTTTTCGAGTAGATCTCGAGAATTTTAATAAGTAGGTACCTAACTAAACTACAAAAATTTATTACCTAATAAAATAACACTCTACTAGCGGCAAAAGGCGGCTTTATCAAAGGAACGCGCGGTACTTGTCAAAGAAAAGCCGCGTTTTTTATTATCGCCGCTTTTCTAGAAATTTCGGGCGGCGCGTTTGACGGGAACATTCGAGACTTTCGTTCACGCCGATATAAATGTTGCGCCTGTAGGAATTGGAGTCATTCTGAATTGCAACTTGAAGGCAATACTACGTCGATACAAAGTTTATTATTAAATAGTACAAAATGAGTGCAGCGAAGAAATCTAAAACGTATCATTTTAATAACGATTGGGAGGAAGAATTTTTGTTTTGTATGGTGAAGGATAAGTGCATTTGTCTTATTTGTCGTGCGTCAGTTGCAATACCTAAGCGTGGTAACTTAGAGAGGCATCATAAAACAACCGATGGAGCACCAGCAATGACTGGAAACAAAAACGGTTTTGTGGCATTGTGTCGAGCTAATGAAGATTTCACTTCATTTTTTTCAATCCATTGCTTTATACAACAACAAGTTTTGTGTTCAAAAGTTTTAAACACGTTCACCATCCGTGAACGTAGCTTGCAACGGCGGCTCTTTAAGTTGCAGTTGGAAGATAGGGAGTCAGCTGAACACACTGATTTAGTTCTTCACACGGACGTCAGATGGTTGAGTCGCGGAAAATTCCTAGAATGGTTTCAAGAATTATTGCCCGAAATAACAGCTTTTCTAGACGAAAGAGGTAATGACACTCAGATGTTGAAAAACACAAAATGGTTGACTGATTTGGCATTTTTGACTGACAACACAATGCACTTAAACACCATTAACTTGGAGCTTCAAGGTAAACGAAAAACTGTTATTGAGATGATTAGCGCGGTAAACGCATTCAAAAGTAAATTGCCATTTATGATAGATTAACTGAAAAGAAAGGATCTGAAACATTTTCCGTCTTTAAAAGCAAGGATTCCTCAGTTGAATTATGATACGTATGAGGCTGAATTATCAAATATTTTTACAATTCGAAATGCGTTTTTATGATTGTAGTAAATTGGCAAATGTAGCATCATTTATGAGTTATCCTTTTTCATGTAAAAACATTGAGAAATTAGCTACTGAAATAGCAAGTCAGTTTAATATGAACTCATGTTCTGTTGAAAATGAGTTGATGCAGATTATATCAGTTATACATCTCAAAGCTACAGCATCTGATACAAATTTGCGCTGTTTTATATCTGAAGATAAATATCCGAATCTAAGGCAAATCGCCCTTCAACTGACAGCAATGTTTGGGTCAACTTACTTGTGCGAGTCTGCATTTTCTGAAATGAAGATAATTAAGTCAAAATTTCGCAATCGACTAACTGACGATCATATTTCATCGTGCTTGCGATTAGCACTCAGTGGTTACGTACCATCTTATGAAAAGTATGCTGAGGACATGCAGTGCCACGCTTCAACATCCAAAGTCAGTCCTTAGTTAAGTTTAACACCATATGTAACTCTTTTGTTTTGTAACAACCAATAAACTCGCAATTTTGAATAACTATGAGGTTTTTCATTAATATTGTAGAGAAGAACCTAACAAAACCTTGACTAAAATAATGTATATTGTGCGGAAAGCTAAGATCTATATATGCTACGGTACACCCTACCCAGGTAGGTAGGTAGGTAGGTAGGGTGTATGTATCGTGTATGTACGACAACCCTGCATCACACATACTTGCAGCCTCTCAGAGTCGATCGTAAGTAGTCTAAAAATATTGAGGTAGATCGCCAGCAGTTCATGTTTGAGCACCCCTGCTCTAGGTGGAATGTACGTAAAGAGTATAGCTGCAATAGTATAGTCAATGTTTACAGGAGCGAAGCAATGGGTGGGATCCCCACATGGTGAAAGAAAATCGGTAAATTTTCTCGTTATAAATCTTTCCGTTTATTAGGAATGGCGAAATGTGACCCAATCTAGATTGATATATAATCATTAAGTAACACATGTATACTGTCTTTACAAACATTTTTATTGGGCGCCATTTTATTCCATCATATTAGATTCCTACAAATATTTTACCAGTTTCTATATATGCCACACTTGATTTTTGAGTATAATTTAAAATCAATTGGATAAGTAGTTTTTATATTGAGCCATACCGCCATTTTGGTCGGTTGTTGAATTCGTATTAGTTTATCGCTATATAACATTTAATTTTACTGCAAAAAAGACAACTGAATAAAAGGATTTTTTTACATTATTTTTTTTATTTGGTCGCCATTTTGGTTCCCTATTTTATATTCATACCACATCATTACCAGTTTATCTCTATATCAGATTTAATGCTTGCACAAAATTTGAATGTATAAATATTTTATTAAGCCACCATTTTGTTTGGCTTTCTTGGATTCGTACCAAAATTTTACCAGTTGATTTCCGCATAACCCTTAATTTTGGTTTTTGAGGTAAATTGGTAGTAGTTTTTTAATAATAATTTTTTTAACATTTCACTATTCCGCTGTTTTGTTTTGCTATATTGGATTTTTACCAAAATATTACCAGGTCATCCCCATATGACTCTTTTAATTTTTGACCAAAATTTGAAATCAATCGGATAAGTAGTTTTTTAGCTATGCCGCGAAGAGATAGATCAAAAAAATTAAATTTACATCACCCTGGTATAAATAAAAATAATCTAAAATATCTTCCGCGGATTTTCGGAAAAAAAGAAAATTTAAAAAAATTTCAATCTTTTATATAACTCTATAAATAAATTGTGGAAACCAGAATCCACTCATTAAGTCTGGATATAAATAAAGGCCTAGAAGAAAACAGCATATATTATTTAATTTTGAAAAAATCCAGAATAATTTCACAAACAAAAAAAAAATCAATAAAAATACATAAAAAATTCAGATCCGTAGGTAATTTTACCACAGTTGCTCACCCTAGTATTTATTTCAAATGCCTGAAATATGAAAACGAGTTTTGTCTTTGACAGTTTTTTACAAAAGAGATATTTTCTTAGCAAATTCGTATATTCTATAGCTAAATATGACCCTTTTTTTTTCGTTCGATGCGGCGTAAATAGACATACTGTTTTATTGCTCTGGTATGCGTTGCGTGTCCTAAACACAATCGCGGTAAAATAATTGACGCAATTGATGACAAACTAGTTTTTATGACCCTATTCTTCTTATTTTGTTTCTGAGAATAATAAGGGGTATTGTCGTATTTTAGTAATAAAATATATGTAATAATTTAGCTATTGGCATAAACAATAAATATGATAATAGAATATTTACTAGTGTGCCTTAATGAAGACAAATGAGTTAAAATAAATATTTCACTTTTTTAGAAATGTAGGTATTTTCTTTCTTAATCCAAATGGTTTATTTATATTATTATGTAGCGGTTATAATTGGTAAACAATGCAAAGCGCATACTTATAAAACATTAAATCTCGCAAAAAATGCCATTTATTACAATCTATATATGCCTATAATTATTCGGTAATAACTTTATATAAATCCTATAAACTCTAATTTATTTCTTTTGTTTTGTAGTTTTTAATTTATAAAATATTATAATTATTTATCTTTCATGACATTATTTACATAGTACGAAAAATAAATTAAGCCCTTTATTATTTTCCTTCATAAAAAGGAGGTTTTATTACAATAAATATCTTATAACCCTTAATTATTGAACAAAATTGAACGTCAACGCTGATAAGTAGTTAAAAAATATCAAATTTTTACGTCCCTAGATGCCAAAAAAACATGTTTTCTCAATTCCGTCGGCCTGTCTATCTGTCTGACAATTACCGGCATAGCTAAAAAACGTACTTACCCGATTTACTTCAAAGTTTAAAAATTATGGGTAATATGGGGATGACTTGTCAACATTTTGGTACAAATCAAAGATGACAGAACAAAATGGCGGCCTAGTGAATTGTTAAAAAAATTATTAATAAAAACTGATCCAATCTACCTCAAATTCTGAAAAAAAAATCAAGTGTTACATAGGAATGAACTGGTAACATGTTGGTACGAATCCAAGACGGCAAAGCAAAATGGCGGCGTAATAAAATATTAAAAAAACCAATCTGAAAAAACTTCTTAATAAGGGAGAACTGCACGCAAAAAACGGAAAATCAGCGACAAGGTCTAGTCAAGTTCAAAGTAAGATTAAAAGGTGCCTACGTATTAGAAATAACTTCCTGCACATTCGACCTTAAAAATTGTGCTATTATTATATACTTTAAATTACGTACGATTTAACATTTCAAATTTTGCAGTTATGTAGACGAAGGATCAATGCAAAGCGGTACAGAGCCATTTTATGGAAAAAAAATTATATGCGACGGCATTTGCGTCAAAAAGTGGTCAAAAAATGTTTCAAAGTTGACAAATATACTTCTATTTTATCATTCTAGACTCGATTGTTTCATTAACATTGAATATAGCGCCCAACTATACATATTTCCCTATTTAAATCACATTGAACCTAATAAATATCTTTTACAGCTCTAACATAATATTGCAGCGGGGGCGGAAGACTTGCAAATGATACAGAATATCGCGTGCAGTTCCACCTTAAATGGATTTCAGGTTTTGTGCAAGAATATATAGAGATAAACTGGAAAAATTGTGGTCTAAATTCAGGATGACAGAACGAAATGTGGGACAAAAAAAACAACGATAAAAAGCCTTCTTATTCAATTGACTTCAAATTTTGCACAAAAATTAGATGTTATATAGACACCCTATGTCCTATAATATAAATTTTGCTACGAATTCAACATGACGGGACAAAATGACCACCTAGTGAAATTTTTAAAAAATCAGTGTAAAAAACTATTGTTCAATTTATTTTTAATTATGCTCAAAAATCAAATGTGGCATGGAAAGAAACTAGCAAAGTATTGGTTCGAACCCAGTAGGGTAGAACAGAATGGCAACGAATAAGAATCTTTGAAAGAAGAGTATACAGGGTGTCCGGGAAAATGTGGGAGATCTCTCGGACTCAGATAGAACATTAAAAAATAAGATGACAAGTTCCCATAAATTTTTTTCCTAGCGGCCCTCCCTACGGAGATACGGCCCCCTAAAGGACCCCACTGGAAATCGGTTTTTCTAGAATAACTTTTAAACGACTCAATATAATTTAACGAAAATTTAATATGATAAACAGTAGTAAGGACCTCTCAAAATACTTCCCTTAAAACATAATTAGCTTGTTTAGTTTACCAGGGACGGACTAGATTGTACATTTTAACGCTCAAATTTTTAACACCCTGTATGATAAGGAGTTAAAAAAAATAAATTTGGATACCTTGAACATTAAGCTAAAGAAAAGGTGCTCTTGTTCATTGTCGATAAAATGAACCGTTTTCGAGAAAAAAAAATAATAAAAGAATACAACTTTGGGAGTATTAAATATGTTTTGATCCTGAACAACCTAATACGCTAAATAGAAAAAAGTCAATTAAAAACTTCATAAGTGGGTTCAACATGTGCTCCGTGATTTGTGATGCACTCGCGGGCACGACGAATAGAGGACTGCTGTACTCGCCACAACAACCCAGCATTGTTCCTTATCATATCGCAATGAAACGTGATTCTCTGTAAAAGTTCCTCCCTAGTAGCAACCGGAGAGGAATACACCAAGGTTTTGAGATGACCCCACAGGTAGAAATCCATTGGCGTTAGGTCGGGAGACCGTGGAGGCCAGGCAATGGGACCTCCTCTGCCTATCCAACGGTTTCCATAGACGTTATTTAGGTGGTCCCGTACAGCAACGCTAAAATGGGGTGGGGCTCCATCATGCATAAAATGCATCCTTTGGCGGGTTTCAAGTGGCAAATGCTCTATTGAATCTAGAAAAGCGTTCTGAAGGAACTCTAAATAAAGTTCACCATTCAATCGTGCCGGTAATACGCATGGTCCAATGAAAAAATTGCCGATTATTCCTGCCCAAACATTAATGGATTGAAACTGATGTTGATGATGATGAACGACAGTGGCATGAGGGTTTTCATCAGCCCATACATGCGAGTTATGTAAATTTACAATACCATCTTTGGTAAATCCTGCTTCATCGGTAAAAAGAATAATGCTAATGAAGTTTGGGTTTGTTCGTTGTTGATCTAACAACCAGTTTGCGAACTGGATTCTTCGAGGAAAATCTTCAGGAAGTAGTTGATGCACTTTTTGCAGATGATAAGGGTATAACAACTGTTCTTTAAGTACTTCAGCAACTGTACTTTTTGACACATGAAGCTGCGCGGCTAATATTCGAGTGCTTATTGAGGGAGTATCAGCTACAGTATCCAAAATATCTTCCTCCAATTGCACCGTACGTACTGTTCTCCTCACACCAGCATCAGTACTCCTTTTCCCAAAACTTCCTAAAAATAATTAATGAACGTCAATAATGTTACCTTATTAATTGAGAATTGCCCACCAGTTTCTCTTAGACGTTGGTCAATTCGCTGAAATGTTTTCTCATTTGGAATATTGCGATTAGGATATCTTTCTCCATACAACCTTCTTGCTTCATAAGCATTGCAAGATGCAAGTCCGTACATAAGATGCATATCTGCATACTCACTAAATGTGTATCCCATTATCGAATTAAATTTACCAAGGTATTCAAAATTTAATAAATTAATATCGAAGTAGGTACAAAAAGATCAACGTGTCAAGAAGATTTCAAATGCACACGTCAATGCGAGATTATTTATTTCGTACCATAGTAACGTTTGTAAAAAAGTGCATTCTTTAATACTGATAAATAAACAATAATAAAACATTAATACTTATTATTTTTTTTATCGAAAACGGTTCATTTTATCGACAATGAACAAGAGTACCTTTTCTTTAGCTTAATGTTCAAGGTATCCAAATTTATTTTTTTTAACTCCTTATCATACAGGGTGTTAAAAATTTGAGCGTTAAAATGTACAATCTAGTCCGTCCCTGGTAAACTAAACAAGCTAATTATGTTTTAAGGGAGTATTTTGAGAGGTCCTTACTACTGTCTACCATATTAAATTTTCGTTAAATTATATTGAGTCGTTTAAAAGTTATTCTAGAAAAACCGATTTCCAGTGGGGTTCTTTAGGGGGCCGTATCTCCCTAGGGAGGGCCGCTAGGAAAAAAATTTATGGGAACTTGTCATCTTATTTTTTAATGTTCTATCTGAGTCCGAGAGATCTCCCACATTTTCCCGGACACCCTGTATATGTTTTAATAAAGGACTGTGTTCTGAACTAAATTGGGTCACACTACACTATCCCTAATAAAAGGAAAAAATCATAACGAGGGAAGTACCAGATAAAAGAAATGTACCGATTTTTTTACATTCTTAAATGATAATATAAGAAAAATCCTACATTTTTTATGTATTTATTTTTTAATACATCATATAATTTCAGCTAGAGGGCATATTACTAAATAACTACTTGCATAATTAAAGTGGATCATACTGCACTTGGATCTAACAAAGCAAAATGTATTTAAATCAGATGCAAATTAACGAAATTACATCATTTTGACATTAGATGGAATTATTAATATTATAATACATCAGTTGTTACATAAAGGAAATACAAATCCATTCCGATTTTCTCGGATAAAGAATAAATATAAAAGCATGATTAATTAATTATTTCATCCTGTGCGTGAATTAATTGCATATTCATTCGCACTGGGAATATTTTTATAGAGGTTAAGATTTTATCATTATGCAATATACTTGTTTCGGTGACATTGCAAATCAAAGTTTTACCTCTCGTTCAAGGTGTTCTTTCTGTAAACATTAACATAATAGTTCTATTTAATCAGTGGTGATCTTAACAGGTTTTGTTATGTATGATTAAACATCGTTAAATCCACCTAAGATAATAAAATTAACATTATTGATATAACAACTGTCAAGTTTTAATAGAGGAAACTTATTTTAGTTCTGTCTTGCAAATTTGTTCGGTCGGACGAATTTTGAAAATAAATATATAAATTAAATTAATTATTCCACACAAAAAACATAATTAAAAAAAAACTTGAAACAACACTTCCTCAAATTTAAGCAGACCCAGACCACTGTCGTTCCTAGATCTTCTATAGATATTTTACATACAGTGTTCTTATATTGTTGTAAAAAAAAACCGAAAATAGACAATTGATTTAATTTTTCCAGAAGAAATAGAAAGTCTCTCAAAAAAACTATTTTAGCCAAAACCAAAAGACTTACACCATGGATGTGGCCTTGTTTTAATGAAACTTTCCATTTTTTATATGACTCCTGAGAAAGTTTTTTTTTTAGGTCTATGATGATGAAAATTTTTATTTCTGGTATGACTGTTTTTATTATATTTTAATATTTTGTTCTCATTAATTAAATCGAACCTGTTTAATTTAATATGTTCTATAGGTGAAAAAGGTATATTAACCTTATTTCTAATCACGGGTCGTGTCAAATAATTCTGTTATGAAAAATTTTAACAATGCCGTTTTTACTTCTTAAAAAAGATCAGATTTTTATTACTTATAAATGCCATTGAATTCAACTAAAGAACTTTACCTTGTAGTTCTTTAAAACTCGGAAATTGTAGTCAAAACTAAAAGTTCAAGCTTTTACTTCAAATTTAAGGAATCCCGTTTTTTTTCTGCTTGAAAAAGTTTATTACATTTAACAGTATCATTTTTACCAGGCTGAATATGTTGTGGTAATTTGTTTGTAAATTTAGAACTTTAATGAAGAACACCTCTCCTACCAAATGTCGATATTGTGGATAACTGATATTTTAGTTTACGTTGATATCTTAAAGAATTTTAAAAATATACAGAGTCAGTCAACATGTCTGTAAGCCTTTCCATAAAAAATTCTGTTACCCACTTCTTTTTAAATTTTAGTTTTTATATGAGTTAATAAACCGAACAGTCGGCTCACAGCACTACAACAGTCCTTCTAAAGGTGACGGATGACTTGCTGAGGGCCCAGGATTGTGGGAAAAACTCCTACTTAATTATGTTAGACTTCAGCAAGGCATTTGACACCTTATGTCATGCTACTCCTATCACAAAGTTAAAGATCTTTGGTCTTGGTGGTACGGCCGTTGAATTTATGCACAGTTATTTGTGCGATAGACAGCAAAAAGTTACATTCGGCAAGGACGTATCGCTCTTTTTATCAGTCAAAAAAGGGGTACCACAGAGGAGTGTGGTTCTCTATATACAGCAGATTTTTCTAACTTTCTCTCTTATAGTCAATCTCATCAATATGCTGATGACATGCAGCTATACCATTCATTTTCATATAACAATCGCCTAGAGGTTGCCATATATATATATATATATATATATATATATATATATATATATATATATATATATATATATAAGGATCTTGCAAGTATAGCAAGAATATCGGTGGCTCATAAACTATCGCTTAATAAGAAGAAAACAATGGTTCTTATTTTTGGCTTGCAAGGACAGAGTATTAATCTGTAATGATGCACAGTTTGTTTTGGAGTTAGATAATAATACTTTAAATTACTCCCGAGCCCGCAAGAACCTCGGAGTACATATAAATGATGATATGCGCTTTGGCACTCACGTATCACACTTGTTGCAGATTTCATACTATAAACTAAAAACACTATATTTATTTAAAGATTTTCTTAATACTTACGTCAGCTTGCAGTTGTGTAATAGTTTGGTCTTATCGGGTCTTGGGTATGCTGACATTCTTTACTGGCCAGCCCTCACTCAAAAGAATAAAAATAGTCTTCAAATACTCCAGAATTCCTGTATAAGGTTTTGTTATGGATTGAGAAAGTTCGACCATGTCTCAATTTTACAGCCAATCAAAATGGTTAAACGTGGAAAGTCGTTTTAACTGCATAGGGCTTCCTCAGTATTCAAGATCCGGGAATCTGAATCTCCGCGTTATCTTTTTGAAAAGTTACTCAAAGGCTCAGATGTTCATAATGTTACTACAACGCGCCGTAATTTGTGTACTGTTCCCAGACCCAACACAGCGACGTTTCAGCGATTCTTCTCCTATTGTTCTGCTAGACTCTATAATACGTTGCGTGAACACGTTAAGGCTTGCTCATCGGTTCTTGTTATGAAAACACAATACCGTTAGTACTTACTTAGGGCCAGAGATTAAAATGTGTTTTTTTCATTTTTATTTCGGTATAAATACTGTTTGCTCTCAATCGTTTCAAATATTATTTGAGTAACATTTCTTTTATGTATTGTTTTTGTGTTCATGCTAGCTACACGCAAGTATTATTTATTTAAACCTATGTTAGTAAAAATGTTGTTACCTTAGTTTTTTTATGGTGGTTAGGTGAGCAGCTATGCTGGATCTCGCCACCATTCTAAATATGTATTTAACTTTGTATTTATCCCCAATAAAAGCCTTTTGAATTTGAAATTGAAAAATATCACTTTTGGGCCAACCCTCGTATCTCAGTTGACTTTTGACGTATTAAACAGGTTTAAACGCATTTTGAAATTAAACGAGATACCCCGGAAGTGTCAGTGGCGTATCTGGAAGAGCTACTAACCAACCAAAGCAAAATGTTTGAAACAAAAAAATATTTTATAATATCTTACCGATATTATTTGTTTTTTTTTTAATCGTCACTGATTTTGATGGGTGTTATGTTAACAACCCGACAAAGACATTCTAACCACTACACCACTGAAGTGTCGAAAATGGAATACTCTGTACACTTTATTGCGGCAATAGAAATCAAAATATGAATAATTTTTTATGAACAGGCGCAAAAACATATTGATAAAACTATAATTTCTTGAGAAACTCTGCAACTTTGAAATTATATCAAAGAAAACTAACAAACAAACAAAAAATCAGCAAGAGATTACTTCTCTCCTTTATAAACATTTGGTCAACCATGTTTCACAAACACAAAAATTTACCAACAAATCAACCACTACCTGTTCAACACGGCAGGGACGTAAGTATGGGGGAGAGCCATCACCCCAAAAGTTATTTGGGTTTAAGGAATTAGCTTCCGTAATTGGGATTGTTGGGAAAAACAAAACATGAATATTTTTTTCTTTAGTTCTTAGTTGGATATTCCTTACTTACTCTGCCACAATATTTTCTCTTTGGGGCGTCCCTGCAACCCCCTATATTTCACAGGCTGGTAGGAAACGAGTGAAAGTTCAAGGCCCGCGTATACGTATCAGTTCTATTAAGTAACTTATGCTTTCCATGACGAACTTCTTGCTTTTTAACTGACTTAAAAGGTTCTCAAATCGACCCTGCGTATTTTTATGCATGTACAGAGTATCTCGGTTATCATTAAAGATAGAAAGATGCGGTTTCTACAGCACTGTGCTATTTTTAGTGTAAAACAAGATACCGTTAACAAAAATTCCATAGCCAACTTAATTTTGAATATACAGGGTGAAATTAAAGAGTTTGCATTTTTAGTAACATGCTGCAGCTCGGTGACCTTGTACGATATCAAAAATCTAAAGACGGATTATAGTATATTTTTTCGTGTAGAGAATCCGGTGACGTAGTTGTTGCTTTCGTTTTTGAGATTCAAATTAAACTTGCATTTTCTTTTATAACGAAATTTGCACACCCTGTACAGGGTGTCCGTATATGGTTGCAAAAGCAGGGTATCCCGCTTATTTTTAAAGATAGAACCTTGCGGTTTTCACGAACCTGAGCTAATTTTTTGTGAAACTCATGAAGCCGTAAACAAAATTTTCATAGCCTTCTTCGTTTATGAGATACAGGGCGAAATAGAAAATTTTGCATTTTGGGACCCCCCTCGTATCTCGGTTATCCTTTAACTTAACGCAAAGGGAAAAATTGCTGCTTATGCAGTTTTTTACGCTGGATCCAGTGGCGTAGTCATATTTTTCATTTGAGTTGTTATTTTTTTAGATATGACCCAAAGTTGTGTTTTTTTAAATGGGACACCCTGTATATTTGTCCAGAAATTGATTTGTCCTTTTAAAAGCTTCTCAAAAATATATAATAGTATGGGTCTATTTTAATAAACAACAACAAAAATCCTAATTTTTATAATTATCATACCAAATTGCCGATGCCGTTTTCTTTTGTTTTCTTGGAAGCAAATGACATTTCCCAATTTTGTACGCGTATATAAAATATAGTGCTAGTTTTTTGTATTTATTTATTGTGTAAAAATATATTTATATTATTATTATGGAAGAAAACCAAACTTTCGAACATTATGAAAAGTACGATATGTTAGCTTGTTTTATATTAAGTAATGAAAATGTTGAAGCGGCTTCTGCGATTTATTTTAACAGGTAAATAGTTAATTTTTAGGTATGTTGAAATACTATTGCTTAATTTTTATTTAGATATCCAGAAAGGAGGCAACCTAATATATCCACTTTTTATCGGATAAAAAAGAATTTACTACATTACTACATTTACGAAAACATATAATAAAGAAAATCGGCAGGCTGAGGAAATTACGGTTTTGGCTAATGCAGAAGCTTACCCTACAAACTCTTGTAGGGCCAGTGAAAAGAGCATAGGGATTCCAAAAACTAGAGTTCAAGAAATTCTAAAAAAGCACAAATACCACCCATACAAATTTAGGCTCGTGCAGCACTTACAGCCAGGGGATGCAGAGCGTCGGGTAGTCTTCTGCAATTGGTTTCGAGAAAGATGCGATATGGTTAGAGATTTTGAAAGGAAGGTTACATGGTCAGACGAAGCACATTTCAGTAATTCTGGTATACTCAATAGGCACAATAGTAGATTCTGGTCCCAGGAAAATCAACACCAAATATTTCCCAGAAGACAACAGGGCAGGTTTGGTCTAAATGTGTCCTGCTTCATATTAGGAACACATATGAAGGAAATCTAACAGCCAATCGCTATAGAAATTTTAGAGGCAGCTATACCTGAATTACTTGACGACAGCAAATTGATTTTTGCACACAATTCTGAAAGGCTTGTCCCCAGATTTGTCGATTTTAGATTTCTTTCTATGGGGATATCTGGAAAACATAATAATTTATTAGGAAACTGTTTTGCTATTTACAAAATCATCTAAATCTAGGTGGGTGCATAGAACAAAATAGAAATCAGTTTGAACAGTTTCTTTGATTTCCTTGGTTACTGTAGTTCTTATACGACAGTGGATTTTTGCTGAAAGTCTTGTTACATAATAATGTATTACTGTTTTGTTCATGCGAAATTATCGATACATATTTTATAAAAAGATTTAATTACATATTTATTTTGATTTATTGTTAGGATGTAGATATTATTAACGACTTTAAATAAAAGGCAGCATTGTTTTGCATGGCCTACTGCAAAATTTGGGATGATAATTATAAAAATTAGGATTTTTGTTGTTGTTTATTAAAATAGACCCATACTATTATATATTTTTGAGAAGCTTTTAAAAGGACAAATCAATTTCTGGACAAATATACAGGGTGTCCCATTTAAAAAAACACAACTTTGGGTCATATATAAAAAATAACAACTCAAATGAAAAATATGACTACGCCACTGGATCCAGCGTAAAAAACTGCATAAGCAGCAATTTTTTCCCTTTGCGTTAAGTTAAAGGATAACCGGGATACGAGGGGGGTCCCAAAATGCAAAATTTTCTATTTCGCCCTGTATCTCATAAACGAAGAAGGCTATGAAAATTTTGTTTACGGCTTCATGAGTTTCACAAAAAATTAGCTCGGGTTCGTGAAAACCGCAAGGTTCTATCTTTAAAAATAAGCGAGATACCCTGCTTTTGCAATCAAATCCGGACACCCTGTATAATGCGATCAATTTTTCTTTGATAACATATTAAACGTTAACAACTTTATTTTTTAACCCGGTAAAAGTTTTCATAAATCCTGAATATGAGACAAACAACTGTTACACCTAGACATAAAAAAAAAACGTTAGAACGAATTAATGAAAGGGAGATTTCCAATTATTAGCACAACATCGCGATAATATAAAGGACCGTGGAATTCCCAATTTCACGAAAAACTAACAGGAAATAAAAATTATTTCGTTGACGGCCATCAATCATAAACATATGGTTTTATCTATGTGCAACATTATATTTAATGTAGTTAATCAATTCAACCGGCCGCGGCGGCAGGAGGGCATGCACAATCTAATCTTGACTCAATTAAAACGATATTTAGAAATTTATCATAAAAGCAATTCATCATTTTTACAACCAGGCGTGTACAAAAATGCTAATTGCAATCTAGTCCAGTAACTGATGATTTAACCTTACAAAAAAAAATAGTTAGCGGGCCAAACCTTTGAGGTGTCTGGTTATAGTTTAAACGGTACCAAGAGATCTTATTGTACGAGTTATTAAAAACTTTAGATACAAAAGTTTTTGGGATTTAACGAAATCGTTAGAATTTACAAAAAAAAATAGCGGTAAATTTTCTTTACCCGGTACCTCCCTCGTTATGAATATTTACTTTTTTAGATTTAGACAGATAGACTGACGGACAGATCGACGGAATTGATAAAACATATATTTTTTGGCACCTAGGGACGGTAAAAGGTTGTGATTTTATCGCGATAAAAAATATTTTATTTGGCCGCCATATTGTTCCGCTATCTTAATTCCGTTTTACCTATATACCAATTTTACTATTTCATCTCTATACCATAATTAATTATTGCGCAAAATTTAAAATCAATCCATTAAGTAATATCTTCAAGTTAAATTTTTCAATATTTTATTAAGCCACCATTTTGTTTCGCCATTTTGGAATCGAACCAAAACTTAACCAGTTGATTTTCTTATAATGCTCGATTTTTGTGCAAAATTTGAGGTTAATTGGATAAGTAGTTTTTTAGTAATAATTATTTTGACATTTCTCTAGATCGCCATTTTGTTTCGCCATAGTTGATTGTTACCAAAATGTTACCAGATCTTCCCCATATAACGACACTTTACACCGACTTAAAAATTCGAATTTTCCGAAAGAATTCCGTTCTATTTTTTTATTTCATCTTTTTAGCTATTTAAACAAGGTTTTAAATTTTAAAGCTTAAACTTAGGTTACAATTTTGAATAAAATAAATAAGTAGCTACTGGGTCCATTGCTTATAAAATTTTGCCAGGATCACCGTATTAATATTATAAATATTGAAAATTTAAAAAGATTAGTAAAATCGAACTTCCTACCATTAAAAACCACCTAAATTTATATGACACCCGATATTATTATGCATAGTCTTTTTTCGTGATGATATGGTGAACGCATATATATATATATATATATATATATATATATATATATATATATATATATATATATATATATATATATATATATATTGGCTCCGACGCTCGCCTAAATATTTGAAAATGAAGCCATTTCGCTATATGTTACATTTTTAAAATATGCTTGATATGGAATCACTACAGTAATATCCTGAATATTCCCTAAAAATTTCATTTAAATTGGTCAAACCATCGCGGAGTAATCGATGTATATTTTAGTTAAGCAATGTGCCCAATGAACATCAACTTCGTTATTTAAAATGGAACACCCTGAATGATAAAAACAATGCAATAAGAAGCAACGCGAAACTGAGAGATGGAGAACGTTCCACTACATAGGTGGAAAAAATGGGAATACATTGCCTCTTATGACTGAATTCTTCTCAAATTACTCAAGTACCTTTAAAGAAAAAAGTATCAAACCTAGTATCTTCATAATCAGCAAGAAGAGGCCCATGAATTGAAACAATATTATACCGGTTATCCCATTTAAAATACCGCAGCTGATGCTCATTGACTTTCCGATCGCCTTTGGTTTGATTTTTTGATTCTTGATAACAAGAATTCATAACGAGGAAAATTCGGGATAAAGTCGATTTGGTTATAATTCTGAAATGTCAATTCTGTATTCT
The DNA here is from genome assembly GCA_030620095.1 of Kuschelorhynchus macadamiae. NCBI lineage: Eukaryota > Metazoa > Arthropoda > Insecta > Coleoptera > Curculionidae > Kuschelorhynchus > Kuschelorhynchus macadamiae. The sequence goes on from JAUTXW010002103.1 coordinate 3,166,806, forward strand.
GACTCTTACAAGACTTATTTTTTTCCAGGTGATGCTCACGATCCTCGGCTGTTTCACCATTTGCTGGCTGCCATACTTCGTCATAGCCATATACAGTCGTCACAACAGCGGGGTGAGGTACGCCTTCTATTACGAAATAGCTTTCAATTTGGCCGTAGCGAACTCGGGCATGAACCCGATCATCTACGCGTGGAAGAACCACAACTTCCGTGCGTCATTTCTACAGCTCATTCGGTGCAAGTCGCCGAATTCGCATCCCAACGTGCATTACGTCACGAACCATGTACCCAGTAAGAAAAACTCCATTTCCAATGGCGCATCCAACGTGGCGTGCGTTGGACAGGATGACGAGGAGAAATGCGCATCGATATGTGTCCAACTTGAACTGACGCCTAGTGTGTTAGACAGAACTAATTTGAAACAAAACGGGTCAGTACCAAAAACAAAAGCAGAAAACGGTGAAACTTCTGTGCCGACAGTGTGAAAAGTTAATAACTGCTAAGAAGTGTGTTGAACTTATTTTGCAAAAAAAATAATAGAGATAAGTAACTATGTATAATGTGCGACCAAAATGTGCCTGAACATTGTCTTTTGACATTCTATATTTACATTTACAAACTGTGTAGAAAGTTAACTTTTACTATTTTATCAGGAAATATCGCAGGTATCAAAATTTGATACAAAAAATATTTATTTGATAAGGTAAAATGTAATTATTCTCGGATAAAAAAAAACGACGCCGTCACCGCTATAGGTGTTACGATGCCAAGAAAAAAAAAACAAAACAATTGCAAAAACTTCAAAGATCGGCAACGTATTTTATTCCAAAATTTTACAGCCTATTTCTCGTAAAAATAACAAAATATTAATAACTTTAGGTTTATCATTCAGTCATAATTTCGGTTTTGGCATTTAAAAAAACCCTTGTATTGTATTATAATTAAACAAGGTGTAAATTAATCCATGTCCAAACCTCTGTTAGATGATATATCTCATAAAAATAAGAAAAACAGTACACTTAAGCAGGGGTCCGCGAACGCTACGTTTCCTATAGACTGTAATGGGTCCTAAAATTCAGAACTAATGGTTTTTGGGATTATACTATGTCAAAATGGAATCACTTTCCGACGTTTTGCCTTCGACTATAAGAGACATCATCAGGGATCTTCAGTCCACGAGGTCGAAACACTGAATGAGTCCAGAGATTTAGGCCGGCTGTCTTTACCGAACCGTGATACGGTGTAACAATCGGTTTTGCACGTATGATGTAGATGGATGTAGAATGAATCCAATATCCTACAAAGGTTATTAGGATGGTTATAAATTTCAATTGATTTTCTAATTTTCCGAAGTAAAAGTATTTTTATAAGGAGGGTTGGTTGGAATTGGTCAATAATAAATCTCTAGAATCTCAGAATTTTATTCTAGTCTACGTTTCGACCTATATAAGGTCAGGACTGTTTTGGCCATAATTACGTTAGATTTGGAGTTTTGGATATTAAAAGACTAAAGGAACTAGATAACATGGGATTCTTAGAAACCAACAAACGTAATTATGGCCAAAACAGTCCTGAGGATGGCCTTATATAGGTCGAAACGTAGACTAGAATAAAATTCTGAGCTTCTAGAGATTTATTATTGACCAATTCCAACCAACCCTCCTGTACAAAATATCAATCTGAGGTCACGAATCAAGTAGAAAAAAAAAATTTTATTTTACGTTTCACCAAGATCAACACAAGGACAATATGATGCCTGTCCCTCTGTTCTTTAATTTTCCGTTTATACTCGCGAGATATAGCATGTCTAGCGGAATGTTGGTGTTCAGATTCAGCAGATTGTAAAATTGTTTTTTCTAATGTATTGGTTCTTAAGTCTAGTAGATATGGATCGTCCAGTTTTTCCAAGAGAATTCAGACATCACCACAAGAACTAGGAATTGCATATACTTCTTCCGTTTGGAACACTGTCCAATTTTCTTGTGTGTCACGTGTGTTTGATCGGGGAAGTAAACTTGCAATATTGTCTGTGGTTCCGTGTTTAAATGGCAGAACTACTTCTGTATATTAGTTCCAATCGCGGAGTAGGGTTAATATATTTTTTAATTGAATATCCATTCTCTCTTAAAGCTGTTAGTTTCTCTGTTTCTGAATCACAAGGGCTCTATAATCCGGATGATGATGAAAATTTACATTTAGGTACCTTTTCGTATGTTGGCTTTCTATATACAGAGTATCCTAAGAAACCATCCTCTTTCCTTTGCACAAGAATATCTAGAAAGGGAATCGTACCTTCTGATTAAATTTTCATTGTAACTTTTATATAAAGGTTAGCTGATTCAAATAAACAAAAAACACGGGGAGATCTTTGGACCATGAGGGACAAAACTGCCACCTACATATCCGAACAACGATTTTGGCTTTAATGGGACGATTCTAAGACTTCGTTCTCAAAAGCTCCTATGAAGATATTGGCTACCACAGGTGACGGCGGACATCCGATAGCTGCTCAAGAGGTTTGTTCATAAAAAGTTCCTTAAAAGTCGAAATAAGTTGATGTGAGAAATGCTTTAGTCAGATCTAAAAGTGGGTTGTCCAGATTAATACAGTGAAATAGATCCGATATTATGGAATCTCTCCTCTCGAGCTCGTTCAGTGTTCCGATCTCGCGGATTAAAGATCCCTGAATGTGTGTCGTGCAATCGACGGCGAAACAACGTCGGAGATTGAACCCCATTCTAATCCGAAGAACCATGATTTCTTAATTCACCAACGGTGAGAAAACTTCCGTTCTGTTAGGATCCTAAAATGCAAAATAAAAACATTTACAAGATGTTAGGTTTTTCCAAGTTGAGACCTCTTTAACCCTCTCGAATGTTTTACTACGACGTCATTAGACACAAAATTATGTTTTAAAGAATCAAATATTATTGCTAATTAAGTCTTGCCGTGATATGAGATGGATCCCAACTCTACTGAAAGACGGAAAAGTGGAATCTCTTAGGGGGTCTTTTAAATTCCACTTGGATCGTCTATTAAAAGTATAACCAGTCTTTTGTAACTAGCAAACCACGGTACTTAGGCCTTCGTTCTTCGTGTTCTGCTCATAGATAAAAAAACCGGTACGCAACACTGAGCTATGAAGTAAAAACTTATGTTACTTTTTCAAAATATTGTTTTCATTTTTCTGTTGCATGTAATATAAAAAAGTATAATTAAAATACTTTATCTGTAGGTTTACAACTTTTTTCTTGGGTTATTTTCTACACAATATCACAAATTAACCTAATTTGTGACAATATTTCAAATTTTACTGCATTTCAGGATCCAACAATATTCATCATTCCTTGATCCTTCACTGTTGGTTCAGGCACATAAAGAGCACTATAAAGGGATGGTGCACAAAAATTAAAATGATAATTGTTGGGAGGAACGAAGCAACCCAACTTAGGTCACAGCCACTGTTTCTAGAGCAGTCAAATTTCTAAAAGACCCTCCAAATCCAAACAGTTTATTATGACAATTACTCTTTACATTAAATTGTGCTTTACAAAAACATTTTAAGGTAAAAAAAGTAAACGCTTCAAAGTATCAAACTATTGGCTTTATGGGGATGATGAAACGTTAAAAGAATACTAAAGGCATATCCCTATAAAGCCAGTGCTAAAGGGTATTATTATGCCAATGTGATATTATTTTATTAGAACTATTTGCAGACTTTTGTTCTGAATGTAATAATATATTATTTGTATTTATATGTTGTTTGGGTTAATGTTTTAGGTAACTTTTTTTACATATGCGTTGTGCAAGATTTACTTAAAAAAGTATATAAAGTATTTAAATTATTATGTGTTTTATTTATATCCCCATAATCCCTATTTATTACGTATAACTTATCTAGTCTTTAAAAAAAGCCAAAACGGGGTGAGAAAAAGGATAATGAATAACGGGCCAAATATATTTGCCAACATATTCAGTTGAAAAACGCCAGTAAGATATAAAATTAAAAATGTTGTTTTTAAAAAAAACAGGTATGTTTGCTAATCCCGAACTTTTTTGGATCACCTTCGAAATAAAAAATTAGGGGTGAAACATAGGTTCCGTTGCTATGGATGCTATGGAATCCTAAGTATAGCCTAAGTGAGCCATCCTGTACAGCGTGGTCGCATAATAGAGAACGTCGGCTGTAGCCCGGGAACCGTTAAGTTAAGTTAAGGTAAATCGGCCAAGAGAAATCGCTGTAAATTATTTTCAAGTTCGAAAATTGGATGCTAGGGGGCGTAACAGTAACACACAACTGTAAATGCCAATTTTCTCTTAAATTTTCATAATTGAGGCATGTTGAAAATATAAGCATTGTATTCTTCAACCAATTACACACTTTTTTGCTTGAGACTCTCGTGGAGCCATAAACGATACCGTAATGGCTTTGTTAGTGATTACTAGATTACGTTGTTTCGGAATTCCCCAAATAATGTTAATTTTCTCAAAAAAATCAAATGGTACGCTAGGACTTTTATATCACAGTTTATTTGGTAGTTGTGAATGGCACTGGATAGGGAAATAAAAAATCCAGGTCCAGATTTAAATTAAGAAAGTTGCTGATGGTCCCTCGAATCCGAAACGTCAGGAAAAATGAACCTTGCCGTTTTGTATAGGAAAAAAGTGACAATGACAAGTTGGAAATTATTTTGATCTCTCATTTCAATTAATCCTAAGATTTTAGGAAAACCAGAAAACTGGAAAAAACAAGACTACAATAGAAACTTTAGTAATCTTGAATAACTGTAAAGCACAAAACTTAAGAAAGAAACAAAACGAAAAAATACTAAAACTCAAGTCTCATAATCACATAATCTTCTCAATAAAATGTTAAAGCTTGGACGAGGCAGGGCAGGACTTGGTTTGGGCAAAAAGATTAAACCCAGTTCTATCTTGCTTCAGTAAAACAACAAAAGAAAAACGACGAAATCAACTAACAACAAATATATTTAAAATTACTGAAAACTATTTTCGCAAATGCTCAAAATGTCGGCCGTCATTGTCAAAACAAAGTTGCAATATTTCCTGTGTCGATTGAACTACAGCCTCCTCTTGCTATACAGATACTTTGGATAGCATTCCTAATACGGTCCACCATATCGTTTCTTGTAGTAGGTCGAGTCGCTTATACTAAATCTTTTTACCTTAAGTAGTTTTCAGTAACTTCAGGGACGCAAGTTATAGCAAACTAAAATCTGGACAAGTTAAAATAACCATAGTGTACTTTAAAAATGTAATATGTCCAAACACGAGCAGATAATTTAATTAATTTTTGACACCAGTTATTAATCACACCTTTGAATTTCCAAAGCTATGAGATAATATCGTAATCTGAGTAGCATTAAATCTTACGCCTCGAAATAACGAATGTTAATAAAACCAAAAATTCCATTACAATACGAACTGAATAAATCAAAACTCGTATAATATTACTTAAATGTTTTCTCTTTTTTTTTTCGGGGTCATAATGTATATTTTTGCAAAGATACTTATCGAGTTTGAGAAAATGTTTCTTATAAAATTAATAGACATAAGATGGGCGAAGAATCGTAAATAGCAGTAAACTGAAAAGATTAGCATAGTCCGACATAATTTGGGAAAAAAATTAGGGAGAAATTGGTATTTAAATGAGTATGAGCAATACAGATAATAAAATACAAAATTATTGTTTAATGAAAATAATAATTAAACGACACATTTTATAAATACCTCTATATTATCTTTTCTAAACAGCTGCTTTATTGGTCTGCCTGCTATTGTTATTATGTTTTACTGTGTATTTAAAAATGTTAATCCTCCTGTATATTATGTTGCTTGAAAAACTTATCCTTAAACAACTATTCTATACAGGGTGTTTCCTAACTACGGTACCTAACACCAGGAGGTGATTCCTTAAGTCATTTTAATAAAAAAAGTTCGTATGAACATGTGTCCGGAGTTGTCTCGATTCTGACATACGGGATGTCAAAGTTTTTAAAAAAAATCGGTTTTTTATAAATATCATAAATATCCTTAAGCCGATTTGGTTGAAATTTGGCAGTGTCATTTTTAGTAATAAGGCGCTAATTCAGCCCTAACTAGATCGAAGTTATTTAGTCCAGTGGCGTCGCAAAGGGGCACCGCAACCATTATTATTGAGAAAAAAAATTTGACATTGACTTTTTTTGCAGTTTTTATAGTTTTATAGTTTAAGCAACTCAACTAAAAATACAACTTTTATGTCTTTTGTGTTTTGTTTGTATCTAGCCTCGTTTTTCGAGAAAAAAAATAAAATTAAACCACTTTAAAAATTATTCATGGACAACATTAAACAAATAAAAACTATGTATTGATTAATATAAATTACAGAAATAAAAACACAATTTCGACCGTAAAATCTCTTTTCGGTTAATCGAAAATAATCGATTATCGATTTTTCTAAAAAAATTATCGGGTAATCGATTAATAAGTGATTAATCGATTATTTTGCCCACCCCTACCCTTCAGATGACCCCATAAATAGAATCATTCATATCAGGACTACGAGCTGGCCAATTTTGAGGTCCTGCACGTCCGATCCAGCGATTAGGGTAAGTAATGTCGAAGAGATGCTGACGAGCAAAGACACTAAAATGTGCTGGGGCCCCGTACCTGCAAAAACCACATATTACATGTAGAGATCTTCTAACAAATTGGGTACATGTTCTCGCAAAAAGTCAGCATAGGATTCACCTGTTAATCTTGCTGGTGAAAAAAAGTGGGTCAATTAGGTAGTCACTGATAATTCCTACCCATACGTTCAGCGAAAATTGTTTGTGATTTTCGTCGGACCAAAAATGGTTGATAATTATGATAGCATCTCGTGAAAAATTTACCTCGTCCGTAAATACAATGTTTGGTAAAAAACTGTTATTGTGTGCCACCGTATGAAGCAACCACCTACAAAACATTAACCTTGGGTGAAAATCCCGAGGTACTAAAGCTTGAACCCGCTGTATGTCATATGGGTAGAGTAGATTTCTTTTTAAACTTTCCAAACTGTTTTTGGGCTGACTTGAAGCTGCACTGCCATGTTCCTGGTACTATTTGAAGGATCTTTTTCAACCGCATTAAGTATAGCTTCTTCTAGTTCTAGCGGTGTGACAGTTTCTAGTCTTGCACCACCTGTATTTTTATTAAAACTACCAGTTTCACTTAATCTTGCATGTATCGTTCTAAAATGTTTTAGGATATCTGTCTTGGTAATTTCTCCACGTCTCTTCCGAATTTCCATTTGCTAATCCATAAATAAAGTGCATGTCGGTCATTTCAGAATTACTTATTCATATTGGAATCACTGCTAATTGGCAACTTTAAAATTTACTGATATGACAGTGACAGTGCTGATACCAGCAAGGTAAACTCCCCCAGGTAGGTGTAAAAATATTTAGAATGGTTTAAAGTGATTTTTCCCTCTCCCTGTATTGCAAGCAACCTATTTTGACACTGCTTTGACAGACTTAAGTGAAAGTTACTCAACAAGGTATTGGTTGCCCTTAACGACAGGATGTAAAGGCCGTTTTACATGCTGCAATTCTTTCTTGCAAGTTGCAATAGTCTTGAACAAAAGCATGCGCAGTGGCAAGACATTTGTACCTTTTGTCAAACTGCGCATGCCTTTGTTCAAGACTATTGCATATTGCAAAGAAGAATTGCAGCATGTAAAACGGCCTTAAAGACAAAAGATACAAATGTCTTGCCACTGCGCATGCTTTTGTTCAAGACTATTGCAACTTGCAAGAAAGAATTGCAGCATGTAAAACGGCCTTTAGTTCAAGACTATTGCATATTGCAAAGAAGAATTGCAGCATGTAAAACGGCCTTAAGTCAACTTACATCCCTAGGGAAATAATAATCTAAAATTATTATAAGTAGCTTTAATTTTTGATTTCATCAACACATTACAAAAATCCGGACAAAAATCCGGTGCTATTAATTGAAATGAATATTAATGGTACAATTATTACAATTATTCGCATTATTGACAAAATTTGGAAACACGTTTTCTCGTTTCTTCTCGATATGTATTACATTTTCTGACTTCACAGATCCTTCATTTCTAACTAATGTTTCTGTCACTGTTAAAGTACTGCAAGAGACTTCTGGCTGGGTCTTATTGTATAAAATTTTATTCGCTACTTCCTTTTTATTATTGAGGCTCTCAGCTACGTAACTTTCCGCAAATTGTAGCGGATTTCCATCCACCATGTCGCTTGATAGCTAATACATCAACTCCAGTATTTGTTAATAAAGTTGCCGACGTTCTTCTAAAAGAGTGTCCATTATACATTTTAAAGTTCTCAAACTTTAGAAATTTCGCAATATTACTTGGAATTGACGAAAACGTATTTTTCTCGACAAGCTGGTTTAAGCACTTAATAGTCGTCATGTGGGATCTTGTATCAATGTACTTTTGAATTATTTTGAAATGACACCTGAGTATCATCACTTTTTGTCACAGTAAATGTACGTGACATTTCATTTTTGGAGTCAGGAATGGTCACAATTATGACTTCTTGACTTATTTTAACATTGTCCATTTTCATTTCACAGAGTTCATTAGAACGGCACGCTCCAGCATCATTTTTTCTTTTCAAAAATGCTCAAAGTTTTGGGTACTTAGAAATATCTATATTTTCCTCTATAAAAAGATGGACTTCAACATCGAATACTCACACCATAAACTTGATGGGGACTTCAATATAGCACTTTTTTCCAGGCACCAATTCTTAAAGGATTTATATGCTGCTTCATACCTTTTTTTCGACTTTTCTGGTAGTAGAGATAAACAAGCAATATTCGCTGATTCTTCTATGTCTGACATCCATTTTGTCCACACAGAATCAAACAATTCGACTTCTTCAAACTTTCTGCTATGAATTGTCAACTTGACGTTGTTGATAAAATAAAAACTGCTTATGTTGCTCTGGCAACGGATCACGCCTGCCTTCATAATTTAATGAGAATGCTATCGAATCTAATGATAATGAAAATCCAAAAATATATCCAGCATTTTCTTGTAAACATACAATACAGGGAGGGGGAAAAAATGTTATATACTATATGGGATGTAAGTACATTAACCAGTCTCGAACTTTTTTGCCAGCCCTCGCCATCGCTCGAGCGCAAACTAGTCCTCGACTGGTAAATGTTACTTACATCCCTTATAGTATAAATAAATATTTGGTTTAGCGAAAACGAAGCTAAATACGAACAAAACACAACAGACCAAAAAGTTGTATTTTTAGTTGCTTAAACTGAAAATGCTATAAAAACTGCAAAAAGGGTCAGTGGCGTACTTTTTTTCTCAATATTGATGGTTGCTCTGCCCCTTGAGACACCACTGGATCCAGTAATTTCAATCTAGTTGGGGCTAAATTAGCGCCTTAGTACTACAAATAACACTGCCAAATTTCAACCAAATCGGCTTAAGGATATTTATGATATTTATAAAAAACCAATTTTTTTTTCACTTTAACATCGTGTATCTCAGAATCGAGACAACTCCGGACACATGTTCATAGAAACTTTTTTTTCTTACAATGACTTAAGGAATCACCTCCTGAAGTTATGTACCGTAGTTAGGAAATACACTGTATAACTGTATATTTTAGTATGATGTTGATGGGAACCATTTACTTCATTAACTTTCCTGTCTGAATAAATAAACAATTCGGTGCTTTAGGTGGCACTGAAATGTTATCGTTCTATTCTAGAGTAAATATAAATAACTATATTAAATGAAATGATCTATTATATCAATAATTTATTTACTCAATTATAATTTGGATGGGGAAACAACAAACGACGCCCAAGGGCGCCACGTCTTGCACTGTTCGAAAAAACCCAGCTATAAAGGATTGCCAAGAAAATTGTCTTAGGCAGTTCAGCTTTTTCTAGATGAAATATTATCTTATCTCTTGCTGAATCTATTTCACGTAACTAGGTCAAAATGTAACGAATTAAATTAAACTGGTGGTCAAAATAAAAACGAAACATACAATTTATCATTTATATTATACGTCGTAATTTTCTTCGGTATTTAAAGTCTGGTGCATATATCTGAGTCTAGTATATTCGCCAAGTAAGACTGTAAGTGGTAGTCGTAGAGCACGCATGAATTTTAAATATTATTAACATTAGAAATTTGTGTTTTTACATTTGGCACGCTCCAGCTCGGTAACGGAACGTCTGCCCATTTAGGCAAGTCTTTTGTTCTTGTCTTTGGAATATAAAGGAAATTCAAAATAGGATGACTATATCTCAAATGCGGGAAAAGTAATTGAAATTCAGAAAAACTAAAAGAAAATTGCTGTTGTCCATAGATGCTTCATACATTTTACTTTTTTTTTCGAAAACAGTAACTCCGAGCGGAAATAATTTACATGTTCCTAAAGTATCCCCTAGTGGTTGAAAAACCAAGTCTCCAGGCTTATGCTCCTTCTTATACTGGGCAATCTATTGAAAATAAAATTATAATTTTTTATCAAGTTTTCCAAAGGTGTTTTCTTGTTTTGCCCTATGACATTTAAACGGCTCCTCCTAGATAAATCAAATAAATACAATAAAGAAAAGTCTATTTTGACTCTAGAGGCTGGTATAAAATTGAACCCGATCGATGTAAAGGCTGATTTTATATAGCTCCAATTACACACCTTAAAGTTTCTTTTTTTTTTTTGGTAAAATAATCAAATACATTTACAATTATTTCATCTATATCTATGTGACGTAGAGGTATTCTGATCAGAGACAACACACTAAATTTCCTTCTATAATAGTGTTAAGCTGGTCCCTTCGTCTTAAGCCTTCGGCGTGCTCTTTACTGTACGTAGCTCAAAATAAAAACACGTCCTTACGAAATAATGGTATTAGAGCTGTATATTGGCTGGGCGTCGTTTTCACTTAGTTGTCTTGCTTCGGCTTGCATTGTCTCCCTACTTGGATAATTAGTTTTTTAGTAACAATTACATATTACCAAAATGTTGAAAAATCATCCCCATATGACCTTTAATTTTTTACCAAAATTTGAAGTAAATTGGGTAAGTAGTTTTTTAGCTATGCTGCCAACTAGCTATGCTGCTAACTTCCCCCTTACATTTTATTTTACCGCCATCTTCAATTCGTACAATTTTACCAATTCATCTCTATATCACACTTAATTTTTGCACAAAATTTAAAATCAATCTAATAAATAGCTTCTACAGGCCGATTTTTTTTAATAATTGAGTGAGCCGCCATTTTGTTTCGCCATCTTGGATTCGTAACAAAATTTTACCAGTTTATTCATTGGTAATATTTGACTTTTGTGTATCATCCAAATATGACCCTTAATTTTTGACCAAAATTTGAGGTCAATTGGGCAAGTAGTTTGTTAACTGTGCCGCGAACAGACCAGACAGACCGACGGAATTAAGGAAACATGTTTTTTGTAATACTCTAAAACGTGAACATCTGCAAAAAGCTGGGACGACGACAATGACACTGAATCAGCTCGGAGAGATCGGCTTTTACGTGTGATGTAGACCGTAACCCGTATCTCTATTGACATTTTTGGTATGCTTAAAAATTTCAATAGATTCTCTAATTTTTCGTTTATAAAATCTTGGAACCGATGCTAAAACCTTGGTTTCCTTTACATTAATAATATGACCAGTGGTATGCTGGTGTTCAGCTGCAGATTGAACAATTTGTTTCTTTTTAATACATCGTTCATGTTCCTTAAGTCTAGTTGATATTGAGCGTACTGTTTCTCCCATATACACTTCTCCACAGTTTGAAAAGGTTAATATCTTTCGAGGATGGCAAGCATTGTCCAATCTTCTTATGTGTATTGAAGGTTGTACGTATGTTGGACAGCAGAAAGTAATCATCTTATTTGGTCTGGGTGTCATTTATGTAGGGAATCATTCTCCTTTCACGGAGGCGGATTACTATATCATTTAATTGAACCCGTAATATCTTCATTGCAATAGCCATTCCCTCTCAGAGCTTCGGTCAGTTTCGATGTGTTCGATGTTATAGAATCTTGATCAGAAATCGAAATGGCTCTAAATACTAGTGAGTTAATCGATTTCTTTTGTGCTGGATGGTGGTGGGAATTTGCATTTAAGTATCTATTTTTATTCGTCGGTTTTCTATACAGGGTGTCCGGATTTGGTTGCAAAAGCAGGGTATCTCGCTTATTTTTAAAGATAGAACCTTGCGGTTTTCACGAACCTGAGCTAATTTTTTGTGAAACTCATGAAGCCGTAAACAAAATTTTCATAGCCTTCTTCGTTGATGAGATACAGGGCGAAATAGAAAATTTTGCATTTTGGGACTCCCCTCGTATCTCGGTTATCCTTTAACTTAACGCAAAGGGAAAAATTGCTGCTTATGCAGTTTTTTACGCTGGATCCAGTGGCGTAGTCATATTTTTCATTTGAGTTGTTATTTTTTAGATATGACCCAAAGTTGTGTTTTTTTAAATGGGACACCCTGTATATTTGTCCAGAAATTGATTTGTCCTTTTAAAAGCTTCTCAAAAGTATATAATAGTATGGGTCTATTTTAATAAACAACAACAATTTTTATAATTATCATCCCCAGTAGGCCATGCAAAACAATGCTGCCTTTTATTTAAAGTCGTTAACAATATCTACATCCTAACAATAAATCAAAATAAATATGTAATTAAATCTATTTATCAAAATATGTATTGATAATTTCGCACCAAAAAAGTACCACCTACCTAGATTTATGTAACACAAGAACAAAACAGTAATAAATTATTATGTAACAAGCCTTTCAGCAAAAATCAACTGTCGTATAAGAGCTACAGTAACCAAGGAAATCAAAAGAACTGTTCAAACTGATTTCCATTTTGTTCTAAGCATGCTTCGCACAATTTTCGTATTCGTTTTAGGGAATTAAGCAAAATAACGAGATGATTTTGTAAATAGCGAAAATTTTCTCTTATTGCATTTCCTAAATCTTGGACATTAACATAGTGGTCTTTGTAAATTCTATTTTCCAGATATCCCCATAGAAAGAAATCTAAAATTGACAAATCTGGGGACCTAGGGGGCCATCTTATAGGTCCATTTGTTCCTATCCATTGATTGGTAAAATTATTATCCAGAAATAATCTCGTTATTCCAGAATTGTGTGCAGGAGCACCGTCCTATTGAAAATAAATTTCGTTAATTTGCGCTAGAGGAACATCGTCAAGTAATTCAGGTATAGCTGCCTCTAAAATTTCTATATAGCGATTGGCTGTTAGATTTCTCTCAAATATATAAAATTTTATGTGTTCCTAATATGAAGCAGGACACATTTAGACCAAACCTGCCCTGCTGTCTTCTGGGAAATATTTGGTGTTGATTTTCCTGGGACCAGAATCTACTATTGTGCCTATTGAGTATACCAGACTTACTGAAATGTGCTTCGTCTGACCATATAACCTTCCTTTCAAAATCTCTAGCCATATCGCATCTTTCTCGAAACCAATTGCAGAAGACTACCCGACGCTCTGCATCCCCTGGCTGTAAGTGCTGCACGAGCCTAAATTTGTATGGGTGGTATTTGTGCTTTTTTAGAATTTCTTGAACTCTAGTTTTTGGAATCCCTATGCTCTTTTCACTGGCCCTACAAGAGTTTGTAGGGTAAGCTTCTGCATTAGCCAAAACCGCAATTTCCTCAGCCTCCCGATTTTCTTTATTATATGTTTTCGTACGAGGTTTGATAAATGATCCGTGATTAAGTAAATTCTTTTTTATCCGATAAAAAGTGGATATATTAAGTTGCCTCCTTTCTGGATATCTAAATAAAAATTAAGCAATAGTATTTCAACACACCTAAAAATTAACTATTTACCTGTTAAAATAAATATCAGAAGCCGCTTCAACATTTTCATTACTTAATATAAAACAAGCTAACGTATACTATCGTACTTTTCATAATGTTCGAAAGTTTGGTTTTCTTCTATAATAATACAAATATATTTTTACACAATAAATAAATACAAACAACTAGCGCTATATTTTATATACGCGTACAAAATTGGGAAATGTCATTTGCTTCCAAGAAAACAAAAGAAAACGGCATCGTTTTGCATGGCCTACTGCAAAATTTGCGATAATTATAAAAATTAGGATTTTTGTTGTTGTTTATTAAAATAGATCCATACTATTATATATTTTTAAGAAGCTTTTAAAAGGACAAATCAATTTCTGGACAAATATACAGGGTGTCCCATTTAAAAAAACACAACTTTGGGTCATATCAAATAACAACTCAAATGAAAAATATGACTACGCCACTGGATCCAGCGTAAAAAACTGCATAAGCAGCAATTTTTCCATTTGCGTTAGGTTAAAGGATAACCGAGATACGATGGGGGTCCCAAAATGCAAAATTTTCTATTTCGCCCTGTATCTCATAAACGAAGAAGGCTATGAAAATTTTGTTTACGGCTTCATGAGTTTCACAAAAAATTAGCTCAGGTTCGTGAAAACCGCAAGGTTCTATCTTTAAAAATAAGCGAGATACCCTGCTTTTGCAACCAAATCCGGACACCCTGTACACAGAATGTCCTAATGTACACATACATCTATAAAGGGAATAGTTCCAGTAGATTCAATTTCTATTGTTAACTTATTATGATGTTGTTGATTAACGTAATTCAGAAATATGAGTAGAGTTTCCTGTCCATGGGGCCAAACAACAAAAGTAACATCTAGATATCTGAACAAGTGTTTTGGTATAAGTGGAGCAGATGTTAGAGCAAAGACTACCATAAAGATATTCGGTATCACAGATGATAGAGGAGACCCCATAACTGCCCCTGAGGTTTTTTCATAAAAGGTTCCTTGAAAAATGAGACAAGTAGATGTAAGACAAGTTTCCACTAGGTCTATTAGGATTATATTTATATTATTTTGCGCCATTTGGAAGTCCAGTATTTTTCGATTACAATTTAAATTCCCGACGTTGTTACCTAGATCTGTCAATGGAAATTCAGCCACTGGTGGAAAATAAAATTCTTCATCATGCTAATTTAATTTGGCAGCAGGGTGGTGCTCCATATCCAGAGATCAGAAATTATTTAAATACTCACTATCATGAATGGATTGGATTCTCTCTCGAAAAGAGCTATTTTATAAAAAAAAAAAACCCAACAACAGCAGAAGAATTGAAAATTCGCATTTGGGAGGGAGTTCAATTTCTGAATGGAACAGAAAGTGTCAGAAATGCTATAACACATTTAGAAACTCTTTACACCACGTGCATTGTTTAAAATGGGGGGATGGAACAATTCTTGCAATAGTTTGCTATATTGTGTTTATTTTCTTTGTTTTTCTTTGATTGAACTTGTCACTATAATTAGGTATTCACTGTTAATATCCGTTGTTTCTTGCTATTTGTCTTTGTGAATTTTATTAATTAATTATTTTGTTATTTGGTAATAATGTTCTTAATAAAATGTTAATATAACGCATAGTATTCAATAGGTCCGAAACGGTGATTCTTATACCCATAATATTTTACATCTTTGGAAAGGCCTTTTATTACTCTATTTGAATTCGACATAATATACAGAGGGTCGCATTTAAAAAAAATGAGATTCTACATCGTTAGAAAGATCTTTTAATACCCTATTCAAATCTATATAATATGCAGGGTGTTGCGTTTAAAATAGTTGAGAAAATTAATGGTACGCCAAATTTGGCAACATTGTAACATTTTTGAAATATTATAGCTTTTCGAATACAGAAAAGATAATTCATATTCATTCATAGTTAATAGATAAGATTGTTATACCGAGTTGAAAATATGTCAAAAACTAAAGATAAACGTCAATAAGTCCGAAACGCTGCATCACAGACCCATACTATTATATACCATTCAGATGGTTTTTGAGAGAGCTATATAAAATTGTATTAATATACAGGGTATTGCATTTAAAATAAGAAAATTGATATCTCTCCACGCAAAACAAAACACACTGTATATATAAAAATTGAAAAAAATAAAAACCCAAGTGAATCCAATCTTCAATACACATAAGATTGGACAATGCTTGCGATCGCCGAAAGATATTATACCTTCTCAAACAAAAGTAGTATTGCTCCTGTGGAAAAGTGTTTATGGTAGAAACATGACGCTCAATATCAACCAGACTTAAGGAACATGGACGATATAGTAACAAGAAACAAATTGTTCAATCTGCTGTAGCTGAACACCAGTATACCACTACTCAGATTATAAATGTGAAGCAAACAAAGGTTCAAGCATCCGTTCCAGGATTTTATAAACGAAAAATTAGAGAATCTATAGAAATTTTTAAACATTTCAATAGAGATGCAGGTTACGGACACACGTGGAAACCGATCTTAACACAGGGTCACGGTTCGGCGAGCACAGGTCGGGTATAAAAGCCCGCCTGAATCTCTCCGAGTTCAGAGAAGACCACCAGGCGTACTGGATTGGATGGACACTGGCAACGGCAGACTGGACCACGGGACAGTAGGACGTAGACAGCGGCAAACAGGAAAGACGAAAGGAGGATAGCGGAGAATTATCTCAACCTGGTAAGACGACTAAGTTTTCTTTATTAATAGTATCTTTTATTTCAAATGTCTACATTCAGCCATGTCAAACATGCGAAAGTGAGCATTTTTCTGCGGTCCCAATCAGTTTGGAAATGCGGCCCGCGAACAAGTTGAAAACCGTTTTTGAAAGCGCGCGCCGCACACTGGTTCGCCCTTATGGACACATGTGGCCAAAACCTATATTTTATTATATCTGTCAAAAATAATGTATCAGTTTCTATTTTTTAAGCATGTCTAATTATATTTTGATAATATACAAGTTTTTATTACAATTGGCAATATACAGGAGCACCCAAAAAGAATCTAACAATAAGCTAATAATATGCGACCTAAAATAGGGTATTTCCTAACATTTTTTACAAAATAAAAGGGATGAATGCTTACTTAGTTTTAAGACAATAATAAAGAATAACATTTTTTCGTCGGTCGCTCAGTTTTCAAAATACAGGGTGTTCAAAATTAGTTTAATTTTTTTTTATGTTAGAATTTTTGAACCAACTTTTTTGAAATTTGGTAATTTTATTTGTAGATAGTGATTAGAGGCCTATTTAGCCATAAAAATAAAAATTGTCAATTGCATTGGCATATCCCAAAGGGTACAGTCAGGTTCAATATTGTCAAAAGCTTTCCTTTTTCAAGCACCAACTTTTATCAAGAATAAGTTGTTGCTGAAAAATTGAAAATAAAAAAGATTTCCACTTGGCAATCAAATTTGGGCACACTGTACTTTACTATGGAACTTTTATGTAGGTGATTTTTGGCAAATCAATTTCTTTTGCCAAGCTCTGTATGCTGTTAAAATAAATGACTTAACTTTGAAAACACCCTGTATAGTTCCTAAGCTATCAAGTAAAAAGAAAGTTGAAGTGTAGAATAACATTGATATTAATTTAAAAGGTCTATAGAATCGCTGTACAGTTCTGTTTCATTATTTTTGATCTGCCATTTATACCTCAAGTTTGTAATTAATGGGTCAGAAGAAATAAGTAACGCATGTATTACATCTTCATTTGTTGAAACGCGAGAACACTTTCGAGAATGAGACTGCCTAAATCTTTTAAAATCCTTATTTCTAGATTCTGCTGCTTCCTCACTTAACTGGCCTAAAGACTGATGGACTTTATAATTTGACCCCCGTGAATTAAAACTTTATGCAATGATGATGGCATATAATACCAATAATAATGCTGAATGAAAATGTTGGCCGTTTCATAGCAATAGTTTTCAAATTTTGTCTCATTAATATCGCATCGGCTATTAATAACTTGTAAAATAACTGCAAAACGTCTAAGTATTTCTTTGTTAAATCCAGTTATTTCTGACACCTGTTCAAAATTTTTAAAAAATCGTCTTGCTGTATTGCCATCATTTGATGTGCCACTACCTTGTTTTGGCACATCAACAATTATTCCAAGTTTTTCTTTGAGCTGACATTGAATTTTTGATTTTCTGGATTTTAGAAGTTCTTTTTCATTCGATGATTTGGCCGTCCATTTCATAAATTCCAAACGGTAAGAAACATAAAGCACACATTCCATAAACCGTATTAAAGCATGAAGAGGTGACAATCCGTATTTATATGCATCTTGATTTACTTGTCGCTGTTGAATAATTTGTATACTGTTCATCTCGGAAGGTTTTGCCCCGCATATATTACAGCACGCTGAAGATGATGTGCCTGTTAGAATCTGACACACCTTTCCATCAATCATTGTTAAAAACAAATCATGCTTAACGTATACCGTTTTACCAGGAAATTCAATTTTAGTATCTGACAATTTAGATATTTGGTCATTTATGGAATTAACAAAATCAGTAACATACGATTTTGTTTCTTTAGCAAAATGAAACGAAATTGGTCGACAGTAATTTGTGGATGATGGTCGCTCATTTTTCCAAAAAAAAGTTGTGGAATCTAAAACGTCATTTAGTTGGATTGGAACGAGGGATGACATAAAAACAGACTCGTCAGTTAAATTGGGATTCGAAAAATTTTGTTTGTAGATACTTTGACCAGATGAACCATCGCATCCCCATTTTGATTTTAGCACTAACCTTGATGTCTCTGGTGGTGTTGCCAGTATATTACTTTTTATATCTGGAACTAATAGCAGTCGTCTAACAGTATGGTCTAACAAAGACTGTAGTTCCACATCTACGCCACTCTCAGATATAACAGTTTTTTCTTTGGTAGGATAGCATTGCTTTTTCGCTTCTAAAATACAAGCATATCGAGGAAAAATATGATAGTTCTTAAGCTTACACTGATTTCGCAAATGTTCATATTGATATTTAGAAAGTTTTGTATCGGTTATTAACGCTAAGGCTTCTTCTTTTGTAAACAAATCCGGAATGTCATCACATGTTATTTTTTTATATTTTTTTGCACCGTTTTCCAAAATGTCACTAATTAATTGAGCTTCGTGTTTTTTACCTGATGAATTTAACACTAATACTAAAAGATGCTGTAATTCAGCGGCAGATAAGTTGGTATGTTTACTTAAAGAGGACACTTTTCTTCGTTTTGAACGACCGGAACAGTTTTCTAGAGTCTTAATTGGCCTCCCTCCTTTTCCTTTGAACAGCGTCAATGAACCTTCCAACCACGAAGCACATTTTTTATAAAAAAAAGTTTTATTGCGACTTGCCAATTTCCATTTTTCACGAAATTGCGGCAAAAAATGGCGCCTTAAACCGTCAAACGCTAACTTTTCACTATTGCCAGAAAAATTATATTTTTCTTGTAGGTAATTAAAAACAAAGGTTTCATTTCCGTTGTTTTCTATTAAAATATCGCACAATATTTTTCTTTTTACTTGCATTTTTAATGTTAACTCTTCAGTTATAACTGAACTGACACCATAACAACTAAGAATGACGCGACGCGTGAAAAGTAAACAAACCATGTTTCCAAAGCCAACCTATATTAATATTACTAACTGAATAGCAGATAGTAGCAGCTAATTTGGCAATATTCCTTAAAAGGACATTGTGAGGCTTACTTTTAGCTAAAAACAATAACTTGGATCAGCTTGGATGACTCTGATTTGGCTGTATAGATAAAAATTACTGCAAAAATGCAAATCGCAAAAATGATTAGTGTTATTTATTTTTAAATTATTGATAAAAACCGATATTATTTAAGAAGAGAATATGTGAAGTATAGCCTCAGCATAAATTTGACCATTTAAAATTATTTTAAAAACGCTTAAACGGGTACTTTAATTCGTTTTTTATATTAAATTGTTGAAAGTTTTGGTCGATTTTTGTATGTAAAACGCTTATAATTAGGTGCTCTAAAGTGTATGATCTTACGTAGGACATTCTTTAAATAACACCGTTATGATTTTAAAATATTTTAAACATATTCACTAAAATAAAGGTTTTCGATATACTGAGTTTTGGCCAAAACTTTACAAGAGAGCGAACTACTGTGCGCCGCTGCAACAACGATTGATATAATAAAATGTACAATTGTACATAGTGCCATCTATGTTTAGGAGGATGAACTACACATACTCAACCTAAAGCCAACCGATATCTGGCTTGTTCTATGAAATTCTATCCCGCAAAAACACAGATGAGGCTAACTGAACATTCTGAAAAGAACTCGAGAAATCACAATCCGTATATAAGCCCTATTTGACTGAGTTCAGTCGTTCAGTGTTGAGTCAGTTGCGATAGAGTTTCGAGTTGCGTTACGCACTTATTGTTACAACACTTAACAGTGCTTATTATAATTTATTTCGGATACAGTTTTTAACATGTCTCTTTCAAAACCATGTGGAAGTAAGAGGAAACTTGTAGATGAGCATCGTATCTTTCAAGAAAAGTGGGAATTAGAGTTTATTTGCTGTGAACTGAAAGAAAAAATTATTTATTTGATTTGTAATAGTACAGTCGGTGTCCCAAAATTATAAAATATAAAACGTCATTTCGATATTCATAAAACTATGTTTGACAAGTATAGAGGCATGGTCAGAAACGAAAAGTTAAATAAGTTAAAATCACGGATCAGCAGCTTATGTTTACACGTTCAAAGCAAGAAAATGAATCTGCCCTTCAAGCGAGCTACGTACTGCCGCGAAACACTGAAAACCATTTGTTGAAGGTGAATTTATAAAAGAGTGTCTTGTAAAGGCCGTGGAAATTGCAAGTCCCGGAAGCGTGAAGGCATTTCAAAATATAACCTTGTCCCGGAATACTGTCGCTGAAAGTTTTACTGAGTTGGCTGCCAATATAAGTGATCAGAAAAAAACAAAATCAGACTCTTTCATTTGCATTTTCTATTGCCTGTGACGAAAGTACGGATGGCGCAACCCGCTGTTTTTCTTCGTGCGGTTGATACAGATATCAATGTGTATGAAGAATTACTGGAATTAGTACCATTGCATGATACAACAAATGGGAAGGATATTTTCAATGCTGTTTATCGATTTCTACAAAAGTTCAATTTAGATTTGTCAAAACTGTGTTCCGTTGCAACAGACGGAACTCCTTCAATGACTGGAGTAAAAAATGGTTTCGTTAAAATATTACAAAGATCAGAGAAACGGGCAGTGACAAACCAGATTTTCATCATATTCATTGTATAATCCATCAAGAAGTGTTATGCTCAAAAGTAATCAAGTTGGAAAGTGTTTTAAAGTCAGTGAAAAAAATTATAAACTTCATAAGGTCACGATGCCTTAATCAGAATCAGAATTTAGAAAGTGAGTACACTGGTTTACCATATTATGCAGAGGTGCGATGGCTTTCGTGTTCTATGGTACTCGACCGGTTTTGGAAACTCAAAGAAGAAATACGCGTTTTCATGGAAATAAAAGGAGAAGATGTCAGCTTATTATGCGATGTACCTTTTTTACAAGATCTTTCATCTATGGTAGATATCACAAAACACTTGTTGGACTTAAATAGGAAATTGCAAGGACCACGTCAAGTTATTACAGATATGCATGATCATGTGAAAGCTTTCAAGTGTAAGACGATGTGGAAAAAACAGTTACCAGAGGATATTCTGTGTCACATTTTCTGACTTGTAATGCATATCAGGAAAGCACAAGTGCCCCAATATCATACAAAATATATTCAGAGAAAATGAGAAGCCTTCTGGCATAATTTGAGAAGCGTTTTCAGGATTTTAAGACCCAAGAAAACAATTTTTCTCTGTTTACTGGTTTTTTCACTATCGATATTGATAAAGTTCCCCCTCACTAGCAAATGGAAGTAATTGGGATTCAGTGTCAGACTCATTTAAAACAAAATTTTGATAGTGTTGATTTATTCGAATTTTATAAGTACTTGCCTGTTCAATAGCAAGAAATGAAAATTTGCCTGTAAAATCCTGTCAATGTTTGGAAGTCCCTATAAGTGTAAACAACTATACATAACACTTGGACGCAGTTTTAAAAGTTATTTCCGCCGATAAATTGGCGCCACAAATAGACAACTTAATTAAAGACAAAAGATGTCAAATATCTGGCAAAAGAATTTAATGTTTGTAGTTTTTTGTAATGTCCTTTTTATTGGAAATTGAATAAACAGACTTGTCATATAATAGTACTTTTTCTCAAGATTTTCAGTAGTTTGTCTTCTTTAAGATAAGGTTTTGCGGCCCACCTAGTCGATGGTCTTCATGCTTTTGGCCCACCAGTGACTTTGAGTTTGACATGGCTGGTCTACAAGTAACGAGAGGTGGAAAAAACATCCTGCCAAGCGAGGACCTCCCCCCCACGACACAGTGAGGCACATGTCCTTCATAGGAGCTTCTCCCGAAAGGACGGCATCAACCCCATCGAAGGATCCTTGGCTAGTCCAATGATGGTCCATCTGATGGGGACCCGTTGGGGTTTAGTGGGTATTGTTGACTCTGACAGGTGAAAACCTGATAGAGCAACGAGTCCCACACTGTTTTCCCTTCTACCAGAAGGAAATTCATGTGTAAAAGCATTCCCCATCATAAAAAAAAATCCGAGCTCATTCAGTGTTCAGATCTCGTACAGTAAAGATCCCTGAATATGCCTCGTGCAATCGAAGGCAAAACGTCGGATAGTAATTACAATTTGACACGGTCTAATCCCAAGAACCATGATTTCTTAATTTACCAAAGCCGTGAAAGCTTCCGTTCTATGTTAAAGAAAAAACATTTTTGCAATTTTTTTTTTTAATGCGGTGCTACAATTAAAAAAAATTGTCCCGCTTTCTAATTTTCCTACATTTATTTATTTACAAACAGGCCAGTTAGCTAAAATAGTACAACTAGACTTCCTCATTCCGGGGCCAATACAGAAATAGGTTAGATAATTATAGTAATCAGATACTTAATTATTTACTAGCAGATAGAAGCCGCCTATTTAATACTTAAATATTGCGTTCAAACTTTATCGCAATAAAAAACGGGTAGTTAATAGTTAACAAGATAAATAGGAAAATAATATATTTCTAGTCCGATCGAATGGTTTTCTGGGTTACCCTTGATGGCGTAATATATGGGTCAATGCAAGGACCCTCAAATGTTTTCACCCTCTGAATTTTGTTGTTTTCTTTTACGCAACAAGGGTTCTGAATGTCACAAACAATTCCTGTGATTGCTCCGTAATGGAACAGGCATTAAAGCATTCATATGTTTATTTACGTTGTTTTTTTGACACAAGGATTGAATATGAAGGCGAGTGACAACACATTTTCACTTGTAATCGACATCTCAAAAGCTTTCAGAAATATAAGGTTGAATTATGTAACAGTTAAAAACTACTTTTTATACACTTCCACTAGAATTGTATATGTAGTTGTAAAATACCTTATGTTATTAAAATATATTTAAGGTGAATTATTAAGTTTTACCTGGACCATTCAATAAACAGTTTAAGTATTTATTTGGCGCTTATTTATTTCTGGAGACTCAATTATCTGAGTGATTTGCATAATTGGATTCGATTTTTTACTGCTTTCGTAAAATGGAATTATTGTAATCGCGAAAAAATTACCCTCCGAGATTTTTCAGATTTTTACGTTTCAGGGTCCCTAGATGCCGAAAAACATGTTGCCTCAATTCCGTTGGTCTGTCTGTCTGTCTGTGCAGGGGATAATTGCTTCATCAAAGTTGTGGTATGAAAACGGCTTAACCGATTGACTTCATATTTTGGTCAAAAATTAAAGATCATATGGGGATGACCTGGTAACATTTTGGTAAAAATCCAATACGGCAAAACAAAATTGTGGCCTAGTGAAATGTTAAAAAAATTATTACTAAAAAACTGCTAATCCCACTTATTCCAAATTTTGCACGAACATCAAGTATTATGTAAGAATCAACTGGTAAAATTTTAGTACGAATCCATCGTGAAAAGAACTACTTAATCGACTGATTTCAAAACTGTGTGTAGTATAGAGATCAATTAGTACAATTCTGGTACTAATTTAAGATGGCGGAACAATATGGTAGCCAAATAAAATGTTTGTAAAAAAAATCATCCTTTCAGGTTTTACACACGTTTTAGCGTCCCTAGACCCCCAAAAAATAAAAATTATCAATTACGTCGGTCCGTCTGTCGGTTTGTCTGTCTGTCTATCAGTTCGCGGCATAGCTTAAAAACTACTTATCGCATTAACTTCAAATTTTAGTCAAAAATTAAGGATCATTTGGAGATGACCTGGTAATATTTTGGTAAAAATCCAATATACCGGAACAAAATGGTGGACTAGTGAAACGTTAAAAAAAATATAACTAAAAAACTAATTATCTAATTTACCTCAAATTTTGTACAAAAATCAATTGTTACGTAGGAATAAACTAGTGGTAATGATAACATTTTGGGCTGAATATAAGAAATCGAAACTAAATGGCGGTCTAATAAAATATTTAAAATATCAGCCTGAAAAAACTAGGTTCTAACACTTGAACCTGTAGTGGAAAATAGATCCAAATACAAGAGTTCTAACCACACTACACCACAACTTGTTACGTTCTGGACGAGCGTTTCGCTAACCAAGTTAGCATCATCAGCAGATGATATAAACTAAAGTAACTTATCATATCCGAGCCTATTTATAGGTAAATGTGGTCACACTTGGTTGCACCCGACTGCACCGTTGTCAAGTGAACCATAGAGGGGACTATAGGGAATAGGCCCTCTGTCTTTATTTAGTGCTTTCTTACCACATTTAACTATTTCTATACTCTCAAATGCATCCAATAATCTATTATTAGATGCATTTTTAATCAGCTTAAGATTATTTATTCTTATTTGGTGATTGTTTTCCAAAGCATGTTGGGCAACGCTTGATATGTCTGTTTTTCCGTATCTTAAATGTGCCATGTGTGCTTTAAAACGAATGTTTATAGAGCGTTTAGTTTACCCAACATATTTTAGATCGCAGTTATTACAGTTAATTCCATAGATGCCACTCCTCTCCTTCAAGTCGACTTTGTCTTTAGGGTTTCCAAGGAGATATCCATTACTTTTAGCTATATTTTTAATCCGATTCATTTCATTGTTAAAACGTTCTTTACTTAATGGAAAATTGACTAACCTGTGAGTTAAGCAATGAAATGCTGCCATTATGTGTTGACGGCAATGAAATGAGTCGGATGTTATATACCTATCAGTATTAGTAAATTTCCTCAAATTCTAATTTATCGTTATTTCTAATAACTAACGTGTCGAGAAAAGGTAATTGCAGATTGCTCTCCTTTTCGTACGTAAAATTAATGGAAGGATATTTATTGTTTAATGTTTCTAAGAAAGTGTCCAAACTTTCTGTTTTACTATCAAAAATAGCAAATATATCGTCTACGTATCTATACCACACCCTTGGGAAATACTTCAGTTCTTTATTGAAATATCCATAAACAAATTTGCAAGGAACGGAGATAAGCAATTGCCCATCGCACTTCCCTTAAGTTGTTTATAATATTTATTGTTGAACTGAAAAAAATTTTGATTCATACATAATTTTGTGAGAAGCAAATATTCATCAATAATTTCTTTCTTGAAATTACTGATTTCAAGTAGTTCCTTTACAAACAAACAAACAAACAAAAGTATGCTTTATTGCCGCAGAAAAATTTTACAATTTTATGGACAAAGCAAAATATACCTAAAATAAGACATATCAAAACATTAATCAAAAAGAATTTCGATAGGTCAATGCTTTTTAAAAATGTAAATTATCAATTTACCAAATCGTAAAACACACGTTAGAATATAACATAACATTGCCGCAAAACAGTTAATGAATCCTAATAACCTTATAAAAGTAAACAAACACACATGTACGAGGTGAATGATTTCGATGACATTGAAATCAAAATTGTAACTATGCGACCTTAAACTCTATGTTATTATAGTTATACAAATAATTGTGATGTTAAACAGGGTAGGTTAGGTACTCTAAAGCTAGTGGTATGGGTACACTAGGAAACAATGAGCTTACATCAAAAGGTATTAAAATTTCACCTTCTTTTAAGTGAACATTCTTAATTTTATCTAAGAATTCTAACGAGTTAGTAACCTCAAAGTTATCCTACGAGATTTAATTTGCCGAATTCTTCTACTAACCATTTTGAAATATTGTACTTTGGTGATCCAACAGCTGAAACAATAGGTCTCATGGACTTCCCAGGTTTATGGATTTTGGGAAGGCAATACAGTTTATACAACTGTGGGTTACTATGTGTTAGTTTATCGGACACAAGGTTTTTACACTGTTTTAAGGTATTTTTTTACTTCTGTTATCATTTTTGATAACGGGGAGGGGCTCCCAATAAGTTCATAGTAATCCCATATGATCCCAGATATACAAGAGGAAAAAGTATTTAAAAACGAAGGTTTTAAAGTAGCCTACAAAACGGAGAACAGTTTGACAAAGCTCCTTGGAAAACCTAAAGACAAAGTCGACTTGAAGGAGAGGAGTGGCATCTATGAAATTAACTGTAATGACTGCGATCTAAAATATGTTGGGCAAACTATGTAACGTATGGGTGTTTTAACGAACATAATTTTACTAGGCAAACCTCATAAAAGGGCCTAGGCACGACAGCTCCTTTTGCCGGCTCTGGCAAGAGTTGACAGGCGGGGTTATTTTGACTTATTTAACTATTCATTCTGTCCCTTTCGATAATTTAATGCATACAATATACTTTTCAGAAGACACGTCTTATAACACGGAGCTTAAGTAAGATTTTTAATTTAAAAATAATTAGCAATTATTAAAAGGAAAATTCTAGTGAAATAATTTGTAAAATTACGGTCACTAATATTAAATTATATGTACCCTAATTGGCCAATAATTTAAACACTGTTAAGATAACGAATTAACCAAATTTTCGGTTGAAATAAACTAATAAAAATTTACAGTCAATAAAAAAATGGAAATTTCTCACCAAAACTCTCAATAGCTGCGTCACGTGGTCAAATTTGTAATTACATTATTGATTATTTAGATTAATTTGTTCAAAATTTAAGTGTGAATTGTTACATCAGTCAGGTAATGCATTAAAATTTGTAATTACATTATTGATTATTTAGATTAATTTGTTCAAAATTTAAGTGTGCGACAAGAACGCATTTTTAAATCTGCCTTAAGAGGAACAAGGAAAGCCAGAAACTAGTCTACACCACGCGGTAAACAACGTGTCGCCTATTGGCTGCCAAATTTATACAAATACGAGGGAGATTCGTAGGTATCCAAACAAAACTAAATAAATGATATCACTGAAATGTAAGAATTCATGCATCCTTAGCGTCAAATAAATACTAAAATATAGTGATATAATAACGCACAACTAGCCAAAATAGGTGGTCTCTTAACGTCTGGGGTGGAATTGCTTTGAATTGCTACAAAATCACTGGATAGGAATTTCTATCAAACACCTAAATATACACAATAATTATAATTAGCCTATTTACGTCCAACCGCAAGCTTAACTGAATCTAGAAAAAATTAATACGCGCAATATAGGTCTGTAAGCAATAAAACATTTAAATTATTAAATACTAAATATGTTTACTTAAAAAAAATATATAGATTTACTAACAAAACTAAATAAATGATAATTTGTCTGACCGTAACGCACGACAGTACACCGTTACAACTAAACGCTCCATAAACATTCGTTTTAAAGAACACATGGCACATTTAAGATACGGAAGAACAGAAAAATTAAGCGTTGCCCAACAACATGCTTTGGAAAACAATCACCAAATAGGGATTATTAATCTTAAGCTGATTAAAAATGTATCTAATAATAGATTATTGGATGCATTTGAGAGTATAGAAATATTTAAATGTGGTAAGAAAGCACTAAATAAAGACAGAGGGCCTATTCCCTATAGTCCCCTCTATTGTTTACGTGACAACGGTGCAGTCGGGTGCAACCAAGTGTGACCACATTTACTTATAAATAGTCTCGGTTAGGATAAGTTACTTTAGTTTATCATCTGCTGATGATGCTAACTTGGTTAGCGAAACGGGCGTCCAGAACGTAACAAGTTGTGGTGTAGTGTGGTTAGAACTCTTGTATTTTGATCTGAAAAAACTACTTATTAGATTAATTTCAAATGCTGTCCAAGCATTAAGTGTCATATAGATATAAACTGGTAAAGTTGTGGTACGAATACAAGAGGGCGGAACAAAATGGCGGTCAAATAAAATTTAAAAATAATCAACGTAAAAAAATCTTATTCAATTGACTTTATATTTTGCAGAAAAAATTAAATGTGATATAGGGATAAACTGGAACAAATTCAACATGACGGAACAAAATGGCGGGTGTGTCAATGTAAAATCCACTTAACGAATTTATTTTAAATTATGCCCAAAAATCAATTGTGGCATACGTAAAAACTGGTAAAATATTGGTAGGAATCCAATACGATGGAACAAAATGGTGCCCAATAAAAATGTTTGAAAAGACAGTATACAAGGAGGTCCAACAGTGCGTTCAAGTCCAATAGCTCGGTTATTGTGGGAAAAAAAATTATACGAAAGTTGTATGGACTGCTGAGAGATACAACCTAAAATTATTTCTATTATACAGGTTGAGGATAAGTTTACCACAAACCACACTTGCATTTTTTTAAATGGAACACCTTATATATTGTTTTATTTTTAGATTCCTCCCTTTTTGACCATTCACCCAATATAGGGATTGTACAGTCACTTAAGATTTATGGTCACTTTTCGAAAATATCAGAGGTACATTTTGACGCCCTGTATTTTTATAATATGTTAGCATAAAGCATTTTAGCAGTGTAAACACTTCCAAATGTCTTATTTCAACTGCGGTATTTTTCTTTAGTATTCTTTAATAACGGTATATAAAGTAAATAAAAATCCTAGATGCAAATTTTCACGATTAATTTAAATGGAACGCCTTGAATATTATTATATTTTCAGATTGCTCCCTTTTTGGCCATTCACCCAATGTAGGGTTTGTCGGGTCTATTTAAAGTCGTTCAAGATTTATGGCCACTTTTCGAAAATATTAGAGGTACAATTGACGTTAAGAGACCACCTATTTTGACTAGTTGTACGAGTAAAACGAGGTTTTTCAGTAGCTTTATAATGAAAATTATGTCTATTGACAGTTCTATTTTTGTAGAATGTTGCCTCATCAGTAAATAACACAAAAAGTCAGTCAGCAAATCTTGAATTGTTGTTTTGCTCAGTGACAAAAATCTAGTGGCCTTTTTATTATAAATGAAATTAAATTGTCAAAAATATAAATTTGAACTGTCAAGTAATGCTGGTGCTTGAGTTTTGTATTAAAAACTAAGTACAGTTTCTATTGTAAGACGTAAAGATGAATCTCAATAGACAAGAAAAAATCGATATGATTTATGTGTTAAGAACAAGTGAAAAGAAATGTTTGTTAGCGACAAGAATATATCACGAAAAGTATCCTGATAGAACGGTTTGATGAGATAGGAAATGTTGAATACAAGAAAATTGCTCGAGCCAAACTTGTTTTAAATGAGGAAAACGGGTTAGCGGACTAACTTATGGTTATAGAAAACCTACATATTGGCTCAGGGGAAACAGATGTAAGTAAAACCACTGTTCTACGAATTCTAAGAAACAGCTAGTTTCACCCAAACTCCATTCACCTCCTTCAAGAATTGTATGAAGATGATTGTCACAGGCGACTAGATTTTTGTCACTGGGCACAACAACAAACTCAG
The DNA here is from genome assembly GCA_030620095.1 of Kuschelorhynchus macadamiae. Lineage (NCBI taxonomy): Eukaryota > Metazoa > Arthropoda > Insecta > Coleoptera > Curculionidae > Kuschelorhynchus > Kuschelorhynchus macadamiae. The sequence continues at coordinate 3,196,641 of JAUTXW010002103.1, forward strand.
AAAGCCAAGATTTACTAACTTTGTGTTATTTATTGACGAAGCAACATTTCACAAAAATGGAAATGTCAATAGACATAATTTTCATTACTACTCTACCGAAAAGTCGCAAAACTAGCCAAAATAGGTGGTCTCTTAACGTCTGGGGTGGAATTGCTTTGTAATTTTAGAACACGATTATACAAAATCACTGGATAGGAATTTCTATCAAACACCTACGACTACAAAAGAAAATATTAAGGAAAGAATCCGAAGTGTATTTAATAATATTAATTTTAATACATAAGAGATGTTAGCGTATCTTTTGAAAATCGTGAAAATATTTGTGTCGAACAAAACGGGAGTCATTTCGAACATCTAATTAAGTAGTTTTAAACGATTTATTACTCAGTAATGTTTTTTGATTGCTATTATTTTTATATTCTAATTACATACTCTAGAGCGGACAACAACCAGATTAAACTATTAGTTAAGTTGTCCTAGCTGTCTTAACTAGTTTAAAACAGGTTTGGCTCGATCAGTGTTCGTGTATTCTACATTTCCCGTCTCATCAAACCGTTGCATAATCTTTCAAGAAGTGAATATGTAAAAATAACGCATTTTTTTACATATTCCCCAATTATTTTCTGAAAAATTAAATGTATTATCAAAAAACTTCTAAAAGCTTTTTTACTTGTGTTTGCAGCCTCGTTAATTTACTTGTCTCAAAAGTTAGAATTTCAATATTTTTTTTTTTTGCAAACTTCTATTTTTGTATATATTTCATACCCTATATATAAATTGATATTATTTTTAAATTAATCTTATTTTTCATAAGCAAAACTTTTTATGAATAATAATTGTTTTTGCCATAAAAATCAGTAACCCATTTGTTCCTGCTTCTCGAATTCATACCACAATTTTACTAGTTAAACTCTATAGCTAGATAATAGAAGTACAAAATTCAAAATTTATCTAAAAAGTAGATTTTTAGACTGTTTTTTTTTAATAATTTATTAGGCCGACATTTTGTTTTGCTGTCTTGGATTCATACCAAAACATTACAGATTGATTCTTTAGTTTTTGTGCAAAATTTGAAAAATTGGATTTGTTTTTTAGTAATAATTGTTTTAACATTTCACTAGGCCGCCATTTTGTTCCAATGTACTGGGTTTTTACCAAAATAATACCATATCATCCCCACATGACCGTTAGTTTTTGATCAAAATTTCAAGTCAAGCGGGTAAGTAGTTTTTAGTCAGGCAGACCGACAGACCAAGAGACAGAGTTGAGAAAACAATTTTTTTGGCATCTATAGGGACGCTAAAATTTAAATATATGTAAAACCTGCAATTTTTTTCACGATTGTATTCGTTCCACAATTTTAACAGTTCATCTCTATACCACAGTTAATTCTTGCACATCAATCTATTAAGTAGTTTTTTCAGGCCGAATTTTTAAATATTTTATTAAGTTGCCTGCTTATTTCGCCATCTTGGATTCGTACCAAATATTAATAGTTAATTACTAACACAATTTTTTGCAAAATTTAAGGTAATCTGGATAAGTAGTTCTTTTAGAAATCGTTTGACTAGGCCGCCATTTTGTTTCGCCATATTGGATTTTTATTAAAATGTGACCAGGACATTCCTACGTGACTTTTTAATTTTTGCCCAAAATTTGAAGTCAATCGAGTATAATCGGACAGACGGACCGACCTAATTGATAAAACTATTTTTTTGCACCTAGGAACGCTAAAACGTGAAGATATGTAAGACCTAAGAGGGTGATTTTTTCACGATCATAAACACTCTATTTGGCAGCCATTTTCTTCCGCCATCTTGAGTTACCAATATAAATACCACAATTTTCCTAGTCCATGTCTATACCACATTTATAACATACAATTTTAAATCAGTCAATTAAGGAGTTTTTCAGACTGAATTTTTAAATATTTTATTAACACGCCATCTTGGATTTATACTAAAATTTTCCCAGTTGATTCCTACGTAATACTTGATTTTTGTGCAAAATTTGAGATAAATTGGATCAGTAGTTTTTTAGTAATAATTTTTTTAACATTTCACTAGGCCGCCATTTTGTTTTGCCATATTGGATTTTTACCAAAATGTTACTAGGTCATTCCCATATGACCCTTCACTTTTGACTAAAATTTGAAGTCAATCTGATAAGTAGTTTTTAAGCTATGCCGCGAACTGACAGACAGACAAACCGACAGACGGACCGACGCGACGGGATTGATAAAACATATTTTTTGGCACCTCTAGACACTAAAACGAAAAGATATGTAAAACCTGAGGGGTGATTTTTACGCCATTACAAACATTCTATTTGACCGCCATTTTATTCCGCCATCTTGAATTAGTACCACAATTTTACTAGTTAGTGTCTATACCATAGTTAGTTACAGCATACAATTTGAAATCGACCATTAAGTAGTTTTTTCAGACTGAATTTTTAAATACTTTATTAAGCCGCCATTTTGTTCCGCCATCTTGGATTCATACCAAAATTTTTCATAAATACTGGTTTTTGTGCGAAATATGAAATAAATTGGATAAGCAGTTTTTTATCAATAATTTTTTTTAACATTTTACTAGACCTCCATTTTGTTTTTTCATAATGGATTTTTAGCAAAATGTTACCAGGTCATCCCTATATGACCCTTATTTTTGACCAAAATTTAAAGTCAATCGGATAAGTAGTTTTTTAGTTATGCCGCGAACAGACAGACAGACAGGCCGACGGAATTGAAAAAAACATGTTTTTCGGCATCTAGGGACCCTGAAAAGTAAAGATCTGAAAAAATCTCGCAGGGTGATTTTTTTACGATCACATTACTTTCCTTTTACGAGGGAAGTAAAAAAGTTGTCTATATGTTACCCCAAAAACACGCACACGTAAAATGGAGACGCTGACATTTTTTTACTGTCATATTTGAATTCTTGAAAACGTCCGTTTGCTTACGGGTGTTTTACTTCAACAGTGCGTTCAAGTTCAGTGCATCAAAACAATAACATACGTCAATGATCCCACGGAGGAGATAAAACAGGATCTCTAAGGTGATATGTTTAATGCAGAAACACGAATTAGGCAAATGTTACTTTATAATTCCTCCAGTATATTTATAAAACTCGATTTACCTCATTACTCATAACATGATTGTATACTCGTTACGTTATCACTTCCTCGTTTCCAAATATTTATCACGTTTACGTATTATGATGTGGGAATCTCCCAAAACAAACTGTTGATTTTAACTGCACTTTGATTTTAAATATTTTGAAATCGTAGCACATCTCTCGTGTATATTAACAGGTTGACTTCAAAAATAGAATGAGAAATATTCCATTGCATTGGTCAAGTATATGTAGTTAAAATCGATTATAGTAAAGCATTTTTTACATCCCTCCTAAAAAAGAAGTTTACGTTTCAGGGTCCCTAGATGCCGAAAAACATGTTTTCTCAATTTCGTCGGTCCGTCAATTCGCGGTATAGCTAAAAAACTACTTACCTGATTGACTTTATATTTTGGAAAAATTAAGGGTCATATGGGGGATGACCTAGTAACATTTTGGTAAAAATCCAATAAGGCTAAACAAAACGGCGACTTAGTGAAATCTTTAAAAGATTATTACTAAAAAACTGCTTATCCAATCTTTCTTTCACAAAAATCAAGTACTATGTAGGAATCAACAGGTAAAATTTTGGTATGAATTAAAGATGGTGAAACAAGATGGCGGCTTAATAAAATATTAAAAAATTCAACCTGAAAAACTACTTAATAGGTTGATTTCAAATTGTGTGTCATAATTAATTGTGGTATAGAGATAAACTAGTAAAATTGTGGTACTAATTCAATTAATCTGTGTGTGGACCAAATCTCGAAATCGAGAAAAAAAGGTTAAACGTGGAAAGCTTGAAAGTTGAAAATGGGACTTGCTGACCTTGTTCTGCCTTTTCGTTAGATGGCGCGATGAGTTTACAGTGGAATTATAAGAATATGAGGCGCATTCACCACATCGCCCAGAAAAGTTATTGAAGAAAAACCTATTGGTTTTATAGAAGAAATACGCAATAAAATAGAAAAAAAGTGTTGAAAGGTCTCGGTACTTGCTGAAAAATCTGGCTTAGTGTTTTAAATATATAGATTAATTTAACGGTTGATTATTATCTCCTGGGCAGTTTCTAGAGGTGAAAAAGCGGGGCGACGTGCCTTGCTAGTTTATCCTATGATTTTTTTAGCCGCTTGTTTTTCTTAGTCATTTTTTATATTCTGTCCCGGTAGATAAATATTTTAGAAACGGCTCTCTTCAAGCCAGTGCAGTATAAGTATGTGTACGGAAAAGCTGATTATAATGAATCTAGTCTAGTCAGATTTTGTATCAGAGGTTTTGTAAACGGGGTCCTATCATACTCATACTTTTTATTTCATTTTTACAAGCATAAAGTACTTTGATTTAAATGTGATCATCAAAATAGAACACAATAATTTTTATCATTCCTGTGTTAAATCAGTTCTATATCTAGAATAAAAACTACAGATGATTTGTAACAACTCTCAATCTATCCTATTTATAATCAGACGTTTGCAATTGAGCGGCGCCCCCGCATTTAAATGTTAACACCGCGATCCTGCTCGTTGCTTATTATTCTTATCATATTTGATAATTAAGGCAAAAAACATTACCGCAAGATTTACAATACGGTTATTAATTCGTCGGCAATAAATTTTATTATTATTATTATTATTGTTAGGAAACACAATATTAATATAACAAATGCAGGTTAATTTATGCACCCTGCAGTAAAACTGTCTTTCAATTTTTGCGGCGTGATAAAAAGTTTAATATGTTTAAGATATACAAATGGCGTGGGGTAAACGACCTTCAAGACACAGTCGATTACCTATTTATGAATTAAAAACAATACAATGACCGAATTTTTACAATGGTACCTTAGCAACTAAGAAAAATATATTGTTCAAGCAAAACTCAGCCATTCGTTACCTTTGTTAATTAGATTTTATTATCATTACGTTAAAAAAAATATTATTTAAGTTTTAAAAAAATATTTGCTTAAATGTATTTTTTATAGTACATTTTTTACTAAAATAAAAATCAATATTTTCAAAATATGGTTTGTTAATGCATCAATAATCAAAATTTACACCATCCAAACCGTCTTGGTTTTGGACAAAAAATGCGTATGCTATTTTATTAGATTAGATTAGGGTATATTCAATAAACAAAACGTTATAGAACAACAATATTAATCTACATACTTATAGATACCAGACATGTCTATTACATATAATAATAAAATAATCAGCCAAACTACAACGTGAGCAGATTCCAAACCTGGCAAACTGAAAAACCCATACAAAAGCCCAGAAAATGTTTGCATAAAACACCCACGATCACAGGAAATAAATACCCATACAAAAACTCTAGCAAAAACCACATATAAAAACATTAAATAAAATAATCATTTATTAATAGCCAAAAGCTAACAAAAAATACATAAAAAGAATGTTGTTTTGCACTTTTAAATTTAACAAACATTATTATAACAAACCGGCAAAACAAAATACTTTTATTTTCTGTTTTTTCTAACTGCTAATATTTTTACTTGCCCTCCTAAACAGTTTAACCGTTTCAAAATCTTTCACACTATGGGAAAAATCATTATATTGGATAAATCCACTATGAAAAATGCGATAACTAAAATGTAGTAGTATTCACTCATTCTTCCCAAAAAGATCTATTTTTTTCGAAAATTTCTTAAAAATATATTCTACATGTTTAGAAAATGTCCGAATACTTGTATTCTCATACTATAGTATATTTTGGTTATTTGTATGGATACCACTATGATTTTTTTGTTTCGATTGAGTTTTTTTACTTTTTATGATCATAAATTTGGTCTTTTCTATATTTAAAGCGTTTTGTGTTAACCACTTATATCCGATTTCAAGTTCCTTATTTACAATAGTTTGAACGTCTTATCCTACTAGAACTAGCAAAGTATTAACCGCCCAAAGTTGTATTTTACACTCATTTAGATGCATAAGTCATAATACAAATTTGGTCCCAGTACTGTTTCTTGTGGAACACTATACATATTTTCTTACTGTTTTGTTTATGAGATATAGCTCAAATAAATAATCTTTAGGCCAGAGATATACATTATCTTTAATACTATATTTAATTTTTTCCAATATTCCATCCTTGTCACAATGCATCTTATCATTTCAACTTTTCGATCAACCACGTGATCTTCATCAGAACACATAAAATGGAATTCTTCTATAAAGAAATTTTTAAGAATTAAAAGTTGGCACACTTGGAAAATAATAAGTAAGCCTTACTTTTTAAAACTAAAATCTGAAGATTATATCACAACATAACAAACACATTTTTAAAATTATACGATTAGTTGGGACATAAACAAAACTTGCATGAACAACACAGAAACCAACACTAAAATATATATTTTTTTCTATGGTATCAACCAGAGATGAAATTTTTATTAATTTAAGGAGTCCCACTCAGTTTTTTAATTGTTGGTTTTGTTTTAAATTTGCTTATTACTCAATAACATTATGATATATTTTAATGAGTTGTTTTGTATCAGTTTTTACCTTGATGGAGTTTTTATTTTTTTTGTATTGCTATCATTTCAAAGAATTCTCCTCTTTTCTTATGCTTTTAAAATTTGAAAATGAAATGATAGTTTCAAAACAACTCAGTAAAATATATCATGTCATTAAGTAATAAGCAAATTTAAAACAAAACCAACAATTAAAAAACTGAGTTGGACCCTTTAATAAATGAAAATTTCATCTTTCGTTGACACCATACAAAAAATTATATATTTTGTTTAGTTCCAACTAAATGTATAATCTTAAAAATGTGTTTGTTATGTTGTGATATAATTTTCAAATTTTAATTTTAAGAGGTAAGACTCGCTTTCCAAGTGTAAAAACTTTTAATTCTTAAAAATGTCGTTATAGAAGAATTCTATTTTATGTGTTGTGATGAAGATCACGTGGTTGATCGAAACGTCAATATTTTGTAACATGTGGCTCTCAAAAGAAATGTCGTTTAAAAGAACCCTAACCCAAGAAATTAATAAAGTAAATTTATATATAAGAAGGTCCAAGAAAAAACAAGAAATACCTATATATATATATAGTCCTTTCATTCCGGGTGTACATCCGTTCACTACTGTCGTTCTGAAAAGCTGCTACAAAAACTGGAGAAATAGCTTTCTCAAATTATGCAACCAGTTGTAGAAAAAGATGATTCATTTGTAAAAAACTCGGAGCATTTCACTCGAATTATACGAGATACCGTCCTCGAAAAAAACGATATCATAGCAAGCCTAGATGTCAAATCGTTATATCCAAGTATTCCCATCGACGAAGCATTGGACAAGATTGCTATGAACGAGGATTTCCAGGCACATATAATACAACTCTCGGAGCATTGCTTTAACAATACTTATTTTTCATTCAGCGGGCAAATATATAAACAAATGGATAGTGCTCCAATGGGATCCTCGCTAACACCAGTAGTCGCGAACTTTTTTATGATATACTTCGAGAAAGAAGCTCTTGAGAAAGCAAGTTTGAAGCCCAAATTATGGATTCATTATGTGGATGACATATTTATTATATGGCAACATGGTCATGCAGAGCTCGAAAAATTTCTGACTCACGTAAATTCCATCCACCCCAGAATACAATTTACTCTAGAGTTAGAGGAAAACAACAAACTACCATTTTTAGATGTTTTGGTTACAAAACTGCATAACGGACATTTCGAAAACACCGTGTATAGAAAACCAACACATACAGACAGATATTTAAATGAAAAATCACATGGGTGATGACCCAGCACAAATTCAAGCTGTAGCAGATACCCTAATATCCAGATCCGTGCGATTAACGCGACAAAACGATCTTAAGGTTAATATCTAGTGCTTTAAAGAAAAATGGCTACACAAATCGCACCATAGAGAAAGCTATTAATGCACAGGTTTTCCGAACAACGAACAACAAAAATTATGAACCGGGAAAGCAACAAGTAGTCTTACCATATATAAAAGGCACAACAGACAGAATCGGAAGAATTCTTAGGAAACACAACATACAAACAATACACAAGTCACAAACAACTATAGGTAAACTACTTGGAAACCCAAAAGATAAAATCAAACTGGAAAACCACGGAGTATACAGTATTCCATGCCAGGACTGTGAAAAGTTATACGTGGGGCACAGATGAATATCAGCAAGAGTGGAAGAGCATAAACTCAGCATCAGAAATACACAAACAACCTCAGCTTTATTCCTACATCATCAGGAAACCGGCCATAAAATAAATTTCGATAGGTGTAGGGAGATTGCCAATATATAACATTATAAAACCAGAATAATCCGAGAAGCCATAGAAACCGAAAAACAACGAATTTTATGTTTTGACACTTTTTTGATTCTATGCCCTCACATTTCGCAAGTTATAAGCAAATTCAGAAAACTTCAGCTCGGGTCAAGAAAAATCCTCCTTGTATACAGATGTTAATGATATTAACATCAAGGGATATGTTTCGGTAAAAATTAATCAAAAAATGCTGTTACAATGGAAAAATTATTCAAAAAGCCACTATCTTATGCAAAAGTCCAAATTTGTTTTCCGGTAAAAAAATTGGACCTCTTAAACCGTAAAGTTATAATCAAAAATATTGTATCGAAGTCCGTTCGACCTAGCAGTTATAAGTCCGGAATTATCAATCGATAAATGAAGGTTTTAACTGCGAAAAAAAAAGTTAGTTCAAGATTTTGCTCCTCATATAAAAAAAGAAACTCAACAGGCGAAGAGTGGCTTTTTAAGATATTTAAGCGTTGATTACGGCAAAAAAGTCACATTTCCACGTTTTGGAGAAAACGAAAATAAGTATCGAAATATTCGACAAAAAAATATCTTTTTCAAATTTTCGAACATTACAATTTTGTGACAGATTTTCTAAACGGAGACCTTTTAACTATCCGCCGAAAGACCTCTAGAATCTGCCCTTAAGTCGTGCGAAAGATCTGAAATGACCCCGCTTAAAAAATAATAAAAATAAGCAATAGGGACCTAGATTCCTTAACGACACACACCTCCGAAAACATTCGTTGTAATTTTAGTGTTACATGGTGGTGCTCAGAACCCTAGCCTCGCTACCAATCATTTGGCATTATTATATACCCATGGGTGTCTACTAAAAACATAAAACAATTCACTCGTCTACCCACAGCCGTTTTGAAACAGGAATGTTCCGAAACACATTTTTAAACCAAATTTCGACCAACTTTGTGGGTGACAAAATAATAGATCCAGTCTATTATAACAAGTAAAAAATGTAATAAATATATCCACTTACCTCGACGCCAGTCACTCCCAGCGCATCTTTGATATTCGGCGTCAGTCTGAATGGCACTTTCTCCGGAACTCTCAACGTCTTGCCTTTCTCAAAACACACGTTATAGTCTATGTGTACCACATCACCAGTCAGAAGATCTATAAGCACATTATCCAAATGTCTGTCACCCAAACCAATGATATAACCTGGAAAAATATTAACAAATTTAAATATGACTCTTGTGGTTACAGTAAGGCCATACATACTATTCTATAGTCAACAGTGAAGTTATAAAGTGAAATATTAGTAAATATTAGGGTTAAGTACGAAATAAATAACCCACTAAAGGTTTTTTGCTTTTGATGCATCTAGTAGTATTGGCAAAGACCGAATACATACATCAGATACATAGTAAATTCCTCAATTTTAATCCTTCATGTGGTCGTTTAATCAAAATATTATCTCGCGCGCAACAAGATTATCTGCTGATTTGCCGAAAGCGCGAATCAGGTCTATTTGATTAGAAATATTTGTATGCGAAATTAAATTCGGAACTGCTACATTTACTGGCAATACTTGCCGTTAAATTGTGCCGAACTACATTGGATGTATAACTAAAATTCGAAATCACTCTGATTAGTTTTAAGCTATGCCGCGAACTGGCAGTCAGTCCAACCGACGCGACGGAATTGATAAAAATATTTTTTGAATATTTATCTATGGACGCTAAAACCTGAGAGAATAATTTTTTGACAATTACAAATATTTTATTTGTCCGCCATGTTGTTCCGCCATTTTGAATTAGTACCAGGGTTTTACTAGTTCATCTCTATACCACAATTAGTTATGGCACATAATTTGAAATCAGTCGATTGTGTTATTTTTCAGGCTGAAGTTTTAAATATTTTATTAGGCCGCCATTTTGTTCTTCCATCTTGGATTCGTACCAAAATGTTATTATTTGACTCCTACATACATGATTTTAGTAGTTTTTAGTAATATCTTTTTTTAACATTTCACTAGGCCGTCATTTTGTTTCACCACATCGGATTTTTATCAAAATGTTACTAGGTCATCCCCATATGACCCTTAATTTTTGGCCAAAACTTAGTCAATCGAGTAAATAGCCTTAGCTATGCCGCGAACAGACAGACCAAATTGAGAAAACATGTTTTTCGGCATCTAGGGACTCTGAAACATGAAGATGTGAAAAAATCTCGGAGGGAAGTAAAAAGGAAGCTTTTTTATGTAGCACAACCTAGACTAGAGCATTTTTGAAAAGCTTATTTGTTCCAAAATCTTAACGCCGCGGTCACCCTAATTATACAGAAAATTTTCAGAGTTGTATGTATACCTGGTGTCGATTCTCTTAACCAAGCCATAATTTCTACAGTACTGATGTCCGGCTTCCAAATTTTAAATTGTACCTCCTGTATATATTTACATTTTCGGATTCCTGAGACAATTCTGAATCCGAATTTGTAATTTTTAAAAGTTTTAACGTCCGCTTGATTTTCTCTAGAGCCACTCAAAAATAACTAAACATGACAAAGTCAAAATTGAGTGTTTTACAAATGCCATTTCTTAAAAAGCGACAGTCCCGCTGCATCTATCTCAATCGTAGCGTACGCTATTTTACAAAACTGATAAACCAATATACCGCACAACGTGGCATTGCTTGAAGGAGTTAACATCTAAGCGTATGGTTTGTGGGCGATTTTTGTATTTTTAGGATATTTTTAATAATTTTTGTGCGAGTTCTTGGACATTATGGTGCATAAGTACGAAGAATGCAAAAATTTGGACTATGTAAACCCTAACGACTCTTTTTACAGGTAAATCAAAATGTTAGTTTTTCTGTATTCATTGGCGGACGCGAGTCGAGAGTATTTTTAATATTTATTAAATTATAAATCCTGTTAATTACTTTAAGGGCTAATAGGACATGTAATTGCTATGTTACCGTCCTTTAGGGGCAAAAATTACAAACCTTAAGTTTTTTCACTAATGTACATATTCACAAACTCTGATGCAATGTATGCAAATTCAAAGAATACTGGAAATATCTTTTTATAAATATTTAACATAAAAACAAATTATTATAAAATCCCAACAGGTGGGTAATCTGTTTTAAAGTCAGAATAATGTAAATATATTTTTTTCTACATAACGTATGTACCCAGTCAGCAACAAGTACGTAACGGGGTACCACATGGGTCCGTCCTGGACCCTCTCCTTTTTGTTATTTATGTTAATGACTTTTGTGTCAATATACTTCCTAGCAGATCAATTTTATATGCGGACGATGCGACTCTTGATATCGGCGGAAACGCTACACCAATTAAAGATAAACACAGCTAAGGCTCTACACATGGCGGTGAAAAAAAAATTTATTGAAAATGAATTGTAACAAAACGCAGACAATAGATTTTAGCTTTTCTGCTACCAAGGAGATTAGCAACCATTAACAGTGGTTTTTAATTGTATGTTTGTATTTTCATTACTTCTTATACTTTACATTTAGATATATTGGTTGTATTATTTTTTTAAACTTTTGTCTTTTAACTAAGTTAGCTGCTTTTCCTTTAGAATGTTTTTTTAATGTTACCAGCTTCTTTTACCTGCCACATAAATGTTTTATATGTAAGGATGTTAAATAAAAGTTTCTTTATTTACTCACTGTGATAATAGATTTTAATTTGGATTGACAGTACAGGGTGTCCGGATTTGGTTGCAAAAGCAGGGTATCTCGCTTATTTTTAAAGATAGAACCTTGCGGTTTTCACGGACCTGAGCTAATTTTTTGTGAAACTCATGAAGCCGTAAACAAAATATTTATAGCCTTCTTCGTTTATGAGATACAAGGCGAAATAGAAAATTTTGCATTTTGGGACCCACCACGTATTTCGGTTATCCTTTAACTTAACGCAAAGGGAAAAATTGCTGCTTATGCAGTTTTTTACGCTGGATCCAGTGGCTTAGTCATATTTTTCAATTGAGTTGTTATTTTTTAGATATGACCCAAAGTTGTGTTTTTTTAAATGGGACATATTTTATATCTGTCCAGAAATTGATTTGTCCTTTTAAAAGCTTCTCTAAAAATATATAATATTTGAAATCAGTCTATTTTAATAAACAACAACAAAAATCCTAATTTTTATAATTATCATCCCAAATTTTGCAGTAGGCCATGCAAAACAATGCTGCCTTTTATTAAAGTCGTTAACAATGTCTACATCCTAACAATAAATCAAAATAAATATGTAATTAAATCTATTTATTAAAATATGTATTGATAATTTCGCACCAAAAAAGTACCACCTACCTAGATTTATGACCCTGAAACACAAGAACAAAACAGTAATAAATTATTATGTAGCACAAGCCTTTCAGCAAAAATCAACTGTCAAAATATGAAGAACCCTAATTAACAGAAAATCAAAAGAACTGTTCAAACTGATTTCCATTTTGTTCTATGCATGCTTCGCACAATTTTCGTATTCGTTTTAGGGAATTAAGCAAAATAACGGGATGATTTTGTAAATAGGGAAAATTTTCTCTTATTGCATTTCCTAAATCTTGGACATTATCATAGCGGTCTTTGTAAATTCTATTTTCCGGATATCCCCATAGAAAGAAATCTAAAATCGACAAATCTGGAGACCTAGGGGGCCATCTTATAGGTCCATTTGTTCCGATCCATTGATTGGTAAAATTAGTGTCCAGAAATAATCTCGTCATTCCAGAATTGTGTGCAGGAGCACCGTCCTGTTGAAAACAAATTTCGTTAATTAGCGCTAGAGGAACATCGTCAAGTAATTCAGGTATAGCTGCCTCTAAAATTTCTATATAGCGATTGGCTGTTAGATTTCCCTCAAATATATAAAATTTTATATGTGTTCCTAATATGAAGCAGGACACATTTAAACCAAACCTGCCTTGCTGTCTTCTGGGAAATATTTGGTGTTGATTTTCCTGGGACCAGAATCTCTACTATTGTGCCTATTGATTATACCAGAATTCTCGAAACCAATTGCAGAAGACTACCCGACGCTCTGCATCCCCTGGCTGTAAGTGCTGCACGAGACTAAATTTGTATGGGCGGTATTTGTGCTTTTTTAGAATTTCTTGAACTCTAGTTTTTGGAATCCCTATGCTCTTTTCACTGGCCCTACAAGAGTTTGTAGGGTAAGCTTCTGCATTAGCCAAAACCGTAATTTCCTCAGCCTCCCGATTTTCTTTATTATATGTTTTCGTACGAGGTTTGATAAATGATCCGTGATTAAGTAAATTCTTTTTTATCCGATAAAGTGGATATATTAGGTTGCCTCCTTTCTGGATATCTAAATAAAAATTAAGTAATAGTATTTCAACATACCTAAAAATTAACTATTTACCTGTTAAAATACATCTCAGAAGCCGCTTCAACATTTTCATTACTTAATATAAAACAAGCTAACATATCATACTTTTCATAATGTTCGAAAGTTTGGTTTTCTTCCATAATAATACAAATATATTTTTAAAAAATAAATAAATACAAAAAACTAGCGCTATATTTTATATACGCGTACAAAATTGGGAAATGTCATTTGCTTCCAAGAAAACTGCATCGTTTTGCATGGCCTACTGCAAAATTTGGGATGATAATTATAAAAATTAGGATTATTGTTGTTGTTTATTAAAATAGACCCATACTATTATATATTTTTGAGAAGCTTTTAAAAGGACAAATCAATTTCTGGACAAATATACAGGGTGTCCCACTTAAAAAAACACAACTTTGGGTCATATCTAAAAAATATTAACTCAAATGAAAAATATGACTACGCCACTGGATGCAGCGTAAAAAACTGCATAAGCGGCAATTTTTCCCTTTGCGTTAAGTTAAAGGATAACCGAGATACGAGGGGGGTCCCAAAATGCAAAATTTTCTATTTCGCCCTGTATCTCATAAACGAAGAAGGCTATGAAAATTTTGTTTACGGCTTCATGAGTTTCACAAAAAATTAGCTCAGGTTCGTGAAAACCGCAAGGTTCTATCTTTAAAAATAAGCGAGATACCCTGCTTTTGCAACCAAATCCGGACACCCTGTACAATAATTGTTATACAAATAAGCTTAAAAATATTATGAATGATATAGATTTAAAACAAATAATAAATGCAATAACAAGGCTTTCCAATAAACACTCACGGCCATATTGTAAGTCAATGGCGCGAAGAAAGGAAGTATATCATTATTACGTTACAGCATTGTTTAAAAATTGGTCAAACAAGGAAGATAGATATTTTTTCTTTGTCACACTTATTTACAGCACATGTTACATTATTTACTTTAATTATTGCAACAAAACATACACCATTTTAGGAACGAAACACTACAAGATGTAGTGTAGGGGGAGCAGGTGATGACCATTTTTATCTGAAGTGAAATATTTGGGAATTATCCTGGATAAAATGCTGAACTGGAATGCTCATCTGAATAAAATAATTCGGAAAGCTAAACTATCCCTGTGGACCTGCCATAAAATCTGTGGGAGGTTAAGGGGTATGAGAGCAAAACAGCAATATTTGCTGTACCTAACGGTAATAAGACCAATGATAGCCTATGGTTCTGTAACCTGGTGGAGCAAGGGACAACAAAGTGTTGCCCAAGCCAAACTGAGTACATTGCAGAGGCGGGCTTACTACTTACAGTAGCGCTCCACACCGACAGCGGTCATGGAACTCCTTTTAAAACTTCCACCATTCGACCTATTTGTGCTAGACGAAGCAATTAGGACAACATACAGACTCCACCATGTCACCAGCAGCATGGTGGACAGTAAGACATCACATGCACAGGATGGCGCTTTAAGACGAATCCGAGCGCCGCCGCCTATGTATGAAGGATGACAAGCCACACAGCCATGTGCTGTGTGAATGCCCGGCAGCTGCCAGGATCAGGTTCTCTATATTCGGCAGAGATATTCTGCTGCCCGAGGACTTGAAGAATACTTCCTTAAATGCAATGATAAGACTCATTGAGGATTTAGAGTTGCTTGGGGAAGTGTAAATAAAGGTATGAGCCACAATAGACCACAGAGTCCCAATGGGGGATCGGTTTGATCCACTCACTTTTAACCTAACCTAAGCTCCCCTAATATGTTGTAACAAAGTTTCGTCACAATGTCTATAATTGTAAATCTAGTTTCCAACGTCTCACTTACCTATTATGCTCATAACGGCGACACTATAAGAATATCGCTTCACAACTTGCCACCAAGCGTTGGCTGACACAGCATTGCACCACAATTCTTTCGTGATAAGGTCACTTGGTGTTTCAGCCATTAGCTCAGTCAAAACTTCCTTAAGGACGCCCAGCGGCCACTCCTTCCTATTATCAATGTTTTTAACACCATGGTCCATTAACTTGTTGTAGAAGAGCTCAGAAGGACGGGGAACTGTGGTGGATCCTATAAATGGAAATAACTGAATAAAGTCATCAGAGTTTAGTCTAGCAGTGGGACCATATTCCAGACCCATAGATTTTAATTTGGATTGACAGTTCAATAATTGTTATACAAATAAGCTTAAAAAATATTACAAATGATATAGATTCAAAACCAATAATACATGCAATAACAATAAATTTCAGGATATTATTATTTTAGTATTATGAAACTCAGAACTTTCATTTAATCAATTATAACAGATTAAGGTTATGTCTGAAGTTTAAAAATTCAGAGATCTTGCCTGATACGTTAGATAAAATGATAAATATTATGAATGGTTTTGTTCATATTTATTTATGCAATACAACACAATTATAAAAAGACGTAAAATAAAGTATCTTTTTGTTTTTCTTGGCTTTTTCATCTGAAAAATTAGAAAACACTTAAAAAAGCAGCCATACTTCATACTTTTTGGAAATCTCAAAATTAAAATAATATTCTTTAATATTATAAAGATTATGAATGGCTTTGTTCATATTTATCTATGCAATATAAAATAATTATAATTATAAAAAACCAAAATAAACTCTTCTTGTTTTTCTTGGCATGTTTATCTGAAAAATTGGAGAACACTCAAAAAACAGCCATACTTAATACTTTTTGGATTTGTAACTTTTCGTTCACGTTCTTATCTTGAAATCATGAAGATCCATCGAGATACAACTTTAAAGAGAACATATTTTGATATTACATACATCACTACATAAATAGGGAATAAATAATACTGTTTTTTTTTTCGTTAAAATTATATAAAGCATATTATTTTTGGGTGTAGTCTCTATTTTAAGCTTTTATAGCTCAAAAATCTTACCTTTAGCATTGGGTTTAGCAAGTTCCCTTTGTTGCCATCGTTTATACAACGCGAAGACGGGCGTAGTACCATCAACCCAAGATATAAGTCCGGATCTTGGCCCTAAAAATTTTAATAAATAAATAATTATATTTTTGCTTAACACTGTGTTTTATAAATATTACTGACCGATCCTAATTTCTATTATTATTTTCCATTATATTATCTAAAAATCGGTAAATTTATTTTACCCAGAACTTCCCTAATTACCTAATGAATATTTCCTTTTATTAGGAATAGCGAAGTATGAACCAATTTAGTTCAGTACATAGTTAGTTAGGAACACATATATACTGTCTTATTAAACATTCTTATTGGGCGCCATTTTGTTCCAATAGATTGGATCCCTATATTTTACCAGCTTATCTCTATATTACACTTAATGCTTGCACAAAATTTAAAATTAATCTAATAAGAAGTTTTTTTGAGTTTTTTAAATACTTTATTAGAATTACCATTACTTTTGCTGCTGATTATAAATACTTCTAAAAAATAGAATATTGTACCATTCTGTGATTAAACAAACTAAGGCGTTCGTTTTGTTGTCATCTTCACCATACCCAGATTCAGCTATTTTATTGCAAATTTTGGAGCACTAAATAAGATTTTTATCAAGAATAGTGTAAACTTTGCTTCTTTTGCAGCAGTTAAAGTGGAATGCATTGGAACAGATTATGCAAATCCACTTGCTTTGAGATTTTATATAGCATTTGAAAAATTCACTCATTTTGGTTCTTTTTTTTGTGTCCAAAGAAAATACACTTAGTTGAATAGAAAACTAAATAAATAGTATGATTTAGCGAAATTTTTAAAATATAAGTTCCACAGAACTTTCCTTCGCAGCAAATTAATCTTATTAAAAATAATGTACTTACCCAAAGGTATTACAGAATAATGTCTGGCCCGGTAGAGATTATGTCCAGCAGGATCAGCGTTCTGTGCCATCATGGTATTTGCTATACTCAAAAACTGCATTATTCTCTCATCCAAGTGCAAATCTTCAAGACCCTAAAAAGTTGATAACATGGCAATTTAATTTAAATAATTTTGTAAATTAGCCATGTTTAAAATTAAAATATGTTTCAAAAAATCTTTCCTTGTGTTAAGGAAACATTTTTTGCAATAAAAACACACATCATATATTTTTTTTATACAAGAACAAACTAACCTTAAACAAATAAGTATAAGTCTGCCCGTCTGAGCCATAGAAAACCAACTTTTTTGGCTTAGTTTTTGTCGGTAATATAGAAACAATGTTGCTAACATGCGAAATCGTGACATTCTTCTTACTATTAGTCGCCAAGCCAGGCATGGCGATCAAAGTATTCTTTATTCCATGGAGTACTGGTGATATGTCCTGCATTTTAAGTGAATATGACGCTCTTTTGTGAAATTTCTGCTGGAACTTCTTCTGCAACTGTCTCAGTGGAGCTAATGAATCTTGCGGTTTCTCCGGATTTTCGGGATTTTTTAGTTTCTCTATAACGCTTTCAATGTCTTCCAGATATTTTTCCTGGAACTGCTTTTCATGTGGGGTTTCTGGTTCCACGCTCGTAACGTCGTTCAGTTGTTCTAAGACAAATACTATCGGCTTTATTATAATTCTGTGTTTTTCAATAATCAACGCCTTCTTTTCTTCTTTAGTGAGATTGGTATTCTCGTTAACCTTAAATTGTAATAGATATAATTAATTTATTATATAAAAGTTGTTCAGTGCAAAGAGCGTTATGTAGAATAGCATTTGTTTATCTATTACAAATGTGAGACATTTATTAGCATTTTTACAAAAACTAACTACGATAGATTGGAACCCAGAAGTGATGACGCAAGGCTTTTTATATTTTTTGGGCTTAAATCCCAATAAGATTTACACCCGGTTCGGTTTTTCGTATCAAATTGTTTAAACTATGTCAGTAAGCACTAAGTAGGTTTAAAAATTCTTTTTTAACCCGGTTCAAACTTAACTGAAATAGCTAGGTTTGAACTATATATTCATGAGAGCGGATATTGCTTTATGTCATAAATACCGGCCTTATAAAAACAGCGAAGCTATTTTAACAGGAAAATGACCGGAATTTGACAAATAGCGCAGGCGTAAGAACAGAATTGACATTTACATACTTGATAAAATTATTTTGCAATTGACAATGATCGAAGAAATGTAAACAAAGCTTTTTTTCATATTATTTTATAAAAAAACTGTTTGTTTGTCTGTGGGTTTGATGCTAAAATTCGGAAGAAGTATTTAGGGAGCCTGTTCGATACATGAATTTGTGCCAAGAGCAGGGACCTAAGTATGGGGTTTGGAGAAGTCAGAAGAATTTAAGGACAATGACTACCCGCCTAAATTATAAAAAATCCAGTGAAAACTAATTTTTTAAAGTTTTGGATATTTATTCTTAAGGTAAGTAAGTTGGAAATAAAAATGTTATTTAGGACTTTGTAGTATATTTTTTTGAAAATACCTTTTAATGTTATTAATTTTATGCATATTTATCGAGTACCTATACTCAGTTGGTACAAACTAATTTTGTTATCTATGAATTTTGAAAATTGCTTATTCTTCTTGCTGGCATTGAAGACTATACAGGAATATTTTTTATAATTCTCGGAATTTTTTAGGTTAAGACTATTTTTTACATATTTTCAGAAGTTAATATATATATATATATATATATATATATATATATATACAATGTGTCCCAAATTTGGCTTACATGCATTGCTATCTCGTAAACCGCTATAGCTACAGGGTGGGTTAAATTAGGAAAGTTTTAGAGAATTTTATTACAAATTTGATGACGTTTTGAAGTTTAGGATATCTTTTGTGGTTTTCAAGATAATTGGGAAAAATCAAAATGGTGCATTTTCAACTTTTGCCCGTAGCTTCTAAACGACTCGTATTATGGTTTTATGGTTTATACATTATTAGGGCACTTTTATTAGAGGAACATTATGCAGGTAAAACGAAGTTTCTAGCTTCAATTGTTTTTGAGATATTGGCATCAACTTTTTATTTTCTTACCGACGCCATATTGGATTATTGTATTTTTGGAAAGATCTTTTTAAGAGCTTTCCAATGATGTATAACAAGATTATTATTTTTCTTGAGCTCTAAAAACCAAAATAATTGTTTTTTTTTAAGTAGGCTTTGATTACGCATGGCGGCCATAATGAAACAAAAGAATGCCGCATGTCAACAATCATTTTGTGTTCCTGAATAGTACTTGTTATCATTTTCTCATTGTGCCGAGTTTTTACAAAGTTTATTTGAGTTTCTTATACTACTTAAAATGGAGGGTAATTATTCCAACGAAGAGAATTTGGATATGATAGAACTTTATTTTAAAGCAAATAGAAATACACAAGCAGCTGCGCGTTCATACGAAGAACAATTTCCAGACCGACATCAACCAAGCCAAAGGCATTTCAGATTTCTAATTGTTAACCTGTTAGCCTACGGGTCTTTTTTGAAACCGAAAGCAAAGACCTATTCAATAGATAATGAAGCAAGAAACGCAGCTATAATGGAAAGTGTCAGGGACAACCCAACAACCTCAGTAAGAAAGATTGAAGAACAAACGGCAATTCCCAAATCAACCGTCCAACGAGTCTTGAAAAAACTTCACTTTCATCCCTATAAACCTACTATTGTACAGGGTCTTCAGGTAAATGATTTTGTTAGAAGAATCACGTTTAGTGAATGGTTCATCAACAAATGCCAGCAAATACCCAACTTTCATTCTAAAGTACTTTGGACAGATGAAACATTACAAACTGTGGAATTTTCAATAAACATAATACTATTACTGGGGCACCGAGAATCCTCATAATTTAGAAGAAAGACGTTTACAAACAAAATTTGGGTTCAATGTGTGGTGTGGCATTATAGGTAATTCCAAACAATGCACTTCTGCTTTAAATCACTCATAACAATTTGTATTTTAGATAACCGTTTGATTGGGCCGTTCATTTTCCAAGAAAATTTATCGGGTAACAGATATTTGCAACTATTACGGGAACAAATTATTCCAGAAGTTATAAATTCTGTTCCCCCAAACGACCTGCAAAATATTTGGTTCCAACAAGATGGCTGTCCGGCTCACGGTACCAGAGAGGTGATGGCGGTCCTCAGAAATACTTTCGGGGAAAATATTATCGCTAATAATGGCCCTGTTGCTTGGCCGGCAAGGTCACCGGATATTACTCCTCCCGATTTTTATTTATGGGGATAAATAATAATATTAACACGAACACCTTAAGAAGGGTTACACGGAAGGTATTGGAGAAATGTCAAAAATGTGTGGAAAATGGAGGGAGGCATGTGGTGTAACTTATATTTTTTTTATGTGTTAATTTAAATTTAGTTTACGTATTTTCAATAGTGTGATAGTTACATTTTAGTCACTAGGTATTCACTGTTAGTATAATATCTTAGTTGAAAATCTGAAACATCGATGGTTGAATTAATATTTTTTAAGCTAACAAGTTTACAATTAGAAATCTGAAATGCCTTTGGCTTGGTTTATGAACGCGCAGCTGCTTGTGTATTTCTATTTGCTTTAAAATAAAGTTCTATCATATCCAAATTCTCTTCGTTGGAATAATTACCCTCCATTTTAAGTAGTATAAGAAACTCAAATAAACTTTGTAAAAACTCGGCACAATGAGAAAATGATAACAAGTACTATTCAGGAACACAAAATGATTGTTGACATGCGGCATTCTTTTGTTTCATTATGGCCGCCATGCGTAATCAAAGCCTATTTAAAAAAAAAACAATTATTTTGGTTTTTAGAGCTCAAGAAAAATAATAATCTTACCTTGTTATACATCATTGGAAAGCTCTTAAAAAGATCTTTCCAAAAATACAATAATCCAATCTGGCGTCGTTAAGAAAATAAAAAGTTGATGCCAATATCTCAAAAACAATTGAAGCTAGAAACTTCGTTTTACCTGCATAATGTTCCTCTAATAAAAGTGGCCTAATAATGTATAAACCATAAAACCATAATACGAGTCGTTTAGAAGCTACGGGCAAAAGTTGAAAATGCACCATTTTGATTTTTCCCAATTATCTTGAAAACCACAAAAGATATCCTAAACTTCAAAACGTCATCAAATTTGTAATAAAATTCTCTAAAACTTTCCTAATTTAACCCACCCTGTAGCTATAGCGGTTTACGAGATAGCAATGCATGTAAGCCAAATTTGGGACACATTGTATATATATAATTGATTGCTAACAAATATTAACTGTACCGGGTGTCGACGATTGAAAAAAGTAAATTTACGTCGAACAGGTACAATTTGAAAACAAACTGTTTATACTACATATGTAAATTGCGCTCATTCTAAAAATATTTTAAATTATTCGGGGTGCGTCAAAAAAGTAGAGCTACTAAAAGTTGTATTTTCTTAAATAGGACAACCTATATTTGACTTTAAAATTTTTTGAATTAGATTTTTAAATTCTACATAAAATTCCAACATTTTTTTGTATAACATGTTATATGGCTAAAATTGATACTTTCTTAAATATTTGGCTTTAAACGAAAAAAAAAATATAAATTTAATGCACATCTATGATTAGCAATATAACGCCTAGTTGTGGCACTAAAAATAAAATATTTTGCTGCTGCTGACTGCTTTCGTAATATTGAAGATATTACATACAGGGTGTCCAAATTTAAATGCCCAACTTTAACATATTTAAACCAATTTATTTCAGTTTTTTTAAATGGAACCCACTGGATATTTTTCTTTATTCTTTTTCAACTCGATCAAAAGCCATAGCAGCTGTCAGTAAAACAAAAGTATTTAATATGAATACAATAGTTTATTATCTAAAATTAATCCAATGAAAATTTAGATAATATACTAATTGGTTAATAAAATTGCTACAAAAAAAAAAGATCTAATAACCTTAAAATTTTAACATCAGAATCTATAGTAAGCAAGACTACAAGAAAATGTAAATATCATACATTTCATATTACATTAAACCAAGAGTTACACGCTGAAGATTTTAAAATCCGTGTTAAGTTTTGTAACCCAATGATAAGGCGAGTAGGGCCATTTCCGAACTTTTTAGACAATATTATGTTTTTGGAATGAATCTTACATTTCAAAGCAAAGGATCCGTGAACTGGCCTAATATTATAAATATTTAAAAATTGTGTTGAAAAAGGGGTCTACTCGTCTAATTTGCAAATAAGTAAATATACTTCAATGAAGGAATACATTTCAATTTAGATAGTCGAAAACTTATATTAATAGGTACTAATTTTTTAAGTTATACAGAAAAAAACACTTATCAGACTAAAAAAACGCTTTTAAAAGTTAATCCAATGTTTTCATAGTTATATTTTAAAAAATGCTCAAATAAGCGTCCGCCCACGAATACACATGTTGAACCTTCTAATAATAATATGTCTGGTGATATAGTGGCGCATACATCCCTGATTCGTTCCTGCATGTTTTTCCTTGCTATAGGTGGTTAGATGTAAACACGATCTTTAATATAACCCCACAAGAAAAAATCTAATGGAGTTATATCGCAAGATCTGGGTGGAACATCCCGATGGTAATGAGCAGGTGCACCGTCTTGCTGCAGCCACATGTCTCTTATTTCTTCTATGCTGAGTGGTCTGAGAAGAATAGGCAGCTCAACGTTCAAAAAATGTAAATATCTTTGTCCATTAAGTGGTTCATTAAAAAAATACGGACCTATAATATGGTTTCCAATGATTCCACACTAAACATTTAATGACCAGTGATTTTGATGTTGTACCTCTCGTACCCAGTGCTCCATTGCTTCTAAATGTAGCTTCATCGGAAAACATGATATTCGCTAAAAAGTCCGGATATGCTTCTATTTGCCTTATCATTAAGTTGCAAAAATTAACACGCCTTTCAAAACCTTCATCGTGCAATTCTTGGTGTAATTCCATATGATATGGATGATATTTATATCTTTTTGTGGTCCTGCTTACTGTAGATTGTGATGTCTCAGTTACACTAGCAAGTTGTCGACTACTTAAAATGGGATTTTCTTCTATATGAAGTAGAATTTCTTTATCTCTCTTTATCTTGATTTGTAGCAATTTTATTGACAATGTTCTCTTCGAATATGCCATATTGCCACTAGCATCAAATCTCTTCATGACATTTTGAAAGGCCACTTTAGAAGGCGAGCGTCGATCCGGATATTTTGCTTCATATAGCCGTTTGGCCAGAAGGCAATTTTTTTGAGCTTCACCCAATATATAGACCATATCTATCATTTCATTTTGTGAAAAATTCATAATAAATTAGACCAGAATACGAAAGACGAAATACAATGCACTAACAACAACACATTTTTGACATTTCATACATTTAGTCGCCAGTTGCTATGGACTGTTTTTTCCATGGCTACTTTGATTGATCGAGTTGTTGATTTTCTAAATTACCCAAAAAAGGGAAATTTGAAAATATTTCGAAAACTATTGAAGATAGGTATATAATGTGTTTAATAAAAGTTGTAGATTTTTTATTCTTAACAAGACTAAATAAAAATATACAGGGGGTTCCATTAAAAAAAAACTGAAATAAATTGGTTTGAAAATGTTAAAGTTGGGCATTTAAATTTGTGTATGTAATATCTTCAATATTACGAAAGCAGTCTTTTATTCCATGCCTATTTTGTGCAGAAGCAAAATATTTTATTTTTAGTGGCACAACTAGGCGTTATAATGCTAATCATAAATGTGCATCAAATTTATTTTTTTTTGTTTAAAGCTAAATATTTAAGAAAGTATCAATTTTAGCCATATAACATGTTATACAAAAAAGTGTTAGATTTGTATGTAGAATTTAAAAATCAAGTCAAATATAGGGTGTCCCATTTAAAAAAAATACAACTTTTAATTGCCCTACTTTTTTAACGCACAACGTATAATTTAAAATATTTTTAAAATGAGCACGACTTACATATATATCCCACAGCATAAACAGTTTGTTTCCAGATTTTACCTGTTCGATGTAAATTTACTTTTTCCAATCGTTGACTCACCCTGTACATTTCAGTATTCCAGATATGAACTGTTACAAACAGTATTTTTGTTCAAATATTAAAGTGTAACAATTACTTAAATATGTGGATAAATAATTAAATGTTGACAACGTGGTTTGCGCATGTCCAGATTCAATTCCGGTAACACATTTTTCAGATTCTTTACTTTTCGGCCATACATATTATCCCCACACGTAATCATTGTTTTGAACCGAGCTATCTCAAAGAGTCAGTTTGAAACAGATTTAAACGCAGTTATCTAAAACCAGGTTTACCTAAACCCATTTTTTAGAAAACCAATGTTGTGTCTGTATTTTATAAAAACTGAATTTAAATACATCTCTATGGCCCAATAAAAAAAAATGCTTTTTTGAACTAGCCAAAATTTACATTGTTAAACTCTCTTGTAGATGCTAAAAATTTCAAAAAAGTTACAAAAATCAACAAAAATAATGCAGTTCAATTTTATTGTGTCCTAAACAAAAACGTTCCCCATTTCTTTTTCCTAAATGAGATAGTTTAAAAGACAATTCGCTCAGAAACTATAGTTAATTCTCTCCCACTGACATTTATCAAAAGAAAAATGTGAAAATTGTGAGTTCGTCCGGGCCCAGGGTCAAATTTATAATAATTTTACCAAAAATTATTATGTTTTGATGTTTTACAGTTAATATCAAAGGTGAAATTTTTTGCTACATGTGATAATTTATTTTTACGAGAAAATGGGCATATATAGTAGCGCGTGTATCGGGTGATCTTATATATTTTGCACCCCCGCATTTGGGATATTTACTACTATACTACACAAAACTTTAAATAAAAAGTCAGACATATTTACCAAACTTTTGTTTTTTCTAATGGAACATCCAGTATATTGATTTTTATTTTGAAAGAAATTTTATGCTGAACATTAAAAAAACGGTATGTATCCATATAAATACCATAG
Organism: Kuschelorhynchus macadamiae; assembly: GCA_030620095.1. NCBI lineage: Eukaryota > Metazoa > Arthropoda > Insecta > Coleoptera > Curculionidae > Kuschelorhynchus > Kuschelorhynchus macadamiae. The sequence continues at coordinate 3,222,393 of JAUTXW010002103.1, forward strand.
ACATCAATGCTTAAATGAAAATGACAAAGCAAGGAGACTATTTTTTTTTGTAGAGAAATTCTGGCGAGGCTAGATGAAGACCAAAATTTGTTTTCAAAAATTTTATGCAACGATCCGTCGACATTTTGCACCTCAGGGTCACCTAACAAGAAAAACTTGCTTTTCTGGGCTGATGCTAATCCTCACAATATAATGAAAATGAAAACCGTTCAGATGCGTTACCCTTGGCCAACTCAATAATTTGGCAACCAGATGGTGCTCCCCAGCATAATGTTGCTAGAGTAACTGATTATCTTAACATGAATTATCGATTGTGGATTGGTAGATATGGACCTATATTATGGCCGCCGAACAGCCCTGATTTGACCCTTGGGTACCTTCCCTTGGAAAAAAAATAAAATATATTTCAAACCCAGCGAAAACGTAATCCACATACAAGAACGCATATCCTACGAGATAAAAGAAATAATGAAAATTCAGAGTGGATAATAAACACCAAATAGGGTATCAAAAGTGTATAGAAGCAAATGGAAGTCATTACGAACTCTAAAAATGTTGATGATTTAATAATTTTCACTTCTAAACTCAATTGGTTGCATTCTAAAATAACTATAATTTGTTCCGAAATTTCATTAACTATTTTTTAGCCTCTAAATTCTAAATATAAAGTTATAAAATGGCCATATTTGTATTACTTTTGAACATAAGCGAATTATAAGACTACTTAAGTTATTTTTAAAAATTGCAATAATCGACCTAATTCATCAAAATAAAATTTAAATCATACATATATGAACCACCATAAAAATTTTTTTCAATGTATCATATTATAAAAAATCTGTAAAAACCCTAAAAGTTTGGTATTTAAACATAAGAGACCACCAGGTACAACGTGACAACTGCCTGCTTGACGCCATCCATTTTCACTTAATTTGGTTGATTTCTTTTCTCCACATACGTAAAAGACGACACTCAATACAATAAACGGGATAATCGTGAATTTTATCTTTTATTTCGTATATTAGTCACCTGGAAAAAATAGCAGCAGAAAAAGAAATAAATTTAGAGAAAAAGATCGATTTTGACAGTTGTGAGGGAGGGATATTTAGTTCTCAATAACTCGAAAACTATTAACTAATAATTAAATGTAAAGCTCCATCACAATTTATAAGGTTTTTATTTGCGACTGATCAGAAAACTTTCGAAAATTTCGAGAAACTGGATTGATTGTGTAAATTACACAATATGGTTATCATTAATAAGATGGCAATATTAACCTATTAAATCTAAAACCACAGATTAAACTACCAAGATGCATCAAATAATTTTAAACATTACAGGATTCTTCTAAAATAGGCTAAACTAAACACATTTTTATTCGTCTATATCTCCTCATTATCAATAATAAATAGAACAATTACCTTTTCAATTTCATACTCCAACTGATGTTGCCTCTTTGTAGTCTCAGACTGGTGCTGAGCGAGCGTTCCCAACCATAACTCGTCCCACAACAAAGTGATTCGTCTCAATTCTTTAACTAACATTTGAACTTGAGATATCGTCTCCGGATCCTGCTTACTCAATGTATCCACCATAGTTTTGAAACATGTCTGCAGCGTGTTGTTCGTCCAATCTTCGTTATCGCTCTCGTAATTGTCTTCTTCGTTATCAAGATCGTTTTCTTCGTTTTCGTCATTGTTTTGTGACAGACAATCTTTCGGAAGTTTAATTTCGCTGAAGTCGAACTTGAGCCCTCCCTCCAAAGCTCCAACTACAGCAGGGAATGTGATGAGTTGCGGAGCATCTTCAGCTACCCGGCAAAGTAGCTCAGATACTCTATGTCTTACATAGCTCTCAGGATGATTTAGTCTCGAAAACAGCTGAGGAATGATAACCTTCCAGGGTTCTGTTGGAGTAGTCTGCAAACCTTCTTCTAAGATGCTCTGCAATTCCAAAGCATACTTGACAATCAACCTTAGCAGTCTCAGAGTTATAGTGATTGTGTAGCAGTCACTTCTTTTGGTCACATTTTCAGGGTTCATTACCAAATGAAGATACTTGAAATAAGCTTCGGCGCTTAAAGAGTAATAATTGTAAATGCTCTTTTGAGTGTTCTTCCATATCTGTATTAAACTTCTCAACTGATCTTCTGTGGCATTTTTCAAGACGCCAACTGTCTGTAATTGATTTTGGATCATATCCGTCGTATTGATTTCGTTAGAGTCTATATCTTCCTCGCCGATAATCACAGCTCTCGTTTGCGATAAGATGAGGAATATTTTTGTCAAATCTTCTTCGGAAGTTTCAAAGGGCAAAAGAGCCTTGATTTCCAAACAGTGCTCGTCAGATAAGTTGTTCTTAATATTGGAACTGTGATCTACGATCTTTTTTCCCCATTTGTAACACCACGTGCCAAAGGTATTCCAACTCTTTGCCACACTCGAGCATTGATGGGCGCTGAACTGTAAAAGTTTTCCTATGGCCATCTCGTTGAGCGGGATTATACTGGCGGCTGAAGGTTCCATCATACCTATCTCTGGCAAAACCATGATCAATTTCCCCAAGGGGCTACTCATTTCGGTGATGTTGACATTATCGTTATTCTGCATCCAATTGGCTAACTTCAACAAAATTTTGCTGCTTATTTTTCTATGTTCAATACTTCCGTAAAGCTCAGCGTATTTAGAAATTGCCGTCGAAACTGAGGCGCACAAATGGAAAGCTATCTGACGAGTCTCCTCGCTGTAATAGCAAACTTTTATTACTTCTGACATGGCCCTGGCCGTATCTAGAGTACATATGGTGATATCGGAAAACTTATCAATGAATTCGCTCAGTCCAATCATGTCAATATGTTCGTCGTTGGAGAATTCCACGCCCTTATCTTTGAAAAATTTAAATATCTGACGTGAAGCTAGATTCAAATTCTTTTCTTTACGGGCTCGTTTAATAATGTCTAACCTCAAATTACTGGAAAATATATTGAAACCTTGATTTTGTACTTTGCCAAAGTATTCTGACCACCAAAGGATTTTGCGCAAGACTGAGGTGTCTACTTTGTTAATTTCGTTTTCGAAATTCTCGGACACCAAAAAGACAGTGTGAGCCGGAAAGTTTTCAGCTACATTTTTAAGTCCTATGGCGACGTACTGAAGTAACGAGTAATTTTGCAAAAATTCGCAAGGGGCCAACGGTAATAAATCTTGGATATTCTTCTGAATGACTGAAAGACTATTGTCAATTTTATCCGTTACAAAAGTATCACTACCTGCTGCTAACTTTAAGGCATAATTATACAGGTTTGTCTCTGTAGTCGTTAAGTTTTCGTATATACTCCACGTAGATTCTTCTTCTTTAACCTTCCAAGTAGCGAGTTGTTGAAGAGCATGTTCATCCATTTCCAAATCAAAAAGACTCCTATTGCATTCCCAGTCGGTAGTGTTGAACCAGTATTTTTTTCCATTGTCCACATTAGAAATTTCATTTTCTGTGTGCCATTCAAAAAGATCAACCCAGTTATTCAATTCTTTGTAGCAAACAACAATTTGGTCCTCAATAAAATTAATCACATCTTGTTCCAGCTTTTTCTCTTCTTTATCAGTATAAGACTCCTGCAGTATCTTTTTATAGCCTTCCACGGCCAATTCATACCTTTTTGACGCTTGGTCGGCTGAAAACTTTATCCACGTATATCTTTTACCAGTTTGAATTTTACACCATGTGTACAAACCATACAAAGCTTCTGGCTCCTTTAAGTTTAAAAGAGCCAGCGTGACAAACATGGCCACTCTTTCAAATTCAGGGGTGCTGGCTTTGTTTGCTGTAACTAGATCTTTCAGCATACACTGACCATGTTTGAGGGCGATGCTACTTTCGCCACAATGAAGGGCTACGTGCATGACGACCATGCGGATTCTGGAAAGCCACTCATTGCAAGTATTGGTATTGGCTATGAAGAAGGATCTGACTGTTTTGCTAGGTTGCGGAATCGCCACTGCACACCCTTCAGACGCATTATAAATGCACTTTTCCAGATGTTCGACAAAATGCAAAAGCATTCTGACTCTGTTGGCACTTTTTTCGTTCAATCGATCACTGGTTTTCTTCATCATGACCAAATCGTTGCCGAGCTGATTAAGCGCACTCTCAATTTTGGTAAAAGTCTCATTTGGCTTGCCCAAAGGCGTGCGAAGTTTGTAGTTAACGCAGAACTGGGCAGCCTCCAAGGTACACCAATTAGTTAGAACCTGCCTCGAATTAATCGCCAAATCGTAAAACAGTTCCATATTCATCTGAGATTCACAATCCTGGGTCCAACAACTGGTAAATATCTCTTCTAGAAAATCTGGATGGATACTATTTTTGTGCAATAAAAACTGCATGAATTTTTTGAACTGTTCTGGAAACATCTCCCCATCGACAGAGCCATTCAAGTGCAAATTTTGGGCCATATAAATCATGTAACTATTGAAATCTTTCGAATTGCAGCTTTTTTGACTGGAGCTATTAATAATGTTGACTTTGTTGAATTCCACTATGGCTATGTCCCATGGAATGTTAGCTGATAATTTAGAATATCTGTCCTTTAGGTGTAGATTATTCGAAGTCATGTGCAACTTGCACAAATCACTGACATTCGTCAAGAACACGTTGCTCCACGCAAGTTGTTTATTGCTAAGTAGTTTTTCAAGATTTTCACAGACAGCTTCAATAACGTGGACATTAAAATGATACCCACATTTCACCAAGACATCAGTAACTAAGGTAAACTTTTCGTGCAAGTAAAATGCTTCCAAATAGCTATCTGAATTGATTAGTATGTCATTAAGCCACTGCAAAAGAAGTAAAGCAACTTCCGCTGAGGTTTCAATCTTAAGGCATTTATACAAAACCTCAAGGATGACAGCAAAATTGCCTGAATTAGGTGAAGTGCTTGGTACATCGTTGATATTCAGGCCTTCTGTCAAAGCGAATCGATTGATTTCTTGTTTGTTAGTGACCAAACCACTATTCGATATAAAATGATTGTAACATTTGCAGTGGGAAAACAAGAGGTACAGCAAACTAAATTGTATGTAAGGTGTCTTTTTAGCTAAAGTGAAGTCGTGCGGCCTTAGATTCACCCCGACAAGTTCTAAGATACTAGGTTTCAAGGCCCACATAACAATAATCGAACTGGCATTTGCCAGCTGTGACAGACACCTTAAAAGAAACATTATAGTTAATTCAGGATTTTCAGAACCTTCCAGGATTTCGCCCTCAGAGGAGGCGAAAGGGTTGTTCTGAACAATAGGCTTATATTTGGGAACAATCTGCAAGTAGAACCTTTCTAAATCGCCCAGGACATATCTATATGCTTCTTGAAGTAAAGAGACGTTTTTTAGGTTGAGCAAAGCCTGGTAAACACAAATAACGGAGTTCTGAATATTCGTGTAAGGAGACGAGCGAAGTTTGACAATGTCACTCTTTGGCCCAATCAGTTTCTCTATCAACTCCATAGGAAGATTGGCCGACAGTTCCTTAACCACTTTCGCCACAAGAAGCAACATTGACACCACAGCGCTGTCATGAAAATCATTGATAAGGGTTAATTGCAAATCCAGCAGATTGTAGATAGAATTGCTCAAGCTCTGAGATTTTGTATCCAAATAGGACAACAACTGAGAAATACAATCGTTAGCAGCAATCACAAGATTTTCTGGCAAAAAGTTATCTAAGGCATCTGTTACGGTTTTAATAATGCTTGCCAGACAAGTTACTATAAAATCAGTAGTTACAGACTTGTTATTACTTGGGTGAAAATTGACATCTAGGCATTTTAACACTGTATTGAGAGCTAAAATTAAAACTGTGACATGGTCGATATTATCAGGTAAACTTAATTCTGTACTGTAGTTGGTTATATCTTCCAAGAAATTCTCTATCAGTGACACTGAAAATTCTATATGGTATTTAAAGTGATGTGACAATTTCTGCATGTTCTTGGAAATAAACTCTATGTTAGAGAGAGGCTGTGTGTGATCTACGTGCCAGCCAAATAATAGGTCAATTGTGTCGCGAAACTGATTATAAAACTCGTTTGGATACATTTCTACAACGATAACCAATATTTCCAGGATGGCTTTGAAAACCTCAGCGTTTTCGGTAACTTCGATAGCTGCTACTAAGTTGTTTATAAGACTTTCAATGTACTCCTCTAAAACTGATTTTTTCATCTCCATGGCAAAGGTCTCCTTAAAACTAGACATCAACAGAATTTGCATTTCTTCATAGCTGGTGTTAATCTTTGAAAAAAGCCAGTTATGGTATCTGCAAAGAAGAATTTCAAAACTGAAGATTTATAGTTTATATGTTTTAACCAACGTTTGGTAAGAAACAATACAATACAAAATCTATTAAAATCATAGTTTTAAAATAAAATTCACAATTTTATTTATTATCACTAGATTTGTGCAAAGCACCTGACACTGTAAATCATATGATTTTATTGAGGAGCCTCTACAATAATGGTATAAGAGGTCAATTCATTCTTTGTTTGAAAATTATTTAAGAAATCGCAACCAATATGTTCAAATTGGAAACAAAACTAGTTCTTTAAAAAAAATTAAATGTAATGTTTTCTCTTTGAAAAAAGCCAGTTATGGTATCTGCAAAGAAGAATTTCAAAACGGAAGATTTATAGCTTATATGTTTTAACCAACGTTTGGTAAAAAACAATACAATACAAAATCTATTAAAATCATAGTTTTAAAATAAAATTCACAATTTTATTTATTACCACTAGATTTATGCAAGGCACCTGACACTGTAAATCATATGATTTTATTGAGTACAATATTGGTATAAGAGGTCAATTCATTCTTTGTTTGAAAATTATTTAAGAAATCGCAACCAATATGTTTAAATTGGAAACACAAAAAGTTTTTTAAAAAAAATTAAATGTAGTGTTCCTCAGGGATCAATACTGAGACCAATTTTGTTTCTTTTATATATATATATATATATATATATATATATATATATATATATATATATATATATATATACCAGCAAGTTATTTGCATATGATACAATTATTTATTTTACTGAAAATCCTACCCAAATGTGATTCCTTGCTTGGCTAAATTCTTATAAATTATCACTCAATTTTAACAAGTCTTCATTTATGTTTATAAATAAAGTTAAAATCAAATACATTACACCAAATTTATTTTTTAATGGAAATATTATTAAATATTCAGAATTTTTAGGAATATATATAGATGAGAACCTTAACTGGAATAAACAAATTCAAACTTTAAGATGAAATATTCAACTGATAATAGGAATAATGTATAAATTTGGAACCAATATTCCATACCTAAGAAATATATATTTTGCACTAGTGTATTCAAAATTACAATATTTAACTTCAATCTGGGAAAGTGCCAATCTGACAATATTAAAGCCTCTCAAAAGATTATAAAAAAACTATCAATTTTGGAATCCACTATCAATTTATGCAAACCTAATAATTATCTAGAAATTAAAAATGTGCATTCTATAAATATTAATGAGAGATTATCTAATATAAATTTTACCACTACAACATATCATGACCTAATAATACCAGATATTGCAATAATTTATAAATGGTGAGGTAAAAAGTAGTTTTAGCAAAAAATCTTTACTTCATTGTAGAATTCAAATGTATAAACTACCTCAATTTTTAAAAATAATAAAATTTTTCTCAAAATTTAAAAAAGTTACTAAATATATATATATATATATATATATATATATATATATATATATATATATATATATATATATATATATATATATATATATATAGAAAAATCGGAAAAAATTAACGCGGTTGGACTATTATATAGTAGAAAAAGGATTTTTTGGGAAGACTGCTAAAACAATGAAATTTGGCCAAATACAGACACGTGTTTCTGACTTAAGGTCTTCATCTGTAAGTTAACAGACGAGTACAACTAGCGTCAAAATTAATACCCAAAACCACACCAAAGTCACCAACATGAGCAAAACCGCGCGACGTTTGTGGTTACCAAGATAACATCCGAAATCTTCGCCGGTCTTGATACTTGAAACTCAGAACCCAAGAGTAATTGTCATGGAAACCAAGAAACATTCTTCAATTGTTTTTCTAACGCCAACATGAATTAAACAAACGACTGTTCACACGTGGAATTGCATTGTTAATACAGAGAGGTTTTTGCAAGGGCTACTTTGATTTTTGATATTATTGAACATATTTGCTACAAACAAATATGACTAGTAAACTGGCTCCCGGAACATTGAAGGACTTTCTTCGGCTGTGAGTCGCTTATTTCGTGACAAATCGACCTAGGATTAGAACTAAGCAAAAAACAGTTCAGAAAAATGTCTCTAATAATTAATATTGGCACGGGCATCAACATATTTTAACCTTTCCATAACACGTGTAAATTGAGCGGGGTGTCCGAATAAGACGCCCTCCCGTTATTTTATAAAAAATCATAAAAGAGAAAAAATTGAAAATAAAAGTTTCGTGGTTTGGTCTAAAGTTGTAACTTATCAAAACATCATTTTCACGGGTCAATATCGCAAAAACAAATTAATTTTCTGGTATTGTGGTTTATATAAAAAAATACTTAGAATTAGTAAAGAAGGAAAAATAAGAAAATTCAAACCTGTCCAAAAAAACTGTGTACCCTGTATAAATAAAAAGTTAATATCTTCTCTATCTCCTACATTTTCCGACATAAGGAGATATGGCGTCTTATTTCGGACACCCCGTACATTACTGCGGCATGAGAAGGAAAAAGTTGTAAAAGTTTAAAAGAGGTGACCAGTGTGCGTACATATTAGAATTTGCCAGACTCTATTTTTATATTTATTACGTTAGCAGTATCACACTGGACATCATAAAATTAATTTATTCCATGTTTATTCTGCAAAAAACGCAAATAAATTCATTTGTAAGCAAACGTAGTTACTCTTGCTTAATCCTCGTACACAAAAAATTCATTATAAGTTAACTGGACAGAAATGTTTTTTTTGGTTGTTTCTTTGTCCTGGTATCATTTTGACACAAAAAAAATCGAAAAGAAAACAAGATCAAAATTTTTGCAGTTTATTTCGTGACAAATGAAGGTAGCCTTAAAATCAAAAAACCGTTTGGGCAAAAAGGTCTACTCTACCTAATATTCGCATGAGAATCAACAAATCTTAACCATTAATATATAACAGACGCGCAGTTTAAGAGTGAAATTTCTAAAAAAAATTGAGTTGCCCATCATTTATGACTATCACATCCTGTATAATATCTTTGTGTTCCCATGCCTACTTTGTAAAAACAGCCTGAATTATGGATTAATTTTTGAAAAAATATCGAATTTCCCAATTAAACCATGTACAGTGAAAACAAATGAAGCTAGGCAAAATCGGTAGAAATTGTTTTTTGGTATTCGTCCATAGATAATTTAGTCGTGAACAAAAAATTCTAAAATTATTTTTCTTAGATTCTCGGAACTAACAAAATTTGCAAAAAATGAAAGGATTTCATATAACTCTCGGTATAGTGCAGTTGCCATTGCAAATAGCGATTATGGCCTAGAGGTAAGCAAGTAGGGGGATTGCGCAATCACATGCAGAAAAAATAAGATCAAAATCTTTTTGTGCTTCAAAAATATTCGTCTTTGAATTTTACCAAAAATATGCTTATCGCCAAAAAAATCTATTAATACTGCAATATTATCCTCCATAAAAGTCACTCAACTCAAGGAACAACACATTGGTACTTTATCGTAATTCTAGTTGTGCTTTTGATGTAATGTAATAATGTAAATGTAAATAACCAAGAAATCTTGTATGCCATTAAAAAAATGGTAATAGCTCTATTGATGTAGATAGAGTACCAGGGTACATCATTAAGGGTTGTGCTGAACGCTTGTTGGAACAATTATGACTAATTTTTAATCTTATTTTAAGGACTTCATTGTATACTTGTAATTGGAAAATCACTAAGATCATTCCTTTATTTATTTATAAAACAGTACTCTACAGAGCAAGCAATCATAAGTACAAATTTATATAAAATATAACATTTGAGAGCAGAATATGTAAAAAAAATACAGAACACTTTTATGAAATAGTCAATAAGTAGTCAATTTATACAAAAATAGAAATATTCAAAAATCAAAATTGTGAAAATACGTCAAGATACATCCGATTTAAACAAAAGTGGGCCTAGAGATTAAATTAGGAATTACCAACCCATTAGTAAAATTTGCTCGGCCTCAAAAGTATTTAAAATAATAATATTTAATAGAATTTACCAAGAATACATAAAGTCCACTTTCACACAATATGTCCATGAGCCAGTAACCAGAAAACCTCATCTAGTTGATTCAATCTTATTATGAACGGTATGTAGAAGTCAAGGGCTGTAAATCTATTACTTACAAGAGCACTTCTGGAGTTTCTCAAGGGTCCAATCTTGAACCATCACTGATTTTAATTGCTCTAAATGACATTACCACTGTTGAAAACTCAAGGGCACTGCTTGTTGCAGACAGTTTTAATCTTTATCGTGAAATTAAGACTGACAATGACTGCGATATTCTACAAAATGACCTAAGTGACGTGATACAATGGTGTGATAAGAATAATTTAAAAGTGAAAAATATTATTTTGGTGTGAGAAAATAATGATTGTATTTGCTGTAAAAAATGTAAAGTACAGTTTTTTGTACGAATTCAATGAACATTTGTAAAAACTAAATAAACGTTACGCCAGATCACTGTTTAAAATAAAACTACAAGGTAACATGCTTCCTTATGCTTAATTAACAGATAAAATTTCATCTTAATCATATACTGAACTGTTTAGGAGCAACAAAAATATATTTTTCTTATTATTCCTAAAATAACTTTTTTCCGAATAGACAGTCCATGAGGCGACATTATAAATTTGCCACATCAATCGTACATGGTAGCGTTTAGCCGTAATATGCAGAACAATTTTGGGTATTATTATCAATAGCGCGATTTGCGAGAGGCCGAGAGCCAGAAACCCTGGTCGTATAATAGCCAATCACTGCAACAAATATTTTACCAATATTGGTATTGAAATGGCAACAACCATTAATACTTCAATTATATTACCACTAAAATTAAAAAGAATAAAGTTTCTGTTTTTGACCCTCGTATCCGAGCAGGAAATAATAAAACAATTCGCCTCAAAAATGATAATGCTCCAAGTATGTATGACATTACATCAAAACTCATTAAGCTTGTTCATCTGAACATAGTATTAGCCATGTCTGATATAATAAATCTTATTTTTAAAAGTGGAATAATACCTAAACATTTTAAACAGTCAGTTGTAGTACCCATACACAAGTCAGTTTCAAAGAAAAAAATAGAAAATTTTCGCCCAATTAGTTTAATGAACAATTTTGTCAAGATCGTCGAAAAATGTCTCAAGGATGGATTAAATAAATTTAATTACAATAAATAGACCAATTTTTAATAAAATAACTTCTGGCAATAACGCACTTATTGAAATTCAAACAGTAGCAAAGACAAAATACCTCGGAATATTTATTGACTAAATTTCCTAAATTAATAGACAAATTCTATATTTTGAGAGAATTTCTTAACACCAAATTATTGACATAAATATACAAATCATTAATTTAATCCTTACTTAAGTACGGACTCATAATATGGGGATGGGCATACAAATCTAACATACTTCCTATAAATTACTACTATTTATAAGAGAAACAAACTTTATCCCACAAACAGATTGTATAATCAGGAAATTAACCCTTTCAATTCTTTACACATACAATTAGCAAGCTCCATTCTTTATAAGAATAAAAGATTAGACTTATATACAACACAAGACAAAATGCAAATAATAACTTAATACTAAGTCCCTTTGTGCTCGCTTTTGTTATAGGTGTATTTCACCTGTATATATTTTTTTATATTAAGTTGTATAAATTTAGTTTTAATTTTTTGTTATGGGATTTTTTGATTTTCTCACGTGTTTATTACTATAAAGTTTTAGCAATGGCCAAACATAATGTAATCAAATAGACAATAATATATTATATAGTCAGCACTTAGAATACATACAGATGTCATTTGTACATCTAGGTACTCTCTCAAATAACAATCATAAAATTATATGAATTATTATAAAACTGTATTTATGCTAGGAAATCTACAGGGTGTTCCAGCGAGGACTGAACAGTGACCTATTTTCGACCTTCCTTGTATTTTGGAAAAATTCAAAATAGCCAATCGATGTATTTTTTCTTGTAGAATCCAAAAATGTCATCGAAAAAATATTTGAACCAGAAACAAAAGAGTTACACTATGCATCAGGTGTTTTTGAAATGGAATGTATCGTTTTTTATACGATTTTTGGAAAGAGTGATTTTTTTATGTCCGTTCTGATTAAAAGATTTGATTTTGCGATAGCTGTTTATATTACATTTTAATGTTTTACAAACTAAAATTTTAGCTTCACCTGTTTAAAATATACGATAGGTTGGTATAGGTGATCAAGGTAAAATGACGTTTGAATGCTTTGTCAATAAAAATTGACATTATTTTAATTATTGTCGAAGTCTTCACCTAAAAAATATATATTTGACTCTGATCGAAATGAAATACTCTTTGGACGAGAGACTACAGATTGTTATGCTATTTTACAAGTGCCAAGAAAATGCAAGAGAAGCAAGAAGAAGATTTATTGCAAATTTTCATAGAAATATATCCATCAATACAATTCTAAGGATAAAAAACCTATTTGAGGAAAATAAAACAATATAATTAAATTAAATAAATAATTTGTACTAAGTGGAAGTTGTATTAAAGCTAGTGTTGAAAAATTATTTGATAATATAATAAGCTTTGGCAAGTAGGAAACATTTAAGCTACCTCTATGTTAGAATTTTTCTTTCTGTGTCATTCTTAAAATTTGTACAAATAAAATCTATAATGCTTGATAACTGATATTTTGTTTATATAGACCACCTAATTCAAATGTACAGGGTGGCCATTTTATGGTGATACAGTACCTTATCTAGAAAACGGTAATACGACAAAAAGTTAAATACAAAAGTTGTTTGGATTCAATTAAATGTTTATTCTATTTCGCTTTTGCTTATACAGGGTGTTTCGTTTTCACGTGACACATGTCAACTGTCGTAATTTAAATGGGATACCCTATATATTATTACATATTTCGATTCTACTGTTAATTTGCGAAAGTTTTTATAATAACATCTATATTTGAATTTTTTATCGTTTTTGAGTAAATTGAGTTTTTAGAATTTTTTTAAAAAAACATGTTTTTTAAAAAAAAAATGTTTACCTATAAAACTTTAATGGAACTGACTAATATCCTAAACATACATTACTAAGGGTTCAATTCAACGAGTTTCCATGCTGGTCTTACCAATTAATATACAGGGTGTTAAAAATGGAGAGCAAAACGAACAGAACTTTAAATGTAAAAATCTCCTGTTTTTCAAGTGGAACACCCTGTATATTTTTATTTCATCTGATTCAGCGTTCAATTACCTATCATTACTCATATATATGTCCTATACCTAAAATAAACAGTTTCGATTTTATTAGCCGTTTTCTGATTTGACTATTTTTTTTTAATATAAGTAAACACATGAAGTAGGCTAAAATAAAAATGTCGTAAACTAAGCCTTATTCTCATTTCCTTAACACATAAATACAAATAAAAGTGAAATATTATGTAATTTATGTTCTTATTATCTAATGTTTACGAAAATAAGGGAGACACAAAAAAAATATCTTGTGCCACACGGTATAACTAATAACTAACTGAGTATTAAACATGATTAAAATAGATTATAAAAAATTTTCAATAAATAAATAGCGTTCCTTACCAAATTAGATGCATTAAAATTATTGATCTCTTCCCTGATTTTTATTTTTAATTCATTTCAATTATTAGATCTGTTTTTATAAACTTTATTTTTTAGTGCACCCCACAAAAAGAAGTCTAAAGGGCTTAAATCAGTGCTTCGTGGTGGGCATGATATTAAACCATGTCTTCCTATCCACAATGGAAAATGTTGATTAAGGAAATTTACTACCGGTGCAACCGTGTGGTAAGGGGCGCTATCCTGCTGAAAAATGATATTTTCTCGAATATTTGCTGGCAAGTCGTTGATAGAGGGCATGATTTCATTCCTAAGCAGCTCCAAGTATCTTTCCCCATTTAACGACCTGACAAAAAATATTGGTACGATAATACGGTCGCAAATAATTCCGCACCACACATTTACAGTTTGACGGCCTTGTTTTTTAATTGCTTTTATTAGATGTTTATTAGTTTGAGATCAGTAATGAGTGTTTTTTCGATTAAAAAAACCCGCCGTATTAAATGAGGCCTCATCAGTCCAAAGCACTTTTGAAAAAAAACATTTTCGAACTGCCAGTCCATAATATCACAACAAAAAGTCAATTTTTCATTAAAGTCTAATTGTGATAATAATTGAGTTGGAAGAAATTTATAAGGATGATAACCATTCACCTGCAGTGTTTTTTGAATACTCTCTCAACTGACACCTGCAATGTCTCTGTCAGCGTCTCTTTGGGATCTTTCATCATCTTCCTCGAAATAAAGTAAAATCTCCAATTGTTTTTCCTCAATGAGGACAAAATTGGGACGATTTTTCTTAGAGTTTTTAAGGAGACCATTTTCCAAATCACGCACAAATCGAAAAACTATAGTCCTGGAGGGAACTCGATTATTAGGATATTCCCTCATATATATTCTCTAAGGGCTAACCCTGAACTTTTATTATTTTTTATGGAACAGTTGTATAATTTCAAACGTTCATCTAAACTATATAAAGCTATTTTTTAATAAATTTCGCAGCAAAAATTTGACAAAAACGACAAACAGAGCAAATGTCAACTTAAGTCAACAATTGCATTAGGTTATTTCCTAAGCCTATCTTGATTTTTTTAGTTTCTGATCCATTTACTGGCAAAATTCCGGGATAAATCAGAAAATGGCTAATAAAATCGAAACTGTTCATTTTAGGTATAGGACATATATATGAGTAATGATAGGTAATTGAACGCTGAATCAGATGAAATAAAAATATACATGGTGTTCCTTTTGAAAAACAGGAGATTTTTACATTTAAAGTTGTCTGTTTTGCTCTCCATTTTTAACACCCTGTATATTAATTGGTAAGACCAGCATGGAAACTCGTTGAATTGAACCCTTAGTAATGTATGTTTACGATATTAGTCAGTTCCATTAAAGTTTTATAGGTAAAACATTTTTTTTTTTAAATATGTTTTTTTAACAAAAATTCTAAAAACTCAATTTACTCAAAAACGATAAAGAATTCAAATATAGATGTTATTATAAAAACTTTCGCAAATTAACAGTTGAATCAAAACATATAATAAAAACGGTAATAGTTACGACAAAATAGGGTGTCCCATTTAAATTAAGAAAGTTGACATGTGTCACGTCAAAACGAAACACCCTGTATAAACAAAAGTGAAATAAAATAAAAATTTAATTGAATCCAAAAAACTTTTGTAGTTAAGTTTTTGTCGTAACTATTACCGTTTTCTAAATAAGGTACTCTATCACCATAAAATGGCCACCCTGTACATTTGAATTAGGTGGTCTATATAAACAAAATATGTATATGCCTGATTTTATATTACTTATTAAGAATAATTCAAATTCTTTTTCAACTATCATGTTATCAAATTTATTTATATTATTAAATGGGTACTTTTCTAAGAAAGTATTATATTCTTCCAATTCCAAATAGCGCAAAGTTGTTCTGGATATAATAGTTTTCGTTCCTTATAAATTTAAATTATAAAAAAAAACAATGCAAGCACCATATTGGCTGTAATTATTTTTTAATGAGTAAATAATAGGTTTATTCTTACCGTTCAAAGTCGCCTTCTTGGCCCATTATGTAGCCCATTCTACCTAGAGCTCTAGCAGCTTGTTGTTTAGCCAACAGTCCCGGTGAAACATGCAATATTTCATACATAGACTCGCCCAAGATATGAAATGCTTTCCTAAGAAAAAAAGTAATTGGAGATAAACAGGGTATTTCTTAATATCATGTACATACTAAAGTTCTTGGCTTATTTTATGATTAAAAGTTCCTATAAACAGGTGTCCTAAGTTGACTCATTGCCGAGACACAGGGTGTAAAAATTTAATAAAAAAATGACTTATTGATATTTTAAACACAGTTATGTCGATTTTGATAAAACTTCGCAAGTTTGTTTTTTTGAACATAATAATGTTATAATTATCTATTCCAGTGACATCCAGGAGGGTAACATAATTGATATTTATAGAAAAAAAAACATTGCACATAGATTAGACATTTAAAGCAGCGATTTCTATGTCACTTGTTTTTCGAATCTGGTTTTGTTTTCAAGAAGAAAAAATAAAAACCATTTCACTACATGTCTATAACCAACAAAAAAAAAGATTAAATTTATCAACATGTTTATTACATTAAAAGTAAGAAAAACTTGGGTGTCCCCATTCTTGTAGTAAGAATTAATAACTAGAAAAACTCAAGTTTTTCTTACTTTTAACAAAATTTTTGATAATTTTTATGTTGTTCAGAGATGTGTATTGAAATGAATGTTTTGTCACGACATCGAAGACATTGCCATTTTAAAAGGTGAATCGAAAACAAAACAAAAAGTACAAAAAGCAGTGGTGTACAATGTTTTTTCTATAAATATCAAATTTTACTCCATCGGACAATATTTGAAGATACACTTATAACACCATTATTTTCAAATAAGCCTCTTATTACACTAAACAAATTTGACAGCTTGTACCAAAATAGGCGTAACTATTTTTAACCAATTTTCTTTATTAAATTTTGACACCCTGATCTCAAAAATGAATCAACTTAGAACACATATTTATAGGAACTTTTAAACATAAAATAAGCCGCCTTCTTCTCTGAAAATAGAGATAATGAAACAGAGACTATTGTGCATCAGAAAAGTTTAATTAAATTGTTAATACAGTGACAACTTTTGATATAAATTGTCAAGTATGGTTACATGGATTCTTTTTAATTTTAAATTATCTAATACATGTATTATTTATTTTTTATGAAACTGGCTTATATCAGAGTATGAATGAAAACAATGTTAAAAGGTTTCAAATCATTTTTTTGAAATGGATAATTCCAATAAAATTTTGTGAATCCAAAAAATAATAAAAATTAAAAATATATTAAAAGTTAACAATGGATACAGCTTATATGAGTATACAAACCTAACATATGGTGCATTGTCAGGCAGTAGTAAAACCTCGAGCAACTTTTTAGATATATGAAGCGAATTTTCTTGATTTGTCTCAATATTTAATCTTCTTAAGAGTTTGGAAATGCGGGTATCTTCTGGAAGGTTCAATTTAATATCAGGTTTCTTTTCTGGTTCATAAAATTTTCCACGATACCCTGAAAATTAATAAAAACCCTGAAAACAACTAGGTACAAGTGTACATTTAATTAAAAAAAATTGTATTTTTTGAATCCACCACACAATAATTCAAAAATTAATAGGGCTAGAATGGCAGTCTAAGGAGGTTATTATTAAAAATAATAATAATAATAATAATAATAACTTTATTGCCAACAATATGATCACAATAACAAAGCAACGTCATAAGAGAGTACACGATATGCTATATTGAAATATAGACAACGAAAATATATATGTGACAATTAAAATAAAATAAATTAAAATAAAGGACCACACTTTAATAAGTAGGTCAACAAATAAATATGACAAATATATATGACAAATTAACAAAACACAAATTAAAAATTTTAAACATCTTCAAAATTAAAAGAGTAAAAGCATTTAGCTTGTAAATATTGGATAGTTTGGTTCCTAAATTTTGAAATGCTTTGAATTTGCTTTGTTTCTGTAGGCAGCATTTGAAATGCCTTTATGGCCCGATACAGGGGACCTTTCTTGAAAAAGGAGGTATTATGGAGAGGAATGATAAGGTAGGTTCTATTTCGAGTCACAACATTCATTTCCGACGAATAGTGATCCAGATTTCTGTCAAAGAGATTTGGTTGTTTTTTTATGTACATTACTAAGGCCAAAAAGTAGAGGCAAGGAGCAGTTAATATATTTTGGCCTGAGAAGCAAGGTTTACAACTCTCCCTGGGATGGAGGCCATACATAGTGCGAATGACACGCTTTTGTGCCCTGAAAACATCAATGGCCGAGGTAGATGAACCCCAGAACAGTATACCATAACTCAAGATTGATTGTACGCAAGACATATAATAAATTCTTACAGTCTTTGGGGTGAGAACATCCCTCAGTCGACGTATTAGTGAACAACTGCTATTTAGTTTTGATATTAGTGACCTATTATGCTGAGTCCAATTCAAAAGAGGGTCCAAATAAACACCCAGGAATTTAATATTCTTCGACATGGGTATGGATCTAGCATCCGATTTCACATAAAGTGACTTACTCTGTTTAGTTTTACCAAACAGGATCTGACCTGTCTTGTCAGCATTGAGCTTTAAGAAGTTATCCTCACACCAGGAGCCCATTGCCTCCACTGCACGCGAACAAGACCTCGATAGTTCAGCCATGACGGGAGCCGCCAGCATAACTGATGTATCATCCGCATACTGACAGACTAGGCCACCACCAGCAAGTCCCCCGGAGAGCTCATTCACATACAGTAAAAACAACAAGGGTCCCAAAATTGATTCCTGGGGCACCCCCTGCTGCAACCCTTGAAAGGATGAGTAATGTGTTTTCCCATTGTGTAGGATGCAAACTGATTGCTGTCTGCCTGTTATATAGGATTGTAGACGGGACAGACATACACCTCGTATACCTAGCCCATCCTGTTTTTTAAGGAGCAGACCATGATTGATCGTGTCAAAAGCCTTTGACAAGTCAAAATAAAGGCCTGCTACTTTTTGATTTTTGTCCAGATTCTCCACAACATAACTGACAGCCGCAAAAATCGCCTGCTCTGTGGACTTTTTTTGGTATAAAACCATACAGGTGGGTGGCCAGTATATTGTGGGAAGTAACAAAATTGAGAATTCTGTTGTAAAGAGCTTTTTCAAAGACCTTTGACACGGACGATAACAGTGAGATGGGTCTGTAACTACTAAGCAACTGGGGATTTCCTTTTGTAAACACAAGGACCACTTTAGCCTTTTTGAGCTCCGTGGGGAATGCACCCGTAGAAAAAGATACATTTATAATATGTGTCAGGGGTTCACAGAGAAATTCTGCAACATATTTTATTACTTTTGTCGGAATCTCATCCAGTCCGGCTGAGAATTTATTGGGAAGGTTCATTAGTAACCTAAGAGTCTCATGCTGATCTAAAGGATAGAGAAATATTGTTGGATACCCAAAATTATTATAAGGAGTATTAGCATTACGATATTCAAATAGAAGTGTGATTACTGGCTGAAAAGTGCTGAAACCTCTGCAGGGTCACTAATTATGTTATTATTTTCTTCAATTATTACGTTACTTTTAGTCTTTAGTTTATTAGAAATTCTGTTAAAAATATTCCAAGCTGTCTTTGATTTGTTTTGTGAATTTATAATATTATTTTCATAAATAGATCTATTATAGTCTGATAAATAACTGTTATATGTTTTTTTCTCAGCCTTGTAGTGTAAATAAACTTGCTGACTTTTGGTTTTCTGATACCAGACATACAAGTCTTTTATGTAAGAAGAATAATTTTTTATTTCTTGAGTTACCCAATTGTCGGATTTTGAATTTACTCTAGAATTTTTCATTGGAAAGGCCATATCAAACCAGTAAAAGAATTTTCTATAAAAAGTGTTATATTTTTCATCTACGCTCTCAGCTTCCAATACTTCATTCCAAGATTCAGCACTAAGAGAAAACACGTTTCCGAATATAAACAGGTTCCTGATTAGGTTTTTGCATACTGATTTTCAGAATTTAAGAGTAATGATCGGACACGTGTGATATATGAATTTTACAGTTTACTTCTGTTTGATTTAAATTTGTAAATATGTTATCTATTTGTGTTTCTGAGTCCCTGCCAACCCTAGTCACTCCTCTCACTTGTGAAGCAAGGCCAAATGAGCTAAGCAGTTGCAACAGACAAAATGCATTATTATTATTAGCATTTGAAAAATCAGTATTGAAATCGCCACATATTATTATAAATTTTTCCAGTGAAAATATACTAACAAGCAAATCATTTAAATTGTTCATAAAAACATCAAAATTCCCAATAGGAGACCTATACATAGTAAGTAACAAGCATTTTCTTTTATTTATTACAAATTCTGATATACAAAATTCAAAAGTTTTTTCAGTGGACTCTACCTGTGTCTTTAATAATAAGTATATGGTTCCTACATAGGTATATATTAGAGCTTATATCACCAGTAGTATCGCTCCAAAGACGGATTACAAAACTACTATTATATTATATTAAATGAAATAGAATAAACGTATCCGTAGACATAATAACAGGTAGATGGAATTGTTTTGATCTGTATGACAACATTGTCAAATAATACTATCGTCATGTAGTCAATTTGACTGATCCAAAAACATATACGTCTATGGATATAATAAAATTTATACATGCTTGTAAAATTAAAATTAATGTTTTAAGACGTTTCTAATACTGTAATGATATTGTTGGGCGGTTTTTGTGGGTGTCTGGACGATTTTTGATAATTTTTGTATGAACTGTAGTAGTTGTAGATCGGAACACTGAATCATTTAGTGTTTGGATCTCGTGAAGTAAAGATCCCTGAAGATGTCTCGTACAATCGAAGGCAAAACGGAAAGTGATTCCATTTTGACACGGTCTAATACTAAGAATCATGATTTCTTAATTAGGTATGTTATTAAATATGCCCGCTATGATAATAGATTTTAATTTGATTGGCAGTTAAACGATTGTTATATAAATGAATTAAGAAATAAATATTTTTATTATTAAGCTCATTTCCATTGACATATTATATGTCAACGGCAAGAAGAAAAGGAAGTTTGTCATTATAACTTTACAGCTTTGCCCTATGTGGCACAAAGAGGAGAAATATTTTATTCTTTATCACACTTACCTGCAGAATATGTTTCTTTACTTTAATCATTGCACCAAAATACATGATTTTATGAATGAAGCAGCAAAAGATGTTGGGTCTCCCTGTTATTATGCCTATGAAAATATCTAAACATATTTTTTCATTTAAACACCGCAGACCCATTGTATGTAGCTCAGAACATTCTATGCAATAAATGCAAACCCTCTTAGAGTATTTCATCACTTCATCAATACAAGACAATATTTACAAAAACAATTTAGATATATAACTCTAAATTGTGTATATAATTTGTATTAACAAAAGATTCTATAAAACTTTAATAAAAAACAAAATAATCAAAAACAATATAGGTAACCTTGAAAAATGTTAAGCACAAATCTTACCTCCAGAACTCTCATTTCTACTGTTTTCATATTTACGACTGCTGTAATAGTTATCAGAAAAGTCTCTGTCACCTCTCCGGGAAGAAGGCTCTCCTCTCCGACCCCTAAATGTTGCTCTGCTACCAGGGGCTGTTCTGCTGGATCTAAACTCAGTGGATCTCGTACGAGTTCTATTAGATCCTAAATTAAAAATTTCTTATTATTTGCTTTATCAAGTTTTCAAAATCAGTTACTGTGTGATCAAATTTAAGGATATAAATAGGATCTTCAAACAGAAGAAACATAGAAATATTTTTTTATTTAAAACTAAAATGAAAATATTAAAAACTGAATTAAATTATTTTCCCAACTTTATTGTATTTCCATTTTTAGTAATGCGACTGAGACTATTTATGCAATATTCCTGTCTGTAGCAACATATGCCAAATAGTGTTTACGGTTCAAAAAAAGAACAGTATGCATCATTATGGTAGAGAGAAGAAGTTATTAAACCATTTAGTGGTTAAAATATTATGATGATTGATCAATACTCACTCACTAAGATAATTACAAAAAATGTCTACCATGTTTATTTAACCAGGCAAGAAAACAAAATGAGAACTGAGTTCTAAAGGTTTTTGATTGTTATCTTCCGCTACTAATGTCTATTTGAAATAAAAACTTTTTTTGAGAAATTTTAATGGCAACTGACCGTTTTAAGTGTACTTTTAATAATAATAATTGTGATATCAAGCAATTTTACCAAAAACAATTTTTTTGCAACTTTTTCATAGCAAAGTTCAATGTTCACTCTCGCCTATTATCACCTTTATCACAAAATTTGGTATTTAATTGAACTGATCATGAATTGAAATGTGTTTTTTTTTGACTTCACATTGTTTCCAGTTATCCTACATCAAAGTTCACAATCTTACTTACAGTTTTACACCTTCTTTTGAACTTCATTTGTTTATTAGACAGCGCAAAAGAATCATTGGTAAAGCTTGAACACTCAAATTCTTATGTTATAGTGTTTAAAAAAAAATGTTTTTCTTAACTCCACATTATCACAACAAAAATGAAAATGATCTGTCAAAACATGCCTGAGATATTTGCTTGTGTCCATATTTAAGTGGGAGACCCAGTATATTAAATTGTATTTTTTCTGCAAAATTGCTTAATAGTTCAAACCATTTTGTTAAAAGTACCATAAAAGCTATCAAAAAAAATCATCAAAATTTCATTTAATTTTGCTTCCTGCTTTTAATTAACAAGTGAAAATTATATTAATAGGATTATATTAAATTTTAAAAATATTTTTGGGTAAAATTGCTTAACCATCCACCCTTTTTTGTTTTTTTTTTAAGTATACTTAAACTAATAACTATGATCAAAATCTCCCAAAAAAAAGTGGTTAATTCAAACAGACATTAATCATGCTAGATCCCAATTGAACATGCCATTATTACATTATACACACTTTAAACTCATAATCCAAAGCCTTCTCATTAAAAAGAACAATATGTCACAATGTCTTTCAAAAATTGAATACTGTTAGCCGTTATGTGATGAAAATCCATAAATTTTTTTTTTTGAAAAACAACAATGTTTTTGTATTTTCACTATATATTTGTTATCAACATGATATTTTTCGCGTATACAATACTACTCACCCATATCAACATAAATTAGCGGCTTATAACAGTATGGTTCACAGGTTAATTAACACTCCAATGTCAAATCTTAATTTTGAAAAAAACTTAATATAATAAAACAAATTGCTGTAAACATTGGTTATGATACCAATCTCATAAATAATATTCTTGTTAAAAAACAATATAATAAAGCTATTAGTAAAATATATCCTTTTATTAAAGATCAAAATAATAGATTTTATAAAGTTTTAACTTATATTAGATCACCCACGGAACATATCGCTACTTTATTGTGTAAACAGGATCTAAATGTTGCTTTCAGGACAGACAATAGTTTCAGCAAATATATAAAACATAATAAAGACAAAATAAACAAATCAAAACAATCAGGTATCTATAAGTTAAACTGCGGTGACTGTCCAAAAACGTACATAGGTCAAATAGGTAGAACCTTTAACATACACATTTCAGAGCATAAAAATAGTTTTTTAAATAAAAAATCTGATTCAGCCTTTGCAAATCATCTTTTACTTGAACATCATTCATGTAATCATAATTCTGAATAGTGATCGACCGATACCGATATATCGTTTCATGTTAATAGTTACTTAATATTATAAAAAATTGTTATTTTATTGTATTTCCATTATTATTATATATAAAACTACTAAATTAATACTATCAAAATAAAATTTATTATAATTGAATTAGACCACACAACCCCAAAACAGTAACAAAAACAAAAATTCTCAAAATAAACCTTAAAATAAAACTCTATTCTAGAACTTAAACACAAGATAAATGCAAATGTCACAACAAAAACGAAAAATTATCATAATAAACCTTAAATTAATGTTCATTCTATAGCATAAAAACACAAAATAAAAACAAAACAATAATTTCCAAAATGAATCTTAATATAAAACTTAAATTCTAAGACGTAAATAAAAAATAATAAACAATAAAAAACAAAAACAAATGATGTATTTAAAATTAATATGAAAACTTCAGTTTTTGCAGATTATCATGCACAAATATCAGACACTCAGCTCCATCTGGAACTTCCAGCCAGTGCTGATAAGTATATAACCGCTTGGGAATAAAGCATGGGAAGTATATCCCGCTTTTCCTTCCACCATAAAATGGGGTTGGTTTTTCTGGGCATAATAGGTAATTTTTTAAATGCCTCAACTTCATTTCTCAGTTTTTCATGTACTGATTGTTCGAAGGATGACTCCTCCCCAGTATCTATATTTTTTATATTGTCAGAACTAGTGCCTTTTCCGGCGAATTCTTCGTTCTCCAGAAGAGATCGTGAGCGTCAGTTCACTCTCATCACTTTGGCTACTGTCGAGTACTTCTAAACTTTCACTTTGTTCCTGGTCGTTTTTATTTTTATCTTCATCATCTACACTAGGGTGATTAATGAAATGGGTAGTTCCTTTTATTTCAGTTTCCAGAATTTCAACAACGTTTTGGCATATATATATTCTTTATCATTATTGAAAAAGTTGTTTTTGAACTGAGGGTCCAAGAAGTGAACACTGTGAAATGTTTTTTAAAACATATATTTTCAAAATGAAGAACCAAACTATTTTTTATCTGGTCTTTTATAGTACTTACTCCAGCAAAATTTGAACCTTCTTTATTAAGATATGTATTGAGTGTTAAAGTAAATGGTATAACCTCCGAAATACAATACTGTAAAAAACTAGCTATTTTTGTTAACTCTTCAAATGGTTTTAGAAGGTTTAAAATACTCTCAACTAGTTCCCATTCAGAGAATGTCAAACTCATGAGTTTTGGATAATCAATAATATATAAATTTACTGTTCTTTTCTGTTCAACAAGACGAGAAAGCATGTAATATGTGGAATTACATCGTGTTTGGATATCTTGAATAAGTTTCTATTTTGGGAGATTTAGTTGTTCCTGTACTTTAACTAACTGATCACAAGCCGTTTGCAAATGATTAGAGTGTGAGGAATCTCATGATGATACCATCACGATAATAATTTTTAAAAATTGTGTATGTTTACATGATTTTATACGGTCTGTGTTTATTGACATATATTTCTTTATTTTAATTTTAATATCTTGACTCTGACTTGCTTGATACTTAGCTAGCACACTTTTAGAATGGATGTAGCTTTTAGTGTAGAATAATTTTTTGCAATACAGCTTGCAGCCTGTTACAATAAAGATTTGAATTCATATAGAGGAAAAGATATAGATAAATTATTCATGTTATTAATTATTGTGTAACACAGTTACCCAAGTCAAAGTACTGACATTAGATTAAAAAATAAAAACATTAAAGTTACACAACATACAAACTACAATTTAAAATCACACAAAAAATAGTGGTTATAAAAAAACCACTGCCAATAGAACCTTCTCCATGTTTTAGCTTTACCAACTATTTTTCACCAAAACATCAAACAGGTGTTGAATTGAAATTTGCAAGCCCAAAAACCTATAAAAAGACATATTACTCGATTTTCAAATAAAATTTAATTTTCACCCCCTTCCCCTTTTACCCTTACCTCTTATTTTTATTAAAACATCAAAACAGAAGTTAGAATTGAAATCTACATGCCCAAAACCCTATAAAAAGACATATTACTCGATTTTTCAAAAAAAATAATTTTTACCCCCTCCCCAATTTACCCTTACCTCTAATTTTCCACAGTAATATTGGGGTGTATGGTTTTAGGGGAAGATCTCATGAATGGTTCTCGTCATATTTATCTGGGCGAAGTCAAAGCGTTTAATTTAATAAGGAGCAATCAAGTTACTTAAACATGCGTGCGGGAGTTCCACAGGCGTCTGTTTTGGGACCATTACTATTTTTGGTTTATATAAATGACTTGACAATGTTGGATTTATCTGGAAACTTTACAGTATTTGCTGTCGATACCACAATATTGTCGAACAATCATAATCATAATTCTGATGAACTAGCAGACATTGTAAATAAAGATTTAATTGTGTGTCTGAGTTTAAGTGTCCTTGTCTGATATATATACTGAATTATCCGGGCTGGATGTGAGCAAGGGTCCTAGCCCTGATGGTTTACCACCAATTTTCCTGAGACAGTGCAGTTTTCTGTTGGCTCGACTCCTTTTCATTATATTTAACTTATCCTTGGATACTGGTGTATTTCCCAGTTACTGGAAGACTAGTTTTATAACACCTATTCCTAAGACCGGAGACAATGCACATATACAAAATTATAGACCCATTAGTATTCTGAGCATGATTCCCAAGATGTTTGAGAGGCTTGTGTGTGAGGTCTTGACATATTTTCTTCGGGGTCAGCTCATTGGCGAACAGTTTGGTTTCAGTGTGGGACGATCAACAGAGTTGAATGTTCTTTCATTCACAGACTTCCTGTCCGAGTCCTTGGAGGAGGGGTATCGGGTGCATGCTTTGTATACCGACTTCTCCAAGGCCTTTGATAGAGTACATCATATGCTTTTAGTGCATAAACTAAAGGCGGCTGGAATTACGGGCTCTCTATTGAAGTGGCTCGAATCTTATTTGACCGGTCGTACACAGGTTGTTAGAGTCCTTAGCTTCAAGTCACGTGAGATACCTGTATTGTCTGGTGTTCCACAGGGTTCACATCTGGGGCCCCTGCTGTTTAACCTTTTCATAAATGATATCTCAACCTGTTTCCATCACAGCCAATTTCTACTCTTTGCTGATGACTTAAAATTCTTCCTTAGAGTCTCATCAGTGGATGATTGCCATAGGCTTCAGTCAGATTTAAATAGACTGGTCAGTTGATGTGGTGCAAACGGTATGGACTTGAATGTTGGAAAGTGCTTTTCAATGTGTTTCAGAAGGTGTAGAGAGCCTTTAGACCACACTTACAGAATTGGCAATGTCATGCTGGAGTCTGTCTCCGAGATCAGAGACTTGGGGGTAATGCTTGATAGTGGTCTAAGCTTTGTTCCGCACATTTTAAGTATAGTGCGAAAGTCATTTCAGATGCTTGAATTTGTTAAAAGGTGCTCAAAGGATTTTCAAAATATAGCTTCCATGCGACAGCTATATTGCTCACTTGTGCGTCCTCATCTTGAATACAGCTCTTGTTATACTTACTATAACGAACATATTAATAGGATTGAGGGAGTGCAACATAAATTTCTTCGATATGTAGCCTTTAAGCAGACTGGTCTACCAATCAATTACCAGGACAGGATTGACTACCGTCATATGGAGTCAACCTTAAATTTGGACAATCTAGAAACTCGCTGCAAGTTTAGAGATAATAGTTTATTTACGGATATTACAAATTTGCATAGATACAAACATCAATCCATTTTTATACAAATCAAATAAATAAATACACAGTAGCCTATCAGTCTTTTTGTCCGTAGACAATACTAACAAATAAATTACTAACACTCATATGTTATTTTCACATTAATCAACCCAGGTATAATACTTTGGTCCACTATCTTAGGTATCTCAGACTCTATGTTTTTGAGTAATTGCTATTTAACATTCTCTTAATTTTAGTTTTAAAGCTATCTAGTGATATGTTAAATATATCAATATTATATTCATTCATTTCCCGACACATACGTGACAGGGGCCCATTGTATCCATAGTTAGTATGGTGATATGAAACATTAAATAAGTTGTGATTTCTGACAGTTCTCTGAGGGACCGATAGGCCAATCATATCAAGCAGCTCAGGAGCATCCACAGCGGAATGTAAGATTTTGTAGAAGAGTGTAAGGTCAAGAAAAACTCGTCTAATAGACAATGGTAGTAAATTTAGTGATTTACCTATTTCTTCATAATTAATGAGATCCTGCTGAATACCGGTTTTGAATGCTACAAGGCCAAAAAAGCGTTTTTGTATTCTTTCTATTTTTTCTTTGTACATCTCATAGTGTGGTGACCAGATTGGAGATGCATACTCCAGTACTGAACGTATTATAGAACAGTAAAGTATCTTGTAGCATTTTAAATTTCGAAAATTTTCAAGGGTTCTTCTCATAAAACCAAGAAGTTTCAAACTTTTGATAGTTATTGTATCTATATGTGAGTCAAAACGAAGGCCCCTGTCAAACAGGACTCCAAGATCTTTTATCTCATTGACCCGGGCAACGACATTACCATTCAGTGTGTAGTCATACCACAAACAACCACAGACAGGCCTTCTGTGAAAAGTAATAACTGAGCATTTTTTAAAGTTAAGGTGCATGAAGTTAGAAGTACACCAATTTGTAAATTGATTCAAGTCCCTCTGGATACCCTCACAATCCTCCCCGTTTGCAACGGTTCTGTAGATTTTTAAATCATCTGCATATAACAGATACCTGGCAAAAGTTATGGTTTCACCAATATCATTGACAAAGCAGTTAAAGAAAAATGGGGCCAAGTGAGCACCCTGGGGTACACCAAATGTGACGAGGATATCGGATGACTCACAATCATTTATTTTTATTCTTTGTTTCCTGTTTGAAAGGTAGCTACCAATCCAGCGCAGAAAGACCCCGTGGATACCCAGCCCACATAGCTTACTTAAGAGACGTCGATGATCCACCTTGTCAAAGGCCTTGGAGAAGTCGGTATAAATGGCATCAACCTGCCACCTCTCCTCCAAGGCCCTCAACAGGTAGTCCTCGTACACGAGCAGGTTTGTGACCGTTGACCGACCCGAAATAAACCCATGCTGGGAAGTTGTAAAGATCTGTCCAAAAAGGGGAGACACCTTTTGAAAAACCAACCCTTCAAAAAGCTTGGAAAATATGCTAAATTTAGAAATACCCCGGTAGTTCTCCACATTCGATCTATCTCCATTTTTGAAGACCGGCGTTAAATATGTCGTTTTCCATAGTTCAGGAAAGACTCCTGTCGATATTGATAAATTGAATATTTCAGCCAACACTGTAGATAGCAGACACTGACAGCTCTTTATAAATATTGCAGGAATGCCATCTGGGCCTGTACCCAGTGTTTCACTTAAACAAGAAATGGAATTAAAAACGTCTATAGGTTCAATATGAATAAAGCCCAAGTTGACCGATTGCTGATAGTTAAAGATCTCCTGATTATTTTGATCAGTAGAGTAAACTGAAGAGAAAAACACCCTGAATAATTCTGTTATGTCTTGTGAGTTGTCAGCAGTACGATCATTGTACCACATAGCACTAGGAAGAGAGAATTTGGAAGTTTTGGTGTTAGCATATTTCCAGAAGGCCCTGCTGTCACGAGATATGGCATTTTCCACACATGATATATACTCGCTATATGCACCCTGATATGCCCGCTTACATGATTTGCGCAATTCAGAAAAACATGAGTAATCAGCAATAGATTTTGATATTATAAATTTTTTGTGAGCCTTCTTTTTTTCAAAGATTAATTCTTTAAGTTCTGGGCTGAACCATTTGGGGAACTTTTTATTTTTTGATTTAACTTTAGGTACATATAGATCAATAGAAAGGTTTAAGCAGTTATAGAAATTATCTATTGTTTTATTTACATCGGTCTTGTCCATTAAAGAGATCCAGTCAATACAAGACAGAAAAAACATTATATTTCCATAATCACAGTTCTGAAAGTCACTGTAAAGATAGTTAAATTCTAATTCATTAATTTTTTTTGGTATTGGAATCTCTAGGTCAAGAGCTGGGTGGTAAGTATCACACACTGTTATAGGTTCTTTTGAACGATCAATTTTTACGTTTGAATTACTGCTAAACACCAAATCGAGAATATTGCCAGATGCATTGGGAAATGAGTTCAATTGAAACATATTAAGATAAACAAAGTAATCAGATAACAATTCTGATTGATTATTCATATTACCTATAGGTACAGCACCATATTTGTCATTATTCCAATGCAATAGAGGCAGATTAAAATCCCCGCACAGTATAAAATCATTACATTTATAGTTATTAAAAACATAGTCCACCGACGAGCAGAGCTCTTCATACTTATCAATTTGTGATTGAGGAGGCATGTACACACATCCAATAATTAATTTGTATTTATTGTCAATAGTTAACATAACATATAGTTGTTCTAACCTTGTGTTATTCACCTTAAGTTGATGTGATGGGAGGTTTTTTACTGCCACTAATACACCACCCCCTCTTGTTTTTGAGCTTGTTTCACTTGAGCGATCGCATCTATATATGTTATAATTAAAAAGCCTTAACTCGCTATCACCCATATCCTGGTTAAGCCATGTTTCTGTAAAAAACAGGATATCATATTGATCAATAACTGCTGATGCAGCTATATCCAAGATTTTGTTATTTATACTTCTGATATTTTGGTAATAACCCGTTATGGCTGTTTTGTTTTCTCCTAAATGTTCTGATTCGGAAGTCTTCTTCTTCGAAAATTCTGTTTATTGTATTGCCCCCTGCCTGCAGCTGGAAATATAAATGGCTTTATAACCACACCCGTTGGCCAGATCTCTGCATTAAAAATAGTTTCTTGCTCGCTTATGGGAACTGATATCTTAAAAGATGCCATGTATTCCTGTCTCGAAACCAGCTTCTCAAAACTGGATACTTTGATTTTATTATCATCCAAGTGGGTCTTAAGCATCTCCACGGTGCACTCAGAGTTTAGGTTGCCCACATAAATCCATTTACGCTCTTCTGCTGCAGAGATTGTAGATTGCTTGTTATTGTTTCCCTTTATTAGGTTTCGGTTTTGATTGGGTTTATTTCCATTTTGTAGCCTTGTGTTTGTTCCAAGGCCAGCTGTTATGTTTGCATGAGTGTTTACATCTAAGTTATATTGTGTGATTTTTTTCTTAGCTGCAGTGGAGTATTGTAGATATGGTTCATTTACAGTTGCAGACAGATCCCCTGACATTTCCTGATTCTGCATTGCAGTATTCCCTGGTATTGGTTTGGTTAAGAATCGAACTAGCTCCTTGTTTGATTCACGAATTGCTTCAGCTGTTTTTTCAAGTTTGTTTGATACTACATCTGATTGATTCTTTAGCTCCATGGTAATCTGAGCTACTAGGTTTCCAAGTTCGTTAGTACTGTTTACCGTCATATTATTCGGAGAATTCCGACTTACATTAGGGGTATTTTCGGTAGTCTCAGTGACACCTATTGTTGAGATTTTAATTCTGTTGACTTCTTCTTCCAGACTATCCAGCCTTCTTTTCATTTCCGGGCACAGGAAGACACAAATTGCACAATCCAGACAAAAATGCCTCAAACACCTTTCCTTTAAAATCAGCACTCTGATCTCCGAACTTCTTACTCCAGAGCAATTCTTGCAAATGATTTTATTGCATATGTCACATGGATAACCAAATAATTCATTTTTATCTTCTTTTTGAATACATTTATTGTTACATTTAAAACAATGTGTTGCCATTTTTGAGGTTATGTGTGGAAAAATGGGAAAACTCGAGGAATATCGCAAATCCACTGCAACCAACAATGTGAAGGGCTCACGATCCGTTTATCTACCGTTTAAACAATGTTCCACTTATTATTTTATTAAATTTCCGTGATTTTATTGATTTTTTCTCGCTCACGAAAGTGACTACTGCTACGTAGGACGTGACATGTTTCATAGCATTCTACACTCTCAGAGCTCCTGTCCTAGACTTCTTAATAAGATAGGCCTCCACGTCCAACCAAGGCAAACTAGACAGGCAGTTTCCTTCCACAATTCAACACATCGCACAAACTATGGCCATAATTCTTTTCTGGCAAGATCTGTTAGATTGGCTAACCAATATTCCCATCTTATTGACTGCTTTGAGGGGCATGCAAGCTTTGCCAGGAGCGTGAAGTCTTGTGTTGCATAAGGTTGTTCCTTATTAATGTTACCTTTGTTCTGTTAACTATTTTGCAACTTAGCTGTGTTGAGTTTTGGTTAGGGTTGGGTTACTTAATTAGTTATTAGTTATTAGTTTTAATTGTTTTTCTTGTTAATATATTTTGTTCTATTGTAATATTGCGTTATGCCCGTTGATAAATAAATAAATAAATAATTAAAATCAAAGAGTGGTTAATTAAAATCAAAGAGTGGTTTAGATGTCAATTTAAAGAAACAATGCTTGATAACTGGACCATAGCAAGGATTGAGGTAAATAAATTTTTGGAAGTATATATTGATTAAAACTATAAATTTGAATAGCACATTTTACAACTACAAAAAAGATCTCTAGGGGAGGCTTTGTGGTTAGGACTGCATCTAGCAATTTAGGAGTGAATGTGGCAAGAAATGTATACTATGCTCTTGTTGAATCGCACCTGCGCTATTGTGTGTGCTTCTGGGGGGCTTGTGTGGACTTTTTGTTTAAAAGAGTGTTCATCTTACAAAAACGGCGTTGAGATTTATGTGTCCCATGAAGCCTCATGAGTCTTGTAAACCAGTATTTTTGACTCAAAAGATTCTCACGTGACCTTGCATATTTATATTGGAAACGGGTTGTTTGGTACATAAAAAGTTTAAGGCCGAAATATCAAGGGAGTCTTTATACTCGACTCGGAGACTATGTACTACTGTCCTTCCTATTCCATCATCGGCTATGATTAGGAATTCAATAGTATATAACGGCAGAAAATTATTTAATCATCTGCTGATGAGAATACAACAGATCACTTGTGAAAAAAGGTTTAGACAAGAAATAAAACAGTTTTGGATTGGTAGAGCTTACTATTCAACTGAATAATATATAAATGACATGTTTGTATAAGGTTTTTGTTATGTACATTTTACTACTGTTTTAACCAATTCATTTTAGTTTTTGACTGGGATAAAAAATAATAAATGTTCTTTTATAGGATATTTTAATATCATTTCAGTTATTTTGTTACACTAAACTGGGTCCATTTAATTTGAGCTAAAAGTTTTGAACTTAATCTTTTTATCTTTGGACTAGTTTTAGTTTTACTCTTAGTAGCTTTGTCTAAAAAGAATTTGTAACTTGAGACAATAAAGCTATTTCGAAGTTTGAATTTATAATTCAAATATTCGTACCCAAAAGCCCATGAAAAAACACATTACTCAATTATTAACAAAAAATTATTTTTTACCAATTAACCCCCTTTCCATCCACCGATTTTACTCAATAACAATCTGAATCATTCTCATATAGATTACTACTTATGTGCAAAATTTCAAATCGATAGCAAAATTTCAAATCGATAGCAAAATTTCCTTCGAAAGTTTTCACGTAAACTAACAGACAGACAATTTTTTTTTTCCTCCGAATTTATATTTTTGTTACACGTTTTAAGTCATTTTAAGACAATTTAGCTAATAAAAATTTTTAATTTTTTTTTGCCGACACTATACTTTCCCATCTTTTGGAGATGTGGAAGTAATAGCATTTGTTATAAAATATTTTCCCAAAGAAACTTAGTAAAAAAGTAAATTACTCCCTGTTGAGTGCATTCTTAAACTGAACACAGTATTTCTTTAGAATAATAGAATATTGATGAAAGCGAGTATATATGTATTACAAAATTACAATTACATATTACTTACGTAGATTTGAATCTGGTTGATATTTTTTTTAAATGGTTATATTCTCCAGCATGTTTTGTAACAAGGTGATATTTTAAATTTGAGGTGTTTGCGGTTTTTCCTTTACCACCTAAAGAAACATTTACATCACAAATTTTGCTTCTAGAAGATGATGTTTTGTCTGTTAATGAAACTTCATTTCTATTAAAATATTTCCAGTAAATACTTTTTCCGCTAGCCAGCAAGACGAATAGCTCAAAAATTACTGTTCTAAATATAGACATGTTATATTTTTTTGAAAAAAGGGCAACGATGTGCATCTAAAAATTTAGAAATATACATGGGGTTCCATTTAAAATAACAAAGTTCATGGTGATTTCTATATTTTCCGATAGACTGCCTATCCTATGAGACACAATTCTAATTTTTATGTTCGATTTTATAGAACTAATTATGGTTTTAATCCCAGTGTGTTACACATGATGAGCTTGGCCAACTAGAATCCTGAGACTGTACATTTATTTAGATGTATCTAAATGTGATACTTATTTCAACTTTTGCTACAAAGTTCAATATAAATCTGTTTGTAATCTGCTCTATTTACAATATTATTGTTATCATATTGTACTTTTTTTGTTACTTCTCTTTTATATAGAATCAAATAAAAAATAAAAAAAAACAAATGTAACTCAGACATCTGGAATTAAACACCTTGTATACAAGTACTACCATTTTAACATGATAATGATATTTTAGAAGGTTATTATGAAGATACAATAAAGTTACATGACCAAATCTGTCTTAAGTACTACATAAAACGAATTTTGAGTTAAATGGATCTTCTTCGAATAATCAGAGGTTAAGTAATTAGAATATAGTACATTACAATGATCTAATAAATAGAGGGCAAAGGAGTGATTCAATTGGAGTAAGTTTTTCCCTGGTAAAATGTATTTAAAATGACAAACTTTTAAGCTTAAAATATAATAAAGATGCTTTTGTATTAATATACTTTTCAAAATCCAAATGTGCATCAAAGGTAACTAACCCCTAGACTTTTAGCATAACGAACAGCAGGCAAAAGTGATCTAATAATGTGCCAACTCATAAAGATGTGCTAATGAGGAAATTTATGTACAAGTAATTTAGAACCTATAATGATATAGCTACTCGTCTTTTCCTTAAGTTACAGACCATTATATTGTTCATAAAATTTTAGACTTAAGAATAAAGGCGAATTCATGTAACAAAATTTAGTCATTTTCATTGTCTTTAGTAATAAGAACTCACCCTGTTATTCTTTATCTTTAGCTATGCAAATTCAATGAACCAATCGAAATGCTTATTCTTAATGACTATAGTTATTACTAATGCTAAATTTTGCTACATAAACCCACCATAAGTATTTAAAATCTTTATAAAAGCCACCTGAGTAAAAACAAGCAAGCAAAACATGAATAATAGTAAAATTAAAGATAAAGTCACATTTTGTTACATGAATCAAGTTTAAAATATATAGGTAATAAAAATATTGAATGATATCAATATTAATGGTATAATTGAACCACTACTTCTGAGTGATGTTATTAGAATTGCCCACTTGGGTACATATTATTATATAGATAAACACTTCCTGTTTATGAAATATATTTCATAACAAAATACCAACCTGAACTTCGAAACCCTCTATCCCTTGAATAGTTGGAATATTTTTCGACTATTTCATGATCTCCACTTTCATCCGAATTAACATATTCCGTCTCTGGAACATCCCTGTAGCTCTTTGAAGACTTCAACTTATATACAGAAGTGCTATTTGATATCATGATACTGTTACATTCCTGACTTGACTGTTTGGCACAGGCACTTTTTAGAACTTTTAGACTTGATCGTTAACTAAAAATGGTGCCTGAAATGACAAAAATTTTTCACTAAGATCAAAATACTTGTTTTTTTTCTAAGGAATACCTTCTTTTAATATGAATTTTTCCAAAATGTCAAAACTTTTTTGTCACTTCAAAGTCAAAGTCAATTTTACTGGTCTTGAAAACTGTATACTTATTTTCACACCCTTACAACACACAAATCACGAATTTTTAGCAATATTTCACAATAAATTTTAACGAAAAAAAAACGAAGCACAAGAAAAAGCATAAAAAACGTCTATCTGTACCCTCATGTCGTCAATTATAGTGCATTTAACCATATCGGAGGGCGTACGTCATAGGACCAAGTGCTTTTTTATTATTCACAAATTCACAATAATCAGTGGTACTCAAACTATATGATACAAAATTTTAGTTTGTAACCTGTTTTGACGTCAACCTTATTATATTATATAACGATCTTTCAATTTAAACTTAAATCTATTATAATTTATTATATATATAGGACAACCTAAATCAAACAGAAGGTAATTTAACTTAAAACTAAAACAGTTTATATAATAATTAATAGATTAAATTCCTGCAAGTGGTACATTTCACAATCTGCACATTAGCATTAAGAAGAAAGAAATAGTAGTTTATGTTAAGAACGTAATATTCGTTTAAGAGATGGCGCTAAGTGTATGTATAAATTACAGTGACTTTATACGGGTATACGTCTAAAGTCACTGTTGTAAAAATAGGTCAGGTATACGTATAAAGTCACTGTAGTAAAAATAGATCAGAAAAATATGAGAGGGAGAGATATGGCGACCTAACAATGTTTATTAATTCTATCACTTCCAATTATGAGTTTATTCATTAAAGGAATTATTAGTGCAAGTGCTTATGGCTTTATTTATGCCCTATATTTCACGCTTCAGAAAATTGAATATAAAATAAAATAAAATCTCAACAGTTTATTCCTATATGGTCAAATTATATATAGTATTATATACATATTGATCGACCGCCCCGGATTTAGAAAGATATTCTGGATCTGAGGCCTTTTTCGGGTTCT
This sequence comes from Kuschelorhynchus macadamiae, assembly GCA_030620095.1. Lineage (NCBI taxonomy): Eukaryota > Metazoa > Arthropoda > Insecta > Coleoptera > Curculionidae > Kuschelorhynchus > Kuschelorhynchus macadamiae. The sequence continues at coordinate 3,259,010 of JAUTXW010002103.1, forward strand.
TCTGAAACCATAGGAAGGACGCCATTTGCCCTGGATTACAACATTTATTGCTTCACTTAGGAATACTGAATTCTAAATTTGTTTGTATATTTATAAAAAATCATGGTTCTTAGGTTTAGAGTGTGTCAATATGGAATTCATTTCTGACATTTCGCCTGCGATTGCACCAGGCAACTTCAGGGATCTTTACTGCACAAGATAAAGACACTGAACGGGCTCAGATGAACAGAGTTCAGGTGTTTATACTATACCCGTCTCTGCTCTTACAGACCGTGTGATAATTGGTTTTCACACATGATGTAGCATGTAGCCCACGTCTCTATTGAAATTATCAGGGTGCTTGATAATTTCAGTAGATTCTCTATTAAGAAATCATGGTTCTTGGGATTAAATCAAATTGGAATTACTATTCGACGTTTCGCCTTCGATTGCACGAGGCATCTTCAGGGATCTTTACTCCACGAGATCTGAACACTGAATGAGCTCGAAGAGATTCATTTAAGACCGATTTCCACGTGTGATGTAGACCGTAACCCGTATCTCTATTGAAATTTTTTGTATGTTTAAATATTTCAATAGACTCTCTTTTTAGATAAACTTTCCGTTTATAAAAACCTGGTACCGATGCTAGAACCTTGGTTTCCTTTACATTTATGAAATGGCCAGTGTTATGCTGGTGTTCAGCTACAGCAGATTGAACAATTTCCGATGTTAAAGAATCTTGATCAGAAATCGAAATAGCTCTGAATACTAATGAGTTAATAATCGATTTCTTTTGTGCTGGATGGTGATGGGAATTTGCGTTTAAGTATCTATTTGTATGCGTCGATTTTCTATACACAGAATGTCCCAATGTACCATTTTCCTTCCTTTGAACACATACATCTGGAAAGGGAATTATTCCATTAGATTCAATTTCCATCGTGAACTTGATATTATGATGTTGCTGATTAAGGTGGTCCAGAAATATGAGGAGATTATCCTGTCCATGAGGCCAAACAACAAAAGTATCATCTACATATCTAAACCAGTGCTTCGGTTTTAGTGGAGTGGATGTTAGAGCAAAATCCTCAAAGGCTGCCATAAAGATATCCGCTACCACAGGTGATAGAGGAGATCCCATAGCTGCCCCTGAAGTTTGTTCATAAAAAGTTCCTTGAAAAATGAAATAAGTAGATGTAAAACAAGCTTCCACTAGGTCTATTAAGTTCTTATCAAGATTATTGTTATCCAGTATGTCTGATATAATGGAAATTGAGTCGTTGACAGGAACATTTGTTTAAAGTGATTCTACATCGATACTGACCAAAATATCTTCGGGATGCAACTGAAGAGCTTAAAATTAATGAAGACTAGAGCGAGCTTGTACTCGACTTTGAATCTAGAAATATAGTCAATAAACATTAAGTACACTAATGTTGTGTTTTATTTAAATTAACAATAATTAAAAGAACCAACTAGAAACAACATTAATACGTTAAGCATTGCCCAATCTTTTTGTGTGTACTAAAGATTATTCATAGTCTCTAAAACTACCTGTGAAAAGATAATAAACAAGCTCCAGTTTTTTAACTCTGAACACAAACTGTTTCGTAATGTAGGCACAGATTACAGATCCTTATATATTTTTTTAGAATCTATTTGCCAAATACCTAATTACAAATTGTTTACATATGTAGACTTTATTATAAGATTATGTGTTATTTTGAGAATTTACACTTTAATTTAATGAGTAAAATATAAAACTTGTGAAATCCAGGGACAATTTCGTCTCATTTAAATTAAAAGACACTCTCGTTCGCAAAAATTGTGAACTAACTTTTTGAACTATATTTTTTTACCAACGGGAATGAATGAATTAGTTCACGTAAATGAACTAGAATTCCCACCTCTAACATGTGATGTAGGTATGTAGGGCAGTAAATAGTATTTAACTGTTCTCTAAACATTAAAAAATGCAAAAAAAAATGAGTAAAAGACGCTAACCGGTAAACCTAATCAATATGACTGACATCAGTGTCATCCAATATGACATCCATCTTTTCAAACCGGTCTAGCAAATATGAAATAGTCATAGTCAATGACAGCGCCGTAAACTGTTTATGCAACCAATGAAGAGAGAATAATTTTTAGAGTGCGAGGTGGTTGAGGTGGAACTGATCTCTTAGTCACCGTTTATTGTTTTGTTAGACATCTATGCTTTACGCGTTTTTTTTATCTAATTGTAGGGCGTTACTCCCCCTACGAATATCTCCCAAAATCGCTTTTGTGGCTGATGTATATGCTACATAAAACTCCTGAACTAGTTACTACCGCCTATTGATAGGTAAAATCTTTTACCACCTATCCCTAAAGTGATTTTAAATTTATTTTTTCTGCTTAATAATTATGAATTTTGAAAAATTAACGGTTGTTTAGCTCTGTGTTTCAACTTTATAATATTGGTTTCTCTGCTTCAAAAAGAAATATCTTCTTGTCTCAATACAGTTCCTAAGGTGTAACAATTGTATTTTTTGCTTAACATCGGGATAAGTGAAATAAAAGTTATGCTATACGGATCAATGAAATTGTTAATAACCACGCACCATTGGTGATGTCAGTAACGCTGTTAACCTCCACAAAGAATCAAAGAAACCAAAGATTCTTTTCTCGTTCATGATCATTGGCCTTCATCAACTCAACTGTGTGTATGACGACGACTTTGCTGTTTAGAAACTCTACGTAGTACATAATTAATGGAGTTTATGAATCTTGGGTATTCTGTTAGCGTAATTGAGGGCTGTTATGCCATTTTTAGCACAATAGTACTAAAGAGAGCAACCCAATCAACAACTTTCACGGATTCCTTATTTAAATATATTCCACAGTTGGCACCATTGTGTTGTGTCAGATTGCTGTTTCTACTTCATTTATCCTTATCCTTGCTTATGCTTATTGTGCTATTTAAAAGTGACTCAATATCAATATAATTATTAAAAAGTATTGGCGAATGTGAGAAGTGTCACGTATTTGATAAATCTTGTAATGGAACATAGAACTTAAATAAAACCATAAACACAAAGAAAATGGGCGATGAAAAGAAAAACGTGTGTTTAGTGGTGTTAGGAGATATAGGAAGAAGCCCCAGAATGCAATACCATGCACTGTCGTTGGGGGAAAAGGGGCACAAAGTAGATATTTTGGGATATGGAGAGACCGAGCCCATGGATGCAATAAAAAAGTCGCCTTCAGTATATTATCATTATTTGTGCCCTGTACCATACATTCCAGTTAGACTTTTAAATTATGCATTTAAAACTATATTTCAAACTCTAAACCTGTTATTTCTGTTATTCACTATAAGAAGACCTCAGGTTTTGATGGTTCAAAATCCTCCAGCTATTCCCAGTATTATAGTTTGTTGGTTATTTTGTAGGTGAATATATTCATTGTAATCTAATACACAATATAAATCTCATTTTTATTTGATTAATGAATTTAGAGCTATTTATAATAAAAATTGGGGTAGACTGCAAGGGCCAAATTGGTATAGTAGGTAAATTTTCGCACTGCTGGAGGAAGCCTATTGTTATTACTATTGGTACATTCAGCAAAATTTTTCACAGTATTATTAGGGTGGAATAACCATTTTCCAAAAGAAATTTAAAACAAAAATAATTCTGTTACTGTAATGGCTATTTCTGACCCAGCATCTAGACATCACACTGATTTAAATATGTCTATATTCTGATTTGGTTAAAAAATTGTTTTAAAAAAAATAACTATTAGATTTCTTTATTAAATTCAATTTGCTGATATGATACTTACAGTAGACATTTGTTTTGAATTTTTATCTGAACCCAACAAAATAAAAAAAATCAAAATAGATGAGAGATAAGAGGTTAAAAATATAGTTTACATCCAATCTGTATCACATTTTTCATCAATGGTGTGACAAGTCTGTCCAGGGGAAAGTTAAAAATAATTTTAACATATTTTATTTTTTAGAATTGTTCGAGCAAAATTTGTTATAGATTGGCATAATTATGCTCATACAATTATGGCCTTAAGTTTACATAAAGATCATCAATTGGTTAAATTCACAGAAAAATGTGAAGCATTTATTGGTGTTAGAGCAGACCACAATTTTTGTGTCACAGATGAAATGAGGAAAGATCTCCTAAATAGGTGGAATGTTAAGTAAGTTTTGAATTTGGTATTTAAATAGTGTCAAGTTACAGAATAGTTGGGGGCTAAACCACAGTTGAAATTATAGAGTATAAATGAGTCAAATTCCAGTGCAGAAAGTGGAATTATAGTATACACAGTTTCAGCTATGGTAGACCCCTCCGGAATAGTTACAAGTATTTTATATGACATTAAGTACTACAGCCTATATTTCAGAAAAAATTTTTGCAAAAGCAGATTTAGTAATTGTTATTTTTAAGGAAAAAATATACTATGCAACTATGCTTTCTTATTGTGATGGTGATACTTAAGGATCTTCCTCCATATCTATTTGTTTTAGGGCTACCACACTATATGATAAGCCACCAGAAATCTTCAAACCCATTTCCTTGGAAGAAAAACACAATTTTCTTTTAAAGATTGGGAGAATATGTGATGAATTTTTAAGTGATGCTGATTCAACAATTATTACTAAAATAGAAAATGATAGTATAGTATTGAAGGAAAACAGACCAGGCTTTTTTGTATCTAGTACTAGTTGGACCGAAGATGAGGACTTCTCTATCTTATTTTCTGCACTGCAAGGTTCAACTAACTACTAATGTGTGATTTCTTTATTTAAAATTAAATATTTCCAGATTATGAAAGTCAACATGAAAATGGAAACACCAGAAAACTGCCAGATTTAATATGTGTTATAACTGGAAAAGGCCATTTGAAAGACTACTATCGTAAAAGAATCAGTGAACAAAATTGGAAGCATGTAAAAGTTATAACTCCATGGTTAGAATCATCTGATTATCCTTTGATTTTAGGTAAGAAATTACAGTAACCTCTGTCTATTATATCTTATATAAACTGACATTGGTAATATTTTAGCATCAGCAGATCTGGGAGTGTGCCTTCATACAAGTTCTAGTGGGCTGGATCTACCTATGAAAGTGGTAGACATGTTTGGATGTTGTTTACCCGTCTTAGCATATGATTTTAAATGGTATGAAGTGGTTAATATACATGCTCAGTTTTACCGAGTTTATCAAAATAATTTTTCAGAAAATGTTTCTCTTAATCATAATTTATTTTGTATTGAGTACAATATTCTTTCTGTTGTAAGTCTTCTAATTTTTATCATTAAATCAACTTTTTTTTTTAGTTTACATGAATTAGTTGTGGATGGAAAAAACAGTTTTACGTTCAAATCATCAGAAGAATTATCATCTAAGCTTCTGTCTTGGTTTGAAAATTTTCCAAATAATGAAGAACAGAAAAAGACTGAATCCAGATTTAAAGACGAACTTCAGACATTCCAAAAGTTTAGATGGAGTGATAATTGGAATAAAACTGCATATGCGGTATTTAAGTAACTTTAATATTTAGTAAATAAACAAATAAAACTTTATCTAAATGTAAAACTCTTTTTTTTTCTGTTTTCCGTTTTTTTTATTTGAGGTCAACTACTACATCTTCAAAAAACTAGTGCGGTATTCTTTCATGTTCATATATTATCCTAGCATGTTCTTCAGACTCCCTCATTCTCTGCCGTGTTGAATAAGGCTTATAAAAGTATTGATATCCAATGGCAAGAGTGGCTGTAAAACCAAATGCTGCTATTGCGAGATATTTTGGATTTCCGGACTGTTTTGCTTGCCAAACTTGGTATCTTGCTTTTGTCGAACGTAACATCTTTAATCTGTCTATGAAGATTTATTATCTTTTTGCTCAGTCTCGGATACTGACGATTCGTTTTCCTGAGATGCAAATGTCTTTTGAAAAACTGGTCTCCAGATGTATATGCCACATAAAACACCTAGAACTGTTGCAAACCCAATTTCTACGCCGTTGAGATTTCCAAATCTACGAATTCTCATTTTTTTTCTATAAACGTATAATAATAATTTCCATGGTTAGATACTATTTTCGTCTTCTCTTAATTTTAGGAATTTAACTGCCAAGAGTAGGCTTTAAGCCCGCCCTTTAAATTTTAACCATAGACATAATAACAGGAAAACGGAAATATTTTGATTTGGACTGAATACATTGTTAAAGTCATTATTTGTTTGGCGTATTGTTTCATCTGGATAAGGTTAATTCGAAAATGTGTCGTCAACTGTCTTATATAGAATAAAATCATACACATGACAAATGTCTATGAAAAAAATGTATACTTGCTAATAATATTTAAATAAATTTTAAGGTGGTTTTAATACTGTAATAATAACTTCTGTTTTATTTCATTAACTATTTATATAATTTTTATTAATAAATAGTTATTCAAACAACCTATTTTGAATTTGGACTATTTAACTACTAACCTCTATTCTCGGGTAAGTCAAAATGTTATTGTTTTTCCATATTATTAGACGTACACAGTACTAGATTTTCTTAATATTTATTCATTTGTAATTAGGATTAATTACTTGAGTTGTAATTGCTATTTTACCGTTTTTAAGAAAGCAAAATTGCATATCTGCATTTTTTCCGTGAGCTAGATATTCGTAAATTCCGAGGCAAAATCGATGTATGTAAATACAAAAAACACAGATATACATATCTATTTATACATATTTTACATAAACATTGTACATTTGTTCTTACATTAAATTATTTTAAAATACTATAGTACGTTATTTTGCATTCAGAGTAAACAAAAATAAACCAGTTTATGTAAACGTTTTTATGCATAACGTTAGAAAAATAATTACAGGAATATTATTAAATATGCCTGCTGTAATAATATATTTCTATTTGCCGGTTGTTATACAAATAGGTTTAAAAATATTACAATTACTAAATATTAGGCTCATGGTTATTGACGTACAGTATGTGACCACCAGGAAGAAAAAAGTCTTTCATAACTTTACAGCGTTGTCGTTTGTAGGACCCGACAAGGATGATACATATTTTTGCATTTGTATGTTTATTTATACTTAAACCATTGCATCAAAACAACAACGAATTTATAAATGAAACAACACAAGATATTGGGTCTCCCTCGTGTTATGTCTATAATTTTAACGATACTTGATAAACTAGTGGATTTTCTGACGCAATTCGTAAAATTGAGGATAAACCACCATTAAATTCCATCATTTTGTTGCCACTTTTTTTGCCCTTCTTTTCATATTTAATACCTTATATCAAATAGGGTAAATACAAAATCACAAAGCTCAAACGATACATAGTCCAATCAAAATCCTTGGTTGGTATATGTCAACTGGAGTATTCAAGATATTAATGAGCTTTAATAGGTTGGCATTGTTGGCAACAATATTACTTACATGTCAGATTAATGTTACGTCCATGTTACGTTACCGTATGTTTAGTTAGTGGAAGTTGGTTCTGAGTTTAGATTGGAATAAGGGTTGATGTAAAAATTTATCAAAAATAAAACACCAATTAATTTTTAAACAGTATTTATTTTAACATGAGCCTTATCAATAAACATCAGTTGGGTATGGTGACGAAACGTCTAGTTTAAACACAATTTCTTGTGAGGTACCACAATGATCTGTCTTGTATCCCATTTTACACCTATTATACATTAACGGCTTAACAGAAATGAAAATTTATATTGTTTGTGGACGATACCATCATTTTCTGGCGAAATAAAAACGAAGATCTACTGCAACAAAATATATCAGGAGATCTAATGTTAATTAAGAAATTATATAATTCGTAACACCTTATTTTTAATGTATTAAAAACTAATATCTTAACGTTTAACTTTGATAACCTTTAACTGTCAGAGACTAACGTTTAAAATAAATCAGACATATCTTAAACATAAATACTCTAAAAAAAAGAGTGAAAACCTGTCCCTGTTATGCATCAGATTTTACTTTAGTTTGTATTTCGGTGTCGTATACCGGCATTTATTATATTTTGATATGTCTTGAAGTAGATGGCGCAATATTTTTTAAATCTAGAAAGCAGGCAGCTGAACGTACCAAGTGTTTACCAGCTGTTAAATAATTAGTTATTCCATCAGAATTTTTATTAAAGAAATTCTTGTTTTAATATAGACCTAAGATTTTGTACGCTCGCTTTCTTTACTACAATTATAACAACGTAACGTCATACGCTTTTTTATTAATTATGAACTATAGGTTTTAATAAAAAAAAACTAAAACTGAGCTAAACGGTATTTCACGAAAATGTCTACAAATTTTATTTATACTTATCCGAAATAAACCTATATATTAGAGCCGCCAAATTCACGGATTAACTAATCATCTAAACGCTTTTCTAAGGTTTCTGTCCCTAAAAAACCTTGGAACGTGACAAATATCGAACGGTTCTTGGGCCGTCATGATGAATCTTAAACACTCCGCCACATACCGGTGTTGTTTTTTTCTAATTAGGCAGTCCAACAAAACAGCTGCTTGTCCTACGACAGCTGTTTAACCGATATTGTGGGACTTATCAGTCCAATGTTTAAGCCTTATTGGCTAAATTAGTTTGTTTGTCCTACAACAATCCAAAAATGACATGACAGTGACAGACGCTTGGAGTGCCTAATATATGTTTATTTTGGCGGAGTAGAAACAATATGTAAACTCTCGTGGTGTGAAGCTCCGTGGCGCAGTGGTACGCCAAAGTTAATTTCAGATTGAATCAGGGAACGTATAACAAGAGAAATTCGATAAATGTCAAATTTTTTGGTTATATTTTTATTTTATTTAAAAAAAATTCTTAATATTTTACACATACAATTATTTAAAAAATAAAAGTGTCTTTTTTTGTACCACTATAATGAAAAAAATCTTAATTAAATACTTTTGAGTTAATTCTCGAAGCATAGCAAGGACTAGGACAGACATAAACTCTTAAAACCAGTAAAGACCGTAAAATAAATTACTAAACAATCCTCTTGCTCCAATTCAGTGTATTTAACGTTAATATCTTAGAAAACAATAAAATTAAATAAACGCAAAACCGGATCAGCTGTTCACAAATAATTTAAATATACTTTTCCGAAACATCAATAATTTAAAATTGGACTTTGAAGTGAATGTAAATTTACTGTTATTTTTAAATATCAGCGCGAGTCCCGCCCCTTGCAAGTCTGGTTAAAATGTATCATGTGGAGCATATAAATGATTAATTTAGGCCGTATACGCTTTTTCTATACCTAAACATACGTCACCTGTCAGTTGCCGAGTATTCCGTCTGACAATCCTTGTTTTAATATAGATATACCCATAAACATATAAGCAAGGGTTGGTTATATATCTATGGATATACCTTTTAATATAGATACGGTTTTTTATATCATCCCCAAAAAAAAGAACCTACCAGGGAGGGTTAACCTAAACGCAATTCTCTTTTTAAAACACATGTTTTTCTGCCAATAAAAAAAATTCATCAAAGACTCGGCAAGCAAACAGGACTTTAAGAATTGAAAATTGGTATTCCGTAAATAACTGATAGTAGATAACCGTTAAATACGGAACACGGCCTTATTTGGCACGTTTGGTTGTCACGCGGGTGAATTGAGTTCAATTCCTAGCAGTGGCTATTTTTTTTAGCCAAAAAAAATTGTTTTAAGAAGCGGATTGCGTTTAGGTTTTTATTGGGATGATACAAAAAAGCGTATCTATATTAAAACAAGGATTATCAAACGAAAGACTTGGCAAGTGGCGGGACTCGTTGAGGATGTTTAAGAAAAAAATGTGCGGAAGGAATACAAACAATAACGCTTAGACAAGGAAAGAGAGAGAGGACGCGTAACACCCGTTTACGGCGCTGGCGCAAATTGAAGCAGAAATTCATTAGGACGCCATTTTATGGTGCCAGACAATCGAGGTGTCACCACAGTTTCTTTTGTGGATTATTCAGCGGAAAGTGTGTTAAAAACTATAAATTTTGTGTTAGAAAAATGTTGTGCTTACAACTGTAAAAGTCGGAGTGACAGAAAGGAACCTGAAGTTACGTTTCACAGGTGAGAAATAATAAAGTAATTTCTCAATTGCATTTAAAAAACCATTTATCTCATGTTCTAAGTAGTTCCATTTCCATTATATGTTTTTGGCACTGCACTTCGCAACTTGCCAGATTGCTCCCCGTCCGGAGCTTACTCGCTTTATCCGGCGACCCTCGGAGCGAGATACACTTTATTCCGGTTTGGGGACGTTATCGGTGGGATGTCCGGATGGCGAGCTCTGGACTCCCGATCACCCCGTGTATTTCAAATCTTTAAATTTAACTTTCTTTAAAACTTTTCTAATGCATCTTGGCTTCCACTAGATGCCCCTTGAGAGTACTACTGGTCTCACAAGATAACCTTTTCTTTCAAGCTATCCCCTTACCCCTCCCACTCCCGCTACATAGCGGCCATTACGCTAATATTCTATGTAGAACTGCGGCAGACGAACGGGATAGAATACAGGAACAATTAGGCCTCACACGTTCACAGCGTCTGCTCCCTTTCTAGCGGGGTCGTTAGTTTCCACTCTGAGCGGTTGAGTCTCCCGTTTCCCCCCGAAATAAAGCAGCAAAACCGAACACGTGGCACCACTTATGTTATCAACACAGAGGTCTGCATTCGACGAGACGAACCGGAAGACTGTTCTAAGTAGTTATTTGGTATAATATTTTAATATGATCTAACAGCTGACTGATTTCACGATACTGCGCAGTGTGGGACATAAACATGACTATTTTCATTCATGATTACCTAATTAAGTATTCATAATTGGGTTAATCTCCTCGAGTAAATGTCATTTGAGCAGTGGTGGCGTTCATATATATTTTAATAATTACGCTTATGAAAAATTGTTTATTACTATATTTTTGAACCATAATGTTAATATTGTTATTATTAACTTTGTTTAATATTATTTTATCTAATTACTATTAGTTCTGCAATAGGAAAATTGGTTTATTTTGATAATAAAACATATTCTTTTGAAGTTTCACATAAGTTTTTTTTTAAGATTTCCTACAAATCTGGTAAGGCGAGAACTTTGGGTTCAGAATCTGAAACTTGCAGACTGGTCTCCAACAAAGAATCACAGACTTTGTTCCAAGCATTTTGAAAAAAAATTCTTTTATCGCATTGGCGAAAGAAATTGTCTTTTGGATGAAGCCGTACCGACAGTATTTCCAGAACTGCCCAAATATATGCAACCAAAAAAGGTAAAGTATAGTTTTTGTAACTATCCAAATAACATTGTTTGATTAGTAGAAGTAATTGCTATATTTTTTTTACTTTATTATATAATTTATAAGGTATTTAATATAATATTTATTGTTATTTACTATTACTATAGTTAATTTCTCTTTAATGGTAGGCAAAATTTAATAATTGTTCATGTTTAAACAGTTACACAGTAATACCTCTCTGATATGGAAATTGGAGTATATTTGATTGATAAAACAATATATATGCCTTTAAACCACAATTTCTAAACCATCTAGTTATTTATGCCTAAAGTGATATATAAAGTATGCTGATTACAAATCATAACTATTTATAGATGTTCAAGATATAAACCTATTATAAACCAAATGTTGAGATAAAGTGGCACAAAAAACTACTATAACATTTATATAACACACATTTTTTAAAGAAATATTAATGAGACTTGATTACCATTTTATATATTTTGGTTGGAAAAAATGTTACTAATTGGTGTACTGCATATTATTTGACTGTACAGTACTAAAAATTTAACAAATCAAATTGTTGCAGACAACAAAGAGATCTCATGAACAAAATATTCAGAATACTGCCTCCACATCAGCAGTAGCTTCTACATCAAGTAGTACCCTGGAAGATATCCATCCAGAGACTCCTAGGAAAAAAAACTACGTCAACAGCTATTTAGGGAAAGGGTAAAAAGTCAGCAAAAAACAAAGAAGATAAAAATCTTGTCGCAGAAAGTACGAAGGTATAAAAAGAAGGTTTTGTCATTGAAGCAAATCATAAAACATTTAGCTAGTAAAAATTTGATAAGCTCAGAAAATTCTCTATTACTTTCCAACATGTCTGGAATAACCAAAGAACTGCAAAAACGTAAATTGAAAAAAAATGCTAAATATTCTCCAGAATTAAGAAAGTTTGCAATAACGGTCAGTTTTTTTTCACCTAAAGCTTATGATTACATTCCAAAAGTTTTTGATACTTGTTTACCCCATAGGAGTACCATAGGAAAGTGGTTTAAAAATATAAACGCGGAACCAGGTTTTACCAAAGACTGTTTTGACACTTTAAGAAAATATGTCCAAATATCTGATAGACATACTCTCATTGCACTTGTTATTGACGAAATTTCAATTCGAAAACAAGTGGAATGGGATGTGAGAAAGTTTCATGGATATGTTTACTATGGGGTAGACTTGGACGATGATCAAAATGCAGTAGCAAAAGAAGCTTTTGTTTTAATGGCTGTTTGCATAAATGGTACATGGAAAATACCAGTAGGGTATTTTTTTGTAGACGGGTTAACTGGCATGCAAAAAAGTTCCCTTGTGTCTCAATGCATAGAATTAATTAAAGAAACTGGTGCCCATGTATTATCATTAACTTTTGACGGTGCTCCTTCGAATGTCGCAATGGCAAATCTTTTAGGCTGTGTCACAGAACTGCAAAATATGAAAACATATTTTACAATTCGTAACAGCAATATTTTTGTTTTTTATGATCCATGTCATATGCTTAAACTAGTTAGAAATACATTCGGAGAGAGCAAACAATTAGTAGATGGTCAAGGGAATTTAATTAAGTGGGAGTACATAGAAAAATTAGAAAATTTACAACAATCTGAAGGACTTCATTTAGGGAACAAACTTAGAAAAGCCCACATCAAGTTTTTTAAGCAAATAATGAAAGTTAGATTAGCTGTCCAATTATTAAGCGAATCAGTAGCAGATGCTCTAACTTTTTGTGAGGAAACTTTAGGCCTTGAAGAATTTCGTGGTTGTAAGGCTACAGTCAATTTTATTAAAATGTTAAATAATATTTTTGATGTATTAAACAGCCGAACCCTTGCTGCACCAAGATATAAAAAACCCATTTTTAACAAAAATATATTCCAAACTAGGAAGTTTATTTCTGAAGCAATTGATTATATTTCAACATTAAAATTTACAAACAATTACTAATACATTCCAAAAGGAAAACGGGCTTTCTAGGTTTTATAATATCTTTAAAAAGTGCCTTGCTGATGTATGATGAAGCAATTTCAAAAAATTATCTTGTTTACCTTCCATGTTATAAAATTGGTCAAGACCATCTTGAACTATTTTTTTCATCCATAAGATCAAGGGGTGGTTGGAATAATAATCCTACCTGTAGACAATTTATTTTATGGCTGCTTACAAACGACTTTTAGTCCGAGCAGAAATTCGTGAAGGGGGAATGGGGAATTGTATTCCCTTAGATGACATACCTATACTAGTGGGATCAAGCAGGTTTGAAAAACCAGAACTCAATATTGCACCACCTGATTTTCTCCCAGAGGTATCTGAAAAGTATCCAATGTTGCAAAGCATTTGGGAAGATCATGAATATATAATGAATACCCATGTAATTAGTAAATGTTCAAAAGAAATTATAATTTATATAGCGGGTTTTGTATCATGTAGGTTACAATCATTAATTAAATGTGAAATGTGCATACAATCTTTAATTGGGGAAAAAGAAAATTATTTAAACTCCTTAATTTCCCAAAAAAATCGAGTGCATTAACATATCCCTCTAAAGACGTAATAGAAATTTGTAAATTAAGCGAACATTTTTTGCGAATTTATGAGCACGATATCAAAAAGAAGAATTTTTTAAGTATCTTAAAAAGCAAAATTATGTTTAGCTGCATACAATCAAAATATTTTAATTATTTAAAAGAACATGCATCAGAAGGTACTACAAACCACTTATATTTTTTGATGGAATCTATCATTTTACAGTATTTAAATATTCGTTTGCATTTTATAAGTAAAAGGCAATCTGTAGTAGTAGATCCCATCAGAAGTCAATATACCAAGCTAATTTTGTTTAAGGGACAATAACATTTATTGTATTGGTTTAGCTTTAGTATTTATAATAATGTATATTATTTTTTTATTTTTAAGTTTTTTGTAATTGTATTTAGTATGTAGAAACCCTGTAAAATATTTCAGCTATATGAAATAAAATATAACGTAATTAAATATATATACCTAGTTTTATTTCAGTATTAAGAAGGTCCATAAATACATAAAAAGCAGAATAGCGAAATACTAATTTTTCCAAGATAATTTACATTACAAAAATTTAAAGCTAACAGGCGCTTGGTAAAAGTTTAAGCAGATTTTAATTTTGCACATGGTTTTCATTTTGATAGAAAATAAATTGCATTTTCGTCTAAAGTCCTCTTACTTATCACCTCTTTTCATATATGCGTCGGTGAACCAAAACGCTAAATAAGTTACATCACAAAAAATGTACATTTATTTCTAATATCAATCATGTGATACGCCACTGAGCAAACATGCGTGGTGCCAGTTGGCCTTCAGTAAAACAGCTGGCGTTATCCGTCCCCTCTCTTTCCTTGTCTAAGCAATAACGCGTTTGCCATTATCTGACATTTTGAATTTGAGTTATTCAAAGTTTGGGAATTGTTTTATTGTTGTGATTTATATTTGTCTGTATTAATTGTAATTGTATTACAAGAGTATATTCCAGATCGGTGCTGTCAGCGTAGCGTATTTGTAAACATACTACATGTAGTATGTTTACTATTGCAAAACTAAGCAGGTGAATTAAATTAAGAAAGTTTCATGTCAAAATAAAAACTAAAATCTGCTTGTAAAATTCGAAAATTTAGCTTTTTTATAATTGAAAATCCATATTTCATTTATATTTTTAGTTTTGGTTTAGACAAATTGAAACAATTACCACTTCCCTAAAAAAAAATTAAAGCCAAAAATATAGCAAGTTCAAGTTCAAATATTTTTTGTTCTAGAGCTGCATACCTACACATTTTAGAACATTACAACTTGTCCACCCACCTGCTAAGTCTTTAAATAAAAAAGAAACAATACATACATACTATGTAAAGCAATTTGGAACAATTATGTATATTTCAAAAAAGAAATCCTGAACAATATATCCACTATAGCAGCCAAATACGAGACCGATCCTGTATATTAAGTTGCCTATCTGTATTATAAACTTGTGTCGTTCCGAATGGACTCGTCCGATTGAACGAATCCAGTGGCGCACCCGGTTGGAACGAATCCAGCATCAAAATAGGCCCGGGTCCATGCGTGTCACGAGTAAGCTTCCATTGACTGAATGTTAACGTTAACATCGATTTCGCAGCACCGCGATTGCGATTGAATTGGGTCCGCGTAGATCTAAATTCTTGACAAGATGGGGAATTGTTATCCTAATCGTACGTTTTAGCCCAGTTAGAAGAATATATTCTTTTACCTGTGGTTTTAGGGTTTAGCACCTAGCAGATATGTAGACAGATTTATGGCAACAATCACAGTTATGATCGTACAATTTATAATCGTCGGTAGTTTAAAGTAAATAATATAATATAAGATAATAATAATAGTTCTATTTTTAAAATTTACTTAAAAGCTTAGCCAGACTACAATATTAGTACAAATTGACGCCGACGGATAAAATCGGATGTTTTTAGAGCAGTGATAGATATTTCACTGTCAAAGAAATTGGAAACGCTGTATAAACGTCATTAACCATCTTTATTAAGATGTTTTGATTAGAAAGGATAAGTTAATTAAATAATATTTTTAATACATTTTGAATACGGCATTCGTTTATACTATAAATATAAAAATGCACCAGTGTTTCCTTAGTTTAAATTAGGAGTTTGTCTCGAATATCTTTATTTAGAGTTATAACTATTTTATATGTGGAAAACATAATATTTAAAATTGATTTCACGTACATATATATTGGTTACTTGCATTACACAAATTATGCATCTCTATAAATAGGCGTAGTAAATACATTTATATTTATTAACCTTAAATATTTTAATTTGTGTTTCTTATAATCAATTATCTTCTATTACCGAAGTTTGTTCGCAATGTTCACATTAATTACATTTTGCTAGGCCCATAATTCCTATCCAACAATGTATGTAAAACATGAAACAATCAACATCTAATTCAACACACGTAACGTAGACATCGTAACTAAATGGACCCGTGAACGAATCCATTGGAACGGGTCTACGAGCGGACTGGATCCGAATGGACCGAAACCATCACTGGACCCGGACCGCCCATGTCTACTGTATTATAAACAAACTGATCAATGCTAAGATCCTCTAGCTATAGTAATCAGTCACTCAGCATGAAACTTTATGGAGCAATGTTGCCGTTAATTAACGACTGGTGTTTATTTTGAAAATTAAAATTCCAGATTAGCTGCATAAATGGTTATGAATAATTGGAAAACGAAACGTTACTGAAAAACAAAACATCGGAATCGAGAAGAGTTTTCCAAAATCTACTACTATAAACCTAAAATCGGCAAGTTAAAGCCACATTTACCATATATTAATTATTAAATCTTTGATATATATGCAGTATAAAAACGCTTATAATCATCCAACGTAAAATTCAATTGGAGTTAGTAATTTCTCTGATGCACGATATAAACATTTATTTATTCACATTGTTCATTAGCAAATGTGAGTAGAGGAAAATACTTTGTTATTAGCATATTCGACCTAGTTTAATCGAAGGTCCACTAAGTCAATTAATCGAGAACAGATAATTAAATCCGGTATTTTCATAGGCGCTAGTTTTAGAAAACATTTAATTTACTCCTTTTTGTGAACTATTCCCGTTGCAGACGTTGTTATTTGATAAAGCTATTTCTTTTCTAATTCTGATTATCTTTTAATTCAAATTTTGCTTATGCTACAAAATGAAAAACGGAGTTTTAAACTAAATCAATGTAACATCTATTTAATTGAAAATCGGTTTATAATAATGACAAAAATAAATGTTTAAAAGTAAATTATTTTATTCACCCATTCACAGCTCTATTCTAGAATTTAGGTGACTAGACTAGACTAGACTCTTGTCTGTACTTTCAAATGTAAAGCGTTTAGACAGATGTGTCTTTTTCCCACTTCTCGTTTTTATTGGTCTGGCTAACTAGTTACTAAGGTGGCGAAGGGTGTAACCTGTGGGGCTTGTTACAAAAAACAGAGATTGGATTCAATTTATTAAGATAGGGAGGTTATTTGCAGTGCCTTCTCGGGTAATTCTTTGAGATACAAGAAAAATGAGAATAAAAGAATTAAATTTCACCCGTATAAATGGAAGGGCATTAAATATATATCTTAAAAATTGTATTCCAACTAGTATAAACAAATTGTGAATCCAAAGGAGTAGCGATGACAAGAATAATGTTTTATTAATACATGGACGGGTTTTAGGATTTATTTATACAATGGATCGTTGATTATATGTTTACTGTTACAAGACATTGAATCCCCAGGCACTCATTGGGACCCAGCCAATGACAACCCTTCAGAGTGCGCGGGTATTTTAAATCTGAATTTCGATTTTTTGAGTTGTGATTGTATGGCTTTAATTATGGTTTTTAGCTTTAATGATGGTTTTATCGATGAACCTGGGCTAACCTAATGTAAACGAGACAGATCCGTCCACCTAACAGTATAGGTTTTGTTAGGTGCGAATTCTTGCGTTGCTGAAAGTCGAGGTTTAAAAATGAGTGGTTAATTAAAACCCAATAATGATAAAATATCAATATATTTCGAGAAAGCTTTGTCAAATTACTCAACTTACAAAGATAAATAATGTTGTACTTACATAATGCTAACATCCTTCTTTAGCATATCGTCTTTATGTCAATTTGTCTCAAGTGTACACGTATCTTAAAGCATATATTTACACATGTTAAAACGATAAAAAATTTATATTAACCGTCTAAAATCGATTTTAAAAATCGTGCTGTATATAGATATATTACGTTACCGACCTTAGCGATAGTTAGGCTTAAAGAATTTGAGCGTAAAAACAGTTTTTGGAAGTACTTTTGCTATAATCGTATTAAGACAAAACAAAATTAACCACCTCCTCCACCGGGTTCTTCTTCGTTTTGTTTACGGAAACAACCGCCAACTGGGAAGAAGTCCCAACATCTTTGTTGGTACATATTCCAAACGTACGTCTCTTGACCTGTGTATTCGGTGTCCGGCTTGTTGATCAAGTGCATTAGGAAGAACCTGAAAAAACTCTCATTATACACTAGTCAATAATTGCATCATAACTTGTACGCCAATCGGACCGTTTTATAGAAATTTCACAATACCGTAAGGTATTTAATATACAAGGTGTTAAATAAATATATCACAAATTAAACAAAATTTAAACTACTCCCATTTTTGTAACGTTGTATACCTTGTATATAAAATATTCTATCAGACAAAAAATATCTAATTCAAGAAGTTAGATTTAAAAAAAAAAGTGAATATTAGATAATTTATTTAATAGCTTTTTAACGAGACTAGGCAGATCAAAAATTTCAAAAACGTCCCGAGGCAGTCATATAACAATCATGTTGGTCTCATCAGATAACAACATTTACCAAAATGGGAGTAGTTTAAAATTTGATAAATATGTAATATGCGTAACACCATGTATTTTAAAAACCTTACTGTATTTTGAAATTGCTATAAAAGTGTCTGATTGGCGAAGAAATTATCTAACGCACCGTATAAAAAACTCTGAGGTATCCACATGTAATTATTTACGAATTTATATCAGATGAAATGGACATTAAAAAATGGACAAGGACAGAATTCCCGGACATGTTAGACACGTCTGGACATATGACCACAGATTTCAAATTTCAATGGCGATCTTTCTATTTAAAAAAGAGTGGCAGGTAATAAATAAAGAAAAAAATTATTTTTATTAAACAAGGTAAACTAAGTGAATAAAGTTTAAGTATGTTATAATATCAAGTACACTTTTAAAGTTAGAAATCAAACGTTTTATAAAAATACTGTTTTATTTAGTAAATCCTAAAGATAATTTGTTGTTTAAAAAAAATATCAGAATTTTAGTGAGAGTATTAATTAATAATGTATTTTCTTATTTTTAATTAATAATTTTTTAATTATTTTATGATTAATTTTTGATTGTAACGTGCCTCTAATCCGTTTGTATTTGGATATAATAGTACAATATACAATATAAAAATATATAAATTTGTACATTGGGTCGTCAATAATTTTACAATAAACAGATAAAAAAAAATCAAGAATTATATAAAATATAAAAGAATTATATAAAATATAAAAATCGTATACTGTATACATAAACAAACGTTACTGTATTCGTCAAAATTTTAATACAATGTCGAAATAAAAACAATATAAACAAAATAAAATTATATAAAATAAAATAACAGTAAAACAAACAAAGTACTAATATTTAACATAACAAACAGGTAAACACAAAAAACAGTGCGGCTAGAAATAAAATAAATATTGAAGAAGCCAATCTAAAAAACAAAGTAACCAGGCAGCAGGCGAAAAAACGCGATAATCGTATTTATGCTAATGTCCAATAAACTCCTTGATAGAATAGCAACACTTAGTCAGTAAAAGGGATTTCACCCCAGCAGTAATTTTTTTGCCACGCAGCATGCGTATCTCCAATGGTAAGCCGTTGTACAAATTAATACAATTGTACAAAGGAGATCTCTTAAAGAACGATGTTCTATGAGGGGGGATCATAAAAAAGTTCCCTCCTCGCGTGTTGTAGGTGCTCCCCGATCCCAGCTCGCCAAACATGGATCTGTTATTATTTACAAACACGAGACACCTGAGAATGTACATACTAGGAAACGTGAGAATTCTCCTTTGCAAAAAAACGTCTCTGCAGCTCTGGCGCATATCTAAACCAAATATGAGACGCAAAATTCTTTTTTGATTAACAAAAACCCGGTTGCTCTGAATACCTGCATTGCCCTAACAAATAATATTATTTGACATATGACTAAATGCCAGGGAGTAATACACCGACAGAAGGCCATCAATGTCAAAGGTATTCTTTAAACTCAGAATGGCAAAATACGCAGAGTTAAGCTTACCACAAACATAGTCTACTAATAATTGTACCTAAGAATCTATTGCTGCCAGCAAAGTTAATATTAAGCCGTTCCTCAAGATCAGCCGAGTACGACTGCCTATTAATCATATTCATATACACAGTTTTTTCTATATTTAATATTAGTCCATTTCTTTGGCACCACGCTTCCATACTTTTACAGACATTCAATATCTTTCCACTCAAGTCGTCCACATTTTCGGCTTCAACCACAATAGTAGTATCATGAGCATACATCGTCACATTTCCCCGATTAATATATAGCGGCAGATCATTTGCATATAGAATAAAAAGCAGTGGACCCAAAACTGAACCCTGCGGTACACCAATATTTACTGGACACGCCCTAGACTTTACACCGCCGTACTTAACTACAATCTCCCTTTCAGACAAGTATGATTCAATCCACTGTAGAAGTGTTCCGCGAATTCCCATATTATATAATTTACTAATGAGGAAGTATTTATTTATTGTGTCAAACGCTATTGACAGGTCAAAAAATATCGTGACCACCAGTTTACCTGCATACATTCGTAAATCTGGTTTAGACACTGATACGAGGCCGATTCTATAGATTTGCCCGATAGGAAGCCATGTTGTGCGGAATTTAGCAAATTATATCTGTCAATAAAAATTATGATTTTGTTATAAACTAGACGTTCGAATATTTTTGAAAATACACACACTACACCTTAGGATATTGGACGGAAATTCTTAATGTTATCATGAGCACTTTTCTTATGAATAGGTACTACATTCGCAGTTTTAAGTACTTTAGGAAAAACACCTTCAGAAAGGCTATGGTTAATCAGGAAAGTGAGGGGTTGCAAAATATGATTTATAATATTTTTAATTATTTTTACGTTAAGGTCGTCAAAACCTGCAGATTTCTTGTTTTTTAACTGTTTGACAATCTGGACAATTTCATCACTGCTTACAGGACTAACCACTATACTATTAAAAACAAATGGTGGAATTGTACAGTGATAGGACGAACATCCATACCGCTCTTGAAGTTTTTTGGCAGACACAGCACTGAAGTATGCTACAAACTCATTCGCCACGTCCTTAGCATCCGAAACAGTCTCATTGTTGATAAAGAGTTTAATTTCACTTTGTTTATTGTTATGTTTATTTAATTTATCATTGACAATAGTCCATATAGTTTTAGTTCTATTAGCAGAATTATTTATTTTGGTTTTAAAAAATTGCTGTTTGCAAGTCTTGATTTGTTTTTTGTACAGTTTCTTAAGGTTTAGATATTCTATGTAGACGTTATTGTCTTTACTATCGCGATATATCCAGAATAGTCTATCTAAATTATTTTTTATGTTTGATAAATGTTCATTATACCATATCTAGTCTAAATTCTTAATTTTCAAGAATATCAAGTGATTTAATCAAAGATTCTATGAATATAAAATTTGGAGATTTTCTTTTCATATATTATGCAAAATAGCACCACTTATATGGACATGCCTGACCTCAATGACATGACAGACATATCCATCTGACATGTCAAAACGTTTCGTGTCAATTTTATGCTTTTACACCTCTGCTTATATCTAAATGCTTTACATAACCACATAGCATAGAAGCACAATAATCAACCCATCACAAGCAATATACGAAACGCGATATTGTTTGTTATCCTTGTCTGACATACAAATGTTCCAAAAGAACTAGTTCTTATGCTATGCGTTATGCAAACCCTTCTGTGACGGCCTGAACCTTGTTTTAATTCTGAATTTAGAACAGATTTTTTAATACTGCAAAACTTACATGTAGTTTGCCAAGTTATGTTCCTGTTGGACGTGGGTATCAAAACCGTGTGGTACTTTATCGAGGTATTGTTTCTCCAGACCGCAAATAAAACATTTAGCATCCATGTCTTCGGTGACCTTTTCCAGTTGGTCACGAAGCTCACCAAACGCGTCGATGATCAAACCTGAAATGTTTAATAATACAATAATATTCAAAATTGAATTAACTAAATTTACGGGCCACACACGATCAGTATTACTGTCAGAATTGGAGATTGTCACTATTCAAGTGTATATATATATATATATATATATATATATATATATATATATATATATATATATACATCTTCCGTCATTCAGAAGCCCGAAATGTCATATTGCACGGGCATTCGAAGCCCATTGCGACCTTTGGAAGCCCACCTTCGGGCTTCCTAAATACAAACGTGTATAAAACTTTCCTACGTTCACACCAAAGTTAAAGAAAACTGTACCTAATTTTTTGCTTGGGCCTCATATTTACATGTTACTTTCTAAAAACATATGCGTCAGGGTTCACGGTATCGTACTGTAGATGGCGCTTTAGTCGTTGTGTGTAAGTGATATACAACTGTGTATAGGTTTTACGGGTTTGAAAAGCCCCACTAAATATGACGACTTTAGCCGTACCGGGGACGTGGCAGCGTCGCAGAAAATTTGGATTATAATTTTAATAAGAAGGTTAGATATTTGTGTACTATGGTTATGAATTCGAAGTGGGAATTCGTGGCCCGGACTTCAAAAAAACGCGCGAAAGTGAATTTAGGGAATATTAGTGACAGAGAAGATAACAAATTGTGGCTGGAATATTTTTATATTAATGAAACGTTCAAAGCGGATTTTAGAACTTGCTTTAGGCACTTGTATGAACGTTAAAAAATGTACAGCGAAATGGTTTTGGTTAATTTTTAAGCGATAGGGAAAATAATACTAGCATATATTGCACTAAAGACAAAATAAATCCTACAAGATCCTCATTTTGATCTTTGACACATTCTTATTAGGTCAATAGCATTATCTTTTTAATTAAATTAACGTTCAACTATTTTCTACGGATTAATATTTAGAAAATTTGGTCAGAAAAATATATAAAACACAATATTAGAAAATGTATTTAATTAGAAAAATATTAAAAAGTGTATTGCCCGGCAATATGTTAAAAGCATACACCCCATAAATTTCATACCACATAAAAACAATGCAAGCCAATCAAAAACCAGAACATAACTCAACAAAAATGCATGGAAATAAAAACGACCTTAAAACGTTAAGTATAACTGTGTTAGGCAATTTGAAAGGTCTGCACAAAAGATCGTAATTGACAGCTAAGTAAAATGTTTCCATATTTAGTATAGTTAAAAGGAGTTATTTATAGTGAAAAATAACATATATGAAAAAACTTTGCTGGCCTTTAAAACTGCCACCACAAAAATTGTATTTTTTGTAATATTAGTGTTTGAAATCCATTTGTTTGTACGTTTTGATAACCCTGTATATCTGATCTAAAGTTTATTACTGTCTAAACTATTTTTTTCTATAAGCACTAACATTAAAATAAAAATTTCTTAATGTATACCTACTTAATAAAGTTTTCCATATGTTGCATACTTTTTTGGAGGCCAGCTTTCGAGCTAATATCAAATTGTATTTAGTGTCCAAATTTTGTATTTACTTTGATACAGGGTGTTTTTTTGGTTGGCGACAAAAAATGCAGGACATAAATTTTGGCTCACTTTAGGGCTAGAAGTTCATATTAACATGTGCTTGCAAGGCATCCGTTTTTGAGATAGGGAGTGTTAATGTTTTAAATTTTTTTAGTTTTTATTATGGAACATTTGATGTACTGTATGCTGTGAATAATGCCTACAGGAATTTTTACTATAGTGCCACTAACCATTTTTACTATAAATGAAAATTCTTTATTCTGTTCTGTAACTTCTTGGTCTTTTACATTAATTTAATTTTTTGAATTGTTTAGAACTTATTAATGGAAATGTATATTTATGCTTGGTGTTGGCACACATGGCTCGTGGAAAATGGGAAAAAATGGTCAGATTGTAATTTTGTAAATAGGAAAGAAATTTCAATTTGACAAGGTCTAAACCCAAGAAACATGATTTCTTAGTTGACTCCAGCCGTGAGAGCTTTCGTACTAAATGGATGCTTCCTTTGATTCTTGTGAAGTCCCTGATTTCTTGAAAACATTAGAAAATATTTGTTAGAGGATGGGTGATGTATCCTTGTAGACAAGTCTAAATCATTCATTCATAACCAAGATGGAAGATCTCATTTCACAATATTTAAGTTTTATCTAGTAAATATTACAACCTTTTAGATCTATTTTACATTAGAAAAGAGATAAAACATATCTTACCTGAATCTGTATTAAACTATGAACACGTATTTTTAACATATTAAATGCATTTTTTAAATTTTAAAACAAAACCTTCATTAGAATGAGGCCATATATGTCCCACTGATTGGGAACTTCAAATCTTTTTGAACAATTGGTTCCAATTACCCCCCTAATCCGATTGTTATAAATAGTACTTGAAAGGAGTTAGTTTTAATGTGTTAGTAACTATATAGACTTAAAAAATGTTGCACTATTAAAACTTTACATTTTTTATAGCTTCCCTGTGAGTGGTAAAGTGTCACAACAAAACATTTTCTTGTATTATATAATCATATTGTTAAAAATAATACTTGACAGCAGTTAGTTCTTTAAATATGTAAATAACTACACATTTTTTTAATAAAGTTTTATATCCAAAGAATTAGTTTTATTTTCTTTTGTTAGTAAAGATTACGACCCTTAAATGTGCAATAATTTTTTAACACATAAACTATAAGTTTTTACACATTAATTTTCAGACCAAGGGTTTTTACATATGGAGGTAACCAAAATCTATAAAACTTTATATTTTTTCATTAATTGATGATTAATTCAAACAACACATAAGATCAAATCAAAATAAAACAAATGGTAAAGTACCACAACAAAAACATTTTCTTGCATTAATAATCCGATTGATAATCACAATACAATACTTTGAAATATAATACTTAAAATTGTAGTAAATATAATAAAACCATTTTTTCTATTAACACATAGAAAATAGTCTATTACAAAAATGACTTCTTCAGTTTTTCGAATTACCCTATTCACAGTTAAAAATGTTTACTTAATATAATTCTCCATTAATAAAAAATAAGTATGATAACTGTTAAGAATAAATAAAAATGCTTGTATTGCTTGAGCATATTGGCAACGCAGCTGGGCTTCGTATAATTCAAGAAGTATATACATTTTTACACAGCGGGATTCTTATTTTCTAAAAACGTATGGGATTCATAAAACCTGGAAAATATAACGATATCTGTATATCAAGAAAAAGTTACCCCTCTGCCTTTGCTTGCAATAACTGTAAGATTTAAATTGTTTTTCAATAAAATACACTTTGTTCAAACCAATATTTAGGCCGGGATTCGGGTATGTGGGACATACCGGGCTTCATATTAGACATGAGATGTGTGTGTGTATATATATATATATATATATATATATATATATATATATATATATATATATATATATATATATATATATATATATATATATATATATATATATATATATATATATATATATATATATATATATATATATATATATATATATATATATATATATATATATATATATATATATATATATATATAAAACGTGCTAAATCTAGTGGGGCTGTAGTCAAAGAAAGGACCTTAGATTAAAACACTTTGTTGCTTTGCCAAGCTTTCGGCAACTGTTTATTGCCTTCCTCAAGACAGCCTAAAAATTGTTATTATTTTGTATTAACATTTATTTTAAAGAAAAAGTTGTTGTGGACTTACTACTTGGTTTTACTCTTGAAGAAACAACACTGAAAAATTCTCAACATTGCTAAAGACCTATATACATATTATTTACACCTTTTTATCACTAGTTTTGACTTGGATGTTGTTATATTGACACATTTTAAAATTCTTAAAGATTTGGTTTATTCCAACGTGCAGACACTGTCGGCCATTTTTCGTATTTAAAAGGCAAATTATTATTGTAAAATGGAGAACGTGTTTTTTTAATTTTTGCTCTCCTTCCCTTACTTCACACTAGGTGGTTTACGCGTTTTTTGTTTTTTAAATAATTGTCGACTGAGCACGAATCGGTAACGACGGTTTCCCAAATGTATAGTTGGAAAAGAAAAATGTAGATGGCGCATTAGTAAACAGTACTCTGCAAAGCTGGTAACCCAATCAGCACAAATCTTACAAGTTCTGTAATTGTTGGTTAAACGATGAAATATATGAATGAATATATACATATATATATATATATATATATATATATATATATATATATATATATATATATATATATATATATATATATATATATATATATATATATATATATATATATATATATATATATACATATACAGTGTGTATCAGCCAAATGGAATAAATTCGATAATAAATAAATGGGGGCGTGTTCGGAAAAACGCTTGGACCCGTCGATTGGTATTTTTAGTTGCTCATTTTCTCCAATAAAAACTTTTTATACAGGGTGTGTCCTGTAACAGTGGTCAAAGCCAACTTTCTTATTTCAAATGCAACACCCCGGATATTATTTAATTTTTGGATTCTTTAGGAGATTCTAAACATATTTTATGTTCAATGTCCTATACCTATCTTCAACTATTTCGGCAATATTAAGTGTTTTCAAATTTATTTTTATTTTATTTATTTCGAATTTATTATTATTCACGAAAGTGGCTCTGGTTACTGAACTATTTATTTGATTACAAAAATTCGCTACAACACACTCAATACTTATTTACCATTTAGGTCTTCATATTAAGAATGTAAGCAAAAACCATTTTAGCGTTCCTTTTTATTGATATGGAACAAAAAGAGCCAGTTTTGTTTACTTTTAAGTTTTGTTTACTTTTGTGTAAAATGCCTGGCCTTTCTCTTTGCAAGACAGTAGTTGTCAGTGTCAGTGTCATAGTCTTTTGAATTTCGTTAACTGCATAATACCTAATATCAGAAAAATGGTTCATTTAACAGAAATGCATAAAATAACAATTCTACAAATGATTGGTTATGGAGATAACACACGAACACAAATGGAAGTTGCTCGCTTATTTCATGAAAAATTTCCAAATTTGCCGCATATATCCCAAGGGTCAATTAGTAAAATAGAAAAGCAGTTTCGCGAGCTTGGACGTGTGAGGCAGATAAAAAAAGCAGCTGCCAATTCAATAAATGATGATACTAAATTGGATATTATGCTTGAGTTTGAGGAAAACCCACATATTTCTAGTCGACAAGCCGCCGCAATGTTCGATATTAGCCATTCGTCGATTATTCGAACATTAAAAGAAAATAAAATGCATCCCTATAAAGTGATACCAACTCAGGAGCTCATGGAAGACGATTATGATAGGAGAACTTATTTTTGTGAACAAATGATGGCTATGTTAGATAACAATGTTATTCAATTAGAACATGTTTTGTTTTCGGATGAGTGCACCTTTACACTTCACGGTCATGTAAATCGTCAAAATTGCCGCTATTGGTCTAGGAAAAATCCTCAATGGATCAGCGAAGAAAATACTCAATATCCTGAAAAGGTTAATGTTTGGGCAGGAATTGTTAGGGATCATATCATAGGCCCCTTTTTCATTGACGGCAATTTGAATGGCGATAATTATTTAGCACTGCTCCAAAATAATGTCGTGCCAACTTTGACAAATTTGTATCCGGATCCAGCAAACCCACAAGTTCCAGCGAATATGATATGGTTTCAGCAAGATGGAGCACCGCCCCATTACCAAATTAATGCCCGGCAGTACCTCAACGGAATATTTCCAAATCGGTGGATAGGGAGACGAGGATCGATAGAATGCGCGATCCCCTGATCTGACGCCATTAGACTTTTTCTTATGGGGACATATTAAAAATGTTGTATACAAAACTAAACCCCTCGACTTAGCTGACTTAAGAAGACGAATAACGCTTGCGATTAGATCGGTCACGCCTGAGATGCTAAATAACGTTAGAAGAAATTTCTATTTAAGATTAGGAATTTGCCAAGACGTTCGCGGCGAGCATATTCAACAGTTCCTAAATTAACTTTTTACTTTTGTTTATACATTATGAAGAAATAAATAATTTTATTTCTTTAATCTTAATTTTTGCAATAAATTTGAAAACACTTAATATTGCCGAAATAGTTGAAGATAGGTATAGGACACTGAACATAAAATATGTTTAGAATCTCCTAAAGAATCCAAAAATTAAATAATATCCGGGGTGTTGCATTTGAAATAAGAAAGTTGGCATTGACCACTGTTACAGGACACACCCTGTATAAAAAGTTTTTATTGGAGAAAATGAGCAACTAAAAATACCAATCGACGGGTCCAAGCGTTTTTCCGAACACGCCCCCATTTATTTATTATCGAATTTATTCCATTTGGCTGATACACACTGTATATATACAGGGTGCCTCCGGTTAAGTCGGCACCATTGCTAACTTCCTTATTATTGGAGATATGAGGTCGGTTAAATTAGCAAACTAGTAGCATTTTTTCTGCTGTTTAAGATAGTGAAATCAGAAAAACAATTGAACATCGCGTCTTCGAGTTATTCCAAAAAATTTATATTTTTTCAATGGAACACCCTGTATATTTTTCGACATAACGTTAGCAAATCGTCCTAAGAATAAAAAAGTTCATATGCACTATCTGCCTAAACCTAATAATAACAAAGTTATAACGATATTTTACTAACAGTCAAGTTGGCCATGAAATTAAAAATAAAAACAATTGATTGGGTGGCTTGGCGATATAAATGACAGTTTGTAGATGAGGGGCGTTTTGTTGTAGCAGAAAAATAATATATTTACAGTTTTAGTTGCTAAAGCTTGTTTTAAAATGTTGTTCACGCATATTGAAAAATGTGATATGTTAGAAACATACCTTATGTGTAGGAAAAATAGTACTATGGCAATACAAGAATACCGCCGAAGATTCCCTACTCGTAATTTACCGGACAGGAGGTATTTTTTAGTTCTCTATAGAAAATTTAGAAGTAACGAGGAGGTTTTTAAAAAGACAAGGAAGAGAAAACCTTTTATAATAAGCGAAGACGTTGAAATTACCATATTAGCCTATTTTGAAGCACACAAAGAATACTCAACAAGGGATTTAGCAAGAGATTACGGTGTTAGTTTAGTGACAATATGGCGGATTTTAAAGAAGCACAAGTTTATTCCGTATAAGTACCGGCCAATTCAAACATTGTTGCCTGGTGATAATGAAAGAAGACTTGCGTTTTGCCATTGGTTGCATCATGTTTATGAAAGAAATAATGACATTTTGAAGAACATTATTTGGAGCGATGAATCCAATTTTTCCAACAAAGGTATGTTCAATCGCAAAAACGTCCATTATTGGTCGCAAGAAAATTTATTTCTCACTGATCCCAGAAATCCTCAGCATCAATTTAGTGTCAATGTTTGGTGGTGGTGGTTGAGAGGAAGCGAAATACTTGGACCTGTATTTTATGAGGGTACTTTGACAGGAAGGAGATATGTTGACCTGATAATTTCTGGGGCGTTAGAAGAATATTTGGACAGTGTCAATTTGGCTACACGACAACTAATTTACTTCCAGCAAGATGGGGCCCCACCTCATCAGTTTGGTGATGTAAGAATGATGTTGCAGAGATTATTTGGAGACAAATGGATTGCCACAAATGGTCCAGTTCGCTGGCCACCTAGATCCCCAGACATAACTCATCTTGATTTCTATTTTTGGGGTTACGTGAAAAATGAAGTTTATAAGAAGAAATATGCAAATTTGGAAGAACTGAAAATTGAAATAAGGAGAATAATGGCGTCTATTGATGGAAGGACAATTTTAAAGGCGACGAGGCATGTGCTAAAATGTGTCCGGAAATGCATAGAACAAGATGGTGATGTGTTTGCTCATTTACTGTGACAGTTAAATCTAACCAATTAAGTAATATTGTTTTTATTTGGAATTTCATGGCCAACTTGACTGTGAGTAAAAATATCGTTATAACTTGGTTGTTATTAGGTTTAGGCGATTAGTGCATATGAACTTTTTTATTCTTAGGACGATTTGCTAACGTTATGTCGAAAAATATACAGGGTGTTCCATTGAAAAAATATACATTTTTTGGAATAACTCGAAGACGCGATGTTCAATTGTTTTTCTGATTTCACTATCTTAATCAGCAGAAAAAATGCTACTAGTTTGCTAATTTAACCGACCTCATATCTCCAATAATAAGGAAGTTAGCAATGGTGCCGACTTAACCGGAGGCACCCTGTATATATATATATATATATATACATACACATCTTCCGTCATTCGCAAGCCCGAAATGTCATATTGCACGGGCATTCGAAGCCCGGCTTCCTAAATACAAACGTGTATAAAGCTTTCCTACGTTCACACCAAAGTTAAAGAAAACTGTACCTAATTTTTTACTTGGGCTTCATATTTACATGTTACTTTCTAAAAACATATGCGTCAAGGTTCACGGTATCGTACTGTAGTTGGCGCTTTAGTCATTGTGTGTAAATGATATACAACTCTGTATAGGTTCTACGGGTTTGAAAAGCCCCACTAAATATGACGACTTTAGCCGTACCGGGGACGTGGCAGCGTCGCAGAAAATTTGGATTATAATTTTAATAAGGTTAGATATTTGTGTATTATGGTTATGAATTCGAAGTGGGAATTCGTGGCCCGGACTTCAAAAAAACGCGCGAAAGTGAATTTAAGGAATATTAGTGACATAGAGAAGATAACAAATTGTGGCTGGAATATTTTAATTAATTAAAGCGGATTTTAGAACTTGCTTTAGGCACTTGTATGAACGTTAAAAAATGTACAGCGAAATGGTTTTGGTTAATTGTTAAGCGATAGGGAAAATATTACTAGCATATATTGCGCTAAAGACAAAATAAATCCTACAAGATCCTCATTTTGATCTTTGACACATTCTTATTAGGTCAATATCATTATCTTTTTAATTAAATTAACGTTCAACTATTTTCTACGGATTAATATTTAGAAAATTTGTTCAGAAAGATATATAAAACACAATATTAGAAAATGTATTTAATTAAAAAAATATTAAAAAGTGTATTGCACGCCAATATGTTAAAAGCATACAACCCATAAATTTCATACCACATGAAAACAATGCAAACCAATCAAAAACCAGAACATAACTCAACAAAAATGCATGGAAACAAAAACGACCTTAAAACGTTAAGTATAACTGTGTTAGGCAATTTGAAAGGTCTGCACAAAAGATCGTAATTGACAGCTAAGTAAAATGTTTCCATATTTAGTATAGTTAAAAGGAGTTATTTATAGTGAAAAATAACATATATGAAAAAACTTTGCTGGCCTTTAAAACTGCCACCACAAAAATTATATTTTTTGTAATATTAGTGTTTGAAATCCATTTGTTTGTACGTTTTGATAACCCTGTATATCTGATCTAAAGTTTATTACTGTCTAAACTATTTTTTTCTATAAGCACCAACATTAAAATAAAAATTTCTTAATGTATACCTACTTAATAAAGTTTTCCATATATTGCGTACTTTTTTGGAGGCCAGCTTTCGAGCTAGTATCAAATTGTATTTAGTGTCCTAATTTTGTATTTACTTTGATACAGGGTGTTTTTTTGGTTGGTGACAAAAAATGCAGGACATAAATTTTGGCTCACTTTAGGGCTAGAAGTTCATATTAACATGTGCTTGCAAGGCATCCGTTTTTGAGATAGGGAGTGTTAATATTTTAAATTTTTTTAGTTTTTATTATGGAACATTTGATGTACTGTATGCTGTGAATAATGCCTACAGAGTGGCTATGAAACACTTCAGAACGTCTCCTTTTACCTCACAGGAATTTTTACTACAGTGCCACTAACCATTTTTACTATAAATGAAAATTCCTTATTCTGTTCTGTAACTTCTTGGTCTTTTACATTAATTTAATTTTTTGAACTGTTTAGAACTTATTAATGGAAATGTATATTTATGCTTGGTGATGGCTCACATGGCTCGTGGAAAATGGGAAAAAATGGTCGGATTGTAATTTTGCAAATAGGAAAGAAATTTCAATTTTACGAGGTCTAAACCCAAGAAACATGATTTCTTAGTTGACTCCAGCCGTGAGAGCTTTCGTACTAAATGGATGCTTCCTTTGATTCTTGTGAAGTCCCTGATTTCTTGAAAACATTAGAAAATATTTGTTAGAGGATGGGTGATGTATCCTTGTAGACAAGTCTAAATCATTCATTCATAACCAAGATGGAAGATCTCATTTCACAATATTTAAGTTTTATCTAGTAAATATTACAACTTTTTAGATCTATTTTACATTAGAAAAGAGATAAAACATATCTTACCTGAATCTGTATTAAACTATGAACACGTATTTTCAACATATTAAATGCATTTTTTAAATTTTAAAACAAAACCTTCATTAGAATGAGGCCATATATGTCCCACTGATTGGGAACTTCAAATCTTTTTGAACAATTGGTTCCAATTACCCCCTAATCCGATTGTTATAAATAGTACTTGAAAGGAGTTAGTTTTAATGTGTTAGTAACTATATAGACTTAAAAAATGTTGCACTATTAAAACTTTACATTTTTTATAGCTTCCCTGTGAGTGGTAAAGTGTCAAAACAAAACATTTTCTTGTATTATATAATCATATTGTTAAAAATAATACTTGACAGCAGTTAGTTCTTTAAATATGTAAATAACTACACATTTTTTTAATAAAGTTTTATATCCAAAGAATTAGTTTTATTTTCTTTTGTTAGTAAAGATTACGACCCTTAAATGTGCAATAATTTTTTAACACATAAACTATAAGTTTTTACACATTAATTTTCAGACCAAGGGTTTTTACATATGGAGGTAACCAAAATCTATAAAACTTTATATTTTTTCATTAATTGATGATTAATTCAAACAACACATAAGATCAAATCAAAATAAAACAAATGGTAAAGTACCACAACAAAAACATTTTCTTGCATTAATAATCCGATTGATAATCACAATACAATACTTTGAAATATAATACTTAAAATTGTAGTAAATATAATAAAACCATTTTTTCTATTAACACATAGAAAATAGTCTATTACAAAAATGACTTCTTCAGTTTTTCGAATTACCCTATTCACAGTTAAAAATGTTTACTTAATATAATTCTCCATTAATAAAAAATAAGTATGATAACTGTTAAGAATAAATAAAAATGCTTGTATTGCTTGAGCATATTGGCAACGCAGCTGGGCTTCGTATAATTCAAGAAGTATATACATTTTTACACAGCGGGATTCTTATTTTCTAAAAACGTATGGGATTCATAAAACCTGGAAAATATAACGATATCTGTATATCAAGAAAAAGTTACCCCTCTGCCTTTGCTTGCAATAACTGTAAGATTTAAATTGTTTTTCAATAAAATACACTTTGTTCAAACCAATATTTAGGCCGGGATTCGGGTATGTGGGACATACCGGGCTTCATATTAGACATGAGATGTGTGTGTGTATATATATATATATATATATATATATATATATATATATATATATATATATATATATATATATATATATATATATATATATATATATATATATATATATATATATATATATATATATATATATATATATATATATATATATATATATATATATATATATATATATATATATATATATATATATATATATATATATATATATATATATATATATATATATATATATATATATATATAAAACGTGCTAAATCTAGTGGGGCTGTAGTCAAAGAAAGGACCTTAGATTAAAACACTTTGATGCTTTGCCAAGCTTTCGGCAACTGTTTATTGCCTTCCTCAAGACAGCCTAAAAATTGTTGTTATTTTGTATTAACATTTATTTTAAAGAAAAAGTTGTTGTGGACTTACTACTTGGTTTTACTCTTGAAGAAACAACACTGAAAAATTCTCAACATTGCTAAAGACCTATATACATATTATTTACACTTTTTTATCACTAGTTTTGACTTGGATGTTGTTATATTGACACATTTTAAAATTCTTAAAGATTTGGTTTATTCCAACGTGCAGACACTGTCGGCCATTTTTCGTATTTAAAAGGCAAATTATTATTGTAAAATGGAGAACGTGTTTTTTTAATTTTTGCTCTCCTTCCCTTACTTCACACTAGGT
This sequence comes from Kuschelorhynchus macadamiae, assembly GCA_030620095.1. Lineage (NCBI taxonomy): Eukaryota > Metazoa > Arthropoda > Insecta > Coleoptera > Curculionidae > Kuschelorhynchus > Kuschelorhynchus macadamiae. Next base: position 3,293,435 of record JAUTXW010002103.1, read on the forward strand.
GGTTTACGCGTTTTTTGTTTTTTAAATAATTGTCGACTGAGCACGAATCGGTAACGACGGTTTCCCAAATGTATAGTTGGAAAAGAAAAATGTAGATGGCGCATTAGTAAACAGTACTCTGCAAAGCTGGTAACCCAATCAGCACAAATCTTACAAGTTCTGTAATTGTTGGTTAAACGATGAAATATATGAATGAATATATATATATATATATATATATATATATATATATATATATATATATATATATATATATATATATATATATATATATATATATATATATATATATATATATATATATATATATATATATATATACATATACAGTGTGTATCAGCCAAATGGAATAAATTCGATAATAAATAAATGGGGGCGTGTTCGGAAAAACGCTTGGACCCGTCGATTGGTATTTTTAGTTGCTCATTTTCTCCAATAAAAACTTTTTATACAGGGTGTGTCCTGTAACAGTGGTCAAAGCCAACTTTCTTATTTCAAATGCAACACCCCGGATATTATTTAATTTTTGGATTCTTTAGGAGATTCTAAACATATTTTATGTTCAATGTCCTATACCTATCTTCAACTATTTCGGCAATATTAAGTGTTTTCAAATTTATTTTTATTTTATTTATTTCGAATTTATTATTATTCACGAAAGTGGCTCTGGTTACTGAACTATTTATTTGATTACAAAAATTCGCTACAACACACTCAATACTTATTTACCATTTAGGTCTTCATATTAAGAATGTAAGCAAAAACCATTTTAGCGTTCCTTTTTATTGATATGGAACAAAAAGAGCCAGTTTTGTTTACTTTTAAGTTTTGTTTACTTTTGTGTAAAATGCCTGGCCTTTCTCTTTGCAAGACAGTAGTTGTCAGTGTCAGTGTCATAGTCTTTTGAATTTCGTTAACTGCATAATACCTAATATCAGAAAAATGGTTCATTTAACAGAAATGCATAAAATAACAATTCTACAAATGATTGGTTATGGAGATAACACACGAACACAAATGGAAGTTGCTCGCTTATTTCATGAAAAATTTCCAAATTTGCCGCATATATCCCAAGGGTCAATTAGTAAAATAGAAAAGCAGTTTCGCGAGCTTGGACGTGTGAGGCAGATAAAAAAAGCAGCTGCCAATTCAATAAATGATGATACTAAATTGGATATTATGCTTGAGTTTGAGGAAAACCCACATATTTCTAGTCGACAAGCCGCCGCAATGTTCGATATTAGCCATTCGTCGATTATTCGAACATTAAAAGAAAATAAAATGCATCCCTATAAAGTGATACCAACTCAGGAGCTCATGGAAGACGATTATGATAGGAGAACTTATTTTTGTGAACAAATGATGGCTATGTTAGATAACAATGTTATTCAATTAGAACATGTTTTGTTTTCGGATGAGTGCACCTTTACACTTCACGGTCATGTAAATCGTCAAAATTGCCGCTATTGGTCTAGGAAAAATCCTCAATGGATCAGCGAAGAAAATACTCAATATCCTGAAAAGGTTAATGTTTGGGCAGGAATTGTTAGGGATCATATCATAGGCCCCTTTTTCATTGACGGCAATTTGAATGGCGATAATTATTTAGCACTACTCCAAAATAATGTCGTGCCAACTTTGACAAATTTGTATCCGGATCCAGCAAACCCACAAGTTCCAGCGAATATGATATGGTTTCAGCAAGATGGAGCACCGCCCCATTACCAAATTAATGCCCGGCAGTACCTCAACGGAATATTTCCAAATCGGTGGATAGGGAGACGAGGATCGATAGAATGCGCGATCCCCTGATCTGACGCCATTAGACTTTTTCTTATGGGGACATATTAAAAATGTTGTATACAAAACTAAACCCCTCGACTTAGCTGACTTAAGAAGACGAATAACGCTTGCGATTAGATCGGTCACGCCTGAGATGCTAAATAACGTTAGAAGAAATTTCTATTTAAGATTAGGAATTTGCCAAGACGTTCGCGGCGAGCATATTCAACAGTTCCTAAATTAACTTTTTACTTTTGTTTATACATTATGAAGAAATAAATAATTTTATTTCTTTAATCTTAATTTTTGCAATAAATTTGAAAACACTTAATATTGCCGAAATAGTTGAAGATAGGTATAGGACACTGAACATAAAATATGTTTAGAATCTCCTAAAGAATCCAAAAATTAAATAATATCCATTGCGTGTTGCATTTGAAATAAGAAAGTTGGCATTGACCACTGTTACAGGACACACCCTGTATAAAAAGTTTTTATTGGAGAAAATGAGCAACTAAAAATACCAATCGACGGGTCCAAGCGTTTTTCCGAACACGCCCCCATTTATTTATTATCGAATTTATTCCATTTGGCTGATACACACTGTATATATATATATATATATATATATATATATATATATATATATATATATATATATATATATATATATATATACATAAAAAAATGTGCATGTTAATACATTCTATAAATATTAAGAAGAATCTATCTAACACAAATTTTACTAAAACTACAACATATCATGACCATAATACCATATATTGCAATAATTTACAGATGCTGACGGTAAAAAGTAATTTTGGCAACTTCATTGTGGTATTCAGATTTATAATGAACTGAAAATATAACTGGAAAAGTATTAGTCATTTGTTTTTCGACTTGATGTATTTCTAGGACTATGTACTGTAATTCGGTGAGCAAACCTGATCGTGTTAAGCTCGTTTTAGATTAGGTCTAACTTGACAGTTATATATTGGTGGCGACGTATGACAGGTGGCATATGCAACAATGAAACAAATATTTTTTTATACAAGCCACAACTACAAAATATGACAATGCCATAAGCAAAACATATTTGACAAACTAAAAGTTTCAAATTAAATTACAGCCTGTTAAATATAGTATACTGACCTTGGATGATAGCTAACAAAATGACGATGACGAAGAAGAAAAAGGTGATGTCGAACATGATGCGGTACACTTCATAGTCGTCTCCATCGGGAGGTTCAATTTCGTCACCGATACCGCCACCAGCTCGGACGCCTTTGTACAGATGGAATACGAAACACTGAAAAAGATTACCAATATATAATTAGTGACTTAATAAGAAGAAAATTAGTAAAAATTTGTTTAATATGCAAAATATAGCCGTGTACGTAGATATAATTAGTACAAAATAAAAGTGAATGAAGTGAATTTGGTAAAACCACTGCAAAAATACAACTGTAATAGAGTTTTTTATTTATCGAAATTTAAATTTTAGGTTTTTTTGCGATTGAATGATTTTTTGAATTTTTCTGAGGTTTATGCGATTTATTGTTCTGCGGCCTTTCGGAGTTATACACTTTTATCTTGCGATGTTTTTGTTTTTGTTTAGAGTAATAAACCAACAAACATTTAATTTTAAATTATGAATTTGCCACAATTTCGTAAATATTTAATTATCTTACCCCCGGTTGCACAAAACTTAATTGATGTTTAGAATATTTAATCGAGCTTTCGTATATGACAAGCTTCTTACAGAAATCTTGGAACCTGCTGTCAAATTTGACATTCGTGTCAATAGTTTTATAATTGTCTGACACCTGTTTGACAAATGCAAATCATTGACAACAAGTTTAAATATATCTGGATCTTTCACAATGTTTGCCGATGATGCCACTATTTTGTGGAATTTTAAGTCTCCTGATTTGTTGGAAAACAATTTAGCTTGTGATCTTGTAAGCTATATCCAATACAAATTTTATATAACATAGAAAGAAGCTTTCACGGCTGCGGCCAATTAAGGAATCGTGGTTTTTGGGATTAAACCGTAACAAATTGGAATCACTTTTCGACGTTTCGGTTTTCGATTGCACGAAACATCTTCAGGGATAATTACATCACGAGATCGGACCACTGAATTTGAACTCTGCGCTTTTAAGGGCATTTTTAGACAATAACTTTCCTCAACGAGGGATTGGTACTCACGGACCTGTAAAATAACCCCCTTGATCTCCGATCTTTCGATTTTCGAGATTTTTTCTTAAAAAAACTAACTAAAGAATAAACTTGTTTAAAATTTATTGTTTACGCTATTCAACAAGTTGCGGTTACATTTTATAACTATATGATGTAACAAATTATCAAATTCAAAGTTTCTTCTATTATCTGACAATAATACTTTATACTAAGAAAATAAAATAAATTGTTCATTATCTGGATTCAATGTCTCTTTATTATCCAAAACTGCACTAATATTTTTCAAATTTTTGTAACCAATATTTTTTGTAAAACCATAGCTAATTTTTGAGAAATTACTTTATTTTTAGTATTAGTTATAGTTTCACACACTTTTTCTATCATTTCTACGCTTTTTGACAAATAAAGTCCTTTCATCTTCAATTTTTTTATAGTATCAGACAAGCAAGAAAATTTTTTTAAAGTAAATTAAATCCTCAAGTATATGTTCTTCGCGCAAAACGTTTTATGCTTCTTGTATACAATGTTAGTATTCCGCATTAAATTGGTTGACTATGTTTTTTATTGCCTCCAAATATTCTACGTAATAAATGGCAGCGTTTATCCAAGTTCCCCATCTAGTTACAATTGGTGATGGGGGCAGGGAGATGTTTCCTGCAGTTTTCCTAAATTTTTGTACCCGAGTCGGAGCTTTCAGGAACACTTTCTTCACCGAGGAAATCAGATCGTTCACTTGTGGATAAAAAGCACGAACTTGTTCTGCAACTCGATGAAGTCCATGGGCAAGACATGTGGCATGTATCATTTTAGGGTACAATATTTGTAGACCACTCAGTGCTTTACACATGTATGGAGCAGCATCTGTAATTGCCACTAACACTCTATCATATTTAATACTACCGGGCCATAAAAGAGTGAGAGAGTCGTTGAAAAATCCAGCAACAGTTGAATGATTTACTTTGTCTAAGGTCTTCATTGGAAGTAAATATGATTTATCCCTTTCTGCTTCTACACCCAACACACCAAAAACAAAATTAGCAACACATCTCTGTTCCACATCAGTTGTTTCATCTAGTGACACCCATATACTTTTATCTTCTACTTTTTCTCGCAATTCGTCTTATTGTATAAATCTGGAACATAGTTTTTCCTTAAAGTGGATTCATGTGGAATTGATGTCTTTGTGTATGCTGTAAAAATGACTTCAGGGCAGGATTACTTAATTTATTCAGTGAAATATCCGCACAAGTCGTAAAATCAGGAAAATATTTCACGAATTGATTTAATACCACACTTAAATGATCGCTTTTGTGTAAACTAACCTGAATTGAAAAATTATTTCTAATATTCTTAAAACATGCGTATTTATGATTGTAAATCCGTGGTAAGTCCATAGTTTTTAAAGCACAAATATTTTATTGGGTACCTATAACAATTTTAAGAAAGGATGGGTAAAACCCTTGGCCTGCCAGCAACTAGAAATTTTTTATTATTTTATTAATATGGATTATATTTGTTGTTATATCAAATTTGTCTTGGGAATTAAACATATATTCAGAAAAATTTGAATATATGCATTTTTCCTGTAATAACTACAAAATATGCATTTAAATACAAAAATTGCCAAAATATGCGTTTGCATATGCTTTCATGCAAATGCATATATATCCTAAGCCTAATAATTATTCTGTGTGCCCATATTAACAAAAGAGCATACGAGAATAACAGACAAGTGAAAAAGTTAACCTGCCTTCATCAAAGTTAAACCATGGATTCAGGCGCTTTGACTTTGTTGCTTTCTTTAATTTATTATACTTACAGTCAACATATCATGGCATTTCCGATCGACCTCTTCATCTTCTTCTTGCACGTAGAACTTTCTGAAAAAGTTGAACGCGATAACGGTGTAAATGTAGACGATGATAGTCAGCAACATTACAGTCAATACCAACTGTTTGCCGTTGTGTGTTACGGACTGCAGAATAGTCCGTAGGGTTTTGAAACCAACCGCCACGTCCAGCAAGTGGGCGGCAAAGAAGAAATTGTTGAAATTTCCGAGAATTGAGAAAGTGAAGTACCAAAGGGAGTACAAAAACGAGTTGTCGGTGAAAGTTACGCCGGATTTCCAGATCTGATATCGCCAATCGATGTTTATAATACTGAAAAAAAAAAATAGAACATACATAAATTATTTGGCTAAAATTAATAGTGTTATTATTTTAAATTTCAGGCTTTTATTTTAGCGTTTGTGCATTTTAAGGTTTCAATTAGTAAAACACAAAAATAACGATTGTTCAATTAAATAATGTTAATTTTATTTTAATATTATATTACTGAGCTGATTGGTATCAGATTTATGGTTGATTGTGTTGGTATTTTTTATTATAGCAACGTAATCAACTATAAATCTTTTTTCATTTTTTTAAAATTATTATATGTAAATTAAGGACTACTGGAAAAATAGTAAATAAGTAAATAAATATAAATAGTAAATAAATAAATATAAATAAACAAGGTATTCTAATAAATTAAATGTACTTACTACCAAACGATACTCTTGTGTCCGTCGTCGGATTCTTGCTTCATAAATGAGGTCTTTTCCATTCCCAACAGGTTGCTGATCGAATCGAAGTCATAGGTTTCGCAGTATTTTTGACGGACTTTCTTCTTAACAAATTTGTCCCAATAATTTACTGGGAAAGATCTGAAATCAAACACTGTTACAACAAATATTTACCAACTATTTATTTGTCAATATAATGGACCACATTTTTTTAAGTAAGTTAAAAATATCTTGATGTAAAAATTTTACTAATTTTGACTTGAAGAATGACAATAAAATTCAATAAAATCGGTTCCTTTAGGGCAACAAATTTGAATGTATGATCTTCAACGTACAAACTATATTTAAAAGATTATTTTGGAGAATTAAAATATTAGCTATATTTAAAAACATGTATTTATGAGGCGCCCTACAAAGTGTTGAGGTGTTTGATTGGATTTCTCTAGGATTCGATGCTGTCACTGTGATCGGACACACAGATCTTAACGGGTTGGAAATTAAAACCATGTTTGGGGGTTTTGAGGGCCCCGATTTTTTTTCACATAAACCTCCAGTCTTTGTAGCTCTTCGGGACTATTTCGACATGGTATCTTGGCCAACTGGGTCATTTTTATACCACTTCATGCTATAACGTGTTATAAAACTGAAGAATTAGTAATGACATTTAAAAAGAATCGTTCACATTGAATGTCTCATCATTCTTTTACATATTTGTTAAAGAGTCTCACAGGATTAATATAATTATTTGCCACAAATCACCTTGAATCTGCACATTTCTTATGACTCTCTCAAGCCGTTTTACAAAAAAAATAAAGTTACATTCCACCCTGTCAGTACTATTTCCAAAAGTGTTTATTTCTGGTTTAAAAAATTCAGCATGCATTTTGTATATTTGTTGAAGGTGGTAGACAATGTAGAATGTTCACTAAACTCATTCTGTCGGATTTGCATTGCCTTTATGATTTTTTGGTTTCACATCGTCTCGAATGATAACAATAGTAACTATTTTTAGTCGTTCTCTAATATATTCGTCGTGTGCGGTGATGCGTGAAGTCTCCGCCCCATGGTTACCTGAGTCGTAAAGTTTAAGGAGGTCAGTCTGAACTTGAAGCGCTTCTATATGTCTGGAATATCGCAATCACTTTCACCATTGCTGCTCCTATGCAAAATTTTAGCCCCAGACCACTTCATCTGGTGTTGGTTTGACCAGACTTACGATGCCCTCTTTTGTTGCTTCTGAATGATTAGAGCTCTGTTTAAGATATTGTCCAGTGTGTGTGGGCTTTCGGTATATCTGCTCTGATACCAACTGCAGATCGTCTAACAAGAACATCAATAAAAGGTGAAGAGGAATTCTCTTCTTTCTCCACTACAAATTTAATGCAAGTTCAAGTCAGGCAGCATTTCAATCATATTCAAAAGAGATAGTCAACACGTGTGGTCAAACCACCAACACCGGATGAAGTGGTTGGAGGCTAAAATTTTACATGAGGAACAGCACTGGCGAAAGTTAGCCTAACGCCAATATTCCGATGTGAAACCAAAATAAAGACAATGCACTTTTTTTATGTTTTGGACATACCACGAAGGTCTGAGGCCTAAGAATAATGCCCCCCTTACATTAAACCCCCGGTTATGAAAGGCTTTTTTGCATAAAATACAATACACGTGCTTTTACTTGGTGAAATATTTGTAGTCGTTTTCTTTTCATCCTGTTCAATAAGCGATTATGTCAAACATTTATTTATAATTAAACTTACTTAGCAGAGATAACAAGCTTATCCCAATGCGACTTGAGGTCATCATCTTCCGGTTGTTCGGCAATAAACAGTCCCTCAAATTCCAATCGCCTCGCGATTTCTTTTTCTCTTTTGAATATAGCCAAAGGAATCTAAAATTAAAGATAGATCTGTAATTAGTTCTTATAAAATATTAGAACAGTTAATATTACTTATTTTAAAATAATAATTAAACAGAGGTAATTACGGCGATCCCCTCAAGAAAACATATTGATTTTTGGGAAACATCAGAATATTAATTAGAAAACTGAGATCGTTGAAAGTACTATAATGTTGACGGCCTTATAGGTAATATTTAAACAGTTATATTAAAGGATCAGAAAAACCAATTTTTATTAGTTTAGAAAGAAAAACTTCTATACTTAGACTATTACATATACTGTTGCCACCTAGCATACTAGTTAATACAGAATTAGATTTTAGATTTCGATTTTCTAATGACTACTTTTTGCCATGTTTCTGAATATGGTGTTGCTTAATTGAAAAACTTTTTATTAACAAAAGAAAATTCATTTTCTGAATACAATAAAATAAATATTGATTTTTTTACCGCTAATGTCTTCAATTATCATAGTCACAGTATATTGGGTAACGGCATAACCTATAGGTGTTTATTAATACCAGATACAATAAAAGAGTGTTTACTCTTATAACTTTTCTCCTTAACAAGAATTATTAAAATCTTGATTGCGTAATTAAGATATTCTAGAGTTTTTTATTTTCAAATTTTTGTTAATCTTTGAGATTTTGGTTTTATTAACGAACTTTTTTAAACTTCATATTATTGTGTGGAATATAATCTCGCAGAAAATTATCTTGGCCAATCCGCTGGTCATTCTAATCCCACTCAGAAAAAAAATTTATGTCCTATTTAACCAACCATATTTTCTAACATTTTAGGAAATGCTAGCCACTATTTTGTGGTACCAAGTATAAATCTAATAACAAAATTTAAATTATTTACCTTCAAATGGTAATACGCGATCAACATAGCCAAAGAAACAATAGAATGCAGTAATGCCGCAAGTCGCATAACATGAGTCATATAATAGAAATCCTCGTCTACTATTACTAGTTCAGGCGGATCATCTTCCTCTTCTGACACTCCCGAGCCGCTGCCCTCAGCCGATCCCTCTATTATACTCGAACCTTTGCCACTGCCACTGCTGTCGGAGTCGCCACCTAACGTTGTAACCTAAAAATGATGAAAGAACATTAAGCGGATATCGGTATAAAAATAAATTCTTGATTCTTCTTCTGCACAGATATTACATGATATCAGGAGTAATAGGTTGATGTGGGTCACCGACAAACATTAGTCTAGCGAACGAGCCGGATGTTCATACGAAAACAAAATAGTGCAATTTTTTGAAAAAAATTATCTAAACTTTGCAACAAAATATGGGAAAGCTTACAATTTTTAAATAGAAAACTTCAATTTAAAAAAACAATTACTTTCCGATAATGTTAGCAAAAAACATACTTTAATTAGGGCTGGGCGATTATCCAACTCAATAATCGATTATTGCAAATAATCGATTTTTCCCGTTTATTCGATTTTTTCATTTAATCGATTTTTGACGATGAATTAAACAAAAACACACGATTAATCAAATATAGCTTGAAACTATAAGCGCATGTAACTTCTTTCTGTTGTAAGCAAGAAAATCAAAAAATACCTCAATCCTGATCCTTTTTCTAAGGTATAAACTAATCATGATAGGTAAGACAGCTTCGGCCATTAAAGGTCCAAAGCAGATCTTTCTACTGTAGTAACTAGGTTGCAAATCCATGGAATGGAATGGCAAAGCCCAAGTCGTTGCTACTCATTTAATCAGAGCTTTTGACTAAGACTGAGAGGATGTACCTTTTATCAAACTTCCTACCTGTAGCCTTACTCCAAAACTTTGTCCTTGGATTGCGAGTTTTATTTCTAACATTTATATTACTGTATTTCCGTAGTGGTTAATAGTCTTCTTTCAGATTTTCCTAAAATCAACGCACGGGGTTCAGTGTTTTGGCCTATCATATTCTTTCTGTACATCAATGATTTTCTTTCTTCTATCAAGCAATCCTAGCCACAACTATGCTGGCGAGATTAGTCCACTTCAACATACAATTTTGCAAACCTGTATCCAAAACGGAAGTGCATGACAGGCCTACGGTAATGACTTTAACATTAACGGAGAATCTCGAATGAATAATAAAGTTCTCAAAGTCAAAGATCCTTTAGCCTAGTTGACATCACTTTTCAGCAGAATCTTGGCTGGTATGAATCAAGTAAGTTTTTAGTCCTCTGCTAAGAAATTGAGTTTCCTTTTCCGAGCACCAAACAGTTATTTATGTTATAAGGATTTGTTGTAACACAAATCAGAATAGCATAATCTAATAGAATGGACCTATCCGAATACGAAAATGACAAATAGAAAGCTGTAGCATCTAGGGTTTTCTTATTAGAGTTGTAGAATCATATCGAATGTTACGATACTTAATATCTATAGAAAAAATGATTTCAGAAAATTCTTAACCCTGTTTATTGACTATGTTTACAGTTTTCGCCTATTAAACATACCATACATCTAAGAGAAAAGCAAACGAGAAAAATTTTAACTTAAAACACTAATTTAACTTTATTTTTTTCGTTTATGAGGTGTCCTATCTTCTCTCTTCAAAAACCAACAGTAGTCACCCACCATGGCTGGATCCCATCGTCCTTGGTACCGAATTTCCATTGTTCTGATATCTTGGTGAAACCTTTCACTAACAGCTCCCAAATATTTAGGAAAAAATGACAGATGGAAATGGAGGAAGTGAATTTTTAATGACATTCTGGCACCAAGCGCTTTATAGGCATCTAAGAGTTCATTAACTAATTGTTCATAATTTTCATCCATATTGTTGCCTAAAAATCCTCTTACTACATTAACATGCTCTAGTTCCTGCCTGGTAAGCTTTTTCGTAAAATTGACATCGTCCAGCAATTTTCTGATTTGTGGCCCAATAAAAATAAAGTCCCACTAAAATCTCTATAACTTTTAAGTCCCCACATATTTGCCATTTATACCTATTGTAGTTTATTTTATCCAAAATCGTGCGCATATTTTCATAATTTTCTTTCATTGCAACTGAATGGGCAACTGGTATAGAGGGTTTTAAATTTCCATTATGCAATAACACAGCTTTTAAGCTATATTTAGATGAGTCTATGAATAAGCGCCACTCACGGGGAGAATGTTTAATATCAAGCTCCTGCATTAAACTGTCTATATCAGTACACGCGCACAACGAATTTTCCATACTGTAGAATTCAGAAAACATAGCATTTCTTCTTCTGAAATTCGTAAGTTTTGTTTCTTTGGCCAATAGGTTCCATTCCCTAAGACGGGAACCCAGAAGTTCTGACTGTTGCTTGGATAACCCGAAATCACGTACTAAATCATTTATTTCACTTTGAACAATCAAATGTCGCTCGCCGGAACTGGGACCTGATGCGTTATCTCCATTATCTCCCAAATCAATAGCTTGCCAATTTAAAGGCCCAATCGGTACTGGCAAATTTGCATTATGAGGAACAGGTCGTATGGCAGATTGCAAATTTGGATATTCTATATTGTGCTTTCCCTTTTTGGAATAATCTTCAGTCTTTGTGAGACAAAAATAACAATGGTCAGAATGATTGGGGGGTTCTCGCCATACCATTGGAACTGCAAAAGGCATACTTTTTCTCTTTTCGTTTGACTCGACATTCTCGTCTTTACATACACTTGCTTATCGATACACAGAGAACCACTCAATTCGAAACTAAACAGAATATTTCTTTTAAATTTTCTGTGTATGGATGCGTAGATAAAATGAGGTGATTGGGTGTTTAAATCGTCGATTGTTTGGAGTATATTTTGCTCTAGACCTTGTATGGTTCTTGGCCTATTGTAGTATATCTTGTTTTTCAGATAACCCCACAAAAATATGTCCAATGGAGAGTGATCGGGACTGTTTGATAGCCATCTTTATGGTCCATGTCTTCCAATCCAAAATCGATACCTATCATTTAAAAAATTGGTGGCCGGCTGGACATTATGAGGAGGAACACATCTTGTTGCCATATCAAATAGATATGAATAAATGCCCCTCGATTTCGTTTTCTAATAACTCCTGATACCTTTGTCCGGTTAAATGATTGTTAAGAAGGCCACAACAAACATGTAGGGATCTTCTTCCCTGAATTTTGACCGCCTGAAGAGCTCGCGGATTTTCTTTTGACCAAAAATGCTTATTTTTCCGGTTAAACACGCCTCCAGTAGTAAATGTTGCCTGTTGAAAATTATGTTTGACAGATTTAGTTGGTTCGTCATAACACGTCTTTCTATTTCTTGGCAGAAGTGTAATCGGTCTATTTTATTTTGATGGGTTAATTCTTGAGACAACAGAAGAGTGATGTTTAACGTTTATTTTATGTCTAATGTTCAATCCAGTCTGGGTAATTTTTCCGTTGTAAAATGGACCCATTTTAGCCGCCCCACAATAAAATTGTTTACCTGCCGATATAAAAGGTTCTAATTAAGCTATTAAAAATGGTACGTATTAGGGCTTTCCGAATATTTTTTTTATTATTGGAAGGGTATTTCCATTGTGAAAATAATGAGCTGGCTCGTGTTTAGGAAAATCTTGTCGGCCAGTGTAGAGTACTGTAATGTAATTATGACACGCCAGAAGGTAAATACTTTTTTGTTCGGGTGACTTGTATGACTTTTGGACATAACAAATTAGATCCAGCCTTGAGTATTGTTGCATATATGGAAAGCTGCCTCTCATTCAATCCTTAACATTCTTGACTCTATCCAAAGAAGAACCATTCACCCGACTGATTATTCAAACAGTACAGTCTTTGTTTTAAAGACACTAGCATAGATTTTGTTCTAAGGAATTATCATCCATTATGCCTTCCTTAGCTACTTCTGTAAGGGAGGCACAATAATCGATCCGCATGCATATCTTCACCATTCAACTGCAAAGACCAAGACATTCGCTCATTTATTACCAAGAGTGTCCCGATTGTGGAATCTATTGCTAGTAAATGTCTTACCCTTTTTCCTTAGTTTGGAAGTCTTTAAATTCTACATCAATAAACTTTTCCTATGTTCACTTAAGGAACATGACTCAACAAGGTCATCAATCGCTAATCTCATCAACAACCACACCAGTTAAATGAGGAATCAAATCCTTCAAACTAAAGAGTATTATCACCTGGCGGTATCACCAAGAGCGATCTGTCTGAAGGATGAATAAATATTATAAGAACTAGGAAGCGCCCCTCATATGGAAATCAATTAATTGTGCTGTGACCAACGCCAAAAAGTGATATGGAGACATATAAATGAGAGATTTTATACTAAAGGCAATCGGAAATGATTTTGCTAATGATACTTCTAATATAATACACATTTTATTTTACATTAAGATTTTTCTTTATATTTTGATACTTTTTTAGAAAGAATTAATTTTTAAAAGTACGAGTATTGATGATATTAGTACCTGATGCATTCAACACTTACATTTTAGTGTACATATTTATCAATTCGTTCAATTTTACCTTATAAAAGAGCAGCATGAAATTGATACAAAAAGCCAAAACCAAAGCGACGTATTTCAGATTATAGAAATTTCTGGCCAAGAACGACACGGCCCTGTGTGTATAGGCACTAATATTAATCTGTTGCATGGCGCTGGGCTCTGTGGTAGTTTTGGCCTTGCTTTCCGACTCTATAGCTTGCATAGCTGCCTGTTGTGCGGCTTGAGCTTCTGCTTTTTCTTGGGCTGCTAACTTGGCTTGTTCTCCACTATAAATAAAAATATTTTCATTAGAAACTCATGACAAAAATTCAGCATAAAGAATTTTTTTAACGAACAATGTGGGTATAATTGGGAGATTACTTTTTTTTCGTTCAATGAGACTTTAAGAAGATTGATTTATCAATAACTTTTAAAAATCAGTTTCTGGATTTCTTAACAAAAATACCGGTAAATTTCTTTCACCTGGAACTTCCTTCATTATGTATATTAGTTTTATTGGGAATAGTGTGAACCAATTTAGTTCAGTACAGGGTTTTTCCGTATATTTTTCCACCCACCTAGAGAGTTTATTTGAATAGTTACGGAAATGTCGTAAATACAAAAGTTGTTGGGTTTTTTATGAAGATTTAGAATATTATCATTAGTGCGAAAATATTATTGAAAATGTGAAATTTTGAGAGGTTGTTAGTTTTTTTTTAAATGAAACACCCCGTATATTAAATCATATTCTTGAAGATCTTTTTTTTCTAATTTCAAATATATATACTTTTAATATATTCTGTCAATTGGTTTTGTATATATAAGCGTTTAAACATTAAAGAAATATTAAAGTAATTTGCGCTAAACCATAGTGAGCCATGGTCAAGATAATTGCAATGAACGACGCCTTTTTGACGTTTACCGGTCAGAAGTAATTATTTACGAGCATTTTTAATATCTAATACGTTGGACGATGGGTTATTCGGAAGAAGAGAAACTCGACATGACAGAATTATTTTATTTACATGATAAAAATGCATCGAGAGCTCGTAACGAATATCATAGACGGTTTCCAGATAGACCAACACCGACTCGTTGCATAATATTAAACATCGTTAAACAATTGAATGAAAGAAAAACACTTAAGCGAAAAGTTAGAATAGTGGAAGGAAACAATACTATAAAAAATCAATAATATAAAGTAGGTAAATAATAATATTAGCTTAAAGAACTAAGTTTTGGTTTTTTATATAGCCTCCTTGGTCTATAATGCATTTCTGAATATTTCTTCTAAATTTTCTGTGTATGAATGCGTAGATAAAATGAGGTGATTGGGTGTTTAAATCGTCGATTGTTTGGACTATATTTTGCTCTAAAGCTTGGATGGTTCTTGGCCTATTGTAGTATATCTTGTTTTTCAGATAACCCTATAAAAATATGTCTCATGGAGAGAGATCGGGACTGTTTGTTTGATGGCCATCTTTATGGTCCATGTCTTCCAATCCAAAATCGATACCTATCATTTAAAAAATTGGTGACCGGCTGGACATATGAGGAAGGACACCATCTTGTTGCCATATCAAATAGATATGAATTAATCGGTAGTCGTTCTAAATGCCCCTCGATTTCGTTTTCTAATAACTCCTGATACCTTTGTCCGGTTAAATGATTGTTAAGAAGGCCACAACAAACATGTAGGGATCTTCTTCCCTGAATTTTGACCGCCTGAAGAGCTCGCGGGTTTTCTTTTGACCAAAAATGCTTATTTTTCCGGTTAAACACGCCTCCAGTAGTAAATGTTGCCTGTTGAAAATTATGTTTGACAGATTTAGTTGGTTCATCATAACACGTCTTTCTATTTCTTGGCAGAAGTGTAATCAGTCTATTTTATTTTGATGGGTTAATTCTTGAGTAGGTAAAAACTTATATGGCTTATATTTATAATGTTTTAGAATTGAGTGGATTTTATGCCATGATTTGTTAAAAAAAGTGACTGCATCGGGAATTGAGCGCTCAGGATTTTCTAAAACAAGAATAAATAAGATTAATAAATTATTTTAATACACAAGTTTCGAAATTACCCTCAAAATATAATAAAATATTTAAATCTTCTTCAGCGTTTCTTTCCACTATTCTAACTTTTCGCTTAAGTGTTTTTCTTCCATTCAATTGTTTAGCGATGTTTAATATTGTCCTACAAGTCGGTGTTGGTCTATCTGGAAACCATCTAAGATATTCGTTACGAGCTATCGATGCATTTTACCATGTAAATAAAATAATTCTATCATGTCGAGTTTCTCTTCTTCCGAATAACCCATCGTCCAACGTATTAGATATTAAGAATGCTCGTAAATAATTACTTCTGACCGGTAAACGTCAAAAATGAGTCATTCATTGCATTTGTCTTGACCATGGCTCACTATGTTTTAGCGCAAATTACCTTACCATTTCTTTAATGTTTAAACGCTTATATATCCAAAAATATTTGAAATTAGAAAAAAAAGATCTTCAAGAATATGATTTAATATACAGGGTGTTTCATTTAAAAAAACTGATAACCTGTCAAAACTTGACATTTCCAATAATATTTCACTTATGATATAATATTCAAAAATATATCTAAATATCGAAAATAAAAAACCCGAAAACAACATTTTTCAAATGAGAAAGTCATTATTTTGGACGATGAAAAATACTTTACATTATCAAAGGAAACGATGGTTTTTATACGGACAATATAGAAGAGTGCCCAAACAATGTTAAATATAAGGAAAAAGCAAAATTTGCTGATAAAGTTTTGGTGTGGTGTGCGATTTCGATTAGAGGGATATCCAGACCTTATCGATAGGGGGGAAGCTTTGGATGCGGAATGGTATATTGACAACTGTCTTAATAAATTAGTTCATTTTGTACACCAACATCACGTGGGAGATGATATAATGTTTTGGCCCGACTTAGCAAGCTGTCATTATGCAAGAGCAACTCAAAATTACCTTCGTCAAAATAACATACCTTTCGTACCAAGACAAGATAACCCCCCTAATTTACCTCAGGCCCGCCCGATTGAAGATTTTTGGGCATTGTTATCCCGCAAATAGGGTAGCAAGCCGAAAATGAGGAACAATTACGGCGTAGAATTTTTAGAAAGATAGGCGAAATTGATGTTGAAGTTGTCCAGAACCTAATGCGAGATGTTTGCGTCTAATTGAGCAGCACGGCCCCTTCAATTTAATTTAAATTATTAATTTTGTTAGTTACTAAGCCGTTAATTATAGTAAATAATAAAAGTTTAACCAAAGCTACATATTAAAAGAATATTTTGTTTTAAATTTTGTGCCAAAACTTACGGGACATACGTTATTCTATATCTTCATAAAAAACCCAACAACTTTTGTATTTACGACATTTCCGTATCTATTCAAATAAACTCTCTAAGTGGGTGGAAAAATATAGGGGAAAAGCCTGTACATAGTAATTTGGGAACACATATATACTGTCATTCAAACATTTTAGTAACATACATATGTATATCCCTATATCACATTTAATGTTTGTGGAAAATTGGAAGTCAATTGAATAAAAAGGTATTTTTACGATGATTTTTTAAACATTCTATTTAGGTGACATTTTGTTCCGCCATCTTGAATACGTACCACAATTTTACCAGTTCATATTATTAATTTTTTTCACGATTACAATATACATCCCTCTCAAGAGGGATGTAAAAAAATCTAAAATATTTCTAGCTCTAGTTTTTTTAAATATTGAAACATTTTACTTATCATTTTTTTACGACTTTTTGTAACCTTTATTATTTATTTTTTAAAATTTTTATTTTTGAAATCCACTTTTTTGTATATTTGACCTAAAGTTAAATACTGGCGAAAGTATTTTTTCTTCAAGCACTAACTTTTATCAAGAATAAAATTTTCTGGGAAATGAATAACAAAAAAGTTTTCCATATGTTGCATACTTTTTAGGACATATTGTATATGTCAAAATAATATTAATTGATAAAAATGTTTAACGCTGATTTTTTTTACATATATGGTGATAAGTTGATATAGTAAATACCATTCTCCCTCCTTCTGAATCTTTCCTTTTATTACGAATAGTGAAGTGTGACTCAATTTAGTTCAGTACAGGGTGTCCGGATTTGGTTGCAATGGCAGGGTATCTCGCTTATTTTTAAAGATAGAACCTTGCGGTTTTCACGAACCTGAGATATGAACATGAAGCCGTGAACAAAATTTTCATAGCCTTCTTCGTTTATGAGATACAGGGCGAAATAGAAAATTTTGCATTTTGGGACCCCCCTCGTATCTCGGTTATCCTTTAACTTAACGCAAAGGGAAAAATTGCTGCTTATGCAGTTTTTTACGCTGCATACAGTGGCGTAGTCATATTTTCATTTTTTTTAGATAAGACCCAAAAGTTGTGTTTTTTTAAATGGGACACCCTGTATATTTGTCCAGAAATTGATTTGTCCTTTTAAAAGCTTCTCTAACAAAAATCCTAATTTTTATAATTATCATCCCAAATTTTGCAGTAGGCCATGCAAAACGATGCCGTTTTCTTTTGTTTTCTTGTAAGCAAATGACATTTCCTAATTTTGTACGCGTGTGTAAAATATAGCGCTAGTTTTTTGTATTTATTTAGTGTGTAAAAATATATTTGTATTATTATGGAAGAAAACCAAACTTTCGAACATTATGAAAAGTACGATATGTTAGCTTGTTTTATATTAAGTAATGAAAATGTTGAAGCGGCTTCTGAGATGTATTTTAACAGGTAAATAGTTAATTTTTAGGTATGTTGAAATACTATTGCTTAATTTTTATTTAGATATCCAGAAAGGAGGCAACTTAATATATCCACTTTTTATCGGATAAAAAATAATTTACTTAATCACGGATCATTTATCAAACCTCGTACGAAAACATATAATAAAGAAAATCGGGAGGCTGAGGAAATTACGGTTTTGGCTAATGCAGAAGCTTACCCTACAAACTCTTGTAGGGCCAGTGAAAATAGCATAGGGATTCCAAAAACTAGAGTTCAAGAAATTCTAAAAAAGCACAAATACCACCCATACAAATTTAGGCTCGTGCAGCACTTACAGCCAGGGGATGCAGAGCGTCGGGTAGTCTTCTGCAATTGGTTGGAGAATTGATATGGTTAGAGATTTTGAAAGGAAGGTTATATGGTCATACGAAGCACATTTAAGTAATTCTGGTATATTCGATAGGCACCATAGTAGATTCTGGTACCAGGAAAATCAACACCAAATATTTCCCAGAAGACAGCAGGGCAGGTTTGGTCTAAATGTGTCCTGCTTCATATTAGGAACACATATAAAATTTTATATATTTGAGAGAAATCTAACAGCCAATCGCTATATAGAAATTTTAGAGGCAGCTATATCTGAATTACTTGACGATGTTCCTCTAGCGAAAATTAACGAAATTTATTTTCAACAGGACGGTGCTCCTGCACACAATTCTGGAATAACGAGATTATTTCTGGACAATAATTTTACCAATCAATGGACCTATAAGATGGCCCCCTAGGTCCCCAGATTTGTCGATTTTAGATTTCTTTCTATGGGAATATCTGGAAAATAGAATTTACAAAGACTACTATGATAATGTCCAAGATTTAGGAAATGCAATAAGAGAAAATTTTCGCTATTTACAAAATTATCCCGTTATTTTGCTTAATTCCCTAAAACGAATACGAAAATTGTGCGAAGCATGCATAGAACAAAATGGAAATAAGTTTGAACAGTTCTTTTGATTTCCTTGGTTACTGTAGTTCTTATACGACCCGACAGTTGATTTTTGCTGAAAGGCTTGTTACATAATAATTTATTACTGTTTTGTTCTGGTGTTACATAAATCTAGGTAGGTGGTACTTTTTTGGTGCGAAATTAACAATACATATTTTGATAAAAAGATTTAATTACATATTTATTTTGATTTATTGTTAGGATGTAGATATTGTTAACGACTTTAAATAAAAGGCAGCATTGTTTTGCATGGCCTACTGCAAAATTTGGGATGATAATTATAAAAATTAGAATTTTTGTTGTTGTTTATTAAAATAGACCCATACTATTATATATATTTTTGAGAAGCTTTTAAAAGAACAAATCAATTTCTGGACAAATATACAGGGTGTCCCATTTAAAAAAAACAACTTTGGGTCATATCTAAAAAATAACAATTCAAATGAAAAATATGACTGGATCCAGCGTAAAAAACTGCATAAGCAGCAATTTTTCCCTTTGCATTAAGTTAAAGGATAACCCAGATACGAGGGGGGTCCTAAAATGCAAAATTTTCTATTTTGTTTACGGCTTCATGAGTTTCACAACAAATTAGCTCAGGTTCGTGAAAATCGCAAGGTTCTATCTTTAAAAATAAGCGAGATACCCTGCTTTTGCAACTAAATCCGGACACCCTGTACATAGTCATTTAGTAACACATATAGTGTCTTAATATTCGATTTCTACCAATATTTTACCACTTTCTACCTATGCCACACTTCATTTTTGGTTATAATTTAAAATAAATTCAATGAATAGTTTTTATATTGACACACACCGCCATTTTGTTACGTCACATTGAATTCATACCAGTTTATCCCTATATCACATTTAATTTTTCTGCAAAACTTAGAGTCAACTGAATAAGATTTTTTCAAGTTGATATATATTTTTTTTAAATGATTTGACCGCCATCTTGAATTCGTACCACAACTTTACCGGTTTATCTCTATATCACAGTTAATGCTTGCACAACATTTTAAATTAATCTAATAAGTAGTTCTTTCAGGTCACTTTTATAAATATTTTATTAATTTGCCATCTTGTTTTGCTATCTTATATCCATACCAAAATGTTACCAGTTCATTTCTATATGACATTTGATTTTTGTGCAAAATTTGAGGTAAATTTGGATTTTTACTAAAATATCACCAGGTAATCCCCATATGACCCTTAATTTTTGACTAAAAGTTAAAGTTAATCTGATAAGTATTTTTTAAGCTGTGCGAAAACTTGAAGATATGTAAAACTTTTTTCACGATTACAAATATTTTATTTAGCCGCCATTTTGTTCCTCTATCTTTAATTAGTACGGAAGTTTCACTAGTCTATCTTTATACCCCAATTAACTATGGCACGTAAAGAGCAGGTAAAGATATATATAACTTGGCGACTTGCTTGGATGCGGGAGTGCATCAAAAATATTTTTTTTAATTTACACAATAATATTTTTTATATAGCAAACAGGATTTTTTTAAAATAATATTATCAACCTTTCCTGTATCAAACAATCAAGTTATTTATTCAAGGAATATTTCCGATAACTATCTTCCTAAACCCCGCATCAAACAATCAAAGTACCCGCAAATGTCGATGACGTCTGTTACATTGACATAAATTTAAAAATCACATCAATCAAAATTCCAGTAGAAAAAATCTTTAAAAAACACAATATTAACGGCAACCTACAAATACTACAAATATGTCTGCGGAACCGCCAGTAGCACAATGCCCCTGTGGTTTCTTAGACAATCTGGATCTCTGCGACCTGGAGAACTATAAACATCCTCCCTTTTTGTGGACCTTGTGGTACCTCACCTTGTTGGGTACGGCCGTTTACGAAAAGGTAAAGGAGATAATTGATAACCTAACAGGAGAAGGCGGAGATGATGGAGACGGTGGAGATAAGAAAAAAGATGACGAAGGAGAAAAGAAGGACGAAGGAGGAGATGAAGCTCCTGAAGAAGAAGAGGCACCAGCTGAGGAAGAGCCCGCCGAGGAAGCCCCGGCGGAGGGTGAGGAAGAAGGCTAAACGATAAGAACAGTAATGAACAAATTTATAAATGTAGACCTTAAGCTAAAACAGTAAACTGCATACAATCTTTAGCAAATTTTTTATTGTGTCAAAATACTCCAAAATAACTCAACATTTTTAGCAGGACAAAAACGAAAATGTTATTTTCTTTGTGTTTTGAATATGGCATATATTTAAGGTGCTTTTTAACTGTATTACATAAAATCAAGCCATTAAAAAGACAGATTCAATAATTTTATTTCGGAAATTTCTTGGATTGCACTTAATTTTAATTTTATTCAATTTTAATTTACACAAGGTCCGTTGAATTTTAGTTAATAAATGGAAAACTTTATCGACTGCAGTAAAAAAAAATTTCTTCACAAAAAGTTTTGCTTATTTTAATGAGATTTAAAAAAAATGTGATTAGAGGGTACGAAAACAAGTATAAATATAAAAGTTTTGTGGTAATTATAAGGTATAGCGTCACCTGGCCGATTTGAACGATTTTTTTTAAACCTAGTAGATTTTGGAGAGCTGATACGAATCCGACGTTTCGTTTCCCAGAGATTCGCCATCAAAGTTTACATGTTTATTATACAGTTTATTAATAATATTAGGAACGTAGTGTTTCAAAACTTCCAAAATTCAAAAGATTAATGACAAGCTTCCGAAAAAATCTCATACTCGGTTGACCTCTCTCGGGAAAAGGTATTGGCGGAATGCTAAATTAACATTCCTGTTGGTCTGCAAATAAACTTCCAGCATATCGAACTTTTCCTCATTCGAATAATTAACCGCCATTATAATAAGCTATAGTTAAGCCCGAGTTATAAATTGAAAAAGTTTACGTCTTGCGTCGTCCGTTTAAGCTAAGCGTTTACGTTGGTTTTTAACCCGTCTTATAAATTGAAAACGTTTGCGCCTTCCGTCACCTGTGGAACTAACCTTACTTTTTGGCTTACATTTATTGCCTTTTTTTGTAATGTAATTTTGTCTTGCTTGTTTTTAAGTTTATGTGCGTTATTTTTAATTTGCTGAGAATGGATACTCAAAATCGTGGTAATGATGCCTAGTAAAGACTAGGAATTGTGCACATATTAATACGTGCCGAAGTTGTAAAGTTGTTGAAAAGAAGGTGGCGAATTCGGCCTGTTAATTAGGGTAGAAATACACAAAACTCCTACCAGTATTCTCTTTAAATTAAAGACAATGACTCCAAGCAGCTTTTGAATGGACGAGGATGTTATGTGTATATATTGTCAAATTTATTATGAAAGACGAACGTTTTGAAAGACCCTCTAAAATCCAGCAATTTCATTGGTTGTAGCTTAGCGTAAACGTCGATTTACGCCAGGCGCTCCGTCAAAGTAAAAGATGGCCATCTTCTGGACGGCTAGCGGAAACTCAAACGGATGGCGGCAAAAATATAACTGTTTTCCATCTATAACCCGGGCTTTACACTATTGCGCTACGACGTTACATTGACTTTGACGTAAACAGTTGATAAACAAACAATCGCTTGCGTTGTCATGGAAATTCCATGGCTACTAGGATCAAATCTTATTTTGAACATTTTTTATTCAAACACCATAGACTTGTTATACGTCATTGCAAAGCATTTTTGAGCGAAATCTGATAACACAGTCTAGTTCTGCTCGAAAAGTTATCAACAAGATGTTTTTTGCAGAATTGAAAAATTTTTGAAAACAAAAAAGTTATGGCCGATTTAAGAAATTTGATTTTTTTAATATCTTAAAAACGAAGTCAGCTGTAACTTAACATCATTCAATCAACAACTAAACTGCTTAAAACTTTCCCCATTTAACCATCCTTCTATCTCTTAGAGTTTCTAAGTTGGCAAAAGAAAATAAGAACCAAAACTTATTCATATTTCCTTTGTTTTAATATTTTTTTAATAGGGTGGTACTTACAATATCTGTTTGTGAATTTAAAAGGTTAATATTTGGGTCTAAATGGTGTTTATAAGTTTAAACCGCTTCGAAACAATCCAGTTTGCAAGTTTTTTGTTAATAATGTAATACTTGTTTATGTCAGAGAATGTATGTGAAGTTTCTAAGAAATGTTTGGCGAAATGAGAGTTCTCTTTTTTTAACTCTATTTGAGAGGCGTTATGCTCTTTGAATCTAACATGGGAATTTCTCCCCATTTTAACCTATAAACTCTAGACTTTTTATACTTATTTATTTTTGTTTTCAAATTTTTATTTGTTTTTAAAACTATTTGCAATTTTATTAGATATTGGTTAAAAATATGTAATTGTTGGTACAAGTTTACGTTTTTTTTTTTAAATTAGTCTATTAATTTCAGATAATTCGTAGTCATTATTAGTTGCAGTAGATCTAATAACGTCAAGTTCCCTTTCTAGGCAACGTTTGTCTAATGATACAGAAAAGGATCTATAAAGCATAAACCTATATGCTGAAAGTTTATGCTCTATTGGATGAAGAGTTACATCTGTATAAGTGGGTTTTCTGTAGAGATATTAAATTTTATTTACCAAGTGATCTTTCTAAAGTGATGTCTTTAATTTCTTTTTGAAAAGAATATCAGTAGTAATTACATTTATTTTGTTTGGAGGGGCACTAAATAGCTTAATACTCTTTTTATACAATGCTATTCTATGGTGAGACATACTAAGGCCGCTGGGCTCCCTTGTATTCATGTTGTTAAAAAATGTTCGCATTTCTGGGAAGTTCACGAAAATTCTGTTTAGTTAATTGATATGGCAAACTTGCTGAGACCTATCACAAATCTACGACTGAATTAGGTCTTTTTAAGTAGCGTAATGTTATGATTATGATTATATATATATATATATATATATATATATATATATATATATATATATATATATATATATTAGAAAAAAAAGGCAAAATAAATGCCACACACCTGTCTATGATTATCAAGCTCTTTCATGATGAGAATCAAATATTTAAAAATAGTATCCTGCGTGGATAGTTTAGGTAAGAATCGATACTGGGGGTAAATATTCTATGCCTCATAAAATAATCCAGCAGTCTAACATATATAGTACGTTCAGATTTTAGAAAATATTGACAATAAAGAAACTGATCTGTAATTTTTAGAGCCGGTTTGGCACCATTTTTATGTATAGGAACGATTTTTGTTTTCTTTAACTGATTAGGGAATTTATACTAAAAAAATAATATCTATTTATAACATCAGCAATGATTATAATTATATCATAAACCTGTCTTAAGACGACTGCTGGCATTTCATGAAGACCAGTGGAGTGCTGCATAATAAGACTTCTCATCTCATCTGGTGTGTATTGAGCTAAAAATGTGCTGAAGGCCCTATTTCGACTAGCTTCAGAGGATTTATATTATTTTCTGACTTTTTTTTTAAAAGAGACCATGTTGCTTTTACTGTATTATGAGAATTTTGATAGATCAAATATATCGAATACTCGTTTAAAATATGAGCTGTAGAGGTCTTACCTGATAAGACGTATGCAATATGATCTAGTTAACGGGGCTAAAAGTAATTCTTTACTAATAGAGTAAGGAGTGCCAGAGAGCTCGATTCTTGGACCACTGCTCTACCTAATTTATTCTAATGATTTGATTTCTCATTTGGAACAAACTTCATCAGGTGTGACAGTTGTGTCATATGATGATGATACCAATATTATTGTTGTAAAGAACGGTGCATATTCACTTAAAACTACTACAGAGATAGTTTATAAAAATGCTATACTTTGGTCTTTGGTCTTTGGCAAGTTTATTGTGTTTTCAAATACTAAGCAAAACCACTTGCACAATTTGCAAATTGACAATAATTGTCTCATAGAATCATCTAACTCTTGTGTAATGCTGGGCCTAAATTTTGACGAAATTTACGATCACATTGAAAACCTCTCAGTTTGCCTAAGGCAGAATTGCTATGTACTAAAAGCTTTATCTAATTACTGTAGTCAAAATGTTCTTTTATCGATATATTATGCATAAATACACAGTCGTCTATCCTATGGCATAATCAATTGGGAAGCAGGTTTGGACATGCAAAGAGTGTTTTTATTGCAGAAGTATGCAATTCGAATTATATTTTCGACTTTCTTACAGAGATTCTTGCCGAGAATGTTTCAAAAAATATACAATTTTAACTGTTGCAGGAATTTATATTTTAAAAATTTGTATATTTGTTTATCAGAATAATATCAGGACCTCTTCCAATCAAACTGCACTTTACATTAACTTACTAATTATAATACTAGAAATAAAGAATTATTATTGCCTGCTTCTCATAAGAAAACGTTTTTTTCAAAAAAACAGCCTATAATGGTAAGCTACTTTAAAAATTTTTAAAAGTAAACTAAAAAATCATCCTTATTAAAATGAACTATTATACTGTGCAAGAGTTAAATATATTATGCTGTGTGTTTTGTTTTTTTTTTATATATTCTTGTATATTGTTTGTAATTTTTATTTTAGAGTTTGACATGTATGTATTACTTTATACAAATTAGTTTAATAATTATTATTGCTTTGACGTTTTCTCCAATTACTTAAATTGATTGATTGATTGATTTTAGACTGTTTCTAATTGAAATTACTTTTAGATGTTTCCAATGCGATGAAGCACTTTTAGAGACCTCACTGCACAGATCAAAATACTGAATGTGCTCCGGTCAGCAGAGTTAAAATATTTATACTACAACTGTGCTCGCCGACCTACGATTCACTGTAATAATTGGTTTTCACGAGTGATGCAGCACGTAGCTCGATGCTCGATTGTACTTTAATCCTCCTTTTACAGCCCCCCAAGGCTGATGTAAGAACCTTGGTATCCTTTACATTAATCATATCTTTCCATATTTACAATAATCATTAATCACATTTAATCTGTGTCCTGTAATATAATAGCTAACCATATTTGCTCTCTGAAACGTATTCAGTATTTTGAACTTGGGCAGTGAAGGTCCTTGAAATACTTCTTGCAATCGCAGACAAAACGTGAAAAGAAACATGAAGTGTAAGAGTAGTGGTAAATTTCGCCTTAGCCAAGTTGGCTTATATATTTTATAAACTCTGAATTTATTGTATTGTATTATTTAAATCTAATAAAAGACGCTTATTATTATAATTTCTTAATTTCTCCAGGCGGAAAGCTTTCATACTAGAAGTGTCATAGCCGCGATAACTGACAAAACTGTGAATGTACGAGTGGTTCTTTTAACTTGTCCTAATTTTAATCTGGATTAATTAAGGATTAGCTAAGGATACGTCGACGACAGGTTAGATACACCCAATATTTGTCAATCTATAAAAAGTAACCAATCTCGAACAAGTTCTGTTTTTTTTAAGTAAGAAAAAGTTAGTTCGTTTGAGCGGTAGTTTTTTGTTAGAAGCAAGGCTATAAATTGGATGAATGCTTATTCGCGGGCATTTTTGTTCTCGTCCTCCATACGTTGAAAAGTAATATAGAAAATCCTTAACTGCAGCAACCAAATTGTTTTATCATCAAATTTGTAACTCTTCTCTCCTATTTTGTAGTGTTTTTATATAAGCAGATTAATAAAGCCATTTATGTCAGCGTAACCAACTAAGCAGGTCGCGCATGAGCACGTGTACTCTTGGAATCTTAAAACCCAATTAGTTGCCTAGTATGGTTTAAATATAGGAACTGAATAATAAATTCTGTCACCACCCAGGAGCTGGTTTACCTTGATATTATAACATCAGGAAGTAAATCTACCAAATCAAGTGAATTGAAGAGACCTACCAAAAGGGGCCCCTATTGTTAAACATCTGGAACTAAGTATATTGATATAGTTTAACTTGACTATGGTAATTTAGTGAGTGAGAGGAGCTACAGTTCAGACTTCACGTAATTATTGTAAGTATAAAATCCTATTACCATTTTCCGATAAATTAAGGTCTGGTTTCTATTTATAATTATATTTCGGAAATAAGGCAATATATTTTTAATTGAAATAAATTTCCGGTATTATTGACGGTCTACCCATTACTTGCTATAACTTTCTTATTTTTCAAGATATTAAACTGATTGAAAACAAATTATATTTCAGTTACCAAGTTTTCTGTAATACATTATAAAAATATAAATAAGTGTCAGTTGCCAAACATATAAATATAACTTGCATTTTTTACTATTAGTACTCACCCTAAAAGATCAGATAAGGACAATGGCTGTTCAGGCACTTCAGATTCGAGTTGTTCTCCACCTTCTTCTGGAGTTGTTTCTCCTTCTCCTTCCCCAGAAGATGGTTGGCTACCAGCGGGGGATTCATGAGCTGCCATTTTGTACCTAATAATAAGTGAAATATTTCGGTAATGTAGAGAAAAAATGCAATTTCGCTTTAGGACCTCATACTTTATATTTCAAATAACATTCAGATTACGTATTCTCAAAATATATATATTTTATATACAAATTATGAATTTGTTTATTTAAGAGAGATTTGGAAGAAAAATATTATACAAGAGCAAAGGAAGGTGACTGAATCCAATGGTTTTTAAAAATTAATATGTTAAATTATTGTCTATGAAATTATCCAAGTTTTTCTGAAATGCGTTGTTGCGACCAATATCTCGAAAGTTACCATTATTTATATATTAGCCCTAGTGACAGAGAACTTACTGTCCATTATCTTCCTTAGTTATATCCAATCCGAACGCTTGCATCTGCGTATTAGGATCCTCTGCTGGCGGAAGTGGTGGCAATACCCTTAAGTGACTCACTTTTTCTTCCTCCTTGATTTCCACTATTGGTTCCTCAACAATTGGTCCTCTCATCAAAGACATAAGAATACCGAGTAGGTATTTTATTACCACAGCCACGCCAAATCCGGAATAATAGAAAGTGTAGAATATTAGTTTAAAGAAGCCTGAAAGAAAAAGAGGTCCATAAAATGGGTGTACGCTAAAAAACCGTGTAGTTTATAGTTTTATATTTACTGATATTTTTATAAATTCTGCTAAAAGATCTGTACAAAAAGTTGCCACGTATTCCTGAGGACACAACAGTACTATTTAAGATAAGTTAATTTAGTCCGAAAGTGTTTCGCTAGGGAGGTGAGTAGTATATGAATTAGTACCGAAAATACGTATTTTTAAAATGTTTGGCCAATAGCCTTAGAGGTTTTTTACAAACAGGTAATGCTATGCTAATAATTTTTGTATTTTGGTAATTTTGTGATGCAATGGCAGCTCTTCCAGGAGAAAGTGTTGCATAAGCAGTAAAAATTAAATTAGTTTGAAGATGACATTAAGAAAAAGTCAATATGACACACAATGATTTTACAGAATAACTTTAATTTTACAAATATACTTTCAGTAATGATTCAAAATGGTATTCTATACGAATAAATTAATTAATTAAAAATTAAAATGATATGCAGCTCTTTCAAGAGAAAGTGCTGCATATGAATTGAAAATTAAATTAGTTTGAAGATGACATTAACAAAAAGGTCAAATGACACACAATTATTTTACAGAAGAACTTTAATTGTACAAATATGCTTTCAGTAAAGTGTTATTTTATACCAATGAATAATCGACATAAAAAATTTAAATGTACTTTTTCCATCACTTTCGCATGGTTCTTTAAAATGTTTACTGCATTTCGAATTGGTCTCTATATCAAATTCTCTTTATTATTTATGAATCTGAAGTATACAATGGTCTCGTAAGATTTAATCCATCGGAGTCAGATCCGGCGAGCGTGCTGGCCAGCTTACATCATTTCCTCTACTGGTGCACCTGTGGTGGTAATTGACTGTGAATATTTAAAGTAAATTGTGGCGGTGCGCCGTAAAGGCAAGTCTAATTAATATGAAAGCATTTTCCAAATAACCCTGACCATTTAATTGGGACGGTAAAAGGAGAGGACCTATATTAAAGTTGTCAATGATTCCTACCCACACATTATATTTTCAGCCACTCCTCGTAAAACATGGCTTCATCAATAAATAAAATATTCGATGAGTGCAGCACCATATGGACATGATAGGTTTCTTAGCAATTTTGACTAAGGATTTTTTTAAATTTAGAAATTAATTTCATTATCATGAAATTATACAAGGGGTAGGTCTGTAGTATGAAATATAATAAAATATTCAAGAAGAGAAACAGGTTTCAAGCTTCATTTTCATGCACCCTTGGTTGAGCGTACTTTTACAGTATTACCCTGAGGTTATTTTAGAAATCCTCAAAAGATTTTTATTAAATTATCTGTATAAAACAATTTAACGTTTTAAACTAACATGAATACTTAAATATGAATATAAAAATTGGTCAGCGTACTTACCCACAAAAAGCTCTGGAATGGTCATTTGTTGCATTTCATTAATCTTGTGTTTAATATTCGAAGGACTAAGAGCTGATAACCCATAATAGATTCCATCTTTAACGGCCTGATAAGAACGCCGAATTGGATCTTTAGCACCCCTAACAACATAAAACCTCTTATTGATCTCCATGCAGTTTATTCAAACATTGTAAATGTATATTTAAAAACTAGATGCTAGATTACTATATAAAAATTAATATAACTTAAATAATCCTGTCACTGGAGGGTTAAACAACAGGACAATTAGGAAGCACGTCATTTTGTTTAAATTATAGCTCTTTAAACTAACTAAAGTTTATATTATTTGACCTTCTGCAAATAAAAAAAGAACTTGCGTTTTTTTGCCAATATTACCCAAATATAGCAATTACGTAAATGTAAGAAATGAAGGTAAGGATAATCTGAACAAAACTGGTGCTCATAACTTTGATTGATTGATTGACATCATAGTTCCTATAGTCAATTTTCTGCCAGTGACAACTCTTGTCAACAGAAAAATCTCAAAATAGTAAACGCGTCGGGAAACTAAATAACTCCACCAATTATTTTTAATGTTAAAATGGCTACAATATGAAATAACTAATTTTTACCTATAAACTGCAAAATATAAAAAAAAAACATTTATTTTGTCTATTTTTTTAAGGCTTTACAGATTTATTAGCATTTTTAAGAATAATTGCTTATTGCACATTGTCAGTATGATAGTATCTTTCTCAGAAAACCTCATATTTTAACCACATTGATTCGATTCATCGGTCAGCGTTGTTCTCGGTTTTGTTTTGCGTATTTTAATACCTTCTCTAGTGTTTAGAGCTTTTGTGGATAATTTAATACTATTTACTACCTTATCATAATTAAACAGTCTAATGTTTGTGGTCAGAGTTTATCTTTCCACAGGTAAATTTATAGGCCCTTCCATTGTCGGCACATACGGATTAAACTAGGAAACTATTGAAATATAAAGTAATATTTTAATTATTGTTTGGAAAAAACGAGGGATTTTAATTCAAGGAGTTTGTCCGATTTACTCTAAGAATACCTTGTTTACGACCTCGACATGCAAAGTTTTATGGATGAACCCGTTTTTTGGTAGATAGCAGTAATTTGTTTTTCCCGTATACCCTACAAATTGTTAAATAATATTTTTTTCATAACTTACTAAATATGTACAAAATCACTAGATCATAAGATATTATAAAATACGATTTCAAATCCACAAATCTCATGACCATTACAATGCTGACTCAGTTGTTAAACTTTAGATACATCCAATAAAATTTTTACATTATCTGTATTTTTAATTAAAAAGGACCTTTTTCCAAATTATAAATCATTGTGTTATTTTATTACCTTTTTTTCTCTCTCATCAATTTGTAATATATAAAAATATATTATTTTTTGCAAAAATACTCTTAGCCAATAAATCTATTAATTTTCTAGTTATAAATTTAATAAAAATAATGTTTAAATATTTTAAATTATAATTTTATTATTTTCAAAGTTTTTCTGTCTATCAGTAATAATACATTTGTTCATTTAGTAGATGGAAAACTCCCCAGTGTTTAGTTCTGATTTTAAGAGGACTTCTGCAAAAGTACAATTTAGATTTGTCAAAACTGTGTTCCGTTGCAACAGACGGAGCTCCTTCAATGACTGGAGTAAAAAATGGCTTCGTTAAAATATTACAGACAAAGATCAGAGAGACAGACAGTGACAAACCAGATTTTCATCATATTCATTGTATAATCCATCAAGAAGTTTTATGCTCAAAAGTGATCAAGTTGGAAAGTGTTTTAAAGTCAGTGAAAAAAATTATAAACTTCATAAGGTCACGAGGCCTTAATCAGCGAGAGTTTTCTGCATTTTTACGTGATTTAGAAAGTGAGTACACTGGTTTACCATATTATGCAGAGGTGCGATGGCTTTCGTGTTCTATGGTAGTCGACAGGAATTGGAAACTCAAAGAAGAAATACGCGTTTTCATGGAAACAAAAGGAGAAGATGTCAGCTTATTATGCGATGTACCTTTTTACAAGATCTTTCATTTATGGTAGATATCACAAAACACTTATCGGACTTAAATACGAAATTGCAAGGACCACGTCAAGTTATTACAGATATGTATGATCATGTGAAAGCTTTCAAGTGTAGGATAATGTTGTGGGAAAAACAGTTAGCAGAGGATAATCTGTCACATTTTCTGACTTGTAAGGCATATCAGGAAAGCACAAGTGTCCCAATATCATACAAAATATATTCAGAGAAAATGAGAAGCCTTCTGGCAGAATTTGAGAAGCGTTTTCAGGATTTTAAGACCCAGGAAACAATTTTTCTCTATTTGCTGGTCTTTTCACTATCGATATTGAGAAAGTTCCCCCTCACTTGCAAATGGAAGTAATTGAGATTCAGTGTCAGACCCATTTAAAACAAAAATTTGATAGTGTTGGTACATTCGAATTTTATAAGTACTTGCCTGTTCAATACAAGAAATGGGAAAATTTGCCTGTAAAATCCTGTCAATGTTTGGAAGTACCTATAAGTGTGAACAACTATTTTCTTTGATGAAAGGAAACAAATCTCCCGCAAGATCGCGATTGACGGACGCACACTTGGACGCAGTTTTAAAAGTTATTTCCGCCCATAAATTCGCGCCACAAATAGACAACTTAATTAAAGACAAAATATGTCAAATATCTGGCAAAAGAATTTAATGTTTGTAGTTTTTTGTAATGTCCTTTTTATTGGAAATTTAATAAACAGACTTGTCCTATAATAGTTCTTTTTCTCAAGATTTTCAGTAGTTTGTCTTCTTTAAGATAAGGTTTTGGGGCCCACCTAGTCGATGGTCTTCATGCTTTTGGCCCACCAGTGACTTTGAGTTTGACATGGCTGCTCTAAAGGTTTGCGGATCACATGGAGTAAAGAAGTTCACAATAGATGCAAGCATATGGCTCCGCAAATATTTATTTACATCTGTCTGTATTTTAAAATAGAGGATAGGTGTCAAATTACGCATCGTACAAATAATTTAAACAATTAATTTTGTTAATAAAAATTACTTTTTAAATACTTTTTTACTTAAAATCTTAAACATTTGTACTTAAAAGCGTGTTTTGAGAGGTACAATATTGAAATCAAAATTGTAAAAGCTAAAAAATAAAAAATTAATAGGGAATATGTTATCATAAGTCTTCTCTCGACAGGAGTGAAAAACTTTCCACCTGGATATGTTATATACTATTATGCGTTTAGAATATTAAAGTTTCACGCCACCTATGATTCACGTTTTGTAAACAACTGTGTGTAAACAAAACTCCTATGCCTCCCTATCGTATTTTCTTGGTTACCCGTGGGTCACAAGACTCAATGCTTTTGCTATAGGCGTCCTGTGTATTTTTTCCATCAAAATGGCTACCAACCGTCATCTTGAAAGATTCATTCACGAAATGCAAAATCAAAGAGGGGCACTTAACTAACCTTTGTTCTTCTTCGTCAGTCATGTAACTATAAGTGGTGGCTCTCGCTGGTCCTCCGCCGCCTGATTCTTCCACCGCCATCAAGCCGCTCGCGTGCTGCATTTCAAAAATAGCGTCCTCGCAAAAATTGATAAAGGCCTCCAACTTTTCTTTGTCGCCTCCCCCCGTTACTATCGAATAGAAGAAGGCTCTCTTGGATTCTTTGATCTGAGGCTTCTCCCATTGCTCGATGTTAGACTCTTTGATTTCGAAGTAGACGCGCTCGATTCTTTTGGTGCCACCTGCAAACAACATTTCAATAAATATGGGTATAAGGTTATAGAACAACTTACAGGATTAAAAGTTTTTACAAAATCTTTAAAATATAAACTAATTTTTGATTAAACCAATATTTTTTTGCTGGTGTTGAGCAGATGAACTCTATACTGAACTGATATCCGTAGAGTTTGGCAAAGCATTTGATATATGCACGCATGATGCATTTGAACTGCAATCCATAATTATCTAAACCATATTTATCTAAAAAAACTGGTAATTAACTTACCCAAAATCTCAATACGTCCTAGGAATGGTTCGAAGTAATTTAAAACGGACCCGGCAGTCTCCAAAAATCTTGCCAATCTCGGTTCGTTCGGCATGTGCTCGGATAAATTAGTCAAAAGAACCGCTAAATTAAAACCGATTTCCTTCGCAGGTTCATGGAACCGATCGATGAAGGTGACGTAGTCTATTTTGCCATCGTGATTCGTTTCGCAACAGGCCAGAAGAAATTCTATTTCCTCACTAAAATTTAAAAAAAATCTAAATTAGATTTTTGTTTATATGAACTAAATATCATTTTAAATGTAGGGTATCCAGTAAGTATATGGCAATGTGTAAAGGATGTCAAAGTAACCCTAGTATTTATGTAAAACAAATATGTCTAAGATACTCCCTTGATGGAGATACAGGACCCCAAAGTAATACCTCTTAATGTAATGCCCTATCAGGTCTAAATTTTTGAACCGACTTAAAATTTAATTAAAATATTTTTTAATTAAATTTTAATATTTTATGTCGACCATAAAGACTATTAAAATCATACTACAATGAATCGGTACATTGTCAAAGATCGAACATTCGATGGACCAACATTTTGACAGGTGTCATTTTACAGAACTGAAAATAAATTCTTTAAATACTTTGTTACTACATTTGTGTCCAAAAAACAACATTTTGAGAAAAAAAAACGAATTCTTCTTTTGTGCAATTTAGCAACAAAATAAATAGGAATAATGCTAACAAGCTAACAAAAATATTTCAGAACATTAGTTTCCTTTTTTGCAGATTTTCCAAATAAGCGCCTTCTACTTCAATACATTAGTCTGTCCTACGGATTTTTTTACTCTGTACTTGAAATAACACTCCTGGATTGTTTCGAATTTGATTGTAATAAAGGATTAACCTCTGAAACAACAACTGGTATTTACTACTTTTTGTACTTATTATTACTTACATTGAATAAACAAGTTGTTTAAGACGACATTAAAAAAAGAAAACTAATGGATTTAGGTACCCAGATCTTGGTGGTCATAAACCTGGTCTGCCTCGACCAACAATTACCAAAATTATCATTCAAAAATAAAGACGCATGGCAATGCTAAAATGTGGTGAACATCATCACGCATATACCTATTAAAAAAAATCTCAAGAGATCTCATCTTAATGAAGAAATAATGTGATGTGAATCACCTTAGTTTTAATGTATCAAACACTAATATTTTAATATCTAAATTTATCTTTGATAATCTTTACCTATCACATACTAAGGTTGAAAATAAATCGAACACGAAACAGACAACTTGAAATTTATTAACTACATAAATCATCTAAATGAAAAGGTTGCAAGAGGCAGTTATGCTGTTCGTATTGTTTCAAATGAGCTCGGCATTACTGTAGCAAGAATAGCTTACTTTGCATTCGTAAATTCATACCTAACTTATGGTACAGCCTTGGGATTACTGCAGCCAACAACTTTTTAAATAAATTGTGAAAATCTTTTCTTTGTATTTCGTGCAAATCAATTTATTAAAAACGTAGCAAAGCGCTTTCGGCTTTCGCCATCATCAGTGCCACTTAGTCAAGTGTGCACAGGAAATAAATCCATGAAGTACCACAAACAGTTAAAAACAGTAAACATTTAAATTGTAAGTTACATGTCAAATATATAACAAATCACATTTTACACAACTTTTATAAAACAAGAGATCAACCCCTTTGTAGCACCTAAATTATCATTTCGTTCCAGTTAACGCTGAAAAAAACTGGACTACCAATGTGTGCTTCCAGTTCTGACGTATAGCGCAAAAACGCTCACTCTCACTAAAAGAACAGCTGAAAAACTGAAAAAAATGGAACGCTCATTGTTAGGCATATCCCTTAGAGATCGAATTTTAAACAATAGAGTAAGAAAATGACAAAGGTAACCGATGTTTCCTGCTTGAAATAGAACTGGGCAGGACATGTAGCTAGACTCGAGGACGAGCCATGGACCAAAAAAATTCTTCAGTGGCGACGAGAAGACGCCTACAGAAATAGAGGACGCCCACCTACAAGATGGACGGATGATATTAAAAGGATCAGCTCAAACTGAATGCAAGACGCACAAAATCGTACAACAGTGGACAAGACAGGCTATTTGATGATGATGAGTTACTTAGTTTATAGTGTATGTTTATTTATTTTATTTTTCCAATTATTAGATCCTAATATTTTATTTTTATAGCGCTTACTTTGTTGACAAGGATTATTCCAATAAGTTATTTAAATTTTGTTGCAGACATTTTGCACCACTTAATCTTAATAAAAAGTAGCAATCAAATAATTCCCAATGATCTCCTCCCACACGATTTTCTTCATACCAAATACGTAAATTATGAAAGTTTATAATCCCCTAAATCCCCCTAATCACTAAATAAAACAGTTCTAGCAGCATAATCGTCTGGAAACATTGCCTGTATCATTTGAACATGGAAAGAATAAAGCAATTGTTCTTTTAAAGTTTTCTTCCCAACATTGCTGTTCCTATTTAAGCCGATAGCTTTCTAAAGCTATTTGAAAGATTATTAGCAATTTAAAAATGTGTTTTTCTAATTATGAGCTTCGTGCACTTCTTCGATGCCCTTCACCACCATGACGCGGTAAAAAACTATTCCTGACTTCCCAAACAATGTAAATCTTCACTGTAGTATGAATTTTATGACCTACATAAAATATTAAAATTTAATTAAAACATACAAGCCAGTCCAAAAGTTATAGTTGAAATAATATATCAATAGGTACGTCTCCTCTTTAGCATCCAGTATATCCGGGGATTCTTTCTTTTTTTATATGAAACACTAAAGATATTTTAACGTCCCCGACACATTTTCAAGAGTTGGCCATATAATATTAAATATTTGTAATTGTTTTTTTTTAACTTGTATGAAATTAATATGCCTGTAATATTTGTTTGTATTTTGCTCTTAAAAAGAAAAAAGTTTTGGTAAATGCTCGGATTTGCACCCAAGGCTTAGATAAGAAAAAGTAAAAAAATTGGGTGGTTTCTTTAGATTTAAGAAAATTACTTTACTTACGGTGTATAGCTTTTCTGCTGTTCCATTTTTTCCTTGAAATCTTTAGGATACACCCAACCGTCGCTGTTAATATCGATTTCCAAGAAACTGGCCGACGAAGTTAAATCTTTCAATTTCAAAAACATATCGAAATACTTCAAAATCAGTTCAACATTGGAAGCGCTTTCTACCAGCGTATCGACCATTTGTTTTCCGATTGTTCCATTGACAACATTACCTGTAATGATATATCAAACTAACATTCTGTCTAAGCAGTTAATTAGTGGTTCGGTTAGGCCATATTTTAAGTCGGTCCTTAGGAAAATTAGGAAACAGGTAATTCTTTTTTATTGTAGCTCCTTGGGAGCTCTTTTAAACTAACCAAAGCTGACATTGTTTACGGCATCTTTCGTTTCACGAGAAAGTAGCAGCAGTGCCTCTATATTCAATAACTAAGACACCCCCCGCAAAAGTATCGAAAATGGGACAGCCTGTAAATAACAGACGACAGTCAATATAATGAATGCAAAAATTATTTTAAAAAAAAATCAGATTTTGACATCTTGAGGAATATCTAAGATTCTCAAAAACCAGAATATTTCTGAGAAAAAACGAAAAGTCATTAGAAAGCGATATCATAGTTTTTATTTACCACATAAACAAAGCGAGCTTTTCGATGTAAATACTTTGTGTCAGGTTCTCTAAGTAAATAAACAATCATTTATAAACATACGATTACATAAAAATATTAGGCAAACATGTTTTTCTCATATTTTGGAAAGTTTACTAGTGAAAACTAAGCATTACATATTATAGCCACGAATTTCCCCTTTTAAACCCATTTTTTAAGCATCAAAAAATTAATTTTAATGGAGTTATTGCACACGTTCACAATTTTGAAATCCGATCTATCATAATTAAGAAAAAAATCATGAATATAATTTTTGTTATGGCTTTCCACATATTCATTACATAACGATATTGACAAAAAATGAATGTATTTTGCAATTTTTGGTAAACTTTGGCTAGTTCAATCCCTCAACGAGCTACAATTAAAAAAAAACACCTACATTTCTGAAATCTGTATCTATAATCATAAATTACTGATAAATAAAAGGTTATGTCAGCAGTAAATGTAAAAAACTTTGTATTTACCTTCAAGCATTGATAACATCATTGTGATCATGTCCTTCTGGAGATTAAGCAATTCCTTCAGCAAGTCGACTTGACTGGAGTGTTTCGACAACTTGTCTTGCATGTGCGAAAACAAAAACAAAAATCCTCCTACTGCATCCCATAATCTAAAAAAACTCAGTTTGCATAATTGGAAATTAGACGGGAAATAGACCGATGTATCAAAATCAGCTGTGGAGGGTACGTATTACGTGGTTTGGACACAGCGCAGAATACCGAAAAGAGGAGACAGCTGATTCTGTCTCCAAAAACACGGCCATTTTTAAATAAGAGCTTATCTGCCGATTCGCCGCGTCTAGGTTATAACTGACAGTTGATCGTTTGTTTGGTTCGAAATTAATCTATAAATTTGATTTTTCTCATATAGGCGTATGTCCAATGTTACAAGTGACAACAATGTATTTTATATGGGTTTTTTATAAGGTTTAAGTACTGGGTTTGTACAATGGGATCTCAGACTTTACACACTTGATTTCGATCAAAAATAATCCCTCCAAAAATGTTTATCAAAACAATCGACTTTTTGAATTGCAATTTTTTAGTTCAAAGTTTTTACAGTGTATGTAAAAAAACTATTTTGTTGTCGAGAAGAACGCTTTTTCTCAGTGTACAAACTAAGAGATTATTGACAAAACTTTAAAAAAGTTTATCTAAAAAATAACAATATAAATGAACTAACCTGGAATGCGCTAATGCTTGCTGATTTGGCGTGCAAGGACCCTGAATGACTTCAGTTAGCGTGTTAAATACTTGACTGGCGACACCAATAGCTTTAAAAAAGTTAGCTTTACCGGCGGGGTCGATCAGTTCTTTGCTGGAATAGTGCCAGTAAAAGTCCATGATGGATTCTTGGAGTCGCAGCAGGTAATCGACAGTGCAGATGACCACATTCACCGTCGTGGTGTTGCCGGCTTGAGTACGGAGGTAATTCTGCCATTCTGTTAATATAAGTGAAACCTATTTTGTAGCTCTATAGTTTTTAAATAATACATGTTTCGCTTATATAAACTGTTTATTTAACACTTATAAGTTATTATAATTTTGAACGTTCGGCACGCGCCTTTTTTCGGACACGCTGTATGTTTACGTTTGCGAAGACCGATTTCCGCGAGTTCCTGCTACCTGAATACCCTGGGCCGTTCGCATGCAGATCAGATCGATAATAGACTCGAACGAGAGCGTGTCACGACGTCTGTGGCATCGGCGGTTTTTCTTGTTTACTATATTTTTAGATTTTGTAACGCAAGCAGTCTATTATTCTATTATACAGTTTTTAAAAGTTAAATTAGCTATTATTTATAATCATAACATAAGTAAATATCCAACAAAACAAACAAAATAAATGTGAAAAATAACGGTATATTCATTACGTATAGCACCACGCTAGATGATTTTCTATAAGGTTCAGTATCATGTGCGCTCTACGCCAGTACAAATGACACCTCCCTCCTTCAGGTGCCACTCATGCTTCTCTGATTTATTTTCCCAATTAATGAAAAAATCGGTAAACTGGCTTCCTATTTTATGAGAACATCAATACAGTGATGTTATTTTATTGTATATTTTCAACAAATCTATAAAACGTCTGGAGCTTTAGGGGATGCAAATACCCCTTTGAACCCTAGCTACTCGGCTACAAAACATTTTAATATGTATACATACATATTAAGTGGAATGAAATTATGTGATATTCTCTGATGAGAGCCAGTTTGACCTATTAATTGACATAAGATCGGTACGAGTCTGTGAAGGCATCGAAGTAAAGAGAGATATGTACAAGTAGTTTCTTGCATACAGGAGTGGTTCTGTATTTTAATTTATAGATTTTTGTATTTATATATATATATATATATATATATATATATATATATATATATATATATATATATATAGATTTTTGAGCAAAATTTATAAATAAATAAGCTATTTTTTATTAGCAAACCATTTTGTTCTTCCATATTCTATTGGTATCAATATCACACTTTATTCTTGTGAAAATTTTGTAGTTTAAGTTAATTAAGTATTTTAATAATTTTAATAAGCCGCAATTTTATTCCGCCGTATTGGATCGTATAATGTTACCAATAAATTTTTGTTACATTTGAATTTTGAACCAAAATTGAAGTTAACTGAATAGTTTTCAAAGCTAATTTTATTAGGCTGCAATTCTGTTCTGCCGTCTTGGATTTTTACCAAACCGAACATACCAACGGAAAAGGGTAAACACATTTTTCGGCATTTAAGGGCGTAAAAATCAGAAATAATTTCGGAGGTTAATTTTTGACGACTACAATACTTCCTTGTGAAGTGAAAGATATTATAATTTGTATATGTACAATAGCCCTCTTAAGTTTTCTACAAACTCTCAAAGACTGACAGAATTTTATACTCTCCTGTATAACATTTTGGTTTAAAGTAAATAAGTTACCTTACAAAATGAAATTATATTTGAAATTGTATCAGACCTTATCGTTAATGCTAGAGAAACTTTTAATAACATACCTAAATTGTGACCCTCACAAGTCAACTGAATAAATCTAAACAAAGCACATGTAAACTCAGCGTCATGCATATTTTTCTCTCCAGCGGCACCTAAAAATGAACAATAATTCTTATTTTTACTAGTTGCAGCAATCAGTATATTTATTTATAACTATTAATTTTGATTTTCAACGAATATACATCCATACATACTCAATATTACAACATTCATAGTTACCTTCAGAACCGACTCCTAATCCTTCTGCTTTAGTGTTTCTCTCAAACGCGTCCAAATCCAGCACACCACAACTATTCATTAGCCCAGCTATACTGGTGAAGAAACCAACGTCTTTTTTGTCTTTGAGGTGGTTTAGCATACCCATTTGGATGTCGTTATTGCCGCCCCGTAAAATGGAGATGCCCAATTCTAAAGTTTTTATAACCATATCTGATGGAACTCCTTTGCATGCCGAAATGTGTAGAAGTACCATCTCGGCCACTCCACGATTGGCTAACCTGGCTTGATTGAATAAAAGTCGTTGTTTTTCCATTTCTTGCTCCTGTGATTAAAACTGAGTGATTAACTAAAAAAACTTTTGTGATGGGCCAGAAAATCGAAAAGGTAGTCTTTATTTTACTGCCAAATAGGTGACCAAGAAACAATACTCAGCATCTCCAAACGCTAAATGCCATTTCGAAAAAAAAAGAAAGACCTGTAGATCTATTAGCATATTTGAAAACTCGTTTCTTTGCTGATAATTTTCAAACCTTGGTGTAATTTATTATTTTAAAAAGGATAAATGTGACAGTCAGACCTCTTGGTTAGAATTTAAAGATTTTAAATAAATAACAGAATCCTTGACAGCAAATTTCTTGCAGGAATGAAAGTGTTATGTATGATTGATTTTTTGAACCATTTAATTTTTTTCACTTTATTGTCTTCAATGGTGAGACACCGTCGAAATTCGACTGCAACTACAGGTTTAAAATTACAGTGGAAAACTATAAAATAAAAAGTGAAGACTTGAAGGTGGGAATATTTACAAATAATTTCTTTATGAGCTCTATAGATATTTTTAGTAGCATTATATAAGGGTATATTTTAACATTTAAAGCTTTAAATAGAAAGGTGTAAAATCCACTCCTAATAATAATCCTATAGTAATTAACCCAGCACGATAAAACTAATGCATTCCAAAAACTTTTTGTTGATGATAGTAGTAGCAAAATTCCGTATTTCCACCAGTAGCTGCTGGCGAACCCGGAGAAAAAAATCGGTTTGTGCTTTAAATATTTTGATTAGTATAAACGTATAAACACTACTAAGTGAACCATAGAATTATTGGTTGAGCTGTTTTCACTTGAGAAGATATACATATACGTTCTTTGCTAACATTTTTTTAAAATTTTTAGTTCTTAAGAGACAAAAGAGCTATTTAGAATGAACTTTTCACTACTTAATTTAAATTTTACATTACCTTAAGTTTGTGCATTGTCCTCTACAAGATAAAGCATGGGAAATAATAATTAATAAATTACATTGTAGGTACAAAATAAAATACTGCTTAGGTATATTAATAAGATCCTGCAAAAACAATAATTCTCTAAAAATGTATCATATTTTTTAAATACCTAATAAGACTTACGTGAATTGATGAGCCTCCTTCCTCTCCTTCGCCGCCTTCTTCACCACCTTCTTCACCCTCCTCTTCTTCCTCGCCGCAGGATTTAGCGATAATCTCTGCGTAACTCATATATAACGGATCTTCTTGTAAGGCACCAGATCTAAAATAATATTTTTATTTTTAAAAAATTATATAAATAAAATATATAATATTCGTAATTGCTTACATTTTGCATATAATTTTAGATGATATGTCCTTTTTTTACCTTTCAGTCATAGCTCCACGACAAAAGGTTGTGACCAGCTGAGTCAGTGGATCAGGCTTTCCCTCTTCTTCTTCCTCATCTTTTTTCTTCAGTTCCGAGTCCTCAAAACTCTGAGTAAGGTCTTCAATCATAACCTCTTGACCGACGTTTTCATCCTGCAGCCAGAAGTCACGATAGGTCCGGATGAAGATATTGATTGCCCTATGCCTAGATGATAATAATAATACTAATAATAATACACTTAACGCAATTTCAATCATATTTTTTTGTATACAGGGTGCAAAAAAAAACATGTGGCATGGCTCGTGGGGAGATTCCCCAGTCAAAAATAATAATAAAAGTCCATGTCCTATCTCACTTCATTTCTGAGATACAGGGTGACATGTTTTTATTTATTCCAAATTCCTTCAAAACGACTGTAACAATCCCAATGAAATTTGAAGGGGGAAGATATTTAAACTAGCGCATATTTCACTGATAAAAATGCATAGGCAGTGTAAATTTATTATTATGTGGACAGGGGCGTGCGTGTAGATCTTTGCTGC
Source organism: Kuschelorhynchus macadamiae (assembly GCA_030620095.1). Taxonomy (NCBI): domain Eukaryota; kingdom Metazoa; phylum Arthropoda; class Insecta; order Coleoptera; family Curculionidae; genus Kuschelorhynchus; species Kuschelorhynchus macadamiae. The sequence continues at coordinate 3,336,712 of JAUTXW010002103.1, forward strand.
TTTTAACGTTTGTTAGCATGGTTATCTAGGCTGTTTAGTGCCTGTTAAAATTTACTTTTATTTTTTTTGTCGATTTCGATCTCTTTTATGAGAAAAATGCAGAGTGAGGGAGTGCCAGAGTAAGAAGACCTTTGCGCCGACGATTGAGGGCTATTTACAGAACTTCATGTGATCCCATTCGGGTAAATAATTCAAACTAAGAACTTTTAAAATTTATTTTAGGAAAACAATAAACTAAAGAGAACGATATCGACAAAATATCAACTTTTAACAAGCATTAAACCGCCTAGACAACTATGCTAACAAAAGATAAAAAAGTCAGTGGCGTACATGTTTTTTATATAAACTTATTGCAGCGACAGCGCACAAGCACTCCCCTGGTGAAGCTGTCCACGTATTTTTATCAGTAAAATATGTATCAGTTTAAATAACTTTCCACCTCCAAATTTGATTCTGATTGCTACAGTAGTTTTGAAGGAATTTCAAATAAATTTAAAAAAAAATTTATCACCCTGTATCTCAGAAACGAAGAGACATCGAACCCATCTTAATACCTTTAGGATTATTTTTTGGCGAGAAATCTCCCCACGAGCAATGTCACATGTTTTTTGAAACACCCTGTATATGTAGATATTTTATAGATTTATTTATAGATTATATAGAGACATTTTTAAAGTTTCAAATAAACTTTTAACCATATTAATATTAAACTTTTAACCATATCAATCCATTGGTAATTTTAGGATAGGGTACCACATCGAGAGCTGCAAGACGCCCGCTTTGCGTCATTACTCGTGGCATAATTCAGTGACATATAATAAAGCAATAGTGCCTGAGGAGTGTGATTTTTTATGCAAAGACGAATGAGTAAAAATTAATAAAGAGCTACTTCGGATAAAAAGAAAAGTGCGTTGAAGGAAAAGAGAGTTGGTTTTGCATAAGTCAATAATTTGGATTTGGCGATGGAATTCGAGAACTTGTTACAGTTGTAAGTTACTAAAGCAAGAAGATCTGCTCGAGATTTTTGGTAACAAAAGCCACATTGTCTGCCATGGACTGACGGTCTCAAAAATAATGCGACTGTATTGATTTCATTCTCATTTTTTTCCAGGAGGGAAATTTCGGAAGATTCATTAGATGACACACAAACAAAATTTAAGGAAAATGAGGAACTAAATTTTGATAGGAAATATTTCATAAGCGTGGGTCGGGAGGTTTGGTTAAAGCAAGTTCCAAAGGGTTTTTGATGTGTCAAGTTGCAAGGGAAATAAGTTATATGATAATGCTGTTAAAAGACTGTAATATGAACGTTGAGACCTAAGAGGGTAACCATTTTAGGACATTCGGAATATAGGTAAACTCTCGCAAAGAAAAATTATTAAAAGAGCTTATTGTAGGAATAACAGTAGATGCAGCACATTTTGTTTTTTCCTAGCATTGGGATAAGATCTCAAGATGACCACATTGACTGCACCAGACATCCTATACACTTTAACTTTATTTATTTTCCGACTTTATTAAATTTTGGTACACTTAAGTTTGAAGTTACGGCAGATCCGTTGCTGATATCAGCAATGTTGCCAAATCTACTGTTTTCAGAAAGTTGTAGCCAGTTTCAATTTTTTTTGGAACACATCTGATTCTTTAAATCTAAAGTTTTTAGTTTTTGAGACAACACTGAACCCTGTGGAACGGCTTCATTGATTTGGTGAAAGTTACATGAATAACGATCAACTACTACAGAAAACTGGTAATCCAAATACAAAGTTTTGGAGGAAGACCATAGTCAGGAAGTTTGTTAAGAAGTGCTTTAGGCTAAACTAGATCAAATACTTTGAATATGTGAGAGTAAAAATTTGGATTTCTTCGAGCAATTCGATGGAAATCCAGTTGTGGGTTAAAAAGGTAAGGATATCTGCTGAGGATTTTTGGTGGCGGAAGCCGTATTCCCTGTGATGAGTCAGTTTATATCTTTCAAAGTGATTTTAAAGATCATTATTGATATACTCTACATTGTCTTACTCATAATTGAGAGTAGAGACTTGGGTTTGTAACTAGAGGAAAGAGTTTTAGATCCCTTTTGAGAACAAGCTTCGAATAGATCTTGATATGGGATCCCAGCTGGAATATCTATCATTAAAAATATCCCCAACATTATGTAGATTTTCTATTTTAAGTATAAACTCTTAATTAAGATATTCAATTTATTTAGGCAAGTAGATTTTTCGGGTCGGAAGCCAAGCAGCGAAGCCGTCGACCGATATAGCGCGATTTTCGAACAGGACTGATTGATAAAAAGAGCGGGATGATATAGTGATTGTAGTGGGTGGATTGGTGCGTCGTTAGCTTGTTGAATGTCGATTGCCATGAAATACGAATTCCTGTATAGCCAGAATCTCGTGTGAAAATTTTAATTTGGGATTATTGGCTTATATCTGATTTTAGATGTTTTTAATGTGCTGATTCCAAAAATGTCACCAGATTTTTTCTCTCAGCTCTAGTTTTTGAGAGACAGGTTACAGGTTAATTGATATTTTTTTCTGATAAAGGACAACAAATAAAGAGATAAATATGTACTTAATCGTCAAAACAGAAATTTTCCAGAATCTAATTAACCAAATGGATACCTCGAATTGTCTCTGACGCAATGTTCCTATACTAGCAACTACTCAATACACTGCTCTTAATTACTTTTAAACCTGTAATTGCCTATGACCCGATCCTTCTATACCTGCTTGGCTGTACTCGATTTAGTATATTACTGAGTTTTCCCAAGTGAAGTTGTGCTACCATTTTGTGTAAATTTTGGTCGTTTTGTAGTATCAAGACACTAAAGTGAAACAATGGCATCCACAAGCAGACGTACCTGTGTAAATCATCTCGATATTTTTTGTTATGTGTGTGCTGAATACACTTTGAAAGAGAGCAGAAAAACGATTTCTGACTTTGTGAAAAGAGCTTATCTTGCTTATTTTGGCGTTCATTTAGGAGATCAAAATAAATCTTGGGCCCACATTTCATATGTAAAACATGTGTTGAACATTTGAGACAGTGGACTACTGAAAAGAGGAAGTGCTTAAAGTTTGGTGTACCAATGGTTTGGGAGAACCGCGAAACCATCATGACGACTGCTGAATCTCTAAAGACAAATAGAAACAATAGACACAAATGGACAGGAGACAAATGGATCTAGATTTTGCAAGAAGGCCTGTAGCGCATCGGAAAAAAAAAAATCTACCGAACTGACAGAAGATGATAGAGAAACATCAATCTGACGAAGTTCAAAGAATTCAATCAGAAAACGACAGCGAATTTGAAGCAGATTTAGCAACTCCGCAGTGAACCGCATCAAGAAGAACTAAACGATCTTATAAGAGACCTGAATCTCTCAAAGGAATCCGCTGAATTACTTGCATCCAGATTAAAAGAAAAAAATCTACTTTGTCCAGGTACTAATATTACATTTTATCGTAAAAGAGATAAGGATCTGCTGCCTTTTTTCGCTCAGGAAAATGACTTGGTATTCTGTAACAATATAAAAGGGCTCTTAGAAAAAATGGGTTTGCCTGAATACACTCCAGATGATTTTACATAAAGGTAACAAATATGGCTGAATTCCTATTGGTCATTCTACTACTATGAAGGAAGAATATGAGACAATTGCATTAGTTTTGAGAAAAATTAAATACGAAGAACATCAGTGGGCAATTTGTGTTATTTAAAAATATCCTTGTTATACAAAATAACCTTATTTTTTGTGCCTTTGAGACAGCAGAGCTAAAAATGAGCACTGGGTTAACAAAAATTGGCCTTCAAGAGATGTCATGATTCAAGGAAAACAAAACGTGATCAACGAATCTTTGGTTTTAAGAGAAAAAATCTTCCTTCCACCCTTGCATATCAAGCTAGGCCTAATGAAGCAATTTGTGAAGGCTTTAAATCGATATGGAAATTGTTTTGGGTATTTGTCACGTAAATTTCCTGGCATTAGCACGGAAAAACTAAAAGCAGGTATATTTGATGGCCCTCAAATAAGGCAACTTGTTAAAGATCCACAATTCACCACATCAATGAACGAGACTGAATATAACGCTTGGTGTTCATTTGTTCAAGTAGTACAAAATTTTCTTGGCAATCATAAAGCAGAGAATTACTTAGAATTAGTGGAAACTATGCTTTCAAATTTTAATATTCTCGGCTGTAACATGAGTATAAAAGTTCACTACCTCCACAGCCAACTAGATCGTTTTCCAGAAAACTTAGGTGATTGTAGTGAAGAACAGGGGGAAAGATTCCATCAGGATATTAAAACTATGGAAGATCTTATCAATGACGATGGGATAGCCACATGATGGCGGACTATTGCTGGAGCCTTCAGCGAGACTGCCCTAGTAAACTCCATTCTAGAAAGTCGTATAAAAGAAAATTTTTATGTGATTAGTGACTAACGTAATTATGTAAATTAAGTTTTTGCAATAAATACTTAAATCCATGTGTCTTTGTTTTTTTAAGTGGCAATAGTAATATTATATATTATAATAGTTATAACGTAAAATATAAAAACAACTAAAAAAAAACTAGATCTGATAGACAAAATCTGAGAACTTTTTTACATTCTGCATTCAAAAATTACCCAAGAACAGTTAAAAAATCGCAGGCACCAAAATGGATTTTTTATAGACATCATATTATACCAGTCCTTTAAAACTTAGATTTATGTTGCGTGGTTTAGATATTCAAACTTAAATATCAACTTTTTTGGTACGATGTGTATATTGAAGTTTAAGATAGCCTTATAATTAGTAATGATAACAAAATGATAGTTAATAAAAAGCAATATAAATTTGTTTTTTATTATTAAATATAGATTTAAAACTATATTTAATAATAAAAAAAAACAAATCAAAACAAAAGATCCTTGCATTACATTAATACAAATTTAACTATCATTATAATACTATGTTTTTTTACTTTGATATTGTTTTCTGTAGTATTTTTTTATGTAATATTATAATTCATATTTGTGTATTTTTACTATATTTTACAGATGTTGTATTATGAGTTTGCAGTAGAAACAAATAAGTAAGTAAATAAATACAAATGGAAGCATAAAAAACTTTAACTTCAAACCCACTATACCAAGACTTTTAAGCCTCATAAATTAACTAATAAATATAAAAAGTATATCTTTAAAAATTAAATACTTATTACAAACAAACACAAATGAACAACATAATGTTACGATTACTTTTATTTTATTACTTTTATTTCTATAAACAACATAAAATGGGAATAAAATCAAGACATGACCATATTAAACCTAACGGGAAAACATATAGGTATATTTTAGGGAGTTGCGAACCTATTATATTTTTTGTATGTAACCTACCAGGGTATATAGGAAAAAATGCAAGTTCATTTCACTTACAACTTTTTCCCGTGAATCACATACAAGTTTATAAACAAAAAAACAGACTGGATAGGGCCCCACTGATTTAAATCGTCACGAAAAACTAAAAAACTGAAACTACGCATACTCATTACTGATTCGGGTCTTTAAACTAACCCAGATCCATTGACCCGTGTCTTAAAAAAGATCCAGATTTCCCATCACTAGCTGTAACTTCATATAAGTGTACCAATTTTTCTTCAAATGCCTTCAAAAGTCTGCATATTATAAAATTAGAATAAAAATTGTAGGTTCGTTTTTCGGCGCTTTTTAGAATTGATAAAATGAAGCTGGTCAGATGGAATGAATCAAACATATTATTAAAATTAGTATGTTATAATCAAAAATTAGCAACACACCTGCTGAGCTTATACAAAGGCGTACACCTAAGGCATGCGAGTGCTGCTCTCTTTCTGGCTGCGTTCAGAATTTTCTTCCAGCCGTCTCTGCCAATTTTTGGTTTGGAAGCCTTTGGTTAGTAGTACATAATTTATTAGTAGTTTCAATTTAGATATAAAAAAAAACAATTCAAAAATACACTTACAAAATTCAATTACGTCAACCATATATACAAACCGTAACAAACCCATTCTCTCGAAATGAGTTTTACGATATATAACCTGAGTACATGTGTATTTTTTTTAAATAACAATTGCAAAACCCGCTAGGACGTTAGAGAAATAACTTTAATTTATATTTCTTCTTTTAAAATAGTCAAAGTAGTCTTCATAAAATAAAGATATCTTTTTTATACATATACATATACAATTTATATAACATTAATTAAGCATATAAATATAAGGAAATAGTACTATTCCATCAGGGGTGTGGTTTCCGAGAACTATTTAAAATTGCTAATACCTAATCTACATAAAAATCTAAAATTGAATTTAATACCTCAAATTTTGATATGTATAATTATGACCTGTTAAATCCCAAAATTATTATTAAAAAACTACTTATACAATTTACCATTTGCAAAAAAATTAAGTATTATTAGAAAACCAACTGGTAAAATTTTGGTAAGAATCCAAGATAACGAAACAAAATGACTGCTTAGCAAAATATTTAAAAATTCAAAAAAAAACTACTTAACTTCACTTTTAGCCTAGATGCTAAAATATATGTTTTTAGCAATTTCGTCTGCCTGTCTGTTTAATGTCGGTTTCTCAGTTCATCGCATAGCTTAAAAACTACTAATCCGATTGATTTCAAAGTTTGGTCAAACATTAAGGGTCATATGGGGATGAATTGATAATATTTTGGTAAAAATGTAGTGTGGCGGAACAAGATGGCGACCTAGTGAAATGTTAAAAAAAAAATTATTAAAAAACTAATTATCCAGTTTAAAAATTTTGCACAAAAATTAAATATTACAATTTGGTAACATTTTGATATGGATCCAAGATACCAAACAAAATGAAGGCCTATTAAAATATTTAAAAAAATCAGCGTGAAAAAACTACTTATTAATAATAATATTAATAATAATAATTAAACGTTTATTAAAAACTACTTAAAAAAAATTATTAATTTTAGGGTTAAATTTTGCACAAAATAAAAAAAATCTGTTAAGCCAATATTATTCGAATAGGAGTTGATTGTTACACTTAAAGATAAACATAATGAGGCAGAAACTAGATAAGAAAAATAATGTTAAAAAATTTTGGAATAAAGGAAAGGGAAAGGAGAAAAAGCATATATGGACATATAATTACAAAACCATCGCAATGACAAAACAAATGACTAGCAATTAAAAAAAAAATTAAATCTCAATTCAGCAAAAATATTTGTTTTTAAAAATTATAAAAAGTGAAAAATCAATAATTTCAAATTTATTGACACATAAAGCAATCGAAAAAGAACGTTTAAATAACTCTTTATTATGTGTTGGTAAAATATATGTTTTTATCAATTTCGATAAACAACACGATCTAAAAGGTAAGGAGGAGTTTATATTTTAAAATTTTATAGTAAAAGCAAGTCGAATGTAAAATGCGTCTGTTGTACATGTTTAGCCATTTTATGGTTTTAAGTTTATGTGATATATGTTGTCTTCGGCGAATTCCAAATATTAGTCTTAAGCAAGAATTTTGTAACTTTTGATTCTTTTTACGTCTAAGGCATTTAAACAGGGTCCATAAATACTATCACAAAAATTTAATGGTGACAAGACAAGAGATTCGCAGAGCATCGCAATAAGGGGAATATAACATTTTTTGAATATCCAATTTTTAATTTATAACATTTGGTAAAAATGTTATCCAAAATATGTAAATTTTTCGCAGAATTTTTAAATATGATAGATTTACAAGATGAAGATTTTGTAGCAAGTTATTTCTAATTTTATCACTACAAAAAAGTGAAATGTTTATTTTTAAAAGAAAAAAACTATTATTATAAAACTAATTATCCAGGTTTAAAAATTTTGCAAAAAAAATCAAATGTATATACTATATAACAATAACGTCCAGAGGTAACATTTTGATATAAGACAAAACTTGCTGCACCCTAAAAAACAAAATGGCGGTAAAACCAAAACACCAATTAAAATATTTGAAAAAATCGAAACAGATTGTTTCCTGGGAAGTATTTTATTGGTTTCCAAAAAAATGAACATCTGAGATTCCATAATTTTTTCATTTTAGATTGATTTCAAATTTTGTGCAAGCATTAAGTGTGATATAGAGATAAACTCGTAAAATTGTGGTACGAATTTAAGATGACAAAACAAAATGGAAGCCAAATAAAATGTTTAAAAAATCTTATTCAATTGGCTTTAAATTTTGCAGGAAAATTAAATCTGATAAAGGACTAAACTTGTACGAATTCAACTCGACAGAATAAAATTGCGATGTGTGTCAATGTAAAAACTACGTATTCAATTATCAATATAAATGTGTGAAATGACAGTATATGATTATTTGCTACTAAATGACTATGTGTGGAACCAAATTGGGTCACACTTCACTATTCCTAATAAAAGAAAGATTTTTGAAGAGGGAAGTTCCGGGTAAAGGAATTTACCGATTTTTTAAATGCTTAAATTTGAAATTTATGTTTATTTTATTTCTCAACCTACTTAGTTAATGAATACTCTGTTTATTACAATCCTTTGACGTTTGTGGCGAGGAGCAAGGATAAAATCAGTTTATGATTTTTAGTAGTTATTTACACAATTAATAGTATGTTTTTGTCAAATTTGATTAAGTTCAAATAGACATATAATATATCAAAAACTTTATTCTTATTTAAAATAATTAATATTATAAAGAAATTACCGTAAAAATACAAACTTTAGTGCACTACGTTTTTATTTTTCCAGAGGCTCGCTAAACCATGTTTTTATTGATTCTGAAAAAAATCATTATTCCCTACGACTTGGAAAAAATATCATTTTATTTTATCTAATTTTGAGAAAAATGATTTTTTACAATCAATAACCCAATAAAAGTAGCATTCTTAGCAGTTTTTGTGTTATCAAAAATTATTGGCATACGTTACTTAAATGGGGTAGCCTGTTTATTTTCTGTCTGGGGCTCTTCTTGCTAATTATGAATATCCCGGGTTTAATACTAATAATAAATATAACAATAAACAACCGAGAGAATTGTCCAAAAACGTTGCCAATTCCCATTGATTTCATCCTGTTCACATCGCTACTTACAACAGGTTTTTTTATCAATTCACTCGGTTGTCTTTAAATATAAAGGTATCAAACCTTTTTAATTAACAAATATACAGGATGCCCCATTCAAGAAATAATTTATGTGAATAAGTTAACATTTGAATGTACCTTTTAATAACACATAAAATATTGACTAAGAATCCTTTACTTTGTTTTTTTGAACAAAGATTATGGCTCAAACCACAAAAAAAAACTTAAATGAGCCTTAAAGTAGGAAAGATAAAATGATACCACTGTACAGGGTGTTTGATTGAATTTTGACCACCCTCCTTAAATTCTTATTTTTAAAAATAGAAAAATGATTATCTTACCAATACAGGTAATACAAATTTTAAATCATAATACACAAATTGTAGAGGATGAGGTGTTGTTTATTGCGGTATGTAGACATATTATACAGGGTGTTTCTGGAAAACAGGGAAAAGTTGTATTTTTAAATAATAAAACATCATGTATATTCATAAATATTTTAGAAGAGCTTTTTAAAAATTCCATAGATAGTATGTTTCGCGCATTTGGTTTTTGAGATATTTAAGTTTAAAAAAGTAGATCTTATTTTTTGTATAATTTTCAATATAGAAAACTATTATTTTCTGTTTGCCGATACTCTCTTTTTTTCTTAGATAATGAACTAGCTAATGGTTATGTAATATTAAAGTTTAAAAACAATAACATAACAATAAAAATCACTGTTTTTAAAATCTAAATATCTCCATATCCAACAAAGCTAAACATATCTATGATCTTTTAAAATATCTATAAATATACAGCATATGTCATTTGAATATTATTTTTACACATAACAAAAACCTTTCATCTTCTACCACTTGCTAAAAGAATAATTTTTCTACCCTTAAAAATAAGAAAGCTAAGCTATATTAGATCATATTAGTTCCCAGCGAAATTTTCAATACGAATACTTAAACTTAGTCTTCTGGCTAGTCTTATGTATCAGTGACTTCGATATTATCTTAAAATTAAAGATAAAAAACTATTTACCATATTTTACCTACTTATTCGACAAGTTTTTACAGTTATAATACATAAATATTTACCACTAAATAGTTCTCGAAAACACGCCCCCTGGACGGTCGCCTGAAGAAGCACGTGTTGTTAATGAAATTACTCACTACAGAAAAAAAATCAATAAAAAGCCAAAAAACATCCACGAAAAAAAGGGCAAAGGTAACAAACCTTGGCAAACTGTGCAAAGAAGCTTGCCTGAAGCAAGACAGTACCGCTCTCTTGCGCTGGGTCGACACGATAGACCTATAAACACCTTTCTGCTGCTGCTGGGGATGGTCTATCTGGCAGAAAGCAACGTTAACAAATAAATTAATACATACTGGCAACATAAAAATTAAATAAGATCGGTATGGTCGTGAAAAAAACTCAAACGTCTGCAAAAGTCGGGAAAAAATTGATATTGCAAAGAGAGCATCAAAAAATTCTGCAATAAAGAAAATTTTATTAGTATTATTTTAATTTTATTTACTTACAATAACATTATTACATATTTACAACTTTTTTTATTTTATTAAAATGAATACCACTACTCTAACCATTCTCATTGTTATTTTTGCGTGTATATTTTATAGTTCCGATTTATCTGGTTATTTTAACAATAAACAATTTGTTTTTTGAAGCTAAAAGCAATTTTCTATGAATTCTAACGCTGAAATGCCGAAACGCCGCAAAAGACATATCGGGAATGAATACCGTAATAAAAAACGATTCTTTATTTTCTTAACGCCGACATCAATGTCTCTATATTTGCTTCTAAGAAATTCTGCTACAATATTATCAAACATTAACACATACAATAGTATGAATTAAAATTAATTACAAATCATAGTAGTTATCAACTTTGCAACAAGTATAGTGTGCATATTGGTTTATTATTTAAGGCAAGCTATGTGTCTCTGAAACTAACAAGTGTTAGTCTTCACATTTCCTATAAAAGGATTTTATTAATCTTTCTGTGGTATGTAAGTGTGTCCTTTTTTATTGTATCTAAGTAAATCCAGAGTTTATTGCTGATGTTATAATCCATTTGAGATTTATTGTTAAACAGTAAATAACTTAAAGTACTTTGGTGAAGTTCAGTGCAAGAAAAGAACGTTGATAGTAAAAACTGATCCAAAGTAAGACCTTTTCTAATCCTATTTAATGTGACTTGAATGAATTTGTCAATAACATTTTAACTGATTATTTAAAATAAATTATAGTTGGTTATACAAGAGAATAATTTGTTAAAAGTAATTTTAGATAGAATTAGTGGAGTGAATGAATGAACGAATATTTCAGTTTCTAAAACTTGTATTTGTTTTAATGTATCAACTTGCATTTTTTGGTAAAGCTGAGTTTTATTGATAATATATTTAAGTGGTTCTACAAATAGGCAATTTAGCTATACAAAATCGGCACCTATGGTAACACCGCTCGTTGTTTGTATTTTTTATATGTTCTACCATTTTTGTTTTAACAAATACTATAACTGTTAGTTGTTCTTTTAATATTGTTTGTATGTTTATTTTTTCTATATTTCTTGTACATATTTTGAATGTTTTATTTATCTAAACTATATTTATTGACGACCCTATATTACATAATGTAATCGTTGGTAATATATCATTTGAATTTGATTTTGATTTGAATTTGTTATCTATTACCAAAAACTAAATAATAACCTAAATAGTGGAATAATTTTGGCCGGGTCTCTAAAGTAAAAATAAAAAAAAAAATTAAATTAAAAATTTTGACACTCTGTACCTCAAAAACTGGTTATAGAGTCAAAACGTGGCACATTTTGATCACGAAGTCGTAAACGATACTATAATAACAAAATTGAAAAATTCACCAAAAGCCATTTTCCATAAAAACTGTGAGAGGTTTTCCCCAGGCGTAATCGGACATTATTTTTAGTTGATCTGTTTAAATATATATTTACTATCTACAATTTGTTAATGTAAGGCTTTTGCAGAATTTTCTGATGCATTAATGGAAATTTTGTAAAGCTATTCATAAAAGCTAAATAGTTTATTATTTTTATAAAGAGGTAATACAAAGTTGCTTTAGCTGCTGAAACATCTCGTAACCAAGCCGTAAACAATATGTAACATTTGTAATGGTAATCTGCATTTTATGAATACGCCTACAATTGCAAAAACAGGAAAACAGCACACAACTACTAAATGAACAATATACTTGGAAAAAGTCGAAGCTGTTCTATTCAAAAACATTTTAATAAAATTAATGTAATACAAATTTTAAATCATAATACACAAATTAATTTCAAACACTTACCATATGTAAGCCATACAAGACTTTACTCATGGCTACTATTCTATCGACAGTTTCTTCTAGTTGGTTTTTCCCATTGCTGTCCAAAGTGTTAACGCTGACACTCTTCTTTCCTAATTTACTATAAAGATAGTGTTGCCACGACATTTCATCAGCGGGATCGATTTTGTCGGGAAGTGTCAACTGAGTTTTCGCGAAATCTAAAAAATACTCAGAACTGCACAAAATGCTGAAGTAGAATTCATTTCATGAAACATATGATTTCAATGTATTCTCAAATAGGTCAGTTCTCAGCAATGAATAAAGAAAACAAAGGAAGACAGACAAATATGGCTCATCGTTTTGTTTTGGCATGTGTATCATTTGAGTGATGCTTTTCAAGTAGCTATGCTATATTTTAAGTTACGCGGTTTGTGGTGGACCTAAAACTCTAAAAAACACAAGTTTGGGGATTACGTTTCATTGGTGAGTACATTTTGGCGTATTTATTTAGATATTTTTTCTTTAAAGCACGTAGCTCACCTTTGCCAGTGAATAAAGTTTATTCATTGACATTGGCATTTTTCAAAACAGACGTAACCTTAAGGCATATATTAAAGTCTACAGCATAATTTTAATTCGAAATTCCAGATTAAAAATGAATCTCAAAGAAACATCTAAATAAGCCAGATTTTTCGGCAAGTTCTTGAGGAGTTCTACTGCACCATTTAACATGTTTTTTTTATATGATCGTCTGATTACCGAGACCTTTCAACACTTTTTTTTGTATTGTTTTATTGCGTTTTTTTTGTATAAGACTAATATGTTTTTTTTTATAACATTTCTGGACGATGTGGTGAACGCACCCTCATATTCCATTGGAAACTCATGGCGCCATATAACGGAAAAAGCAGAACAAGGTCTCCCGAACCCGCTAGTTTATTGTTTAATTGCCGCATATCTTTCTCTAAAAGAGAAAAACACTGCCAACCGAAAGTTATATACGCCCTATACAACAGCTGTCCCAGACAACAATCAAAGAGTTTACACTCCTTCCTTTGTTTTCTTTATTCAAAAGAGACAAAAAAGCAACCGAAGCATTACATAATTACAAATAGAAAGATTTATAGATTAATGGGTTCATTTAAGTGTATTAAGCGATTGTAAAATTGCACGGATGAATGCAGAGGAAAAGACTGTTAGGGTATTTGAAAGTACATTTTGCTCTATGTTTTTAAAACTATGCAAAAAATCACCACCAAAGTTATGTAGTATTATTCTTATATTTATTAATATCAAAGAAAACACAGAAATCGAAAAACGGATAATATGGAAAAATCGTTATTTTTTATATATCGCTTGTGTAATCGTTCTTGATGCCTCGAGCGGGAAACGTATACAAAACATTAATGAAAGCAGTGCAAAAAAACGACTTTACTGAACTCTCTACGATCAATAGGAGCGGATATATGAAGTAGATAAGCAGAGACCTAAATCGTTATTTATATATACATTTTCTTTTAGCGTGTAAATCGTAGTTTACTTTTAATGCGACCTTATTTTTTAATATAATAGATAAACTAGTTTCATGTAAGTTATTTCAGTATTAACTTACTATAGGATTTGCAAATTCTTCACTCCAAAGTTGATAGTAAACAGCAATTTCATATAATTTTGTATTTTGTGGGGAAAAAATTATATATCACTAGAATTAGAAAAATTGTTACAATTTTAATAACGAATCGATCAAGTATCTACAATAAAATTCTTTATTTAGTTCGACAGCCCAGCCACACTGTCATTGTGATAGGTATTGATCCATCTGAAATCAATTTAAAACTCAATTTTAATGGGTAAGCGGCTGATTACCCTAATTTACCACTTCATATTATCGGCTCTATTAATATTAGAAAGTTCAATATGGACGCGTTTTCTGTGTTGTACTTTCAATAATGTTTAATGTATTTTTCTCGCCAGATGCACTGGGAACGGTTGCACATAATATATAAAAAATAACAATATACAAGCGTTTTTTTCCAATTTTCCTCCAAATTAGAACAGTCATATCTCCAAAACTATTTATTGCATTGAGTTTTACAACCAGCCATTTATTTTATTAAATTAAAGAAAAAAAAAGGTTTTGCATCGCAAATATAGCGCAAAAGGTAAAAATCGTATTTTTAGCTTATTTAACAATAATCTGCACCTAAATGAACCCATTAATTTATAAACCCCTCATTTCATGTCTCTGAGAAGTGGCCTCGACGGGTAATAGTGCCATATGGTTTTGATAAATTTGATATGAAATCTTACCAATTATTTCGTATTCAGGCATTTTCTTTAAGAATCTGTCTTTACAGTGCTGTACCAGTTCCTGTTCGCGACCAGCAAACAGGTTCAAACCGACTGGTAACAGCCGTTTCAAACACGCTACCATAAGTGACGCTTGAATTTCCTTGTCCTTGTCCCGTTTCTTGTCACGATTTTTCTTCTTCTTCTAACCAACAAATTAGCAATTGATATTTTGTAAATAAGGAGCGAATAACTATATGAAAGATGTAAAATGTCCAAAACTCTGGGAAATAATTTGTCTCAAATTCTGAGTGTTAAAATTTTTTAATTTTTTTTTTGATATACCTCGTACATGTCTACAGATTACACGTTAACTACGAGTAATGTTAATAAAGCAACTAAACAAGTTTTAGAGGCCTAAGTGGAAAATTTATCAGACAATGAAACGCTACAAAGAACATATAACCGATAAAACCAGGACAGTACTCACACCACACCATCACCATAGCAACCCTACACACTTGTATGGCCTACCTAAGATTCATAAAGGCTGCATGCCGTTACGACTAATCCCAAGCTCTAGGAAGTCACCGACCAGCAAACTGTCCAAATATCTACTGCAGACGATTCAGAAAATGCAATGTACGACTACTTCTTTCGTTAAAAATTCTCCCTTTTGTAAATGTTAAAGTTATCTCCATAGACCCAGAAGAACAATTTGTAAGCTTTGATGTGAAAAACCTGTATAACAATGTTCCACTGAAAAAGGCGTCCATTATCAAAACCATGCTTGGTGAAGATCAATTTCTTCCTGAACTTTTATTATATGGAACAAGGAAACAAACATATGGAAGACTTTTTAGATCATTTAAATAAGGCAGATCCCTTCAATCAAGTTTACCCTAGAGAAAGAAGAAAATTCCAGATTACCTTTTCTTGGTGTTTCTGTCAATTGTGAAATAATCTGATCAAGACTTCCGTTTACAGAAAACCCACTCACATAGGAGTCTAACTATCCTGCAGCGAAAAAAAAACAAGGTGGTATTAGATCTCTGCATAACCGACCCACAACCTTATGTATGGACAAGGAGTTTTAGAAAAAGAGACTAGTAATAATATAAATGACCTTAAGCAAAATGGTTACTCAGAAAAGTTATCATTTCTTATTTTTATGCGCGCTAGATCATATCCCAAAGTTTTGTACACACCCTGTATACATTTGATAACTATTTTCCTTGGCGGTATGTTTAATAAACTGTACGAATTAATTACTTTTAAAACGTATTCAATATGCACTAATTATTTTACAATCTGAAGATTGGGAAAGCCTACTAGGTCTTAACAGTTTATTAGTAACATTTTAAAACATTATTGTAGGATATGTTTCGTTGGTTTTTAAGGATAATAAAAGGCCTTATTTTTCACAATGCCAACGTTTCGATCTATACAAAGCACTGTAGATTTAACTGAGTAAAATCAAAATTTGATTTTTTTCTAAACAAACAAATTGCATAGTACAGCATGTACAATACATAAAATAAAAATATTAAATATAAAGTTTTCACTAACGATTAAAAATAAAACTAAATTTTAATCGTTGGCCCTGAAAAAGATCTTAAATAAAGATCGAAACGTTGGCATTATGAAAAATAAAAGCTTTCATTATCCTTAAAAACTAACAAAAGTTCTTCTACAATAATTAAGTTGAAAGATACGAATTCTACAAACATTTTAAAAAATAGTAACATTTAATTTAACCAATTCATAAATAAACACATAATGTGCTTATTTACGAGCATTTATAATGACATTTACTAACAAGCAATGTTCATTTTCAAATCAAATATTCCTGGTGGATTTTATAAGTTGGTTTTGTTTAGTTGGCCTTTTATTTATTAGTTTCTAATCTCCCGTAAAATTCACCAAAAATATTGACGTAACGAATTTGCCAATGACGAATAATAAAACCCCCTTACATACATGATGTAAAGCACTATAAAAGTCTATACGAATAAACAAAATAGTTCAGACAAACCTTTATGTAAGCTCAATATAGTACAAATAAACTAATTTCTCTATTGTCATATTTTCTCTTTATAATATACGATCCTACTTACACGAGCTTTGAGTCACCCCATTTCGTGAGGGGAGGAGGGAAAACCATGCCTTAACCCTAACACCCCACTACCTTTTTGTATCTTTCACATTCCCTATCCACCTCGCAAAGCCATTTTATTTCTTATATATTTCAAACTTTTATATTTTACATAAATTATATTCTATTAAATTTTGTATTGACATACAAATATTTAGATTTTAAGCTAATTTATGTAGGTATTTTATTGTCCTTAAAGTTGAATAGTTACGACTTATCTTTTTTTTGTAAAACAATTGTTGATTAAATTTGATGAAAATACATTGTGATACTACACGTATACCTATAGAAGAACGGCAAAACTACTGAACAATATCAACTTTAACGAATATTTTTACTGCAGAGTACTATAAATTCAGTTTTCTCCATAGCAATTCGAATTGCGTTATCTTTAAGTCCCAAAATCGCAAAAACCCCTTCAAAACACTAATTTTAATTAATAATACTGAAACGTCAAATAATGCGACAATAAATTATTTTTTTATAGTGGCTTATAATTAAATTTCTTGGAGTACGTAAACGTTTGCCTCTGAATCTACACAAGGTCGCTGGTATGAATGGAAAAAGTTGATTATTTCTTAACGTAACAAAGTTATCAAAATATATTAAATGGAAAAGTTCTAGATTATTTAGAAAGCTATTGGAGTAAAGGAAAACTAACTATATATATAGGATTGGTCAAAAAGTCGCAATAAAACAAAGTGATATATTTTTTAATGGATCATCCTGTACATTATATAACTATCAAATGAGTCTCTTTTTGATGATGTATTCGCATTGATTTTAGTGTGGTATAGCGTATTACAACTATCTTTATCTCTATAACAATCTGCCTCTTATGGCATGATTTTTCTCAAATGTATCAAATGTGTTTAAAGAAAACGGTAGCAAACCTAGTATTTTTATAAGCGGCCAAACGATATCTATCTATAATTTACAGGGTATTCCATTTAAAAAATGCAGCTTTGTTTTGACATGAGTTTATGACTAATTCTGTATAATTAGTTTTTCTTTGCTCCAATAGAGTACCAATACAATTTTGGTAGGTTCCATTCTTTGCTAGCTCTCTTAATTTTGTAAATATCGGTTTCCATACTGCTACTCTGTATATGACTATAAACAACTGACTAATGAATGAATGAACACAATACATTTTGCAATGATATTGTAATGTTAATTTATACATCTAAGGGAAGCATAATACAATTTTGCAAATGCTGTGAAACTGAAACTAAATCCACTATTTAATCTAAACGCAACAAATAATCTGAACAGATTTAAAAATTCCACTATTTATATTACTTAAATACCTTTAAATATTCCACAGACTCCTGCTTCTTTTAGAAAAGATGAAATAAAATGAACAAGTCACATAGTTTTATTTGGATATTTAGGTAAAATATATTTTATATTTAAAATTACTTCAAATATACTTTACATAAGTAGTTACTAATTTCTTTCATAAAAATAAATATTTAACTAATATGCTTAAAAAAACTAGGATTTACACATATAACGTATTATAATTCAGGTACAGTTTTTAGTAGTGATGGGCAGCGGAAACTTTCCACCTTTGGAAACTTTCCCATTTCAAAAACTTTCCTTTAGAAATTGGCCAGGGAATTCTTTATTCCTGGGAATATTTCAAAAATTCCCACAGACTTACATTTTTTAAATTTGACGTTTTAATGCCATAAGACATATGAGTATTTTTTAAAAATAGATATCTGATAATAAATAAACTTTCAATTCCCCTTTGTCGCTATTCTTGTTTCCTTACATTGTCCTTTCACTTCTCTATTAATTTTTAATGTTATTTTATTTTTATTTTGAGCCATGTTTGTGTGTTTTTTTATGGTAATTCGTTGCGTTAGTAACAAATGTTTTTGTTCTACTTTTGCAGTTTTATTAGGAGCGAATGATAACTGAATCAAGCTCATGTCCCTACGAGAGGTTTCATCTTTTTTTTGAGGACTTGTTATTTTTATTTAATTCTTATTTCTTATTTCTGAAAAATGAAAGAAAAGCCTTGTCTAAAACATTTGGGCTCTTGTTAACTATTAGTCCCACTGAATTGTCAAATTTACAAATTTGAAATACCGAGTGACAATGAAATCGTTATACAGAACCCTGTTCCATTACTACTCTAGGTGGAGGTTTGTAATGTTTTTAGGTACTTCCAGTTTGACCTGAAGTGAAGTTAGGTCATGAATATTTAATGGCACCCTGTATATTTTTCACATATTCTGAAAGGTCTTCAAATTTCCTTTTCATTGATCAATTTTTTGAAAATTCAAGATGGCATCTTATTGGCGGAGTATTATGTATCTCGGTGAAATAACTTATTTAATTAACAACAGAGAGTTTTTGACTTATGTAAGATGTACTAGAAACGAAAATCAGCTATATATCGCTATAATCGGTTCGTTAGATAAATCTAAATTTTTATTTTAAATTTGTTTGTTTATTATAAAAATTATTTATAATACTATTATCTATTCACATTTTCTATATAGTTCTACATTTTTGTATTTGGCAAATGAAGAAATATTTGATAAACTACAAATTTTACAAAATAAAGTGCGGATTTTACTAAATTGTGACAAATATACAAAAATTACTTTAATGTTAAGAAAATTAGAATAGTTAAATGCTCGTAATTTAATTTTTTATTTACTTCAAATTTTTATTTATAAAATAAAAAATAATTTATTGCCCGAATATCTAAGAACATTTAT
This sequence comes from Kuschelorhynchus macadamiae, assembly GCA_030620095.1. NCBI lineage: Eukaryota > Metazoa > Arthropoda > Insecta > Coleoptera > Curculionidae > Kuschelorhynchus > Kuschelorhynchus macadamiae. The sequence goes on from JAUTXW010002103.1 coordinate 3,356,316, forward strand.
AAACGTAAACTGTGAAGAACATAATTACCAAACAAGGCAAAACAAAGACTTACATTTAAATTACGTTTTGTTTATAAATCAATTTTTCATAAAGGGTCGATTCAATATAATAAACTACCATTTATTATAAAGCCTCAGAGATCTTATAAAAAATTTAAAATTAACCTAAGGGATTATTTATTTAAGAATCAATTTTAAAAGCTGATAACGAACATAAAAGTATGGTTTCTGAAGCTAGTTTAGAGTAGTCTATAATATTTAGAATTTTATGCTTGAAAAATGTAAATTGTAGCATTTATGCTAAATAAAGACTTTAACTAACTAACCCCATATGACATATTAAAGTACTATTACTAGGTCTGAATGCTGCAACGCCCTTCATCAACATTCTGTTAATATAAAAATAAAACAATTTTCAATACTTTTTTTTATTTCAGTAATCTTCAGATAATAATTTGCTTTTCGGCTACAAATCGGTACAAAGTACCATAAATATTTGATCACTAAGTAAATTTAAAAAATAATACAATTACTACTTTGGTTGATTGGAAAACTAAACGACATTATTTCCGCAAGTACTAATCCTGATCGTGAATCTCCATCACTATCTTATTTTCCTTGGCTTGAACAGCCTTTAAAGAATGAAAGCAGCCAAATTGACAATAATGTCCATTTTAAAAGCCGAAATTAGAGCACTGGCGCACATTCAATTTGATCGGATAGCATCAGTTAGAGAACTGGAATAACAATGTGCTATGAATAGAGAAAGCGCAATGATCATTCTCAAAAAACATGGTTTCAAGTCGTTCAAATATCAAATACATCATCCTCTGTACAAAAATGATTTTTTGGGAAGGTTGAATTACTGCAACTGGTTTTTGGCTACTCTTCATGAGAATCCCACATTCCACCATAGAATTATTTACACCGATGGCTCGATTTACCAATGTTGAAATGTTCAACAGAAATAATATATGTATAGCGCAAAAGAGAATCAGCGTCTGGTGATAGATGACATCTTTCAACAGCCTTTTGGCATAAATATCTGACTAGGTGTTGTTGGGGTAAATATCACTGGACTAATTCTGTGTCGTGAATCCTTAAATGCAGAGATGTATTTAGATTTCTTATAAAATCAAATTATTCTATATGTACAGAATTTCTCCTTCTTCCTCTTATTTCAGGCCTTAGGCCTGTATTTTCCAACTAATTCTCATTCTCTTGTGATGTAGATGTCCAGGAGTCCTTCCATCTTTTAGGAGGTCTGCCCAGTTGTCGGCGTGTCTGTGGAACACCGTCTCGTACAGAATTTAAACGGCAATATCATTTTTCAACAAGATAGCGTCCCGGCTCATAATGCCAGTTGTGACTAATTATCCGAATTAAAGATTTGGTGAATACAAATGAACCGATCCGATGGCCTGCTAGGTCTCTGGACCTAACACCTTTGGATTTTTTCTTTTATTGTTTTAATGTAAAACAGTAAAACGAAATAATTGGATTTAACAGATACAAAAGTCAGAAGCCAAGTACACTGCCTGGAGATAAATTTTAAAATGTTTAACAATATGGTTAATCTGGCACCACTGTAAAATATCTGTCATATAAAAAGTATTCGCACTGAAAGGAACTGGTGGATAGTCCATCCATTTTTTTTTAGACTGATTGAAATAATGTAACCTTTCTATTTTGTATAAAAAAAATGTCAAATTCAATGGGACTTATTGTTTACCAACCCGGATTTAAAACGGAAGTTTCCGGGAATTTTCGCAAATATTTCAAAGGAACGTTTCTGAAGTGGGAATTTTGCCTATCACTAGTTTTTAGTCTTAAAAGAAATAGTAGTAAAAAATTAGAACAATACCTTTACTTTTCCAACCGATGGTTGGGTCCCGTCAGTCACAACAGTCCTTCTAGTAGCGGTCGGCATGATCAGTACCATGTTGTCGATTTCGTTGGCCGAGATGAAGTTTTGTTCTTCTCGAAGGAAATATTGGGAGTTAGACCAGATGTTAAATATCTCAGCCACGTGATTGTAGAGGTGCTCAGCCTCTTCTACGTTGTGCCTGAGCCAATGATTCCTTTGGAGGTCCACGTATTTTATTAGAAGAGGGTAGAAAGAATAGATATCTCGTACGAGTAGGTGCCAGTCTTCTTGAATTTGTGTTTCAACCTATAACATGTAAAACCGCTGTCGGAAATCAAGTTAAAAAAAATCAATATAAAATGCTGTTTATTATGCTATGGCTTTTATTTTTGACCTTTAAAGATAACAGTAAAGTTTTTCGCTTTTTTAATTAGTAAAAATTTCCTGTTCTTAGTCAAGTTTCGCAAAAAGTCTCTACACGTGTTTCGCCCGATCGGGCATCATCGGATCCTTAAAATTATGAAAAAAAAACGTCATACACGAATCACCAAAAATAAACAAATAGGTACTGACACTTTGGGTGTGTTTTTATATTCGATGGTGGATCCACCAGAGGCACCACAATTCCACCAAAGTGTTTTTATATTTATACTGGTTGTTTTCTGATGTCACCATTTATATTTGTAAAATATTTGTGGTGGGTCCAACATAAATTTAAAATTTCCACCGGCTTTGGGATATCGTTGATTCCATGGATGAGTAAGAAAAAGTAGAGAGAAATGTCAAAACAAAGGCAATTTATCCACAGATTATTAATTTTTTTCTTAATTCGCTATATGTTGTACAAAATGTATTTTGTAAGAATGGAATTTATAAGTGAATAAGTTTATAAATACCATTTGAAAAAAAAAACGAAATTATAAAAAAAAACTGGCAAGAGAATGATATAGTGAGTTCTGTTGACCTATATGGCAAATCAAGAAATGTATTACAAACATACAGAATTAATAAAAAAAACAATAAAAATAACCCACAATATTTCCACCACTGAACTATTTTTGAATCGCATGTTCGGTGAACCCAACACCCTTAGATTTTCAGTGACGTGATTCGTTACTGCTGCAATCCACCACTTAGCAAAACAACGGCATTTTAAAACTATGTGGCGTCATATAAGGAAATAAATTAATAAGGCCTTATAAAAAAAAACAAGTGATAAAAAAAACAAGTGATAAGTTAAGTTAACACTGATTAACCAACCTGACGTGTATATTGTCTTGTTTTATTTTATAGGTTAAGATAATTCACTATTCCAATTCTTTATATAAACATTCTTATTTTATTTATTTATTTATTTTCAATATTCCCAACCAAGTATATAAGTTCATTACAGGAAATTCTAACAATAATATTATAACAAACTAACAATTAAGAATAATATTAAATAACAAAATAAATAATAATTAAAGAGCAAAATAAATAATATTAACACAGTCAAAATTATTTTTTCTATAAATCACGTTTAGATAAAAAATGTTTTTTAACTACCTTTTTAAATTTTATTAAAGTTTTTATTCTGCGTAAATGTGTTGGTAATTGATTATATATTAATATACCACCATATAATAAAGATTTTTTTGCAAAATTGCTTCGAATATCAGTTGTATTTAATAAATCTGTTTGTCATGTGTCATGATTATGTATAGTATGTCTTTTTTCTAAATCTATATTGGATAATTTATCTTTTGTAAGTATTGAATGGATGAAAATGCATGTTTTTGACTTATAAATATGGTTAGTATCTAAATAGCCAAATTTTGTATAAAAATTTATTGTTGGTTCTAGGAAAGGAAGTTTATGTATACATTTAATAATTTTATTTTGTAAACAACATAAAGGTTTCAATGTTTTTAAATTAGCAGATCCCCAAACTGAAATCAAATATTGCAATTTTGAATATATTAATGCAAAATACATATTTTTCATAAATTTTAATGGTATATTACAACGAATTTTGTATAGAATTCCTACTAAACTCTTTTTACAATTGGCTATAGGATTATAGATAAGATATTAACCTTTGACAATAAAGCAGACTTTGACCAAGGTAAGAGATGGAGTACAGCAAAAAAGGTGGAAGCTATGACATTTAATTTTATATCCTATGAAAAAATATTAAATTGTTGTTGCTTTTTTCTGTATTTTCTAAAATTAAATTTATTAAAATTAAAAAACTTAACTTGTCTTTGCTCAATCCAGAAAGACCATGACATTAACTATGATAATTTAATTTATTCATATTAGTGGATTTTTATGTTCTTACAGACACATGAAAGAAACTCATTCATGATTATTAGTCATTAAGATCTATGTATCTATCATTCAAATGATAGCAATTCGAAGCAAATTTGTGAATAATATCAAGTCATGGTCATCCTAGCTTAGTGGACAGAAGCGTTCACTTAGAAACGTAGAGGTGACTTCACATTCCAGCGAAGACAAATTAACTTTTTCAATTTTAATAAAGATATCTGAAACGTTGATTAACTAATTTTGAAAAAATTTGAAAGGCTAAAAATATTACCTGAGATGTATCATCAGTGCTGCTCTTGATAAACCCTCTTAAACTCTCTTCTTTATGGAACATAGCTTCGGTCCTCTTCTTGACTCTTTCGGCCAACGGTAAAAATGGATCCTTCAACAATTCCTCACTGCTGTTGATGATAATCTGTTGCGTGTAAGCGGCTATTCTCGTCATCCATGGCGCATTTTCGTTACCGATGTTTTTCTTGATAAGTTTCAGAACATTTTTCAGCAGCTGATTCATATGCTCGGCTGTGACCATGGAAACGTGGGATCTTAAGAATACAACTATATTAGTTACATTCAAGTAAATTAGGTGACAGTACTCACCCTCCGGTAGGGCTAACATTATCAGGTCCCTGTCCCCACCAAAATGGCAGATATGAACACAGCATTGGCATGATCACGTCTATAATATGGGGGTCATCCGAGTAAGTCTTGTTACTCTCTACAAACTGATCAACCTCTGACAAAATGGTTTCCAGGGTAGGCATAAACTGCTCCATTTTTGCCATTATATCTTGAGCCTCCAGGGAGTGGTCCGCTGTAAAATAGATAAATCCAAATAACTAACATCCCTTCTAAAAATTCAGAGATAGTTAACATACCTATACGGTTGAGTAACGAATACTGGTTGTTTTTATTCAGATGGGGCTCCAGAAAGGCAACGGGGAATGTTGAACTGAAAGCCCCTAAACAGGACCCCAAAGCCGGTTTGTACTTTTCCATTTCATTTTTCAGGTACTTCCTGTCGTGGTGCAGAGTCGAGTCTGTACCCAAGTGATACAAACCTTGAAGGATTTTGTAGGAAGCCACTTGAATCTCGTCCACTAGAACAACATAAGGATTATTGTCAAATATTGTTACAGTGTATATTAAAAAAGTATTCCTGCTGAAAGGAAAAAACTACACACTTTTCACTGAAGTATCAAAAAAAAAAAATCTGGAGAATTAATGTTTGGTTTTACTATTGTAAGATTGGGAAACCCAAAAAAAGATCTGAGTCAGCTCATCTCAAATTTAAGTAATTATTACACCGTTATGGGTCCGATGCAACCATGTATATCAGGAATTAGTTACTCGATTTCAAATTTTGGGGTTAAATATGGATTAAAATTTCGATTTTTTCGACACTTTGCCATCGCTCATTGGAAAAAAGAGGATCGATATTTAGAAAAAAACATTAGCGATTTTTTATGAAAATGTTGATCTGATATACTTCTATACCAAATAATAAATGCGGTAAAGTAGCAATTTCTTATCTATTAACAAAAAAGCAGACTTATTTGTGGCCACCTTTTTTGATGATTGATAAACTCTGGGGTCTTTGAAGCAAAATAAATATACCTGTATAGTAAAATTTGGTGTTTACTTTTTTGCCTTATTTCTACCAAAAAAAGAGCCACGAAATAGCCATTAAAAAAAATACCTTTTCTACAGAAAAGCAAAACGAATAGCGGTTATTGAGTAATAAAAACTAAATATTGTCAGAAAAATTGTGTTTAAAACTGAATCTATGTAAAAGTATGACCAAAATGTGCCACAAATGCTTAAATGAACTAGACACTGACATGGTCTGTCTTAAGCGCTTAAATTTGAGATTTTTAAAAAATCAATTGCTGATAGATCTGGAGATTGAGCTGGCCACAGGATGTTTTCCGCCCAGTTTTCAAACGGTTTGTTTCCTCTAACTTATGAAATATGAGTTTGCAAAACATTGAAAAGCTTAAAAATAAAATAGAACTTACGTAAGAGATCGCCTCCATATTCACAGTTCGCTAGGTGATCGAACATTGCTGTTAGTACTGGCAATAACACAGAATTCACATAGAACAGAGATGTTGACGTCTTAAGGTGAGTTCCTCTTAAATGACTGTACTTTCCCTATACAATCATTAATTGTAGTTAATATATTTACTTACTTGCTTCTTAAATCAGGTAAGTAAAAACAAAAAGGACAAATGAGTAAAACTAACTTATCAGAGTTTCATTTAAATTATACAGAAGGGTTTAAATTAAAGGTTAATTCTAAAACTACCAGAAGAGTCATGTGCAATAAAGTCTTAAATGTGTTCGGACATCGGAGAGATTAAGTGTTACGGAAACATCTGAAATAAAGACTTAATTGTTATGTATAATGAATACGGTTTATTTACATTTATTTTTCTTTCAATGTCGTTTCCTATTACGGGATCTCTTATTTTACCCGATTATTGTTATTGTTTTTAATTACTCAAATTACTGTAATACTATACGTTAGAATAAGGCTGACGATAATAAAGATAACAAACATTTTTCATCAGTGTTTTAATACAATTAAATACATACCTCTTGCAAATTGATAATAGTATGACCCAAATCATCAGCGGTATTATTGAAGAACGTTAGCATAGAAGTCCTAATAAACTCAGGACAATTTTTCACCAAAGATTTAGCATCGATTCCCTTCACCAACACTTGCAAACATCTGACAGTAATCCTGACATCGGCACCAAAAGCTGCCAGTCTAGATCTCAAAAGACTAGCCAGTTTACAGAACAAAGCAGCTACCATTTCCTTTTCCTTTAAACTGGCAGCTCCGGTATTATTTGTTGCGGTAGCCACGGCGATAAAGTAGTTTCTGTGCGTAGAAAAGTACTTTTCCATTAAGGGCAACACCACTTTGGAGAAAAATTTTATATCCCTCGAAGATTTTACGTAAGAGTTCCTTCGACTGAATGTTTGGGAAGGTTTGAGTAGTTTCATGTTGATTGTTGCTTTATCGAGGTATTGTATCAACTTCTCTAATAGACTGTAGGCAAACCTGAGCTCGATCGAAGGCCCGGCCGTAGACTGTTCTGTTTCTTGTTGGCCACCTCTGTTGGGTCTATGCAGTTTGTAGCCTTGGTATTGTAGGTACTTGAGGAACTCTTGAGACCTCTCTCTGTCTTTTTTCTTTTCCTTGTCAGTCAGTAGATCGTACGGCACCAACTGGGGATGAATTCCACCTAAATAGGCCAATAAAATCAAATTAGTAATAAAAAAAAATAAATTAATAGAAAAAAAATCTGTGGATGATCGCCATTCTTAAAAAAGGTTTCGAACCAAATAATTTAAAAATCATCTAATATAAAAATGTAAAAATCTCGATTTTATGAAAAAAAGCTTTATTAAACACATTAATTGGTCGATATTTGAAATAATCGATACCAATTTCATAAAAAAAACTAACGATTACGAAAATATACAGTTAATTAATTTTTTTTGGTTTAGCCGAAAAATTCGATTAATCGGAATAATCCATATAAAAATTGATTACTTGAGATAAATCGATTATTTGCAATAATCGATTTTTAGTTTGGATAATCACCCAGCCTTAGTCATAATGCTTTAATCTTACAATTATACAATTTTTCTCAAATCACACGTGCATTCTGAACTTCAAATTAGCCACACATGATCGGACATTTTGGTAAATAACTTATAAGAGGTAAAAAAAGACAGAACTTAACGAGAAATTTGACTGAAATGGGAAGGAGACAATATACTAGAAATACGATGTATGTTATTGGATACACAGATATTAGCAATCATTGTATTCTTATCGTAAGTAGGCATGGGCGATACTGGATTTTAACGATCGATACATTTTATTTATCGATGTCGATAGTTATCGAATATTTATCGATAACCATTGATAACTACCCATAACTTCTAATAACTATCATTATATAGATATATTGTTATTCCATATATCGATATAACGAAAAAATCCCATCCCTAATGCTACGTAATCTAATAATCAAGTGGAAATAAATCAAAATCCACTTGCAATATCAAGGTCAAGGTTATTATATTATTGTATTGTCATCGAAGTCTATGAGTACAGAATTTTAAAGCGATAGGTCAAGCGAAAGCGGATATTTAAGTCGATATATGTTTTTGTAAAATCAAGATCAAGAACCAGGTCGTCAAATTATTTAGTTGTCAGCGGTACTATACACATGTACAAAATTACAAAGGAATAGTCAAGTGGAGATGATCCAGACCATAAGCAAACTTTTGTTTTTGTTTAATTAAAGGATTTTCTGAAAATTTTGAGAAGATGCATTTATATGTTATTGGGGGATATCTTTAGCTACCCATTGTTGATTTTTTAAATTTTATTTTAATCTAAAAGCAATAGGCCTCTGGAAAAATGAAATAACCATAGAAAAAATATAAAAACAGCAGCACAAAATTCATATAGTTCACGAGATGGCACATAAATATATCCTACTTACCACCACAAGTGGTTAATTCTTCTCTCTTTTTCCTGGCCCATATGTCATGAGCGTTCTCCGCTATTCGCTCGGCCATGTTTTGCATTTCTCTGGAGAGGGTCAAGTTCGTCATATCTACTGGGTGAGGATTATAATCAAAAGCACTGGTACTCTCGCCTCTACTAAACTGAGAACTCCTGTTGTTCGAAGGTAGGTCAACTTCGGTGTGTTCTACTGACCATCCTAGAGCTAGCAGGGCTTTTAGGGATTCCCTCACTGGTTCTTTATACCTAACAATTGACTTAGTTATAAGTTATAATTCATACTAAATAGTTGACTTATTCATTGTGTATACAAAAATATATTTCTCTTTGGACAATGTACGAATTTAGAAACGTTACTATATATATATATATATATATATATATATATATATATATATATATATATATATATATAAATATACATATATATATATATTTTTTTTTATTAAATATTGCCACTTTTCAATTTGAGATATAGAGTTTAATGACACTTTTAGAAACATCTGTTTCTAAAACAAATCATAATACGAGTAACAGGGCTCTCATACAAAATTGTCTCAAAGTAGTTTGGAAAAAATAATGCTGTCCTTTATTAACGTTTTCTAGTTGTTTTTGCACCTTGGAAATTATAGAAATGGGCCGAATTAAAATACTTAAACGTGTAAAACCATAAACATTTTAAAATTCGTTAATAAGCACAAGAAATAAAAACGGTTCACAAACAAATAGTCGGGCAAATAGGTGCTATCGAAATTGCAAACGTATTTATCGAAGAAAATTGACAAAGGTGTCAAATTTTTTCACTATTAAAAAAACTCGGTAAATTCCCCCTTGCACAGAATTCCACTACATTGTGTTTGTTTTTAAATTATGTTTATATAATTATTATTATTATTATTTATTTTCCATCACTTTATATCTTAAAAAAAAGATATTTTCTTCGATAAAAAGATTTATCCCATGAAATAGAACTTTATCAAATTTTAAAGCATTTTATTAGGCCGCCATTTTGTTCCGCCACATTAAATGTTCACCAAAATGTAACCATTTCATTCCCACATGACCCTTGATTTTTTATCAAAATTTAAAGTCAATCGAATAAGTAGTTTTTGAGCTATGCCGTTCACAGACACACGGAAGGGTAATGTATTATTAAATTACAGCATAAAACACCTTGAAAACGATTATTATTATTCGTATACCTTTCTTTCTCGTAGTCATTGAGCAACGAATACGGCTTGAGTCTAGGGTGAGTTTTATTTCCGTCCCAGCCCGAATATGTGTCACCATGCCTCCAACCGTTTTCCAGCTTCCTCGATGCCCAAGCGTCATGATAATGCTCCGAAAATTGTTGAACGATATTATTGAGATCGTTGTTTAGCTGGACCGCAGAAGTATTGATAGGCTGCGGATTGTATGGTCCGTCTGGGCCGGATTTTGCAGCTTTATTGGAATACCTGTAAAACTCAACTTTGATAAGAAAGTCGTAGTTTATACTTAAAAAAAAAGTTTTTCATGCTAGTAAATACATTTTCGGTAAATAATAATGTGGATACAATGTCTCATGTAACATTGAGAGCCCTGAAAAGATATTAATAAACATATATTGTAATTCCAAAAAATTAATCACAAAAACAACTACTCATCTGGCTAATACCAGGACCGGCATTACACTATTGATTCCTAATTTTAGTATGTATCTGGTATCCTTGTTGTGACGTTGGTGTAACATGAAATAAAAATACATTAATATTTTACTGTAATTATTGTTTTCAGATTGTTAAGACAGTGGGCAAAGATTATGAACTCTTGTTAAAAAAAACTATATAATTACTTTTGCTTCTTGTGAACGGCAGTGAAAAAGATTTTAAGTCCCGATATATGCTCTCTGCCGATGACTTGAAGGTAATTAAACGCATAGCATCAGGATGTGTACTTCTGCAGAGGGACATCGATAGTTTGTTGCAATGAAGTGTGAAAAATAATTTAGAACTGAATTTTGCAAAGTGTTCCTGTATGATTTTTTCACTCAGTAAAAATGTTCCAGAGTATTTCTATAAAATGGAGGACATTACTTTGCTAAATCTGTGTAGTGAAAGATTAAGCGGTTTATTTTAATAATAGGTTGACCTTCACTGGTGATTACCAAAATATCATTAAAAGGGAGGATCAAATTTTGGGTCTTATTCTGATATTGTCTTAAGGACCTGTGACATCATATCTGAAAGGGCGGACTCTTTAGGTCAAGCTCAATGGTTTCCTGTCAACCACATTCAGGGTAATTTCAGGTGTGCCACAAGGGTCCCATTTGAGGCTAAAACTTTTTTTGCTTTTAGTTAATGATATTGGGCAGCATTTTAAGTGTAACTATCTACTCTTCGCGGATGGTTTAAAAATCTTCCGCTGTGTAAAGTCAGTTGAGAACTGCGAGGTACTTCAGAGAGATATTAATTCTCTAATGCATTGGTGCGAAGTGAATAATCTCAAGAAAAATGCTCCTGCATCGCGCTAAAAATCAAATTGATTTATCATATAAACTGGGGGAGGTCACGCTGCCTAGAGTAACTGTCATTAAGGATCTAGGAATACACCTGGATGGCATGCTTTGCTTCACCAACTAGTATCAGAATATAATAGAGCTAATCGATTGTTGGGGTTGGTCATCAGAATGTCGAGAGAACTATGGGGCTTGGACTGCATGATGAATCTTTTCACAGTATTCGCTAGATGGATTCTAGAATATGGCTCCTCACTTTGGAGTCTTTAGTATAAAATCCACAAAGCTTGCATAGAGGCTTTGCAGGATAGGTTCCTTAGATTTCTCGAATATAAAATGGGACTAAGAAGAGAACAGATTGATGTTGGACCACTGAGGAAACATTTTCGGCTAAATTCTTTGAAGAAACGAAGACTATATTTGGATATGTGTTTCATGTTTAAAGTACTGAATGGCTTGATTGTTTCACCATATATTGCTGGAAATACATTTTCACATACCCTGTATGTATCTTAGAAAGCATCCTTTGTTTCAAAGGATATGTAATACCTGTCATGCTCAACTCATGGCAATGAACAGGCTCATAATTCAAGTTAATGAGCACACCGATTTAGATTTCGTTGGAGTTGCTTTCTCGTGTTTCAAGAATAGGCTAAAGCAATTCATTTTCTAAAATGGCTACTTGGCACGATATTAGCCAGAATTAATATTTAATGATTAAGTATTTAATTTGAATTGTTTAGTTTTTTAAAAAAATGATGTTGAGTCGCTTTAGGGAAGATTATTGAGGTAACTCCGCCATAGAATGGGGTAGAGGGGCTACAAATGGAGTACTTCCCAGGTGAGTCAGTATTTTAATTTGAGCAATTCTGAAAATCACAGGAAATACTTCAATTCTGATTCAACAAAAATATTAAGTAGATTAATTTTAGGTTATCACTTCTGTAAAACTCACTATACTCAGAATATGCCCTTGAATAAATTGATTTCTTACATACACAATAATAATCAGTTTAGTGATTTTGTTGACATTTTATGCAATGAGTTTAAAGTTAAATTTAGACCTCTATTGTTGTTGTAAGTAGGCAAAATTTTGTAATATTTGGGTGTTGGATTTGTAGTTTCTGTTGGCTGATGTCAATTCCAAGTTTAATTCATAGGATGTAAAATGATCTTAAAGTCGGAGTAAATAAATAATTAAATATATAAACTGCTGGCCACTTCAAGTGCATAAAGCAAGATCTTTGTCCATATTTAAAGTTATATATCTCGAAACCCAAACCCCCTCTTTTTTGTAGATTAATTCCAAGGCCAAAGAAGCTTATGTAACTTAAGCAGTTTTTATATACTTATAGGGGTTATAAAATTTCATCTTAGTGGCAACCCTGGAAAAAATGAATTTCTAGTTTAATCTATTGAGTTATTTAAGGGATAAAATGAAAAAATTAATTTAGAGTGTTGTTCGATATTCCTCTAAGCTTCGCGAATTATTTTTTTATGAAAATGTTGATTTATTTTACATTTTACTCTGTAACTTTATTATTTTATATTAAATAATATTCATTTTTCTCATAAATGTGTCAGAGAAATGCATCTACAGTATACTTTATAAATGAATACAGGGTGTCTAAAATTTAAATACATTAATTCCAAATTTACGTTTTTGTATTTTATCTTCCAAATAATCCAACTTGTTCTAACCCCCTAGTATCTATATCTATATCAAATGCAGAAGTTACAGAAACCACTCGACTTTTGGGCTAATCTATAAGAAAGTGCCCTAATATCTTGCAAAGTCCGTTAACCTATCTTCCTTCATTTCCGAGATATTTAAATTTGCACAGAGATTTTGCTTTTTACACTTAAGGTGACCACCACTTTAGTTAAGGACCTTTAATACTTGCATTTATTACGATCACAAAATTATATTAAAGCCCTATAAAAATATTAAATCGTTACCATTCATCATCGTAATTCTTCGATAATGAGTAATCGGGTGGCAGCGCACATCCAATGGCTGTCAGACAGGGCAGCGCTTTGCCAAAAAGTTCGGGATCATAATCCATTTTGCTAAGTGAATCGAAGATGTTCGAGAACAGCATCATAGTCAATCGTTTCTCTTCGTCACTTGCTGCTCCGTAAAGGCCTAACAAATATAGGGAAAATGTATTAAAAATAGTCAACGTTTATTAAATATGATACACCACAATACACAATCAGATAAACTAAACATAATTGTTTTTTACCAACTCATAATGTCTCAGTACCTTTTAAAAAATAAAAATTTTAGATTCAAGTTGTAAACTACACAATCTGACTTGACAATGACACTTGAGATGGAAGGGCTCATAGGACTCTCCATGATTGTTTATGAAATGTGTCTTTATTAGGACTCGTTTCACAACCCGTTTTCTTTTAACCTCAAAATTCTAATTTAGCATAAATGAAAATAATAAAGGACTGGAAGTAAAATTTTATCAAACTAACATTTTATAGATTTTGACTACTTGTGACATTGTGAAAATGTCAGCTTACAATAATGAAGATATTATATTACTGGATAGTTATTAATGTTGTACAGGGTGTTTTTTACTTATATTTTGACATGTATTTTTGCGTTTTATTTCTTCGAAGTAGTCGTAGATAACTTTAAAAGACATAAGCTGGGTCTGTTTTGCCACCATATACATTGCGTATGTCAAAAACCATCAACATATGCCCATTTTGTTTGTTTTGCCCTTATCCTATAGCCAATTCGATGATTAAATAACTTTTCACTAATGTTGAAAGGTAAGTATCTGAGAAACAGCTAAAGCAAATGTTATCATATTAAATATTTTTAAAATCAAGAAGAAAATGGCTTTCTAGATTCCCAAAAAAAAACATAAGTTGTATAATTTTCAGGGCTTTTCGATGCTCTCTTGTTTTTCGTCATAAGACTAAAATGTATTCCACGTCAAAATCTTTTTTTTACCTTGTCCTCCACTTGAACCATAGTACTTAGCACATCGATCGTAGTGCAGTGTCAATAGCCTCAATGCAACCGTAGTGTATTCTGATAAATTCGACACGTCCACCGTAAGCTTTCTTAACAATTTCAGCAACATGGACGGCTGTAGCTGACTAGTTAAAGCCACCAAAAAGTCCGATACAGCTTCTCTTTGTCCTTTGGTCAACATCCTGTTCTTAGATAATCTGTAGACCGTATGCAGTGTTGCGTCAAGAAGTGAGGCGTAATTTTCTGCTTCGCTATAGAACTTGCTGTGTTGAATTAACAACGGAAGAATGGAGTTGCCGATGTAGCGATTCATGCTGAGGGCCATGTCGGATTCACTGCCGTCGTGCTGGAAATTTAAAATGTATATTTCAAAGTCTCCTTGAAATCAAATTGCTAAACTAAAACTAGGTTTCGATCTCTATTCGATCATTCTCAGCGTTCTAAAATGATATCAAACTGGTAGATTTTGAATAGTCATTTGTTCAATCATGTAATTACCTGATAAGATGTCAAATAGTTCCTTCAAATATTGAACAATAAAATTTTTAAAAATGAAATCTACTCAGGACAGCACAACAACTATTATCGGAAACTAACACACATATATAGTCACAATAATATAAAAATAAAGATTTAAACAAATAGACCAAATATTAAAGTATTTCGGAGAAAAAGGAACATATAAGAATTATGCTTTTTTTTAATTTATGCGAATTTGAAACTTTCTGAAAATGTATTGTATTGTTTTGAATAAATTTTAAAATTAAATTAATGGTTTTATGATAGATCCATGCCTGTTATTGTTAATGTATCGAGCAATCTGTTATTTCGGATCTCCCGGGGTACAAGCCTGCCTGATGAGGGTAGAGGCCCAGAAATCATGATCGCAGGAGGGTACCCTGTGACATAATCGAAAGCAATTCTTCTTGTAGACCGTTTTGCACCTGCAGAAATGATATGTTTCTGCTATTATACATATATCTTTTCCGGCCAAGAACTTTTGATAAAGATGTGTGAAGATGTTCAATGTTATTGAAGATATATTTTAATATATTATTCAAATTCTTTACCACATAATTAAGTACAGTTTAATCTTGAATGGCTGTCAAACTCCACAATTTCGAGTCTTGATGATGACTTCATGTAAATCGAAAAGATGATTATAATAAAACTTTCAATCATTAACTTAATAGGGCAATAATGACTGATTTTAGCTGATATTTTTAGTATACAGTATTAAAGGTTGGTTAAGTTCAAAACCAAGTTAAAAGTTTACACACGAACCTACCCTATCAAGCATTGTAGCACATCTCAGATCAGGCAAGAAAGCCTCTTCGAGCAGCCTGTAGAATAATTCCTGTGTCTCGATGCCATAAACTCTTTCTAAAAAGAGAACAACTGACTGCTTATGTGGTGGAGTCAGGCCAGAAGGCATATCCGACTTGGGTCTTTCTTCGCCTTGCGCTGGATTATGAAGAGTGAATTTCAAACTCAGAACTCCCTGAAGATCCTCCAGTGGCACCAAAGATCGAAGGATTGCCCTTGCTCTTAGTGATTCATTTTTACCCTAAATAAAAAAATCGAGAATAAAATAAAATACAATCCTATAATATAAAAAGCATTTTCCTTTACTAAACAAGAACATTACATAAAAACAAAAACAAAAAAAAACAGAAAATGTAAAAAATCTACAATAGAGAAAAAAATACAAAACCGATGTTACACAAAACATAGTTCTAGTTAAAAGCTGTGCTCAATCAGAAATTCCTTTAACTTTTTACTAAATTTAGCGACTTTAGAAGACTTTTTTATCAGGTCAAACCAAATTAGAATAGTTGAAACCTGAGTGTAAATCAGTGATTTTTGATAAAATACAATGAATATGCCTATTATAAGTATGCTTTTGCCTGGTATTATGCGTATGTATATTAAAGTTGACTTGTGATTAATTTTTAAAATATATCGTAAATGTTTGATCAAATGGACATTATATGATAAATAAATCTCTATATAACACCCAAAAATTTAACGCTATATTTAGATTCCGAAACAGTATTTTTAATTTAAATCCAAAATCTTTACTCTGTCTCTGTATATTACGCGTTTCAATAGATCTAGTTGATACTTATAGTTTATCATTAACATATTTTGACTAAACCATTAGTCAAAACTATTTAATACGTTGGTATCCTTCAGAACGATTCTGTCTGGATCCTTATGAGATATAATAGATGTGTCGTCCGTATACATAAAAACATACCCGACAGAAAATGCTTAGGATGATCATTAACATACATCAGAATAAAGAGTGGACCAAGCACACTGCCTTGAGGTATTCCATATCGTAAGTCAAAAATATTAGACTTAAAGTTCTCTACTTTCACAAAACTTTTTAGGTCACTTAGAAATAATAAAACCGTCGGCAGCACCATAAATTCCCAATCCGTCGAGTTCACTAGACACAAACTGAATAGTTATTGAATCCAATGCACGAGATCAATAAAAAACTAATGCGATAGTGCATTCATTTCTGTATAAATAATCAATAATTAATTACATGTAATCGATACTGGCTGTCTCAGTTGATTTATTTCTACCAAAACCATGATGTGATCCAGTGAAAACATTAAGTGATTCCATTAATATACAAGTTTCATGTTACAACTCTTTTAAAGATTTTGGTAGAAAAGAAACTCAGTAGAGATATGGGTAATTTTTTATATGACGTTTATCATCTTTTTATATATTGTTGTAACTGATGAAAGATTCAAGCTATTTGGGAAAAAATGTATTTGTAATGTAAGGGCTATAAGAAAAATATTACAATATTGTTTTATTAAAAACAATTGTTTGATCGTTGACATGCAGTTCTGATATTTTTGTATATATTTCTAGCTAGTATTCTTATTCACTAATTTCTGTAAAGTTCTGGACTTATTTAATGAGGTATTTAAAATGTTACTAATGTGAAATTATTTATATTGGTCGTAAAATCGTATGACTATTAGTTTTCCAATTACCCTTTTTAAATCTTTTGAGGTCCAATGAAAATTTAATTTTAATTTTTTTACACTCTCTTCCACATCTGGATCAACGCACCACAACACGAAATTCATAAAATCATGATGACTTGTTTATATTGGTATAATCTACAGTATGATCAGTAAAAGTAGAGTAACTGATAGTAAACCTAGATTAATTTATAGTGAAATAAAATTATGAAATTAATCCTTATGTTGTAAAAGTACTAACCAATGAAATAACAGCCGCATCTGGTGCACACCTTCCAAGAAGATCGACCAGTGTACAATAAAAATTCAAAATAGCCGCCCCTGTGTCAATGTAATCTTCATCCTCGTCACTTTCAGGCAACGGATGTGAGAACTGCTGCAAGTTTACTGTTCCTTCGGCTGACTCTTCCATCATTTTACGCCTGTCTGTTATTCTTTCCGACATCTTCAAAAAAAAAGTATAATTTAACAATGAATATCAAATGCAATATACATCAATATATCTTTCATTAAAAGCAGTAATCAGAACAAAGGTTTAAACCAAACCCAATCAACAAACATTAGAAAGGTTTAAACCAAAAAATATTTTGTGTACACCGAAGAAAACGGTAAAACTAAAACAAGCGGATCTAAAAACACACACACATTAAAATTTTCTGCTGAAACTCAAAAGATTTGTGCGAAAAAAAAATTTTAAACCAGGTTTTTAGAAGTAAGTAAAACTAACTTCAAATAAGACAATCTCTATTTTGCATACAAATGCTTCAAATATTTACCTTGTTCGCATCTACAATGGCCTTCAATAAGCCCTCGCCTTCACCCCTCAATGCAGGACCAAGACATTCGGGTCTACGAATGAGAAGCCGAATTACCAAATTGGCGTTTTCCTCAACGCTCTCTCCATTCACCCACACGCAAAATCTTAGGAAATCTAGATACCTTTCGCCTTCTACGGGATCCCAGCCCAGATCAGGATATCCCTACAAAATCATAAAGGATGAAAAGAAAATAACAAAAAATATTTTAACAACTAAAAGTATAACTTAGAACAAAAAGTGTTATATAACAAGGGGTCAATACTCAAGGACTTTGGAGTTATGGCCATTTTGAAACTTACGATTTTTGACAAGTAGGCAACATGGCTGGAACGCAACACGAATTGTTACTTTAAACGCTAGTACAATTGACCATAGTATTCGATCAGAAATTAGATTTTAAATTTTTTTGTCATCTAATTATTGAAAAAAACCCAATGAAAAATTATTATTGTGTTATCGGGCTTGAATCTAATTGTGTTTCACATTAATAAACCAACACTTTTGGGTAAATAAAATCTATTAACAAGAAACAATGTTTAAAATTTTGCACCATACACAATAAGCTAACGAAAACATTTTTAATGTTGAAAATGGACACCATCGAATTTACACAATCGCGGCAACGACGAATCAAGTTTTCACAAACTGCTTAGAGAGTGTCCAGATTATTTTGTATTTGCTTCGCTGAGGCATAAATTCGATTGTAAAGAGCGATTCAACAATTTTACCACACTAGTAGAAACGCAAAACACTTGGTATAACCAAAAAAAAAAAGTAGATTATTGTTAAACTAACAAAAACATCTCCTATGTACTCAACAGAAAACTTACTTGAGAATTATTAGACGATTTTATTTTGTTTTTATTGCAGTTTTAAGAATACAATTTCATTATTATATTATCCAAATAACGGCAAAGTCGAAATTATAAGGATTTTTATAAAAATACCATATTTTAAGTTAACGATATCCAATAAACCAAATTTAACAGATTAGATGCCGCTGAAAAGAGAACCTTAAATGCTTTTTTTAATTAATGTAGTAAATCGTTAATTGTTAAGCTTTTTTTGACTAAAATGAACGGGTCACTTTCACGTTTTAAAATCTTGACATTGTCATGTCTCGTATACTGTATATAGCGAAAGCATTATAATATTTTACCAGTTTTATATTTGAAACTAATCTGTGTTATATAAAGGATTGCGCATATACAGGGTATTTTTTAATTAATGGCTTAAAATGAAGGACGTAATTTTTTACCTTATTGTAGGACAAAAAGTTCATATGTATATGAATGAATGTAAAAAATTACGTCCTTCATTTTTAGCCATCAGTATGCAACGCTTTATTGTCATCAACAAGTATGATTTTATCACAGATCTGTCAAATTGCAATGTTGTTGTAGACATAAAGTACCAGTGTAGTGGTAAATTGAGTAAAATAATGTCACACACATAATAGTTCCAAAAGTTGAGGAGATACTAAGCACGTAATGCCAGATTTATTAAGTACTTGTCAAAATGTAAAACTGTAAACGCTCTTCGACTAGTAGGAGGAGGAATTGGAGATAGAAAAAAAATCAAGTCAACCTGTATCAAAGCCAACCTAAGCTTTTTTTAAACAATAACGTTATTCTATAAATTCTATGTGCTTCGTGATTTGTGTTTGCCAAGTTTTGTATTTAAAATAATTATTTTATTTCAGATATCGTCTATTTTATACCTTTTCTACAAGTTCTGTGTTGGACTGCAGGCCACATCGAGACAGGTATATAGCAATTTTCTCCAAGTAATGTTCCCGCAACGCCAAAGCAAGTTCAGTGTTTTCCATAAGGGAAGAGTAGGCAACGTCTAAGGGCGTGGATCCTCTTAAACTCGGTCTGGAGAGCAAAATATTGCTGTTGTCCAGGAGAAAATCGAAGTGCTCAAACATAGCTTTTTGATTTTGACGACCTGTCCTACAGAAATAGCACAGGAATCGACAGCACGCCACCACCATCTCGTGCGAAGTATCCTGAAACATAATTTAATAGATTATAATACTATAAATAAGTTTTTTATACATTATAAATGTATGAAAAAAAAGTCATATTCAATATTCTGATGACATTAACCTACTAAAAAAACAAATAAATAACACGCAAAAAAAACATTTTGAAAACAAGCTTTCATTTATAAAATGTACCCGAAATAATACATTTTTTGTGAATATGTCAATGTAGATAATCTCAAACTATCATAGATCAAGTGAAAGTGGTTCAAAATTAGATTACTAGGTTTGACCCAGAGATAGACAAATAAATGAAATTTAATAAGAGCTCGTAAAAAATGCTTACCTTTTCCTTGGCCCCTCCAGCTTCGCCTTCCGGATTTTGTGGCTGAGCACTGGCATCGGACTGGGCCTGAGATCTACGTCCGAGGGTGTTTATCATGACAGCCATTACGTTTTCGTGAATCCTTAGTACTCTAATCAAATCGGGATGCTGGAAGAACGTGTGGTTGTTGACTAGTTTCCAAAGCCGTTCTCTCATCAGTTCCTCTTCTTCTTGAGACATCTGCACAGGCAATAACGCCCGAATCTGGCTGAGCCCGATCCACATTTCGGCAACGTCGAATTTTGTTTTCGAGTTTATGATATACGTTTTTTCTAAGGCTCGGATCAGTTCGCCCACAGAGTCGTACTGTCTCACCAAGAGGCTACAGTGATTAAAAAAGATAATTAATTCCAGTTTCCATTCCACTATAGCTACTTAATAATAATAACAAAAATAATTGTATTTCCTCAATTTGACTGGTGTGCATACAAAATATATAGGTAATTGAAGAAAACGTCAAACCAACAATTGTAACACTAATCGGTATAAATAAATATATGCACGTCATAGTAACAATATATAAGAATACAAAAAAACAAGACGCTCAGCATAAATAATTTAACTCTAGAACCCCTATACAGTATGATGTATTAAAAAAGAACCACCATTACAAAATTAAAGAAGCTAAGAAATAACACCACGATCCCCAACTTTTAAACTTTAATAATTTGCTGCTTGACTTATAATAAACACTGAAAAATCTATAAATTATCCCTCATTTTTTAAAGATAACAATATATTTGATTTAAATAATGATTCGACACGCACTTTAATTAACTTTTTTATTAAACTGTTCTTTAGCCGATGGGATTTTTCCTGACACTCTAAAAAAGCACTCATAAAACCTTTACATAAAAAAAAGGAAAAAATACTTAATAGCAAATTACAGATGCATAGCCTTACTATTTATCTTCACAAATATTTATGAAAAAACTTTTTAAAATCCGTTTAAAAAACTTCATCATCCTTGATAAGATCATCCATCCCAACCAATTTGGATTTCATAAAAATGTGAGCACACAGAATGCAGTCCTTCATTTGCAAAATTTAATTATTCACGTTAAAGACAAACAAAAAACTGCTTGCTTGCTTTTGACATGGTCAATCATGAGCTTCTTTTAAATAAGCTGTCAGCCTAGTATAGGATACGAGGTCCTGCTTTAAACTGGGTGTGCACATATTTAAGCAACAGAGCTCAAGAGGTGGTTCTGACAGTGGATGCAGTTAAGTACAATTCAAGAGAGAAAATAGTATACAAAGGCGTCCCCAAAGGGAGTATTCTGGGCCTAAGGTTGTTTTTACTGTTTGTGAATGACCTCTTCTATGGTGTAGACAGTTCAGTGAAAGATACGTCTTTTTGCCGACGACTTGTTGTTGGCTTAAGCCATCCTAATAAATTGAGTGGGCAGGCTCACACAGCTGTAGATTACATGCAACACTACTGTGGTGAGAATGGCATTGCTTTGAATAATGTGAAGACTGATGGGGCAGTTTTTAGTATATAAGAACTCAATTACAGCCTCTTAGTGAGATCTGAAAGCAAACGTATTAGTCAAAGTGCCGTGGTTAAGTTCTTAGGACTCTACATGGGGAAATTACACCTTTCAAAAAATTATCATTGCATTGTACTCTGGAGGTTAAGAAACTTTGTAAGTATGCATGTATGGGTGCAACTTCTAGGTCTGGAATAGCTAGTCGCAATTCTGTTCGGGTCTGGGTTAGTTTTAGTTTTAGTTCTTTTTTGTAATGTGATGTTAATGAATTGTGTATAATTATTGATTGTAAAAGATTTATTTTAACATTTACATTCTTGACTATTTTCCAATGCTTTGCTGTCTTATGCAAATAAAGATTATTCTATTATATTCTACATATATAAAAATATGTTTTCTTTCACATTTGTGGATAAAACGAAAAATTCATTGGGGAATTTCTTGTGCTTTGCAGATTGGTTTTACCCAATTATCTTGAAGTTCCCTCATAGGGAATTCCTTTTTTTCTCTAGAAATGTAAAAGATAACATTTATTATAATGTTTTTACACAACAAATTTACGAACATACTGGATTCGTACCAATATTTACCTACTTATGTCACCCTTGATAAAACTGAATGTATTTTGTTTTTTTTTCCTTTTTAAAATATAACATTGTTTTTTTTTGCACTTTTGGAAACCTGGTTTGAATATTCTATTTTATTTCTCTAAAGAAAAAGAAAATAGGTAAATTTAGTTATACTTTTTGTGGTTAATACTTATCCTTTATTTCAAGAACATTAAATGTAATAAATGATAAGCCTGCATAATAATGTAATTTCTCTGGATTTAAACAAAAAAATATTTTTAATTTAATTGTTTTTAAAATTGTATTCTCTTCTTTATAAATGGTATAATTTATTAAGTGTTTGATTTTGAGAATTCGGACTGAAACTACGCCCTAATATACTATTTTCGAAAATTCAGCAGGACACCTTATATATGAAAAATAATAAAATAAAATTCTTCATTAATGATATGTTATAGATGAATTCTGTTATTTTATCTAAACTTTTAAAAAATTTATATTGAACAAACCCGTATCACATTCGAGTGTAAGTTGAAGTGAGTTGAAGAAATATAATATCAATATAAAATGCAGTGTCATTCACTTAAATAGTTTGCTTAAGCTAAGCGCTCTAATAAAAAAAAACTGAAACGTAAAAGATTAATTTTAGTCACGGTTCTAGCAACTTGGTGACACATGACACTCTAAAAATCATAAAATACCAAATAATTTTTGAACCGGTGAATTTTAGACAATATCATTTTGCTTTCAAAGTTTGGCAATGGTGTCCTCTCTCTATATAAAGCAGCCGATTTCTAAAGAAATATTTTTAAGCCAATAAAGCTTTGAAAAAGAAAATAATAGCTTAAACTAACAAAATAGACATAAGTTATGTTACCTAAACATTTCCTGTACAAGATTTGGCATCTCGATTTGTGCTTCTTCAGCCCATCTTACAATGGTGCTAATTAACACTTTTCTAAACACTTCTTCTGGAGTCTTTTTTTCGGGTTCTACAATAAAAGCTTGGATTAGTTTTAATAAATAGGATGTATGTTTAAACACAAGTTAATATTAGGTATTAGAATTAACTTCTTGCATGATTAACTACTTTTTTTGTAATTTGCCTGTACTGTATTTTTTATCTATGAGCAGACCACTATGTACTAGGCACCGTTGCTACTTTAAGTCTTGCAGATTAGAAGAAATTGGTCTTTGCATTTGAACGGAAAGATGCATGTAGGACGATGCTCGTGTCCCTGGCAGGAATGATAAAGGAGGTCATAATGGATAATAATTCATCAGAATAGAATCCGTGGTAGTATCTATAAAACAGAGATAAGCGCCCACCATTCCATGATGTTCTACTGATAAAAGCTTCCTTGTGATGTTTGGATCATCAATCAGGTGAAAAGCTCTTGTTTGAGCAGTGTCAAGGATATTGAGGATTGAAGGAGAGGCTGTGCGAGCATTTTCTGAGCTCGGAAAAGAAAACAAAATTTCTTCTCGGCTGCTGTGGCAATTGAGGTGATATGATCATACTAGCGAAGATGTGGGGATGCAGTCTGTATATATAAAAGGTCAAATAAAGGAGCGGAATACTTATTTTTTAGTGAAGCTTTCCGGATTAATTTTCTCTCTTCCTCAGGACTACAAATAAAACTACAATAATTTCAAAGTTAGAAACAAATTAATTAATTCCAATAAATATGAACTCACCAATGTGGGTTTGCTTTAAATCAATAACATTCCATGAATGAGTCATTCATTTAGTTGCAACAAACCATCATTCTTTTAATTTAAAATTTTTAAAAATACATATGTGGGTTTGCTTTAAATCAATAACATTCCATGAATGAGTCATTCATTTAGTTGCAACAAACCATCATTCTTTTAATTTAAAATTTTTAAAAATACATATTCTATCTTGAAAATTAAAATTAAAAACTTTTAAAAAGATGTCCATGATGGGACTTTATTTTGTTTAGTGGCAAATACGTTTTTCGAGAATTTTTGAACATGAATGTGGAGGGGGCGTGAATAAAGAGATAGAAATATTATTTTAACATGAAGAAAGGAGTAGAGAGAATATAATGATTAATAGCCTGAACACATAACAACAGAAGGATGACACGTTGCATATCTTACAGTGGTGTATACAATGCTCAACCTAATTCAATCAATTATACAAACATATGTATAGAGCATATATATATATATATATATATATATATATATATATATATATATATATATATATA
The DNA here is from genome assembly GCA_030620095.1 of Kuschelorhynchus macadamiae. Lineage (NCBI taxonomy): Eukaryota > Metazoa > Arthropoda > Insecta > Coleoptera > Curculionidae > Kuschelorhynchus > Kuschelorhynchus macadamiae. The sequence continues at coordinate 3,381,049 of JAUTXW010002103.1, forward strand.
TACAGGGTGATTCATGAGGAAATGTCAATACTTCAGGTACATATTCAGGATCAAAAATAAACATAAAAGTCTATATAAATAAGTGTCCGCAAGGCCTTAGTTCTCGAGATACAGGGTGTTAAAGTTTTTATTTAATTTTCCTATTTTTTAAATAAAATCTATGATAATGTAAATAATGGAGTGAAAATTGATATACGGGGGTTTTTTGGTATGACAAATTCGAATCTAGTATTAGTATTGCTCTTACTTGTAGGGGGCGCCACCTACATGTCTTTCTACTTCTTCGAACAATCACAACTTTTTGGTAAAGTCTTCTATTACATTTTTGAGCAAAACAAATTATTCCCTTGCCATTTCTACGTAAAAAAGGTATACCTGTTAAAAGTGGATACGAGCAACCGTTTTCGAGATATTTGGATTTAAAACAGTTTCGGCGCATGTGATTTTTTTTATCAAATTCACAAGTATGCATGTATTGTAAAAAAATAGAAGTGTGCCTTGCCTGACAGAACAACTGCTGGTTGGTGTTCTCATCGTTTTTCCTGCATCCTTTAGCAATAGTAATGTCAGTTAATAATAAGATCAAATTTTGTCACTGTCAATTTCTGTTCATAACTTTTATTATCTGGCAATAATCATTTAAGAAACTTTAGATTTAAATACATTATGCCTGTGATATTCTCGCATCGTGAATATGCAGATATGATATTCGTCTATGGCTTCTGCAATGGGGTCGCAATTCAAGCAGTCGCGGAGTACCAGCGTCGTTTTCCAGATAGAAGGGTGCCAGATAGAAGAGTTTTTCAACAAGTTTTCACTACTGCTGGAGAATCTGGGATGTTTCCAAGTGCAAAATTTGTATCTGAAAGGGAATCGGGACCCAACGTTGAAGTAGAAGAGGCTATACTCAATGCCGGCGAAAATGATCCAAGCATAAGCACTAGGCGGATTGCAAATACTTATCAAATTACACAATCGTCTGCTTGGAAAAATCTTCACATTAATTATTTATACCCATTTCATTTACAACAGGTTCAACATTTGCAGGAGGGTGATTTTGAGTTGAGAATGCAATTCTGTAACTGGATTAATGAAGATCGAAGGTTGTATAGGTATGTTTTGTTCACTGATGAAGCACAATTCACGCGTGATGGTATAATCTTCACTATGAACACCGGTGGTCCTATGAAAATCCTCACGCTACAGTAGAACATAATTTCCAACATAAATTTAGCATTAATGTGTGGTGTGGAACGTTAAATGGTCATTTAATTGGTCCATTTATAATCGACGGTAGTCTTACAGGAGAAAAATATTTAAACTTTCTTGAAAATCACTTGCGAAATCTATTAGAAGATAAGTTAAGTTAAGTTCCCCTTAATGTAAGACAAAACATGTATTTGCAGCATGATGGAGCCCCTGCACACTACAGTTTACTTGTAAGAGATTTTTTAAACCAAAACTTTCCAAACGATGGATTGGTCGGGGAGGTCCGTTTAATTGGCCACCTAGATCGCCAGACCTTAATCCTTTGGATTATTGTATTTGGGGATGGTTCAAATCACTGGTATATTCCACTAAAGTAAATACAAGAGAAGCATTATTGGATCGGATAACAAACGCAGCACAAACACTAAGAAATGCGCCCGAATGTATCCACAGAGCAACCCGAGCTATACACCATAGAGCTGACCTGTGCTTAGAAGCAAATGGTGGAATTTTTGAAAATTATAAAACGTAACCTAGATTTTATTAAAAACAACTTAATAATAACAATTTTAATAAAAATTAAATACCTTTTGTTTAGTTTATGTCTGAGGCACTGAATACACACCTTAAAAAAATGTGTTAGTCTTTCATTTCAAAGCTTTTGTGCCAAAATGCGTTTAAATTTGGACAAAATAACAAACTTTTAAAATTTTGCGATAAAAAATTACATGCGCCGAAATTGTTTTAAATCCAAATATGTCGAAAACGGTTGCTCGTATCCACTTTTAACAGGTATACCTTTTTGACGTAGAAATGGCAAGGGAATAATTTTGTTTTACTCAAAAATGTAATACAAGACTGTACCATAAAGTTGTGATTGTTCGAAGGAGTAGAAAGACATGTAGGTGGCGCCCCCTACAAGTAAGAGCAATACTAATATTAGATTCGAATTTGTCATATCAAAAAACCTCCGTATATCAATTTTCACTCCATTATTTACATTATCATAGATTTTATTTAAAAAATAGGAAAATTAAATAAAAACTTTAACACCCCGTATCTCGACAACTAAGGCCTTGCGGACACTTATTTATATAGACTTTTATGTTAATTTTTTGGTCCTGAATATGTACCTGAAGTATTGACATTTCCTCATGAATCACCCTGTATATATATATATATATATATATATATATATATATATATATATATTATATAATAATAATTATTGTAATTAATTAGTCGGTTTCTAAATTGTTTATTTTGAAATTATTTGTAGAAAGTCCTGAGGAATATATTTAAAATATTATTTTATACAGGGTGTTACAAATTCGAAGATATTGCATCGAATCCTAAAAGGGATACGAAGTTGGTTAAATTAGGGCAAAGTGGAAAATTTGGTGTCGAATAATATGTCGTTGAGAAAATTAAAAAATTCCGACTATCCTCATTATCTTTATTTTTTTCAGACTGCATTGAATGGATATTACAAAATAAATTTTACATCTTCATAGCCACTTTTCCTACTCTATAAGACAATATTCTCAGATTTGAAATTAAAAGGAAAATGAGGAGGATCACAGATAAAATTTAAAAAATCTGTAACGTCTTTACTGAAAAGAAAGACTTAGTATAATTTACAAGAATTTTATAATGATAACTAACAATCTTATCGTTACATTCTTTCATGATCATATAATGTTTTGGCCTTAATTTTTAATATATTGAGTTTTTGTTTATTACGTAATGCTTTGTCAATAAAAATACTATGATATTTATGATAATAAAGTATGTTTTGAATTTGAATATCATTATTTATATATTGCCTACACTTTTTATATCTTTTACATTTGTACCCTTTTAACTAACAATTGTGAAATTCGATTCAAAAAACGCATATTTAACTTTTTTAATTTAAATATGTACCTACCTGGTTCCGGTTTTGTTTCTTCTTCTAATTCTTTCACAGCGTTAATTATGTTGTACAGTTTCTTTAATGGTCCTTTTTTAACCTGGTCGTCAGGATTTTCTTCGTCTTCCGGAGCCTGCAGGGCCTGTAACGACACGTGGATCATAAGATGGCTGTGAAAATTATTCATTCTTTCGCATAAATCATCACCTACAGGACAGTTTTCTTTTTCTTCTTCTTCCATGTTTTTAAAACCTGTAAATCATTTCCAAATTAAAATATTTCATTGAGTAAGAGAAAATATTTGTTAATATTGGTTTTGGTTATCTCTAATTCGTCAAAAACCGAATTATGAGGGTTAAATTGGTATACTATTTAACTAGTCTAAAAATAATAATTATTATTTTATACACAAAAATCAAAAGGTGAATTAAAAAACAATGGATGTGTACTACTTAACTACTACTTAAAAAAAAGAAGGGACGAATTAAATAAACTACAAAGAGAAAATAAACTTTAAAATCAAATTACAAACGCTAATCTTATCTTACTTACGCCGAATAATAATGAAGGAAGTACAGCATTTAGAACATGTAAAAATAATTTAATTACCACCAAAAGTTTTATTGTATATCCAAATATACCATTTACAAAGTGAGTAGGGCGATACTACTTAAAAAGCTATATGTATATTAATACTACGGGAAGTTTTCTACAATACTGACGTTGTGCAAAATATTTTAAAATAAAATGTGGTTTAATACGTCCTAAGTATTGTATAAATAAAAACGCTACATAAAAAATCTGAGAAAAAACATAGCGTTCTGCTACAAAAACGCAAAAACTATTTTATTTATATCAAATATTTTATGTTTAAGGAGATAAGCATGCCATATTGTTTAATTGTTGTTTTTAGCATATTGCATAAAAAAAACATTAGTTCTATACTTTAGTTCCAAGCTCAAAAATACTGTCAATACGGTTAACAATATTTAAAATGTCAGGGTGGAAACAACAAAAATATAATATACAGGGTGTCTTCAGATACCACCAATATAATTTTTGAGAAAAAACAGTTTTGTTATACAGGGAGCTCATCAAACACCGGCAAGAAAGAAGTTTGCCTGTTGTTCGTGTGTTTATGACATTTTTAGCCTGTCAATTTTCTGGGTAGGATTCTTAAGGAACTTGTTATTAGTACGCATTTTCTTCAGTGTGACATTGCCGCAGAATTTCAAAAACCAAGGTTTATTGTTGGGATGTTTCGAAGAAGCGGAATTGCCAGATCGTACGTGGTGGCATGGATTCTACAACTCCCAGTTGTCTGGGACACGAAGAAGAAATTAGACCATGGTCAGAGGAAACCAGGGTAGCGGAAACGGGAAATTAATAAAGGAAATTAACCTTAGCACAACAGAATGTTGCAAAGCTTACTGTAGGAATTGCCTGAGGGAGAGTGGTTGATACAAGTGAACAGTGTAGAAAGTTTTTTGTTCAAACCACAGGTATTGGTGAGTGAGAAATTACATTTCGGTTGTACGGAACCCTTTGATTGTCTCTCACCCGGAGAGGTATTTAGACTTTTATTTTAAGATCATTATTCCTTATGTGATATTACTCAACTTGGGTAAAATAAAGAAGAGGGAAAAAATTAAATTAATATATTAGAAAGAAAGGGAAAAAAGGTAAGGAAAACCGGTAACGCTGGAAACGTCAGTAAATACTTTACCAGTCCTTGAAATATATATGTGGGGTGGTACCTCCTCAGGTGAGAGAGGGTTCTTAGCAATTTTGAATTATCAAATTCCCTGACTTTTCCAGGTTTTTCCTGACAATTTCACGGAAATTCCGGGTCATATTGTGAGAATTTATATTTCTTATAAAAAAGAGCCAACAAACATAATAAAACTAAACTGAAATGTAATTGTGTAAGAAATAAAGTAGTAAAGAAAATGTTATAGTAATAGAGCAATCAGGGTTATTTTAACTGGAAGATGTATACATTTTGAAACGGATATTCCATCCTATTTAGAATTAAGTACAAAAATGCAGTTATACAAAGCATTTATAAATAAAAAATTAATATATACTTGCGAAATATCATTATTAAAAATTAAATTTAAAAGGCTTATAGAAAAAATAGAAAATAAGTATTTTAAATTTTTCGTCTCAGTTCCGATATTTCCAGTCCCATGGGTGCTGCTTTCTTTACTCGGTTTCTCTTAATTTTCTAAATGATATTTGAAAGTTCACTTTCAGTTCTTTTTTTCGAGATCAATTTAATTTTCTTTCTCTTTTGGGCGATTTTGGTCGACAGGGGCATGTTGATCAGTTTTGTAAGCATTTTTAACACAAACCCTCATTTTGTCGGAAATATTAACATTTAATACACCACCTATTTGATAAATTGCATCATATACTTCTCTTTGGCAGATAATGGACTCCTCCAACAGATTTTCAGCTAAAATATTTTAATTTATGAGAAAGGATCAAAATTAACTTAATAACATGTCACAATTTTTAAAGCAGTCAGTTGTCCCAAGAAATTGTAGAAAAATGTATCCAATCGAGTAGTTTAATTATATATTTTGCAAAAATCTATGAGTTCGGTATCTATTAGATGCTGGCTATACCGTTGACCAACCGTTTTTCTGCAATTTCTGCGAAAATTATTTCTTTTTCCTACAAATACTTTAACATATTTTGGGCTCTTATATGTGAAACTCCTTGATCAAGCATGATGTTTGGTTTTAAACATGTTACATATTTAATAAACTTACAGTTAAGACAAAAACGTTCTATTAACTTCTTTATTTGATTTATCAAAAATGTCTGACATTCCGACAAAAAATAAGTTTGTCCTTTTCAGGAACATTTAGGTTTTTTAATGATTTTTTAGTGGCAAAACCAACATCAGTCTTATTAGTTGGTAAAAGAATATCTTTCTTATTAAAATTTAATTTTAAAATTTGTTGGAGACCATTTTTCAAAACTTGTGTTTTTAAGATTTTTTTGATTAATTCGTTTGTTATTTGTAATAGATCATCATACAAAAGAGGAACCATAGGTTTATCGCTGTGATTTTTTTAAAAAATGGTTCTAAAATGGCGGCAATGTGTGAAAAAAATGTGAGTCTTGATCTTAAAAACGTATCATATTATACGTATCTTTTTGTAACTGAAACATTTGATGGGAGCTTAGTGGCTTTATCTTCCATCCAAATTTTAAGAGGAGATAAAATGTCCAAAGCCCTTTCACAGGCTAACTGTTATTGTAAATGGCGCCGGCGGGCAAGTCTGAATATATGGGAGATGTCAAATAAATTTCTTATGTAAGAGCAGCAAAATAATTTTATGTAATACAAGGGATGTTAAATAAATTATAGTCATATAATATCTATGTTAAATATAATTATAGTTATATAAACACGAAAAATAATTTTGGGTAAATACAATCAAGCAACGCTGATTAATTTTATTATTTTTTCAGATTTAGTATAAAATCCCCTGACTTTCTATTATTTTTTGTAAATTCCCTGACTTTTCCTTGATTTTAGTTGGATTTCTGAATTACCTGACTTTGTCAGGTTTTTCCAGGTCGCTAAGAACCCTGTGAGAATAAGTCAGTTAATGTTCTAGGATGAGAGACGCCACTATCCCTTTATTACAAAGTTACAAAACATGTTAAATGTATCTTTTCTCTGTCCAACTACAGAGACCACAACAATGCTCGAAAATAAATCAGCAAATTGGAAAGGACAGAACAAATATTACAAAAACAGGACAAGACAAGAACAACAATTAAAAATGTACTAAAAGCTAAAAAAAATAAATTAGTCTAGCATGCGACATGCAAATATTCAAAAACAATTTAAGTGTTAAAAAAATATGTACATCTCAAATTTGCAAATGGTATGTATACGTTAATTAACGAGAAGTGTTATGTCCGTAGCATTTCCTCTGTTAAGTACACCGACACATACAGTGACATCAGTCTGCAAGCAATTTCGGATTATTTTTAACATTTGGTTGCAACGCGGTCTGTCAATGTTGTACGTACCTTCTCTCTGGAACTTACACAAAATGGCGTTCATCTGTTCTCGGGGCGGACATCGGAATTCTTTGGTCTTTTTGGCGGCAACTGCCGAAGGTAAGTCGGATTGCTTAATTTCGATATAACGCCTTAACTGATCGGTTTGCAATTCGCCTACGAAATCGTGACTGAAGGCGATTATCGACTCTACCCGATGTCTCAACTGTATGTCGCACAGATGTTGCAGTAAGTAACACATCTGTAATTTTGCGCCTTCAGCCATTTTCATTTGCAACAAGCCTTTTCTGTGTTCGTCTTTGGCGTCCTTTTCGAAGGTCGGATCCCAGGTTTCTGGACAGATCATTATCAGGAGCTTATCAACATTTTCATCGCTGAGCATTCCTACTAGGAGAAGTCGATCCACTAATTTTAGTAATGGTCTAAAAATAATAACACTAGTAAGTTCATATAATATTTAATATAAAACTATAATTTTGTTTTAGTGTTTTACATTGAGACTCCAATATCACTAGCCATCTAGATCACCGGACTTGAACCCTGTAGATATTTTCTTTGAAGCCAGTTTATGAAGAGATAAAACATTTTTGGGAATATTGGACCAAGAAAGAGGGCCCTTTGTACGCCGATTTAATCTTTTTACGGAATGTGTAGGGCCAGAAAACATTTTTTGTTTTTCAGATCGAAACAATTTATGACTATAAGATAAAAATAAAATGCTAAATAAAGAAATCTCCCTCAACTGTTTAGTATCTCATGTGGATTGTTACTTTGATGCAATGACAGGTTATTAAAATGCATGAAAAAGAGCAAAGACATTAATATCAAGTTCGGCAGCTTTTCAAGCATCAACAGTTTTCGAAATTATTTAGTATTGCATATTACATATCACTAGGTCTAAAGCAGCTTTGAATCAAGCAAAAACCTTATCATACTTACCAATACTATTCTTTATTTTTATCAGAATAATTTTAAAACCACACTTTTAAATCATATTTTAAAACGAAAAAATACTTAAAATACGAATACTCACAAGAAAAGGTTTTCATTCGAACCACCAATAGGATCTCGATTGTGGACTTGATTGATTTCTACTGACTCGGCCAATGCAGTCATTACGTAATCTCTTACTACATCAAGTGGGAAGTGTGGTGAATATAAACTTTTTATATTTTCTATATTTTCACTGAAATGAGGAATTAAAATGTTTCAATAAATTATAAAAAACAACGTAAAACTTATGTCGACGAATCTTTTAAGTGTAATAATGACACGTAAAGAAAACATTGTCCATGAAAAATTAAGTTTAATTTGACTTTCCTGTTATTCAGCGAAAGACCAGTGCTTATTATTTCAAATTACAATATTTTCTCACCTGATATCAGTCATTTTCATTTGTGGAACAACGGACTCCATTTTTAATCTCCTTAAACTATGTCCCATATCTAGATCTTCATACAAATCCTTAAGCTCCTGTCCAATGGGAATAACATATTCATTCTTGCAGACTTCCCTAATAAAAAAAGATATATGTTAATTCCAAATTATTTAATAAAAATTTATTAGATATTGAAACAAACATTCTTATAGGCATGTACAACAATCTCTGATGTCTAAATGTTGAAAACCGTTACTGATATTTAGAGCTCAGATGAAAGTAATTTAAAACGATTTTTTTACTATTTGGAATCCTATTACCAACAACATGAAAATGATAAATCATAACAAAAAAGTAACTTATATATCCAAATTGTTTACTAATTTACTGTGGAATGACTTCAATCTCAACTGATACAATACAACATTTGCAAAACAATTTCAGAATGTATTTGTGAAGAATAGACGAAGATTAAATGGGACAACATTACCAAACAGCACATATTTACAAGCCGAAATAACAGAAATAATCTTTACTTTTGAGAAAAATGAAAAGCATATCATCCCTAAAAATAGACACGAGTCCAGGACCAGACAAGATACCAGAGCTGTTTTTATCAAAGTCCTTTCAAAACTTATCTGGATCTCTCTGAAAAGTTGTAGTAATACCTACATTTAAAAACGGAAATAAGCAATTAGCGGAGAACTATAGGTCCATAAGTTTGACAAGCACTATGTGTAAGTGCTTGAAAACAGTCTTGGTGAAAGAGCTAACAACATTTTTTTTTGACCCTCCTATCATTCCAGCTGAGCAACAGGGCTTCCTGCCAAAAATGTCAACCCCCACAAACTTGTTTAAAATAAAAGACTACAGCAGTGGATATCAGCAGTCGACAACCATCAGCCGACATGCGTGATCTACCTCAGCTTTAAAAAGCTTTTGACAAGATCCCCAAAAGTAGTCTGTTATACAAACTTGAGCATTATGGTGTTAGAAGCCGGCTACCGTAACTAATCAGTAGTTTTCTTCAGAACCGCAAAATTTCAAAAAAAGAGCAGGAGCTGCACTTTCTGAACAACACAGTGTCTACAGTAGCGTTCCACAGGGCTCTATTGGGCACAGCTATTTATCGTGTACCTGACCGACTTATATGCTGCTGGCCTAAAAACTGCATATACTTCGTTTACGAACGACACCATCTGTTGCAATCCACTGTTGCAAAATGTTCACCTTCAGGATGCCCTGAATAAAATAAAACTCTGGACAACAACCTGGGAAATGTGGGAAACCCTTGAATGATCTTAAGTGCACTGTTCTTCGCATTGGACAAAACAACCCCAAGCAATCCTATTATTTTAACCAAACAGAGGTAGTGAAAGTTCAGGGCCAGAAAGATTTGGGTGTAATGATAACTTCTGATTTAAAATGGAAGCAGCACATAGCTCAAATAATCAAAAAGTTAACACTCTTATATAGCTTATCCAACAATCATTTAAAGATCACGCAAGGCTTTTGTGAGACCAACGATTGATCATTGCATCTGGAATCCATATTATCTCAAAGATATAAAATACCTTGAAAGAGTTCAGCAGAGAATTGCTAAGATACCAAACAAACTAAAGAACCTTCGTTATAGGAGCTGTCTGAACTTTCTGAATTCTGACAACTCTTAGTAAAAGAACAATACATGTGGATCTTATTCAAACCTATAACATCACTTCCGGATATTATATTTGCAACCTGGATTTTTTCCACTCATCATGCTCAATCAAGCAGTAAATAAGGGAGGATACTATAAAAAAAACTAGCTAAAGAGAGATGTAACATTTTCAGAATAAATGTTTTAACATACCAGGTTGTATATTGCTGAAATCAATTGGGGACAGAGTCTGTAAACTCTTCCAACATCAATCAGTCCAAAAACCGTTTGGACTGAGAAATGAAAGACTGGAGTAACAGCTTCTGTATTCATTGTATGTGAATAATACTATGATAATAACACTGTATCTGTCATAATTGACTGCGGTGACCGTATAAACTGTGTTAAATGGCAATGTTAATGTGATGCTAGCTATTTTGAGACTCAACTGTTTCATCAGGATTCTTATTTGGAACAAAACTAATCAAGATATTAATTAAATATTAATTTCTCAAATGATACAAATTTCGATATAACCAAAGAATATTTTAATAAAGAATTTAATTAGTTGATATAACACGAAATAATCAATATCTATTTCTTCAAAATTCGATTATTAATTATAAACATATTTAAATAATCGATTTTAATTAATAGTCCTACCACTGGAACCTGAGGTGGAAGATGGATCAAAATACAAGAGTTCTAACCACACTACACCACAACTTGTTACGTTTTGGACGCGCGTTTCGCTAACCAAGTTAGCATCATCAGCAGATGATATAAACTAAAGCAACTTATCCTAACCGAAAATATTTATAGGTAAATGTGGTCACACTTGGTTGCACCCGACTGCACCGTTGTCAAGTAAACAATAGAGGGGACTATAGAGAATAGGCAAAATTCGATTATTAATTATAAACATATTTAAATAATCGATTTTAATTAATAGTCCTACCACTGGAACCTGAGGTGGAAGATGGATCAAAATACAAGAGTTCTAACCACAACTTGTTACGTTTTGGACGCGCGTTTCGCTAACCAAGTTAGCATCATCAGCAGATGATATAAACTAAAGCAACTTATCCTAACCGAAAATATTTATAGGTAAATGTGGTCACACTTGGTTGCACCCGACTGCACCGTTGTCAAGTAAACAATAGAGGCGACTATACCACATTTACTTACCACATTTAACTATTTCTATACTCTCAAATGCATCCAGTAATCTATTATATTGGGTAACGCTTGACTTTTCTGTTCTTCCGTATCTTAAATGTGCCATGTGTTCTTTAAAACGAATGTTTATGGAGCCTATAGTTTGCCCATCATATTTTAGATCGCAGTCATTACAGCTAATTTCATAGATGCCACTCCTCTCCTTCAAGTAGACTTTATCTTTAGGGCTTCCAAGGAAATTTTTCGAACTGTTCTCCGTTTTGTAGGCTACTTTAAAACCTACGTTTTTAAATACTTTTTCGAGACCTCCCGTATATCTGGGATATAAACAGTTTATATCAGCTGCTGATGATGCTAACTTGGTTAGCGAAACGCGTGTCCAGAATATAACAAGTTGTGGTGTAGTGTGGTTAGAACTCGTGTATTTTGATCTATCTTCCACCACAGGTTCAGTGTTAGGACTTAACATGGCTTCACGGTCAACGGAACAAAACCTTTATGGTAAGTACTGTACTAAGGTTAATACCAGCAGATATTTGGTTTCTAAAATCATTTTCAGTTTTCCCTAAATTCATTTCAGTCAAGATCCCTAAACAATCACCCGTTACTGGGAAGGTTGAATCTTTTGCCAAACAAAAGTGGCTAGATTTAGAAATTAAAAATCTGTATAGCAAACGAAGTATGCTTGAAATTGAAACACGGGTTATTTAAAAAACTCACTTATAAGCTTAGTAATTTAGAATTTGAACAATGGTTTGATTTCCAAAGAAAAATGTTCATAGTTATTGATGCCAATTTTTCGAAAAAAATGTGTTCACTCAAAAACAAACTGAGAAAGTTGAAACCACAAAAACAAACTTCTTCGGAAGTCGAGACATTGTAGAAAAACTTTCTTCTCAGTCCTTTGATAATAGAGATATCGCCCTTTTGAATAATGGTTTGAATTTTGCAGAGCCTCCAGTAAAAAATAGTTTACCAACTATTATAGCGAATATCGAAAGTTCCATTCAATACGTTCCAGAGTCAACTAAGGGATTTAGTAGAAAGGTTTGCAAAAATCAAATCTCAAAAAACGTTGTTAATAACAAGTCAAAATATTTTTCTCGTAAAAATACTGAAGTCATCCATGGACTGAAGAAAAAAGAATGTTTTTATTTAAAAGCTGACAAAGGAAATAAGGTTGTTATACTAGACAAATCAGATTAATTTGAAAGACGAGATAATTTGATTCAAACTGGTCCTTACGATTTAATTGAGAAAAACCCGTTATCAAAAATGATAACAGAAGCAAAAAATACCTTAAAACAGTGTAAAAACCTTGTATCCGATAAACTAAAATTCAAACTAACACATAGTAACCCACAGTTATCTAAACTGTATTGCCTTCCCAAAATCCATAAACCTGGGAAGTCCTTGAGATCTATTGTTTCAGCTAATGGATCACCAATGTACAATATTTCAAAATGGTTAGTAGAAGAATTCAGCAAATTAAATAACTTTAAGGTTACTAACTCCTTAGAATTCTTAGATAAAATTAAGAATATTCTCTTAAAAGAAGGTGCAGTTTTAATATCTCTTGATGTAAGCTCATTGTTAACGAGTGTACCAATACCACTAGCTTTAGAGTACCTAAAGGACCTACTTGAAATCAATAATTTGAAGAAAGAAATTATCGATGCATATTTGCTTCTCACAAAATTATGTATGAATCAAAATCTTTTTCAGTTCAACAATAAATATTATAAACAACTTGAGGGAACTGCGATAGGCAATTGCTTATCTCCGTTTCTTGCAAATTTGTTTATGGGTAGATTAGAAACCCAATTCAAAAAAGAACTCAAGTATTTCCCAAGGGTGTGGTATAGAAACGTAGACGATATATTTGCTATTTTTGATACTAAAACAGGAAATTTTGACACTTTCTTAGAAACATTAAACAATAATCCATTAATTTTACGTACGAAAAGGAGAACAATGGGCAATTACCTTTTCTCGACACGTTAGTTATTAGAAATAACGATAAATTAGAATTTGATATTTATAGGAAATTTACTAACACTGATAGGTATATGACATCCGACTCATTTCATTGCCGTCAACACAAAATGGCAGCATTTAATTTCTTAACTCACAGGTTAGTCGATTTTCCATTAAATAAAGAACGTTTTAACAATGAAATGAATCGGATTAAAAATGTAGCTAAAAGTAATGGATATAATGATAATTTTGTATATAAATTAGTAAATAGAATAAGCATAAGAAAATGTTAAAATATGCCACTATTCTTTAAGCACCTGAGGCTCCCAATAAGTTCATAATAATCCCATATGATCCCAGATATACGAGAGGCCTCGAAAAAGTATTTAAAAACGTAGGTTTTAGAGTAGCCTACAAAACGGAGAACAGCTTGAAAAATCTCCTTGGAAGCCCTAAAGACAAAGTCGACTTGAAGGAGAGGAGCGGCATCTATGAAATTAGCTGTAATGACTGCGATATAAAATATGTTGGGCAAACTAAACGCTCCATAAACATTCGTTTTAAAGAACACATGGCACATTTAAAATACGGAAGAACAGAAAAGTCAAGCGTTGCCCAACATGCTTTGGAAAACAATCACCAAATATGAATAAATAATCTTAGGTTGATTAAAAACTTATCCAATAACAGAATATTGGATGCATTTGAGAGTATAGAAATAGTCAAATGTGGTAAGAAAGCACTAAATAAAGACCTATTCCGTATAGTCCCCTCTATTGTTAACTTGACAACGGGGCAGTCGGGTGCAACCAAGTGTGACCACATTTACCTATAAATATACTCGGTTAGGATAAGTTGCTTTAGTTTATATCATCTGCTGATGATGCTAACTTGGTTAGCGAAACGCGCATCCAGAACGTAACAAGTTGTGGTGTAGTGCGGTTAGAACTGTTGTATTTTGATTTAATTAATAGTCAAAAATCGATTAATCGAGAAAACTCGTTTATTGATTTGGATTTGGCCCCACTCTGCTATTAAGACTGAATTTTACACTTACATAGTTGTCGCGGTGGCTTCCAAGTGAAGAGAAATCAATAAGTCATAAAATCCCTGTCTCAACGGACCGCTCATGTACTCTGACTTGATAGCGTAGAGCAGCTGCTTCTGATCGACGTGGTGACAGAGTACGTGTGCGGCTTTGTAGTTGCTTTGGTAGCACAAGGCCGAATAAAGCGCTAAAGTATGCGCATGGAAGCTGAGCAATTTGTCCATTTCGATCAGCTCCAGTATGTCGATGCAGCGATCCTCTTCCGGTATGTGCAAAGCCAGCATCGAAATCGGATCTTCGCACAGCATTGACCAACCCCTAATATCCGACAGTTTAAGGGCGTGTACTTGGAGGTTATGGTTGGGGACCTAAAAAAGAATGCTACGTAATATTTTGATATATATAAAACATAACAATAATTACATTTTTATATAAAATTTATCCTTATATAATATATTTTTTAAATTACATCTAGTTAATTTTGATTTCTGATCAAAATGTGAAATGAACCGCATAAGTAGTTTTAGACCGTTGCCGAGCACAGACAGAACGACAGACGGAATAAGAGAACGTGTTTTTCGAAATCTAGAGACTCTAAAAAGCAAAGATCTGCAAAAATCTCGGGGTAGATTTAAATAAAATTGGAGAAAATTCTAGACCAACTAACGTTAAAATGCTTACCCTTGCCCACTGATGCGGCTTCAAACACTGAACTTTAAGCCTGGGAGGAAACTGAGGAATGACGTGTTTAGCGCTATTCTGCAACACGGCTGCCGATAACGGAAGGCTGGTCGACGTCCTGCCCAATTCGATTTGCATGACTTCCTTGCTGGTGGCTTCAATGAAAATAGCTGGGAACAGTTTCGTTTCCGGTTCCATCTAAACCATACACATTTTATATTTGCACTTTAAAAGATATTGAAATACAGATTAGACTGTTCTTTTAATAGAAAACCAATTAGTGATAAATATTTCTGCTGCACTGCTTTTAACCAAGTATTCTGCTTGAAGACGACACCGATCAATGTCAAAATATGCTACTAATTACAATATTGCAATAATAAAGATGTTAGTGGTTGGACAATCAGCTCAATAAAAAACTACCTATTTTTTCCGTATGTCTTTTATGTATATAATAAAATCATAAGGAGCATTTTTTTGTTCAGGATATCCGCATCTTCATTTTTACATTTAAGTAATTGCTCTATCTGTAATATTTTGGCAAATATTGTCAAAAACAATTTTCTGCAACTTTTTTTTCCACATTTAGAGGGCCCAGCACTGTAAACTTTGTCTAACTGATACTCTCAATTATTAATAATATTTTAGTAATCTCTGCTGGTTTTATGTTTTTTAATTCAACTGCAACTAGAGTCATATTAAGTTTTTTTATTGAACCGTAATTAGACTTTAAAAAAAGGTGTCATTCAATTAAACCCTGCCAAAATAGAACTACTTTCCGACGTTTCTTCCGATGCCAGGAGTCATCTTCAAGGATCTTTACTACACGAGATTACGATACTGAATGCTCTGGGGTGTAGATTCTTTAAGATGACTCATACATTTGAAGGAGGAAATAAGGAAAGTAATTCCAATATTATACGGTCCAATTCCAAGAACCCTGATATTTCTATTGATTAAAGCCGTGAAAATTTCTGTTCTGTATAATTAAATAAGCTGTACTTACTTTGAGTTTATGGGACGTAGGTTTTCCATCGCAAGTGAAGGTTATATATCCAGTCGCTGCATCTAGAAAACAGCCGATGAACATTCCTTGAGACGCACCCTTTCCAGAAGCGTCTTGTGTTACTTGGTTATATAATTCATCAGCTCTTACCATATAACATGACTGCCTATCGATACTAAAATTGAAAAGAAACAATGAAAAATATGTTTTATAAAATTATTGAATTACTGATTTCAGAAACAGGTTAAGTTTAGAAATATTTAGATAAAAGCTAAGATTAAATATACTAATAATATAAAAATATGTAATGCCAATATCAAGACCATTAAGAACACTGTCTCAATATTAACCAACTCCCCTCACCCCAAGGAGTCTACATATTTTGTTTAAAAATATCAGTCATGGACTTTGCCACTCATATATATTGGCATTTCCCACACATAGGAAATAACAGTCAATTTTCTTAAGGTCCTAACTAATTGGGGTATTGCGGCTACCTCCCTAAAATATCAAAAAAAAAAAACTCAAGGAATCAGTTTTGAGGCCCTAAAATTAATTCAGATTTATTTAAATATATACTCATTTATCTCTGACAGCTGCAACACCTACGTTTTATCAAAAGCGACTGGATGCTTTGGTGTTTTTCAATGTATGTAAAATAAATTTGCAAATTTTCAGTCAGATGTTTTAATATTTTGGTAAGTAAAATAGAATAAAGTTTTTGAATCTGCTTTACTTTTGGAAAAAGTAAATATCCTCGGATATATTCTGCATCAAACCAAGGATATCGTTTGATTTTTAGGTGGATTTTCAAAAACTTGTAACTCTTTTAGTTATTTTCCGACAGGGTCGGTTTGGTAGTACCTCGAGGCATGCACAATTCGAAACAATACGACAGAAATTCAAAAGGTACGGCTAAATTATAACAGAATTTAATGTCGGTCAGTAGCGGACAAAATCTCCAAACTGGAAAAAAATTGACATTTTTGTATGAAAGTAGTCTTTTCCCTTAAAACATTTAACTCCAAACTTTAAACGCAGTTTTGTAGTTTTTTGCCTTATTATTTTGTTTAATTATTTTTGGTTTATATTATTTTTCAATATAACTAATTTTTGGAGAACGACAAAAAAAATCGTAAAATAAAATTTTAAAAACTGATTTTTTCCAAACATGTTGCGTTAATCGCAATTTGCTTAGACATTTTAAATACAAAACCTTATAAGAATTTTTTTGTATCTATAGGAATTGATTTACATATTGCTGTTGTGATTTTTTCTTTCCCGATATCTCAAGCCAACGCTTTTGTACATCGACCAAGTATCCTTGATGGAAAGCCTCTATACTCTAAGACAATGCAGCAATACAACTGGAAATGTTACAAATGTATTTCAAAAATCAGTTTCAAAGCATAGTAGAGCCAAACTGCATTCTCTGTTCTTTTAAATAAAAAAATAATTAACGAGGTGTTTTTTATTAACGTTTAAACTGTGAAAGGTTTTTCTGCCACACCCTGAATATTTAGAATACTGACTTTATGTTCTTTTTGCGCTCAGTCGATAGAGTTTCGGTTCTGCAATGTCAACCCATCAGTAACTCAAATATGACAAAAAGTGTAATTAGGCTGTTTCTGAAATCAATGATTCAATTATAATTAATTTTAAAATCCGATCCCTGTTGTGATTTAACTTCTCTAAATACATTAATTTTTGGGGAGTGAAGCCACCAAAACCATCCCACATAAGCGTCCTTAATGACTGCTAAACCCAAAAAAAACTTTTTGGTTAAATAGATAAAATGTTGAACCGTATATAATTTATTTTCAGAAAGCAGAAAATGACCACACATTTTCTTACTATAAATTACTGTTGCTTTTTAGGGAAACATAACAATCTACTAGCTGGCCCGGCAGTTGAGTTTCTAGTAGAATTATAAGAATATGTGGCGCATTCACCACATCGTCCAGAAATGTTATTGAAGAAAAACCTATTGGTTTTATAGAAAAAAATACGCAATAAAACAACACAAAAAATAGTTTTTAAGGATCTCGGTAACCAGGCGATCATTTCAAAAAAATCATATAAATTGCTGCAGTACAACTCTCTCAGGAACTTGCTGAAAAATCTGGCTTAAAGTTTAAATACATACATTATTTTTAAAGTATTAATATTTATCTTACCGATCAATAACTCCATCGTAGTCATCGGTAATTACAACCGAAGACTTTAGGACATGATTCTGATTAAATTCTTTGCTAAAAAAATGGTACTGCGTGGTGACCCACCCAACATAGGTGTGGGTAGGATCTTGACCGGGGAATATCCGCACACCATAGAAATATTCGTTGATCAGCTTGAGACACTCCGCGTCGTAAATCTCGTTTCCTACAGACTCCACGTCAGATGTCTGAGGCACGGAGAGCTGCTTCTGTTGAGGAACAGAGGGAACTTGAAGAGTATCGCCCTGAAAACGCATATACAAATTTATTTAAATGAGTTAATAAAATTCTAAATATGTACTTATTTTGAAAGATTTGGGGTGTACAGTTCTCAAATCCTTAAATTATCAACTTTCAAAGCAAGTCCAACAAAATAAGTTTAATGAACATTCCACATTATATGTCAGCTAAAAATACTACACGTACTAGCCTGAGGATACTAATTTTTACTGAAAAGTAAAGCTACTGCTGTCAAAAGGCGGGGTCTAACCTGAGGTTGTTTGACTGTCGGACTTCTGGACAACATTGTGCTGGATAAACCTACAGATCGAGCGGTTGGCGTCATGCCTCCTCCAATTCTCACGGATCGTGGTTCTGGGGTACGGGCCTTCTTGGTTTTGGTACGTTCCGCGCTTGAAGTTTCTCCACGTTTTTTCGAGAAAAATCTATAAAAACAGGTATAAATAATAAAAATAAAAAAAAATAAAACAAACAAGAAACTCGATTGCTTAAACTACTATACTAATATAGGAAAAGGAGCTGCGAAACATACTAAAATAAGCGACACTATACTTTATACTGGTACTCGGTATCCCGTATAAAGCACAAAATAAAAATAAAACTACTACTACTAAACTGTATACTGAAAAAATTATTGCTTTTATTTTTATTGCATTTATTTGGTAAACAAAATTCGACATAAAACGTGTTAGACATTCCAAAATTTGAACAGGGTCCGTGAAATTTATTTTATTTTTCGACTTCCATTTATTTTTGCCGCCTGTAAAAACGTTTGAGGAAATATTTGCAAATTTCTAGACCCACGTCGAATTCAAAAAGTACCTCTTGTCAAAATGTTTATCCTGACGTCGCGTCAGCAAGACAAACTATGAAAGAATGACAGTTTTCTTTAAAAATAAAAAATTTGTAATTTTTTTAAAACTCGATTTTACCTAAAAAAAATTACATCAAATTTTTTTGTACCAAAAAATGACGCTTTAACTTCCCCAAACGGTTTTGCCCTAGGAGAGACCAATACGCAGCTGCGAAGGCTCAAAATAAAGCAGAAAAATTGGATCATGCTGCATTTTAAAAATTTCCCAGAAAAAAAACCTTACAACCGATCGGACTAAATCTGATACCAGTGTCTAGAGGAGACATAGAAGTTTCTTCGGTGTATTTACTCCCTTTGCCCAAGATCAACCGTTTAGATCAGCCAAGTCAAACATGCGGCCCAGTAAGCATTTTTCTGCGGCCCAAATCAGCTTTGAAAACAGCCAGATAATGCGGCCCGCGAACAAGTTGAAAATCGTTTTTGAAAGCTCGCACAGCTGCAATAACGATTGGTATAATAAAATTTACAATTGTACATAGTGCCTTCTATGTTTAGGAGGATGAACTACACATACTCAACCTAAAACCTCAAGCCAAACGTTATCTGGCTCGTTCCATGAAATTCTATTGCGCAAAAAACACAGATGACCCTATTTAAACATTCTGGAAAGAACTCGAGAAATCACAATCCGTATATAAGCCGTGTTCGATTGAGTTCAGACGTTCAGTGTTTAGTCAGTTGCGAGTTGAGTTGCGCACTAATTGTTACAACACTTAACAGTACTTATTATAATTTATTTCGGATACAGTTTTTAACATTTCTCTTTCAAAACCAAGTTGAAGTAAGAGGAAACTTGTAGATGAGCATCGTATCTTTCAAGAAAAGTGGGAATTATAGTTTTTTTGCTGTGAAGTGAAAGAAAAAATTATTTGTTTGATTTGTAATAGTACAGTCGGTGTCCCAAAATTATATAATATAAAACGTGGCTATGATATTCATAAAACTATGTTTGACAAGTATACAGGCATGGTCAAAAACGAAAAGTTAAATAAGTTAAAATCACGGTTGAAAGATCGGCAGCTTATGTTTACACGTCCAAAGCAAGACAGTTAATCTGTCCTTCAAGCGAGCTACGTATCGTCGGAGTTGATCGCGAAACACTCAAAACCATTTGTTAAAGGTGAATTTATAAAAGAAGGCCGCGGAAATTGTAAGTCCCGGGAGCGCGAAGGCAGTTCAAAATATATCCTTGTCCCGAAATACTGTCGCTGAAAGAGTTACAACAACATCAGAGTCTTTCATTGCATTTTTTATCGCCTGTGACGAAAGTACGGATGTGTGTGGTGTGGCGCAACTCGCTGTTTTTCTTCGTGCGGGTGATGCAGATATCAATGTGTATGAAGAATTACTGGAATTAGTACCATTGCGTGATACAACAACTGGGAAGGATATTTTCAATGCTGTTTATGGACTTCTGCAAAAGTACAATTTAGATTTATCAAAACTGTGTTCCGTTGCAACAAACGGAGCTCCTTCAATGACTGGAGTAAAAAATGGCTTTGTTAAAATATTACAGACAAAGATCAGAGAAACGGGCAGTGACAAACTAGATTTTTATTATATTCATTGTATAATCCACCAAGAAGTTTTATGCTCAAAAGTGATCAAGTTGGAAAGTGTTTTAAAGTCAATGAAAAAAATTATAAACTTCATAAGGTCACGAGGCAGCGACAGTTTTCTGCATTTTTACGTGATTTAGAAAGTGAGTTCACTGGTTTACCATATTATGCAGAGGTGCGATGGCTTTCGTGTTTTATGGTACTCGACGGGCTTTGGAAACTCAAAGAAGAAATACGCGTTTTCATGGATACAAAAGGAGATGTCAGCTTATTATGCGATGTACCTTTTTTACAAGATCTTTCATTTATGGTAGATATCACAAAACACTTGTCGGACTTAAATACGAAATTGCAAAGACCACGTCAAGTTATTACAGATATGCATGATCATGATAGCAGAGGATAATCTGTCACATTTTCTGACTTGTAAGGCATATCAGGAAAGCACAAGTGTCCCAATACCATACAAAATATATTCAGAGAAAATGAGAAGCCTTCTGGCAGAATTTGAGAAGCGTTTTCAGGATTAAGAGAGAAGAAAACAATGTTTCTGTATTTACTGATCTTTTCACTATCGATATTGATAAAGTTCCCGCTCACTTGCAAATGGAAGTAATTGAGATTCAGTGTCAGACCAATTTAAAACAAAAGTTTGATAGTGTTGGTACATTGGAATTTTATAAGTACTTGCCTGTTCAATACCAAGAAATGAGAAAATTTGCCTCTAAAATCCTGTCAATGTTTGTTTGGAAGTACCTATAAGTGTGAACAACTATTTCCTTTGATGAAAGGAAACAAATCTCCCGTAAGATCGCGAATGACGGACGCACACTTCGACGCAGTTTTAAAAGTTATTTCCGCCGATGAATTCGCGCCACAAATAGACAACTTAATTAAAGACAAAAGATGCCAAGTATAATTTTTGTAATGTCCTTTTTATTGGAAATTTAATAAACAGACTTGTCCTATAATAGTACTTTTTCTCCTCCTTTAAGATAAGGTTTTGCGGCCCACCTAGTCGATGGTCTTCACGCTTTTGGCCCACTAGTGACTTGGAGTTTGACATGGCTGTTAGATGATACAGTGCTGAACAAGAAATATTTGCTTATACTTGGAACTCCTTGTATACAATATTAGCATATATATACATATTTAGAATTGTCTAGCGAGATCTTCAATTTAATATCTATCACAATGAATTAGAAAAATATTTAATTGTTTATACTGGACAAAATGGCGTTCCAGTTGTAAAAAATTATGTATTCCTAAAATATTTAGAAGAAAAACTTGAACATATTAATGGACTTGGGTTCAATGTTCCTTTATGTGGAGATGTGAACATTAAAATCCTTCAAAATAATAACTGAAGAATGAAAGAATATGAAAGAAGACCTTATAATTAGAAATTTAGACACTATTAAAAAAATCAATAAAAAACGAAGATGAAAATAATTTGAATCCTGTTCTCGTAAAATAAATAATAAAAACACCTTGGATTACCCAAGAATTGGTAAAATGAATAAAGACTCTTAACAAATATTATTTAAATTTAAAAAAATCCTACGGAAGCGTATAAGGGCCACAATTTTTTTTATTTTTAAATTCAGACTTTAAAGTCGGAATTTAACAAAATTCTGAGTTTAAAATCAGAATCTAACAAAATTCTGAGTTTAAAGTCGAAATTTAACTAAATTCTGAGTTTAAAGTGAGAATTTAAAAAATCTGAGTTTAAAGTCAGAATTTTATAAAATTCTGAGTTTAAAGTCAGAATTTAACGAAATGCATTTTTGACATCTCCTGTCAAACCTGAAATTGGTGTTGGGAGATAGATAATTAAATATTAAGACAGATTGATAAGTGAAATCCATTTCGTTGCAAGTAAACTCGTTTGAGATTTACCGAACTTCAAAGGGTCAAAATTGTCATTGTTCAAGCGCCATTTTTTCGAAAACAGTTAAATTTAGGCAAAGGTAACTGAATAAATGCTTGGATTTTTCAGAAAAATATAAAAATTTAATAAAATATAGGAAATTTCATTTAAAAAACGGATGATGCCTCCGGTTTGAGGTGGAAGCGGCAACACCGCGCAATTTAAAATATTTTATAACGAGAGTATATTATGTTCATCTATGGCCAAAGCCAAATTCTCAACACATCCTATTCGTTGGTTCTCCAGATATTTCTAATAGGACACTCAACCTGAATCACCTTGAAACAGAGGAGATCTGTCAGTATGTTTTGTTTTTATTTCTAAAAGCGAGACACCCTTACATCGTTGAAACATATTTGAACCGTTTCCTAAGACTTATTTATCGTTTTGTATTAACTTTTTTATTTTGTGAACCTTTTAATGTATATGTTTTCTTGTAAGTATATGCTGTTTTTTATTCTTTTATGTACCTTTTGGTGTATATGTATTGTATATGTGTTTTTTTAATACAAATTTCTAAAGTTCATTTTGGCTTTTTTTTCAGCAATAGAAATAAATAACAATATATAAAATGAACGAATTAAACATATGGTGAGACTTATTTAACACTCAAAAATCAAAATAGGACACTTTTATTTTGTACCCTCCCCCCTTTTATCATTTTTTAACTATCTGTAGTTTGGTGGAACAATTCATAGCGCATTTGCCATTATTCAAACAAGAATATTGAACTTGTTTTTTTGGTTCCAGTTTGTTATGAAATCGTATGGACTAATTTCTGACTTTAAACTCAGAATTTTGTTAAATTCCGACTTTAAACTCAGAATTGAAAAATAAAAAAAATGTGGCCCTTCTACGCTTCCGTAAAATCCGGACAAATTTATGAAGAAAATGATTTAGGTCGACGAAACACAAGTTTTTAATAATAAACATTATATTAAAACTTAAAAGGTATATTTCTCAGTTTATTTACAGCGCAAAATCATTGTTCATGTAAGTCTATGAAAATATCACACAGTGCAAAGTATTTTAAATCCATATATTGAAAACTACCCATTTAATAATTTACTTCTTTAAGCGGTTCTAGACAAGGTCATATAAAATATACAACTAACCATGTTACTGCTCACTAGAAAAAACAACTCCAACAATACTAAGACTTAATGTCACTATCTAATGCGGGAATAAAAACACTGTTACCTTACAAAACTGTCGGTGCTAGAGATGTATAAAAAGATTGTGAGTTAAATAAGGGGAACTGAAAAAGAAAACGTAATTTACTTGCCTAAATGGCGATCGACCTCGTTTTTTCTTATCCTCCCCCTTTTCTGTATTTTGGGGCGCAGTATCGTAGTACCTATTCATGTCTAGCTCGCTAGTGGAACGGTGTACTCCCCTGGTACCATTCATGTTTATATCTAGAAAAAAATACAGTTTTATTTGATAATTACACATTAAAGGTTATTATTATTATCTTAACATAGAAATGATTTGTGCTAAGAATTAAGATATTTGATATTTTGAACGTTCGTTTAGATGTATTATACATAACCGAAATAACCCGATGAAACAAGAGATTAACCCCTAAGGGAATGTACCTCAGGTTGCGGCAAACGTTTTTTTTTTTTTTGTTAATTATACTTCATACCATTTTCAAGGTAATATATTAAATCAATTAAAACGTATAGCGTCATTTTTTATTTTTTTTTTCAAAATGCCTACTATTGGACCACTCCGGCATTATCCTCAATGCTTCCTGAAATTTCATCCAAATTGGTGAAACCATCCAGAGTAAACTAAAAAATCACATTTACTTAGTTTTAATTATGGACTGGGGCAGATTCCGAAGGTCAAAATACATGTACTGCTGCAATTGTACTGTATTTGCCTTAATCATTACTCGGCTTATATAACAAGGATGAGGTGTTGACCACGTCAGCGCTATCGAAGTACCAAATTAGTATTTCACTGTACTTTTGGGCATCACAGAGGAACGAACTTCAATGTAGGACCGGAAAAACTTCACCATAGACCTTTTTAATATCCTAAAGTAACCCCCAATAAAGTAGGTGATAATAATTAACAATATAGAGGTTTTTCGTTTTGCTTACAAGCGTCATCAAATCCATTGACATTAGCATTCATCCTTGACAGAGATCCTTTTCGAGGAGGCCGGGCGGGCATCGTTTTACCGTGCTGAACGTTTCTTAGCAAATGTTGCTGTGGTTGCTGGAGCTGTTGTTGATGCTTCATGACTTCATCAGATTCAACAGCATCCTCCGAATAATTTCGATGCAATCCTAAAACAAGAATAAATTATCAAAAAATAAAAAACCCGACTGCTTAGAACTAGTTTATTGATATAGGAAAAGAAACTACAAGGCATATTAAAATAATCGGGACTTTCCTTTATATAGGTATACGGTATCCCGTATATAACTAACTTATTAATCAAAATTCGGCATGAAATATATGTTAGAATTTACAAAATTTGGACATGGTTCTTGAAATTTATTCTATTTGTCCGTCTTGTCGAAATATTTATCCCGACTTCGCATCAGCAAAGCACACCTTGAAAAAAATCTGAGCATTTTATTTCAAACTCGATTTTACCCAATTTTTTACTCTAGTACAAAAAACGTAAATATGTTTTCTAACAAAAATATCGAGCTTTTGACCCGTTCACTCGTTTTTGTCCCAGAAGGTACGGATACGGAGGTGCGAAGGGTCAAAACAGAGCAGAAAATTCAGGCATGGTATATTTAAAATTTTCTTTGAAAAAATCAACCTCAACACCGATCGGGCCAAATTTTATAGCAGTCTCTAAATAAAGGAACTAAATAACAACCATTTAAATGATACAGAGTTGGATTTGAAATAACCGCTTGTAATTAATAAAAGGTTAATAAGTTATATAAATAGGTAGGATATCTCTATTTTGTTACCTTTAATATCAGTCATAGAGAATCCACTTCTCATAATGTTCTCAATATGAGCGGGATTCGGGGCAATTTGTTGATCTACTTCCGCCTTCAGTCTGTGTTGCCTTATTTTAATTTCATTCCATCGTCGCATCTTTTCTTCTTCCCTTTAAAGACAAAATATTTTATTGCCTTATATCCGTAAGAGCGATTAATTCTCAAAGCGGAATCCGTGACTGTGTTGCGACTTGCTTAAAAACAATTTTTTTTTTTTTATTGTTTTATTATAGTTACACTTTTTTACATCAACCCAACAAAAAGTTCTAATGAAGATTAATAAAAACGCAGTCCAATATTTAAAACACGACTACTTACTAAATTACTGAAAAAAAAATATCATAAGTTGCAAATGAAACTAAAGACCTTTTCAATGCAATTCCACTGCCCTACCACTGAACTAGGACAGCTCAAAGCACAAACTTAACGAACTCCGATATTAACAATAACGACACAAATTTAAGCAAACCGCCGCAAGTGGCGCCACAGTCACGGATTACACTTTGAAAATTTAGATCTATTTAATTTTATTAAAGAAAAATCAGAGAACAAATAAATAATACACTCGTACGTAATGAACTCCGAGTGACAAATAACAGGCAAGCTCAGCCTCAAAAACTCCCAATTGGCCTTCTCCATCGTTTCGAACGTGTTGTGACTGATCTTCAGGCAAGGAGGACTATCAGATCCAGCCAAAATTCGAGTGACATCAATTTTGGTGTCCGGCATGTCGTCAGTGTTTTCGAAGATAGGCTGATCCTTCGTGTACCAGTAAGTGACTGCCCGATTCATATTGCTACAAATATAAAACAAAGCTAGCAAAATATTAAAATTTTCTGACAAATAAGCATGGTTTTGAAAATTATAGAAATAAGAACACTTACACGCAAAATGGTTCATAGCCTTCTTGTAACCCACACGTGGTAAAATACTTGAGTTGGTTCACGTCTTGCCCGAAACAAAGTCTGGCTTTTTGACCTACTCCCAATGTGAATGCAGGAACAAAGTTGTCACCCTGTACATCAGCGAACGTCGTTTCGCCACCCAGAGCGTCCATCAACAATTCTCCATTCAAAGAGAAACCTTTAAAAAGTTACAATAAATTATTCTTGGTATTAGTATGGTTCTGAATATAGCATACTCAATAACATATGCTTTGCACGGCACCAATAAAATTGGTATTGTCAGCGTGACTTCTATATAATAATCATAAACAGTCGATCCGTTGGATGTTTATCCATGCGTCATCATTCATATTCATCAAATCAAAATTTAATGGATTAATTTTATATATATATAATATATATATATATATGTATATATATATATGTATATATATATATATATATATATATATATATATATACAGGGTTATGATAAATTAAGGAATACATTCATTATCTTGGAAATTAAAAAGGTAATAGAAAAACGCCGTCGATTTAGATTTATTTTTACGCATATTTAGAAATTATTTTAAACTATACATGGTCACTCACAAAAGTTGTACAACCGTCATCTTTGATTTTTTCAATACAACGCCTTATTTTTTTCTGCTGATTTGAATTCACTATGAAATTCTAGACATATTTGGTATAACATAATCTATACTGAAAATCAACAGTTATCGAAATATGTTTATCTAAATAAAACATAAAACACATATCAGGAAATTAAATAAGAAAACTACTTTATTAAATTTTGAAAATGTCCACCATTTACAGCTCTACAATGCCCTAGACGATGGAAAAACTCTTGTTGCACATTAGTAACTGTATCACATTGAATATTTCTTATAACAGTTCGAATACGATCCTTAAGAATTTCAATAGTATGTGGCTTATTTTTATACACTTTGTTTTTTACATACCCCCAAAGAAAAAAGTCTAACGGGCTTAAGTCCGCCGATCTTGCCGGCCACTCTATTGTCCCACTCGCCCAATCCATCTTCTCGAAAGGTTTCATTTAAGTATCTCCTGACATCAGCTGCAAAATGGGGTGGTGCCCCATCCTGTTGATACCATAACAGTTTACTGGGAAAATCCGGATCGTTTACGTTAGGATGTAGGGTAGCTAATGCTGGTATAAGATTCTCTTCCAAAAATTGAAGATACATTTGCCCCGTTAGTGAGGAATCAAAGAAATATGGACCTATAACTTTATTGCCTACAATACCTGCCCATACATTAACACTTTGACGATACTGTGTATGACTTTCCCTGTACCAGTTAGGATTTTCTTGTGCCCAGTTAAAGATATATTCAGATCTGAATTTAATTTAAGTCTAAAATTTTGTTTATTTTCTTCTCCATTGAGACAAAATGTTGCCTCATCTGTGAAACAAATTCTTTTCACAAATAATGGATTATGATTACACATGTTGGTCATAATTTCGCAAAACTCGTTTCTGCGATCTGAATCATCATTTATTAATTCTTGAACGAATTTCACTTTATAGGGATAAAAATTTTCTTTTTTCAAAAATTTGAAAACTGTTGCTTGATGTATATCATTATCATAGGCTGCGTCATTAGTTGAGGAATGTGGATTATCTTGAAAAGTTAAGAGAACGTCTAGTTTCTTTTCATCTGAGATCCTAGGACGACCTTTTCCAAAGCGGTCCGTAACACTACCAGTATCCGTCCATTTCCTTTCTATTTTGCTCACTGCAGACTGAGTAATAGGTTGCCTACGAGGATATCTGTTGTTAAACAGCTGACAAACTTCGTTTTGTGTCCTAGTCTTATCACCAGTACCAAGCATTATTAGAATTTCAATTCTTTCTTTCTCTGTTAAACGCATAGTCAATATTTGAAATCAAAATGGCAGATCGTAAATAAATTATATGACTTGTCAATACAGTGACAGTGACAAAGTCATTTTTCTTTGGGATTACGCGATAGACATAGGTAGGGTATACAAATGTCCGATAGGTTATTAAATACACAGGTTTTATTTAGATAAGAATATTTCGATAACTGTTGATTTTCAGTATAGGTTATGTTATACCGAAAATGTCTAGAATTTCATAGAGAATTCAAATCAGCAGAAAAAAATAAGGCGTTGTATTGAAAAAATCAAAGATGACAGTTGTACAACTTTTGTGAGCGACCCTGTATAGTTTAAAATAATTTCTAAATATGCGTAAAAATAAATCTAAATCGACGGGTTCGAGCGTTTTTCTATTACCTTTTTAATATCCAAGACAATGAATTTATTCCTTAATTTATGATAACCCTGTATATATATATATATATATATATATATATATATATATATATATAATATATATATATATATACTATATATATATATATATATATATATATATATATATATATATATATATATATATATGGTATATATATATATATATATATATAAATATATATATATATATATATATATATATGAACAAATAGGCATCATATATATCATATATATATATATATATATATATATATATATATATATATATATAACCCAAAATTAATATATTTAATAAATTAAGAATTAAAAAGTCTACCTTAAAACAACAAAAACATGTAAAATATATAAAACTGCACGTACAACTACATAATTAGACAAACACTAAAGCGAGGTTATGCCTTCTAACAAAAGCAAAAGTATTTTAAAACATATCAAAAACTTATGTTCAAGGTAAGGATCGAACTCTAACGTTTCCGTTCCCAGATAATTTACCATACAACACCATAGACCACTCGGCTACCTTTCTACTGAAATAATTCGATTTTTTTTAGTAGATATCTAATTTAAATTATTAAAAATCAAGTTCGGCTCCAAATTGAAAACGTCATTAACGCACCAAAAAAACTGGCTGATTATCTCCATCTTTTCTAGTAGGTCTAATTTTCGACCCTTCGGACATTCATATAAAAGGGAGACATTTACAAGTACAACAAAATTAGGGTTCGTTGAAAGTAAGTGACTCATAAAAGCTGATCTGGTTTCAGTTACATTTGAGTTCTTATATTTATTAACAAAGCTCAAGTGCTCCTGGACTCTGGTGGATATTTTTCTCCCTGACTGGCCGACATAAACAGCAGAGCAATCTCCACAGCTCAATGAGTATATTCCGGATTTTGAAAGTTTTTCAGTGTTATCTTTAGATTTAATTAGGTGGTGTTTTATAGTTTAGTTGTTTTATGCTATAGAAAGATTACAATTTAAAAAAAAATTGGCTAGCTATACAAATATTTTGCCGAAATACGTTAGACAACCATATTTTTTGGTAGAGTTTGTATTTATTAAAAAATTTATAAAATAATTTATTGAGGAAATAGGCAGTGTAACCATTGTTAAAAACAGTTTGTTTTATTATTCCTAATTTCTTTTTGTATTAAATCCACTTGACTGAGACTGAGACATTGTTTTTGTTTCCTGCAATTATTAAACCAGGTCTCTTAGAGATATTATGGACGAATTACTTCTTCTCACTGAATATTACTAATATTACAAAAAAAATGGTCGTTTATGTTTGGCGATTAGCTTTCAGGCAAATTGTTAGAATGCTGTCAATGTTGCGGCGAGATTTATGACTCAAATCACATTGTATTAGTGAATAAATATGCGATTAGTTGATAAACATTTTCTTCAAAAAAAAATTAACATATTTGAAAAAACACATTTTTGAGGAAAATATATGACCATTCCCCACTGATATTTGAATGTGCAAAGGATATTTTATTGAGTACGCTATATTAATAGAATTGGCAGAAGTTGCAGTTCTTAACGAACAAACTCTCTGAAAACTATTTAAATAAACACATTAAGAACAGATAGTAGGACAGTGTTTAGTAACAGTTAACAACCTTGCGAAAATACACCAAGTCAATTAAATGAATGTTTGTTCCACCCAAACAACAATGCAAAGTATACTAAATAACATAACTATTTTTGTTTTGCTTGTTCTACATTTTAAAACAATTTCTCCACATAACAACAAAAAGCAAGACATTTCATACTTAAATCAGATTTTGACTTAACAATCTGCTCAATAAGAGTTAAGTTTCTAATAATTTTATCAGACTATGGACAGTGTACATATTTTGATAAATAGAAAGTATTTATAGGGATTACTTTAACTATTTTTTTTTTGTTTATAACTGATTATCGTTTTCCCAAGTATGTCTTTTAGTATTCATATTCCAAAAATTATCTAACAAAACACCAAAATATACGCAAAGGTAAATAATATTTGAAGTAAATATATGGTGCATTTTACGTTGTATTTCATCTTTTAACCAGCAGCAGTGGCGGCGCCAGCTATTTTTATTAGGTTGGGCGATGCCCGGCAGAACTGTTTGGTGACTGGGCAAACCCAAACTAACCCAAACAACCAAAGAGTAGATATTGCATTATTTGGTGAACATTATTTATATGTAGATACTTACCTTATCTTATTACTTCAAAATAAAAAAAGGTACAGGTAAATAAAATTTAAACCAAATTTAAATCAGTTATTATTTATAAGTTTACTGAACAAAAACATGCAACAACAAAATTAAAATAAAAGGAAAAGGTTAATAGTATTAAAAAAGAGCTATTTTTCTATTATTGTGTTTCTTAGAAAAGGAATCTACAACTAAATCTAAATCCATCGATTTAATAATGGTTTTTTCATATATAAGATACCCAAATCAGAGAGTCTTTCGTTACTCATTGTGGTTCTTAGATAATTTTTTATACGTTTTAAACCACTAAATGATCTTTCACAAGCAGCACTCGAT
Source organism: Kuschelorhynchus macadamiae (assembly GCA_030620095.1). Taxonomy (NCBI): domain Eukaryota; kingdom Metazoa; phylum Arthropoda; class Insecta; order Coleoptera; family Curculionidae; genus Kuschelorhynchus; species Kuschelorhynchus macadamiae. The sequence continues at coordinate 3,412,669 of JAUTXW010002103.1, forward strand.
GAGGGTACCGTTATGGCAATGGTGCATAATTTATTGATTTCGTGGAAAACGATGTCAAATTCTTGAAGAAGAATGGCTAAATCTGATAGGTTATTAATTTTTTTGTTGTGATTTTCTTCATACCTTTCAATCGTTTTCGGTAGTAATTTGACTTCGTTTTCTACCGACGCTATATCACACCCATAATGACAAGCTAAAGGAAGTATTTCTTCTAAATTTAAAAATGCCGTATTTGAAGGGTTTAATGAACTAAATCCCTTCAGAACGTTGATATTTTCGTCAAATCTTCGACAAAGTTCTGAAGAGATTCGGTCAATTATTGGATAATATAAATTGTATTGAAACTCACTTTTTTTGGTTACGCATCTCTCCTCTTCAAGTGAAGTAATTTTTTCTATAATAACGGCATTTTTAAATTTAGAAGGTAATTTTCTTTTTCTTTTACTATTTACATCGTCTAAATCAATATTATTAGACAGTGCATTTTCTACAGTTATAGTCCATAGCTTTTCAAATTCAGAATCATCCCTATTAGATTTGAATAACTCTTTTAATGATTCAACTAATGTTATGCTTTTTAAAATATCACTGTCTTTGCTTTGTAAATAGTCCGATACATTTTTTAAATTCAACAAAAATTTGCAAAACAGTTCTAAGTTAAAAATAAAAGTAAAATTAATATTTTTTAACAGTCCGTTTGCCTCTGGGGAGCGAGCGTTATTTTCTATTGCATACTGGTTTAATAAAACTAGTATAGCTGGCAGTGTTTTTTTTATAGCTAAACAGCTTGAAATATGAGAAGTCCACCTCGTTTCACAGAGTCGTTTCAGTTCTATGGGTTTCTGTTCTGGATCTAGCTCTTTTTGAATCATTACAATTACAAATTATTGTGCACTGCAGATCCACTCATGAAAACATACAGATTTTCCAGAACAGAAAAAAAATATTGCAGTCCTTTAAATTTTTACAAATATCAACTATTATCATATTTAAACTGTGGTTGAAACAGTGCACATAAATCGCCTGAGGAACTTCTTTTCTCAAGAGGGTTTGTACACCAGCAACTTTACCACTCATAACGTTCGCTCCGTCATAAGTTTGTGCCACGCAATTGTTTATATCAATCTCACATTCTCTTAATCGTTTTTTTATAAACTGAAGCAAAGAAGCAGCATCTAATTTATTTGCTGCCTCAAAGCCCAAAAACCTCTCATAAATAACACCATTTAAATAATATCTTACAATTATTGATAATTGCTCAGTTTTACTTAAATCTTTTGTCTCGTCCACCATAAGGGCAAAGTAGCAGGCCTGCTTAACTTCTTTGCTGATATTTTTAATTGATAGTTCAGCCATACAATGTATTAGCTCGTTTTGAATGGAATGATGTGTGTACTTGGCATTTTTTGGGCCCTCAAATAACCTTTTTGCAATTATGGTATTATCACGAGACATCAGATCTAATAATTCTAAAAAATTACCCTTATTTTGACTTGTTTTTGATTCGTCGTGACCCCTTAAAGCAATTCCCTGCGTAGATAAATAAATTAAACATCTAATAATAGATTTAATATAATCCCGATTTTGTTGAATTAATTCGGAATGTGCAGTACTTATTATATACCACGCTACCATCGAACTTTTATGTTGAAAACTATTGTCGTGATTTTTAAATCCAGCTTTTGTTTCTGAAGCCCTTTTCCAATTTTTGTAACCGTCAGAAATAAAAGTTTTTGAGGTCCCTGCGCCTTGCATCGAAAAAAATCTGCAGAGATAACAAAATACAGCATCTTCTAAAATACTGTATTCAATCCACGGGTATAGCTTATAAAAATCTGATTTAAAAGATCGAAGATCAGAACCAAATTTTGTCTTTGGGAATCGAACCAAACTTGGTTGCCTTGGAGGTTCATGTAAAGACTGAGCCAAATCATGCAGGGAAATGGGGGTTTCTTCAGCGTCGCTGGTGTACATTCTCATTCTACCAAATAATAGTTAGGTTTTAGCAATATGTACAGGGTAAATGGTTATATTTTACTAGCTATCTTATTATGTATTGCTTTTAGAAAAAAGTTTAAGTAAGCAAAGTAAGTAAATTTAGTGCTAATTAAGAATCTGCAATTAAAAATAAGAAAAAAACAAACTTTTTTAAATGGGACAAACTGTAGATATATTTTTATCTAAAACAAAAGATCTTTTTTTTTTTTTTTAAAAAAGACAAAGGCAAACATACAAGAAAACGAAGATGTTTACTTTTCACCGGCCCACCGGCGCGGCGTGCGGAAAAAACCCATAAGTTATTTTTTTCGCACTGTGCGGGAAAATCGATTTTCCGCACTAAAAACAGGGAGGAAGTTGCGATTTTCCGCACGGTTGTAGAAAAAAATATTAAAATGTAGGTATGCGGTCTATTTATTTGCATGTAAAAACTTACGATTCCGATTCAAACATGTCACTTTCAAATTCATCCACAGTAGATATATTATCTTGATCTATGTCCTCTTTTCCATCCCCATCTTTCTGTTCGAATTCTTGCATTTTTCTTTTTTTATTATAACTGCAGCTAGGTTCATCATCACCAGGTTTACCTATATTGCTAGTCTCGCTTTTATTTGCTACGGGTGCATTGCCATCGCCAACAGGCGTTTTTCCTTGTTTAATTATTTCGGGTGAAATACTGGAATCACTTGGCTTTGGTTTAAAAAAGTCACTGATGGTGCGATTTTTATTAAAACTCATTTTAAACCACTATACAACAATACTAATTAATCAAATAATACGTGCATAAGTTTCGTAACACTGTGATTTTTAAAAATTATAAAATACAACTTAACTTACTTTACACAAAACACGAAAAATAAATACCTACTTTAAATAAGTATAAGTTTATTTGCAGGTTATGTTAAAAAATTCGCCTGGCCGGCCAGTGAATCACAAGAATCAACAAGTTGATACTGTTGACAGATATAGAGAGGTAACGCGGCGTCGATGTCGGAAGATAAAACACGGTCGATATCGCATATTCGCATAGTAAATGTAGTGATACTTATCGCTGCAGTTTTTCTTATAAATTTTATTGAATATTTTTATAGATATAGGATAGGTACCTACAACCTACATAGGATAATCAAAACTTTTTTTGTACCCATTTTATTAGTGTACCTATTATATTTTTAATTGCTTAATTTAGCAGGTTGGGCGAGCGGTTGGGCGAGAACAAATTTGGGTTGGGCGCTGCCCAACCGCGCCCACCCTTGGCGCCGCCACTGACCAGCAGTCATTTTTAACATCAGTTCTGTATGTTCAACGCTATTAATTTGAAAATATATTTTTTAAATTATGACGCAAATTCAATTTTCCATAATAAAACAACACTATTCCACGTGCTTTTTCGGTAGATGATTTTTGAATTTTTTTATCTATGAACAGACCAATGAAGGAGAGAAGTGGGAGGACTGTGCAGTTGCAGTGAAGATCTTTCTGAAAAGTAATACCAAGTAGGCTATCGGAATCTTTGGTTTCAAGCATTTGATTATTCATTTGAATACCCACCGTATTGGGAGATAATTTGTGAGATAGTAAACACGATTTGTGCCTCAGTGGCGTTAAACTGGGCAGAGTTATTTGCTCTACATTCTACGATTTTATAGAGATCCTCAGTTAGGGATAGTCTACTTTATCAGCAATTACAGTCTTAGAAAGAAGTTTTAGAAATTTTATGTTGGAGTGGAATGTAATATGGTTTGCATAACGGTAAAAAGGAATTGCTGGTAATATAAAGCAGATCATTGTTGTGCAGAAGGAATAGAGTGGGTACCAATACTGAACCCTGTAGAAAGCCTGCGTTGATTTTGTGAAAATCAGATAAACGACCATCAATATAGAAACACTTCTGTTAGAAATAAAATTGGCAATCCAAGTACAAAGTTTTGGAAGAAGACCATAGGCAAGAAGTTTGTTAAGAAGTGCGTCATCCGAGACTTTTATATATTTATTTATTTATTTATCAACATCACCATTAAATCTTTTGCAAAAAAACATTAATAAAGATGGGAAAAAATATTAACAGAACAATATAGAAATAGTTCTAAATGGAATATACTTATTAATACATTAAGCATCTGTTCCATGTAAGATTATAGTGCATATGTTATGCTTTTTTTGAAAGGGGCCCCAAGGGGATTTATGTTTGGGTGGTAAATGAGAAAACTCAATGATCTCTAATCACCGGATTATGCATACCGTAATTAGTTGTGTGGCTCTGCAAGACCAAGACCAAAACACAATTTGCCTAGTCTTGGTGTTGAAAAATAAAAGCGGACTTGGTCCTGGTCTTGTGGGTCAAGATCAAGACAAGACTTAGCTCATTTTGGGTCTTGGTTTTGATCATAAAAAAATGTCTCATATTCGTTATCATTCCCGATTTCAGTAGTTCCATTATTAATGCTTAAAGAATATCCTCAGTTTCTTGGCCAGCTGGACTTCCCAAGTAAAAGTGGTTTTCGCAAGTACATTCCCTGGATTCATATAAGTATATGAAACTACATTTATTATTTATGAGTATTTCTTATATGATTTTTACTACAGGTACCTACCATCGTCACCAAAAGTAAATAGGACAGCACCAAAATTTGTTAAACTAGACATTTTAAGTTGAATGGGACAAATTTACCATTATGATTTTAAACTTTTGATGAACAATTTTCGTCCCAGATACATTTGGCAACGTGGTACAAGCGATTTCTAATTTCAGTTCTAGGCCTAAAAGCCACCAAAACGTGAATTAATATTTTAATAAATATGTTTTTCACTTGTTAAGAAATCAAATTGTTTTTTCTTATTTCAAATTCGACCCCCACCATTGGGATCTCGGAGGATGGTTAAATTAGGGCAAAGTATACGTCGTTTACAAAACTTTCAAAATCCCGAGTAGTTCCGGAGATATCCGAGAAAAACAGAAAATTGAAGTTATTTTTTTATGGCATTATTTGACAAGGTACCCCAAAACTAAATGCACATATTTATTGCCACTTCTTTCCAGCTACACAACGGCCCTTTCAGAGTTGCCATATTTTTTATTACATTTTTAAATTTTATCACCTTTTTAATGATGTGTCACACTTGCATGTATATAACACCATCATATATATATCACCATCATACATACACCATATAACTTAATGATATACCCTCTAAGTCTCTTTCTCTCATAAAGCGCTTATAAAAATAGTTGAAATAACCTATGAAAAGGCCATTTAAAAATGTAATAAACGGCGCCCATGAGAAAAAATAAAGTTGATGATGCTGGCCAAAAGACAAAACGTCGGATGGCAAATCTGAAAAAGCCGTTGTGTAGCTGGAAGAAAGTGGCAATAAATATGTGCTTTTAGTTGTGGGCTTATTAAATAGCACCAGAAAAAAATAAAATCGAAATCTTCAATTTTCGGTTTTTCTGGGATATCTCCGGAACAACTCGGGATTTTAAAAGTTTCTAAACGGCATATTGTTAAACACATGAAGGCACAACTTTGCCTATTTTAACCATCCTCGTATCTCCTACAGTTTCCGTTAATCGCAATGTAATTATTTACTTTTACGGTCTCTAGCAGGGAAGTAAAAAAAGTAATTTTCACTTTGATTGAATTTGAAGATATTTCACTGTCAACGTGAAGTTAATGATTTTGGCACATTAAAAAATATATAAATTTTTAATGGTTATGTTATTTAATCAATGTTCAAATACTCCAAACTGCTGTGGTCTAGTTGGTCAAAGTTTACAAAGAAACCTGAGATTAAAAGAATAGTTATTCAGATTTCAACATTTATTTTACTTGGTGTACTTTCAGTATAGTAAATATTTTCAGTTATTCAAACCAAATTAAAACAAATCACCTGAAATATGGAGGTGGGTATTTTTCCGATAAACTATAGTGTTTACGTAAACCAGACTTAGCATAACATTCCACCAAAAGCAAGTTATTAATAAAAAAAATATATGTTATGTCTAAATATATGTACAAATATTTACATTAACAATAGACATATTTGAGAATTAATAAAAGCATGCTTATTTAGTTAAAAATTATTGAACTAAACATATTTCTATAATAAACCTATGTAAGTTTCTATACAGTACTTATAGACTATAGAAAATCCATGTAAAAAAAGTTAATACGGAAAAAATATTTTACATTGTATTAAAATACGTATTGAAAAGCCAAAACTATGTAAGCAAGTAAGAATTACAGCAGTAATTACATCAGCAAAGGCAAAAGCGAGATAAAATCGCGCATTTAAAGCTGCCCTTACTTATTGTATGATCGATCAAATCTAGGAAAACTCCTACCACGTCAGACATTTGCCACTGCTTTCCAAATGATTCGGCCGAATTACTATAAACTTTTTCCTCCTACGACATAAAAAATGCCATTTATGTTCTAAAAACAAATTTCTGTTTGCAAAATGCGTCGTTTAGAAACGTATTTACTGAAAACTTAAAAATATTAGGTTAGTTCCAACACGTCGAAAATCATAGTACAGTTACGCTTCTGGGTAAGAGAGAAAGTTCGTTCAAACTGGGAGCTGATAGTTCAGTAAACGATCCTCTTTGTCTTCCAACCAGATTTGTAATATTAGTGAATCGGTTTCGGAACGGTAATTTTGATACCAGCCGTGGACCAAGAACTGAACGGACTGAAAATTCTATATCAGCTAATTACTGATTTTTCCACTTTGGCTTATTAAGTTTCGATTTGACCCTCGTGGACCTTTGATATTTTCAGTTTACTCTGTCGTGTAGTGTTTACTGAGATTTTATTTTAAACTATTTTAATTTATTAAAACTTGCTACCTATATCCTATGTCTGAAATTTATATTTATAGTTCATGCAATTGACCTACTGTCCAACGTATCTTTGTTTTTTGTTTTTGCAGGGTTTTTGTTCCACAAAATACAAACATTTGTACTTAACCTACAATAGTAACAATTAAAACTAAAGTTATGATATCGATTCAAAATTCCTTTCACAAACCGTTCCAACTCTAGTTTAATTTTCTTATCGTTTAAGGAACTATGTAAGCCACAAATCAGACCCTGGGGATGCCAGTAACCGTTCTAAAACGGTACAAATGTGTGTTGGAACGAACTTATTCACAGATAGTAGTTCAACAGGATTAAAGAACATACATTCAATTAAAGGACAGTTAAACACATAAACCGTATTACATGCTCTTGTACTTCTCAGTGCTTACTTATAACCAAGTCTGTGAGATCCAAAAAGCAACCTATAACGTCACCAATCTGCCAGCGCAATAAGCTAAATGGTTCACAAATACCACCATGGTGCTTTCTCAACTGTGTAAATAATAGATACGTTCTATTTAAAGCAGAAAATATGTGAAGATAATATATATTTTTTCATATTATTAAGACCAAAGCATATTTGTTTTTACTAGGGCTGATGAAGGCAAATCTATTGTATCTATCACAAAAGATCAGTATACTATGAAAAATAAATGAATTTTTGAACTCGTAAGTGTTATTTGTTTATTTTTTTATTTATCAATACACTACATAGTAAGAGACTTCAAATGGCATTACATCAAACAAAATACATATTTGCCAAAATTAACACTTTTAACTCACAATAAGTTAAGCTTAAATTGTTAAAGACAAACAGAAAGTTTAATTTGTCACTATACAGAAACATAAAACTGGAAAAAAATTAAAAAAAAATTTAAATATGACAACGTTGGAAAACAAATAATTATTAAAGATACAAACAGAATAAATAAAAATGTATAAAAGAAAAAAAATCATAAAAATGACAAATGAAAAATGTTAAAGACAGGTTCACATAAAAAATTACTCCTAGGTCATTAAAGGAATTTACTCTATCGATATCTAAATTATTTACAATCAAGATTATTCGATTAGCATACTTACAGAAGCTAAAGACCTTGCATTTGGAAATATTGTTTATAGATAATTTAAAGTACATCATTGCATAAAATTATTTAAATCCATTTGTAAACCATTGAAATCTGGAATGACGAGATTGTAAAATATAAGGTGGTCGGCGTACAAGAAACAGTGGGATGTTTGAAAACAGGATATAACATTATTGATAAACAACAAAAATAGCACGGGTCCGATATAGGATCCTTGAGTGACCCCGGAAGTTACTATAGTCTGAACAAATAGTCACACGTTTTCGACGCTCAAACAATTATGATTAAATACTAATATCAGACAACTTTTTGATAAGAAGTGGAAAATATACAATATCAAACGCTTTAGACAGGTCGGAGAAAATATTATCTACTTGCCAACCAGCTTCTACCGAGGAAACTAGAAGTTTTGGTATTGGGCGCCCCCTTTAAAATCTATTCTGTTCGGGAATAATATAGTATTTAAAAGTATTGAAGACCTCATTGTTTATGATGGCTTTCAACTTTGGAATGTATCACCTGAATTAAAAATAGGTTGGAGGCTGGAATTTTTCGAAATTGCTGGAAAGTGACCATAGTTTAAAGATTTCTGAAACATTTTACATAACAGACCTACGAGTGACTGGCAGACATTTTTAAGAAAAAGTGGGGACAGGCTATTAGGAACCGCTTTCTTTGATACATCGGGTTGAGATATCTTTTCGCTTATTTCCAAGATGGTAAAACTATGTACTGGTAAATTGGTAACAAAATCCGAGAAAACGCGTTTGGGCGAAGTATTAGGATTCATGCCAGTTTGCTTGGAATACGAGAGTCGAATTTGGGATTTTTAACAAATGACCAGAAGGATTTTATTTTGCTGGGAATTAACTGCTCAGTGTTTATCATGTACAAAAGATAACACATGTCTGTTCTAAATTTCACTTCTTGTGGTATGCTGATCACGATTTTTAACAAATTACTTCTAATCCAACAAACACTTTTCAAAAACTCGTAAAAGAGACAGCTAAAGAACTTTGTATTTTCAATGGTTTCGAAAACAAAACAATTAATTGTTATAAATCCACAATCTCTTAAACTCCCTCAGTAGTAAAACACCTCAAAAATAATATTCCAATTGATCCTGTTGTCTCTTTTGTAACGTCGCCATCTGTGAAACTCTCCATCAAATTTTATTACTATGATTTTTACGATCACCATTTTGTACCGTCATATTGAGGATATAGTGAGATAAAATCATCGATTCTGCTGACTCACATAAATCACAATGACATGCTATCTACAGTGAATCACCGTCAGAAACCTAGTTAATCTAACGAACGAGCCAGATGTTTAGCTTATACCAAATTATGGTTGTTGACCTTACAAAACGAGTGTCGTTTAATAAAAAAATTGTCATTAAAAAAAAGTTCATAAATTCGACGACTACACTTTTAGTAACTGATGTTTAATCATTTAACCTCCCCCCCAGATTGACATCATCCTAGATCCGCCCCTGGTTACAGTTGATCTATATCTACGACTTAGATCTTTAAAGTTGGCGGAAGAACTATTTTTATACCTCTTAAATGTACTTTAAAAGCAATTTTATATTCTTATTCTATACTTACATTGTAGCCATCAAATGCCCACGTATTTTCATCTGAACCCAACATAGAACCAGGCGCACAATCTGCTTTAGCCCAACCAACTCGCATCGGTCCAGCGGTCAGAATTTCAAATTCAAAATACCATTTGCCTGAACTTACAGCGTAATTCTTTTCAGCTCTAAAAATATGATCCAATTAATTGTTAAACAATAAATTATAAAGATAAAAAGATAGTAACATAAATACCGAAATTATTATATTATTTAAACACTTATTAATTTATTTATTACACTAACTATTCTATTCGGTCCATTCGTCTGCCTTCTTGGATGGCAGGCGACATATATCAAAATCGATTTATTAATTATTATTAGGCATACAGAGGCGATCGCTTAAACAGGTTTTCCGAGAATATTAATCAAAATTTTCCTATATGCAGCAAACATTATTGAGGGCGCTGTATATACATTATACAGATGATAATTATAATTCTTTGCCTAAAATTCCCCGAATTAAGTTTACTTTAAATCGGATAAAATATTTTGCACCCAAATGAAAAAAATGGGAAACACCCGGGGTTTAAAAAAAAAGTTTAAACCCACAGAAAAACAAATTACAAGCCAGGAAGATTGAAATTTAACACTAAAAGTTACAAAATTTTTAATAATTTAGAAAACATTTATAAGTATTTTTATCAAATTTTGAGTTTTGAAAAACTTTTTCTCTGGTTAGAACCTATTTGAATGAACAGATTTATTGTAAATAAGAAAAATAATGGATAACGAAAAGAAGTGATATTGAACAACTATAAAAAAAAACCTTAATTCAGAAACGAAAATAAAAATTCACACAACTGTTTCATTTGGGCTACCGATAATTTACATGTTTCAATCCAACGAATTATTAAAAAAATCATCTGGACTGGAATAATCCGCATAATAAAAAGTAAATTCAATAAATATTTAAATCAATTAAAAGCAAAATATTTATTTTCTGAAAAGATCAGCAAACCAACTTTCACCAAGCTGACAGACGGCAGTCAGGTTCGAATGATGTTCATAAAATAACCAGTAGCGGTTCATTCAAAATGACACAGATTTGGTCAAAGACCGCAAAACAACGGTTATCTTAATGTTGAAAACAGAAGAATTTTTAGTAGATATACAGGGGTTTTTTTAAGTTTTTTTAAAAGTTCTTATAAACATGTATCCGCAAGTCCTACATTTTGAGACACAGGCCTAGGTCCGTGCTTACTATGCCTAATGGTAAATCAGTCTCTGCAATTATGTTCTAAAGTTGACGAAACCCCGGATGATTAATTACCTTGTCACGCACCCCCTGTTCTAAATTCAGTTAATGTCTGTACTGTTTTCACATTATTTTAAACCCTATCAATAATTAAGGAATAAACCAGTATGCAGAGATTTATTTAAACGTTTTTATTTTCAAGTCAAATAACACAGTAATGTTGGTTATTTGTTTAAGATTTCTTAATTAATTGTATAGTTTCCGGTCTTTTTTGTTCAAGGTATCATTTTCAGATTTCTTAAGTAAAATAAGACACTTATCTATTTAAATATTTATTAATATCTTACCTGTAAGTCCTAAAAGCCTGCTGCCTTAACCGGCTAGCTTCAGCTAACAAAGTCTCTTGTTGCTCCCCAGTGGGTGGATCTATGATGTATCCATAGACCAACAAAGTTCTCACCGTTTCGGACGCGGTATCACGATTAGCTTTCTTGATCGCATCATCAACTTTACCATAGGGTACCAGGTGAGGACTACGTAACATATCAGGGTCCTAAAATTGTTATTAAAATAAGTTTTTAGCATGTTTTATCACAGTGGAAATTTTAAATATGATTGAACCTATTTACATGTAGATAAATATTTGTATTCGCATTGTTTGCTCCACCACCAAAGCGATTTACAGATAACCATCTTCAGATATAGCTAATAAAGCGAAAAAAAAACGTGGACTGCTTTTCTCAGTGTTAATAAATATATTTATATATTACGAGAAATATCACAGGAAAAATCAGTGTATTGGTTTTTACCTGGAACTTCTCTCGTAACGAATTCCACCACACACAAAACACAATTTATATATGCATAATATAGTTATTTGTTATTAACCTGCAAACATACTGTGTTTGTTAAACCTAATAGTCATTTTGTGATGTGCAAACAAGAATTTCTGACAAACATGTTTCATTTTTTAAACTTTTATTTGTTAAGATCCTTAAGTCCAGATTAACATACACACCTACATATTCATTCACTTACCATGTCTATACTTTGATACTCCAGTATACATAGCAGTTTTTTTTTTATTCTGTTTCTATTGCTTTTCTACTTATTTTTGTTAGATTATTTATATTTTTTTGCAGTCAATAAAAAATAAATAACGTCATTTTTTATTTTTCCCCATAACAACACAGAGAACAAACATCTTGTGCTGTTTCATTTATAAAATCTTATATCTTTTGGTGCAATGATTAAAGTAAATAAACACGTACTGCAATTAGAGCCCACTACTCATTATTCGCTGATTCGTCCGCATAGTGTGGAGGGTGGTAATGGAGGAACAATCAAGTAGGCTTTGATGTCGGCGAAGCATTCAGGCGAAACAAATCTTTTGTTTTTTGTGTATTTCCAAACATTGAAAGGCATGAAATAAGATTGAAGAATACATGGGAATATTCGTCAATTGGCCTATCCGTCCAATCATATGAATGAACGAATCAAATAAACGATACGAACGGACAAATCGAACCGAATAGTGCGTAGCGAGCTTAAGTGTGACCAAAACAGACAATCTCTATGTCGGATCCCACAAATGTCAACGCTGAAAAGTTATAATGACACTACTTTTTATCTTGCCGTTGACATATAATAGGTCAATGGTCATGAGCATAATATTTAGTAATAGTAATATTTTTAAAACTGTTTACTTATACACAATAGGAACAACAACATATTATACAATCCAAAAAGTAACCAACTACGTAGTACAATATTTTAGTGGGTAACAAAATGATAGAAAAAAAAAAGCGTAAGTTAAGTAAAATAAAAAGAATCTTAATATACAGGGTGATTCATGAGGAAATGTCAATACTTCAGGTACATATTCAGGACCAAAAAATTAACATAAAAGTCTATATAAATAAGTGCCCGCAAGGCCTCAGTTCTCGAGATACAGGGTGTTAAAGTTTTTATTTAATTTTCCTATTTTTTAAATAAAATCTATGATAATGTAAATAATGGAGTGAAAATTGATATACGGGGGTTTTTTGGTATGACAAATTCGAATCTAATATTAGTATTGCTCTTACTTGTAGGGGGCGCCACCTACATGTCTTTCTACTCCTTCGAACAATCACAACTTTTTGGTACAGTCTTGTATTACATTTTTGAGTAAAACAAATTATTCCCTTGCCATTTCTACGTCAAAAAGGTATACCTGTTAAAAGTGGATACGAGCAACCGTTTTCGAGATATTTGGATTTAAAACAATTTCGGCGCATGTAATTTTTTATCGCAAAATTTTAAAAGTTTGTTATTTTGTCCAAACTTAAACGCATCTTGGCACAAAAGCTTTGAAATGAAAGACTAACACATTTTTTTGAGGTGTGTATTCAGTGCCTCAGACATAAACTAAAGAAAAGGTATTTAATTTTTATTAAAATTGTTATTATTAAGTTGTTTTTAATAAAATCTAGGTTACGTTTTATAATTTTCAAAAATTCCACCTTTTGCTTCTAAGCACTGGTCAGCTCTATGGTGTATAGCTCGGGTTGCTCTGTGGATACATTCGGGCGCATTTCTTAGTGTTTGTGCTGCGTTTGTTATCCGATCCAATAATGCTTCTCTTGTATTTACTTTAGTGGAATATACCAGTAATTTGAACCATCCCCAAAGACAATAATCCAAAGGATTAAGGTCTGGCGATCTAGGTAGCCAATTAAATGAACCTCCCGACCAATCCATCGGTTTGGAAAGTTTTGGTTTAAAAAATCTCTTACAAGTAAACTGTAGTGTGCAGGGGCTCCATCATGCTGCAAATACATGTTTTGTCTTACATTAAGGAGAACTTAACTTAACTTATCTTCTAATAGATTTCGCAAGTGATTTTCAAGAAAGTTTAAATATTTTTCTCCTGTAAGACTACCATCGATTATAAATGGACCAATTAAATGACCATTTAACATTCCACACCACACATTAATGCTAAATTTATGTTGAAAATTATGTTCTACTGTAGCGTGAGGATTTTCATAGGACCACCGGTGTTCATTGTGAAGATTATTTACACAATCACGCGTGAACTGTGCTTCATCAGTGAACAAAACATACATATACAACCTTCGATCTTCATTAATCCAGTTACAGAATTGCATTCTCAACTCAAAATCACCCTCCTGCAAATGTTGAACCCGTTGTAAATGAAATGGGTATAAACAATTAATGTGAAGATTTCTCCAAGCAGATGATTGTATAATTTGATAAGTATCTGCAATCCGCCTAGTGCTTACGCTTGGATCATTTTCGACGGCATTGAGTATAGCCTCTTCTACTTCAACGTTGGGTCCCGATTCCCTTTCAGATACAAATTTCGCACTTGGAAACATCCCAGATTCTCCAGCAGTAGTGTAAACTTGTTGAAAAACTCTTCTATCTGGCACCCTTCTATCTGGAAAACAACGCTGGTACTCCGCGACTGCTTGAATTGCGACCCCATTGCAGAAGCCATAGACGAATATCATATCTGCATATTCACGATGCGAGAATATCACAGGCATATTGACGTATTTAGTTCTAAAGTTTCTTAAATGATTATTGTCAGATAATAAAAGTTATGAACAGAACACACTCTAAGTTATAAAAATGTTTATTAAAAGAATTTAACATTCTACACAGTGGTGAATTCTGACCTGAATTGGTCCTGCGGAAGGGAATATGAGAGAGTTCTTGATGCCAAAAATGTGTGTTGAAAACATTAAATTGAATACACCAGTAAACCTGTAAAAATTATCTTAAATAGCATCAGTAGATCGCCGGTATCACACCTGCGCTGCAACGACAAAATTTTATATCGTCTCATAATATCAGTATCAGTATAATTTCTGTCTATAATAAAGTGATTTAATTTAAAACCCAGATACCTTAAAAATATATGTTGCACAGATTCTAGTCTTCTTATATAAATGTGATATCGTGGATTCCAAACTACCGATGCAAAACAAATCCTGCTGTGAATAAAGGCATAGTAGACGTTAAGTAGGGCAATTGCATCAGTCGTCCGGTGTTTGAATAGTCCGAAAAAGTTTTAGATCATCAGCGTAAAGAATAAATGAGAAATTCTTAAAACAACCAGTAATATTATTTATGTATAGGACGAAAAAGAGAGGGCCTAAATGGCTCACCTGAGAAGTCTGATCTTGTAGATATGACCATATCCATGTTAAGAGGTAGTTAGGTACACCAACCTCAGAAAGGCGATCAACTAGTATCCGGTGATCAGTTTTGTCGCCATACTGAAGTAGGTGTAAATCACATCGACCTGGAATCTTGTTCAAAAATTCTACGAACGATATCAAATTTGTCTCGATTGATCTGGCTAGCATGAAGCCACGCTGTTCAGGTATAATTATATTTTTGACATGTTCAAAATTTTTTTTATATATAATTTTTCCAAATAACTTACCTAGAACGCACAGCTTACTAACAGGCCTATAGTTTTTAACAACATGTTTATTTCGGTTTTTAAATATAGGACTTATGTGAGAATATTTCCACTTTGATGGAAAAACCCCACTCTGAAGAGACATGTTAAATATGTGTAATAAAGGACTCAATAAACCTATTTCACATTTTTTAACCAATATAGCTCGTTTATTTTTGTTTACTTTCTTCTGAATGAAAAACAACGTACTATAACTCAGTATTTTAAATAATTTAATGTGAAAAATGTATATTTTTTATGTCAAATATGTATAAAGAGATACGTATACGAGTGTTTTTTGCGTCTACATACATCGGTTTTGCCTCGGAATTTATAAATACGTCGCTTAGAGAAAACGTCTTTTGTAATTTTGCATCCAAAAGAACGATAAAATAGCAATTACAGATCATTTTAACTCTTAAAGTGCTTACTTAAAAATTAATAAAATATCAGGAACCATCAAGGTATTCCGTATAGCAATGAATACAGAAAAACCACAACATGTTGACTTACCCGAAAAAAGAGACGTTAGCAGTTAAATAGTCCAAAATTTTGCACACTTCGAACTTACGCACTATAATACCCAACAACTCGCACAAATATTATCAAAAAATAAGCCAAAAACTCACAAAAATTGTTCAAAAACAATATTCCGAATCAATACAACACCGCGTTGTTCGATTTACGATTCTACTACTGCAATTCACAAAAATGAGACGATGTTGCAGGTTTTTAAGTATTTATACACAAAACAGGTAATATGAATAATTATTTGGTGATAATAATTATATATAGCTAATGAAATATTACAGCGGTTATTATTACAGTATAGAACCACCTTAAAAATTAATTTTACTATTATTGGTAAGTATACATTTTGTATGTAAGATAGTTGAAAACACCTTTTTGAATTAATCACATCCAAATGATAAAAGAGACCAAACAAGTAATAATTTTGACAATATATTATTGCGTTCAAATCAAAACAATTCAATATCCCTGTTGTCACGTCTATAGTTTTATTCCAGAATAAATATTTTATTAAACCATCAATTTTTTTCCGGCATAAGGGCTTCCAACTAAAACTTTACCACTTTATCCCTGTATCACACCTGATTTTTGTGCAATATTTGAGGTCAACTGGATAAGTAGTTTTTTTAATAACGATTTTTTAAACATTTTATTATGCCGCCATTTTGTTCCGCTATATTAGATTTTTACCAAAACGTAACCATTCTAACTCTAGATGGCCCCAGTTTTTAGCAAAACTTAGGGTCAGTAAAGTAAATAATTTTTGAACTATGCTGGGACCAGACAGATTGACACAAAGACGGACCGACGGAAATGCAACATTTTTTCCGGGTCTAAAACGAAAAGATCTGCAAAAACCTCCGAGGATGTCTTTTTTTACGATTACATTGAGAAACATACTTAATTAATTACAGGTTAATTTCACATCGTGATCGAGGCTACGTTAACAAATTCCGTGTTCCTTCCAAATAATAAATTGATCAAATACATAATATATATCCACTAAGCACTTTAGTTATTTCTCACCTCATTTAGGCCATACGTCCACGCTTGTTGTATTCTCTCTTTCGCCCAGAGATTGTGCGTATTTTCAGCCAACTGATCGACAAGCTCTTCTAACTTGGGACTCAAAGTTATAGCGCTAAGATCCAGTGGCGCAGGCTTATAGCCATTTGCCTGCATGAACGGCTCATTCGGCAATCTAACGGTCTTAATTCTGGAAGGTGGTTTGTCCATTGTTATATAATACCCTAAAGCTATTATTGTCCTGAAACGAATTGTTGAAATGTATTATAGCACACAAAAATAAGTGAAAGCTTTAATATTATTTAGATTGGTAATCATAAAACATAACAAACATCTTAAATATATTGTAATAAGAAATTAACTAAAACAAAACTAAAATTACTGTATTTTTTCTGTCTAAATGAAAAAAAGTGGTACTTACTTTAAAGTTTGTACAGCCAACTGAGAATCATACCGCTTCTCTGCAGGTGGAAGCTTATCAAACGGTACCAGACAAGGGTGAATATGCCTTAAATCATCCCTATATTCACCCCAACCCCATCCGGCCTCGATTTTGTTCATAGCCCACATCTCGTGGATGTTTTCGGCAAGTTTATCTTTAATAGACTCAATGTAACTCGGCAAACTAATCTGAGGATACAATATAATAGAATTATAGCACAAACATTTTTAACGCGTCTCAAATATGAATGAATTTCATTTTTTCTTGGACAAATATTAAGAATTTACACACTAAAAATACGATTGGTCAAATAAAACAGTTATAAAATCACTTTGTCTTTACATATCATATGATATTGTAGGGAGTTCATAAAAAAATGCAGCATTTTAGACCAAGCCAGAAAGTTTTTCACGACTTCAAGATATGAATGAATTATTTAAAAAAAAATATTTGGGGATAATAGAGAAAAAACCTTAAAACTTTCATATTTAACATTTTCTTCCATCTTTATGAAGAAAAAAGTTGTAAGGATTGTTGACTTTTGTTTAGATATTCATAACTCATCACAGAATTATGGAGAAAAATATTTATGGGTAAATCAGTCAAGAGAAATCGCTGGAAATTATTTTCAAGTTCGAAAATGGCCGCTAGGGGGCGTAACAGGAACTCAAAAATAGAAATGCCGATTTTCTCTTGAATGTTTCTAATTAAAGTGTATCGAAAATATAAGCATTGTATTCAGGCATCAGGCAATTATACAACTTTTTGCTATTTAACATTTTTTTTCTGATTTCAATAATAAAGTGATAGGGAAAGGTCAAACTTTTTTCTTTGAAACGTTTATATCTCTGTTTTGGATGAACCGAATACATTGAACTTGGTGTCAGAAAAAAAAACGCTTTTTTGCTCTTCACGTAGAGCTATTAACTGTTCCGTAATGATTCTATTAGTGCTCACTAGATGGCGTTTTTTCGTAATTCTCCAAATAATACGGATTTTCTCAAGGAAAGGTATGATAGAGAATAGAATAGAATAGAATAGGATATATTATCAGAAAATCATACATTTCGTACATAGGATCGTCAAGAAATTTACAATAAAATAAATTATAGTCAATGAATAAATACAATAAAATAATATAACCAAACTAATCAATATCAAAATAAATAGAATTTCAAATAGCATATAAACAAATAAATAGACATAAATAAAACAAAAAACAATAAACAATAAACATTCTACCACGCCTGACAATCATCAGGGACAATCACCAAAAGACAACAAAAATCTTAATAAAATAAATATAAACTTGCCAAATACTCCTTCGTTTTCACTCCTTGTTATTTATAAACTCCGCTGTATAATAAAAAACCTTGTCCAGGAGAAATTCTTTTACAACATTTTTAAAAATTTTACCTTGATACCGTTTGAATCTTTGTGACAGTTTATTGTATAAATACACGCAGTTGTATAAAGTGGATCCTCTGAAAAAGTTTTTTTATGTTTAGGCATCTTAACTATCTCAGTATTTCTAGTAAAATGCGAATTAGCTTCGCCTAGCCTTTCATATTCAGAAGCTTTATCTTGAACACACAACAGGCATCTCAGTATATATAAACACAAGATAATTAATATTTTCTTTTCTCTGAACAGTGTTCTACAGCTCTCCATCGGTTTAAGATTAAATATTAATCTTAATATCCTCTTTTGAGGCACGAATATGCGATCACAACCCTTGTGACCCCAGCATACTATATTATTAGATATATGGCTGAAAACCATTGCGTAATATGCTGTTAACATACCGGCTTCGTTAAGTAAATTTTTAAGATTTAAGATAGCAAAATATGACGAATATTTAATTTGGAGCCGATATGGTCAATGTATTTTTTAAAAGATAAGGTTGAATCAATATATGTGCCTAAAAACTTTGTACCTTCAGAGAATTTTATTTTCGCGTCTTTTTGAAATATTAAGGAGAGAGGGTTCCGAATAAATATATTAACAAATACGGTATAGTCTGGGTTTACGATTAACTGACTCTCCCGACACCAAGCCTCCATATTAACACATATTCGCATTACTTTATGAGCGAGGATCTCCGGGTCGCAAGAAGAAACTACCACCGTCGTGTCATCGGCGTACGTAGTAACGTGATCAGCACCAAGGGCGTCCGGAAGATCACTAACCTACAACAGGAAAAGCAACGGATCCAACACTGAACCCTGAGGTACTCCAAGTTTTATTTCCTTAGGTATCGACAAGGTATTACCACACTTTATTTTCATATCCCTATCCGATAGGTACGATTCAATCCACAGCAACAGATTACCACGAAAGCCCATATTGAAAAGTTTTGATATAAGCATAGTTTTGTTAATTGTATCAAAAGCTATGGACAAATCAAAGAATGTAGCTACAACGTATTCGTGCTGATCCAGTTTCGAATATACAAAATTTAAGAAACTCCTAGATTCAGACTCAGTTGATTAATTAATATTGCCAGTGGGTTACAAATATATTGTTTAGCTGCCTTGATCAAATCAATGTTAAGGTCATCACTACCACGCGAGTTTTTGTTTATGATAGTATCAATGGTATTTAAAACTTCACGTTCTGTCACACCTAATAATATCATCGAGTTAGGTAGTAATTCAGGAACTGTACCAGGTGCATCCACTCCATGATATCTATTTTCTAGCTTTTTTGAAGCCATCGTACTAAAATAATTTGTAACATAAGATGGTTCAGTAATAATATTGTTTTCAATAGATAGTTTTATGTTTTTTTATTTATACTGTTTTTATTTAAATTGGTGTTAATGATCCTCCAAATTTCCTTAGGTTTATTTTTCGAATTTTGTATTTTTTTACCAAAAAAAATCTTTTTTGGCAGATTTAATTTTTTGTTTATAAAACTTTTTAATACTTTTGTACATAACTACTATTTGTTCAGTCGGTGCAATTCTATTGTTGCTCCTTAGAGGCTTGAACACCAAAGTTAAATGTATATATAAATTTGTGGCCAAAGTAGTCACTAATATGGGCATCTTCAATATGACATTTATAACAATCAGAGGAAATGTTAGTAACAAAATAATCAACCTCGCTAATGCTAGTATTTCCAAGAGAGTTAGTAAAAATTCTTGTTGGACCTTTGATCGCCTGGGTAAGCCGATAAGAGCTAAAGGCATCAAATACACTTTTTTTCGTATACGTTTCTTTTAAACAGTCTATATTTAGGTCTCCACACAAAACCACATTTTTAGATCGCCCACAAGCAATAACCAGAGCACTGCTTATTGAATTCAAGAACAGATCTATATCTCCCTGAGGCGGATGGTAACAACAGACTATGACTAATTTATCAAGTGCGATTGCGCATATTTCGCTATGATTCTCAACAGAAACATTCTCAATGGATATAATGCGTTCAATGTTTTTGCTCATGATATTTTTTACTAAAATCATTGATCCTCCGTGCCTACTTCGCATTCTACCAAAACACGACATTATTTTGTATCCCGTTATGACTATATCAGAAATAGACGAATTTTCAATCCAATGATCTGTCAAACACATGACGTCGACACGCTTGTTAAGTGCTAGAAGCTCAATTTCATCTTTTTGTCATAATTTATTTGAAGATTATGAAAGGTATCGAATAATGAAGTAAAAAATCCAGGTCCGTGTTTAAATTAAAAAAGTTGATGATGGTCGCCCGAATCCAAAACGTCGGATTGAAAAACTAACCTCACCAATTTGTAGAGGAGAAAAAGCAGTGGCGTTTTTATCATGGAAGCAACCCTTGCTCTGGTTTATAACCCTAGGGTGCAAGATTGCTAAACTCTAATTTTTATTTTATTAATTTACTGAATAAAAAAAACTCGCAAAGTTAATTAAAAAAAAAGAAAGGCAAAAGTATCAAGAGACAAGCTCATGGTCAACAGAGCGTGCAATATCAATGCCCTAAGGTATTTTATCCCGGAGAGTGGGCGTGGGAAAAAAATTAAAAATTAAAAGTAAAAAAGGTGTGCTCCACCAATTTATTACGGCCTAAATCGGAAAGCCCCTGGATGTGTCCGGCACTCAATTGTTCTTGATAGTTTTATAAAAAAAATTGTAATTTAAAATAAAGAAACTGAAAAAGAAAAGAAAAGAAAATATGAGCTAAATAAAACAGACTCTAAAACAATAAAGTCTATTTAATAAAAGGTTAATTTAAGCCTGTAGAAAACAAAACAAAAAAAAATACACCAGTATAGAATACAAGTGAAATAAAAAGGTTCACCATTTGGACAAGCATCCCATCGTGATACGACAACTGCACCCGGTGGAACGTGTACCAGTAGACAAGACCTGAGATGTTGTAGGACGGAACACTATTCGTTCACGTCAAAGGGAAGCCTTAAAGCCCCGTACTAGGATCATATTCAATAGGATTTAGTTCGCACCGGACAGGAAGACTTCTTTCACAACGCGGCAGGAAAATGGCGGCCTGGTCCAACTTCAGCACCAAAAATCCTCTCTTAGAGAGATTACTTGGAGGTTACAAAATATTATAAAATTCACAAATACAAAACCCCAAGTAAATTCGTTCGAAGCTGAGGCGAAATCCCGCTAACGGATTCCCAAGAAAAACTTGGATTTTATTTTCCCCAGTTCGCGCTGAAGACCTTTCGATGTTACAGGAGACCAGAAAAGTGAAGTGAAAAAGTAGTTCCTTCCTGGAACCAGCTCCGTTCTATCTTCTAGAATTTACTCAACTCGGATGCCGAATTATCATTGGTTATATATAGGCAATTCACAGAAGACAAAAAATCGTCGAGTAATAATTCAGGACACAAAAGGGTCTAAATACTCATGCAATCAGGAGAAAATGATTGAAAAAGGAACTATTTAAGGAAGTTAATTTGGATTTCCAAAACACTACACAGAACCGATTTAGATACCAATATGCAACTGCTACCTAATCCAAAAAAAGGGTATGAATATTGATTTTAAATCGAGAAATTTTGTGTTTATAGGCCAAAGTTAAGTGAAAGAATTTGTACTAATATTGCCCTTATGTGTTAGATATCCAGGGCCATAAGGATGTATTGGCCTAAAAACAATCTCATATATATCTAAAATAGAAATATTTATCAAAATAACCGTGCTTCAGAAATATAAATTCCTACATATGAGTGTTAATACAGAATATCGACCTTACATGAAAAAAAAAATCGGTGCATTAATACGAGAATTTTACTATTTTATCATTATTTATATTTTCAAAATTGCTAAAATTAAATTCTTATTTACTCTGTAATATTAACAAATAAATATCTTTAGATGTTACTTAGGTTTTTGTTTTTTTAAATATTTATAATTTTAATTGACGAATGATATACTATTAATCTAGGCATCGCCATCCATGTAACAACGTTCGAACTTGCAGTAAAACGATTCTTTAGAACGGGTGGTGAACTACTTCAGTTTAACAATACTGATAGTTGCTGATAATAATAGGTGGCGCTACACATACCGATGAATCATTATAATATAATCCGGTTTAACAAATGAAATCTTCGCTTGAGATATGGGTAATCTAACTAAACTATAAAACCAATATATAATTTAAATAGAGCGCACATATCAATTATTAAAAATTAACACTAAAATAGTACATTATAAATATTAAACTTAAAGATTAAACTATATAACAAAATTAGAGTGTTACAGAAGCTAGGGAAGCACAGCTTCCCCTACAGAAAATGGCTACAAATAATTGTAGATTGGAAGCAGTCGACCTGGTGCGTACTCGTATAATAGGGATTTCCCTGAAGGTAAATACCATTGTATTGTGTAATTTGCTATCAAGGAGCTTTTTGATTTTTAAATTTGAAGGAAAAATGCATATCATTTTAAAAGGTAGGCCAACTCCTAAATTAAGTCAATTAACTAAACATATATTAGCCATTTACAATGAATAATTATAAAAAGTGTAGATAACTGAATGGTTGTGACAAAAAGTGTCTTTTGTTTCGCTGGCCATGCCTTCTTATTTCTAGCGAAAAAATGTGTGGAATAAGAAAGAATAAGTTGGCAGATTAAAATAATTTACACAAATTAATGAAATATATCGGTAATAAAATACTATCAGAAGAAGCTTTTGATTCTTTTAAAAAAATTATTCAAGTTGCTTTGATTTCCCGGCATTACGATCTGAAATGTCAATGATTTACAACTCATCAGAAGGCGTGGATAAACATAGTGCTAGTAACTTACGGAAATCTCTTTAAAAATGTGGATTAGACCAGACTTTTTCTGAAATTCTGCAATTAGGTGCATTATCACTTACTATTCTCGCTACAAGTGCTTCAACAGAACGTAGTTTTTGCTCTCTTAGAAGAATTAAAAACTTGTTAGAAACTCTACCGGACAGGAAAGGCTTTCTGTCTTAATATCAATTGAGAAAAAACTAGTTTATATATTTTTTGGATGTATGTAATTTTTTTTGTTTTCTTTTATTATATGAATATTAAAAGATTATTATGATTTTCATGGCAATATTTTCACTTAGGTCAACTAATGTTGGAAGGAGAGGTGTGACAAAATCAAGGGTTTAAGAAAACTCATAAAATCACTTCTATCTAAATATTAAAATAATAATAATAATAATAATAACAATAATTATTATTATTGTATTAATTATTATTATTATTATTATTATAAGTACATATTTATACTATTTATATAGTTTATTTTCCTCCAGTAAAGTACCCCATCTAAAATAACACAATAAAAAAATTCTTAACCCACATTTTCTACAACTTCCCTTTTTTGAAAAGGTCTGGACACGTTACTGAGAAAAAGTAATAATGATGGAGTGAAAGTTATTTTCATGTGTCATTTCAACTAATCCTACAATATTAGAAAAACTAAAATAACAAAAGATAACTTGGTTTTTCTATCATTTTAGGCTTGGTTGAAATGACAGATGAAAACAATTTTCACTTCATCATTGTCACTTTTTCTTCTCTACAAATTGGTGATATTAGTTTTTCAATCCGTCGTCTCGGATTCGGGCGACCATCATCATTTTTTGTTATTTTAAATACGGACCTGGATTTCTTATTTCACTATTCGATACCATTTATAAACTTAAATTAAATTATGACAAAAAAGTCATATCATACCATTTGATTTGTTTAAGAAAATTCGTATTATTTGAAGAATTACGAAAAAACGCCATCTAGTGACTTTTAATAGAATCATTACGGTACAAGTAATAGCTCGACGGCGACGTGAAGAAAAAATGCGCTTTTTCTGACACCAAGGTTAATTTAATCTGTTCATTCAAAACAGAGATATAAACGTTTGAAAGAAAAAAGTTTGACCTTCGACCACCAATTTATTATTGAATTTGCAAAAACCTTAATTAGGAAAATTCAAGAGAAAATCGACATTTCCATTTTTGAGCTGCTGTTACGCCCTCTAGCGGCCATTTTTCAAACTTGAAAATACTTTCCAGGGATTTTTTTTGACCGATTTACCCATAAATATTTTTCTCCATAATCGTGTAATGAACAGTTACCGCGTTATGGCCGGAGACTATTCTTAATTGGACACCCGGTACATAGTAAAAATACTAAACTATGCCACTCTGACTTATGAAAACTCACCATGGACGTATCTACAGGGTTGGGTACAAATGCCGTATCGTCTTCTATAAGAAGTGGTCCGGCTATCACATTCTTGTTCATATTTCCAAAATAAAAGCAAGGATCCAGGTTAAGAATCTGCTGAGGCAATAGACTTTCGACTAGAGGAGAGAATTCTTCTGGCGGACAAAATTTAAGCTTGCCGTGATCACCTCCAAGTAAAAACCGACAACTAAAATAAAATAAATAGTTTTTGTTTGAAGACTCATAGTTCTTTGATATAAGAACAATACGTCAATGAAGTAACGAAAATATACAGGGTAATCCATAACAATGTGGCGTGAAGCAACAGAATATTCTTGACATCAAAATATTAGGATCTGGCCGAATTGTACGGCAAGATACAGGGTGATAAAGTAATTATTTTAATTTCGTTTCTCTCTAATATTACCCAACATTTTTGTCACATAGTCATGAATTTTGGTATACGGTTTTTTTAGTGTGAAAAAACAATATATTTTTTCACTTTTTCCAAACAAATAATGTAAACTGGTAAAATAACACTAAATGTACGTGTTTTAGAGATATTTGCAACTTTAAAATTTGATGCAAAACGGCTGCTATAAAAAATTATGTTTGTTCTCTAGTCGCTAGATGTTTATTAAAGCAGTTAAAACGCAAAAGTGATACTCTACCCAGCGCCCTCTATACCTCGGTAAAAAACTCGATACGAATACGAATTTGAGGCAATATGTGAGAATACATGCCCCCTATCAATTAAAACAAAATAAATTTACGATTATTTCTCCTTATAAAAACCCCTTATGCCAAATTTCACGACAATATGACAAAGACATTAAAGAAAATGAAAATTATTACTTTATAAGAATGTATCTATCTTAACATCTTTCTTTCGGATTGAGACAACTCAGCTAGATCCTAATGTTTTGACGTCAGGAATATCCTGTTGCTCCACGTCCCATTACTTATGCACCACCCTGTATATGAAAACAAATTCAGAATAAAATTATTATTTATCATATTCTAATTAACATTACTATTATGTATTATGGTGTATGTCAGGATCCATACCTCAATTTGGAAGAACAACTAATCACTGGGAAAAACATACCATCCAGGTTAAAATTTCTAAAAGACCCTTTTACTGGGTTTCCATTGAATGTAAATGCGATTTGGGGAATTGTTAGATCTAAGGCACATCCAATTACATCATCTGAAAATAATAAACCAAATATTGTCTTTATGTTAACTAAAGAATTGCAAAATATTTCAATTCCCTTATTTTGAAAGATATAATAAAACAAAGAAATTAATTATGAAATAAATCGAATACCTATAAGTGACAATTCTAAAAGGGTATACAAAATAATGCCCACTGCTAAGTAATTTTTATTTAAACAAGAATATCTAATAATACGTAACATATTAAAAATTCGGTAATTTCCTAGCCTTTGGCAACATAAAGATCCCTTTTTTGTCAGAATGCAACAATATTGTTGCAAAGCACTACCCTGTCTTTTTCGTTAAATCTAACTTGACTGATATCGATGTGTAAAACCACAGACATAACAACAAGGAGGCTCAACATCTTATGTTGTTTCATTCATAAAAACGTGTATGTTTTGATATAATGATTAGGATAAATAAACATGTACTGAAAATAAGGGTGACAAAGACAAAAATATCTACCCTCCTTGACGGACCTAATTTTAGGCAACACTGTAATAGACTTTTCTTCTTCCCATTGACATAGAATCAAGGGCAAAGGCTGTAATATTTAGCAATGTAGTAGTAGTAAGATGGTGGAGGACAGGCCCAGCAACTAGGTCCCACCCACCTCACTTCACTTTTCTTCAAAGTCGAGATGTTGTAATTCTTCCTTGGAGAAGGACTCAACGCCGAAAGCATTCCAGCGTAGTCTTGCCCACCTTTCACATGAGCCAACAAGATGATAGGGATCCTCCTCCTCTGCCCCACAGTTAGAACAACAAGGGTTGTCCGCTAACCCCAGCTGGTACATTTACCTGTTTAGTTTAGTGTTATGTCAAAATGCCAATTAGGGTCCCACAATCACCTGTCGACTCCTTGACATCAATATAATCAATAAATATTTAGTAATAGTCATATTTTTAAACCTATTTGTATTACAATGGTTGAATATACTATAACTCCGTATTTTAAAGTAATTGAATATAAGAAAAGTATATTTATTATGTTAAATATGTAAAGAGATATGTATACATGTGTTTTTTTGTTTCTACATACATCGGTTTTGTCTGGGAATGAATGAATATGTGGCTTAGGGGAAAACGTGCAGATACGTAATTTTACTTTCTAGAGAACAATAAAATAACAATTACAAGTAATATTAACCCTTAAAGTAATTAATCGTACTTACAAATTAATAAAATATTAGGAAGAATCAAGGTATCGCGTACGCCAATTAATACAGAAAAGCAACAACATTTTGACTTATTTGAGAAAAGAAACGTTAAAAGTTAAATAGTCCAAGTTTGTGCATAACACCCAAGAACTTGCAAAAAAATTATCAAAAATAATCCATGAACTCAAAAAACAAACAACGTCCAAAAATAAAACCTCAAATCAATGCAACACCACTTTGTTCTATTTACGATTTTACTACTGACAATTCACAAAAATTTGACCATGTTGCAAGTTTTTAAGTCATGGCATTGTATTTAAATATAGAATAGGTTATTTGAATAATTATTTGTTGATAATATATATATATATATATATATATATATATATATATATATATATATATATATATATATATATATACAGTTACTGACATATTACAGGAGTTATTATTATTGTATTAGAACCACCTTAAAATTTAAGTATAAATTTTGTTCATAGACATTTATTATGATGACTTTGGTCTATGTGAGATAGTTGACAACTCTCTTTCGGATCAATCAAATCGACCACACGACAAAAGGCCAAACAAGTAATAATTTTGACAATGTATGATTGCGTTTAAATCAAAACCATTCCTTCTCCCTGTTGTTATATCTGTGTTTAAAACTGAATGTTATGTAACATATAGATAATATAAATAATCATAATTACTTAACATTTACTGATATTTCACTAACTATTGTATATAATCAAATTATAAACAATAAACTAAAAATAGCTGAACTTACTTTTCCTAATGTATGGTTCAGCAGTATCTCTAATCACCCTTGTATACCTGCCTCCAGTCCACAAAAACACCCCGTCATATCCAAACGAGTATAGATCGTCGCCAACGCCATTTCCACCCCATTTCTCTCCTCCACCAGGATATGGTATATATCCTTTCGAATTAGCCCATCCGATTCTCAAGTGAGGCATCATATGTGTAGTCTGTTCCAAGTGGTCCACCGTGACTTCAAAGTACCACTTCTGGTAAATCGCGCTCCCTTCCACTCGACCAACGAAAATATTCGGTCGTACACTAGCTACGTGGTCTACCAGTTGAGTTTGAAGTAGCAAATTTTTCCCTGGTAACAGGTAATCACAAATATTATTTTGGGAACTACGCACGGCTACTCCATTACCGACGCAGAGTGAACACAGGACATCTAATACCTTTGGATCTCTTCCGTGTTTCTCAAGTAATGATATAATAACTTTAATATGTTCATCTCTCATCATATTTAGAGCTTCGGGAGAATCTATGAGGACACAGTGAAGTACGTCAAGCATACCCGTGCCTTCACTTGAAGCTTGGGATCCCAATCTAATCAACATGAGTAATGAATGAATAAATAAATAATTTTAAAGATATATAAAATAACCCTGCTATGCCCTCAAGCATTACAATTCAACAAAAAATATATAACTGGTAAGAAAATATTTAAATAATATTCAATGTTATAATGTCTTAAAGAAACAACTCTAAAACAATTTAAGAAATTAAAATAAACAAAATGTATACAATACAAGAGTTCTAACCACACTACACTGTGTTACGTTCTGGACGCGCGTTTCGCTAACCAAGTTTGCATCATCAGCAGATGATATAAAAACAGATGATAAAAATCCAAATTATATCATCTGCTGATGATACTAACTTGGTTAGCGAAACGCGCGTCTAGAACGTAACAAGATGTGGTCTAGTGTGGTTAGAACTCTTGTATTTTGATCAATTTTCCACCACAGGTTCCAGTATTAGGACTTAAAATGAATAATATTATGTCAAATGTAAAAACAAAATTATTTTTCACAAACACTTCTATATCTTTTTTAACAACATGTAACATGTTTCGCTACAGAGTAGCTTCTTCGGGCGTTACATTTCGAATGAATAAACTTAAAGAATAAAGGAATAAATATAAAAGACTGGGAATTTTTAACGTATAAACTTAAACTACCTACAATTATTAAAATATATTTAACAGAGGTGAATTGTTGGGTTCTACCTGATCTTTTAACAAACAATTTGAACGTTTGAGCTTATTTATTTCTAGAGACAGTGTATTCAATTTATGACCCTTATTTTCTCTGTATACATTTTTAACATTTTTATCAAAGGTCTCAATTAAGTGGTTTGCATTGCTGGACTCGGTTTTTCCCTTGATGGAACATTTATATTGTTTGTCTAATCTTCTACCCAAATATCTGTCTGTTTGACCTATATATGTTTTGCCACAATCTCCACAATTTAGTTGGTATACATCTGATTGTTCACGTTTATCAGATTTTGTTTTATTATTCTTAGTACTTACTTAAATAATTATTACTTTTATATGTTATTTTAATATGTAAACCATTTAGAAATTTACCTATTTTAGGGCTTGAATTACCTATATGTGATATAACTTCGTATGCAGTTGTATTTTCATTGATATTAGGGTAAATCATATTTATAGTTCTTTTTTATATAACTTTTTTGGTAGAATTTTATCAATTATATTAATTGAATATCCATTGTTTATTGCAATCTGTTATGTTAACCTGATCTGATAATTCCTAACACTGGAACCTGTGGTGGAAGATAGATCAAAATACAAGAGTTCTAACCACACTACACCACAACTTGTTACGTTCTGAACGCGCGTTTCGCTAACCAAGTTAGCATCATCAGCAGATGATATAAACTAAAGTAAACAATAGAGGGGACTATAGGGAATAGGCCCTTTGTCTTTATTTAGTGCTTTCTTACCACATTTAACTATTTCTATACTCTCAAATGCATCCAATAATCTATTATTAGATACATTTTTAATGTATCTAATAATAGATGTTCTACTCTTCAAGCACCTGAGGCTTCCAATAAGTTCATAGTAACCCCATATGATCCCAGATATACGAGAGGTCTAGAAAAAGTATTTAAAAACGTAGGTTTTAGAGTAGCCTACAAAACGGAGAACAGTTTGAAAAATCTCCTTGGAAACCCCAAAGACAAAGTCGACTTGAGGGAGAGGAGTGGCATCTATAAAATTAGCTGTAATGACTGCGACCTAAAATATGTTGGGCAAACTAAACGCTCCATAAACATTCGTTTTAAAGAACACATGTCACATTTAAGATACGGAAGAACAGAAACGTCAAGCGTTGCCCAACATGCTTTGGAAAACATTCACCAAATAGGAATAATGTTAAGTTGATTAAAAACGTATCTAATAATAGATTATTGGAAGCATTTGAGAGTATAGAAATAGTTAAATGTGGTAAGAAAACACTAAATAAAGACAGAGGGCCTATTCCTTATAGTCCCCTCTATTGTTTACTTGACAACGGTGCAGTCGGGTGCAACCAAGCGTGACCACATTTACCTATAAATAGTCTCGGTTAGGATAAGTTACTTTAGTTTATATCATCTGCTGATGATGCTAACATGGTTAACGAAACACGAACCTAACAAGTTGTGGTGTAGTGTAGTTAAAACTCTTGTATTTTGATCTGATCTGATAATTAACTTTACTTACTGAAAAGCGGCTAGTTTATGTTGAAATAAAGGGCTTAATGGATTTCCCATAATTAAATATTCTGTGATAGTATAAAGTTTATTATTAAGTTCAAAGTACTTTTGTTCTAAACATTCGGTAAGTAAGTGTAATATTTCTTGTTTTTTAACACAATTAACTGTTTTTGTGCTTAAAAGATTTTCTACTTATTTGATATCTTTAGCAGGAATACTAGGAAGCAGATTAGTGATGTCAAATGAGATTAGTTTTGCAAAGTCCCACAAAAAAAACCTTAATCTCAGTTGGTTTTTCTTATTAAATCTGTTGATTCAAAAATTGTAATTTATGAATAAATTTTATAGCTTCATTTTGTAACTTCTGAAATGGTTTTAAAACAGTTGTACAACTTGAATATATAATATCAAAATGCACATTTTTTTTTAAATTCAAATACCCTAGGGTTTAAACAAATCTATTGTTAGTCACTGGCGAATACATTTTATAGATTTATTTTGAAATTTTTGAAATGGTTTTAAAACACTTGGACAAGCTGAACCCCAAATCTCGCATTATTCAAAATACCAATTAATGGAGAAATAGTACTATTGTTTAAATAATTTTAAAACCAAGAATAAATTTTATACATTTTTAATAAAAGGCGTTGCGCAAGTCTAGAGATGCTAAACAGCTTTTCTTGTTTTTGTTATAATTATTTTGTATATTTGTAATAGTATCTGCTACCGCGGTTACAGTATCCCTAGACATTCAAAATCTATATTGAGCAAAAAAAGAGCATTTTTTTGTTTTTCAAGATAACTTGAAAATTTATACTTTTTTAATTACTTTTATAATTACAAACCTGGAAAACAACCAATTGAGGCGATTTGAGTTAGCAAATTGCGCACAATTAGTGTGATTGCCTTTGATTATAGCTGCCAGCAGTTGATATAAATAGCCAGAAATCATTTCCCAGCTCTGGTCCCCAGCTAGAGCAGCCAGAAACCCTTGGGACGTAATTACATTGATTTTATCTATAGCTTCCAGAATAAGATTCAAGATGCCTTCTTCTTGAAACAAATCTTGCCTATTCCTCAAGGCTCTAAGTCTATTTTGTTTTTCTTCATGTTCCATATCATCTTCGGGTTGAGCAAAATAGTTTATCAAATCTTCTAAGCACATAACCATTTCGTTCAAGTGAACAACCTGCAATTTTTTTTTCAAATGTTGAAAATACACAAGAAACCATTGTTCATCACTTACCTGAAAGAACATGGAATGCCGTCTGTTAACTTGCAAACTCTCTAAGCCATTAATAAACTGATTAAAAAGGGAACTACATTTTCGTATAACTCTAGCTGTTCTAGATTCTTCCTCTTGACTCCTACTGAAGTCTAAACCGTCGTCCATTTTACCTTCCTCGTGAAGCACTGCTTGTTTCTCTTCAACTTTGCCCACGCCCTTTTTCTTTGTCTCATATGCCTGAAGTTTGATGAAAGTTAGACTTATACAGAACTAACTACACAGATAAATTTAGACAAGTCTATAATATTAGAAAATTAACAGAATGTTTGTAGACATAGTTCAAATTTTATGAGGGTTTGTTATCCATTTTTATATCCATAAATCCACATTCTTCATTATCTGATAGCATATCAGGTATAACGATTTCACTGTATCGTTTGATAGTATTAAAATGTGTAATTAATGTTGAATTTTGGTAAATCTATTCTAACGTATAACAAATGATGCTTCAAAAACTACTATCGGCAAACATTGGATATGAAATTAGTTTACACACCTTATATGACAACCAGAGTCCAGATTCAGAGTGTTGGACAATGACTGTAGAGTCACCATATTTAATGATTGCATTACCAATCACTTCAAGATCTTTGTCCTCAAGAACCACTTTCTGATCATCTTTCTCTTCTCTTAAGCAAAACGCTGTTAAAGCTGTAGTTGCTTCATCTCTAAAATAAAAAATATGAATTAGACATTGCAGGCACGTAGACAGAAATTCGGTTCAGGGGGGTCCAAACCAGAAATCCGGGTGGGGGGAAGCATCCAAATAGTCAAATCTCAGAAAAATTAGAAAGAAGCTACATCAAAATATTTTTAGAGTTTTGGAGGGGTCCAGATCCCCAGTACCCTATCCCCAGCTACATGCTTGAGACATTGTATGGATGAAAAATGTCAGCTACATTTAATTCTTCTAGTCAATATAACCATACAGGCACACTAATTACTTTCTGAACTTTAATGTGATAAACTGTGATGATTTACTTTAATATTGCATAATTTTTTTTCCTACTAACAGTTTTAAAATCATTACTTAATATCATGTTCACAAAAGTCAAATTTAGTCAAGTCAGAATTACAATCCAATACATAACTTAGAAAGAAACTAACAAATATATTTAAAATCTTAATGTTTTAAAATTTTAACAGAATCTACACAAAATAATAAAGTTTAAAAACAGGTCAGTTCGGTACATTCAATTTATAAATGTCACATTATGTTTAGACTTAAAAATTGCTAAGTTCTATATAAAGCTTGTTTAGTAAATCTCTCACAGCGATAGGGGCTTGTTAAAAAGCTTAAATATTAGTTTGAGCTACCCTATGTCCTTTTTAAACGACAATAATTGTTGACATGTAAACAGGTAAAATTACTTTCCAGTTACAGTAATTTAAAAAAAATAAGCAAATGGTTGGTAATCACTAAAATATTATGTAAAACATTTCTTTTCAAAGTTACAGTTTTGAAGTGTATGCGTTGTTCTAAAAAGTACTGACCTACTAACAAGATACAGTTCATTATTCTCGTTCACAGCAAGATATCGTCCAGTGGTAATGTGCCTTATCCTCATGGGGTGGCTGCAATTTATAAAACCGCCTGCCCATTTGGTCCTGGCCAACTCTAACCGCCATAGAGATCTTGCTTGCGACATAACACTGCCACCTTCATAGATGACGATGCTAAAACATGATTTAAATTTATTAACTTATTTCTTATTACAAATACTAATATCTAAACTTACTTATGCGAATCTTTGGTACTCCACGTGGAAGGTATAGTGAGACATTCATCGCCCCCATGAAAGAATCTAAGAACGTCGCCTCCAAAAACGTAACCAACGTATTTCATGCGCGAAATACCGGTTCCGTACGGTTGTACTGACCAATGGGTCACGTGAAAGCTCGCGTTTACTATGGATAGTTCGTTTTCTTTGGTTGTATGCTATAACATTGAATAGTAATAAAAATTATTCGTAATAAAAATAGTATATAGTATTAAACATATCCAGAGGGGTATAGTTGTTAGATTCTGAGGTTTAAGCCCCCCTCCCGTTTTGTTATTTAAAAAATATCTTATCCCACTTATTTTATTGTTCAGGTTTTTAATGTATATATTGCAATATAAAATTTGTGTTATTTTGAGTTAAATCAGGTACATTATTTTCATCAATAAAAATTGTGTAATTTTTCTACTGCAATCTAATCCTAACCATGATAATCATTATGCTATGGCTGTTGGAAAGAACAAATCAAATCAAAACTTTATATCAGTTTTTTGTATCGGCGTTTAAAATCTGCTGGAATATTTAATACAGCTAACTTTGAGAAAGTCACTTTTTTCCTAGTTTCTTTCAAACCATGCCTTTCCTTAAGTGAAAAATGTCTATTAGACTTATGTAAATTTAGCAAATTTAGTATGTCTGTACCTGTGATTACTAATCTTTAAAGCATATGCTTTGTTCTAAAAAACTTCGAAAACCACACGTAAATATCTTAGTTTATACAGAAAATATTTAATTTCAGTAAATATGCTTATACCTTAAAAAGTAACAAAACACTTACCAAATAGCGCTCAGTTGCTACAGAAACTAATATCAGGTCATCGCCAACCCTTACTTTTTCACCTTCAGATCTACAAGTTAAATAGTTTTAATTTAATCAAATAACTCAAATGCTCGTTGACACTAAAATGATTAACAAAAAATTCGACCCTTTTTTCAAATTGTAAAACCCCCTAACTCTGATATGCTTCAAAAAGTCATTTGAATCACTCCTTAAATATAAGGCATAGCCTGACTGAATATTTTGAGAGCAACTGGGAGTACACCTTATGTCATGGTGTATAATTATATGTATAAATATATTTGTACCCATTTTTAAATGTGATGTATTTTATTATTTTGATATAGTTTTATCTTTCTTGTTGATTGTATCGCCTTCTGTTATTTTTCTTTTTTTAAAGTTTTTTAGGTAATTTTAATTGTGAAACTCTTATTTGCATAAGTCATAAATTGCCTTCTTTTTTATATTATGTTTCATATTCTAGTAAATCTTTGTCCACAAATACTATGTATATATAATAATAAAACGTGCTTTGCATTTGAGCTTGCCCTTATTGTCAATTTCTACACGTTCAGTACAGTACTATACAGAATTTCTACTACATCAGTATAGTACCTCTAATGTATATCAATTGTTTGCCCTTGATAACTACTAGAGATACTTTACTACTAGACCAGCATATGATATATGATGATTACTTAGTTTGATGAAGGTGTAGAAGTTATCAAAAATTGTGAATACATTTCAAAAGATTTTTTTAGTTCAGAAGTTAGAAGAAAAGCGCATATTTCAAGAAAAGTGGACCGAGTTGTACTTGTTCTTTAGTGTTAATCAAAAACCTGTTTGGTGTGTCAAGAATCCCTTTCAGCCTAGAAAAAATACAACTTAAAAAGACATTACAATACAAAGCATGCCACAAAGTTTGAGACATTCAAAGGACAATTACGGTAAGATAAAGTGAGAGCTCTAAAAAGTCAGCTTCAACGACAGCAAGATAGTTTTAAAAAGCAGAACACTGAAAATAAAGCAAACGTGAAGATTAGCTACATTATATCCGAAAAGATAGCTTTGAAATCAAAACCTTTTACTGATGGTGAATTTATCAAGGAATGTTTGGAGGCCGCCGCTGAAGTATTGTGCCCGTCTCTAAAAGAACTTTTTTCTAAAGTTTGTCCGATGTTACTGTCATTAGAAGAATCGAAGAGTTAGCGGCAGGTTTGAAAATTCACTAAAAGAATGGGCATCGAAGTTCATATACTATTCTGTTGAGCTCGACGAAAACACAGATTTAACCGATACTGCTCAATTAGCTATACTTATTCAGGGCATTGATAATAATTTTGAAATCACTAAAGAGATGGCTGCCCTTTTCCCGATTAAAGGAACTACAAAAGGATGTGATATTTATAAGTGTTTGATGACAGTACTGAGATGATATAATTTAGAATTGACAAACCTTTCTTCAGTTGTAACAGAAGGTGCACCATCCATGGTAGGAAAAAATGAAGGGTTCGTAGGTTTGATGAAAAAACAGCAGAAAGATCTTCCTTTGATGCATTACCATTGGGTCGTTCATCAACAAAATCTTTGTGCAAAAATCCACGGTGATGACAGTGGTCGTTAAAACTGTGAACTTCATTAAATCAAGCGGCCTCAACCACAGACAATTCTAAAATTTTTTAAACGAAATTAATGCTGACTGAGTATGGTGATGTGACATATTTTTCTGATGTTGATTGGCCGAGCTGAGGAAAAATGCTAAAACTCAAGAAGGAAATCGCCTCCTTCATGGAAACCAAAGGGAAACCAGTTCCTCAATTTAGTGACCCCGACTGGCTGCGCGACTTTGGATTTCTCACGGGCATCACGCTGCATCTCAATGACTTGAATACCAAACTACAAAGAAAAGAAAATCTCATCAACAACCTACTTGACACTGTGAAGGCATTTGAGTTTAAACTGGATTTATGGAAAAATCTGTTGTTGAAAAAAAAAATTTACGCACTTTCCTAAACTGAACAGTTGCGAATGTACAGATGTAGATATGTAGATAAATGTCACAGCACTAGATTTACTCAAAAAAGAGTTCCAATCAAGGTTTTCTGACTTCAGATATAATGAAAATTACATGAATCTCTTTGCCTGACCATTAAGTGTATTCGTTAAGACATGCCAGAAAATTGTCAGATGGAGCTTATCGATTTGCAGTGTAATTCGGAACTGAAAGACAAGTTCGACATAAATCTTCTTGATTTTTATTCAAAATATGTTGATCAAACCTCGTTTCCTGAAATCGGAGAATATGCCCAGAAAATGTGTGCGAGCAGCTACTTTCTCATACGAAGAATGTGAAGTCAAAATATGCTATATTGTACAAAGAAAAAAATGTTTTCAATGACAAAGCTCTTAAAAGTAAACAAGTAAAATAAGCAAACTAAAATTATTAAAAAAAAAGTTAAGAAGAGATCTTGAAAACAAAACAGCACACCGCATGAAGATCTTATCGTCATAGTAGAAAACAGAATTTACACAATACACAAGACTAAAATATAATAAATGACCACATATACACCCCATCTAAAAGAAGTTCGATTAACAACAAAACTAAAAATCTGCAGCAATATTACATATTTACACATCCTAAAATATATATAAACACAATACCTATATAGACACTCTTAATTAAAAATTTTTTCTAGAAAGTCTTCAACATTGTAAAATGATTCAGAGATCATTAAATTTTTAACCTTAGTTCTAAATAATCTGAAACTTCTAATTCTTTGAATGCTAACTTGGAGGTTATTAAACATTTTTTTTTTGAATTATAAAAAACAGAGTTCTTAGTTAGGGCTGTCGAAGGTATAGGTAGACTAATAAAGAACTGCGGGTGCCCATCAAAGACAAAGTATGAATTCCTTCTAAATGCTTTCTGTGCATCAGACATACGGATTCCAAAATAAACAGACCTGCTAAAGTCAGAATTTTTTTTTGACTTAAAAATGGGTCTACATGAATCACGTGGCTTTAGGCTGTATAGGTATCTTATTGCACGGTTCTGCAGGATGAAAATTGATCGAAACAAGTTACCGCTGCACGAGACCCCAAAGTCTAAAACAAAGTCGAGAGTTACAGACGCATATCTGGAAGGAAGTTTGCGGGTTGCAACTACAAAAATAAAACCAAATATCGACACACTTGTCAAAAATAAACAATGTTAGAAATCGCATTGATTAATTGAACTTTTTAACCAATAAAGATTATTACACTTTGAAATTACTTTTATTTTATTGATATGGTGGCGTGGACTATTGTGACCCCTCGGACGATGTGAATTCGATTTTTGGCCCTTGCACTAAAAAAGGTTGAAGACCCTTGATCTAAAGTATGAATTTGTTTTGTATAAATAATCTACTTTAAAGCGCACCATGAAAATTGCAATTAGAAAGTGCTATTTATTTTAAAATATATCTTTGAATAAACTTAAGAAAACATAAAACTGATGTTTTTTACAAAATTTTGGTTTTTTTCGGGATATCTCCGGAAATAGTTGGAATGTTTCAAATTTCTTAAAGGCATTTTATTAGGGACCAAATGGCGCATTTGTGCCTCAATTTAACAGACTCCTATCTATTGCGGACTTCCAAAATCCTCATGCATACACTCGAATTTGTAGAACCCTGTATATATTTTTAATATTTTCAGGCCTAAGTGATATAACGTTTGATCAAGTACTTATACAATTACTATTAATTTTTTGTGACATATGTAAGTGCAATTTAAAGCATGTAAACATGAATATTTAAATTTAAAAAAATTATTAAGCTTTAAAATCATCATACCTCTGTTTGCTTGCTGGATGAACAGTCCACCAACATGCCTCACCTTGGCTATGTTCTTGTAAACCGACATCAAATGCCAATTTATCATTACTTGAACTTGTGGACAAGCAGGCCAGATACTAAAATCATTAAACATTTTGGGATAATGAACCAAATAATCTTATGCGTTAAAGTTTTAATTAACTAAGATAACTAGTAAATTTAAAAATTATTAGATTGTTAAAATTTTAGAAATATTTTGTGGTTTTCTTTAAAAATGTAGGTAAAATCAAAAATCTAACTAGACCTTTGGGTTAAATAAAACATAGTGTCTGTATTGTACCATTAATACAATATGAGAATATACAAAATAATACATCTTAATTCTCTCATTGGAAATTATTTAAAAAGAAAGTGAAAAATAAACTCAGGAAAATAAAAATTCGTACAATAATAGCTTACCATATCACTGTTTTGGTGTCTAAGTAGAATGGCGTTACCATACAATAATGTACGATGTCCAGATCCTGTTCCTTTGCCCTATAAATAGATCCTCTTGATTAGCTCAGGGCTCCAAAAATATTGTGACAATAGAGTAATAACTGATAAGTTAATTTACTGTATCTTAGTTAAAAAGAAGTCTGAGAAAAACTGATTGTGAATTGCTGATGAAAATATCATGTTACTAGCCCAAATTATACATATCATTAAATTAATATTCTGTGAACCTAACATTAGTTTAAATACCAATCCTAAATGAAAGATTCAAGGTGTTACAAGAACTAAAAATCAGTATATTGCCAGATCTAGATCAAAAGATGATTTTAAACTATATGACAAGAGAGAGCTAATGAAGAGTGGCAAAACTTTAGA
Organism: Kuschelorhynchus macadamiae; assembly: GCA_030620095.1. Lineage (NCBI taxonomy): Eukaryota > Metazoa > Arthropoda > Insecta > Coleoptera > Curculionidae > Kuschelorhynchus > Kuschelorhynchus macadamiae. The sequence goes on from JAUTXW010002103.1 coordinate 3,452,071, forward strand.
TATACTCTCGTTGTACACATTTATAGGAAATGTTGATGAGCAGAAAATACTTCGAATGTCAGGTGGAAAGGAGTACATCTAAAGATCAGGGTTGACTCAGCTGAAATCACTCATAGATTTATATTTTATGCTCCCCATCAACAAACAACTGCATGTCATTTTGATGGATATCACAAAATTAGAACATATTGTATAAGTATGGAATCATTTTCAGGATTACCTGTATAAACTGTGTACAAAAATAATTGATTGTAATGAATTCAGTATTATGATTTGATGTAATATACATTTTAAGAAATTTGGAAGTGGTGAAAACAATTTTGTTTAGTCAAATAATTTCACCAAACTATAATTTATTATAGAAAATAGAAACCTCAAATAATATTGCCAAGATAGACTGTCACAAGAATTTTAAATTAATAATGTAGCATATTCATGAATGCTGATCACTGTGCCTTGATTGTATAATTCTTGAAAAAACTGCACATAATAGTAAAAAAACCTAAATGAAAACTTTTGAAAATATCAACAATATTTCAAATGGCCTAACATATTGCATAATGAAATCAAATAATAACATAGTTGTTATTCAACATAATTTAATTGCCTCACAAACAAAAAAACCTTTATTTACCCAATAAAATTATAAAAATCCCAAAAAAATATGATTTTTTTCAATAAATATTTAGTTTCCAGTAAATAACTTGAATTCTTAATAAAGATTTTTTTTAAGTTTTTTTAGAAACTAATTTCTGATATTTATCACAAATTATGATCAACAGAGGTAAATTAACTTATCAGGATCTGAAAAAATCCGTTACTACCCTGTACACCATGTTAAACTAGTACTACTACAATACTGCAAAAGCTGAAGCTATATTCTGAATTTATTTTTGATTTTAAACAAAGTTATATTAGATATTGAATAAAAACAACTATCTACTTAACGGATTTTGTTAGATAAACAACTACTATGCTAAAATTATGTTATAAAAGGCCATAATAGTACAACATAAACATACATATTACATCAATTATATCTACAATAAGGGAAGGGAAAGGATTGTTAAAAACAAGATGGTTTTTTGTTAACCTGAGATCTTAATAAATATCATTACCTTATTTTGTATTCCTAGTTAACATGAATGTAGTGATTAAAACAGAAAAACCCTCGGACATCCAAAAATGTATTTGAACAAATAAAGAAATATAAGGATTCAGCTAGTAAACACCGTGACTCAAAATGTTCAAACATTTACTTCTTTACTTTTATTTACACATTAACTGTAATATTCGTCTTTTTTGTAAAAGATATACAGAAATCTGGGGACCAACAATTAATAGTCTGCTGGTATTTTTTACCTGTATGTCGTCTGTTCTACCTAATTTTTTCAGATCATTTTGGTAAGTTTGCCTTAAATTAGGTGTAAAAAATATGTATGTATGTTTTAAAATTACGAGTATTGTACAGGGTCTTTTCTGAATCAATGACCTTCCCTAAACTATTATTTCAAGAGGAAACAAAATAAATTAAATAAAAGAGTTTTTATTTTAGGGGTGAGTCTAAGGGTTTACACCCAATTAAAGCTTTTGACACAAAATGGTTTACACCATACCCACAAACCTTAAAAACGTTTCCACTAAAAAAACAATAGTTTAAACTAAAATAACATCAAAAACGCGTAATTTAAATACAAAACATTTTGTTTGTGATCCCAGGTAGTTTTTTCTCAAAAACTATGCTTTTATACTGAATTTTTAGAATCAACTGTTAGAAAATTTTACTATAGGATGTTTTTTATATATAAAACACCCTGTGTATGTCTATTAACCCTGCAATAAAAATGTGTTAAATAATAAGTGATCCTTGGGAATACATCTCTTATGGCAGAGTTTTTCTTTGTTTTAAAATTATGTAAAATACTTGAGCAATAAGCTAAATATTCTCAGGATAACAAGTTACAAAGCAAAGCAAATTTACCAATCATTTTCCAATATACCATGTTAGTTAAATCAAGTAAAAATTATTGCTACAAGTTAGTGTGTTTTTTTACCCCTTGAAGTAATTTTGACCGAATTTACTTACTAAATTCTCCGAGCCCTGAAAAGCAAAAAATTAAGCCATGAAAACACAGGTCGAGAGGAGTAACACAAAAATGATGGAGAAAGAGATTATGTCTTGGAAAAATGTGGATGTAAGTATTGTAAGTGTACACAGGAGAACATAATTCCAAAAAGGTAAATTTTAGAATTATGACCTTTTATAAAAATGAAATAAATATAACAATAAATTTTCAGACATAGGTCATTCATAAGTATATTGTGTCCAACTTTTAAAAAAGAAAAATCTAATTTAAATCCTTGGGAAGCTACTTACGGTTTCATTACCGGCTGCTGTTACCAATTCTTGTAAAGCACGAACTGACAATGCTTGTTCTATAACAAACACACATTGTGACAGATCTGGGGGTATGTTCTAGAAAAATTTAAAATAATATAAGAGAGTATCAATAATTTTTAATTGTTGAACTTAACTATATAATAATTACTAAATTTGTGTGGCACATTATATGACATAGTGTCTCTTTGAAATTAATAGTACCTACATAGAAATACATGACAGATCAACCTAAACCTAAAATATGTTTTATAAAATAATAGCAGTGTTCTGACAATATAAAGTGATACTTCTTCACCAAATTACTTTCTTTTAACTTAAAATATGTACCAGTTAATTTACAATTTATTGTGATTTTGGCAGCTTTTTAAATTAATAAATACAAGTTATTCTGTCATGTATCTTAAAAAATACATTTAAAATATTATACCTTATCAGCAATATTTTCTAAGAAGCAATGCCTATTTCCAAAGCCTTCTGCAGCCAAGCACACACGTTCCCCAGTGGCGGTACAAGACAGACAGACCATGTCTTCCTGGAAGCATAAAAGATATTATTAATAGTTTGCTTTATGATTATGGAACTACAAATTACTGGCATTATAGTTGGCCTAATTTGCAAATAAATTTTTATTAAAAAATATAATTATATCAATGCATAGGCATCAACCTTCATACAGCGTTTGCAAGATGTACACTTTGAAAAATATTGTGGTAAGTTCTAAATAACAAATTTATACACTCTATAGATGATTCTACTAAAACAATGAAAGAAATCACAGTTCTTATTTTAAAATACCATTAAAAATTGAGGGATAAAAATGTGCAAAACAAATCATGTCAATTTATTTAGGTAATTCTGGGAATTTTAGAAATCTCTAATGCAAACAAGTAATACCATTTTCGAATTATTTTGAAACTACACTTAAGGACACTTTTAATAACCAATGCTTTTAATAAAGAAGACTCTTATAGTGCGTAATAATTTTTAAATATGTATTTTTGATTTTATTGTGTGTAATCTTGAATCTAGAAAACATAAACAATGTTTTGAAATTTCATTTTAGATGTTAAAAGTACATTAACAGTAAATATACATTAACTATACATATCACCACTAAAAATATGTAAAGGGCCATAGAATAGAATTTTTATTTCCTTAAAAAGATCATATAACTGTACATAGATAAATATACACAAATACATTCAGTGAAGAGAATTAGTATATGCATGTTCCAAGATTTATATAGATAGTTGGGGTTTATTCCTGGGAATTTTATATCATTGATTTGTTGTATGATTTTCCCATCTGGAGTTTTTATGAGAATGCTTTTGTTTATGGTCTTATTTTTTGCCATTAATTGTTCGAATATCTTGACAATCTCTATACAGTCTCTTTGGATATAACTGCTATACCTTCATTCTCTGCCCTTAATAGTAAAACTAGAGTCATCTGTGTAGAGAACGGGTGTAATTCGAGGACTAGCTAATGAAAAAAAAGTTGTTTATATATTAAGAATATTGTATGCGAAAAAAGAATTCCTTGTAGAACTGCCAAATATATTTTCTAAGGGTTTTGATTTTGTACCATTTAAATTGAACCATTTGCATCTACAAAAAACAAAAAAGACCTAACCATTATGTTAATTAGATACTCCTTTACATATTTTCAGTGGCAATATACTCTCCCTTTTGATCACTGTAATTCATGAGACCAAAGTAACGTAACAAATATTGAACAAAAATTATATTTTAGGTACTTTATTTATTTTTTATTGTAAAAAAATATCCTTGTTTGTGTAATTGTCTAGTTCCCAGTCTTTTTTTAATCTTAAAGGGTTAAAGGTTTCGGAAAATAGACCAAATATCATGTTTCATTTTTTATTTTACTATGTTTCGGCAAATGTTTCCTACCATCATCAGGCTAAAATGACACAATTTTTGTTTAGATGAACAATGTAAAATGTAAATCATATAAAAAGAAAAAATTTACTAGTAGAAACTTTTTTTTGTTTTTTTTTTTAAATTTGGATAATTGATGTGGTTCATATTCATGTAATATCACAAACAAAACATATTTTTTTTATTATTACATAATATTATAGTTTGGTGAGTAACCAAGAGATAAAATTTTGTGTTTCTTATATATTATGAAGTTCATAAAAAACAACATTAAATAGACAAGAAATTATTAGATATTATTAATACAAACATACCTTTCTGGAAGATGTGCACTACTGTAAAACATACAAATTAAAAACAAAGTAAAGGTATTTTATATTAATAATATATAACACTTTCTTGTGATGATGACGTTTTTTATAAACTTTATAAAAATTTTTTTATCTAATATACACAAACACAAAATTTTTTCTCTCCGTTACCCACACAACCATAATATTTTAAAATAATATGTTCGTCAATTTTCCAAATTCTCACAACAAAAAAAATTTCTTTTTAAGTAATTTACATTTCTTAATTTGTTTGTCTCAACAAAAATTGTGTCAATTTAGCCTGATGATGGTAGGAAAGAAACGTCTACCGAAACGTAGCAAGACAAAAAAATAATACATAATATTTTGTCTATTTTTGGAAACCTTCAACCCTTTATGTTTGTGTATTTTTTTCTTTAACACTTTCATTTAATATTCTACATACTTTAATGTCATTCAAAAAAATGGAAACGGTAAAAAAAAACTATACCTAAACATATCAAACAACGCTATGCAAACATTTTTAGAACTGAATAACTGAATGAACTGAAGGAGAAATTTTATTGTGAAATAAATATAGGAACAACATGTTTGTCAAGGTCAAAAAGATGTCACATCATCAGTACCACAAGTATTTTTTTAAATTTTTATATTATACTTGTGTTATGTTCCATCAGAATACAAGAGTTCTAACGACACTACATCAGAACTTGTTACATTCTGGACGCGCGTTTCGCCAACCAAGTTAGCATCATCAGCAGATAAACTAAAGTAACTTATTCTAACCGAGACTATTTATAGGTAAATGTGGTCACACTTGGTTGCACCCCAGAGAAATGAAATGTTGCTATTTTGTGTTGACAGCAATGAAATGAGTCGTATGTTATATATCAGTATTAGTAAGTTCCTATAAATATAAAATTCTAATTTATTGTTATTTCTGATTACTAACTTGTCGAAAAAAGGTAATTGCCCATTGTTCTCCTTTTCGTACATAAAATTAATGGAAGAATATTTATTGTTTAATGTTTCTAAGAGAGTATCCAAATTTTCTGTTTTAGGTATCAAAAATAGGCAATATATCGTCTACGTATGTATATCACATCCTTGGGAAATCCTCGAGTTCTATTTTGAATTTCAATTTTGTGAGATAAGCAATTGCCTATTGCTTATTATATAATATGTTAAGGACTTAATATGTAAGAACTTAATATGTTATATTGTTTAAATGGCAATTCCTCGTTTTTGTATCTATACAAAAATAAAACTTTTGAAATTGAATTATTGTCTTTTGGCTTTTTTAACATTTTTTATTTTTATTATTTGACCTCATTTTTATATATTTTAAAAAACCTAAGATTTTTTTTAATTCTATGCTTTAATAATTATTGAAATTCTCTCAAAAATGTTTGTAATAAATATTTTTTTAATGCTTCACATATGTTAATAAAACTTCAATTAGAATGTTTCTAAAATGCTATAAATATATAAAAAAAAAAAAAAGATGTTCTTTTTAATTTAAAATGAAAGGATCATTTTGCATTGACATCTGTGGTCACATTATTGAAATGCCATGCCTGTATTTATGTGTTAATATAAAATATATCCAAATATTTATACAAAAAAAAGGTGAAATGATGGAAATTTAATTATAGATTTTGATTGTGAATAAGCCAAGAACAAAAAATTACTGACAAAATCTAACTTTGGATTCATGTTCAGAGAACTACTAGTGTGAAATAATATAACAATCAGCCAGAATAAAGTTCACCAATATTTTACTATAGCTTTATCTGTCTTTATTGATGATTTTCTTTGCCTACTGAGTTGAGTGTATTGCATTCACAATTCAGATTTAAAATTCACAAGATGTTGTTGATCAATAAATCTCTGAATGTAAGTGAATAAAGACTGACCATGGACTTCAGACAAGCTGTTTGCTTAAATACTGTGGAGACAAGTACTAGTATTTAAAAACCATATTGAACTCACTTATTGAAATTCCCTACCTATTTATGTATTACATTTTGTTTTTTTTTATTTGTTCATTCCTTCATAAGTGTCTTATATAAACCATCGCATTAATTTCTTTAAAATTAATACCAAGTACTAAAAAAATGTATGTGTACTATACTTTATATGTAGAGATTAACTAGACTAAACCAGCTCTTTCAATTGGAAAATTTGCAAGCAATCAGTGGCGTAAAAAGGGGGGGGTTAACCCCCTCCAACCTAAAGCCACTTTTATTTAAGGTAAGATGATTGAAATAGTAATAGTTAAATAAGAACCTTTTTTTTTCGGGATTTGGTTGGGTAAAACCCCCGAGAGCCAGTTTTACCTGCAGATAAAATAAAGTATTGACCTTTTTTTTGGTGGTTCACGTTATTTAAGCTTAAGTAGAAAACAAAAACTGAGAACCATTTTTTCTTGGTTGTTGAAAATTTTTATCGTCTCAAAACACCCCAGAAGCAATGTCTATTTATGCCACTGCCAAGATCAATCTGGTAAAAAATATGATATAATAGTTTAATGTAATTTATGTATAAAAATATAAATTAATTGAAATGTGCTAAATTTTAATACAGTCTATAGGTGTGCCTATTATATGTCTGATACATAACAAATGCTTATAAAAAGAAAAACGAATTGATTTTTTATTTATAAACAAGGGCTTAAGAATTAACCTAAAATATGGACTTACCGTTCGCAAGAACGAGACATCGTCCTGTTCGGAACCCCCCTCGGTCTCTGCCACCATTTTGGGGGTTTATGTTATCCTGAAAACAAAATAATTAAATATAATCGAGGTATCTTTCATCCTTGATTCAAGATTCAAATAAAGACTTCGATTTTTTTGAAAACCAACAAATCAAAATATTGCGGCATAAGGGCTGCCAACAGAATACTGCTAACAGTGCCAACACTGCCAATCGTAAAAACAAACATGTTGGAAGGGCTAGGTATGTGCAAATTAGATCGATACATCATATATCGATTATTATTTTTTATACATAAAAACAGAACTAACAAATTAGGTGTTTTAACGTACATTCAGACGAGATGAATTTTACAGTGTAGTAAATTTTATTCTCTAATTTATTTTTAAAAAAATACTTCCATCAGCGTATGCAACTGTAGGTGCAATCCTGGACGCGCACTTTTTATTCTTAAACGTCCGCACTAGTCCCGTTGCTTGTTGAGTCTTTCCTTTGTGCCAACAACAAAAAAAAAATTCATCTCTCTAAAAATGGTGGATTATAGTTTTTTCCTTCCCTGTATAATATTGAATGCTCAAGTCTATTGAAAAAAATACTTTGAAAAATAAGCATTTTTTCTGGTCAAACTGTATTTTAATTTTCGGAACGGTTCATATCAAACATTTGAAGCCAAAATTAATGCGGAAAAATTGGTATACTTAGAATTGTCCAGCACGCTAACTCTCGTCTCCTAATACTCATTTCTCACACATGAAAAAAGCTCTTTTAAAACACTATATCAAAAATAAATATTAGGACATTTGTCAAATGCAATCTATTTAACTATCAATGCAAATAATGTCAAATTTTTCCGGCCAGCGCACTCTGCGGCAGTGAAAATTTAGAATTTTGACTAATTTTGTGTGGGTTATGAGAATCTGAAAATATGCAACATTCAGTGCCAAGGATATAGATCAACTAATGCTTGGTGAGCGATTAAAATAATTTAAATTGTTATAAACAGTCCATTTATATATTTTACCAGTAGTTTATATTATTTAATACATACATTCTGACATACTTAGTATTTAAGATAATAGCCATTATATCTGGACTGGAAAAATTGATCTTACGATCTAGAGATGCCACCTGTACGGTTTTGACCCGGACTGTCCGGATTTTGAAAGGTTTGTCCGGGTCCGTAGCATGGATGAAAATGTCTTTAAAAAAACTTTAATTTCAATACGTCGTATCGTTCGTTCCGTTAACTATCGTTCAATACACATAATTAATATAATAACACTTCTTGAATGACGAGGATTCACGAAAGTCTCCGAACAAAAACAGTGGCTTATTGAAGATTTTGTTTTTCGTGGTGACTAAAAAAAATGATACACTTTGATATACAATACTGAAGAATAAAAAAATAGCGATTTTTCCGAAATCTCCGGGTCTGTTCTTTTTAAAAGGTGGCAGCCCTATCCCGATCTAATGCAAAATTCTCATGGGAGGAAATGACGAAAAAACGTAAATATCTAATATAATTTAATATATAATATTAAAATTAAAAAATCTAACAGACCAAAAAGCTACAGAACAGAATAAGGAATTTAAATTTAATGTAAAAAATGCCAGTGACGGTGCAACAAAAAAATCTGGGGGTAAACGGGGTCGTGACATGGAAAAAGTAGCACCATGTAGATTTTTCTAAAATGTACTATAGCCATTTCGTAGGCATTACTCACAGTATATAGTGTATCAAATTTAAATGATTTGTGTCTAGAAATGTACGAGGTCCATGTAAAAAAACCTAAAAAAAAATTACACCCAGTATCTCGAAAACAAAGGCTTAAAATGAGCCAAAAAATTAGGACCTGCATTTTTAGCCATCAATTAAAAAACACCCGTATACAGGTCTTCAAAAATTGGCATATTTGGCTCTAAAATCAAGACCGGCGTTTTGAGTAATAATTAAGTTAAAAAAAGTAAAAAACCTGTTTGACGAAAATATTCAATACTTTCAAAGACCTAAATAATAATTTTTGCACACCCTGTATATTTTCTGAATGCAGCAGGCCTTACAGATTATAATAAAAATAATATTTAAGGGCCCTGTAGCAAGAAAAATGTACATCAAGCGACAAATAAAAAGTTATGCTTAATATGTAAGAAAAACAATTTTTTTCAAAACAGAATCATCTCAAAATTTACTAAAAATTAAAAATAAACATTTGAGATTGTTTTTTAGAATTTTATCAACGATTAAACTGATGTGATTAAACTAATACGCAATTAGTTTTGCAAGAGGTGGCTGAAAACTACATCTCAATATCCTTTTTCGTTTTACAAATATTCGACTTCGGATTTTGCCTAAAAACTACATCTGTGTTCAATATCCTTTTTCGTTTTACAAAATAAATATTGGATTTTGAACGATAACACGTCTGTGGATAGATAGACTCAATTTAAAAAACATTTTGGTCAAGTGACAGCTGCTGAGAAATTGTGGAAAAATTGCTTTTTTTAATATATTTCTGTGCTAATAAATAATAAATACTAAGGATATTAGTTAGAAAGTTTTTTGTTATAAAGTTAAATTGTTACTCCTACATCTATTTTCTCTACGCCACTTGTTTTTGGCAATATGAGCGGCAAATAATATTGCCAAAATTATTTTTTGTTAAGACACCTACTAAGGATTTTCATTATCATTAGGTATGTGAAATATTAATTTTATTTTCGGTAAAGGTAAAGTGCTGTTATGCAAATTAAATTATTGTTATTTTTATTAGCTTAAGGGTGGCAGAATAAAATAAGCGTTTTTCTAAATTTAGGAAACTTCGTTTTATAGATCATAGTAATTACAACTAATACTTTGTTTTTTATTTATAACAACATAATGCAAAATAAAGGGGAGGGGATGTCAAAATATTGCAAGAGGGGGAGGGGATTTCGTATGCAAAACAAATTCATGATAATGTGTATTGAGTATTAAATTTTTTTTGGTCGTTATAGGTTTTTCCTCGGTGTTAATTTATATTTATTTTTGTTCTTCGCAAAAAATTAATTTAGTGTAGTTTCACTTTAGTGCATTTATATTTTTGCCCCCTACGCCCTTAAGAGTTGGCTAAGCCACTAATATTAATTGTAGTATTAACTGTTTCCTGTATTTTTCAGTTTATTGTAAAATGAAGCTTAATACATTTATCAATTGTTATGGTGTTCATTTTAGCCTGTCACCCTAGTGTACATAAACACAAATTCAACAGCACATGGGAACAAACCTTCTAATTTAGTTTATATTTTTTACAGGAAGTACTGTGATTAAATTCCAAATTATTATTTCCGTTAATTAATATGATCTAGAGGTATTTGTAAACAAAGCTTTAAATTCGTTAGGTTTCTGATTGAAAAAGTAAAATCAATACACATTATAATATTTTAGGGAGAATAGCATAGTAATTTAAATCTTAAAGGGTTGAAGGCTTCCAAAAATAGAGCAAATATAATGTATTTTTTATTTCGCTACGTTTCGGCAGATGTCTGTTACCATCATCAGGCTCGAACATGGCAGGCAGTGCTCTTATGTAGACAAAAGTTAACAATATAAGCCTGAATAAACACATTTAAAACAAAATATTGTTTAAAGTTGTGCACATCTCCTAAAAAAAGTCTGATGATGGTAGCAAACATCTGCCGAAACGTAGCGAAATAAAAAATACATTACATTTGGTCTATTTTTCGAAACCTTCAACCCTTTAAGGAGAATAGCATAGTTTTATCACTGGATTCAGTATTATCAAAAGTTACAGAGCCGAAACAAATTCATGCTGTTATATAAATTTGATTTCTTGACATGGTGGATTGAAAATCTTTTTTATTTATCAGATTCTAAGTATCAGTTTGTCTTTTTGTATCAATGCAAGAATTTTAGTAAAATGACAATAAAGAGATAGTTATTCTATATTAAGAGTATGTTCAGCTGACTTGTATTGGACTTTTCGTTAACGCGTCATATATCTTAAACAATTAAGAAAAAAACATGATACGTGATAATAAAAAGTGTTAGTATAGAAAATCCAATAAAAAAAGCGATAAAAACGTACATACTTTGCAGTTGGTTACATTAAAAATTATTCCACACACAGCAGCGAAATTTCGTCGGGCAGCACTGAATATTCTGAACTATTTTTAAATCATAGCTGTGTTAGGTATTTTTAGAAATCAGCCAAAATAAAATTAGAAGGTGTATGAGTCGTCCGACAGACACTTAACAAGAAACGCACTGTTTGCGAAATTGGCAAATCCAAAGATGTAACTAATTATGCCGGAATGGACAGTCCTCAGGGCCGTAGCTGCAGGGGGTGCCGTAGGATACACGCTCCGACTAGTCCGGTCAAAATAACTTTAGAAATACCGATATCTAATACCTAACAATGTTTATTTTTAAGAGAAATTATGTTAACAGTGGGTTATATTAAGTGACCAAAAATCTAGTTACTAGAAGCGTCCTGAGTAGGTTGGAGGGACTTGCCCTTGGCTGCAGTCCCCCCTACTACCTAAGTAATTTAATTACTAAAATAAATACCCTTTTTTAAATAGAAATATTTTGCAAACCAACAAATTCGAAATTTCATCAGTCTTATGAAAATCTAGTCTCCTTTCTGCTTCTTCCTAGAGCTTTCTCAAATCTTCTGGAATATTTAATTATGCCGTTATGCAATTGACGTGGGAATTAATGAACGTAAATAAATATTAGTTAACAAATCGGTAATTTCCTTTACCCAAAACTTCCCTCGTTATGAATTTTTCCTTTTATTAGGAATACTGAAGTGTGACTCAATTTAGTTCAAAACATAATTATTTAGTAACACATATATATCGTATTTTCAAACATTTTTATTCGGTTCTATTTGGTTCCATCATGATTCCTACCAATATTTTACCAGTTTCTACTTATGCCACACTTGATTTTTGGATATAATTTAAAACAAATTCAATAAGTGGTTTTTATATAGACACACACCGCCATTTTGTTACATCATGTTGAAGCGACAATAGAAAATGGAATAGAACCTATGCGTGACGCTAGCTTCTCTTCAGGCAAATCCTGTATGCTTGATTTCCTGTAAATCGAGCCAGAGGTTATTGAACTTTCCACCGGCTGTTTGCAATTTTTGCATTTCAGTCGCATGCTTTAAGTGGGGGAGGAAGCTATCGTTCTTTGTTTGAACGGCTATCCGTGTCTTGTGTGATACGTACGTCGTGTCGTGCATGGTGCGATATGGAAGACAATAATACGGACGTGGATATGCAAATACCGTCAACTTCGGCTGTCGGTAATAACGTTGAAAATGTTGGAGAATTTAGTAAGAAGAGTGTGTGTGAATGTGTGGTGTGTGTCTTAATAATAAAGGGATTTTCAACATTAAACTTCGCTGATAAGCTTCAAATAATTTCCAAAGGAAGGGCAAAACCGCCTATGAAAAATTTAACCACAAAAATGAAAAACTGTATTAGACATTTTTATCCGGAAAAGCAATACGAACAATTTAAATGGCTAACAGGGTGTGAAAATATAAGTAAATTATTTTGTTGGCCATGTTTACTTTTTGAAAATGAAAAAGGTCTCTGGATTAAAACTGGTTTTTCCAATTTAAACAATTTCCATAAAGCTGTAAAAAGACACATTATGCCCAAAGCGCATTTGCAGGCCGTCATAAAAGAAAAAGTCTTCGGCAAAACCAGAATTGAACACGCCCTTAATAAACAGTTGGAAATTAGTCACCGCCAACACAATGAACTAGTAGATAAAAATAAGCAAATATTAAGAAGTTGTTGTTTGTTTTCTCGGACAGCACGAACTGGGATTTAGAGGCCATGACGAAACAAGGGTTTCTTCAAATAGAGGAAATTGCAAGATTTACTTAGTTTAATGGCTAAATATGACGATTGCTTAAAACATCATTTAGAGCAGTCTAGCCTTTTTAGCGGAACGTCGAATCGAATCCAAAATGATTTAATTTCCCCTGTTGCAACCATTATTCTAAAAAGAATTAAGCAGGAGATTGGCGAGGCGCGGTTCATTGCTATTGTTCTGGACGAAACAACTGATATCACTAATTTTAGCCAATTATCTATAGTAATATCGCTAATACGAAAATCGTACAGCAGATGCATTATATACCGTAGTTTATAACGTTACTAAAGAAATTAATGGAGAGAAAAAATTAGTTGCTCAAAGCTATGATGAAGCTGCAGTGATGGCAGGACAATGAGTCTGCAAGCTAAAGTTCTGCAAGCTAAAAGAAACTTTCCCAAATGCTGTGTTTGTCCATTGTTTTGCTCATAAATTAAATTTAGTTTTATCCGAGTCCATCAATCACATTAAAGAGTGTAAAGTATTTTTCGTTACTTTAAGTGGCATGGCTGCTTTTTTTTCCAGGTCAACAAGACGTACACAAGCTTTGGACTGCATTGTCCACAAACGATTGCCCAAAGTAGCTCCTACTAGGTGGAACTATAATGGAAGACTTGTGTTAACAATATCTGAAAATCGTGAATTACTGATTGAACTAGTTGAGAATATAATAGAAAATAATGAAACGTGGGACTCAGAAGCAATAAATAGTTCAAGGGGGTTTTTGGACTGTTTAAAACGAGATTTTAATTTTAAATATTTGTTGAACATATTTTCAGAAATATTTCCATTCTCGGACAATGTTTTTAATATATTACAAACTAAAACAAATGATATTGCTTTTTGCCTAAAAAAAGTGGATGATGTTAAGCCATGTTAAAAAGAGATGACTTTGACCTATTTTGGGAGAAAACGGTGACGTTAAATGTAGAGCCACAAACCAAGCGTCTTCGAACAGACAAGGTGGGAGATGTTCAAACATCATACAGACGCCTCTTTTATGAAATAATCGATCAAATTCAGCAACAAATAAACTGTAGATTTAACGGTTTAAATGATTTTAAATTCCTCGAGCTCTGCAATTTTGATGCATTTAAAGGAAAAACTTTACCAGAAGATGCGTTTAAATCTCTTCTTCTTCATTATGACCAGTTCTTCGACCGACTTGTAACTCGGAATTCCGCCTTGTAACTCGGAAATCCGACTTCTATCTCGGAATTCCGACTTGTAACATTTCACATAAATGTTCCAATTTTTGCTTCGGATACGTTGTCCAGTGACTGCACATTTAATAATTATCCTTGTGATAAAGACATTTATGACTTGTGTAAAATATTAATTGCTGAAAATTCAAATTAATTTTAATAAAGTCGGAAAAATTCAATTAATTTAATTACCAATGTGTCTAGAAATAACAACTCTATGAATAAAAGTGGTAGGAAAGAAAACTGAAACAAATTTTATTGAATGAGAAAAGTCATATTTTCATATTATGTCACAGGTCCCGGACAAAACTAGATAGTCAAAATATTAATTGGAAGTTGTTGCCAATAGGTCTAATAATAATATATAGTATGCATAAAAGTGGCAGTGAGGTCCTTAAGGGTAGAAGACCCCGGCCTGCCGAGTCATTCCAATATATTAATGATGTGTTTGTTACAAACTTTTATGACAAGTAGAAGAAGATCCAAAACGGGCAATGAAAGTTAATAAATTATAAAAAATGTAAATGACTGGGAATGTTAGCCAAAGAGTCTATAATCAGTAATGAAGTCTACTGTATTAGATATTTTGTCAGCAAGCCACGTATATCAAGGTACACATTTTGATATTTGGACAAATTAAAAGAAATACCTATTCCTTTTGTTGGGCGTGATCAATATTATTGAGTTGTACCTTGTCAGTAGAATGCGCTTTATTTGTAAAGAGGTTTACCGAATAGATAAAGCTAAAAGAAAGAAAATAAGGTGCTTGAAGAAACAATCAAAATTATAATTAACTTTTCACTGTGTTCCTGTAGTCTGTTTTGATAGATTGATATCCTTCCACGAAGTTAGAAATAAGACCTACAGCGGAAACTTTATTTATGAGTATGTGATTTGCTAACAATTTTTTTTGCTGAAATCATGTTACAGATTTTTCTTTTCAAACTTCATAAAATATCAATGTCTTCATTTGTGGAGGAATTCTAATAAATTATAGTTTAAAAACTGAAAAACACGCTTTAATAGTAAACTGAACTAAAAAAACCCTTTGGATGAGAATAAAGTGATTAACAAGAAAATTAATGTCATTGTGAAAACAGCGTGGGTCTGATATCAGTTATTATAAATATTTTATCGGTATAATTTCTGAAAGTAAAGTCAGTATGAATATATGGCATAAAGGCACCCTACGGTTTTTTAAAAAAGTTATATTTTTTCTTTTTAGTTCAATTTACTATTAGTTTTTTAGTTTTTTAAACTATATTTTTTTTTTCTTTTTAGTTCCGTTTACTATTAGAGCGTGTTTTTTAGTTTTGTCAAACTTAAGTTATTCTTCGCTACCTCCCCGTGCCGAAAATGGGTAATTTGCGCGCCTGCTGCCTTCCTTTTATATGGTAGCCATTTCCCAGGATCCCTCTGCGAGATAAAAATTTTTTATCCTGACCATCCTGTTCAGGAAAATGAAACAAACTTATCAAATCATTGCATGGTCATCGATTGTAATTTGGCGTTATAGAGTAGGTGAAAATCAAATGAAACTAATAAAAACGTTTTAAAACAAGTAAATTTACTCGAGTATTATTTTAATCAACAGGTATCAGGGAAATTTGTTTTTTCTGACTTTATTTTAGTTATTATGTTTTGTATCGTACATAGAATGTAACTGATTAGTTATGTTCCTGCCCTTACTTGAAAAAGTCAACCTAAAATCTCTTATACTTTGATGATGAAATTTAATTTGAATGAATAATCGAATTGAAAAATAAAGAGTAATGAATAATCGTTTAACGAAATATAAGTTACTTTAACAGAGGATGCATAAACCTTTCAGAGGTGATAGTTATTTACTCAAAAAAAAAAGATGTTTTTTTAAACAAATATGTTTCTTTTCTCCTAAAAGAAAAACAATAATAATTATATTTAAATTTTGTGTATAATAGTAAATTGGGAGTAAATGACGATAAGCCTTGATGAAGAGCGAGGAGACATATGCCCCCACACTACAGTGCATATATTAAAATCTGAAAGAAAAAAAAAAAATATATATATATATATATATATATATATATATATATATATATATATATATATATATATATATATATATATATATATATATATATATATATATATATATATATATATATATATATATATATATATATATATATATATTCATGTCAACCATATTCAAGCCATCGGAACCGACCCAGTCGTTATTTTTTAATTTGGACTTTATGCACAGTTAATAAATTTCTTGTAGTTTTACTTAGCTTCACCCTGATCCCTATAATTAAGATATTAATTTCATTTAGAATGAACGCCTCATTTGACGTTAAAAGAATATAAAAAAGTGATTGCCCTTATAAGCAGTCGTGTATTAATTACAACGCATTCCGAGATAGAAGTCGGAACTCCGAGTTAGAAGTCGGAATTCCGAGATAGAAGTCGGAATTCCGAGATAGAAGTCGGAATTCCGAGATAAAAGTCGGAATTCCGAGTTAGAAGTCGGAACCCATACACATTGCTGCTGTCTTTTTTGAATTTAAATAAAGACCGTTATCCTCAGACCATTCCCTGATTTAATGCACTGATTTAAAATTGTGTACCATAAATAATTGTGGTATACAGATGAACTATTAAAACCGTGGTACTAATTCAAAATGGTGAAACAAAATGGCGTTTAAATAAAATATATGCCAAAAAATATGTTTTATCAATTCCGTCCCTCCATCTGTCGGTTTGTCTCCTAGTTCACCGCATAGCTTAAAAACTACTTACTCGATTGAATTATTGTGACATTGTGGCCCTTCTACGCTTTCGTACTATCCCCATATGATCCTAAGTTTTTGACTCAATTTTGAATTCAATCGGGAAAGTAGTTTTCAAGCTATGCGGTGAACTAGGAGACAAACTGACAGATGGACCGACGGAATTGATAAAACATATTTTTTGACATATATTTTATTTAAACGCCATTTTGTTCCACCATTTTGAATTAGTACCACGATTTTACTAGTTCATCTGTATACCACAATTATTTAAGGTACAGGGTGTTCCAGCGAGGACTGAACAGGGACCTATTTTCGACCTTCCTTGTATTTTGGAAAAATTCAAAATAGCCAATCGATGTATTTTTTCTTGTAGAATCCAAAAATGTCATCGAAAAAATATTTGAACCAGAAACAAAAGAGTTACGCTATGCATCAGGTGTTTTTTAAATGGAATGTATCGTTTTTTATACGATTTTTGGAAAGAGTGATTTTTTTTATGTCCGTTCTGATTAAAAGATTTGATTTTGCGATAGCTGTTTATATTACATTTTAATGTTTTACAAACTAAAATTTTAGCTTCACCTGTTTAAAATATACGATAGGTTGGTATAGGTGATCAAGGTAAAATGACGTTTGAATGCTTTGTCAATAAAAATTGACATTATTTTAATTATTGTCGAAGTCTTCACCTAAAAAATATATATTTGACTCTGATCGAAATGAAATACTCTTTGGACGAGAGACTACAGATTGTTATGCTATTTTACAAGTGCCAAGAAAATGCAAGAGAAGCAAGAAGAAGATTTATTGCAAATTTTCATAGAAATATATCCATCAATACAATTCTAAGGATAAAAAACCTATTTGAGGAAAATAAAACTTTACATGATAGAAAAAGAAATATACAAAGAAGAAATCGAGACCAGGCCATTATAAATTATTTTCAAGTTAATCCAACCAAATCTATTTCGGATGCAGTTCGGGAAGTTCAATACGGTGGCGGTGTAAGGCGCAGAAGAGTTACCCGAGGGACTGTTCACAGGACTCTGAAAATTCATAAATTTAGGCCTTTTCGTATCCTTCCACTTCAGCACCTAACACCGGCACAAAAAGAACTTCGCTTCCAATTTGTTTCTCTAATGGTAATTCGGCAAGAAAACGAAGACCCTGATTTATTCAAAAATATTGTGTGGACCGACGAAGCTACTTTCACAACATCGGGAGTATTCAACAGACATAATAGTCACCACTGGGCCGTTGAAAATCCAAAAAAGTTCCAGACTATTAAATTTCAAGGGAGGAATTCTATTCATGTTTGGTGTGGGATAAAAAACAATAAAATTTTGGGACCAATATTTTTTAACGGGACTTTAAATGGGCACAGATATTATGAGTTTTTAGAAAACGAAATTGAAAATTTTTTGGAAGACTTACCATTGGCAGAATATCAGAATTTAATTTGGCAACATGATGGGGCGCCTCCTCATGCCGTGCATGATGTGGTTCAATTTTTAAATCAGCGCCATAACGAATGGATAGGGCGAAATGGAACATATGCTTGGCTGCCCAATAGCCCCGACCTCTCAGTTTTGGATACATTTCTTTGGGGCCATTTGAAGAACGTCGTATACAGACAACGAAACGAAAATATTCAAGAGATCATGGGAAAAATTGTCGATGAAATAAACCGCCTTAACCAGGAAAATCATATTGTAACAGCAAGTTTAGAAAGGCTACAAAGGGGTTATCGATGTTGTTTCGAGAAAAACGGCGGTCACATTGAAAACTTATGTTATTAGTAGTTTTATTTTATTATTTAATAATTATTTTTTATTGAATTTCTTTTTCTATCTTGTAAAGTTTTATGTTCCTCAAATAGGTTTTTTATCCTTAGAATTGTATTGATGGATATATTTCTATGAAAATTTGCAATAAATCTTCTTCTTGCTTCTCTTGCATTTTCTTGGCACTTGTAAAATAGCATAACAATCTGTAGTCTCTCGTCCAAAGAGTATTTCATTTCGATCAGAGTCAAATATATATTTTTTAGGTGAAGACTTCGACAATAATTAAAATAATATCAATTTTTATTGACAAAGCATTCAAACGCCATTTTACCTTGATCACCTATACCAACCTATCGTATATTTTAAACAGGTGAAGCTAAAATTTTAGTTTGTAAAACATTAAAATGTAATATAAACAGCTATCGCAAAATCAAATCTTTTGGATTCTACAAGTAAAAATACATCGATTGGCTATTTTGAATTTTTCCAAAATACAAGGAAGGTCGAAAATAGGTCCCTGTTCAGTCCTCGCTGGAACACCCTGTACACAATTTTAAATCAATGCATTAAATCAAAGAATGGTCTGAGGATAACGGTCTTTATTTAAATTAAAAAAGACAGTAGCAATGTGTTTGGGTTCCAGAACTGTTTGTGACAAGATAGCTGTTGTTAGAATTGATAATGCTGTAATACCCTTTACAAACAGTATAAAAAATCTGGGTGTTTATATAGATAGTTCTCTGGGCTTTGAAACACATGTCAATAGGAAAACTGGCTTGTGCTATTCTAAACGGAAATCCTTATATAAATACAAGCACAGCCTTCTTGCTGAAACCAAGCTTCAACTAGTTAACTCCCTGGTGCTTTGTAATATTGATTATTGTTCATCCGCATATTAATACTTTTTAACCAGTGTATATAAAAACAAAATTCAGAAGCTGCCAAATTCATGTTTTAGATTTCTTTTTAATGTTCCGTACAGAGAGCATATCACTCCTTATTACAATGAGAACAAAATCGTTAAAATGGACTATAGGTTTGGCTTATCTTATTGTAAACAACTATTTAATATTTACAATTTTAAAACACCTACTTACCTGTATGATCAACTAACTAAAAGAAATGTAGTTCATAATGTTAACGTTAAAAACCCAAACATCTTCAATATTCCACAGCACAAGACGACGAAATTTTTTTAATGAACATCATTTTGTTTCGTAAAATTGAAATCGTACCAGAATATCCCTATATCATATTTTTACTTTATTTTTTTCATCTATGGTCAACTAACTAGAAGAAATGTCCGGCATTTTTAGCAAACAAAAGAAAAACCGAAAAAAATAACATGAAATTTTAAATGTATAGACCTTAGTATTTTGTTAACTAATGACTAAACGGTCCAAAATATCGGATTAAAGTAAGAAACCAAGAAGTTTGAAAACAAAATTAGAAATCTGATTTTCTAAATAAAAAGAACTAGTGACACAGTAAAAATTTTGGGATCGTAAAAGGAGTCGCAATCTGGAAAAAAGTAACACCCAGTAGATTTTTGTAAAATGTAATATAGCCATTTCGTACACATTGCCTACAGCATAGTGTGTATCAAATTTGAATGATTTATCTCCGGAAATGTACGAGGTCCATGAAAAAAACTAAAAAAAATAAAAATAAACACCCTGTATCTTAAAAATAAAAGTCTTGCGGACTAAAATAAGACAAAAAATGCGTCTTTCAATTTTAGCCATCAGTTAAAAATCTCCATGTATACGAGGAAGTTCTATGACTGCCACAATCATTTTTTTAGTAAAATCTTCAAATATATTTCTTTTAAGTCCGACTTACATGCGGTATGTAGTTCTACTCCCTCCCCTCCCTGTACGTAAACCTTTATTGATTCAATTGTTTTAATTATAAAGAAGTCTTGTAGTCAAACAATAAAGATCTTCAACATCGCATTTAGCACCTTCACCATTAAACACGATTACATAAAATTGCGAAGATCGTTGACCCCAGTCTCCGCTCATAAAACGCCCCAGTCAATCGAAATTTTCGATAACAGAAAATGTTCAGTTATTCAATTTATGAATTACAGGATTACAGGAAAGACCGGACTATATCAGCACTGGCTAGGCGATTACACTGGAAGTATTCAGGGTTAAAGAATAAAAGATAACCGGCTTCCTATAACTTCTAGTTAAAAATACTTTTTATGCAAACATGCTACCAAGTTTTAAACAGATGTTGCGCATTTGAATTTTAAAATATCTTTTTTATAGTCAAAGAGTTCGAGTTAACGTTTTACTACTTAAGTTGATTTTAGAGTATAATGTGATGTATTACACAATGAATCGAACCCAGTGGAAGTCTCGAAGGACGGCTTGTGTTATATTAGGACTGGTATTCGTGTACCTTTTAATTCGGGTTCGTAATTATGAACACAAAACGTATGTCTTTTTGCCTAAAGTCCACCCCAACGAAGTTTGGGAGTTTGTTGCTGATTTTAGTAATATGAAATTTTTAAACCCTACAATGTAAGTATTTAGATTTATAGCTATTAATGTTCAAACCGCCCAAGGTATCCTAGTTGCTCGCATTTGTAATGAAAAAGCTTATGTTTTTAATAACGAACAATATTTATTTCTATATAGTTTTGCTTAGGTAAAATAAAATGCTCAGCAAAATCACGCAAAATAATTGACTCTTGACTTACTTTAAAACATCATTTCTCGGTTAAGGGAATCCCAAGACCATAAATTTTTTTGGAACCGCATTTTTAATCGCTATTATACAGGTAGACATTTTCGAAATAGAGTTTTTCTCATTTCACGTTGGATATAAGTTAATTGAATCAAAATCAGTGGCGGATCTGGAATGATATCAATGGGGACTAACAGTGAGGACCTTATTTTTACTCGCCATGAGTATGAAAACGTTTAAAGAAAAAAGCCTGGATAATCTTTTTATGTAATTGTTTAAGCTTTTTACATATCTTTGTAGATTAGACTATAAATTAGAGGGCTTTGGGGGGAGGGGGCTATAGTCTTTATACGCCGCCCCTCCCATAGACCCGCTGCTGATCAAAATTATGTTATTTAATAAAATTATTAATTTAGTCTGAAACCTCATTGGTTTTTTTTTCACGAAAGTTGTTAGTCTTTTATGATTTTTTGATAAGTCATCTTAAAAAAAAACTATATTTTACGGCTCTGACGTTAGTATGGCATGGGTCAAACTTGTCCGAAATTAAAAAAAAAACGATAAGTATCTTCGGAAAAGTAAAAAATAAAGTTCCAATGAACTTTTCGAAAAAATAATATTCTACATACAGAGTTTTTTCCAAATAAATTAATTAGACTACCAAACATGGAATTAAAATCCTGTATATCGATCGAAGTATTAATTATTTTTAAAGAAAGCTTATTTATTTTTCTTAGGTGCACCCTAGTTTGTAGAATTTATTAAGTTGAATATTTATGTCCATCAGGAGGGCAAGTATTCGCTGGGGGAGCAACCCCCCCCCCCCCCAAAGGTGTTCGGGTAGGGAAATTAGCTTCCGTAAGTTGGGAAAACAAAACATGAATACATTAAAAAAAACAACGGTAAATTTCCTTTACCCGGAACTTCCCTCGTTTTTTACATGGATTTTTTTAAACATTTTTTTTGGCCATTTTGTTGACTCTCTATATCATACTTAACAGATGTCCAAAATTTAAAATTTATCCAAAAAATAGTTTTTAGACTGATTTTTTTAAATAATTTATTAGGCCGTTATTTTGTTTTGCTGTCTTGGATTCATATCAAACTATTACAGGTTGATTCCTTGGTTTTTGGACAAAATTTGAGATAAATTGGATAATTCGATTTTTAGTAATCATTTATTAACATTTGTCATGTTGGATTTTTACCAAAATAATACCAGATCATCTCCACATAATCCTTAATTTTTAATCAAAATTTGAAATCAATCGGGAAGTAGTTCTTAGCTATGTCGTGAATAGATAGACAGAATAATGGAATTGAGAAAACATATTGTTTGGCATGTAGGGACCCTAAAACGTAATTATATGTAAAAGCGGCAATTTTTTTCACCGTTACAAACATTAAATTCGGCCGCCATTTTGTTCCACCATCTTGAATTTGTAACGCAATTTTACCAGTTCATCTCAATACCATAATTCTGGCACAAAATTTGAAATCAGTCTTTTAAATAGTTTTTTTCAGGGTGAATTTTTAAATATTTTATTAAGCCGCCATTTTATTTCGCCATCTTGGATTTATACCAAAATGTTACTAGTTAATTACTAACACTTGAGTTTTTTAGTAATCATTTTTTTAACATCTGACTCTGTTTCGCCATATTTGATTTTATCAAATTATGACCAGATCATTCCCATATGACTTTTAATTTCTGACCAAAATTTTACGTCAATCGGATGAGTAGTTTTTTAGCTGTGCTGCGAACAGATATACCGACAGACAGACGGACAGAATTGAGAAAACCTGTTTTACGGCATCTAGGGAGCCCGAAACGTAGGGTGATTTTTTCACGATTATATACTTCTCTTTTACAAGAGAATTACTAAATAAAACCTCCCTTTTCGTTACGTCATTTTGTACTTTCGTACCATTTTATCGCTATATCAAATATAATTTTTCTGTAAAATTTAAAGTCAATTGAATAAGATTTTTAAAAAAAACTTGGGCTGCCATTTTGTTTCGCCATCTTAAATTGATATCACAACTTTATTTTATTAGGGCGCCATTTTGTTTTGCTGTCTTATATGCATACCAAAAATACCAGTTCATTCCTATGTAGCACTTAATTTTTGTGCAAAATTTGAGGCAAATTTGGTAATTAGTTTTTTTAGTAATAATTTGTTTACATTTCACGAGACCGACATCTTGCTCCGGCATATTGGATTTTTTTCTAAAATATTACCCCATTTGATCCTTAATTTTGACTAAAATTTAAAGTCAATCTAATAAGTAGTTTTTAAGCTACACCACGAACTGGCAGACAAACCGACAGACGGACCGACGAAATTGAGAAAACTTATTTTTGGCGTTAGGGACGATAAAACGTGAAGATATGTAAAACCTGAGAGTGATTTTTTCACAATATTACAAATATTCTATTTGGCCGCCATCTTGAATTAGTGCTACAATTTTTCTAGTTCGTGTCTCTACCACGGTTAGTTATAGCATACAATTTGAAATCAGTAAATGTTACCACTGCACACCTATATGATGAGGCACGTAGCCAGGGGGTCTGTACCCTCCCCCCCCCCCGAAACTTTGAAAATATGTTGGTATAGGCATGCTTTTTACTAATTTTCCTGAGGTTTGACCGTTTGGTCCCCTTCCCCGAAATAAATTTCTGGTTTGGACCCCCGCCCGAACTGAATTCCTGGTTACGTCCCTGCATATGACCTTGACCAAAACTTGAAGTCGATCGGGTAAGTAGTTTTTTAGCTATGCCAAAGTTTACTGAATATAATATAAGTTCCTGCACTTCGACTTCCCTCCAGTGTGAAAAACTAGTTTGTAAGGAATTTGTTTCATAAATAGTGTATGAGCGCTACTGGTTTTAAAAATCCGAGCCGAAGACGAAGATTTTTACTTCCCTCGTAAAAGGAAAGTATTGTAATGGTGAAAAATCACCCTCCGAGATTTTTTCAGATATTTACGTTTCAGGGGGTCTCTAGATACCGAGAAACAAGTTTTCTCCATTCCGTCGGTCTCTTACCGTTCCCGGTATAACTAGAAAACTAGGTACTTATCCCATTGACTTCAAATTTTGGTCAAAAATTAATGGTCATTATGAGTTAATCTGGTAACATTTTGGTGAAAATCAAAATGGCTGTAAAAATGGCGGCCTAGTAAATTGTTAAAAAAATATTACTAAAAAAATACACCTCAAATTTTGCACAAAGTGTTACGTAACAAAATGGCGACCTAATAAAATATTTAAGTAAGAATTAATTTTGGTTTAGAAGTTAACTGTTAAAATTGTGAAACGAATATAAGATGGCGAAACAAAATGGCGGTTAAATTATTACTTCTTTATCTCTAAGAGATGGAAAACTATAATATCGGCAAAAAGAAATTATTTGTTTTTCGCTAAATTGACTTAAAACGACCCAAAAAGTGTAAAAACATAATTTCGGCGAAATCTATTTTCTGTCTGTCTGTTAGTTTATGTGATAAATTTCAAAGGAATAATTGTGCTATCGAGTTTAAATTTGGTATATAGGTAGCAATCCATATGGTATTGAGTAAAATCGGTTGAGAAGAAGGGGGTGAAGTGGGGGATTAATTCATAAAAAAACAATTTTTTGTTAATAATTCCGTAATATGCTTTTTTATGGGTTTTGGGGTACTCAGATTTGAATCATAACACTTTGGTAAATAATAAGGGATAAAGGAAATAATAAATATAAAAGAGTTTTGTGTTGTTCTTGCAGCAAGAACAAGATAAGAACAAGAAATTTGCAAGAGTCTTGTGAAACACTACATATGCAACATAAGTCCAATTTGAAAAAAATGTCTATCAGCAAAATTCAAACCACATCAACTTGAAATGGTGAATATAAAGGGTGTCCCATGAAATCTTGACTAGGGAATATCTCAGTTGATGTACAAAATAGAATAAAGTGTCATTCATAAGATACATGGTCTTAGCATAGCTTTGATCATACACTTCAGCTCACAATTCACAAAGCCATAGCAAACCAAACTTCTTTTCTTTTTTAATCAGACACCCAGTGCATTTGTTGTATTTTGGAAAGTTTATTCGAAAAGCAGTTGGGTAATATCATATTTTATCCTATATTTACTTATACATGGTTTCATTGGTTTCCGAGTAGTCCATGCATACTTCAGAATGTGTACTCTTTAGCACCTTGTATAAGCTAAACCAAAAAATATGGTGTTTTCGAATTGGCCTTTAAATAAGCTTAACAAAATAAAACGAATATACTCTGTGTCTTGTTAAAAATAGAAAGATTGGTTTGCTACGGTTTTGTGAGCTACCCCGTATGATCAAAGTTATGTTTAAATTATGCACCTCATGGATCGCATAGAAAGTCCTTAAGACACTATGTCCATTTTCAAACACCAACCGGGATGTACTCTGTTATAAACAAATAATATTAAGAACTCATTTCTTACACTGTTTTAACTTTTATAGTTTACAAATAAAAAAACTTAAAACAAAAAGGAACATGCTTTTGTATTACCGGTTTAATTTAGCTAAAACTTCTACTCTCCATTAAAAATCAATATTCCAGGAAGGGAAATATTTACGTTTTCGGACACCAGAAAGTACCTTTAGTAAACGTTAGAAAAATCCCGGCTATTGCATTATGACATGGCAATGCTTGTTATAAACATATAATATTATACCATTTATAAATAAAACAATGTAAAAAATGGTGATGCTTTTCGACTGTGATATTTTTCTTTTCTCCATCTCGTACGAATAGGCACGTCCATAGAACGGATTTTTTAAACATCACATTAATTCCCTTAAATTTTTATTTATATTAATGACTGTCGGATACTAGTAATAAATATTAAACTTTAATACTATTATTATTTTACAATTGAACACCGTCTGACATCGCCTTCCCCACAATATGCAACTGAGGAGAAAACGATTACATTTTTTATTTTATTACTCTAATCTCCCCTGGAAGTTTGTCCCAGTCGACAGGCTTGTCTAGCCCGTTCGACAAAGTTCCGACTCGGAGTGAAGGAACTTTATATATTATATTCAGTAAATTTTGGCTATCTCCTTTGCGGGTAAGAACGTGCGAGTAAAAGCCGGTAATTAAGGAATCCAAGCCGAAAGCAAAAATTCCAGGTTTAATTTTGTGGAGCCTAATATTCTTCTCAGATACCCATGGCAACGTCGGAATGCACTGTTGTCGTACGGTTGTATTTATTGATGTAAACCTCTAGACTGCTAGAAGAGGCCACCCTTTGCCTCTGTTGCGTGCGTTAGTGTCTAATGTCTCTTCCATTTCCATCCATCAGTCTTCTACTTCTATCTCGTTAAAAAGTTCTCGTTCATCCCGCGATTTTTATTAAATTAAGTTAAAAATATTAATTTGATTTGAAGGCTGATGGTTTCTTCTACTTTATTAATACCTGCTAATGTTTCGTGATATCGTGTTAATAAGTCCTATTCATATTTGATTAAATTTATATAATGTATTCATCACATTATTTATATTGTAGTTTGTGGTAGTGTTAGTAATCATGGATAAATGGCTAAAAAATACTTAGGTATTTTACTTATATGATTTATTTAAATTTTTAGCTTTTTTATTTGCAATATGTACCTAGAGATAGTAAACAAAATATATTTTTTTTATTAAAATAAAAGTTTCTTTTATTTGTACAATTATTTTTGAGATACACAAAATAGGTTTATACTGTCATGTACATGTGCTTTATTTTATGGTATCCCAATGAAAATTTTTTTCGTAATTTGGCAACGTTTTGGTGTTGTTAAAATTTTTTCTACATGTCTCTCAAAAATTCGAGGTAAACGACATCGACCATACAAGTCCATTCGAAATTGGTGTTTACATTTTTATTATTATCAATGAATTATTAAAATTTTATAATTTCATCAATTTTTTTTAAAATTCAAATTTCATTCATGTAAGGGTAAAATTGCGAGTAATTAGATATTAGGCTGCGGGTAAAAGTGGGTAATTTACAAACACACCGCATACAATCCGAAATTTGAGGTTGGCAGCACTGCTTATATATTATATTCAGTAAACTTTGGCTATGCCGCGAACAGACAGACAGACCGGTGGAATTAAGAAAACATGTTTTTCGGGATCTAGGAACCCTGAAACGTAGAGATCTGAAAAAAACTCGGAGGGTGATTTCTTCACGATTACAATACTACGTATTGAAAAACTTATATTTGTAATAGTTTGTATATAGTACTAGTCGCATCTGAATCTGAAACGCGTACTTTGTTTTTCTTCCGCTTAATTTTATCTACTACCGTGCAACAAGCGAGGTTCGATTAGTAGAAAATCTGTGAAAAAGTAATGTACCTGGATGAAAAACCGTAAAAAACTTGTTTTATACTTTGTAGAAAACTCAAGGTTTTTTACCAAGGTAAAAGCATCAAGTTTATAGATACATACATACATGTTTACCATATTTTCGAATTATTTTCGATATTGTGGATATTATATAAAAATATATTTTTTTTAAATGTAGAAATCTTTGGTCTATTGGATTAAATCGTGTTCGACATTTCGGCTTCGATTGCACGAGGCATCTTCAGGGGTTTTTACTTGACGAGATCGGAGCACTGAGAGAGCTCGGAGAATATAAAAAGCCTACCTAAATATCTGCGTATTATGTAAAGCCTTCCTACATCCCCAAATATTAACCTTTTAATACACAATTAGTAGTGTATTTTTTTTGAATTTTTACAGAGTTTTTACCGTAGTCTACCGTTTTCGTGTTGTCGGAAAGCAGAAAACTGTTTTCTACATGTCTAAAACAAAAATGGAGGTAAATAAATACCAGTGGCGGCTCCTCCATTAAGTCATATAGTTAATGACCCCCCAATAAATATTTCCAAATAGTAATACATAATTTATATTTTATCATATTTTTTTTAATTTGGGAATTCCCTCTATTATTCTAAGCGTATAAACTCGTTGACCGTTCACTTAATTCCGCGACACGGTTATAAACGAAGGCGAGTTTTTCCCGAGTGTTCCAGCTCAAATTTTCACTGGGGCGCAAAGGTAATATAAGGCTTACGTTGGCAAAGTTTGGGTCAACAGCCGCGTCGAGGAAACTTATTTATTTTTGTCAGTTGATGCGTTTAATGTGGATCGTGTGATTACGATTGCGTATTTCTATAGATTTTATTTTCAAGACTTTACAGTTTGTTGATTTTGTGGTTTAAATTAATATTTTAATGAAAGGTAGCCACAGTGGTTTAGAATATTAAGACTTTAAAAGCCGTTTTCAATTATTTTGGCGAGCTGAACTTTGAGAACGACTCGAATTTGAGACCAGTAGTCAACCTTTGCCGAAATTTAAAACCCAGCAAACAAGTAAATACAAAGACAAAGAAGTTCGTTATTTTTGTAAAAATATGTACCTTCGATTTATCTGCCTGGACATGCGGTTGCGAAGTAACAAAGACATTTTATTGCTTCGTGTGTCTCATTTTTTCAGATGACTCTTTGTATTGTATATATATTGACCCCCCTGAAAAGTTGACTACGAGCCGCCACTGATAAATACCCAACCATGCTAACATGTGTCTCCTCTCTAACTGAATTTGGTAATTTTAATATCATAAATCGGCAAACATAATGACACATCACCATTAAAATTAGTCGGTTAATTTAATGACGGGCAAATCTTAAAGACATATTGTTCGCACAATCGCACTGCACCACAATGACGTATGTCTAGTTACTGGAACATCATATGTTTTATAAACTATAAACCCTTGTTTAAGGCTATAAAGTGCCTTCCCCCAATATAGATTGAAAAATACAACGGGAAGCCATCCCATCATTATAAATATTTTTTTTTAGAGTTGACTTTATTATCAATGACGAAAGCGGGAACTATGATAACTGGAAATACACCGCCGAATACTCAGAAAAGTTATCCCACTGGCCATATCTAGCGAATCATGCAACTGCTAATTTTCAAGTTAAAGCTAGACCTCGAAAAGATGTGTTCTTTATACATTCTGTTCATCGGACCTGCATGTTTTTGGGATTTTATTGTTGTAAGTCGTAAAATAATTTTTTTCAGAACTGTCTCAAACTCAAAGTGATTTTTTTATTTTACTTTTGCTGCGATGATACTTCATAACTATAACAAACATCAAGACAACTCGCAAGATGGATGAAGTTCATTATCTATAAGGTCAGCTCATTAATGGTAGTACACAGCAAAACTGCAGGTTCTTTGGGTGAAAATATTGCGGTTTAACCAAGCTTAACCTCTTTCCAAAAGTTAATAATAGTTTTTTCTTAATAATTTATCAACAGAGTGACAAAACGGCACGAAATTTGGAATTTGGGTTTTTTTTTTTGAGGCGAGAAAAAAAAGGTATACTTTGTAAATGTCGCTCCGAGTGACCGTATTCCTGATATCTACGTATCAATTATTCAGTAAACCTTTTCAAATTCCCAAATGTAAATTTTTTTCTTGAACAATCACATTTACTAACTTCGAATTTGAAGTTGTAACAACACTGTAAATAAATATAACACAAAACAATCAAGTTAACTGCAAAGGAACTCGCCGGTTGCAACGAAGTCCGCGAAAATAAAAGTAAACAACCACCGCAAACTGAACGACACGAGGGTGTAGTGTACTGCGCCTGCAATTCACCGAGAGCGTTGTATAGCGCTGGGCTCGACGTCATCACGTACGCGTTGTCATGGCAACATAGTAGGAAAATCGTAAACTAAACATAGCACCTCCAGCAAAGTCAAAGCGGTTTGCGCTACTGTTATAGTTGTTATAATAAAGTTCTATTGAAAGTTTTAAAAAGACATGCCGCCAGCGGTCAAGTAAAATATTTATTCGAGATGTACAGTTTATTTTTTACCGATTAGGTAAATAAATGAATGTAAAAACTAAAATTTTAAGAGATATATAACAAATATAGTTAGATTTTTGCTTGTTTATTTTTCCTGGTGAAGTAGCACTTCACCTACTTCACCTGAATAGCCGCCACTGGCTACAACAATAATAGCAACGGGAAAACAACGGCACAAAAACAAGAACATTTAATAAAAAAATCTTTCCACAATGAATGTCTAAAGTGATTTCCATTTACTTCGATACATTTAACAACCCTTTTGCTAAACGACCGCCTTATGCTAAATAATAACCGGTCATCTCGGAACCGTTGGACAACATTCACAATGTTATTCCATAATTCTTCTCGAGTGTTTACTGCTTCTTTATACACGAGCATATTCTTCACATATTCTCATACACAAAAATCAAGCGGCTTGTAATCGTAGCTCTGTGGCGACCAAGGCATCTGGCTTCCACGGCCTATCCAGCGATGAGGAAATTCAATATTTAGGTTAGGTTAATCTCTAACAGATCTAGAGAGTGCGCTGGCTGGAGCTCCATCCTACGTGAACACTATGCTTTGTCTTAGTTCTAAAGAAAAGTCATCAAAATATTTGGGTAACTGTGTTTGCAGAAAATTAAGATATATTTAGTCGGTTAAATTAGGAGATAATTCGAAATGATTGTCAATAATCCCACACCCCACACCAAACGTTAATTTTAGATTAATGTTGGATATGACGTTCGGCTAATAAATGTGGATTTTCTAGATCATATGCATGTTTATATCTAAAGTTAAAACGTCTAAACGTTGCTTCATCTGTAAATAATATTTTGTTTAAAACAACGGGCGGCATTGCGCTGGATAAGGCAGAAACGGGCGAATGTCAATCTAGTTGGCAAATCAGTTAGCAATAGAGTCTGCACTGACGTGAAATGTAATGGATACTGTCCCTCTTCATGAAAAATTTTGCATACACCAGTTCTCTCAGAAAGGTGTCTTGTACTTAATTCAGTATTTTCGGCTACGCGGATCAGAATTTCTTCCTGGTCGGGAGTTATAGTCTTAGAGCGTCCCGCCGAACGTCATTTTTGACGAAAAGAGCTTATTTCTCCCTATCGGTCAGAGATTCTTAAAAAAAATTAAATCTGGCTGTCTGCGTTGTGGATACTTTTCAAAATATCGTACATGGGCCTCGCGTCCATTAAAGTTTTTCTACGTGTATGCACACACCATATCTCCCAATCATCTGCTCGTTATGCCTTGGCATTTCGTGCTTTTGAAAAAACTATGTAAAACATGTCATGTCAAATCAACAAACACTAGCAATATTTGACAATAAATATGTAGCGTTTGTTACTGCAACTGACCTCTGATTTAATATTAGCCTACTTCGATAAAAATTTTACATTTGAAAAGGTGTACTGTATACGCACGGATTTGAAGCCGTGACGAAAGGGGGAGGTTTGTCCAAAAAACGGTCGTTTCCATGGAAATACAGAATTTTAACCAATCGTCAACGAGTAATGTACCGTTTTCATAGTTACACGCATTCTTTTCCCAGCCTCAAATCCATGTGTCACGCAGTTATCAGGAAAACGGTCACTTGTAGCGACATTTACAAAGTACACCTTTTTTTGCGTAACGAGTGTTTTCTTAGTTGATCAAAATGCTAGTCTACTAAAAAATTAAACACGTAATAAAAATAGTGGTTTGCTCCAAAATTCAAAGTCCTAACATTTTTTTTAAGCACCCAGTAAAGAGTAATTCTACACTTTTACAAAATCTGGTATGATTAAATTTACCCACGAAAGTGTAACAAAATTCCTTTTTCGACACTGTACGACATACTGAACAGAATAAATTTCTTAGTTTAATATTTTTCAAAATACAAGAGTTCTAACCACACTACACCACAACTTGTTACGTTCTGGACGCGCGTTTCGCTAACCAAGTTAGCATCATCAGCAGATGATATAAACTAAATATCATTTCCAACTTATCCTAAGAGATATTTATAGGTAAATGTGGTCACACTTGGTTGCACCCGACTGCACCTTTGTCAAGTAAACAATAGAGGGGACTATAGGGAATAGGCCCTCTGTCTTTATTTAGTATTTTCTTACCACATTTAACTATTTCTATACTCTCAAATGCATCCAATAATCTATTATTAGATACATTTTTAATCAACTTAAGATTATTTATTCCTATTCGGTGATTGTTTTCCAAAGCATGTTGGGCAACGCTTGACTTTTCTGTTCTTCCGTATCTTAAATGTGCCATGTGTTCTTTAAAACGAATGTTTATGGAGCGTTTAGTTTGCCAAACATATTTTAGATCACAGTCATTACAGCTACTTTCATAGATGCCACTCCTCTCCCTCAAGTCGACTTTGTCTTTGGGGTTTCCAAGGAGATTTTTCAAACTATTCTCCGTTTTGTAGGCTACTCTAAAACCTACGTTTTTAAATACTTTTTCTAGACCTCTCGTACATCTGGGATCATATGGGATTACTATGAATTTATTGGAAGCCTCAGGTATTTGAAGAGTAGTGGCATCTTTTAACATTTTCTTATGCTTATGTCTATTTACTAGTTTATGTACAAAATTATCATTATATCCATTACTTTTAGCTATATTTTTAATCCGATTCATTTCATTATTAAAACGTTCTTTACTTAGTGGAAAATTGACTAACCTGTGAGTTAAGAAATGGAATGCTGCCATTTTGTGTTGACGGCAATGAAATGAGTCGGATGTTATATATCTATCAGTATTAGTAAATTTCCTATAAATATCAAATTCTAATTTATCGTTATTTCTAATAACTAACGTGTCGAGAAAGGGTAATTGCCCATTGTTCTCCTTTTCATACGTAAAATTAATGGAAGGATATTTATTGTTTAATGTTTGTAAGAAAGTGTCCAAATTTTCTGTTTTAGTATGAAAAATAGCAAATATATCGTCTACGTATCTATACCACCCTTGGGAAATACTTGAGTTCTTTTTTGAATTGGGTTTCTAATCTGCCCATAAACAAATTTGCAAGGAACGGAGATAAGCAATTGCCCATCGCAGTTCCCTCTAGTTGTTTATAATATTTATTGTTGTACTGAAAAAAATTTTAATTCATACATAATTTTGTGAGAATTTCATTCTTCAAATTATTGATTTCAAGTAGTTCCTTTAGGTACTCTAAAACTAGTGGTATGGGTACACTAGGAAACAATGAGCTTACATCAAAAGATATTAAAATTTCACCTTCTTTTAAGTAAAAGAAGGTGAAATGAGTACCTAAGGGAACTACTTGAAATCAATAATTTGAAGAAAGAAATTATTGATGAGTATTTACTTCTCACAAAATTATGTATGAATCAAAATTTTTATTAAAAATTTTAAAATCCTTACGTTTTTGTGATTTGAAAAATATTTAAAGATATTTTGAGGAGTTATCATTTACATACATTATTAAGTTGATATATTGTTTTTAGTGGATTCCGAGAGCGAATTTAAATTCTCAAAATCGAACCACTCAAATGGAGCAGATTGTGAGGAATCCGTTATATACCAATGTCCAGCGTTTCTGTCGACATTTTGTAGAAGAGAAGTGATTTTTCAGAGAAATGCTATTATGAACAATCTGAAAAAGAAATTTTTTAAGGCCTAAAAGGTTTTTTTAATTCAAAATAAAAAATACCTTAAAAAAATAAAAGTATTATTGTATTTTCCAAACAAAAGGTTAAAACAAATATGTATGTATTTTTACTAGAATTGTAAAAAACTCTATTGTATTATTTTCTATTATAATAATATAAAACATGATCTTTGTAAGGAAAAACTATCAGTAAATCGGTTTCCACTAAGGTTTTTTTGCAGTAGGTAATTTAATAGAAAAAAATTGGCCGAGCGAGATGTAAATCTTTTAACAAAAATAACTTATTTTAATATTATGTAAAAATAGACAGGCATTTTTTATTTTAAATATACCAAAACTGTTTCATTTATGTGCTAAGAAGAGTGTCGTAATTATATCTTCATATGTAAAAAATGGATGGAAAGATCTGGTACTTGCAAAAACAGAGACCGTTGTCGCTCTTCCGCTAATATCATACTTATAAATTTTAATAACGGAGGTAGTGTGGCTTAAGGTAGGCGCACATTTAGTATCCGGCGCAGCGGACGAATGTTATTATTTTTGCAAATAACGCACATTTCTCCAGATTTACTTTACGTATTTAGTTTAACACGTTCTAGTTTGGTTTTTGACAAGATAGTTTCTTTTTTGTGGACGGGAAGGTTAGCTCGGAGGGAGAAATGCCTTTAAGTACCACAATGGCCGGTAAAAGAAATGAAAGAAGCAAAGAAAACATGATTTTAGGTTCATATTATAAATTTGACGATTTAATACAGGATGATGTCAAACTTCCCATTTAAAGTAATGGAGAAAATATATTTTCTAAAATCCGCCCGTCCGATATCTCCACCTGGTGCGAAAAAATGTGCGCTTACCATTAATGAAAAAAACAAGGCAATGGATTCCACAAAAAAATTTAGCCGTCATTTATAAAAAACTCCCAACAGTGACCGTATAAGTGGCCTCAAATGACCGCGTCACCTTGACTATGATCATGAAAGTAGCATAGACCTAAAATGACCCGTCGTCGTCGTTTAATTTTATAAATGACCGGTTTGACTGAATTTGAAAAATGAGCATAAATGACTTAAATTTTATAGGTTACCGATTTATAAATGACGGTCAAATAAACAACATTAAATGCAGATCAACTTTTTGTTTGGTAACAATTTTATTGAAAGAGTGAGATAAAAAGCAACCTTTTGGCACATATTCGAATGTTTTAAGAATGCCCATTTAAATATCCATAAATGTAATAAGTAACCGATTTATAAATGAACGGTCATTTGTCAACACTACAAAATATCATGAGTTTATCCCATTGAAATATAAACATTTCAATGGTCCATCCACATCCCCGATTAAATGTCAAAAATTAGGCAAACCAACGAATTGTTAATTTAAAATTCAATACGCCGAAGCGACCAAAATGTGACGCAGGAAAAAAGTTATTCTATGAGCGTTTTTCACGTATTGTTTAAACAAGCATAATCTGTTCCTTAACAGATTATGGTGGTTTATAGTTTGACAGGCGTTTGTCTCGGGTTAAAAAAATTGATATCAATCCACGTCTTACGTTTCTGCAATTACCGCATTTTAGCGTAGTTGAGGTTGGGCTCAATATTGATAATTTTAAATTAAAAAACAAATACAAAAGCCTGCATTAAGATTGCAATGTCAGTTCCGCGACATACATCAGGTTAACTTAGGCCCATTTCGTATCAAAACTTTGTTAACCGATCCAGTTGGCAGAAGTCTGGCAGCGTTTTCTAAAATAACCTTTAAAAACGGAACGCCCGTCAAACGTTATTACGCTAATCTTCTATGTAGAACTGGGCAGACGAACAGGATAGCTTTTACAAAAAACAATATCGTCAAACACACTGGAATATGTCCACTCAACAGTGCCATTTATGATTGATTCCAGCCTGTAACAGATCAATTCCAGCATGCAGGAACCACTAGGCCTCACATGCTCACAGTATCTGCCCGCTTTCTACCGGGGTCGATAGTTTCGACACTAACCGGTTGAGTCTCCTGCCTTCCTCCGAAACCAAACAGCTAAACCGGACACGTAAAATTCAATCATTCAACCACTTATATTAAAAATACAGAGGTCCGCCTTCCACGAGGCGATTCGAATGACTCCTCCGCTTGTCTATATGTTTCCACAAGGGATAGATAAAAAGATATTTGCCCCAAAATCTGAAAAAATTGTACGCACGGCATCGAAAGTAAGTTTGAGGAAAGGTTTGAAAACTGGTGTCTTTCAAAAATTAAAATATTTTTCATTATCAAAATAGATCTTTCATTTCTTGATTTTTAATCTATATTGGCAACCATTGACATTCAAAAAAGAAAATGCTGTACATTTAAATTTAAAATTTAGCAAATTTTATCAAAGCAACAGTTTTCAAAATATTTTATTATAAATTGGTACACGGTTAGCAGATAGTCGGGTGCCGGGGTGCGGCAGCGCGTTGGAACCATGTCTATCGGAACGGGGTTTGCACTAGATAGCGCGTAGGCATTATCTTTAAATCTATATTACTAATGTATACAGCTTTAATAATGATAACCACGCGCTCCGGCACCTAACCTGGTGCTAACCCGGTGCCGATTCACCACGCTGCCGCGTTTCGGTGCCAGACCACCTGCTAACATGATATTGATCCGCTTATGCACCAAAATATTCATAATAAACAGTACCAAAAACTGCTACATGCTACATTGATAAAACTTCGTCCAATTTTAATATTAACTTTTTTCTTAAATATACAATTTTATTTCAGTGATTTTTGAGTAATATGACGTCATAAATTGAAAATATGGGTAATGTTGAATCATTTTCATTTTGTATTCAATCAGTCTTTTATAAACATAACTGAAGGAATCAGAAGTGAAGGTGAAAAGCTGTTTGTATGAGGTGGTGAGATTAGATGGCGTATATCCCGGAAACACAAATTCGACGGAAAAATGTGACTTCGGATCCGTCATCAACGTCTGAAGGTCTATTGTTATTCCAGAAATCATTAAAATCGACGTTGGTAAGTAAATATATTTACTGTAGTTTTATTGTCCCTTCTACTGGTTTCGTACAGAATTAATAAAAAAATGTATTATAGAATTTAAGCACAGATAACTAAAGAACGAAACATCGCCGGCAAATTTTGACTTTAGATTCATGATGAGTGTCTCATAATTTATCAGCGTGCCAAATTTTGGAATCTATGGAGAGAAGATGACATTTGATATGATTTAATTTGCAATATATTAGATTATTTATCTCGATCTGGCTAAATTTCTCAAGGATTAGCCATGCCATAATTTAACTAAAATAGAGGAAAATTGGACATAACCTGTATTATACAAACAAAACAAAGTACCAAAAATCAGTCTTCCGGTTCGTCTCGTCGAATGCAGACCTCTGTGTTGTTAACATAAGTGGTGCCACGTGTTCGGTTTTGCTGCTTTATTTCGGGGGGAAACGGGAGACTCAAACGCTCAGGTGGAAACTTACGACCCCGCTAGAAAGGGAGCATACGCTGTGAACGTGTGAGGCCTAGTTGTTCCTGCATTCTATCCCGTTCGTCTGCCGCAGTTCTACATAGAATATTAGCGTAACGGCCGCTACGTGGCGGGAGTGGGAGGGGTAAGGGGATAGCTTGAAAGAAAGGGTCATCTCGTAATATCAGTAGTACTCTCAAGGGGCACCTAGTGGAAGCCTAGATGCATTTCAAAAATTTAAAAAGGAATTATTAAAGTATTTGAAAGATTCGGGGTATTCGGGAGCCTAGAGCTCGCCATCCGGATATCCTACCGATAACGCCTCCAAACTGGACCAAGGTGCAGGGTCGACTTCGAGGGTCGCCGATTTAACGACTCTGAGCCCCGGACGGAGGGCAATCTGGCGACTGCCTCGTAGCAAAGCCAATAAGTCCTGTTATGTAACAGGCTAAACAGGAATGAAGAAGAAGAAGAAGTACCAAAAATACGAATTAAAGTATACTTTTTATTAATGGATAATACGGAAGACGGCAATTGGTGTGTCGAATGTTCTGATGATGAATTAAAAGATATTCCAGATCCATGGGAACCGGAACCTGAGGAAATTGATAGAGTTTATAGTTTACTTACTAAAGGAGAATTACCCCAAATAAAATGGAAGTGTCCTGGATATAGAACACCTTCACCCGAATTTACTGACGAGCCAAAGGAAGAAAATGAAGATAAAAAGTAAGTTTTTAACAACTTTTGTTAATCTGATCTTTTTGTTAATTCAAATGTTTTTTTGCGTGCCCTGGCGGTTGTTACTTAAAATGTTCATATACCTCATAGTAACATAGTAACTAGTTCAAACAGTTATTTAATAATTGTTAATAATTATTGATTTGAAAAATATCACTTACAACTATGTAAAGTTTTTTCTTTTATTTAGAGAGGAGCAGGATGACTTTGATTTTATGGATGAAATGACTTCACCAAAGTTGAAAATAAGGCATAAAGGAGGAGAAACCTTAAAAGGAAGTGCTAAAAAGAAGACTACTTCTCTAGATGGAGTAATAAATAATATGAGAAGGCATCATTTATTACCATCTACTACAAAATAAGTTTTTGTGTAAAATAGAGACATTTCTAAAAACTGCAATCTTGTTAAAACTGAGTATACAGGAAATTACACATAAGCAAAGTTATTGGTTTGCTGATATTGCCACTTTTGTAAGTGCAGGAAACTATTTTTATTTTACTTAATTGATTTTTGTTTCTAAAATTTGTATTAGCAAATATAGGGGTGTATTAGATATTAATTAATTTATTTAAAAATTAAACTGATGATTTTACAAAAAGCTGTCAAAAAATTTCAGCATTAGAAAGTCATTTATTCAATTATAATTTTAGCTTTTATGAGATTTTAATTTTTTTTATTTTTACTTTCTGTTTAAACCCTTAATCTTATCTAAAAGATGTAGTATGTTAATTCATTATATTTTGCATGTAGCCATCTCATACCAATACATATGAAAAACTGCTTGTGTGTTTTTCCATATTTGAATGATTGATAAACACTTACTCTTAACCAAAAGACTTTACTTGATTGTATTACTATTTAGCTTATATATTTCATTATGTATTCAGCTTATTTCAGATATTTTAACATCTTCACCCCACCAAGACACAGCATGTTCTGCATTTTCTTCAATGGCCATCACAAAGAAAGGTATCTATAAATTGTCCTTGTCGAGTAGAGAAAAACGGTGAAGTCGTGAAATATAGTTATATTTTTTGTCACCTTTGACTTAGCCAAATGTTTTTATCTGATATTATTTATAAAAACTTTAATAAGAAATAAAACAACATTATAAATAGAATGTTATTTATGTGTTCAAGTAAAGACAACCCTTGGAAGTTGTGAAATATATGATATATCTTCTGTCAGCCAAATGCTGGTTTTGTCTGATACTAATTATTTATAAAAACTACTAAGAAATAAAACAATATTATAAATAGAATTTTATTTGTGAAACACCAAGTCTGAAAAGTCTATGTTCTCAAAAAATTGTTACTGATCACAATAAGTTATTTACAATTAAATACTAAGCTAAATTATTGAGATACATCCTATATTTTCTAATATTATTAAGCGTATATTGAAAATACCTTTATCACTTGGGTATGTGTTACTGGGAAAATCATTGGCAGGAATATATGCCTACACACTTCTGTCTTTAAGTAACATACAGAAAACTTTCTTATTATCAAATTTTGAAAAAAAAGTTATTGTACTTAAGGATTTGCTTATTAAAAAAAATAAGTTTGGATACAAAAAATTCTTATATAATATGCAAAGTGTTCAAACACAGAGAGATAAATCAAAAGTTTCTGAGCTAGCATTAAAACACAAGATAAAAAGTTAAAGTTTTTTGTATAAGATATAATTTTGGGTATTTTAATGGTCAATAAGTCAAAAATTCCAAATTACAAATTTTATTAGATCTTTTATCATTCACTTTCTCAAAAACTATCTGTCATCAAAAAACTTTACATAGCTTTTTGACTTGTATTTGCAGGATCTTTAGTTTAGTACCTTAAAAAGTTTCAGTTTGGTTTTTGTTCTTTTGCAAACTCTTTTACTATTTTTGTACCCTGCATATAGAATCACAAAATAAAAAGTTGTCCATATATTACTTAAATCCATGTACATGCTGTATAGATTGTGATTTTTGAGAGAAACATTTTCAAGAGTAATTATCAGTTCATGTAACAAATAATATGTAGTATATAAGATGAAAATGTTTAGTTAAGATTTTGGTATGAAACCAATGTAAGGGCCAAATATTGACTTAATTACATGATAAGAAAAAGTGGGACCAGATATGCCCTCATAATGAATCCTTTTATCAAAGCAGTCAAACAACTGAATTTTTTATCTAAAAAAAAAATTGAAAATCTGGGGTTTCCTATTAAAATATGATTAACCAGCACTATATCAAAATATGATTCAGCAATAAGGTGACGAAAAAAACAATTAAAAGAAAATTGATATATAGACATAGAATCTTAGAAAGATAATGTGACATGATTAAAATGACCTTTGTCCAACGATGACCCAGTTAAAATCAAGGAAATTTGTCTGGATCACTTTTAGACTTATTTTTGTAAGAAAATATAATCACTATCTAATTACTATTTAAATTGTTCAAAATACTTCTGAAGCCTGAAAGATGTACAGTCAAAATAGCCAGAAATCAGTACCGTATTTTAAGAATGACAACAAATAAAATATTATTTGTAGTTAATTTTTGATTGCCTAGGAACAGAGAATTACCTTAATTGAACTGAATTAAAAATGCATTAGTCAAACCATATCTTGTCTATAAATACAATATGTAATACACCTTACCCTAAAAGAATAAGTAACTATCATCATACATAAATAGCAGTTTAGACTGCATAGAATGGTTGTGAAATATTGTACAGGTACATTAAGTGGAGAAATATTTTGGGCATTTCACAT
Organism: Kuschelorhynchus macadamiae; assembly: GCA_030620095.1. Taxonomy (NCBI): domain Eukaryota; kingdom Metazoa; phylum Arthropoda; class Insecta; order Coleoptera; family Curculionidae; genus Kuschelorhynchus; species Kuschelorhynchus macadamiae. The sequence goes on from JAUTXW010002103.1 coordinate 3,493,318, forward strand.
GCCACAATAAATAAGCTAACTAACGCCTTCAGTATTACAATACCCACATATTACTTTCAGTTTAATACCATACACAAGGAAACATAGGCAGTGTTGATAATGATACTCTACATTGGTTGAACAAACTAAAAGCTTCATCAAATCATTTTCATTTCTGATATAGATTCTTCTAACTCCTACGGAACAAATCAACTATCTCTGGGGAGCGGGTTTTGGCTTTGGCATTTTGGATAAAAGTGCTTGAATATCTTTTTTCTCATCGTATGTTTTCCACAGTTCAAATAAATTCATAATATATCGGGCGATTTCTTGGATTTTTTCCAAGTCGACGTTAAGTTCTGCAAACCATGTTTTCTGATCTTTTTGCAGTATCACACAGGCGATCCCCAAACAACCTATTAAATAAAGTGCATAAATAATAAAGAACATTTATATATAATATTATATATATTTATATATAATCAAATCATAATGTTTAGTAAGGTTAAAGGAGTTCTATAACTTATTTTGTAAATTTAAAAATTGTTTAATGAGGTTCAACCCTCTAGATACTAGACTATTATCAGAAAATTAAATACATCAAATTCTCCTTCTAGAATGATCTATTAAAAATATAATGCTATGAAAGAGGTATCAGTTTTTGTACTGGAATATTTGATATTATTTTTTAAAAGATGTCTCCTTCATATTAGTATAAATGTTCTTGTGAACTTAAATTTTCCTAAATAAATAATATATAATATAATAATGATATATTTACTTCAGAAAATAAAAGAAACTTCACAAATCAAGGTAAAAAATCAAACATTAAAATCAACAAACTTAAAGAGGTGTGTTACATACCTATAGCTATCTGATAGGGTGGATATAGAAGACAAACATCGGTTCGAAGAGAATCATTCACGATCCTCCATGCCAAAGTCAACAACTGCTCTTCATGACCTATATCCTGCACTAACTGCAAGAGGGGCCTATAGGGTTGATAAACTATTAGGCAACAATCTAAGTTTTCTAGCAGATAAAATTCACATTCCAGAATGTGATTCGTTCTATAGGGGAATTCCTGGCTGTAAGCATAGCCAAATTTGTTTTTAACTGGAAAAAAGAGTTTATACCCAGTTAATTATAACAACAAAAATGTTTTAGAGCAGAACCATAAAAAATACTTACTGACTGTTTGGCATGTTGTGATCAGCCTCGAGTTTGAGATAACACCAAATTCCTCAACTTTGGATGCTAAAAAAATAGAAGTGGGTGCTAACAGGAGAGGGTCAATACATTTGAGGGAATTCCTGGCATAAAATCTCTTGAAGTACACTGTCGCAGTAGCTATTACTTGTTGCCGAAGCTTCAACTGTTCTCCTAATGTCTGAATTACTAAAAGCATAAAAAAGCATAAAATAAAAAAACCCTGTTGAGACTTAAATATAAACCCCTGTATTCACTAAAAAGGTTTAAGAGTTAGACCAGGTCTAGTTGCCTTGGTACTTAAAACTCTTAGCCAATTATGTTTCGGTTATGTCACTGTCATTTTGTAATTGTGACATTTAGAAAACTGATTTGTGCAGTTGTTAAAAATGTCATCTTAAACCTGTAACCGTCAAGTTAGACTTGGTCTAAATTTAAACCTCTAGTGAATACATCTTAAAAAAAACTGTATATAAAACTAGTAAAATAAGAAATACTTTTGTTTATTTTTCACAAAAATGTATTAATCTTTAGACAAACAAGGTCATGAACTTGAAACTTAAGACTTTTAACTTTTTTTATCTACTGCTCTCATTTTTTATAACTAGACAAATATTACTTACCACTAGCAAAGAATATAAATATTTTTTGATATTCTTCTTCAGTAAGTATGTTTAAATCATGTTGCCTTTCTCTGACTAAATCCTGCTTATCCAATATCCACTGCTGGCTGAAAAAAAAATTAAATCATTTTTATGCCAGAATAGGGCTATAAAATGTACCCAAGAATTTTTATTTATTTAGTTACAATATACATTACAGAAATATAAATTCTAAATGGTAGGGTTAATGAGTAAAAACCACAGACATATCTATAAGTATTGGTAATGTTACAAACAAATTGTTTAAAATGAGTTTTAAAAATATTTAGATAGACAATGGGAAAAGGCAGGGATAAAAAACATAAACTAAGAACCAAGGAAATAATGCAAAATTATCACCGTAAACAATAGAGTTTAATTGACAATAAACTTCCATAAAAAACTTTAGTATAAATTAAACAAGCAAAGGCTACTGAAGTAATTATGTCTTTCAAGAGAACCCAGACAGATAGAATATCAATATGTGAAAAAATGTCTGTTATAATTGCGCATAAAAGCTGTAAATCTGTAATTAGTACAATATGTGATCTCAAAAAATAAATGTGAGTCTCTTTAAGATGAGAATCAAACTCAGCTTTGCTTTATAGTGGAAAGAACAGAATAACCTCATACAGAAAGCAGTGTAAACAAAATAACTATAAAACAATATAAACTACATGTTCCTGATGACAAAAGTCAGTTCTAAAATGCTAATTTTAACTATATGATAGATATATTATTAACTGTTACAAGGAGACAAATAGCCAATAAAAGCAATAATACAACTAACATTGCTTAAAGCATAGAGAAAGTTTAAGAATCTTAAAATTATTAATTTATTATTTATTAAAATTATTAAATGGATAAAACTAAAAAGTAAAAATACTAAGTCATCTATTCCTATAAAAGAGTACTATGACTGACTGAGTGACAGACAATGTACAGCCTAAACTGGTGGACCTAGAGATTTGAAAATTGGAGGAAGGGCACTAAGAAGGGGTGTTAGAAAAATTCCATCTGTAAAGGGGTGATAAGGTTTGTATGAAGAATTAAACTTACAATGGTGACCTTTTGTAAGTCTAATCCTCAAAGGAAATAAAATAACATGTTTCATTTTTAAAAATTCATCTTTTAAGAGGATGAATGGGGTAGCAAACTTTGTATGAAGAAAAAATAATTTTTTAGGTTAGGTGATGACCTTAGTAAATATAGTCTTGAGAGCAAATAAAATAACACATGTTTCCGAGCATGTTTCCTTATTTTTAACAATTCATTTTCTAAGGAGTGAACCAATAGTAAGCCGGTGGACCTAGAAATTTGATGTTTGGAGGCATTTTGCAAAATTCCATTTGTAAAGGTGTGACTGAATGAAAATTGAAAATAAACTTACACAAATCACTTTATTAAAATAAAAAGTTAATATATGTCAAGAATTACAAACTATCTCTAAGAAACTCATTTAACAAATAGAAGGGTTTGCTCAGCAAAAACTGCCTTCTTAAAGTAACATTGACCCCCATAAGAATAGAACAATTTATCAATCAATTTAGTATTATTTTGTTGTATTTGTACAAATTTTTATGTATTTGAGTGTGTTAAATCTTTTAGACTATAATGAAACATTTAACCCACCTTGGTGCAGAGAAAAAATGTAAAAAGTAGTTCAATTTACTATTTTAAGTGAGAACATCTTTTTGTTGCTAGCCTATTGATTTTAACATAAAGTTGCTTCTTTAAAAACTACAAAGGGTATTTTGATAATAAAAAAACTACTGCATAATAATGAATTATCTATTACAGTTTTTGCATCCCTCTCGAAAAATTCTGATTGTAAACCTAAAGGCACTTAAAGCAAAACAGAAGTATTTAATGTTTACTTACTGATGTGAACTTTGCCAAAAATTGCCTGCCATATGTACTATAAAAATTATGCTAACAACAGACACTGATAAACCAGTATTAGAGTAGATTAATTTAAAAAATGCTAAAATACAAATTTAGATTTTTTTAAAAATTACCCTAGTAATTACAACGAAACGAACATTCGTTCCATTTAAAATAACCTTACTTCTTCGTTTTTCTAGAAAAGGTATTTATGTTGTTGTTCTTGAATGTTGGCGCGGATACTAGTCCATTTGCCAGATTGCTCTTCGTCCGGGGCTTATTTAGAGCTGGAGCGACCCTTCCAGATAATTTACACCTTATTCCGGTTTGGAAACGTTATCGGTGGGATGTCCGGATGGCGAGCTCTGAGCTCCCGGTATCCCGTGTATTTCAATATCTTTAAATTTGTCTTTCTTAATAAACTCTTCTAATGCAACTCGGCTTCCACTAAATGTCCCTTGAGAGTACTACTGGTCTCACGAGATAACCTTTTCTTTCAAGCTAACCCCTTATCCCTTCCACTCACGCCACATAGCGGCAATTACGCTAATATTCTATGTAGAACTGCGGCAGACGAACGGGATAGAATACAGGAACAACTAGACCTCACACGTTCACACTTATGTTAATAACACAGAAGTCTGCCTTCGACGAGAGGAACCGGAAGACTGGAAAAAGTATTTAAATATCTCTGTTGGTTTTGATTTATAGCTTGCCTTTCAGCATGCTGCCAACTATTGACTGTCTTTTAAAGGCTCTGTTAGCGTTACTCGGCGGTAATCTGCCAGCTCGTTAACGGGTATAGTTAACCGCACGGGTTTCGGTTCTGTCCAAGTTTATTAGTAATATTAAGGACAACACAACCAAGGTAAAACAAACTCTTCACTCCTATGGAGACATAGGTCTGTGTCGGATAGAAGAGGATAGTGTTGAGTAAGTATTATCTGTCAATTTATTCTACGGTTATATTTTAATTTTTTACTGTTCAAAAACGTTATTATTATTCTGTTGAATTCCACATTATTTTTGGACAGTGCAATACTGGAAGGAGTATGGACTCCTTGGTTTTTTATATTTTCATATTAATCAAAATTCAGAATATTTGTAATATGGCGTTAGAAAAATATATGATTCAAATCTTCGTGGAGACCACATTCACAAAGAGAAATCCCTCGTAATCCTATCCTGTGACGATGTTCCTCAGTCAGACAGTGCCCTGTTCTCATTCTAATATTAGAAGTACTGTATCTTCTATTTGTGAAAGTGGGTTTATTGACAAGGTTGCCAGATTTGCAAAAAACAAAAGCGGGAGGCATAGTAACCGGTCGTGACTAGGGATGGGCGATAATAGAGTTTAGCTAACGCTAGAAGCAGTGCCCCAACTACAAATTTTGCCCTCCCCCCCTCCACAGATTAGGGTAAAGAGCCTTTCAGAATCGAAAAATAACTGATGACTGAAAAAAAAAGTCATCCGATAGGTAAAAACTATCCGATACATTTAGTTATGTTCGGTAAATTTAAGTTATATTATCATTAGCTCCTTCAGTAGGAAGGGTAGCATCATACAAAATAATCTGAAGAGCAAGAAAAAATCTTTCACCTTCACAAATAAATTGTGTAAAATACCATGAAAAGTTACTCAACGTATATATTAGATATAGTTTTTTTGGCTGTTATTGAACAAAATTGATTAGAATACAATTTTCTGATTCATTGTAACTAATGTTTATTTTTTCTAAAAAGCGGGAATTTTTAACTGTTCAGTGGCAGGCGGATATATACATAAAAAGCGGGAGTTTCACTCCTAAATCGGGAATGTTGGCTATCCTATTTATCGAACCACCTATTATGAGAGAAACAGTCCCGGATTATACTGTGTATTTTACCTTTTTTTAACTATTCCCGCAAAATGCTGTATATACATATATATATATATATATATATATATATATATATATATATATATATATATATATATATATATATATATATATATATATATATATATATATATATATATATATATATATATATATATATATATATATATATATATATATATATATATATATATATATATATATATATATATATATATATATATATATATATATATATATATATACAAGGGTTTCGGATATACGATAGTCTTTAGTTAGTTGAAGTCCTAAAGCAGGCCGTCTTGAATAAGATTTGCGTCATTTAACCTTCTTACAGTTCGTTCACTTACATTTACGTGCCTTACGTGGTGCAATTCATTACGAATTTGAACAGCGGATGTTTCTTAGCGATAAACTGACAGTCAAACTATCGTCCCGATTGGAAGTTCTCCTACGAGGGCCTGTTCCTCGACGTCTAGCGTATGAACCTGTCTCGAGAAAGCGTGCGTACATGCGCTGCACTGTACTTCGTGCACACTTGAATCTTTCAGTGGTATAACTTTGATCTCTACAACCTTCAATTAAAGCAACAATAGCAGATGAAATTCTGGACTGGAATAGTTTTTGCTATAGTAACTGCCAACAAACAATATTAAAATAACTTTTTAGTGACAGCAGTACATTGGCCGCGTTCACCCGCCTGATCGCTCGTTTTAATCATCGCTCAAATAATAGCAATGGTTTCGGTTTTTAGAGATTTCGAACGCAGCAAATATTTCTTGACCTTAACCTTGATGAGAATGAGAATATGAGACAACGGGAACAAACAAAGAAGGGCTGAAATTAAAAGACATATGATAGTAAATTTGTTTGTATAATATATTCTGTTTTTTGTATTAAAAAAAAAGATTAAAAAAATCTATTGTTGCTCTGGTGTATTATTATATTGTATAATTATTGTTCATAATGTTTACATTACATGCCGCCATCTCGTTTGTTATGTCAGCTGATCGTTGCTCAGTTAAGTAGCGAAAATAAAATACGATACAAAACATGGCGTCCGCTCAACGACCCGCTATCAAAGTAGCATGATTAAACAGCTCGTTCATGGTACCGATCTCAGAGCAATCACTGAGCGGTCAGGCGGGTGAACGCGGCCATTTAAATCGATGTTTTCAAGCGCGGTTCAACCCAAGACGCTTAGCAAAGCCACTTAAGCCTTGTTTACAGATAGATAAACAAGGTCTTAGTATAGCGAATTAAACATACAAGATTAGGCTTGAAGCCAGCTTGGAACTCTAAAGTCAAGCCAAAAATATTTTGGGGTTGATTTGAGCTTTTTTAACGGCTTAAACCATACTTAAGGGGGAACTGCACGCAGTATTATGGATCATTTGCAAGTCTTCCGCCGCTGAAAGATTATGTTAAAACTAATGTGTATTAGCTTCAATGTGATTTCAATAGGGAAATATGTATAGGTGGGAGCTAAATGCGATTTTTTATGAAAAAATCTAATCTAAAATTATATAATAGAAGTAGATTTATCCATTTTCGACTACTTTTTGACGCAAATGCCGTCGCATATAATTTTCATTTTCACAGAATGACTCTTTACCGCCTTGCATCGATCCTTTGTCTACGTAACTGCAAAATTTGAGATGATAAATCGTACTCATGTCTTTGTATTTCTGCAGCGCGTGAAGTCTTTTGAACCCATTTTTAAACGAAATATAATTTAAATTGCCTATACATAACACATTTTTTAGAGGTCGGACGTGCAGGAAGTTTTTTCTAATACGTAGGTACCTTTTCATTTTTCTTGAACTTGAGGACCTTGTCGCCGGTTTTTCAGTTTTTGCGTGCAGTTCTCCCTTAAACGGTTCCAGTCGGCTTGGAATCAGCTGATTCAGATTTGTTTCCAACTTCAGCATGGTGGCATGTCATATTTGTCAATTGTTACAAATATTGGCTTTTCGCCTGGTCTTCCGGTTCGTCTCGTCGAAGGCAGACATCTGTGTTATTAACATAAGTGGTTCCACGTGTTCGGTTTTGCTGCTTTATTTCGGGGGGAAGCGGGAGACTCAAACGCTCAGAGTGGAAACTAACGACCCCGCTAGAAAGGGAGCAGACGCTGTGAACGTGTGAGGCCTAGTTGTTCCTGTATTCTATCCCGTTCGTCTGCCGCAGTTCTACATAGAATATTAGCGTAATGGCCGCTATGAGGCGGTAGGGTTGCCAAGTTTTCGAAATGGAAAAGCGGGAGGTTTGAAAACAAAGCTGTTCACTTAACTGAGGCAAAATTTTTGAGTGCTACAAAAAAATTTTTACGAAACAGCCAAGGAAAACAGCCTATAACAAACTATCAATAAATTTTTATTAATTATTTATTCATTCATTTATTTATTCATTTATTTATTTATTTATTTAAAAGTAGGTACAGGGTTATTGATTATAAATGTCCCCCCCCTTTAACTTTTTTGTTTGGCATTTTAGGAAAAAAAATTAAATATAAAAGTTGCTTGGAATAAGTTAAATTTTTAAAATATTATATTTCTAAATATACAGTGTGTGTCACAAATGTGCAGCAACTGCCAACTTTGTTATTTTCAATACGATACCATATTTTTTATTTCATTTTTTGATTCTACATAAAATTCTAAGCATATTTGATGTAGCATACCCTATACCTAACTTCAACTGTCTTCAAACTATAAGCAATTGAAAATTGGCACTTTTTGCACTTTGACTCATTATAGTGGCAAAACGGTTAAAGATAAAGGAAAATAAATTTCACTTTCCCATCTTAAATTTTTAAGAGCTATGTGATGGTCGTAATTGATGGTACCAACGAAGGTACCAAATTTGGTACCAATGGTACCCACTGTATATTTATGTTATTAGATAGCTTTTAAAAAGTTAAGATAGGAATGTAAAATTTATTTTCTATCTTTAACCGTTTTGCCACTACTTATAATGAGTCAAAGTGCAAAAAGTGCCAATTTTCAATTGTTTGTAGTTTGGAAACAGTTCAAGTTAGGTATAGGATATGCCATATCAAATATGCTTAGAATTTTACGTAGAATCCAAAAATGAAATAAAAAATATGGTATTGTATTGAAAATAACAAAGTTGGCAGTTGCTGCACATTTGTGACACACCCTGTATATTTAGAAATATAATATTTTAAAAATTTAACTTATTCCAAGCAACTTTTATATTTAAATTTTTTTCCTAAAATGCCAAACAAAAAAGTTAAAGGGGGGGGGACATTTATAATCAATAACCCTGTATGTACATACAAGAATAAAAAAAACAATATTATGCAGTCTATAGCATCGGTATTTATTATGTATAAAACCTAATAAGTATGCAAACACAATTTCAAGACATTTTTTTTTGTTCACATTTTCCAGCTGCCTTTGCATTTTTCCAGTATTTGCTTACCATCTGCTGTTTTGAGATATTTCGCAAATTCTGTGCACGACTCGGTAAAATTATGTTTCACCATTAGCTCAGCTTCTAAAGTTTTGACACTTAGATTGTTTCTGTCCTTTCTCCATGCATGTGTCATCAAACTGAAAATTCTCTCACTCATAGCATTTGAATGAGGCACGGCAAAGGCAACGGATGCGATTTTTTCAAAATTAGCTGCAACATGATTTTGAAAAAAGCAAACCCACTGCTTATCAATAGAAATATCAGAAACATTTGCTGGTAAGTTCTTATAAAACTCCGAGAGTTCAACATATTCTTCAAAAAGCCCGTCCTCATCAACTTCAATATGGAAATCTGAACAAATTTTGAAAAAATCTTCTAGTTTTGGTTTGTTCTTTAGGATCATAGCGCTCAGGCACTTGAATTTGTTGTCTTCATTGTAGTTGTACCTAAAACCCAAAAAAATAATTATGTCTTAGATACCTCGATAATACATTAAAAATATTCCACAGTGACTACAATATTTATGATTCAGCACAACAATAATTATTTGAATAGTAGATAGAACTAAATGTTTTGCAAAGCATATTTTGAAGGATTTCTTACCATTTTTCCAAATAGTTGATGATTCTTTCTAGGAATGCATCCGCTTCACGCTTGAACAATTCTACTTTCACGAGGTCTTCACATTTTCGCAAAAAAGAATTTGCAATAGACCCATAGAATTGTTCTTCTCTTTTTTTAATTAATGAGAGTTTTAAACTGTTCATTATCGTAAATAATTCAATCGCCAGCGTCTCGCTCGATTCCAATTTCCCAATTATTCCATTCATCAAATGTCCGACGTGTAGTATGAGTCCTGAAACATCAGAAGAAGATAAGATAAAGCAAAAATGAACCCAACGGTTTGAAAATGATTACCTAAATATGCTTCAGCTAATTCGTCTTCCAAAAATTTCTTCAGCATTCCAGGTGGGGATTCCTGGGAAAGGAAATATGACTTAACTGGAGCAAAATGATTCAAAAATCGTTCAGTTGCAGGAATTAATGAAAGCCATCTTGTTGGTACACTTCTTAAAAGCTGCGACCATTCTTCGTCACAAAAAATGAAAAATTCTTTGAGCTCAGTAACTTTCTTTGTGCTGCTACTGAATTCGTTGAAACATTTGATAACGAGAGACTCCACGTCATATTTTAATGCGACTTGTCCAAACTTTCCTGCATTATGGATTATATGGCAAACACAACCGACAGGAATCAGTCTTTCATTTCTCTTGCGTAGCTCAGTGAACACACTCTGTTTTTTTCCGAAATTAACAGATGCGTTATCTGCACAATATGCAATCACATTCGCAATATTTAGGCCAGCTTCGTCTAAATGGTTGATCAAACAATATCTGTTGATTTTTCTGAATCACTGGAATAAAAGCTTAGCAATTTTGTGTGAACCCCCGACTCTTTATTGAAATATCTCACGATAAGAGGAAATAACTTGACATTTCCTTTATTCGAGGCATCTGTCGCAATCGAAAATGACTTGTTATTCACTAGATCTTTCAAAATTCTATTTTTTGACTCTGGCCCAAGGACTCTTGTAATAATTTGCGTGGCTTTTGTTCTACCGCAACCATATTTTTGTGCTATTTTTGAGTCACAAAATATAGTTTTAAACAATTTTCCACCGCAGTCTGTGGATGCGTAGCTATGCGAGTGCTTCACACTGTGAAAAATGAAGCTACATTCTGCATGTATCGTTGCCAGTTCATTAACAGAATCATTTTTAAAAACATGATCGATTTTCTGAACTTTTGAAGTTGCTAAAATGTTTTTTTTATGTTTGTCAGTTTTCATATGTTTCGAGATATCATTCTCTCCACCATGATTAATACTAAATTGCGAACCACAAGGTATGCATCTAGCCTGAGATAGTGATGACCCTTGTATTATATTGGGATATTTTTTACACCACTCTTTATTAAATTTAACTTCCCATTTTCTCTTCTTAACATTGACGCGCGGCCGCGGGGAATCTAATTCTTGATGGGATGTCGAAGTGCTCGGCTCTGTCATGGCTTTATGGGAAATTTCATCATCATCACAATCAATCTCATTCTGGCACTGGCCGACCCAATCAATATCATCAGATGTACTACTATCTGATGAAAACATTTTCACCTTTCACCACAAAACTATTCGCAAAAAAAAATTAAACACAGACGCTCACAAATACCTGGAACACATCACTCGGGGATAATAATAATAATAACGATTGCTTTCTGGGAATCCCAAATCTAAACAATCTAATATTTGATATGTCATTTGTCAATCCTGTCAGCGTACATTTCAAGCTTCAGGCGCTTTTTTAAATCCCAGTCTTAAATATTAAAAATCCAAATGCAACCGGAAAAAAAAGAAGAGGTACTTTTAGTACATCTAGCTGAATCTGCTTCTGCCTTCTGCTAAATGCCAAAATTGTTGGAAAGCGGGAGTTTGCGGGAGTTTTGTTTAAGAGCGGGAGTATAGTTTTACGGCGGGAGGCATGACGAAAAATCGGGAGTCTCCCGCCTAAATCGGGAGGGTTGGCAACCCTATGTGGCCGGAGTGGGAGGGGTAAGGGGATAGCTTGAAAGAAAAGGTTATCTCGTGAGACCAGTAGTACTCTCAAGGGGCATCTAGTGGAAGCCAAGATGCATTAGAAAGTTTTTAAATAAAGTCAAATTTAAAGATTTTGAAATACACGGGGTGACCGGGAGCCCAGAGCTCGCCATCCGGACATCCTACCGATAACGTCCCCAAACCGGAATAAAGTGTATCTCGCTCCGAGGGTCGCCGGATAAAGCGAGTAAGCTCCGGACGGGGAGCAATCTGGCAAGTTGTGAAGTGCAGTGCCAAAAACATATATTGGAATTGGACTTTTCGCCTTGTTTTTATTGTTCTTGTTTTTTTGCTTTTTGAAGACGATTGGAATTTTGTAAAATAAAATTTCATTCCATCTTAAACCATTAAAACATCATGAAGCAAAATGAGGAAATTGCCATATCAATTTGCGCTTATTATTTGCAGTTAATGGGGCAAATTATTTCCAGTAGTAATATGGCAATAATTCATTATCGCAAGAAGCAGGAACGTCGGAAAAAGTGAGCCTGATGACTAGTTTTTTCCTTTTTAATGATTTTTTTTTTAGAATATTGAAATTACTTTTCCTGGTCAAGAACTATGTTGATCTGCAACTAATTAACTTGAGAAAGAATTGTCCAACAAGAATTCAGGAATGATGATTGGTTGGAGAATTTTCGCATTTCGAGAGAAACAATTGATTATATAGCTAAGGAACTGCAAAATTTATTAACACCAAAAGACAATTTCTCAATATATACTGGCAATTTTCATTGTATTTCTTAGGAAGTTGTTGCGTATATCGGCTAACAGCCAATGCATTTGGTATACACAAATCGACAGTACATAATATTGTACACGAATTCATTAAAATGCCAAATGAAGCAGATGCTATTGAAGTTTCATCCTTCTTCAAAAGAATGTCCAACCTGCCCCCGACATTATTGGAGCTATAGATGGCACGCACATACCAAAACTGTCGAGTAATGGTTACCCAGATTTTATTAATAGAAAAGGGTGGGCTTCAGTAGTGCTACAGGCTGTTGTGGACCACAAATATTGTTTCCAAGGTGTATGCATCAACAGTCCAGGGGCTAGCCATGATGCAGATGTCTTAGGGAAATCAAAATTATACCAGAACATACAAAAGATAATGCCAAAGGTTTGTTTCAGAAATGTCTAACTATTTTGACTTGCTTGCTGAGAAAATGATACATTTCTTAAATGTAAAAAATGCTTTGAACTTTTTTCTTTTGCCTTTAATGTCGGAGGTTTCTTAATAGAGTAGTACTTTTGGCTAGTAAATTATACCCAAATTTATTTAATGTCTTACTTCCAGATGATTATAACTTATAAAAGTGGTACCAAAATACCTATTTTAAAAATTAAATTATAGCAATTCCAAATAGCGTAGTTTTTCTGAATGTTACTGCCTATTTATACCATATAAATTTACATTGTGAATAAAATAATGCAAGTAGGGTCAAGTAATTGTAAAAACGGGGTAATTGTAAATGGACTTATTTTTAAATATTGGCGCGAATATTTTGTGAAGTTGAACACACTGATTTTTACTGTCAACTGTTGTTAACATTGTTCAATGTCAGTTTGGATTCAACCTGTTGTGATACGATGTCTCGCGCCGGTGTTTCTTTGAAGTGCGGAAAATATTGAAATTTTGTTGGGTAATAAATAATTGTATCCTACTTTTTTGCATATGTGAATGAACTGAATCTCCTTGAATGAATTTTAAACGGTAAGTAGAATACAAAAGTGTTAAATGAAGTGAAATAACAGGTCAATATTTATGTTTTTTCTTTGTTGTTGAACATTTACAATTACCCCCACAAGCCAATGCTGGGGGGTAATTGTAAAAATGAAATAGGGGTAAATGTAAAAATTATATTTTTCGGAACTTTACCTAGTCGTATCTAAATTAATACCCAATTTTGTGTATTATTTGTATTTATTTATAGTGTATTGTGTAAGTGATGACCAATCATCTTTACATGAAGATGGGTACCTAATACTTTTTAGTGTCAATAATCATTACAAAGTTTTTTTAAATGTTTTCAAGTTGTTTTTTATTCTATATTTCTTTTAGATATGCCTCGGAAGTACGTGAGAAAAACTCAAGGGCCCCAATATACTCGAGAAGAATTGAGAAGAGCCGTGGAAGATGTCGTCAATAAAAACAAAACCTACCAGGAAGCAGAAGATTTTTATGGCGTGCCTAAAGCCAGTATATTTCATAGAATCAAAGGACGTTCGATTCCTGTAGATAAAATAGGCGCTGGTCGTCCCCGTGTTTTGTCAGATGAAGCCGAGCGAAACTTGGAATTGTGCATCAAAGCCCGTGCTAGAATGGGATATCCATGTGATAGGGAAGAAGTAAAAAACATCGTCGCCGAGTTTGTGCAAGCTGCCCAGATTAAAAATCCTTTTACTGAAGGTCAACCAGGAAATGACTGGTATTATGGATTTATGCGTAGGCATTCGTCCCTTTCCCTCAAGAAACCAGAGTTGTTGGAAAATGCGAGAAAATCTGCAAGGGATCCAGAGGTCGTGTACGACTTTTATAATGAGCTCAAACAGCTTATCACTGATTGTGGACTAGAAGATACAAGTTCTTTTATATTTAATGCGGATGAAAGCGGTTTTACTACCGATCCACAAAGACTAAAAGCATTGGGTGAAAAAGGGAAAAGTAGGTTAGTGATAAAATTGAATTGTATAAAAATGGTCTTTCCATTCCTAATTTTTATTTTGGTCTACCCAATAATCAATATGAATTCAATATTTTTTTCACAGGTTTAGTTCGAGTAACAGGAGGTTCAGGTAGAACATCAATTTCTGTTTTAGCAACAGTATGTGCAGATGGATCTTTCTTGCCACCTTTCATTCTATTCAAGGGAGTAGCTGTCCAACCCAGATGGATATCTGAGAAGGCATATCCTGGAACACTCTATACCACATCATCAAATGGATGGATGGAGGAACCCCAGTTCTTCGAATGGTTTTCAAATGCGTTTGTCGAAGAAGTAAGAAAAAAACGGGAAACATTGAAAATGCCCAATCAGACAGCTCTTTTAATGTATGACGGGCATTCCTCTCACATTAGTTATCGCATTGTGAAAATGGCTATGGATAATAACATTCAGCTCTATAAATTTCCCAGCCATCTTACTGATACAATTCAACCATTAGATAAATGCATTTTCGGACCAATAAAAACTGCTTGGACAAAGAAATTAATCGCTTTTACTAAACAACAGATTGGAAAAACTGACGCTAGATTATCTAAATCCAAGTTTGTAGAACTTTTGGGATTGGTCTGGAAAGAATCTATGAACCCTATGAAAAGCATTCACATCAACAGGCACTTTTCCAGTTGATTCTAGCAAATTTCCAGAGTCCCACTTTAATCCAATTGACTTAAGGAAATTTAGAGAAAAGCACAATACTAAATTT
Source organism: Kuschelorhynchus macadamiae (assembly GCA_030620095.1). NCBI lineage: Eukaryota > Metazoa > Arthropoda > Insecta > Coleoptera > Curculionidae > Kuschelorhynchus > Kuschelorhynchus macadamiae. The sequence goes on from JAUTXW010002103.1 coordinate 3,508,433, forward strand.
TGTGAACAAGATAAAACACAGTCAATCGTAATTGAAAATATCAACGTTCCTGACACTAATCAACTGAAAAATATGCAGTTAGATTGCAACAATCCTGAAAGTCTTCCAGGTACTAGCAGTACAAGTTTAAATGATTCGAATGTGGAACAAGTGACTGCAAATGTTTCTTCAACTGGTACTGTTTCTATCGTTGAAAGTCTTCCAAGTACTAGCAGCATGACTTTGATTGATTCAAATGTGGGACAAGTGACTGCAAATGGTTCATCAACTGTTTCTCTCACTAAATGTCAAGGGAAGAAAAAATCACCTGTAAAGACTCCAAGCAAAATAATAGAGCTCTTTTGCGAAACCATTAATGGAAAAAATGAAAAGATAGAGACAGTTAAGAGAAAAATAACAGTGCCTAGATTGAAAGCTGTCAAATATGGCGAAGTACTCACAAACGAGAAAATACTCGAGAAGATGGCAATAACTGAACAAAAAAAGAAAGAGAAAGAAACGAAGAAATTAAGTAAAGTTCAAAAACCAAAAAAAGGAGCAAGCTAAAGAACGAGGTAAGGAAAAAAAGAAAAAGACAGTTTACCTGGAAAGCGATTCTGAAAATGAAGATACCGTGTATTCCGAAAGAGAATCGGACGACTCTGATTTTCTTCAGTCGTGTATACAGGAAAATACAAAAGAAGTTGACTATGAGGAACCAAACTGGACAAAGTTGAAACCTGGATTGTTTTTGCTAGTGGATTTCTTAGGAGGTCCAAGAAAAACAAATCATTTTAAATATGTTGCTTGCATTGAAAATATTGACCAGGAAGATGGAGAAATTTTAGTAAATTGTTTTAAAAGAGTAAATATTTATTCCACCACGTTCACTACATTAGATGAACCAACAACAAGCATCGAATTTAGTTCAATCATAGCAATTCTACCTGATCCAAAAATGAAGTTGGAAATGCGAAAATTAGTTTATATTTTCCCAGGTTCTGTTAGTGTATTTGAGAAAAATTAATAATTATGTAGTATAGTGACCACCTAAGGTTATTATATTTTTGTGTTACTTAGGTATTATAGGTATTACTCTGTATATTCGACTAGAATAAGAAAAATATTTTGTTACTTGTTTTTTTAATATATTTCCTGTATTTTTCCAATAAAAGTGTTTGTGTGCCTATGTTTTTTTGTTTTTTGGGGTAATTGTAAAAAAATATATGGTTTATCAAATTTTATTGGAAATCTTAGCAAAAAGTAGTTCCTTGTCATTTTGTTTACAAATACCCCAGTTTTAAATGTATTCTCTCTTATATCACCCCAGTATTTTATTTACATTAACCCCGAAACGCAGGGGAAATTGTAAATAAAACAGGGTAATTGTTAATGATTAATATTTTTGAAAAAAAAAAAGAAAATCTCACAATTTTAATTATCCTACCATTTCTAGAGGTTGCTAGAAACATAATAAAAATGTTTTGACAAAGACATTATAATATTAAATTCAAAAAAAATTTGTTTGATTTGAAAAGTGTCTTATTTTATTTACAATTGCCCCACTTGACCCTACTCTATTAAGTGGATGGATAAAGGTGTTAATTTACAAAATAGTAATTTTACAGACCATTTTTAGTACATTCTTTCGCATCTTTTCTATAACAATTAGCCAGTTTATAGTCCTAGTATCTCAACAAATATGCATAGAAATACAGTGAATTTAGGATGTAAGTTGTAAAAGATAGTTTAAAGAAAATGTTAACATGTTTATCCATTTATCTCTATACTTATTAACATAAAAGCAGTTCTAAGACAAATATTTCTTAATGATTCAATTGAATTGAATAGGTAAGGTATACCCTATGTACTTCTGGGAGACCCAGCATACCCTTTGCTTGCTGAAACCTTATTCTGCCTGTAATCTCGCACCCGAATAGGACTCATTTAACGTTCATATGAATGCTGTTTGTATTACAGTGGAAATAGCACTGTAAGTAGAAGTGATGTGCACTTCAACTTCGTTCCACATATTGTAGCAACATGTTGTACCCTCCATAATATTATAGAGAGCAGAAAGGACAATTTTTTTCAAAAATGGATGGATGAAGTTAAGAACATGAAAATCATTTTCCCTCAACCTACCCAATGAAATCCAAGGATCTATGACAATATATTCTCAAATCTGTTTTAAAATGCAATCAAATTGCCATATACGCTCGGGAAGGTGGTTGACCTGCTGACATAGCAAAACAGGTTATTGCGTGGTTGCCCATTATTGCAACAAGTTGAATTTGATACAATACATTTTATATAGGGTGTTTTCTCTATATATTACACCTCCCCGGGCAATTAAAAGAATTTCAATTTATTTTCAAAATTTGAAATTCGTAAATAAAATACAATTACTAGAGACAAATGTTACAATACACTATTTAAACCATTTTTTTTTTTTTTTTTTAATATTATCTTATTTATCTAAATATCTGAAAAGAAAAATAAAAACTCAGATATAAGAGAAGGAAAATAGCGTCATATAGTGAAAGTAGGAAAGAAAATAGATAGGTATTTTAGAAAAAGGTTATTAGAAAATACACGCAATAGTATAGTAATATGGAGCCCTTATTATTATAACTTAATTTTAATTAGCTATTATACAACTTAGTTCTATTTTTATGGACTAAAATATGTTTCTTATCTCTAATTATTTTTACATTTGGTGCAACATCTTCTACCACTAAATATGGCCCCAGGAAGCAAGGGCTGGTAATTTTATCACCAGTTTCGTTTTTGATTAAAACTCTATCGCCCTTTTTATACAAAATGGGGTTTACTTTTAAATCAAAATTTTCTTTTCTTTTAGATTTAGAAAGTATTAAGTTATTTCTTGCATCATTTTGAGCTGTTTGTAACCTATATTTTAATTCAATGGGGTAGTTATCAAAATTATAAATAGGATCAACTTCATTATTTAAATTATTTGGTAATTGGCATTTTTTCCCAAAAACTAGTTCAAAGGGAGAGTATTTGGTTTCCGTATGTACTGCAGTATTATAAGAAAAACACCAGTACGGAAGCCATGTGCTCCATGCAGAATCATGGTTTTGAGTTTGAATTCTCAAATAAGCACCTAGAACTTTGTGAGAGGCCTCTAAACTCCCGATACTCTCGTGATGATACGCCGTAGAATGAATCTGTTTTATACCTAACAAGTTACATGTTTCTGCCATAGTGTGAGAAATAAACTCGGTACCCCTATCTGAAGCAATTTCCTGAGGGATACCATATCTTAAGATAAAGTTATCCACCAAAGATCTTGCCACAGATACGGAATCCTTGTTTTTAAGAGGGTAGGCCTCTACATATTTTGTTAACTCACACTGAAGTGTTAAAATATAAACAAATCCATGTACGTCTACCGGAAGTGGACCAACAATATCTAAATATATTTTTTGAAAAGCTGTTTCAGCTGTAGTAGTTATTACCATTGGCTCTCTAGTATAATGATTCGAATGTTTTTGTCTTTGACACATGTCACACCTTTTTACAAAATTTCGAACATCACTATCCAGACCTGGCCAAAGATAATACTTTTTAATATTATTTGTCATTCTATTTATTCCAGCGTGACCACTGGTTGGTAGTAAATGAAAATCATTAAGGATTACTCTTTTTTCGTCTTTGTCCATTACTTTTTTAATACCTTTTACAACATTTATACGGGGGCCCCTCCAATTAGTATAATTTTTTATTTTACTACCAATAAATTTAATAAACTCTGTATTATCATTATTTTTATTAATAACTAATTCTTTAATTTCAGCCTTTTTACTTATTTCTACCAAATCTTTCACCATTTCGTCTCGCGCCAATGGTGATAAAGCTTTTTGGTCTAAGTATAGGGTAAAATGTAATGGAATATAATAAAAGTCTCCCACTTGTTGAGTGACATCTTTTGACAATTTTTTAATTTTTAAGGATGGTATTATAATTAATTCGGTACAGTTAGTGGGTTGCTTAAGAATTTCCACAATATTCGGGTGATCAAGCCAAATATTTTCAGTACTTTTCTTAATTAACTCGTCTTCCTGTCCGTCTCTACGTTTACTCTGTGCTCTGGTTAAAACTGCAATCATACCTTCATTCATATCTTTTAATTCGTTTGAGGACAAGATTATTCTCGATAAAGCATCGGCTGTAACATTATCTTTTCCTTTGATATATTCGATATAAAAGTCATATTCTTCTAGACACAAACGAAATTTTGTCAATCTGCTACCAGGGTGTTTTTGCGTAAAAAGATAAATTAATGGTTTGTGATCGGTTAAAATTTTGAAACGACGGCCATACAGATATGGTCGAAAATGCTTTACAGCCCAATAAATTGCTAAAAGTTCTTTATGTATAGTAGGGTAGTTAATTTCTGCTTTATTTAAACTACGACTAGTGAACGCCACTGGTTTATTATTTTTATTTGATAACACTGCTCCTATAGCAAAAGCAGACGCATCTGTTTGCAAAATAAATTCATTTTCATTCGAAAAATCGGGATAATCTAACACCGGATGCTTAATCAGCGAATTTTTAAGACAATTAAAAGCTTTATCACATTCGTCCGTCCACTCAAACCTAGCGTATTTTTTACATAATTTATTTAGAGGAACTGTAATTTCTGAAAAATGTGGTATAAATTTTCGATAATAATTGGCAAAAGCCACGAAGCGTTTAACTTCATCTGCCTTTTTTGGAATAGGATAATCTTTTAAAGCTTTTATTTTATCAGGGTCAGGTGATATTCCTTCAGAACTTATTATATGACCCAGATACAGAATTTCTTTTTTCAAAAAATCGCATTTAGCAGGATTTAATTTTAGGTTTACTTTTCGCAATCTAGAAAAAATATCTATTAGATTTTTATTGTGTTCATTAAGGTTTCAACAAAGCACTTTTCGTAATTTAAGCCCGCCATCGCTATGGTCATTAACCTTGAAAAGGCACTAGGGCTAATTTTTAACCCCATTGGTAACCTTCGCATTTGCCACTGACCGCGATCTGTAGTGAAAGCTGTGTATTTTCTGCTTTCTTCCTCTAATTCGACCTGATAATAGCCCTGGCTAAGATCTAGATGTGAAAAATAAAGTGCACCTGCTAGGGAGTCTAAAATATCGACTACACTCGCAATCGGAAATTTGATATCTAATATATATGGGTTCAAAAATCTGTAGTCCAATACTAACCTAGCTCTTCCCTCATTCGTATCGTTTTTCTTTGGTACAAGCAACAAAGGTGAAGACCACTCACTCTGCGCACTCTCAATTATTCCATCCTGACACATTTGAGAAATTTGCCTATTTATTTCCTCTTTATGTACTTGAGGTAACCTATATGGCTTTCTATAGACCGGCTGAGTATCTGGTTTAACTTGAATTGACTGTTTATATAAATTAGTAACTGTAAGCTTATCTCCTGGCATATGAAATATATTTGAGAATTTGGCACAAATTTGCTCTATAGAATCTCGTTCCTCGCGGTTTAGATGATTAAGCTTAAGAATTTTAAATAGTTCTTTAACTCGAGTAGCCGAATTTTCTTGGCTGTTAAATTGATGACACTCATAATTGCTTAAACTTTCCGCTTTTGGCGAAAAATTTCTCAAATGTACCTCTGTCTCTCTTGTATTCAAAATTTTAATTGGTACTTTACCATTTATGGGTTGTGCAATTACACCAGCCATGAACACACCCTCACATAATTCACCTTGCATAAGTACACATTCATCCTCTAACCCTGTAGGAACATACTGTATAATTTCGCACCTAGGGGGAACACTTAATATATTCTCACTATCCGCATTTAATTTTAATGTATTTATTTTATTATACTGATTTAAAATAGTTAAGGTATTTTCTTCGTAATCTAATTTAGCCTTAAAAGTTTTCAAAAAATTTTCTCCAATTATGCCATCACTTTGACATGGTAAATTATTAAAAATATAAAATTTTTGCTTAAATATCGCATTTTCTATACAAAGATCTAAATAAACATATCCCACAGATATTAAATTACCTCCTATGCCTTTAATTTCAATATTTTCTTTGTGTAACTGTATTTTTGAATTTAAACAACTTAATTTAAGGGCACTTAATGATGCACCCGTATCTACCAAAAATTTTAAGCTTTTACCATTGACACAAAAAGAAACAGCATTCGAGTAGTTTTTTGAATAGGTAAAAATATTATTAAACTGTTTATTTTTAGTATTTTTAGGCACGAAAAAATGTTGAATCTTGTATATCAGCTGAGGATTGTTCTGAATTTCCGGTGTGCTCCGCAAAATGCATTCGGTGACCTACTGCCCGAGATCCTCTCCTATTACCGCTCGTAAATGTACGACCACCGTGATTTCTAGAAAACCGCTGATTATTAAAATTACCTTGATTAGTCGAAGCGTTTCGCCGACAATTTGAATTGTTATTTCCTCCGTTATTAAAATTCTGATAATTATTATATCTACCAGAATTTCCTGTTCTATTATTTGGTCTTCTGGAAAAATTTCTAAAATTTCCCCTTCCTCTGTGAGAAAAATTAAAAATGTGTCCTGAATTATTTTGATTACCCAGCTCTTCATCTTGAGCTGCCCTTATTGCGTCCTTTAAGAATTCAAAATTTCTGGAAGATATAATTGTGCCCAGCCTTTGATTTTTAAGTCCGCATGCAAACCTTTTTATTGCAACCTTTTCGTTAATAGGTCTTAGAATATCAAAAGCATTGGCATTTCCGTCTGCTTGCGTAATGGTTAAATTTACAAAAATATCCTCTAACTCTTTACCAAAATCCGTTATACATTTTTCACCCTGTTTAGCCGAGAACAAGCGTGCCTGAAGGGCCGTATCTGATTTTTTAGTTAAGAGATGTTTTTTCATATCTAGAATTAAATTATTTACAGAATTATAAGTCAAACCTAATCGTAATTTGGCGTTGTTAGAAATACGCGTTTTCAAAACAAATTTAATTAAAGAAGGTTGACTATCATTATCAAGCGTTGACGAATAAAAATCTAAAGCCTCTATTAATTTAGAAGTTGTAGATTCTGTATCATCCATGACCGGTAAAAGGTTTGTAGCTATTTTTAGATCAAAAGAAGACATTTTTAATTTATCTTTATTAATATTTTTATTTCCAAACTCTAAAATTTCCTTATAAAGTTTTTTAATTTCTGTTATTATGTTATTAAAAGTCAAAATATCTTCTTTGTCTATTTCAGACTTTTCTATTTTTACGTTTAAATCAGTAATTTCCTTACCTAACTGAGAATATAAAGTTTTTGCCACTTTAACTTTTGATTCGACAATAGGGCTTTTTCGTCTTTCGCTATTTAATTTTACCAAATTTGTTCGAATATATTTAAATGAATGTAAAATTTCAATAAGTTTGTCTCCCATGAAATTAAAAATTTAATTCACTTATTAAACTTGCTAATTGGGTCCATATTTTTGCGATTATAATTATAAAACAATAACATAATATTGTAATAATTAAACTTACATGCCTGCATTATTATTTACATTTTCAGTTACATTAACACATAACAAATTTTCTAACTCCATTTATAATTGTCTTTACTTTTTCTTTCTTCTTTTTTTTTTTTTCCTACAAGAAAAATACCGCCCTAAAAAAAAAATTTTAATTTTCTTCCATCTTTAAATCATCCTTGGATTTTCGCAGCTCATTTTTATAAATTTCTCTTCTAATTGTCTGCCTTAGTTTCCTTTGAACATGTCTAATGGCCCATACTACTGCAACAATTGCCGTTGCCACAACCAAAATTATAAGCAAAATCTCTGCTAAGCTTAATCCCTTATTTTGGTCAACTATTTCACCCCTTGCATCGCCATTGGAGGCCTGATTAATTACAATCTCTTCTTTGGACTTGGCATTACCCATCTTAATAACTTCACAAAAAAATCGTCAAGTGGCAGGGTCGCCATGTAATACTTAGGGTTGAAACAAAGGGTAGCAAAATGAAACTACATGTTCACCTTAACATTACCCAAAGTATATTTTCAATCTGTTTTAAAATAAAATCTAATTGCCATATACGCTCGGGAAGGTGGTTGACCTGCTGACATAGCAAAACAGGTTATTGCGTGGTTGCCCATTATTGCAACAAGTTGAATTTGATACAATACATTTTATATAGGGTGTTTTCTCTATATATTACAACAATTTAGAAGGACATAATCTAAGGAATATACAGGGAGGTGCAACCAAGATGGGGTGGACGATTGTGGGCAAACGTAGAGGAATTTGAAAAAACATTTTTGGGATATGATTGATAGTCAAGAACGCTGTTTTAAAATTATACCCATTATACAGGGTGGTCTGAAAAATTCGTGGTGAACCAAACTTGTGTTTTTTTAAATGGGACACCCGGTATATTATTATTTTAGTTGATTCTCCTATTCGTTACGATCATTTTGATATGAGGTTTGTTGGGTCTAAAATTTATACCAAGGGAATGGGACGAGGTTAAAGTGAAAAAAAGGGTTATACTACGGCCATTTTTTGAAAACAATTGAAGCAGGTATGGAAAAACCAAATATTCTAAAAAATGTATTGTATCTATATGTATATTCAAAATTATTCACTGTTATACAGGGTGGTCAAGTTTTGCAAATTTACCTTGGATTGATTTTTTTTAAATGGAACACCCCATATATTTTACTGTCATATTAAAGATAACATCGCCAGCTTTCAGAAAATACCCTATTTGATATCTTTCTAACCAACAGTTTTTTAGTAAATTAACCGTGAAACCAAAATTTACTCATTCTAACAGAAACGGTATTATTTACGTTGCTTAAATTGACTACCTATAATATAAGGAGACCATGATATAATCATAAATGAAAAGAAAGATTGACATTCTTGTTAAAACCGCAAAGTGTCAGAGAATTGGCATCAATTACCATTGTTTTTTGACGATAAGCCGAGAAATTGTTAAGTAACAATGAGTTTGAGTACTCCACAGTTGATAAACATGACTTTTATGTTGGGCGAGTGTCAAAAAAACCCTTTACTAGCAAGCAGGGTTTATGCGGTACGATATCCCGATGCCGAAAAAAAACCAAGACCTGAAGCTTTTGCAAGTTTATTAGAGAGGTTTCAAGAAACAGGCAATGTTGCTTTTAAGAAACGTAAAGTAATTAATAAACCAGTTACCAATGAAGATAATGCTTACACACAAGTAGCAGGGAAATTGAGAGAGCTACTGATATTGAACGCACTAGTATTAAACGGATTCTGAAACAACATAAATATCATGCCTACCACATTGAATTACACCAAGAACTGTATGATCGCAATTACGTCCAATGACAAGAGTTTTCAATTTGGTTTTTAAATACAATTTGGGATAATCCAGGTTTTGTAGATAGGGTGCTGTTTTCAGATGAAGCAACTTTTAAAAGCAACGGCTTGGTTAACAAACATAATATGCACTATTATTCAACCGAATATCCACATTGGATTCGTCAGGTGGACCATCAAAATAAATGGTCAATTAATGTTTGGGGAGGTATAATTAGCTCTCATGTTATAGGACCATAGTTCTTTGAAGAGCATTTAACGGGAGAAGTCTATTTAAATTTTTTGAGAAATGAGTTGCCCGTATTGCTCGGAGACTTACCTTTAATGTTAAGAAATTCCTTATGGTTCCAACATGATGGAGCACCCCCGCATTACCATAGGCATGTAAGGCATTTTCTCAATAATTGGAAAGGAGAGCATTGGATTGGGCGAGGTGGACCAGTTAAGTGGCCTGCGAGGTCACCCGATTTAACGCCACTAGATTTCTTTTTATGGGGACATGTTAAAGAAGAAGTTTATAAAGAGGTTCCAACCACAGTGGAAGATATGAAGTTGAGAATAATAAGCAGTTTTCGCAACATTTCAGACCTGACTTTGAGAAAAGTAAAACTTTCATTTATGGATAGACTCGAAATGTGCCTTCAGCAAAACGGTGGTTTAGTTGAACATCTTTTATAAGTTTTAATTACATTGTTTTTGTTGATTTATCTTAAATTTATTTTTTTTGTAAAAAAAGATCTGTTATTAATACTGTCAAAGCATTATCTTCATTGGTAACTGGTTTATTAATTACTTTACGTTTTTTTGAAAGCAACATTTCCTGTTTCTTGAAATCTCTCTGATAAACTTGCAAAAGCTTCTCTCTTGTTTTTATTTCGGCATCGCATCATCAAAGAACAATATTTATTTATTTACTGATGACAATATTCTGACACTTTGCTGTTTTGAGCGGACTGTCAAACTTTTGTTCAATTTATGATGATATCATGGCCTCCTAATATTAAATTGTCAATTTTAACAACGTGAATTCAGAGTAATTTGTGTTAAAATGAAGAAATTTTGATTTCACAGCTAATTTACTGAAAAACTGTCGGTCAGAAAGGTATCAAATATGGTATTTTCTGAAAGCTAGTAATGTTATCTTTAACACGAAAGTAAAATATACAGGGTGTTCCATTTAAAAAAATTCAATCCAAGGTAAATTTGCAAAACTTGACCACCCTGTATAACAGTGAATAATTTTGAACGACTTACAAGCGATTATTGTAGTCCTAGATCCAATACATTTTATAGAATATTTGGTTTTTCCATACCTGCTTCAATTGTTTTCAAAAAATGGCCGGAGTATCACCCTTTTTTCCACTTTAACCTCGTCCCATTCCCTTGGTATAAATTTTAGACCCAACTAACCTTATATCAAAATGATCGCAACGAATAGAAGAATCAACTAAAATAATAATATACCAGGTATCCCATTTAAAAAAACACAAGTTTGGTTCAACACGAACTTTTCAGACCACCCTGTATTAAAGTAAAACACAGCGTTCTTGACTATCAATCATATCCCAATTTTTTTTTTCAAATTCCTCTCCGTTTGCCCACAATCGTCCACCCCATCTTGGTTGCACCACCCAGTATTATGTTATTATTTGAGTAGTAAATTTCCACTGACTATGTCGAGAAGTATTTAACCAATTTATTTTAGTTTTAAGCAATTTACATAGTTTAGTTTATGTGTGATATTAGATAAGTGGTCTGGTCCAAGAAGTGTGCAACTTATAGGAATTTTTTTTATTTTTGGTTTATTAGAAAACATAATTTTTGATAAATGTTAGTTCTTCAAAAATACTGTATTAGCAGTACTTAGTTACAGTAAAAGTTGAAAGGTATTCAGAACAGATAAAATATTGTAAAAACTGATATTAAGAGTAGTTTCCTTAATTTTAAAAGTTTTTGATTCTAAACATTTCTTAATAACTTTTATCAAGAATAAAATTTTCTAAGAAATCAAAAACAAACAAAATTCCCATTAAACACTCCTTCGAACACACTGTATAATATTCAAATAGGATTATGTATTTTAATATTATTTGTCTATAATTCAAAACAACTTTCTGAAATATATTCATTTATAGTGTCAAAAAAAAATATTTAGTTTCAGTTGAAGTTATATCTTAGCCACGAAACCAAACTTTACACCGGCCATTCATGTAATGGTATACTTAACAGGTATACCAGAACACTTAAACTGTTAATTGATGACCTGCTTTAGATAACGTTTTATACAACGATGGAAATGATACATTTTTAAAGTGTATAGTCATATATTTGTTACTGTGCCACACAAAAAAACTAAAATTATATAAGCTAAATTAAAAATATTTTACTACGAACAAACTAATCTAAATTAACAATATTTACTATAAAGAATTATTAAAATTAAATATTGATATTAATAAAACAAGATACTACTAAAAAACAATTTATTTTTTCTTTGGAGGCTCTCATCCTCCTCCGAATATGATGATGAAGACCTCTTCCTTTTTCTTAAAATTGATTTCATTCCTTCAATAAACTGGTTTGTACATCTTGTCAGAATTTGCTCTTGCCCTTCTAGCAGTTTATTTAAAAAAGCTGCATCTTTGTCCTGCTCACTCTGTAGTGCTCTCACAGACTTCCCAATGGAGTCGCTGAGTTTTTGTAGAGAAATATTTATCTGTGAAGACTTCAATCCCCATGCTGGCTGCTCACAAATATGGCCTTCATCATCAATATTTAAGATATCCATTTCTGGCATTATCTCCAAAAGTTCGGGTTCTAACCTCGGAGGAGAAACCTGGGAAGAATCAAAGGCCAAACCTTCTGCAGACCTGTTTTCTAACAGATCATCCATACCTGTGAAGGATGGGAATGTGTTTGGAGCAACTCCGCTCCTTTCATTGTGCCTTTTCATTTTGTAGTATTCTCCTGTAACAAAATGAATCCACATAAGATTAAAATCATCAGATTTTTGAAGAGAAAATGGGGTACAATAATTATACATGGCCAGATTAAAAACAAATTGTATTAATAAGCTTACTAATCCTGCTACTTATTTTTTATGAACAGCTATAGTATTAAAAAACATCTATCTATTAGAAACAAGTTTGTTTATGAAAACCTATACACACATGTTTCTTGGTACATTTCTATAACAATATTTCTAACTCTAAGAATATAATTAAAATCAGATCATATTCTGTTTCATTTGTTTATTAAGATCTCTTAAAAAAGCACTGACAAAAGTAGTTCATTCTAATCTACTACTTTTTTAAAAACTGTCTACCTACTCAAATGCAAATAATAATAACGTTTGGGAATTAAAAAAATTGGAGAATTGCTTCTTTAAATGGAATAGGTACCTTAACTAGTCCTAAATAAGAAAATTGTGAACAAGTACAATGAAGACCAACTCAACAGAGGACGAATGGTCACTTATAATAAAATTATTGGTTTACACCTACCTTTAAGGTTCTTAACTGGAAAGAATCCCGATGGAACCCATTCCCTGCCATGGTGGCCTCCAGAGATTTAAAGACTTCTTGGGCCCTGAATTTTTCCATCTAAAAACGATATCTTTTTTTCTTTTAGCAGATTAATGATAAAACTAACTTCTTCATCACTCCATATGTTTCTTTTTTTAGATTTCATCATAAGAATTAATAATTATCAAAAAATATAACACTCACAGACAATAAATGAAAAATGTCGAATGAAATGAATTAGTGACTTTATACGAGGAAACGAAACCTTTTATATTGAGAGGTATACCACAGTAGCTAGATATGACAGAAAAAACTCAGCTCATGGGGGAACACTGATTCTATCCCTAAATGGAGATTTCATGTCGGTATCTAAATATGATCATTTGTTAGCGGATAGCTCTTTTGAATTCTCTATAGTATATAATCAAAACCTTGATCTTTATGTAATTTGTATTTATAGATCACCAAACTCTGATGTACAATCATTTTTAAATAGCCTGGTAAGTTTGCTAGACAGCCTACCGATTAAAGGTAAAAAAATTCTATGCGGGGACTTTAATATTGACTATGCTACTGTTTGTGCCATCCAGAAATATCTAATTTCTATATTCGACTCTTTCGGTCTTTCAATGCATGTATCCTCGCCAACTAGAATTTCAAAAAACTCTTCTTCTATCATCGATTACATGGCGTCTGATTTTTCTCCATCAGAGGTGCAATCACAGGTCTATAACTCAGGTCTTTCCGATCACGAGGTGGTAATTTCCAGGTTTAGTTTACCTATTAGGCCCTTACCAAGATCTCGCCATCGGGGCAGAATTTTCTCGGCCGCAAATTTCTCAGTATTTCATAATATTTGCTTTAACACCAATTGGAATTTTGAATCTGATAATGTCAACACAAACTTCAGAACTTTTTTAAATAAAACTTTAAGTGCTTTTAACAAGGCCTTCCCGCTTAAGAATATCAAACCTAAGCGGCATAAACCGTGGACCACGAAAGGAATACGAATTTCTGCTAAAAATATGCGCTCGCTCTCATATATAAAAAAATTCACCGACTCCTTTCTTATTCTCGACTATATCTCTAATTATAGGAGGATCTACACTACTCTTATTAAGTCAGCAAAAAAATTACACTACCGAAAACGTCTAACAAACTCTAATAACGTTTCAAAAGAAACCTGGTCCATCATCAATAACCTCAGAAACAAATCAAACCCTGTGACTCAGATTTTGCCAGGGGCTAATGATCTAAATGATTATTTTATTAATGTAAGCAAAAATGTTACCTCTAGTATCTCGCCAAGTTTGATCCTTCTTTCGTTTCTCCCTCCTTCAAAAAATTTAGCTGATAGATTTTTCTTAAGTCCCGTTAGCAACACTGAACTATTGAAGGTAATACATAATATCAAAAGTAAATCTTCGTGTAGCACTGATGGCCTATCAATTAGAATATTCCTGAACTTGCCACTCCCAGTCATAGAGGCCCTTACAACATTAATAAATGAGTCCTTTATAAAAGGTGTATTCCCTGATTGCCTTAAAACAGCTATAATTATTCCACTTCATAAAGGCGGCGAAAAAACTAACTCTTGCAATTATCGCCCAATTGCACTACTACCAGTGCTATCAAAAATCATCGAAAGGCTACTGAAGAACCGTCTTATGCCATTTCTCCTGAAACATCAGATAATATCCCCGGAGCAGTTCGGATTTCTACCCAACAAGTGCACCAGTGACGCCATGTTCACGTTGCTTAGAGGCGTCTACTTATCTCTCAATAACAACCACCCAACTGCCTCAGTTTTTTGTGACTATGCGAAAGCCTTTGATTGTGTTAGTCATGAAATTCTGATAAACAAACTACATTTTTATGGAATTCGTGGTACTTCTTTAAATTGGTTCAAATCTTATCTTGGAAAAAGGCAACAACTTGTAAGGGCTAATGGTTCCGATTCTGATTGTAAGTTGATTACAAGTGGAGTCCCTCAAGGTTCAGTCTTGGGACCTATTCTTTTTTTGTTATACATTAATGATATCACGAACCTTAAAATTAATGGAAGAATCTCCCTTTTTGCTGATGACACAAGCATAACATGGAGTGATTTTGATACAACGTCTTTACACTCTAGTATCTCCAAAGACTTGGTTATAATTAAGGCTTGGTCCGATTCCAATATGCTTTATTTTAACGTCGATAAAACGGTGGCGTTATCTTATAAGGGAACTTTACAACCACTTCAGGTACATAACAGCAATATTGAATACGTAGAGTCGGTTAAATTCCTGGGTTTAAATATAAATAGCAACCTAAAATGGTCTAATCATATTGACACCTTAACTAAAAAACTTTCTACCGCCTGCTTCGCCATTCGATCAGTTTCAAAAGAACCAGACGTTCCTTCTGCCAGACTTACTTATTTCTCTTTATTTGAATCCCACCTCCGCTATGGCCTTCCCTTTTGGGGCTGCTGTACCACCGAGCAATTTCGTAGTATTTTTATGCTTCAAAAGAGAGCCATTCGTTATTTGTTTGGTCTAAATAATAGAGCTCACTGCCAATACTATTTCAAAAAACATGAAATATTAACACTTCCTGCATTATTTATTTTGGAAACGGTATGTTTGCTGAGAAAACATATAAACACCCTCCCAGAAAGGCCACAACATGTATACCCTACCAGAAACTCTAGGCATGATATTTATCTTCCCATTCCTTCCACAGAATTAATAAAAAAATCAATTATTTACAACGCCATAAAACTTTACAACAATCTGCCAGTACATTTAAAATTTATCCCTATGCTTGCACAATTTCGAAAAAACACCAAAGCATACCTCATTGAGAGACCATTTTACAGCGTTAATGATTTTTTTTTTCAGTGAGTAAGTCTCTTTAAATTGTCACTAAACTCGCTTGTTTACTTAAATCTTTTGCGAGTCGTGTCCTAACTCATAGCATAGAATTTTGTAAATCATTATATAGGGAAAAGAACTGTCGAACATTCACTTAAAACTTAATTATTTTTGTTAGGTATTAGATTAAAAACAATTTAATTCTTTTTGTATACTACATTCTACACTAGTTCAATATACCTTCTGTTTAACATCACAATTATTTGTATAACTATAATAACATAGAGTTTAAGGTCGCATAGTTGCAATTTTGATTTCAATGTCATCGAAATTATTCATCTCGTACATGTGTGTTTGTTTACTTTTATAAGGTTATCATGATTCATTTACTGTTTGCAATGTTATGCTATATTCTAACGTGTGTTTTACGATTTGGTAAATTGATAATTTACATTTTTAAAAAAAAAAAAAGCATTGACCTGTCGAAATTATTTTCGATTAATGTTTTGATATGTCTTATTTTTAGGTATATTTTGCTTTGTCCATAAAATTGTAGAATTTTTCTGCGGCAATAAAGCATACTTTTGTTTGTTTGTTTGAAAGTCACTGTAGAATAAATGACGCGACAGCGACGCCATGCGAATTGGAATGAAATTAGTGCATGACCCTAGCGCATGCGTATTTATTTCGGCTTGAAGCCAACTTTAAGCCCACGATATAAACAACTGAATTTGAAGTAAAGTTTAAGACCGCTTCACTTTAGAGCTAGCTTGAAAACTGAAAACCGATTATCATTGCACAAGCATGTTGATTGAGATTTGAATTTGAGACCAAAAGCAAACTTTTAATACTAAAATAACTGTAAATCGTTAGCATCTTCTTCAAAAAAGTTATTGAAACAAAAAACAAATTAACGAGAAAGGATGTACCTTGATAATAAAATGAGTTTTAAATTTACTTTGCTAAACGATTCTACAGGGCGTTTCAAACTTTCGCCAAGATAACAACATTTTGTTTTCCCCCCTTATAATAGACAGATGGAAACTTTCATTTTTTATTTTAAAGATACTAAAACGTCAAATAAGTTAGCTACAAATTGCTAAAAAAATCATTAAAATAGGCCCACTAGAAAAAAATATATTTAACTTTAAAATTCATCAAAATTTTAAGGTGCCCGTTTTTCGTACCGGTCAGTGTATAAAATTTATAATCAAGTCTTTTCGCAACGGTTTGAATTGCAGTGTTGTTGTGTGACATACACAGAAACAAATTATGACTGTAAAATTTATGGGTGCGTTTTTATATTCACCACTTTGGTGTGGTGGATTGGAGCAGTGGTGGGATGACATCATTCAAAATCAGTGTTGGGTCACCGAACAAGGGCTTTAAAAACATTTGGTTGAATAGTGTGTCATTTTTATTGTTATTCTTTATTAATTCTTTATGTTCATAATAAATTTCTATAGTTGCCATACAGGAACTCAATTTGTACCCATATTCACCCATCTTGGCATTTTCTTTCCATAATTTATTTTTTTAACAAAAGGGATTTATAAAATTAATCACACTTATAAATTCCATTGTTACAAAAGAAATTGTGTACAACTCAAATCGAATTAAGAAAAAATTAATAATCTGTGGACAAATTTCCTTTATTTCGACCTTTCTCTCTATTTCCTCGATCATCCACAAAATCAACCATATCTCAAAGCCAGTGGAAATGTGGAGTTTATAGTGGACCCACCGCAAATATTGTATGAATAAACCAGCATAAATATAAATAAATAAATAAATAAGTTCTTTATTTCCAACAGGCCAAAACCCAATTACAGGAAACTGTATAATATGACGATAATAACAAATAAATTATATAATATGTAACAAATAAAAATAAAAATATCAAAAAAAAAGAAAAAATATATAAACAAATAAAAAAAACAAATGAATATGAATATAAAACTCAAATCAAAAACAAAATAAAATGAAATAAAACAAAACAAGATAATAATGCAGGCACTCAACCCGGTAACCAAAACCAACAGCCAGACAAGGAGACATAGGGAAGATTATGCTGAATGATATTGGGCAGATTATCTCGCAGGATTCAGATATAGGATAATAAAAATGAAGTTTGTTAAATTTCAATCTTTGAAAGGGAATTTCTCCCAACAGAAAAGGGCAGTCAATGTACCCATTAAGTAGACGATATAAGAATGTCACTGACTGAATGTCTCGACGGAGCTCCAATGGCAACTCCCCAAATCTGGACAACAACAAGCTATGATCGAACCCTCTATCAGGGTAGGCACCATCTTCCTTGAACATAAGGTATTTAAAGAATGAACGACCTCAACGGGAATTTTGCAATTATATATAGGATTGGAACTGTAGTCCAACCTGACTAATAGAGCAGCCTAAGAGCCAGTGAACTGTTAAAATGCTTACAAGTCCTGATAACAAACCCCAACAAACTTTCATTTTTTATTTTATTTTTATTTTTTTGAGTAGCTATTAGGCTAAATAGTTCACAATTCAAATAATGCCCGAAATAGTTTTGAAATATTTCGGTGACATTTGAATGCAAAGTCATAACTTTGACTTTAAAACACCTTTATATGGATGTACACTCGGAGTATCCAAACACACCCTGTTTGTAAACTGCTGATGTGAGCTTGCTGAGCTTATATTTTTTGCTCTGCTCAGAAGTAATTAGTGTATATTGTGTATCTGTCATTAACTGAATAAATAAAAACTTTTATTTTCATTTTAAGTGCTTCTTACTGGATGGGGTCGGCCAGAAACTAAACTTGTTTTCAACTGCGATTCTAGAAGACAAAATGTCATTTTTATTTAAGAACTATAATACTAACAATGATATTTAAAATAAATATTTTTAAAGCTTTTAAGTTTCATCAGACAAGTGTACAAAAAACAACACAGATTCCAATTCTACCTAACTAAAGTAAAAATGAATAAACTAATGTAAATTTCAGTTTAGCAAAGTACCTAATTTTTATAACAGAAACTGTTTAATGCATATTTACATTTATTCAGACATAAAGGTTTATAAAGAGTTTTTCTCATAATATTTAAATATACTTGTATTTTCAGTCTTCCTAATGTTAATTAAATTAAATGTGTATACTGGTTATTTTCAATAATTTCTATACTATTATTAACTTTATACTGCAACTATTTCTGTATTTTTTTAGGGACACTTTCGACTGATTTTATATGGTTTAGACTTATAAACAAGAATTGCATAATGCAAAGTATGGGAAACAACACTTAAAGTATTCAGTTGTGTGAAAAGATATATTCATTGCATCTTGTCATTAACTTCAAAAGGGCCTAAATTACCCTCTATCCATTCCTTCCAGCTTTCATCTACTAATTTACTAAAAGTAATTTCCTGGAATACTTCACTCCTGCACAATTCTATAAATCCCATATTTGTAAACATATTGATACTAGGGATGTTGTCAAATGAAATTTTAACTACAAATTGTTTGACCTGCATGTATCGTATGGCATATATGAACATCAGTAACATAGCCTCCCACCCACATTTCTTGCCTCTAGCCCAGGGTTCAGCAATCATGATTTCACCTTCTGCGCACAATCTATCTTCTGGTGTGGCAAAAAATAGATTTGTATCTCCAATCATCGAATCTGTGAAATTAATGCATTATATTAAATTTCTGTCAAAGGTCAATCAGAAAAGAGCATTTTTTAAAGGAGTGATAACTCCATTTTCATAAAATTTAAAAATTCTTTTTGCAAAAATTCCTACTGGTTTGGCTATAAGTACATGTAGTTGCTATTTCATTTAGGTATAACATTTACACCATTTACAGTAAACATTTTGTTCAAATTAAAATTGGCTTTTATGACTTAGATAAACTAACAAGAAGGGTAGATCATACTTCATAAAGCCTAGAAAATAAACTTGCAGCTGTCTGTATGTACTCACCCACCTCATTTCCAGAACTTTCATATTTTTCTCTATGAAGTATAATAAATGTACATTCTAAAAAAAATCTTAAATTAATAAGTATTATACTGAAAGATTAATGATCTTCTTTTTACTATCATTATCCTTCTGCCATGATTTCTGCATCTCATATTCTTCTTCTAAGGTAAGAGGGTCTGAGGCCGTAAGATGCTGGAGTTCTTTTGATTTCATCCATTCATGATATCTGCAGTTGAAATAAATGTTAAGATGATTGTAAGATTGTGACCATCATAGGTTTCGGCATAATAAAACTGATTTTACACTATTATTGTTTACACTTTTGTTTTATATATTTAGAGTCACTCTAGAGTTAATTACTTTGTAATAGAATAAATCCTGGTCTTTATTGCTGATATTGTGTAATATGAGGAATTTATGAAAGTTATAGAACATTTTAAAATATATAGTTGTGGACTATAAAATTGATTTAGCAAAAAATGTAGGTAATGTTTTTAAACCACAAACCGATTCTATATTCCACTGTTTAAAATAAATCTATTTATACTAACTGTTTTCAAAAACTAATTAATTCATTATAACAGTGGGTATTTCAAGTAAAAGATATTACAAAAATCATTTGAAAATGGGAATAACAGCAAATCTGAGAAATACATATTAACGCTTACTTTGGCACATGTTCTTCTCTATAGGGTACAAGAACAACATTTTTTCCTTTAATAATTGTGTGCTTGTTTATCAACATTTTCTTTTACTTAATAAGTCACGGTTTGTTTACATAAATTAATCACTTTCTTCTTTCTTTGGTTTTACAGCCTTGAGCTGCTGAGAGGGATGTTCGGTTGGCCAGCTCTAAACTCTCGGTACATCCCGTTTAGTATCGTTATTAGGTTAGGGCATACTACTTGTACAGAATTCTTCTTTCTTTGAAGGCGAGCCTGAAGCTGCGAGGACTATGAGGATGCAAGGAGGGACATTTCACAACCCACATTTAAAAAAAGTAACTAACAAAACACAAAGAAAAATAAAATTTGACGTAAATGGACGAAAACGATTGATGTAATTTGGATTGTGTTCCACGCTTTAGAAAACCTACTAACAATTACGAACGTATCTTAATCTAAAATTTAAAAATGTTAAAAAGTCAACACATGCAGCCATAAGTCATAAAATAAAATGCTCAAAAAATATTTAATTGATTCAATTTCTTTAATGTTTGATTGCAAAAAATTAAATTCGTTATAGAATATGAACTGTTTATTGCAATTATTTATTATATTTAGCGTTGGCGCAGTTAAGATATTGTCTTGAGGGGTTCATTTAACTAAACTAAGTATAGTAAGACATTTACACTTAGCAGCACTTAGGGGTCCAGTAGATACGGAATGAAAGATAGGTTGTAGGTTGAGTAAATCATATAACAAGAATAATAAAAAATAATAATTCGATGCGTTTCACCTAGAGCTATGCGAGAGCACCCAGGAGACTAATGTACAAAAAAATATACTATATGAAAAATAATATTTTTTGGGTTTTTTTGTGAGATTTTATAGAGTGGTAATTCGGGTAGCACTATGAAATGGGCCAATGCCCCTTTCACCCGTCCTCCCAGTTATACCTCTGGAAATTATAAATGAGCCAACTAGTCCCGACTCATATATTTCTAAAAGTTATAAGTATACTTTCTATCCAGCCATTTTGTTATTTATACGTTTTAATATGTGCAAGAAACGTTAGCCTTGTAATACGTTCAATTTTCCCAATGAAGTTTACTTAAGAATCTTTATATACTATATAGCGTCTAGTTTTTGTTTTTTGAACTGCCTCCGTTTTTGCCAATTTACTCAAATTATAAGGCCGCGTGAACTCTCGTATTAAATGTGAAAACGCTTAAATATGTTTTTTTAAATAGATTGCTACTAATATTTTAACCATTTGGTAATGACGTAATTATTTCTAATAAACTCTAAATAAAATTTTTAACTTGTAATTTTAGGTAAATATTTCAATTATGATTTTATTACTGTTTCCGTAGTTCACTTAATTTGAAAAAGAAAACTCATAAGCCGGGATTAAATTAAACTTTCTACAACAATCTCTGTTTAAATTCGAATAATCAATTTATATTCAGCCTTCCACAGTTGCAGAGCCGAGATTAAAAATGTAGTAATGGAAAATAGATGATGGCTAATCAAAAATACGGTCCGGTATTTGAAACAAGGTTACATAGAAATTTATAGGTTTTGATAGCAAAAAAAACTAAGAAAAAACATCGCTCATCAGAAATGAAATTTAAACTTCTTTAATATGACTCCAATTCCCTACAGAGGAACTAGGACAGTTCACAGCAACAATTTAATGAACTTTCATTATACTGCGATATTTTCAATGACGTCACAACATTAGTTAAGTTAATTGTAATTGGTTTGAGAATTAATCGCTCTTAGCCAAAAGCACAGGAAATGACAGTTTGATGTGTTTTTGAAATTACAGGGACGTCAATATAAATAAAACCAAAACAACCATTCCTGATGATATAAAATCGGCTTTCAAATTTATTCAGGTTAAAAAAGCGATAAAATATGGGGCGAAGATCTATTAATACCACTAAAAGTGGGAAATACATGAATCCCACAGATCAAGCAAGTAAGTTTTTACATATGAAAATGTATCTATGGACTAACCACTAGTTATTTACAGGGAAAGAAGCAAGAAAACAAGAACTCAAAAAAAACAAGAAGCAAAGGCAGATGGTAAGAGCAGCAGTACTTAAAGGTAAAGATCCTCATCAGATTTTAGAAGAAATGGAGAAAATTGACCAAATGGAATTCAACGTAAACCAACCGTCTCCACTAAATGAAAAAGTGTTAAAAGATAAAAGGAAAAAGTTACGGGATACTTTAGAAAGGGTTATGAGCATGTATCACAAAGACGATCCTGATAAATGGTCTGAACTTAGAAAGAGGCAATTAGAATATGAAATGAAAAGATCTCAGTTAGTTACATTTTATGAGTCTGTCAAAAGTGCCCAAAGTGTGACAGTAGATGAGATCCCATTGCCTCAAATACCACAGCAGAATGTGACAAACACAATTCCCCTTCCGACTACAGAAAGGAAGCCCGAAGTCGCTATTTATTCTATTGCTACAGCATTGAAATTACAAGCTTTAGGACTTCCAATGAGGTAATTACAACTTAAAAAAATGTATTTAAATGTTTTTATCTCACACTCAAAGTTTTTACTCCTATCATTTTAAAAGGTGAGTCTTTTATACTCATCTTTTTTAACATCATTTTTTTAAATTCTTAATCTATAATACATTTTTTAAATATGTAATACTTGAAATGTAGTATTTCATGTATTTTTATTGTTTTAAACATTTTTGATTCTTACAAAGGTCATTGTAATTATCCTTTAACACAATTCCTTGAGTAATAAACCATTTTCTTTTAAAAACATATTTAGTTCAACTTTTATTTTAAATTCTACCGAAATGCATATTTATTCAAAGAGTTTTCTACTGAAACACCCAGTATGTTTTATTCTGATTTATTTTTGGAATAACAATAGACCACAAAGCTTGATTGTACAAAGACTAGTTCCCACAATTTGGTTCATTTAGGGACCCTCCTGGGTGTCCACCAGGCCCTCCTCCTGACATTAATGAGGACGGAGAATTAGAAGAGTTTTCCTTTAAACACATAGTTGTTGAAGAAGAACGTGTTGTGATGGATACAGGACTTGAAGAACCTGAGCCTGTAGTTCCTCCCCCTCCACAGCTCACTACCCCTACAGTTAATAAACCAACTTCTCTTCAACAGAAAATGGTAAGTAACAGACTTTGATTCTGATTAATGTGAGTCAGCCATTATATAAGAGGAAAGGGTCAGTTGCATTCTCAATGAGGTATTTTATTCTAAATTGTAAAGGCAACAGTATTTCAATAAATATTTATTTGGTAGAAAGCAGAATTTGAAAAATTTAAGAAAAACCAAAAAAGAAAATGTATGACCCATTTCTAGAAACCATTTTGTTAACCAAAATGTTAAAATTGAAATATTTGTGTTCAAGTCAAATTTTATGTATTTATTCACCATTGATATCAGAGAGTATACACGATATTTTTTTGTATGTTGCTGTAAGTCTTAGTTATATTTTTTGTGTGACAGTGACTGATAGCCCAATAAAGTTGAGATAACAGTATTTTTTATTCTTTTCTACTTCTTACTCTATCTCAAGAATTAATGTTTTAAATATTAGAGAGTTAATTTATTAATGTAGATAATGTTATAAATTAGATTATTAAATTTGGAAAATTTTTAGGTGGCATTATCTGGTCAGAATGTTGATGATTTCATCAAAGAAATGGAAACAGTTCAAAAGAAACTGGAACAGCGTAAAGAGCAGGAACAGTCCAAGCTGGCTGCACAGATGGAACAGCTCATGCCACCTGGCACCAATGAACCCGTGCCCACTTTACCTTCTATGCCACCTTCGAATCCTCCACCGGCTGTACCTCCACCACTACTATTTGCTGGTGCTGGTATCAGATTGCCTCCTGGTAATGCACTTATTTATTTTCTTTCTCTATGAATTTTTAAATCAATGTGTCTTAAGTACTGATAAGAATATATTTTTTTTTTGAAGTTTAAGCATCTTAAAGTTTGTTCTTTTTTAGGGCCTCCTCCTGGCAGACCATTATTACCACCAGGTCCACCTCCTGGCTTACCTCCACTCAGATTGCCTGTAGCAGGTCCTCGACTGATTCGTATTCCTGCACCACCTTTGGTGCCAGCACCACAGCCTGTGCCACAACCTAAACCCAATGTATTGTCAGCTGCTCCACAGTTAATTAATAGGTAATATTTATAGTGCCACAACATGTATATTAAATCAACCTTTGAATGCTTATTTTGTATATCATTTGGTTGATTTAAATTCAGATTTATTATAATACTAGTTACACTGGGTTTCCTGCAACTCGCAGGGAAAATTACTCCCATCAGTTAATAGATTTAAGCATAATAAGGAATATGAGTACAAGTAAAGATTTTATATTTTTCAGGAGCGATTCTACAAAACAGGGAGCTACCATTTCAGCCAAACCCCAAATACGAAACCTTAGCGCGGATGTCACTCGATTTGTTCCTTCAGCATTGAGGGTGAAGAGGGAAGAAAAGAAAAACAAACCTGTCACAAGCCTGGTCCGGGAATTAAAGCAAAAAGAAATGAATTTGAACAGTCAGTTGGCGGCAGGTCAACACACCAAAGACGATGCCTACAAACAGTTTATGGAAGAGATGGAAGGTTTGATGTAGAATGTGAATATGTTTTTTGAATGACCTATAAATAATGTATATATAAGAATTAAAGTAAACTTGGGAATGAGCTCAATTCATTCATTGAGTTTTTCTGCGAATATATAAATGTATTTTAAATTAAATTTTAACATATTCCTTTTTCCTAACAATTTCGTCTTTTCATCATGGAAATGTAATTTGTCTTTATAAGTTATTAGCTGTTTTTCTCCTATAAACCTACTTGTGCATTTTTTGTTTAAGTTAAAAAGGTGTACACTTGTTTAAATCTAGACTACTTTTCGTTAATGTTTTAAAAAATTAATGAAAACATTTAATCGTTAGTTTTATTGGCATTGCTAATTTAAGTTTCTGCAAGGTTATTAGTTGCAATAAACTAATCAGCTAGTGATCTGGCTAAATTTTAGTTACACATTTCGAGTCTTGAACATGTCTTAAGTTTTTTCAATTTGATTATTAGATTACCGTTTTTATGAAGTTAAATAAATTAACATGTTGTGGAATATATGGGCCTCCCCTAAAACGGATTTTATCTTATCTTACTGGGCGATTTTATCCATGTCTGCTGATCCATATAACTTAAATCAAGTTACTAGAAGTTAAGATTCTTTAACTGTCAAATATGGTGTACCTCTAATATCCTCGAGAATTTTATTATATACAGGGTATTAGAGGGTTTGATTACAAATTTTTTAACATACCTCTGGTATGAATGATTTTGACCAAAAAATTCTTATATATCATAGGTAAATTCTAACCTGGCGCAAGCCTGGTCAGGGAATTAAAGCAAAAAGAAATGAATTTAAACAGTCAGTTGGCAGCAGATCAACACACCAAAGACGATTCCTACAAACAGTTTATGGAAGAAATGGAGGGCTTAATGTAGAATGTGTGTGTGTTTTTTGAATGACCTATAAATAATGTATATATAAGAATTAAAGTAAAATTGGGAATTAATTCAATTCATTCATTGAATTTTTCAATGTGTATATATATATATATATATATATATATATATATATATATGTATTTTAAATTAAATTTTACATATTTCTTTTTCCTAACAATTTTGTCTTTTCATCATGGAAATGTAATTGGTTTTTATAATTTATTGGTATTAAGTTTCTGCAAGGTTATTAGTTGCAATAAACCAGTCAGCTAGTGAAATTTTAGTTACACTGTTCAAGTCTTGAGTGTGTCTTAAGTTTTTTCAATTTGGTTATTAGATTACTGTTTGTATGAAGTTAAATAAATTAACATCCTATGTAATATATGGACCTCTAAAATGGATTTTATCTTATCTTACATTCAGTTTGTCCAACTGTCTGGTGATCCATCCAACTCAAGTTAAGATTCTTTACCTGTCAAATATGGTGTACCTCTGGTATCCTCAGGAATTTTATCATATACAAGGTATTAGGGGTTTGACTAAAAATGTTTTTACATTCGATGGTATGGATGATTTTGACCAAAAAATTCTTTTATATCATCAGTTTAAAATTTTTAATTTTTGGGAAAGTTTAAATTAAATTCTTGACAACATGGCAGCACTGATATTTGGTGGTATGAGATTACTCTAATCCAGGGATTCTCAATCTGTAGTACGTGTATCTCCAGTGGTACGCAGAGATTCTCAAACTGATGTGCAAGCAGGCATACGTTTTCTGGGGAATAAGCGGGATCGCTATACTAACGAAATGTGTATTAGTTTGGTGGTACGCCACTGATCCATGGTATGTGAGAAAAAACAGTTTGAGAACCCCTGCTAATGTCTTCAGCTGTTTGTCAACCAAGAAACATTAAAAAAACCTGTAGGTTTGAGACAGATTCAATTAATTTACTTTGATGATTTATTTGACATGTGTGAATTAATTATTTAATAAGAAGGATAGCGGATATCTCGCACTGTTTGGAAAATGAATACAAAATTCTGTCATCTGAACGCCGGGGAAGATACCCTATCCTTCCCGATATGTTTAGGACGCTAATTGCGTGTTATGTCTACATTCTCCATAAATAAGCAACCTGTTGTCAAGCAAGAAGTTGACAAATTTCGCCCTGTATAATCTGAACGATAATTTGACCTTTTAAAGGTGTTTTCAGATTCAAAGGTTATCAATTTCTGATAAATTAGAATGATATATTGCCGATTACAAATAAATTTATGATTAAATTGAATTTTTTTTCTATATATATGTGCTATAAAAATAATTCATAGTCCACAATAATTGTTGACAATTTTTTTTTCACTCTGTATTAAAGAAGAAAAAATATTTTATGTACAAAAAAAAATTGGGGTCCCCAATCGTTTTACCATCTCAAATTTTCTGTTATGGTAATTAAAAAGTGTTGTCTCTTGCATTCTTTGCGATAAACCAAGTTATAAAGCTAAAAAAAATCACCCTGTAGATTGTTCCAAAGGCCACTGATACTGTGGTATTACAAAAAGTAATATGTGACTTTAATTATTTTTTTAAATATAGAATTTAAATTTAAAAACTTTAAACACAATGGAAGTGTGTCAGCCTGTATCTTAAAAAATGGGTGTATTTGGACAGCTTTACATAAACCTCGCGCAAAAGAATTACATGCGTATGTACTTAAAAATAGTGATGCCGCAAAGAGGAGACATTGTCGTCTCGTCGAGAAAGAAATTTTCTTTCGCCAGAAAAGAAGAGGCGAGACGATAGCGCATTAAAAATATATAGTTCCTATTTAAGATGTAAAAAAGTAACTATTCGTTATTCTAGTATTCATTACTTGCCCGGATCCGAAGTAACGGATACAAAAATGATCCTCCATATCGTTACTCGAGTACTCGAGTTTCGTTACCGAAGCCGAAAATTGAATAGTTACAAAGAAAACGATTCGACTACCGAATAGCGATGTTTTTAATTCCGGCGGATCTATAGCTACCGACGACTCAAATAAACAGAAACTTACTTACTTACTCCTACCAATAAATAATATACTATAATAAATCCATCTATATTGCATAATTTCCAGATCAATATCAGCATATCTTACTTTTTTTTGTTAATGTAAGGAAGTGCATGTTAATGCCTTCTGCAACCAACACTAGACCATGCTTTATGCAACATTCCTCATGGTACGAATTCGCAAATAAAGTCAAATAACTCTGGGAAAAACAGGTAAATAAAAAAGGGATATACAATAATAAAACGATGATATGAAGGACTCTATATTGCAGAACAGTATTCCAAAACGCTCCTAACCAATGAGTTATAAAGCCCAGCAATCTAAAACCCTTAAGTACAATGCTATCAATATGCAGATTAAAAGTTAAATTTTAATTAAAAATAACACCCAGATCGGTGGAAAGAAGTAACAACTTCAAGATGTGCAGCATCTATGAGGTAGGTGGAGTGTATCGGATTAATACGTTTATGGAAATTAAGCACTTTACATTTAGAAATGTTAAGATAGCATAGCGTAGATAATTAGTGTGGCACCATTTGACGAGCTTTAATCAATGTCAGAATGCAGTGGATTAGAGTCACAGGAAACCGGTGAAAAGAATTTTAAGGCTTCTGCATATTAAAGACATTTAGACATTTTAAAACACAGACAATATATCGCTTATAGAGTAAAAATAAAATTGGTCCAATATGTGAACCCTGCGGAACATCTGACGTTACAACAACCTCCCTGGAAGCTGTACCAGACAAGTTGACCTGCTGACGACGATTAAATAAATATGATCTGATCCACTCCAGATAGTTTCCACAAAAACCAATTTGCTGCAATATCCATAATAGAAGCTGATGGCAAATACTGTCAAAAGCCTTAGATATGTCAGTGCAAAAGTTTCCAGAAAAACCAATTTGCTGCAATATCCATAATAGAAGCTGATGGTAAATACTGTCAAAAGCCTTAGATATGTCAGTGTAAATGGCATCAATCTGTTGGCCAGCTTTAACCGATGTCGTTAAGTAATTCTGAAATATTGCAAGATTTGCATTTCAAAGATATCATCGGTGATAATTGCCTCAAATAGCTTTGGTATATGTGAAAATAAAGAAATACCTCTATAATTCTTTAGATCGCCTTTATCACCAGATTTAAAGATTGGCAAGAGTAGAAAATTTCCAAATTTCAGGAAAGGAACCTAGATTGAAGGACCTCTGAAAGATACATAGAGGCCGAGAGATGACTGACAACATCTTACCAATAGAATAGTGGGGATTCCTTCCGGACCAGCCCTCTTAAAGAGATTAGGGCCCCTTATTTCATTACAAATTTCTGCCTCGGTAAAACAATATATTGAAATTAAATATTCATGTAATAAGTATATATACTATATATTTTACTCAGAAATAAAAGAGACCAATATAAATTCTGTTCTAACCTTTTCACAATTCACTTGCAGTTGTTAGAATACGAAAATATGTCACAATTCAATATAATAACAAGGCCTTTGTTTACATTTAATTTATCTATTGATATGAAAGAGGAGAAGGCAGATTAAATACCTATGTCAATATCCGCGGCTAAACTTTCATATTGTCGGTACTGAGTAACTTAGTAACGACAATAACGAAGTTTACTAATGAATATTAATCATATATTAACGTGAACCAAAAGTGTCCCAAAGGGGAGAGCACGAGTACTGCAAAGTTTAAAGTAATGAATACTCTGCCGAAAAGTACCGAATAGTTACAAGTATTCGACGGTAACGATATTTGACACCTCTATATTTAACGGTTAATAGGGTTATGGATATAAGAAAAGTTGGAAAACAATTTTTGCTAAAACTGTATCGGCGTCTAAACTATAGTTCACTGTTAAATTTCACAAGGTTTTCAATATTCTTAATACATCTTCTAGAGATTTGTTTGGTTTCTAACACATTTTTGCCAACCTCATCAATTTCTGTGTTTACTTGCATAAAATCATATATATTTTTTCATTGCCACTACTTGCTTCTTAAACACAGCGATTCACCTATATTTCCATCATAACGATCTTAATACTTTTGAATATAAAAGCAATGTTTTTCTTAATTAGGATTAGTCTAGAGGGGTCCCTAAAAACAAGAATAAATGTGTATTTTTTTTGATGGAAGGCGAACAATTTGTGTTATTTTTGTTTATGTGGTATATTTATTTGACATTAAACAAGTGTGCAAATAATTACCTGACATAATTTTTTGCCGAATACATAAATTTGAAAAAAAATCCAATACGATAGTTTGATAAATTGCAGAAATATGTCAAATTCCTTCTTTTTTGTATACACTCACTTTTCCTACAGTTTAGTTAGGGTGGCCTTAGCCATATGAAATATCCCCCAAAGACCCAAAAAACGAAAATGTGTTTTTATTTTTAAACTGTAGAAGTAGAAGAAAAACATTAAATTTATTATTTAAAATTTTTGTGATATTTTATAAATTATCCATTTGTAAGTAAAACATTTTTTTAAGATATCCTTAGGAAGATAAAACAATAATTTAAAAACCATTTTTATTCCATTGCAGTTTTTAAACAGCTGTAGCTGAATTATGTAACTACGAATAGTTTCATCATTTCTCTGTCATCCAGCGACGGGCCAGACAAAATACGCACACTTTGGCCCTTCACCAAAACCTGGTTTGCAGATAGCCCTCTCTGCCCCAATCTTACTACTACTAGTAGCGTTGTTACTTTTTCAGACGCGAGTAATTTAAGTTAGAGAAATCAAAGAAACGAAAACCATGCAAGTTGACACATCACCCTCTATATAATATTCAGTCTGGAGGGCCTATGGGACATCCTACCTAAATAGGGAGCTGGTAGAGATAAATTTACACTTTTTCTTCTAAATTTCAACATTGCGATAAAATAATCAATTGAACTAGCCTCAGAGTGGGCAACATTCCAAGCCAAAGGCTTTAAGATATACCATACATATAAACCAGTGAACATATCCATATAAAGTTGAATAGGGAACCTTTAATCAGTTTCATAATGAATGTATCAATATAATGCGATATATTCGGGAAATTAAGCAATAAAATAATTTTCAATTGTAGAAAAAGTTTAATAAAACATCTGTACAAGGCTTTAAAAGCATTTTACAAAAAGAAAAACAAAACATAAATTCTGCTGAATCAATGTTAATATTAATAACTCCCAGGTGTAATTTTGACCTAGTTAATAGATATTTTTAGAATTTATAACAAAATTTTATCATAACAAGCAGCAAAACAACAATATTAATAAAATATTTATGAAGACAAAACAGCATCATAGTCTGGTTCAACATTTCCTGATCTAAACTTCATAATTTTCAAGTACGGTTCAGGTCCGTGGTATAGTTCTGAAACAACAGGATCTTCGCGCATCGTTTTCCTCCATTTACGAAGTACAGGAACGTGAGTATCTTCGAATGGCAATTTCGTCCCTACTTTAATTGCAATAGTGCCTGCTCTCTCTGCCCAGGGCCAAAGCATATAATCAACCTAAAAGAATTGGGACCATAAGATAAGAAATATAAACATACTCGTAATCTTTTTTAGTTCCAAATATACCCATTGGGTGTAGGACAAACATATCAGTTTTATATTAAAATGTAGAAATAACATAAAATATTCAAATAATAAAATGAATATGATAGATATTTATTTATTTATTTCACTTCATGCCAAAAGATCTAAATAGATATGATGTCAAGTGTAAAAATAAAGGATAACATAAGAAATTTTTAGAACAATATTAAGACTGGACTAACTAATAGAAAACAATTATTACAAAATTGAAAAGTAATTTCTAACATTATAATAACTTTTTCCAAGAAGATAACTCTTTGTACTTTTCTGAAATTTTGTATAAGAATTTATTTTTCTTAGGCTTGCTGGTAGTTGGTTGTACATATTCCCACAAAAACAGTAAGGACTTTTTTTTTTGTTTCTAAGTAAAATGTGTGTGCGGGTGCTCTGTAAATAATTGCAAGTTTTGAAGGCTTTATTCTTGTAATAATATATGTGTTTGGTATTGTCTTGTGGCTGACGAAAAACTGGGTTTAGTGTAAAAAATACAAAGACATTGATTTTCATTTAAAGTGGTAATTTGGAAAAGTTAAGTGCAAATTTAATTCAAGAATCCAAAAACCTATCTGTAAAAACACCACATTTTACTACTTATCTCCACCTTATGTGAAAATATTCAAATGAGCTGGTAAGAAGCCAGTGGCCAGTGTGAACTTCATTAAATTATTATTTTCACCTATTCAAGGGAATTCCCTTTTTTTTTACTTCAAACGAATTTGGAATAACATTTGGAATGGAACATTAGCTATTTATTTTCGGCCGTGGATTTATTTATTTACATAAAGTGTAGGTCAGTAACCTTATTTGTTTTTGTTTAGTATTTATTATTTATAATGGATTGAATACACACTGAAAGTAAGGTTGTTTATGTATTGGAGTCTCCTGTTTTTTTTCGTGAGCATTGTGGTGATAGGTTACTGACCTTTCCAAGTTTCCTTTTTTTTTTGAAGTAGTGCTTTATATATATTTTGATTGATTTTGAAGATGAAGTGTTCGAAACAGAAAAAAAAACTGGTTGATGAGCTGAATCACAAAAAAGAATACATTAGTAAACTAAAAAATGAAATTACTGAATTAATCGAGCAGAAAAAAGAATTAGAAAAATTACTTTCCTCTCAGACTGTAAATATCAAAACCCTTGAAGACATAAGAGACATTAACAATATAAGCAGGAACATGGTTACATCTATGAAAATTCTAGAAGACAAAAATTATTTGTATCGTAATGAAGTAGACAAACTTAAAGGGGAAATCGAATCCTGGAAACAGAAGAATAATGTTAGATTAGAGGAATCAACACACCTTGTATTGAACAATATGGATTATCACTATTATTAATGAACCAGAAAATAAAAAGTTAATCTTGACACCACAGGAATCACCTGCGGACAGTTACAATAATTCATCAAACTTGTAGAAGGAAAACGACAATGTTGTCTCAGTACCTAGGGGCTTGGCTTCACCAGATAGAATTAATGGTAGTTATAGAAATAGTATTCTTCTTTTGACTGATGAATTTGGAAATTTATGTATAATTATTTTAAATTACATTTAGAATCTAGTTTTGATATTCAAGTAGTAAGTAAGCCAGGTGCAAACTTTGAGGAATTGGTAAATAGCATTGATTGTTATATCAAAAATTTCTGTCAGCATGATTTTGTGATTGTATTATTAGGTCCTTTTACCAGTAAATGTTCAAAAAATATATATGTACATTGGCGAATAAATGCTTTTTCACCAATTTAATAATGTGCTCTACACCTGTAAATTTTAATTATTTGAGTAAACAGTCGGGATATATCCATAATAATAAAATATATGAAATAACCACCGACCTTGCTAGATATAGTAACAACATAAAATTATTGTTATGACATTTGGCAATGAATATAAAATGTTTTTTAAACAATTCTCCTTACTTAAATAAAGCAGGCTTAAATAGTATGACAATTTGTATAAAGGAAATAATAACAACATTACCCAATAATAACGCTTCAAACTTAATTTATGTTCAAAATAATTATATAAGTGAATCTGAAAAGTGCAGTGCTGACGATTTGGTTGT
The DNA here is from genome assembly GCA_030620095.1 of Kuschelorhynchus macadamiae. Taxonomy (NCBI): domain Eukaryota; kingdom Metazoa; phylum Arthropoda; class Insecta; order Coleoptera; family Curculionidae; genus Kuschelorhynchus; species Kuschelorhynchus macadamiae. The sequence goes on from JAUTXW010002103.1 coordinate 3,542,067, forward strand.
CTTGGGGGAACAGCAGGGAGTTAATAAATCTTTTTTAGAACCAGAGTTACATCTGGACAAAATAACAAAGCTTGCAAGTCTTTAATCACTATATCACTGTTGCTACTCAATATACAGTCACTGAGGAATAAATTTGACGAGTTTTATATTTCTTTAATGGAGTTGAATTTTCCAGAGGTTGTTCTTCTAACTGAACATTGGCTTGGAGAGGGTGAACGGTTTCTGATTCGGGAATTTATAGTGATATCTAAATAGTGTCGTAAAATTAGTACCCACGGCGATACAGCTATTTTAATAAAAGCAGACTTTGTTAATAAATTAAATTTTATTACTTTTGACAATTTAAATAACATTTTAGTAAAGTAAACTAAAGTAAATTTATTGGTGCTGCTACAAAAAATTTGTTTACACAGGCAAGACATAAAAAAATTATAAGTATTTAAAACTAGTAATAGTGTCACGTGTACATACATATATAATAAAAACAATATTCAAACACTGAAAATGCTTCTTATCTACATAGAAGTAAAATCATAACTATAGTAGTCATCCAGAGAGTAAAAGCAATTTACAATCAAAAATTCTTTGATCTTCCTCTTAAAACCTCTAATCGGCAAATCCCTCACATGATCAGGTAGTTTATTGAAAAGTTTGGGTGCATGGTAATTTAAGGACCACCTAGCTCGATTAATTCTGTGGAAATCAATTTGTAAGTCCCGATGATGGCGAGTAAGGTGTTCATGAACATTGCTGTGGGAAATATATTTATTCAAATTATTTCTCACATATAATAAACATTGCAGAATGAATGCAGAAGACTCGCAAACTCCTGAAGACCTTCCAGCAGTCGGCTCTGTAAGGCAGCCCCAGGATAACAAGGATTGCTCTTCTTTGGAGTGCAAATATTCTTTTCACTTGTGGGGCATGGCCCCATGTCAGGAGCCCATATGAAATCCGATATTGGATAAGAGCATGAAATACCGACAACAAACATGGCCCAGAAACAGTGCTAACTAGATTTCGCAGTACATAAATGTTGGAGGATATCTTAGATAAGACATAGTCAATGTGGGGTATCCAGGTCAATGTCTGATCAAGGTATATATCTAGAAATTTCAATGATTCAGGCTCCCCCAGATCAATCGTATTACTCATGCTAAAAGTCATGGTTAAAGTTTTTTCATTATTCAAACTCAACCCATTAGGAGAAAACCAGTCCAAGGCCCCCGACTGTGCCTCCTCAAGCTTGTTTTTCAATAAACAAACATTTTGTCATCCGCAAACTGAATGAATTCAACTATAGGATCACAAAGTGGTAAATCATTACTATAAATAATAAAAAGCAGAGGGCCCAGTACTGACCCTTGCGGCACACCAAGGGAAATTGGCCTTAAGGTAGAACGTTGGCCATTAACTTCAACAAGCTGTTCGCGACCCTCCATGTAGAATTGCAGCAACTTGAGGCTCTGATTATCGAAATTGTAGTATTTCAGTTTTTGAACAAGGAGGGTAGGGCAGACACAGTCGAAGGCCTTACTAAGGTCACAGAATAAGGCTGCCGAATGTGCACCCTCATTAAAAGCATTCGCAATTGTTGTTAGTAAGCTATTTATAGCCATTTCCGTCGACATACCATCCCTGAAGCCAAACTGCTCTTTGCTCAATAAATTGTATGCTTCAAAGTGACGGGAAATTCGAGATTTCAACGCCTTTTCGAATATCTTTGCAAACAAGGGAATTATAGATATAGGCCCATGGTTTTCAGCACTCATAATTTCCCCCTTCTTAAATATTGGCACCACACGTGACAGTTTAAAAACGGATGCACAACACTCTCAGCCAAACACATGTTTAATAGTTTTGTCAAAGGATACACAATAAAATTAACAATGCTTTTAATTATCTTTGTGTTAAAGCCAAACAAATCCTTGCTCTGTGAGTTTTTTAAATTAAAAATTATATCCCTTATCTCAATAAAAGTTATTTCTTCAAAGCTAAAACGGGGAAGGTTCCCAAGTTCCAATCTATTTAAACAATGTTCACTAGTATATGAGGCGTTTGGTAAATTTTGCAAAAGATTATCTGCCACATTTACAAAGAAAGAATTTAACAGATCAGGTGGTAAAGAGCATGCAGTGTTCCTCTTATTAGGCCTAAACCTGTTAATAATCTGCCAAGAGGCTTTTACAATATTATTTGAATTAATTTTATAATTGTCATGAGCTGTAATTTTTTTTCTTAATTTCGATGTTTTTTTAAATTAACCATGGTGAGTGTGTATGTGAAAAACTCCACTCAATTTCTGGACCATTGTGATTTTTGTTATGTTTCATTTTTTCAGGAAAATATGAATTTATTGCATTGTTTAATTTATCAACAAATGTTGTACACTTTTGCTCTGCACTTGTACTAACATCCTGTAAGAAATGCCAGGATATATTTTCTACAAACTCATGTAAGATATTTAGCCCTTGTTGAGTTATTGGTTGATAAGTGGAAGGAGAGTTTGAATTTTCCATAGTTTATAGCTGTACTTCTAATATTTATATAATCTGTATTTACATACTATCTTTAACAAAGGTTGAGATATTTCTTGAGAGGCTTGAACTTGTCTTGAGTAGTTTACCTTTAAGTTCAAAAATCATCATAGGAGGTGACCTGAATATCGATTTTAACAATAAAACTTCAAGGCACACTCTTGACTTAAATAACTTACTAGCTTCTTTCAATGTCCAAATGCATAATTCGGACTTTACCAGGATCACACCTGTTTCTTCAACAATAATAGATTATATATGTTCAAATTTGGACAATACAGGGCTGGAATGCTGTTCTATTCCTGCAGGATTGTCTGACCAGGAAGCTGTCAAATTAACTACTTCCCTTTCGTACTTGGTGCAACCCAGTAAATTCGGAGAAGGTAGCATTTATAGTAAGCCTAATTTTAAAAAGTTCCGTGAAAATTGTTTCAATGTCAATTGGAGAGATTGCTTTCATCAATCATCATATTTTCATGAGCACTTGGTCAACATTTTCAATAAATGTTTTTTGCTGAAAAGACTAAAGATTAAAAAAAAAGAAACCCTAACTAAAAAACTCTCAAAACAGGACCAGGGAAAACTGGAAAATCATAAATGAATTACGTGCCAAAAATAAACATTGAGCCAAACATGATAAATGACTTTGACTGTTCTGTTGCACAAAGTCTTACATCTAACTTGAGTTCTGGGAATGACCCTTTAAATTACTTAAAAGATATTTTTATTCTGGGAAACTTTGTCTTGGATTCTACTAGCGTTGAAGAGTTGTATAGAGTCTTAATGGATATAAAAAATAAAAATTCAGTTGGATTTGATGGTATATTTGTCAAAATCCTAATTAATCTTCCAGATGCTACTTTACAAACGCCGGTAGATTTGATTAACCATTCTTTTGACAACGGAGTATTTCCACAATGCTTAAAAAAGGCAATTGTTATCACGCTATACAAGGGTGGTGAACTTGATGATCCTTCAAACTTTCGTCCCATCGCATTGCTGTCTGCTTTATCAAAATTAATTGAGAAACTCGTTATAGATAGAATCATAGCTTATTTGTCATGTCTCAATATACTTTCTGACTCAAAGTTTTGATTTCAGTGAAGCAGGGGAATGGCTGACGCAATTTTCACTTTTTTGGAGGGAGTGTATTTAGGTCTCAATGACAGCAATGCAGTAGCAGCAGTGTTTTGTGATTTCTCAAAAGCTTTCGATTGCGTAAGTCATAGGGGGTTGATTTTCGGACCTTTTTAAGAAAAAAAGTTTAATATGAACCTAGAAGTCTTAACTTTGGAGATACAGGGTTTTAAAAAAACATTTTTTTTAAATCCTAATTCTGATGCTATTATAGATAAACAACTGTGTGAAATTTGATACACGTCTTTTATGCATATAAGGACATTTTTTATTAACAATCAATTTTTGAAATTTCTACCAAATTTCATGCAGTTATATACAATAGCATCAGAATTGGGATGAAAAAAAATGTTTTCTTTTTAAACTTCACCATCCTGTATCTCAAAAGTTAAGACTTTTAGGACATAAAAACACCCCCTTTAACATCAACACGCAATTAGGAAACGCCCTGTATAGTACGGAGACAGACGGCCACTTTTGGCATACCCGAGTAGTCCAAAGTCGAACTGCATAAATTAAAATTTTGATAAATCTCGTTCACTGGATCTGATGCTGGCTGCCCTTGTAAAATCTGGACTTGTAAATCGTGTGTCACTATACTGGGTGGTCTAATAATAGTGGACGTAGGCAGTAGCCTGGGAACCGTTAATGACAGAACTCAAGAAAAATATAGGTAAATCGATCAAGAAAAATCAAAATTAAATCATTTTAAAATTCGAAAGTTCGCCGTTTTTGCAACACAAAAGAGATATAGAAGTACGGTACACAAAAGAAAACAGACAAATATAGATTAAGGTTCATTAAGCATAGTTACATTTTTTAATTATCTGAAGTGCGCATAGTCAAAAAGGAGTACCCTATTATTTAAAGAACGACGGGACACAACTGGTTTAAAGAGATTTCTTGGCCGACCTTCCTAAACCGATTGACTCCGCCCGGTTTTCTTTCCTGTCCCACACTATATGGTACCTTGAGGAACACCAATTTTAATTATTTGTTTTTCACTTATGATGTTATTAAATTTCACCATTTGATATCTTTCAGTCAGGTAACTTTCGAATAGTTTCAGTTTTCATTCCCTTATTCCATATTTTTGAAGTATATTGTGGGGCACAGTATCGAAAGCTTTGGCTAGGTCTAAAAACACAGCTAAACATTTTTTATCCATATTTAAGTTACAACCTCTGTTACAAGCCTATGCATAACATCCGTAGTACTACACCCCCAAAAAATGCAAACTGATTACAAGAAACAAATTATTGTCTGTAAGGAAAAGTGATAATCTGTCTTTTACACATTTTTCTAACAATATTGCAAAATTGGTTATTAGGCGTATTGGTCTGTAATTATTTATTAAAGTTGTGATCCCTGATTTATGTATGGGAGTTATCACAGCTAATTTGAAATCACTTGATACAATTGCTTTTTCTAAACCCAGATTAAGTAAATATAAGAGGGGATAGGGATATAAAGTGTTCCGACCATATTCTGAATTTGAGTATGTTATGCTGTATGCTGAATCTAACCTAAGATATGGCATTTGTTTCTGAGGTTTCAGTGCTCATCAGCATATCCACTCCATATTTAGTTTGCAGAAAATACTTCTTAGATATCTGTGTGGGGCAAAATCTTTTTATTAGAGAAAAAGTGCTTATTTATTTTATGTATTTATTATGGAAACTGTAACCATGATACATACCAAATATAAAACAGCTCTAGTCGAACATAGCCATAATATGAGTACCGCAAGTGAACACTGCCAATACCAAAAAACAGTTTAACAAAAAACTATATGACAGTTTAAAGATTTACAACCACTTGCCAATAAATGAACATAATATAAAAAGGTTTAGAAAGGGTGTGAAGATGTTATTGCAGGGCAAAGCTTATTATAGTTTGAATTTTACAATGATGACTTAAGTAGTTAATTAGTATATTAGTTCTTTGTTAAAGTTATTTATTCTGCTTTTTTTTTGGGCAGTTTTAAATTTTTTTTTTTGACTATATACACTGTATACACTTTCAAAAATGTTAATTTATGTATATTCTTACTCTTTGCCCCTTGATCTTTCTGATTTGTTTGTTATTTGAATATAATTGTATTTTTTGATGTCTTCACTGTATATTAATTTTTTTAAAATTTTTTTTGGCTTTTTATTTTTTTTAAATATTTTTCTACATTGTGTTTTTATGTTCGTATTTTATTACACATTTTCTACAGCTTTGTAAATGAGAATATAGTTGAGTGGAGCAATCAAAAGTGGCAAACCATGAGCGAAATATTTCTCATTTTAAAACAATTTTTTTTTCAATTTGAAAATTATTAAAAGTTAAACGCGTATTTAGGCCTTTATCAGACAAGGAAGAACTGTGCTTTGACTAATGTATACCATTAATTGTTTTTACTTTTTTTGGAATTTTATAGTTGTGTTTAAATAATAAATTTAGATTTAAAAAAAAAAGATTTATATTCCTACTACAGGAAATACAAGTGCTGATCAAAGTAAACTATATTTTATTATTTGGTACAAATTTTAATTCTGAGAGTATGAATTTTGAATATTTTGAAGGAATTTTGCTACACTTTTTGTTACTAACAAGTCAGTCATCACCATGCCACGTCTCAGAGCCATGAAACACATACAATTAGAAATAAAGACGCTTATATATTAAACAGTTTATATAGGTATAAATTGAAAGAATCTCAAAATACACTGACAAATTCAGGAAGGAAGACTCTTAACCTCATAAATTTGCCAAATTCACCATTTTTCTTTAAGGATCTAATTGTATAGTTGGCGCATTACCTTTCTGGAATGACGTCATTTTTGGTTATTTTTGTTTGATTTATGTTAACTGACAGTGACAAAAACATTTTGAAAAAACTCATTGTCGTTTCTTTACAACAGTCAATGCCGGTTTTGGTTATGTGTCTTTCAGAATATATTCGTCAAAATTGACATTGATTTGTTGTGATTCTTTTTAAACTTTTGCAAGATGCCGCGAAGATATAATCAGCAATCACAGCTAATAGTTTTGAATATCTTGGCTCTTTTTCAATTGGAAAAAGAGCAAGCTAAAAATGGAATCCTTCCGCAAACTGATAATATAGTTGAACGAGCTTCAAATGCAACAAAACCTAGCCATACAACAATCATAAATATTAAGAAAAGAGGAATAACGAGCGATGAATCCTTTACCTCCAGAATGTCTTAAAAGCAAAAAGAGGTAAAAACAAAAATTACAGATTACTTAAAGAACAAAATAAGAGATACGATGTATGCGAAAAATGAATATGTTACAATGCAGACTTTGCTTAAAAAACTAAAAGAGATAAATGAATATTTTAATTTTTCCATCACCTCGCTAAGAAAATACGTAAAAAGTATTGGTTTTAAGTGGAAGAAATCAAATAATAGAAAATACCTGATGGATTTGCCCCACATCGTCCACAAGAGAATCAATTTCTTGAGGGAATATGTCAAAAATCAAAATCTAGGACAAGATGCTTATACCACCGTATTTATTGATGAGACTTGGATTTTTAGTGAAGGTTCGTTTAGAAACAGCTGGCAGGATAACACTATGTCTACAAGTTCTAAAAAAGCTAGTGAAGGTCATCGATATATTGTAGTTCACGCTGGATCAAAGGAAGGATTTATTAAGGGGGCCAGTTTAATATTTAAAAGTGGACTAAAAAGCGGAGATTATCATGACAATATGAACAAGCAAAATTTTGAAAATTGGTTTAAAAATCAGCTGGTACCAAATCTTCCTCCAAAAAGTTTGATAGTGATGGACAACGCAAGCTATCATTCCGGCCTTTTAGAGGATATTCCAAGAAAATCATGGACAAAGCAGAGATTGATTGGATGGTTAAAAGAAAAGAACATTGACTTCCCAGAGAGGGCCATGAAAGATGAAATATGGAGCATTGTAGAAAAAAATTGTAACATTGAAAAAACATTCTACCTTGACGAATATGTGAAACCTTTGGGCCACAAAATACTAAGACTTCCTCCATACCATTGTCAATTTAATGCTATTGAAATGGTATGGTCTGAGTGTAAGAGGAAATACGACCAATACATTGCTAGTCTGAAGGGGACACCATCGGAAGTTTTGGCCATGTGGGAAAAAGCGATAAATGAAGTATCTTCAGAGCATTGGAAAAATTATGTCAGCCACACAGAAAGGGTAATCCAAGAAGCTTGGAAGACAATACAGATATGTGATGCTTCAGACATTGCGCCACTTGTAATTAGTACCGACGAAGACAGCAGTGACGATGAAGAATTTAGTTCTGATTCTGAAGACAGTGAAGGGGAGTAGTTTTTATTTTTAAAGTTAGTTAGTTAGTTATACATTAATTTCTCTCTTTTAGTTTTTAAAGCAAAGTCTGCATTGTAACATATTCATTTTTAGCATACACGCAATAGATCATATCTCTTATTTTGTTCTTTAAGTAATCTGTGATTTTTGTTTTTACCTCTTTTTGTTTTTGAAACATTCTGGAGGTAAAGGATTCATCGTTCGTTATTCCCCTTTTCTTAATATTTTTTCAGTATTGTCTGTAATTGAGAATTAAAATAATTTTGATGAAAATGGGTAACTGGCGTCAATTTATTACATTGCAAACGAAGAATAAGACTAAGATGAAAGAATTTATATTAGTAAAGTCTTATTTGCAAAATAATTTTAGTTTTTGAAGTTATAATAGTTATTTTTGTATTAAGTGTGCAAAATGAGGGTTTTTTATGGCAATGAGAGCGTTAATTTTTTGCCAGCCATTTTCGACAAGTTGCAGCGCTTTCTGTACAGAAAATGCCAATTTTAAATTCGCTTTAGCCAGTGCTGAACGCACCCCTCCTATCTACATCACTGCATACGTTTAGGTTAGGAATCACCTAAGGTTAACGATGTTCCTTGAAAACAAATGCATATCTTGCCAAGACCAGGACCAAGCCATTTGATGTGTACCCTCCTGTCCAAGGGAGAATGCAGAAAAATCCCCACAGGAACTTTGCAGAAATAACCTGATCTTTACATTGAAATAGTGGTGATTCTTCAGAAGGCATATATGAAAAATGGACTACCTGGTTCTTTTTTTACACTTAAAATCAGGGTATTGGCAGAAAACCAAATTTCTAAATTGTGAAGAGTTCCAAAAAGAATTTCATTTGGATTACAGTTCTTATCCAAAGAGAAGATGATATTTTCGGCAAATTGTACCATATGTAGAGTGACCCCTGTGGCACAGCTTGCTTCACTGTTTCTAAGTCTCATTTTACTTTTTTCACCATCATGAGTAGTCTCCCACAGACTGCCACCTATCTGAAACCTATGATTTAATTAACATTAGAACAACACCCCTAACACCACAGTGTTTGAGCTTTTAAAAAAGAACCTGATAGCTGACAGTCACTAAGTATAAGATATGGAAAATATTGTTACTAGAACAAGAACAAATTAAAACTGAATAATTTAGGTCAACAATTGATAGAACATGTGTTTCTCTTTTATTCACTACTAGAAATAAATCAAGTAATTGGTTATTTAATCCATAACTCATTTCTTCTACTCTGCAGAAAAAAGTTTAATATATTTTTGTGTGCCTGCATTGGCACTTTTCCAGTCTGCAGTGGTACATGGCTTGCCTTATTTATAGCGTTATAGCGGTATACCTACATCATGATGAGACCAGTGTATGTGTTTGAATTTACAGCAAGTTCTCCAAGATGTATACTGACAGAAAAGTAATTATACCCAATTAAATAATACCTAGTTTCATCTGAGTCACATCCATCCAAGTTCCACCTAACAAACATACTAGTTCCAGGCATTTCACATACATCCACTTTTAACTAAGTGTCCAAATAAAAATCCAGAAACTTGACTCAACATTCTTGTTAGTAATGTCCTGTCTTAGTGTAAAAGTAATGCTTTGTTTTTTTGCATGGGTTAAGTAAAAGTCTATTTGCCAAGATCCCTTTTTCCAGTTTTTCCTTTGCAACATTCAGGTACTGAACTCCGATATGTCTCTAATAAAATGAGAGGAATTAAACAATATTACCATGCCAGGTTTGTCACCTCCAAAGTATGTGGTGCCCCTGGAGACTAGTTCATCCTCCAATGGTTGCAGAGCTTCAACGAACTCTTTGACCCATTCTTCTGGAGATTTCTCTTCATTTCCCAACAGACAGTTGTAAAATACTGCAATTGGAGAACTCATTTTTTGAATAATATCTTTATCCTTTTGTTTGGATGCTGGTTCTGCTGGATACAGAGGGTTCTGAGGATATTTTTCATCCAAATAGTCACAAACATCGAGGCTTTCAACAATTATCTTTTCTCCATCAATCAAGGCAGGTACTTTACCTAGAAAAAATAATTTAAAAAATAGAGTGATGAACAGAAAGATGGCACAACCTGTTCGGATGTTCAAATCTTTCAGACCACACATTCCAAAATAAATTCAGATTATGGATAGCCTTAAAATATTACACAATACAGTTTGAAAAATAAAATGTATTAAGACATTACAGAATGGAAAATCAATTACATTATCAGAATATTTTAATTTGATAATTTTGAGGGCCTGAGATGAAACTGAACACAAAATAAACAATTCTATAAATTTTATTCTTTTTTTTTTCTATAATGTACCTAGTTAACTAATAAAACAATCCTACAAATAGGTATTCCCTTTTATACAAAAATATACCTAATTGTATACCTAGATTCAATTACTAATTTCATTTTCAACTGTACAATAGGGTTTTGATCTTATATCTAGTAGTAGTTCATTAAAAACCATTGATCCTATATAGTAAATATAATTCTAACATACAGCATAACGAGGCTTTTGCAACTTGACTATATTATTTTAAGCCACACTTCTAGTGTTTAATCCGTGGTTTATATTCTCTTTATAATTGCTATTTTTGTGCTATTTGTAATTTTGCTATCAACGTGTTACCTGCCGCAGCTCAAACTACTAATCCATAATTAATAAAATTTGACCATTATTTACCTTATTCTTCGTTACCAATTTAACTTGTTCCATTCAACTAAAAGTTTCATGAATAATTACTCCTAAATATTTTAGGCTGATTGTCTTTCTATGAATTTGTCACTAAGACAATTAGCCTCCAGTATGCATTTAACCTCATGCAGTTGCATGCACCATTAAAGTTAACAGCTTCCTGTCGAAGTTATCCTAGAAGAAGTATTTCCTTTAATATCAATTCATTTTCTTCGGCCCAATGCAAACAAACTTCGAAAGACTTAGGAGCTTCTTATAAGATTCTTGTGTGGGCTCTTCAGTTTCATCAGAGCTCACTGTTTTTTAGTACTTTAGTCATAATTATTTCATCTGGTAAGAATTTGCTTTCTACATTTTTTCATCACCTCTGGTCCTTTTTTCGTTTCCTGCTTTTTCAATAGGCTCATTAGATTGGTTTATTTTGTTAACTAAAGAAACTAATCCATGTTCTTCATCAATTATGTGGTCTAAAGGTACCACACTCCCCATCATTTTCAATAATAGTAAGTAGGCAACACCAAGATTTCTGAATCAAAGTAGATGGCAGGATCGCAGGTTTTCCTAACTGTTGGTGGGGGTGTATTAGAATGTTCTTATCTAAGAAGGGCAGGCAATGCAATTAATGCTTGTATATACAATATTGTCCAACAAAATGCCTTTTTTGGCTTGGATAGATATTGCAGATTACAGATGGCTTGGATTATCCATACATTACTGTACTTCCATTGAAATATATTGAAATAAACAATACTATACTAGATTTAGTCTTTTGTAATTGTTTGGATGTATCTGTCAGAAAGTGTGATATGCCAATGACTGCGATTGATGCACATCACCCTCCTCTTGAGATAGACATAAGATTTGACCAAAATATTTTATTACATGACTCTATTAGCACTGGAATAGAGAATTTTAATTATCTCAGGGCCGACTATGACTCTCTTAACGATTTTTTTGGAAATGTTGACTGGAATATTTTGTCTTTGTGTTCACATAGTGTGGATGAGGCTGTTCAATTATTTTACTCAATAGTACAGCGCAGTAGATATATATGTTCCTAAAAAATGTGTTGGCTCCTTGAAATATCCTTCTTATTTCTCAAGACAAACTATTTTATTAATATCAAGAAAGAACAAAGCTTTCAACATATTCAGGAAAACCAGACTGCCATTGGATGAGGATGCTTATAAGAATTTAAGAAGAGACTATACAATTCTGATTGTAATAACTTTGTGACTACAACCCAATTCGCTATCCTGAATAACGTGAAATCCTTGTGGTCCCATATTGGGTCCAAGCACAATGTTGCAGGATACCCCAAAGAAATGATTTTTGGTAACCTTATCTCCTCTAATTCTAAGGAAGCGGCCAATCTTTTTGCATTTTTTTTTCAAATCTGTATATATTCAACACAGCAAAACTCAGTATAATAATATCCACATCCTTTCTTTGATTGATGTCAATCTTTGCAACATCTATGTTGACTCTGATATGGTCTTCCGCAAAATGATTGATCTTGACATAAAAAAGGGCGCTGGGAAAGTGTTTTATGTCTTAACAACATTTTTATGTTTATATTTTTATATTTAATATTTGTATATTTTTTTGTATTTCTAATACTTTATTTTTAGTTTCTTTTATATAATATTATTGTACTACTTGGGCTACGAGCCTGTAATTGTACTTGCTTGAATAAACATATACAGAAATAGATAAAAAAAAATTGTGAGAAATGTGACCTTCGAAATTTGAATACTAAAATTATCTGACATGCAAAATGTGTCTGAAATGTTTAAAAAATAGTTACTATAAATACCATACACCTATAAAAATAACAATTTAGATTTTTTTTACAAATCGAATTAATGTAATTATTGATTTTAAGAAACAAAATTCATAAAATGATATTTTGTATCTGCTGAAATCAATTTCCAGTTAGTAAGTTTTTAAATTACATAAAGGTTTAGTATTTTTGTGAATCAATGGTCCACTAAAAGAAAATAATGTTTACCTTCTGGGTTTATTTTTAAATACCAATCGGGCTTCTGGATTAGATTGATATTGACTATCTCATGGTCCACGCCTTTAACCTTGAGTACTAATCTGGCTCTCTGAGCAAAAGGGCAGAACTGCATCGAAAAGAGACGCAAGAGACCTTCTTTTCGTGGAGGTTCCACAGATCCTATAAAGATATTATCAGAAAGGCTAGTTATACAGTAATTTAAAAAGTAATACAAAATGCAAATCGGAGTTAATTTTATAAATCTGTTTAGTATTTGTACTGTAATGTATTATCATTGTTACATATTTAATTATGTATGTCATTATAATGAATAATTAAAAATCTGACTACAGCTGCAATCATTGAAATTGGGCCAAGAGTTTGACATCTTATGCAACTCTTTATAAATTTTGGTAAATCAATTTTTACAATGACATTTAATATTTTTTTAATCTGCAAATTTCATGCTAATAAGAAATCTAAAAGTAATAATCAAATTGTTTCAAAAATGTTTTACATTTTGCATAGCATATGACACATTCTATATACAAAGGGTGCATATGGAGGATAAAAGAGGTATTAACACTAGAGAAATGTCCTTTTTTAGTTTTTTTTTTTTAATCAAAATCTAGACATTTTTATTTAGATTAGTTGTGTTTTAAATATCGGACTGCATTTTTGGTTAGCCCTCATTAGGACTTTTTTTGGGTTGATGTGTGCACCATATGTAAAGCTGTTTTATTTTTGATTTCACAGAAAATTTTATTCTTGATAAAAGTGCATTCAAAAAATCTATATTAACAGTAGTGAGTTTTAGCAAAAGTTGAAAGGTATACAAGGTAGGCAAAAAAATGTGATTAAGAACTAAGTAGCTTTAATTTTAAATATATGGCAAAATGATATTGAGAAAAGTTGTTAAAAGTCAAAACCTGTTTTCAGATATAAAATTATAGCTGCCTATTTTTTCTTTGCCTACTTCCATCAAAATGTGATAATAAGAATAAGTTTATACAGTACGTTACTAGAGTTATTTTGGACCTTGAAATAAAAACAATAAAATACTAACATTTTGGACTGAGATTCGACTTTTTGTGTATGCATGTTATATTGATTACAATAGAATTTATCTATAAAAATTACATTCAAAATTCTGAAGATAATTTAAATGCCCCTGCAACAGACAAATATATTTGTTATTACGCTGTGACTAGGTACACGCTAACTTGTACGTAAATCAGAAAGTTATATACACGCGAAACGTCATAAAAGCGATGACGTCATTTCTTAGCGTGCTCGTATCGATTGTATTGTCCGTGAACGCCAAAACAAAAATGTAAGATCGACATCGATTTATTGTAAGGTACTAGGTAGCTTGGGGTTTCTTAATTTTTAATAAATCAAAGTATACTTATATGAAAACATGTATTTAAGATTGCAGAGTCAAAACATTGTAAAAATAATTTTTATACATAAGAAAATTATTATTAGTGTTAAAGCTTAGAAAACTATTTTTTAATTCGTTTTCGCTTTAATCCAATAACGGTTTGATCGGCGCCTCTAGGTCTTCCTTTTACTTGAATTTTGGGTGGTAATACTATGTCACTTAAAACTTAAAAAAAAAACCATTAATTTATGGTAATTACAAATAATATGTATCTTACTTTTGATTTTTTTGTTGGTTTCCTTAGTCAGAAGGGATTTGCCACCATTAGGTACAAGCATTTCATTTGCATCTAAAAAGTTATTAGATTGTTAATTAAACTTATATTTCAACAATGATTTCAATGCAACAAACCAAATATATGTGAGTCTAAAATTTCTCCACATCTACTTTTTTGCCCATTTTCAGGAATAATTTTATCTTGTCTGTTTTCGTTACTTTTGGTAGCTAAATGAAATTCTTCTTCATTTGGTACTAACATTTCATTAACATCTAGAAAAGAATAAGAGATTGTTAATTATGTAAGTTTATTTTAACATAATTTCAAAGCAACAAACCCGTTACATTTGAGTCCAAGATGTCTTTTGACATAGTTACTTGACCATGGCCATGTAAAATTTCGTTGTTTGTTTGGTCTTCCATTAAATCTATGAATTCAATTTGTACATTGGGCACTTCAGTAAAATTTTTAACATTATTATTATCATTCTCAGTGTCACTATGAATTACATTTATGGCCACCTCATGGCCTTCTCGCCAAAGAGTCTCCATTTCTTCCAGTATTTTCATTTTGTAATTAAACGAACTACCGGAAGATAAGCTAGCTAAATTTGCCAGCGAATTTGTCACAAAAAGAGCTTTTTTCCTCTTTTGGTTTACTGTCTCTACAGTAGGAGAACCAGCTTGTGTCACAGAAAACGGTTGCACTGAAATGTTTTCTCCTGTAGTGGCAACTCTTGTAACCCTTTGATGTTTTACATAAAATTCTTTTGACCATCTTTCACTGCATAACTTTTTGTCAAATAACGTGATTTTTTCGACTCTTCTAGTGGCAAAAATGTGCTTACAAGGCAGAAACATTGATGTGAAGTTTATGCAGGTACAATCATTTGTTGAAACATTATATTTATTTCCCTTTGACTCTGCTTCGTAGGTATTGAAAATATGATCTTTTAAAGTAACTGATACATTTTTTGAGGCTATAATTTGAAACTGAACATATCTGTTTGCGTAGGGTGTTAGATATTCTTCGTACTTAAATTCACAACTATCCTTACTGAACAATGTAATAGGCCTCGTTAAAATTAATCTAGCTGTCCGGTTATCTCTTTCATGCTAAGCTACTGTTTTTCTCTATTACTTGCTTTAATTTTCCATTGATTGCCTCCAATCTATTGTTTGTTCTATTTAATAAATTACCATGACACATACTGTAAACCGTCCATTCATGTTTTATGGCATGCCAGTTTTTGTTGTAGTAAGTAATTATTGATTCTGAAGCAGTTTCTTGCAAAAGCTGATAATTTCTGTCATATTCTTCTTCACTTCGGCTGTAGACAAGATTTTCTAATAGCTTCAAAGCTTTAATCCTTTCCACATTTGTTACATTCATTTTTTCTCTGGATATCTCCCTTTTCATAGTTTTCAAAGTGTGGAATAAGCAAATATATACTTGGGCTTCAGGAAAAATCTCTTTTATCACATTTCTCTGCAGTAAATCCTTATCCCCCATAAAACATTTTATTTGATTTTCACAAATATAATTTTCTTCTTTAAAAATATTCATAAACCAAGAAAATGTTTCTTTGTCTTCACGTGCAATTAAAGCCACTGCAGCTATTTCACTCTGACCATTTGAATCTTCAACAAGTATTATAAAAACAGTAAATCCTAGATTTAATAACTTGTAGGTGTCATCTACAGAGACAAATTCAGGCCAGGATTTTATTGCTCTCCTCATGGAATCAGTAGAGAAATATAGGGCTTTAAATTGGTTCACAGAATCATGTAAAATGTGAACATTGCATTCTAAAAAAATCAATGTAGAATAAATAACTATATGATTATATTATGTTTATAATAACTCACTGTAAACATCGGTCAACACCTTCACTACATGTTCTAAATCATTACTAACATTCTTCATACCATATGCAATGTTTGATAGATCTTTCATTGTGCTCAATTTTCCTGTTAAACCTAATATTTTTTGTTGAATTAGCTTTTTATTCCCACGGACATCTAATAAATCTTCGATAACATTTTGTTCATTAGTACTTAGTTTACGATTTGAGGGTAAATAATCATACACCACCTGAAAATGAGAGTCTTATAAGGTAGCAAAAAAATCATTACAAAAAAAAAATAATAAAATGTACATATTTTACTTACTTCTGACATGTCATGATTTTCATGTTTCTCTACTAACTGTTTTATTTCAAGAAGATCACCTGTCTTAGTAGCCCGAAGTTTGATTAAGGCTGGACAATTCATTTTGCAAGTTCTAAAATATACATAAAATGGGACGTCCGGTTATATATGGAATTTTCTAGAGAATTCAAAAATTAAATGAAGAAGTAGGGTACTAATTTGAAATAAGAATGTTGACCACGCCCAGACTTTCTAAGACACCCTGTATATGTAAAATATTCAACAAGGGTATGCCAATGACCCCAACTAATAAATATATATGTATTTGTTAAATTGAGATAATAACAAATTTACAATAATTATTATCTAATTTCATACCTTGTTTTACGAATGCCTTTTCCACGATTTCTTACTGCTCCACCATGAACACAAATATATTGAACTTCGTAATATTTAAGATCATTGTTCAATTTACGCTTTAAGACTCTTTGAGCCATCTCAATAGTTCTGCTACCCTTAATCACAAATCTTTGTCTGTTATCTTTTTCATATTGTTTTAAAATGTTGTTAAACTCATTAAAAGAATTGAATAATTGGCCACACTGCATAATAAATGCAAACAAACACTAAACAAGCCAAAAAATATGAATATTCTTTAGTCACTGTAAATCACAGAGCTACAACAACAAGCATACCTAACCTCACATAACAAATTTTAGCGCTCCAAGTTTTAGCGTGTACGAAGAATACATTTAATACGCGCACGCGAAAAAATGACGTCATCGCTTTGATGACGTTTCGCGTGTATATAATTATCTGATTTATGTACAAGTTAGCGTGCACCTAGTCACAGCGTTGTTATTATTAAAAATATTAAGTCTAAATAAGTTACATTAATTTATTCTATTTTCTGAAAGTTTAGGCATGTGTTACTGTACTACTTGCTAGATTTAATACTTGTTTTTGTTTATTGGACAAAAGTGCAATAATACAGATTTTTTTTTTAAATAGGAGGCTATGATTACAGATCTGAACATAGATTTTGATTCTAAACAACTTTTCTAAATTAACATTTTGCCATAATTTTAAAATTAAGGGTAGTCTACTCTTCATCAGTGTTTACATTTATACCTTTTAACTTTTATCAACGATAATAATATAATAATTAATTAATAATTCTGAGAAATCAATAACAAAAAAGTTTTCCTATGTTGCACACTTCTTGGATCACATTCTATGTACATTAAAACAATAAACATTTTAAGGTTAAGTTTTTAATTTCGTCCAATGATAAACCAGTTAAAAAGATATTTATACGAACCGATTACTGATTAACAATGAAGTATTGTTTATAATGAGAACAAAAGTTTGCTGTGATTTATGTTTTTTATAATACCGATTTATTATGAATATAATATTATAAACGTTTGGTTGTTTATAATGTTTATATATCCAATATATACCTCTTCATAATTCAATACAATTTTTATTTTTGAAAATATACTTTTGTTTAGAGTTAAAATCAGTTTATGAGACACTGTCCAAATGCCAGTTGCCATACATTATTAGGTGTCATCACATTCACATGTAAAAACTGAGATTCTGTGAATGAACAAAGGCCATGTTCTCAATACAATTAAAACTGTGATCACATCATATCTTAAAATTATTGATATAGTCAAAAGCAGTGTTATCGTGCGGGTCATACGATTTATCAACGACAAACTTTTTAAGTTTGTTTTTCTTTTATTACGTGTAATCATATCCTCCGCATAAAATCAGGAAGATGAATTAGATAGACCTATTTCCCACTTAAATTCTATTCTTTGACAAAATCACAGGTGTAAATGTAAAAATTATTGTCATCTTTACCTGGGAAAAAAGTGACCTAATTTGCAATAATATACTTGAGGTTTTAAAAACTAATAACTTAGAGTCAAAACTAGCTGCATATTGTGCTAACGCCAACACGAATTTTGGAAGGGCACATAGACAAAGTACAAATAATATATTTTTTAAAATGACTCAGAGTGTAGACAAATCTATATTGGGTATAGGTTGTGCTGCTCATTTTATTCACAATGCTGTACATACAGCATCAAATCTGTTGCCGATTGATATTTACATCTATACTGTTACAGTAGAAGAACTAAAGGAATTCTGTGAAAGCGTCGAAGTCAAGTACCAAAAAATTTTATGGTACAGTAAAACTAGGTGGCAGATGCTGCCATTACTTATCATGACACTATATTTCTTAAGCAAAAAAGAGCAATTAGAAAAATTGCAAATATGTCATCAAGGGATAGTTGCAGGGCTTCTTTTTTCCTCGCTTCGTATAGTCAAATAATATACGATGTGTATGGTCAAATAATATACGAAAAATTAACATACATTAAAGATCACCTTGAAAAATACAGATGTCACACGACCATTCACGATCATCACACGCGTTTTAAAAATAACATCATTAAGCCTAATTCAAGTTTGCAGAAAACAAGCTATGTTGGAATAGATGCATTTAATTTGCTTTCCTTAAATTTCCAGGAATTAAACCTGAATAGGTTTAAACTGAGACTGAAAAGGTATATTGTACATTTAGCATGTTACTCCATTAGTGATTTTAAGCAGGCCTTGAGAGAGAGCAGAGGCTTAAATAATTTATTTTAATTAAATGTATTAAGTTAGTCAATATTGTTATGATGTTTTTTATAGTATTTTTTTTTATTTTTTATAATTCTTTATCTGATTGTTAATGTCATTGTATTGCAGTTTAAATTTTATTTTAATTACTTTAAGTTAGTGACTTAATTATTAAAATTCTGACCTGTCTATGAAAATGTATTTTTTCCTGAGACTAATAAAAATTATTATTATTATTAATATTATTAACAACCGATCGAAAAATGTAATCCAAATAGGAGTTTTTATAAAATGGTGAATGCGCCTTTTTTTTTTTTTTTGTCCCACTTTTTTAAAAATGGTCACTTTAAGATATATTTCCCTGCTTTATAGTTCAATTTCACATATGAATTCACTCCGTTTGGTGTCCTTTCTATATCTTTTGTGTTTAAAAACAATGTTCCACATTTGATTTATTTTGATGGACGTGTCATGTTGCGCATATAAATGCATAGAATGCCATGTTAAAGGAACCCCAATTTTGTTCCAGTAGTAAGTAGCTTTTAATTTACATATTGCAAGTTTTAATTATTGTAATAAATGTACTTTGTTAACTTAATAAAAAATAAAACTTAATGGCTAATTTTCAGATTTCCTGCAGACAATGAATTATGAAAAATGTGGATAATTGTCATCAAGAGAGAAAATTTCAGCCCTACAACTTCCACCAAAATTTGTGGCAAACATTTTAAACCTAGTGACTCTGAAACCCATTTTGGAAAAACTACTCTAAAGAAGGGTGTTGTACCTTCAATATTTGGCTTTCCCAAACATCTTTAAAAAAAGGAGTTAGTCGAAAAAGAAGACAATCAACAGTAATATTCGAGCAAAGTGGGAAAGACACATCTTGTAGTAGCAAAATGAAGGCAATAATTAAGCATGTACTTACATATTTATGGGTAATTTGACAAGTAATATTTCAGTACTCGAATGCAAAATCCAGTTCATTTTGGTGACTTTCTGATTCAATTCAAATGGTCATACGGGTCTTGTAAACAATTAAACCCACAGAATTTGATAATTTTTGAATATGAAATAGAAAGTTTACCTTCATTTAACTGTTTTAAGAAAATAAAAGAAATGGATGAACCACTTTTTCTAATAAAAAAACCAAAAAGAAATTCGATATTTCCACTGCATTCCAATGCGCCATATTCCTTAATATGACAATTTGAAGAAAGGTTATCTTACATTGTTGCCAAACTTACATTATTGTATGCAGCTTAAGTTTTTCATGTTTGTCTCTCAACAGTAACGGATTTGGCCACCCTGTGCCGATATCGAATGTTAGACCTCCGCCAGTGATGCACTTCGCTGTCGTCCGTCTTTTATATTAAGTCTTTAATTAATGATAATGCCTACGGCGCCTAACCTGGTGCTAACACGGTACCAATCTACCTAGTGCGGCCAACACTAATCAACAGGGGGATGCATCACTGGCGCAAGTCTAACATTCGACATCGGCCCCCTACGGCGCCTAACCTGGTGCTAACCTGGTACCAATCCACCTAGTGCCTTCGCGCTCCTGCTGGTACCGATCCACAACCCACACATGCATTTTGTTTTTTTTTATAATTTATATAGGTCATATATAAAATAAACTTGGCAACGTAGCATCCCTAGCACACTGGATTTCCATCCAACAGGCGACACTCCCGCTCTCTTCATTTAGGTGTTGTAATTATGTTGAAAAACGTTTAATAATGCCTAATATAATAATTACTTCTAACTTTTAGTTACAAATAATAATTTTTGTGTTATAGAGCATTATAATATAATCAATCGGCTCTTGTAAACAATTTTACCCACGGAATTAGACAAATTTAAAATATACATTTGAAAGATTACCTTTTTTTAATACTTCCTATACACAAAAATTTATGGATGAACCACTTTTTCAAATTAAATCCAAAAAAATTAAGGTTTCGGAAGGTTGCACTGAACTTGTTTTTGGGGTATCGCTAAAAACATATTTTTCACAAACTTAATTTATGAACTACCTAAAAGATTGATTATATTATAATGCTCTATAACACAAAAATTATTATTTGTAACTAAAAGTTAGAAGTAATTATTATATTAGGCATTATTAAACGTTTTTCAACATAATTACAACACCTAAATGAAGAGAGCGGGAGTGTCGCCTGTTGGATGGAAATCCAGTGTGCTAGGGATGCTACGTTGCCAAGTTTATTTTATATATGACCTATATAAATTATAAAAAAAAAACAAAATGCATGTGTGGGTTGTGGATCGGTACCAGCAGGAGCGCGAAGGCACTAGGTGGATTGGTACCAGGTTAGCACCAGGTTAGGCGCCGTAGGGGGCCGATGTCGAATGTTAGACTTGCGCCAGTGATGCATCCCCCTGTTGATTAGTGTTGGCCGCACTAGGTAGATTGGTACCGTGTTAGCACCAGGTTAGGCGCCGTAGGCATTATCATTAAAGCCTTAATATAAAAGGCGGACGACAGCGAAGTGCATCATTGGCGGAGGTCTAACATTCGATATCGGCACAGGGTGGCCAAATCCGTTACTGTCGAGAGACAAACATGAAAAACTTAAGCTGCATACAATAATGTAAGTTTGGCAACAATGTAAGATAACCTTTCTTCAAATTGTCATATTAAGGAATATGGCGCATTGGAATGCAGTGGAAATATCGAATTTCTTTTTGGTTTTTTTTATTAGAAAAAGTGGTTCATCCATTTCTTTTATTTTCTTAAAACAGTTAAATGAAGGTAAACTTTCTATTTCATATTCAAAAATTATCAAATTCCGTGGGTTTAATTGTTTACAAGACCCTGGTCATACATTTTTAAATTTTAATTTAAGTTTCAAAAATTGACTGATTTGTAAATTTGTGCAAGTTAAAAAAATCAGTTGGGAAATATTTCTATTATTGCATTTAAATAACAACAAAATATAAATTGAATATCATACAGATGGAAAAACGGAAAAATTAGTAAATCGCCGTCTTTTTATCGCGATTTTTAAGTGGAGGGATTATATCACTTAGAACTGTTCAAGTGTACTAATTTATGATTAATAATTTTAGTTAATAAGAATAAACATTTTGATTGGTTCATTGAAATTACATGAATAAAACAACCAAAAACAGGATATGACTATGAGTTCTTATTACCAAAGATAAAGATAAAAAAAATTATTACATGAACTCACCCTAATAAGAGTGTGAACTGTAAAAAACTTGCATATCTCAGTAAAATTATTGGCAGTTTTAAAGTTTTGTGCCATAGATTAACAGTTTAGTTCATAGGGAAATTTTCTATAGAAAGCAAAATAAATCAATAACTTTCATCCTTTACTATGGGCTCGACTAACTACAGTGAGGGCGTAGGATTGATTCGGATAAAATATCGTTTTTGTAACAAATAAAATGAACCGGCGACTTAAAACTTCAAATTCAACTTAATATAAAAAAAGAATTTACCTTTTGCTAAGTGTTTTGAAGACATGACACCTGTTTGAAATCAAGACAGACCACACTAACAATTATCAATTGAATGCAATAATTAATCAACACCGACTAAAATGAATAACTGAAAACCTTGGTCTTTTAATTAATTTACATGAAAGGAATGCGATGTTATTATTTGCAATAAACTGCATTTGCACAAATAGATGAAACAAAAAAATCAGTTACCTGTCAAGGCCATTGACCAAGGCCAACCACAAATTCAAAATACAAATATCAACATTACAGCATCGCCAACTGCTTTCGTTGCTTGCTTCTTTTGGTTAAGTTTTTAGGACTCAGCTACTAGTTATACCAGCCCAATTTGAAGAGTATCTAATGTGTGCATTTATATTCTTGAATACTTTTGTCCTAATTTATTCTATATATAAACAAGGCTCTTGTTCTAATCTTATATAATAAAATTTAAACCTGTGGAAAGTATCGGGCACTTACTTACACTTCCTATCGTCGATTTCAATAACTTTGGTATATTGGTAGATCTTCGGTCGTTGATCACGAATCCGAAATTTTGTTTTGATTTTCTTTTCTGTTTCCTCTAGTACTTTTTATGGGAAAACGATTGAATATACAATTGAAATATGAAAATTACACACATTTTCCAATTTATAACGTTATATTACTCAAAAATCACATCAATAAAATTATACCTGCCCCTTGTTATTTTTAATAGGGAAATTTTCTTGATTTTGTGATTTATGTTGGCAACTATTGTCATTAAAAGATGAAAATGCAGTGAATATTTTAAAATTCGACAAATTTGATCAAAGCAACAGTTTTTAAAACAATTTATTATGGATATTTTGTTAAATAGATGGATCGGTACCCGGGTGGCAGACGGCCGAGCGCTGGAGCGAGATGACAACAGGTGGATTGGTATAGGGTTAGCATTAGATTAGACGCCGGCGCGCGAAGGCTTAATCTTTAAAGCTATATTCCTAATGCATTATAGCTTTAACAGTGATGCCTCCGCGCTCTGGGGCCTAACCTGGTGCTAACCCGATCCAGCTAGTGCCTCAGCGCTCCAGCGTCACACCATCTGCTAATATGATACTGATCGGCTTATGTAACAAAATATCCATAATAAACATTGTCATAAATTGTATTGTAATTGTAAGGTAATATAAAATGTCAAACGTCGTTTGATTATTTTTTTGAATGACATAGTTGCCAACACAAAATCAAGATACATTCCCTATTAAAAACAGTGGTTGACAGATACAATTTAACTTTGTAATTTTTAGTTATAAATTAGAAAATATGTGTAATTTCTATATTTTAAATGTGTACTCAATAGTTTTCTCATAAAAATTACTGAAGAAAACAGAAAAGAATGTGGAAAAGAAACGAAAAATCGCTGAAAAACTGTGACTTCGGATTCATTATCAACAGCCGAAAATCTATCGGCATATTAAAAATCATCTATATCGGCGGTGGTAAATGTAAGTAAACAATTACCCAGGTTTTTATACCGTTGCCCTAGACCTGTTTCCAGTCATGCGTATAACCGTTTTCTACCAAATTCTCTCAAAAATTTTCTTGTCTCCGTACCGAAACGGAACCACGTTTTTAATACCATGTGATACTGGTACAGGCAAACAAAGTGTAATCTTGAAATAACTAAGAAATTGGTAATTATTTACTTTTTTTATTCCATCGCCGATTGTGTAATAATTTAAACGGTAATGTCTACGGCGCCTAACCTGGTGCTAATCCGGTGCCAAACCACCTATCAAACGGTAGTGTCCATAATAATTAATTTGTAGTGTGGGCAAATGGACGGCCGCTTATAAATTAGTCACTTACGACATTTATGGCCCGGCAATTTATGATCATTTATACGGTCATATTTAAAAACGTTCCTAAGTATGCCTAAGGGTTGCCTTTATATTAAGCTTGCAACTGATACCAGACAAACTTGATCTGTTAAATAAAAAAAAATGCATTTTTATTCAGCCTTCGGTTGGTATCTTTAGCACTTTTACTTCACGAGATCGGAACACTGAATATCCCGTGAAGTAAAGGTTCCTGAAGATGCGTCCTGCAATCGAAGGCGAAACGTCAGAAAGCGATTCCGTTTTGACGTCTGCTTCTAAAAACCATGATTTCTTATTTGACCACAGCAGTGAAAGCTATTATGGGGTAATCTCAGTTTAACGAGATGTATCTTTTGAGTTCTAGATTTAAGCACACATTTTATTCATTTTTATCTTAAACCAATTTTTAGAATGTCTTAAAAAAGATATTAAGACTTGTAAACCCTTTTAAATCTTCTTCCGGTGCTACACCTATCTATGACCTTTTTGTCAAATTACATCAAAAATCTTTTCGGTTCCAATCCAGGGCTACCAGATATACCATTTTAATGGTATTTATACCATTTTTTTATCTTCTACCTGCAAAATTTTCAATACCATTTTTCACTTGTCTATAATCTTTGGTCACCCGCCCTCAAAACATCGTCTAATTAATGTATGACTTTGATTTTATTTAAGGCCCTTATATCTTTTTCTAATTCTCCCTCGCATCCCGCCAATCACAACACAAATGACAAATCTTCCTTTTTCGCGGAGTATCAACAAGTGTTGTTGTATGTTTAGCATGGCCTTCCTGGCTAGCAGGATATTCGGCTCTACCACGCATATGTGTTCGAATCCACGTTCAGGGTATGACTTTTAAGTTTTTTTTATTATTAAAATTAAGTTATAATTAATAAAAATGCGGATTAAGTTAGGTTAGGATTGGTTAGGCTTGCTGTAAACAAAGCGCGCTATAGCGCGATAACCAAAGTTCTAGTCTATATTAAATCAAGGATTTTTTTACAGTCTTCCGGTTCGTCTCGTCGAATGCAGACCTCTGTGTTGTTAACATAAGTGGTGCCACGTGTTCGGTTTTGCTGCTTTATTTCGGGGGGAAACGGGAGACTCAACCGCTCAGGTGGAAACTTACGACCCCGCTAGAAAGGGAGCATACGCTGTGAACGTGTGAGGCCTAGTTGTTCCTGCATTCTATCCCGTTCGTCTGCCGCAGTTCTACATAGAATATTAGCGTAACGGCCGCTACGTGGCGGGAGTGGGAGGGGTAAGGGGATAGCTTGAAAGAAAGGGTCATCTCGTGATATCAGTAGTACTCTCAAGGGGCACCTAGTGGAAGCCTAGATGCATTTCAAAAATTTAAAGAGGAATTATTAAAGTATTTGAAAGATTCGGGGTATTCGGGAGCCTAGAGCTCGCCATCCGGATATCCTACCGATAACGCCTCCAAACTGGACCAAGGTGCAGGGTTGACTTCGAGGGTCGCCGATTTAACGACTCTGAGCCCCGGACGGAGGGCAATCTGGCGACTGCCTCGTAGCAAAGCCAATAAGTCCTGTTATGTAACAGGCTAAACAGGAATGAAGAAGAAAGAAGGATTTTTTTAACAAAACCTATAAAGTTAGTCAGTGTTAGGTTAGCTCAGGTCAGGTTCGAAATCCGGAAAAATCCCATCTCAAATCATCGTAAATCAGATCTGAAATTTCTTTTATGAAAAAATTATGTTTTTTGAAACTTCTTAAAAAGCGTTAAGCTACATTTACATTCACTTCAAAATCCAAGTTTAAATTGACATTTCGTAGAAGTGCATTTACATTGAAAATTATATTCCTGAACAGCTGATCAGATTTTGTAATTTAATTTTATTATTTTTCCAAAATGTTAATGTAAAATACACTAAACTGGAGCAAGAAGATTGTTTAGTAACTTTTTTACGCTCTTTGGTTGTAATTTTAGGCGTTTATGTCTACTTTAGTGTTGGCTATACCTTCAGAATTAACCCAAAAATATCCGATTAAAGGTTTTTTTTTTATTAAAGCGATAAAAAACATTTATATTTTTAAATAATTAGATGTGTAAAAGTATTAAGAATTAAAATAAAAATTATAACCTAAAAATTTGACATTTATTGAATTTTTGCTTGCGATCGGCAAGCTCCTTGCCTCAATCTGAAGTCAACTTTGAAGTGCACGTCGAATTTTGTTTAATGTAAGTGACACCATACTATTGCCGTTTGAGCAGCCAATTTCATAACAAATTCGAGTTGAAATTGAATGTAAATGTAGTTTAAGTTTGCCGGCATCTATTGGTCCAGTCCAATAGAAACAAAATAACAATTATTTTGTTTTAAAATTTCCGATGAAATTGCGCGGAATTTCGTCTATGTCTAATACCTCAAATATAAATAAAATAATGCTCCTATGCATCCACAAGTAAAAAATAAAACAGGAGAACGTACAAGTCGCATCGCCTGGCGCGGGTTTATCAATTAAATGCGAATCGTTTTGAAATTGGTTCTAACGTGGTTCTGTTTACGCTAACTTTCTTTCCTTCTTCGGTTTTATGGCCTTGAGCTGCTAGGATTATACGGCCGAGACGTTTTATAAGGGATATCCGGATGTCGAGCTCTTAAAACTCCCGGTACACCCCGTTTATTTCAAATCTTTTTAATTATTCTTGTTTAAATTGTTCCATATATGCTGAAGCTTTTGGCTTCCCTTGAGAGTACTACTGGTATCACCAGACGACCTTTACTTTCAAGCTATCACCTCGCCTCTCCTACTCTCACCTCAAAGCGGCCATTACGCTAATATTCTTTGTAGAACTGGGCAGACGAACATGATAGAATTCAGGAACTAGATCTCACACGTTCACAACGTCTGCTCCCTCTCTAGCGGGGTCATTAGTTTCCACCGTGAGCGGTTGAATCTCCCGGTTCCCCATGAACCAAAGTAGCTAAACCAAACACGTGGAGTCACTTATGTTGAAAACACAGAGGTACACCTTCCACGAGGCGAAAGCCTGATAAAATGTAAGGTTAGGAAATTTGTACTCGAGCTCAGTATTGCCACCTGGGAGACAAAGGGATACTTTGGTTAATTTAGCCTTATTCGCGGGATTTTTTAAAAACAACTTACCAAAAACTTGTAGTAATATTGTTAAAATATCATTCATTTTCAAACCAGACAAAAATAATATTCTGTAAATAAAAAAGTCATTTATTTAAATCATTTTTACAAGTAAAATAATTATCGAAAAATACATAACATATGTACATCTTTTCTGATATCTTTGAATCCTATCTTTTAATGAAACCAGCTTCCACAAGTACTTGCCTCGCTACGTTATTGATATGCCTGAACCTATCTGGGCCCAAATGGATTCCACCATACCTGAGAAAAGAAAAGGTATGAAGAAGCCAAAAGATGTTTTTTAACCATTTTCATTAAACATCTTGTTATTCCTAATGTCAATATACCTATCAGGTAGGATACAGAAAAAAAAAACAAAAGTTAAATAAAACCAACTGTATTTTCAAACAATCTTATTTCTGAAATGTGTAATACATAACAAGTGTTGAAAACGATCACTTTCAAATGAGTAATTTAGAGTATTTTTCCTATGACCACAAAGAAACTTCAGTAGGAGTTTTATTTTTATATACTTTTCAACATTTGTGTTGAAAAACCGAGTAATTGCTTTGATTAAATGAAATGAAGTTAAAAATAGACTTTGCTCTTTCAACTTTTTTTTGACTCTCCATCTTCCAAATCCTGTCATCTCGAAAAGTATTTTTTCTTCAAGTTTGCGGAAAATTTTTTTGTATTGTTTTATTGTGTATTTTTTCTATAAAACCAATATGTTTTTCTTCAATAACATTTTTGGACGATGTGGTGAAAGCTCCCAATACTTAACATTTTTGGATGATGTGGTGAAAGCTCCCAATACTTTTATAATCTCACTGGAAACTCATCGCGCCACCTAAACAAGGTTTACCGCACGCTTGCAGAGAAAGAATTATTCCTAATGCTTTTTTCACACTTGTTAGGAAAAATACTTAGACTATAAAACAGGGATAGACTCAACATTTCATTCATAAATAGTTTCGAAAGTTGGATCTATTATTATTTTACGCGTGCTATGGGTGCGAGAGAAAACATATATCTTTCTGCATCGCTGGTCCCAAAACTGGCAACCCTGTTGGCTCTCACTACAGACTGAACCAAGGGCGGCTCGTTTCTCTTTAATTTAATATATGTTTATAGCAAGCAATTTGATATGTTTTTACCAATTTTAAGTATCTGTATATATGTGTAAGTGTAGTCAGAAATTCGGACTAGGGGGTTCAAGATCAGAAATATTTTGGGGTTTGCAAGAGGGAAGTATTGTAGTCGTATAGGAATCACCCTCTGAGATTTTTGCAGATCTTCACGATTCAGGGATCTTGAAATTCTCAAATCCATCGGTCTGTCTGTCTGTTTGTAGCATAGCTAAGAAACTACTTATCCGATTGACCTCAAATTTAAGTAAAAAATTAAGATTCATATGGAGATGACAAGGTAATATTTTTGTGACAATCCAAAAAGCTATTAATCCAATTTACCTGAAATTTTGCCCAAAAATCAAGTGGGACCTAGGAATAAACTGTTAAAATATGAGGAGCTAAAAGCCTTAAATGTTTAAAATATCAGTGTCAAAATCCTATTTATACAATTAAGTTGAAATCTTACACAAAAATCAAATGTGAAAATTGGATGAACCTCTAAAATTTGGTATATACTATATGGCAAAATAAAATAGCGGCATAATGTTGAAAAATCTTTTTTTATGGAGGAAAATAAATATCATAATTGATTTGTTTATGGATAAGTAATTATAAAATAATACCGATAAATAAAACAAAAATTTAAAAATAGTATGTATATTTGTACGTTTCTAAGTATGTATGTATGTATGTATATATGTACATATGTATGTATATATGTATTTATGTATGTATGTTAGAAAAGTAAATTTTAAAAAATCAGAGCATTGTTCTTTGCCCGGAACATTCCTCATAATAAATTCCACCACACACATTGTATTTGTAATTTCTTATAAGTTAAGACTTGGCTTTAAAAATAAGTCCTTTTAACAGAACCTTCCTCGTAATAAAAAAATTGACACATATTGACATTTATGTAATGTGTTAATTTATTACAAAATAAGTATATAGATATATAAACTATTATATGTGTGTGTGTTGGAGTCCATTACGAGGAAAGTTCCAGGTAAAAGAAAATTTACCAAATTTGTTTGTGTTCTCGCCTCAGTTATTGCCAAACACCTCATTTACTTATACATATACACAATTTGGATTGGCCATATATAGGTAATTAAAAATATTAGAAATATCTTATTTAAAAAAAATCAAGGTTCTTGGGATTAGACAATGTTAAAATGGAATCACTTTCCGATATTTCACCTTCATTCGCACGAGACATCTTCAGTGTCTTGATCTCATGAAGTAAACTTCCCTGATGTTGCCTCACGCAGTCGAAGGTGAAACGTCAGAAAGTGATTCGGTATTGACACAGTTTAATCCCAAGAACCATGAGTTCTTAATTGATTAAAGTCATGTAAGCTTCTGTTCTATGTTAAACATCTTGTTTATTTAGACTCACCATCGTGTGACCACTAAAGCAACATCCTTTACATCCAGTATCTCCAGTAAATGCAATAACCTTCCTCCAGCATGAGTCTCTCCATCATCTTCACAGTCTTGTATTATATTTTTGCCACTAGCAATCCTATAGGCCAAAATCTTGTGTGTTGCTTGTGCTATTTTTTTGTTTTGATGCAGTATTTCCAAGAATTGTCTGGACAATAGAAAATATATTTTATTTATTTATTTATATATATATATATATATATATATATATATATATATATATATATAAAATTATAAAACAATTTTGACAACAATCATTAGAGTTGTGCATTGGTCAACTGACCAATCTATGGTCAAATATTAGATGCTCAAAATCTGTATTGGGTTGCAACTAACTGTCGAACAATTATTGTCACTGCGCGCAGCATGGTGTTTTTAATTACTGTGTTCAGAAATTTTAAATAATTCGCATATATATTTTGAATCTGCCTCTATTTTTTTTGGTCTTTTCTATAGAATAGTTGGTACCATAGACATAATAACAAGGAAGAAGACCCCACATTATAAATTTATGTATGTTGTGCTGTAAAGTTGAAATAGACTTCATTTCTTCTCACCCTCGACATAATATTTCTTAACCCATTTCTATAACAATTGTTTAACTACCAATCAAAATTAAAATCTATTATCACAGCGAGCATATTTAATGATTAATATACCTAATCTATTGGTTAATGTATTTTGATTTATTTTATCAGTAGTTTAAAATAATTTATCGTAAGAAATGTATATTTTTTTATGTTAAATATGTATAAAAGAGATACGTAAACCTCTGTTTTTTGCATCTGCATAGATTGGTTTTGCCTCAGAAATTATGAATATGTAGCTTAGAGAAAAAAGTGCAGATATGTAATTTTGCTTTCTGAAGAACAATAAATAGCAGTTACAAGTACTATTAACCCTTAAATTATTCAACTGTACTTACAAATTTTACCCAAGAAAGAGCTATAATGCCCAAAAACTCGCACAAAAATTACCAAAAATATTCCAAAAAAATTATTTCTTAATAGTAATTCTATATGAAATATTAAAGAGATTATTATTACAGTATTGGAACCACCATAAAAATTAATCAACAACACATATAGATTTTATTTTACGTACAAAAGAGCTGACGACACTCTTTTCACTCAATCAAATCAAAACTCAAAACAATTTCATTTCCCTGTTATTTGTATAGTTGGTACCACTGAAAAACTGACAGAGGGAAATCAATTATGGGGAGTTTATGAAAATATTTCATTTTATTGGTTCCCATGTATTTTTCAAAAATTAAAATAGTTAAAATTAATTAATTTCTTTAATTTCAACCTCTTTTGTTCTGATACCCTCTATAATATTAACCAATATTTTGGTATAAATAACAAACAGCTTTAGAAATAATGCAGATTTGAAATTAAGAATTTTAAGCAACTGTTTTGTTGTTTCTTGGCATTGCGACGCCTATACTGATGACGGCGTCGACTTTCGCTTAGCTCCAAATAATCACATATTACTCAAAACCTACCCTCTTTTTACCGAATTTTGCTATCCTCCTTTAGTTAGAGAAAAAAATATAGATTTTTTTTAGGCTTACTTATGGGATTCCCTTCTGGAGTCATTTAAAAAGTATAAGTAGGGTTTTTGTTAATAAAAAAAAGTTTATTTGAAGAATATTTCATTTAAAAAGGAAAACCTGCAAAAATGTCTTCATTGATCAAAAAATATTGAATATTATAGGTATCTAAAGATTGGGAGCTGTTGCTTGTTAAAAGAAAATCTGGTCTAGAAATAGTTTTACATTTAGTGAACTTATAATATACAGGATGTCCCATTAAAAAAGATGTATCTTAGGTTAATTTTTTGATATATTTATAAAGTATTTTAAATTTTGATAATAGAGTAAAAATCCTACAAGGTTTGTATTTAACAAAACTTAATGAGTAACCCTGTAAAGTAGGAATGTACTATTAACACCCTGAATGTTATCTTTTAGTCATTTTTAATAAATATACTTACTCAACATGAGCACGGTGTGTAACTTTACAGACGTGACCTTGAAAGGTACTCTTTCTATCGGTTATTGGCAAACCATGTACAATTTCCAACTGTGGAAGATCATCTTCATCCAAAGAATGATCGGTTTTTAACTCTACAATCTGATTGGCTAAATTGTCACATACAAATTCATCAATGGGGGAACTGGGTTCATCACCAGATGATGTATTTTCACTTCCAATAATTTCTTTTAGCTTTTCAATCCACTGGAATATAATAGGAAACCCTTTGTCAGCCCTAAAATTTCAAGTGTTTATATTCTCAATATACAAAAATAAATCTGTTCATTTTTTAGCAATTTAAAATATTATACACAGGAAGTCAGGATATTTTATTACAATATATAAAAGGGAGTATTCTACAGATGAATCCATTAATAAATTATTTATATATTAAAAGTTCTTTTTTAATTTAATTTAATTTTTTTTATTTAATGTAAGGACGTAGCAAATGCACGTATCGTACAAGTGGCCCTTCTGAAATGTATACTATAGAATGCCAAACATTCCAAATGGTACGAATTCGAAAATAACGTCAAAAAAGTATCAAGTCAAATAACCCCGGGGAAACAGGTAAATAAAAAAAAGGATACACAATGATAAAACGATTTCAGGTTGAAAAGTAAGATAATACACAAATATAAATAACAGAATTATACAGAATCGACGTGAACAAGGACAGACAGAAAACATCACAAAACCAATCCGCTTAACTGCCTTTTTAGCTGCAGCTAAAATATTTCACACTCTATTGAGCAATTTGTTCAATAATATTGTCTATGAAATGACAAAATCAAAGTTAATGAAAGAACAATTTTGTTCCTATATAAATAAAAATATATGAGTCATAACTAACATTAACTAGATAAAAATGATATATTAATCTAATTATATCTATATAATATATAATCTCCAAACTTATAGTTCTCTCAATCAGAAGGTTATTCACTTCTTTTCTAAAATATTTTTGTAAGAGATACTCCTTCTATAAGGGTAGATGATTAAACCTTTTTTTTTGTTGAAAATTATAGACTTCTTGGTCAAATTTGAAGAAGGAATAGAAGATGTGACTTTAGAACTACTCATTGGGTAAGATCGGGCAGATTTAATCTCATTTTGCGAATTTGACAGACATAAAATAATGCACACAGTCTCCAATATGAATTTAGGATTCTCTGAGCAATAAGGACAGGCCTGTAT
Source organism: Kuschelorhynchus macadamiae (assembly GCA_030620095.1). NCBI lineage: Eukaryota > Metazoa > Arthropoda > Insecta > Coleoptera > Curculionidae > Kuschelorhynchus > Kuschelorhynchus macadamiae. The sequence goes on from JAUTXW010002103.1 coordinate 3,575,536, forward strand.
GATTTATGGGAGCCCAACCGGCACATAAATTTCTCAGCACCCTTTTGCAACACAAAACCATATTAAATAACTGCTCAAAACAAGATCCCAGAAATACACTCCACAATGAAGGTAGCACTCAATTAATGCAATATATATGGCAAAACATCCTCTAGAAAAGTTACGATTCATACTCAAGAAATGAGTTCTTGATCCCAAAACTTGTAAACCTGTAAATTACCTAAAACCAATAAGGAACTAAAAAGAGACATTTGTTTTAATATGTTAACCAGTTGAAATTTACTGCCTCTACAATGGTTTTTATAGTGTTAGATGGTTCTGACCTGGGTTAGCACCAGGTTTGTCAATAAAACCATCATTAAAGTCATAATAAATAATAAATCATCTGATATAAAAAACTTAACATAAGACAATCTTGTGTGGATGATGCAGCAATTTTTATTAGTACCTACACTTTAGTCTACTGGAATGTGTGGTAGCTAGTTCCCTTTAAAATGTCTAGTGCAGGGTAAAGTGGACCATGCATGTCGGTCTTGTAAATAATTATACCCGCGGAATATGATAATTTTTTAATTAAAAATATAAAGTTTATCGTCTTTCAACTATTTTAAAAGAAAAAAAAATAAATGGATGAACTACTATTTCTATTAAAAAAAAACAATAAGAAGTTCTACATTTTCACTGAATTTCCTTACTATGACAGTTTTAAGAAAGGCTGTCTTACAATGTTGCCCAACTTAATTGTAGCAAGCATCTTGAATAGTATTTTACAACACATTATTGTGCACTTTCTTAACAACAAACCTAATCAATCCTAACCTAACATGACAAATAAATTTAATGATAAAAAATAAAAACAACAGAAAAGTTTCTATCATTTTTTACTTTTTTACACCATCGCCGATTTTGATGAATTTTAAAACATAGGTGGAACAGCAATCAGCAGTGAAGTGCATCACTGGTGGAAGTCTAACATTCAGCATCGGCCCAGTTAGTTATTAGACTTCTGTCAGTGATACACTTTGATGTTGTTCGGCTTTTCTGTTAGGGCTTTAACAATGATGCCTACAGTGCTTAACCTGGTGCTAAACTAGTACCAATCCACTTAACGCGTTCGCACTCCTGCCAGGACCGATCCACCTACATATGTAAAAAAAGTGTTTATAATTGTTGTTTGTATCAAGTAATGTTTCTCTTTGAAGTTGTTTTTTCATGATGTCAAGAGGCCAACATGGCGGAAAATTCACTAATCCAAAAAACATCAAGTATGACTGTTTTCTGAGTAGACAACAATGTTACGAATTAGGGTTAAAAATGTGAATTAAAAAGTAGAATAAACCTTAGCAAATGAGAAAATAACAATGCTAATATTGAAAAAGCAATATTATTTACTAAGAAATTTACTTAACTTACTCATAAATATTTTTAAATTCCTTGTCAACAATTTTCTTTTGTGTCTGTGATAAACTCGGTGCCAACAAATCATAAATAGGCGGTTTATCCGATGGGTAAAGTTCATTTAAAGTTATCCATATTTCAACATCTTTTGATATCTTGATACTATATGTATCTTTTATGTTATCATATGTTTTCCACTGGTCCCCGAAAATAGACCTTAATACCTCAAGTTCATCTATTTGCTGAGAAAGGTTGTCATCCATTATTAATAAAATAACCAAATCACTTAATACAAATATCACAAATACTTAAAACAATCTATTAGAGAAAATAATAATAACTGACACCAATGACACTACCTACGATAAAATTTAAAAAATAAATAAAAAAATTAACCTCACTTCCTTTACTACGCATTTAATCACTTCAAGGGCGCCTGACGTCACATCGCGTATGCTTTCTAAAGAGAAAGGATGAATGACAGACACGTGTTCATTACACGGGAGTACACTGTTTATATTATCATATAATTATTAGTGGAGATAAGAATGTTATGGCCGAAAAGTCAAAGCACGCATTTTTTATACTTAAACATACTAACCAGTCCCGCCGTTTGCGGAGTCTTTCATTTGACAATCCTTGTTTTAATATTGATAGATGTTTTTTACATCATCCCAGAAAAAAAGAACCTAACCAGGACTAACCTAAACGCAATCCGTTTTAGAGGTGGTTAGTGAGTGAGTGATTCGGTTCGCGTGATTCGATCTTTGATTTTAATGAATGACTCGAGTCACTCATCTTAAAATCACTCGAGTCTCGAATCTCAAACGACTGCTAAGTTCACTTACTACGTACACTCTCTGACTCCTGTTTCAGCTCTCGTTACTCTTGTACAGCGGAACAATCTGTGAGTGAACTGTTCTTTATTTCATGCATGGCAGTCGGTCCCGGATGAATTAAATATATTATTTAACTGTCAATATTTTTACATAACTGATAGACGGAAGGGAATTTTCATTCGCTTCTTTTTTATTCCTAATACTAAAAGAAACATAATTTATTTATTTCGATGCTAATCAATAATGATTATAAATGAGTGTAATCCATACTTGCACCCCAGACTTTCAGATAATGATGGAATAAAGTTAATACATTATCAATACAAGGTAATGACGATTAGAACATTACAAAATATATTTATTTAAGTATTTATAATTTACAAGAGCAAACAAAACCTATAACTTAAGGAGTTATACGAGTAAAATATTCCCACACTACACTCGTTTGTTTTTCTAATTTTGACATTGCTAGTTAACTTTTAATTTTCGTAATATTATCCAAGGGCACACTGTTAATAATTGCGAATAATACCAATGACTAAAATATCATATCAACTAAACATATCTACGCAGCATTCAGAATCCGGGGAATTACTAGTCTTAATAACCTAATAACCATTAACCAAACATGCATCAAATTCCAGAAATGTTCATCAAAATGCGTCATCTGCTAGTTAGGAGCAAAAATGACTTATCCGTCCGCATGCAAACCAAGCTGTAATCTGTAAATGCGAGTGATTCACTGAGCATCCAGCGAATCGCCAGCAGTACGTCGTCGCTCGCGGCAAGCAAGAAATCACAAGTCACAAGTGCTCTGAACTACGCTCCGATAAATGACTCGATGACTCGAGTCAGTGACACGATTCATTTAATGCTGATGACTCGACTGACTTGACACAATAAAAAGACCCGCTTTTGCCATCTCTAATCCGTTTTTTACATAGGGTGGTGTGTGCCGCTTTTTAAAACACATTTTTTTTTGTACTAACAAATAAGAGTAAAAAATTTGCTGAAGCGTCTGAAAAATGTTTCGGGAATCGTTCATTCTGTATATGCGCCAATCATGTCAAAAGTTAATTTTTATCCACAAATTTAGGCAACTATTACAAATTAAGGTTTGAAAAAAGAAATACTATTCGTAACAGTTCTCATCTGGATTACTGAAATTTACAATTAATATTCGTTACTCAACTCATACTCAAAAAGCTTTACTGCCAAAGAATGAAAAATAAATCTTATTGACAAAGCAGTAGCAAATTAAAATTTACAGTAAAAATTTAAAAATAATTACAATGATTATAGCTAGATAATATTAAAATACAAAAATCTATGTATGAATAGTAAAATATACATTAGTGTTAACATACTCAACATATAACTAAAGGACATACAAAAAAAGAAACTATAACAAATGATTTCAGTCAATAATTGTCAAAACCTAAATAATCTAAATATAAGTATTTCAGAATCCATAATGAAGTCAGCAAACAAATTAAAATGACAAAACAAACAGTAACAAAAAACAAATAACCTAGATAAAGCTTTAAAAACCATAATGGCCTCAGTAATTAAAATAAAATAACAAAACAAGTATTAACAAACACACATAATCTAGTTACAGCTATCTTCAAAAAATTCGTCAACACTGTAATAAAACTTTGTGATAAATAACTTTTTTTTATAAATTTTCTAAATTTTTTATAAGGTTTTAACTGCTTCAAATGCAGTGGTAGGTGATTAAAAATATCTTTTTGCTCTGACATAGGTATTAAAGATTGCCTAACCTGGGCAGTGGATGGTATAGGAAGTCTAATATTGCCAGCTTGACGAATATGATAGGCAGAAAACAAATTAATGTCATCTCTATGTTTCTTATATATCAGACATGCTGTTTCCAGTAGAAACAAAGACGGCAGGATAAGATTCTTATAAAGTAAAAATAAAGGCTTACAAGTATCTCTATATCCCACGTTAGATATATATCTTAGGGCCTTTTTTTGCAAACAAACAGTATATCAAAAAGGTACTGAGAACAAGATCCCCAAAAGGATTTCCCGTAACACAAATAAGACTCTATAAGAGCAAAATATGCATCCCTTGCCATCTGCTTGTTTAAAATTATTTTAATTGCATACAACCCAGATGATACTTTCTTGCATAAATAAGATATATGAGTATTCGAAACTCATATATCTTCATTTAATTTATTGTCTAAAAATACCTAAAAATGTATTTACATTAGCCTCAGCAATTATGTCCCTTCCCAGAGTGACATTCTCAACACTACATTTAGAGGATAAAATATTTGTTTTTGACAATTAAGATTGAAGATTATATATTTATAAGTCCGCGGAATAGACGGTGTAAAAGTTAATTAAGAAAATCCGTTTTTGTTTAATATTTCGGAAACGATTTTAGATACCATATTGAAATTTGCTATGTGCTATTATGACGGACAGGGCCATCCTTCCTTTGGAATAAAATAATTTGTAATACTTTTACCAGTGGCATGCGTGACAAGATATTGTGAGATATTTTTCACGAAAAAATTGGATGCCACTGCTTTTCTTCAGAATTAACAGCTTTTTTTTAATTGGCAATCTGTTCTAATGAAAAAAAGTCTCTTTATTTTTTTGGTCGTCTGATGCACCGTTTTGAAGTAATTTTTAAAATAATGATTTAATACAATCATACTGTTACATTATTATTTCAAAACGGTTTTTTAAAAGTTGCCGTTGAAATTTCAAAGTCCATAAATGGCTTTTAGATTGATCTAAATCAATTTAAAACTAAAATAAATGGTGGGTAGAATTCCCAGTTTATATTGATTTTTTTAACAAAAGCCCAGATACGTATCGGAATTACACTCGTTTTTCACGCGCAAATACGTCACATCGAGATCGTGTTAGAGCATTTGGGAGTCAAGTAGGAGTTTTAAAGTCATATACTAATCAATTTATTTTTAATCTGTTTATAATGTTTAACTGTGCAGTTGCAGGCTGTGGAAATTATAATCGGAATAAAAGGGGACCGGTATAAAATATTTTAAATTTCCAAAACTTAATACATTTTCAAAAAAGTGGGTTGTTGCTTTCCGTCGTTTTGGTAACATAAATTAAAAAATGGTTATGTACGTTATAATTAATGTAAGAATAAAACAAGAGAGCTGCTTGTTCTACGACAATAGAGTTGTTAAGAAATACTCGTCTCAGGTATTTTGTCACAGGTACGAGCTAGGAACAGCTTGTCACAGGTATTAGATCTCAAACATATGGGTTACCGTTCCTACACCTAGTATTTTTACCAGCTTGCCGCGATCCCGCGAGGCGCAGATATTTAGGTACGCAACAACACATCATCCATCGAACGAAAAAGCTCTTCGGACTTCGGCTTTTCTCGGAGGGCCGGTGGGCGGCAGAGTGGACAAAGCCCCTCCCATAATATTTATTTACAGTTGAATCGATCGGTTTCTGTGTGTCTTTCTTTAACGCACTCATTTTTTAACCAACGAAATAAGTTAAACTGAATTATAACAACTGCATTACTACTGTAGGACATTAGCAAGTATTTTGTTTTGCTGTGACTGAAACGCTTGTCACAGGTATTTTATTCTATTCTGCTCCTGCTCCGCTAAACCAGTATTTCTATATGACTAGTATTTTTCCTACAAAAGGAACGATATCGTAATTAGAAATAAGAAATCTACGAATTAGATTATTCGCAAATCAGGCGAAAATATTAACATATTTTAGATTTGATAGTTTTAATAGGCGGATCTTAAAATATTTAGCACAAAAAAGATTAAAAATGTTTTTTACAAAGCCGGTTTTTATGACAAAAATACCAAGGTCGTTTTAAATATAAAGGAAATTTATAAATTTATAAGCTTAAAACGAAATTTCAAAAAATGTGAGCCAATTCGTTTACTTTTTTCGAATTTGCACGAAATAGGTACTGTTTTGATGACATATATAATCATAATCAACGAGCCGCGGGCTGCGATACTGGAAACCGCCGTTTAGTCATGGTTTCAACGACTCGGGGCTTCAAGCCGGGAAAAGTATTTTGTCACAGGTATCTGTAACTGGACTTGGAACAGGAACAGGACGTACCTGTTACAACAAAATACTGATTTTCGTCATCTCTATACGACAACCCAAAAATGACATGACAGTGACAGATCGTTGGAGTGCCTAATAGTCAGGCCAGACGGTTCTGCACTCTGCACTGGATGTGTTACGTGTCATTCATGTCAGCTGGACATTGCTGTTCAATTCAAAATAATAATTTTAGAATTTGGATTTGATTTTTGTATTGTGTAGAGTGAAGGTCGTTTTTCCGATCCTGGAAGTAACAAAAGACCAAACGTGCGGTGGTTGAGTTTCACCTATCTCAAATTTTTTGGCTGTTATGATGTGATCAAATTTGGTTAATTTGATATTTTCTGTCAAAAAATTTTGGTTCACCATTTATTTCGGCATTTCAGCATTATTCTTGATGCAAAGCGGCTTACTCCTTAACTTTGGATATTTCCTGATAGTACGTACAACTGTTAATTGTTTGCATGAAACATAATTTTCATTACTTTTCGATATTTTAATTAATTTGTTTCAATTTTTCCGTTCCCAATGTGTGAATGTAAAGATATGAGTATCGACATGAAAACTCCAAGAAACGTCTATTTGACGGCGTTTTATAAAAGGTAAGAAAGTTGCAAGTGATATAAAAAAAATACTTAAAATAAACATTGCAGGAGTTTTGCCTATCACACCGTGAAGAATCGGATGCCCGTCATTGTGACACAGATCATTGATAACCTGGCCCGTAACAAGGAAGAAATCGTGAAAGAGTTCGGAGAGGTAATTTTACTAAATCAGAAAATTAATATTTTTTATTTTACTGAAAGAAGTATTTTTGTGACATTTAGGGTGCAAGTGAAGATCTGAAGAAAGTATTAGGCGAACTGTCTAAGTACAAATACGAGATCCAAACCAACAAAGCACTAACAAAATTAATCGGCAATGATCCTGATATCCAGATTTATAATGAGTACATAAAAAAACAAGCTTCTGAAGAAGGAGAAACCACTCATTTTAATACCATATGGCTTTTAACAGAATGCTACATGTATCGAAGGATCAAAGAAATATTTAGTTTAACGTGAGGATTGCTTATTTTATCAAAAACTTTGTTGACATTTGCACTAACCTCTGTTTTAGGAATACTTTAAAAGACTTTGATTATTTTCGGTCATCAAAAATTGAACAGTATGAGAAATCTGAAGCTCTCATGTGTAAATTGAGTGAATATATAACCAAGACATTGAACGAAAAGGATACATGTGATCGAAAACAAGAGCTGATTAAGATGCTTAAGGTAGGAAAATAACCTATTATATATATATATATATATATATATATATATATATATATATATATATATATATATATATATATATATATATATATATATATATATATATATATATATATATATATATATATATATATATATATATATATATATATATATATATATATATATATATATATATATATATATATATATATATATATATATATATATATATATATATATATATATTGTGAATCATCTAAACATTAAATACAATTATATGACTTACATTCAGTATTGTACTAATTTTCATTTGTAAAATTATAACTTAGATAGGTAGGTTTGCTGTAGAAACTAATGACTGAATTAGTTTTTAATGATAAGTTGCATGAAGCTATCTAGACTGGCACCATTTTGTGAACAAATTCAAGTTTGCTGTATGCTAAAACAGTTATTTTTGTCCCTTACTTATTTTGTAAATCCTTGGATCATCTGCATACAATAAATAAGGGCTAGAAGTAATTGCTTGTATGTGCATCCTGGAGTACACCTGAGGTCACAAAGGTATCTCAGCTCTCACAGTTATTCAATTTTAATTTTACTTTAATTTAGTTCCATCTCTCTTACAACTAATGGTATTTCATCACATTATCTCGCACTTCGTTTCAGTCGGTCCATTACATTATCGTTTCTATTTTCCTGGGCGAACACCCCTGGTGAATCAAATCAAATCAAATTAAATCAAAATCGTTTATTTCCATAGACACACAGGATGCATTGGAATTGTCATGTAAGCAAATACATTTAAAAAAATTAAATAATATAAAGAAGATACATTTAAATAAAATACCATACAACAATACGATGTACATTGGATATTCTAAAAATCTACACTATTATATGAAGTCATCAAAAGTTAAAGAAATACATTTTCTTTGAAAGAGTAAAAAGGATTTGCAGCTAATATGGCCTTTAATTGACTTTTAAACTGAAAATAATTGGGTTTTTCTTTAATGTATGTAGGTAGATGATTGAACACCTTCAGAGAACTTATCTCAGGTCCTTCATTCCTTTTCCAATTGCTAAAACGATGTTTAAAAATAATACAAGCACACTGGAGAACATAAAGGTTTAAAACAGTAAGTATCAGAAGCAAAAACTGGGCGATAAGAGGCCCTAAATGGTAATCGAAACATGGTTCTGAGAATTTGCTTTTGACTTACGAGAACCTGATCAATGCTAGCAAAATTGCCCCAGGCCAGTAGACCATATAACAGGACAGAATTTATTGATCCGTAGTAAAAAGTCTTAAGTGTGTCAGTGTTGACACAGTCTCTCAACCTTAGCATTGCAAAATTAAGAGATGACAATTAATCGCATACGCATTTGGTGTGAGTACTTCAGAAGAGGTGTTGGTCAATTGAAACTCCCAAGAACTTAACAGATTCTCTTTGCTTGATATTAGTGGACCCATCCCTGATAAGCAGACATCTATTCTGCAGAACTCTTATAGGGGTGAAAAGCATAAAGTTGGTTTTTGAGCTACTAAGACAAAGTCCATTGTTTTCACACCAAGCAGATATGTCACTGACACTGCTATTAGCCTTGGCCCAAAGGATTTCATAGTTTTCGGCTTCGACCACCGTAGATGTGTTGTCTGCCAAAAGTGTGACATAACAGTCATTTACTAGTAGAGGAAGATCATTAATGAATAACAGAAATATTGTTGGTCCCAGGATGCTACCTTGTGGCACTAATGTAGTAACATTTACCCACTCAGAAAATGTGACTTCACCTGCATCCGACAACTTGGCTGCTTGAGATCTACCTGACAAATACGATTTAATCCAGCTTCATGCCGCTCCTCTAATTCCATAGTGCATTAATTTGTCTAGCAACACCTCATGATTGATAGTATCAATCGCTTTAGTAAAGTCATAAAAAATGCCAACCGTTTTTAATTTTTTGTCAAAATTATCAAGAATTTTTTTACAAAAAGAAAGTATAGCGTTGCCTGTAGAATGACCAGCCCTGAAACTAAACTGTCTGGAGGTTAGGATGGAAAACGCGTCCAAAAAATTTACCAGTCTTTTCCTATAAGCTTTCTCAAGTATTTTTGAAAATACAGATAAAAGAGCAATAGGTCAGTAATTCTCAATAGCCGCCATATCTCCCTTTTTATGAATAGAGACAACAATAGCATGATGCACAAGTGATGCTAGGTGAAAACCCCAGTTAAACAGCTATAAGTAGGAACCAGCTTTTTGAAAGTGATTTGTCAAACAATAGATAGATATTTATTCGTGTTAATAATCTACAGATTTTACACACATCGAGTAATGTATATAAAAGACATTTAAAATTTAAAGTAAGTACAAAGGGAGAGTCATAACAGTGAGGCCCTTAAAGTCAGCTTTAACATCTGCGTGGAAGTGAAGCCCCTTATAATTCTGATAGCTTTTCTTTATAGAGTGAAAAGCTTCTCAGAATGTGGTGATTGAAGTATGTATATAAAATTGCTTAGATGCAAAAATTGGGGTCTGCAACCTGTAATTTGAAAAAAAAAAATATTTTTGAAAAAACCCTGTTTAAAAATGGTAGAAGAGTTGGTCAAGGGTTTAAAAGGATTTAATTTTTTTTTTCAGATAAATCTGTGGGGAAATAAGTGTGATCTTTCTATATCCCTGGGAAAAGTAGATGGCCCTGGTGGGGCTTTATATGACACAGATGTTTTGAATTCATTTGTTTTGGCAGATGATTCTGAAAGAATTTATCAAGTACTTTCTATACCAATTAATGATGATACTGTTGGTAAGCTACAGGTGTTATTAAATAAATATTCATTAACTGTTAAAATTTCACAGTAGATTTTATTATAGATTAAAAGAGGTCATGTTAATATTCAATACATTTATACCTAATTCATTGTTGTACAGGAGGCCGGTATAAAATGTTTTATTATTATAAAAACTTCATAAAACTTATGTAAATTAAAAAATAAATAGTAATTAGCAACTGGTGTCTAAGAAGAAATCTGGAGGTTTACTCAGTCAGTTTTATCAGTCAGAATATCTTCTAAATAAGTCTTTACAAGTTGAGATTTTGGACTGAACTTTAATATTTCGATTTTATTTTGTAAAAGTCTCTTTTCAATTGTATATATATATATATATATATATATATATATATATATATATATATATATATATATATATTTTTTTTTATGTTTATAGAACTTTATCAAAAAGAATACTTAAACTCCTTGCCGCTTCATTTCATTTTATGTAATGTTTTTATAGCAATAAAGGAATTTTTTATTTGTATATGATTAAAATTATAATTTTCTTCAGTTACTTATATTCTTTTTTAAAATATATTAGAGATAGTATTTTTTTCTTATATTTGATAAGTATGTTGCAAACCTGTAAATGTAATTAATAAAAATTATTAAAAATAAAGGATTTTTCGTAATATTAAGCTCCTTCTTTGTATATTATTATAAGCTAGGCTAAGTTAGTACAGGCTATCTCATTATATTTTGACCCCCTCTTTCATTACATCTATTTGTATCCCCAAGATTTATACAAATTTTTTTGGCATACACAGGGAGTCCTAAATAAAAATTAAACATGAATTTTTAAATGAAATATTTTTGAATTCTGCATTAAATTTTAAGCTTATAAGTACTTTCCTATCATAACTTTTAAATATGATTTGATGGCCCATGCTGAAGATACTGTATGACAGCTTTTAAGAAATTAGGATAGGACAGTCAAAATCATTTGTTCCCATCTCCAACTGTTTTCTCTTTGCATCAATTCAAAATGACCAGTGGGTTAATAATGTGTACAATTCAAAAATTGATGAAAATACAGAGCATCCTCTTTAAAAATTTTTTTTTTTGGAACATAAATATATTTAGACACCTTGTATACTTCCAAATAATTTTTGTACACATTTTTTTGACATTTTTAAACAGAACCAGATAAAGGGGATCAAAATATGATTAAACCCCTGTATGTTATATACTATTACATAATAATGTATTACATTTCAATGTTCTGATTTATTATTATTCAGATATTGTCTTGGACAACTCTGGTTATGAGGTTTTCACTGACTTGTGTCTAATGGATTTTTTGATCACTTTTGACATGGCTAAAAAAGTGAGATTTCATGTAAAAGCAATTCCATGGTTCATTTCTGATGTGATGGAATATGATTTTCATTGGACTTTACAGCAACTATGTGACAATACAGATCCTGCTATGCAATCTTTGGGTTCTAGATGGAAAGGTAATAATTTCTGTTGTATTGAGCATTATGTCCTTAGATATATATATATATATATATATATATATATATATATATATATATATATATATATATATATATATATATATATATATATATATATATATATAGGATGTCCCGAATTACTGTGTCCAAACTTTAACAGCGCATTCTGCATTCAAAATAAGCCCTAATTTTCTATATAAACATATATCAGCAAATGCTTCGTTTTCGAAACACAGGGTGTTAAAGTTTTAAGAAAAAAATTGTTTTTTAGTCATAACATTTTTATTACTTGAGATATTGTTATTAAATTTGGTAAACAGCCTTGGAGTAACAAAAGGCATTTTTTGATTTGAAATATTTTTTAATTTTTCATCAGTGGCGTCCGTACGGGATTTTTTATTGAATATTCTTGAAGAAAAAATGGTACTCTACTGCTTTTTCTGAAAACAAAAATCATTCCTAAAATCCCCACTCAGTTTGGAGCAAATTTGATCCCTTGTCTTTTTTTCGTGCGGTGTAAGGATTTCGAGTAAAAACCATTTTTATGTATGGAATAGTTAAAATTTCCATTATTGTTAATTTCAGTAGCAAAACCTTTAAGGCGGGATTGTAACAGCAAGTTTTTAAAATTATTTGGTTTCCGATATTTATTTCATGCATTCCGGGTGAGTTCATAATTTCTGAACAACGTATGTAGGGTTTCTAAAATAAAAGCTTGTCTGACAACTAAATAGAGATGACGTCATCGACCCGTTGTAATGGAGATTTGCATTATGTTTGGGTTATCAGGGTGACATTGCAGAAGTTAGCAGGCAACCTATTAAAATCTAACTTGGTACTTACCATCATTCCTTCATTGTCGACTCTTGGTATGCCATTATTGCATTTTTGTGATAATTGAACAATTGCTAGGTTCATCTTTAAAGTATGACAGATGAGTTTATAATTCTAAAATCGTCGATTCATTTTGTAAAACAGTAATTAGAATTAATTCAATTTTGAAGATGATACTTCATTTTACAGAAACTACTCTTTATTAACTAAGTTCCTAATTAATTTTACAAAAACTAGAATTCATAACTTTTATTAACTTGAAAAAAATTTATAGAGCACTTTAAATACCATTAAGGATTAATGTGGGCCTTAAAATTCGCAATAATTGCTCAAAATGAGCTCCTCTAACTTCGACCCATTTTCGGCATCTGCTCTTAATTGTGTCAGTGGCATGGCGTATAAAATTCGTATTGGCTCTCAAAGTTTCACAGGCTTGCTCTATCCTTAGAATCAGTTCTTTTCTTGTATGAACTGGTCTGGAATAAACTAAATTTTTCAAATAACCCCACACAAATAAGTCGACAGGTGTGAGGTCAGGGGAACGTGGTGGCCAGGCTGTAGCTCCTAATCGTCCAATCCACCGTTCTGGATAATTATTATTTAACCACTCACGATTTACAACTGCAAAATGCGCGGGAGCCCCGTCCATTTGAATCCAGAATTCGTTTCTAAGATTTAGAGGAATATTTTCTAGATATTGAAATAACTCATTTTGCAGAAAATCATTAAATAACTGTCCATCTAGGCGTGGTGGTAGAATATGGGGCCCGCAAAAAATTTCATTTGTTACACCACACCAAACATTAACAGAAAATTCGTGGATTGTCATGGCTCCAGATTCGTAAATTATGGAAATTTACTGAGCCGCTTCGGGTAAATGTGGCTTCATCAGTCCATAAAATTTTTTTTGAGAAGTTCTCGTCTTCCTCTATTTGGCGCAAAAACCAATTGCAAAAACTGACACGTTTTTCGGCATCACCAAGTTGTAAGTTTTGAACTGGCTGCATTTGCATTTCCATTACAGAAACTATAAACGAAATGAATATCAACATACTCAAAGTTACTGAATAACACCATTTTGAAATCACTAGTTAGACTGAAAATTACCTTTTTGTATACGCTGTAATGTACCTGACATTTATTTACTCTAAAAACTCAAATGTCACACTTTAAAGACGAAACTAGCAATTCTTCAATTGTCACAAAAATGCAATCATGGCATACCAAGATGTTTAATGTTTTGCCACTGAAATAATTAACAATAATGGAAATTTTAACTACGCCATACATAAAAATAGTTTTTAGTTTTTAACTCGAAATCCTTGCATCGCACGAAAAAAAGGCAAGGGTTCAAATTTGCTCCAAACTGAGTGGGGATTTTAGGAATGATTTTTGTTTTCAGAAAAAGCAGTAGCGTACCATTTTTTCTTCAAGAATATTCAATAAAAAATCCTGTACGGACGCCACTGATAAAGAATTAAAAAATATTTCAAATCAAAAAATGCCTTTTGTTACTCAAATGCTGTTTAGCAAATTTAATGACAATATCTCAAGTACTAAAAAAGTTATGACTAAATAACAATTTTTTTCTTAAAACTTTAACACCCTGTATTTCGAAAACGAAGCATTTGCTGATATATGTTTATATAGAAAATTAGGGCTTATTTTGAATGCAGAATGCGCTGTTAAAGTTTGGACACTGCAATTCGGGACACCCTGTATATATATATATATATATATATATATATATATATATATATATATATATATATATATATATATATATATATATATATATATATATATATATATATATATATATATATATATATATATATATATATATATATATATATATATATATATATATATTATATATATATATCTGTTTTTTTTGTCAAAAACTTGAATCATGTAGGAACTAGAGGATGTTCAATTGAGCCTTTGGGTTCTAGATGGAAAGGTAATAATTTCTGTTGTATTGAGCATTACATCCTTAGATTATATATGTATATATATATATATATATATATATATATATATATATATATATATATATATACTTATATAAATATCTGGTTTTTTTGTCAAAAACTTGAATCATGTAGGCACTAGAGGATGTTCAATTGAGCCTTGTTTTTGAACTAAAAATTTTTTAATATAAAAAAATTATGATGCCACCCAATTTAAGTGGGGTTCGAAAAAGACCTTAGAGAGGAATGTTTTGTAAGAATTTCGAATTAATATTACATTTTTTCTCAATGTTTTGTTTTTGTATTATTAGACTGAAAACCAAAAATTATACAAAAATCTGTTTGTTACCGTTGGAGAAACCTAAGTGTGCTCTAAAAATATACCAAAGTTTATCTGTAGTTTTGCCACTACAATAATGGCAAATATGTGGCACATGATCATCGTGATGATTGTTGTATTTTGAAATCTGAAATTGTAAAATAGTGAATACCATGCACCTAGATTTTCTTCTATATTCAGGAAGCAGCTACAAAAAAAAACAAACATGATTTATTGTTATGTATTTTCCAATTACCAGTGGTTCCCTTTCAGTTTTCTTTTTGATCTTTGCACATTTTTGTAAACTTTGAATTAATTTACTTATTGTGACATTTTTTTCAGAATATCTAAATAATGAGACATGGAAAATAGTGGTTGACTCATTTTGGACTTTGCCATATGAGTATAAGTTTATGGAAAAGCTAGCCCCAGAATTATACAAAAGTTTTACCACATCCAAGTTATTAATTTTCAAAGGAGACTTGAATTATAGGTTAGCTAATAGTAAATATAGTAAACAAATTATTGTTAGGAAGATGTCTATTTAAACAGAGTTGCATTATATTAAAATATGTTTAAAATTTTTTTTCAATATAAGGCTTGCAACAAAACCTTTAAATATCTATTTTTATGCACCTTTTATCTGAAGTTTGAGCAAGGTTTATTTGCATTAAGGATGGGGTGAGATATTGTAAAATTTTATTTCTTTGTTCTTTTTAAATTCGACTTCCTTGGAACAAACAGCCATTGCTGCAGATGTGACATAAGGGACTCTAAAACGTTGAAACAAACCCAACTTATATTTTTCAAAAATAGCTCCCCTATTTAGTTATTAATAATATTATATACGGAGCAATAAAAATACCATCAGTGTGTTTGATAAGTCTTAGAAAAACCATACAACACTTTTGTTGAATTATTTAAATTATACCACTAATATATTTTTTTTAGAAAGCTTTTTGGAGAGAAAAACTGGGATCCCACAATAAGTCCTGAAGAAGCCCTACAAGGTTTTCTGCCAACTAGGTTATGCACTCTTCGTACAATCAAAGCGGACATTGTAGTAGGGCTAAAACCGGGCGTAGCGGAGGAGTGCGAGAGGAAGGACTCTAAGTGGATGGAAAACGGAGACTACGGTTTAATACAATACATAAATAAGCCAGTTAGAGGTTGGTGATACGATTAGAGCCATTGCAACTTTGAAAGAGGTCGGCATACCTGTTTTCTTTTGTAGCAGTGTGAGGAAGATCTGAACACTTGTTAGTTAAGTTAAAAGGACATTGCTTGAAAAAAAAATGGTTGGAAGGCGAATTTTTTGTTAAATTATTTATACAATTAATTGGCAGTACAAAAGAAAGTCTAAAAGACAATCGCATTGCATGTAATATAGAAAGGTAACACTATTAGGGAATATTAGCTTTGCTACTGGGTTTTATTTATATAGGAAATGTTTGTGGTTGGCATTTTTTTTATATTTATCTAAATACAGTGCTGCTCCTTAATATTCTACTCGCCTCTTTTTTTCTGAACTAGTCAAGATAAAAATAAGGAAGAAAATACTTGAGTTTTGTAAATTTTCAAGAATTTTTTCTCTTTTATGTAAGATCTGGTAATAGGTAATTTTAATTATGGTTGAAAAACCTCTTCAAAACATTTACTAGTCGACCCTCTTTCTATTAAGTTACTTCAACTGAATTAAAGAACTGCACTATATATTGGCAGAGATCCAGTTACCTATCTGAACACTAATTATTAGAATTTACATATTTTTTAACATAAAACAAACTTACTAATCTTTGTAAACAAAGTTTAGTATGGGAATTATTAAATTATTCCATAAAAACATATCTATTGCATTAAAATATATTTAATAAACACTTTTTCCCCTTCCCTGTATTGTAAGCAACCTATTTTGACACTGCTTTGACAGACGTAAGTGAAAGTTACTCGACAAGGTATTGGTTGCCCTTAATGACAGGATGTAAGTCAACTTACATCCCTAGGGAAATAATAATCTAAAATTATTATAAGTAGCTTTAATTTTTGATTTCATCAACATATTACAAAAATCTGCTGATATTAATTGAAATGAATATTAATGGTACAATTATTAAAATTATTCACATTATTAACAATATTTGGAAACACATTTTCTCGTTTCTTCTCTATATGTATTACATTTTCTGACTACACAGATCCTTCATTTCTAACTAATGTTTCTGTCACTGTTGAAGCAATGCAGAGACTTCTGGCTGGGTCTTATTGTATAAAATTTTATTCGCTACTTCCTTTTTATTATTGAGGCTCTCAGCTACGTACCATGCCGCTTTCCATTTTGATATCGGAAAAAGAAGCGCGAGTTAATAATCGTCATGTGGGATCTTATATCAATGTACTTTTGAATTATTTTGAAATGACAAACCTGAGTGTCGTCACTTTTTGTCACTATAAATGTACGTGACATTCCATTTTTGGAGTCAGGAATGGTCACAATTATGACTTCTTGACTTATCTTGACATTGTCCATTTTCATTTCACAGAGTTTATTAGAACAGAACGCTCAAACAACTCCCATTACCATTACGACCTTCATCAATAAATATATATCATCGGGGGGCTTCAAGCATGAACATATTCACATCTTCCCTGTTAAACACATTCGATTTTTGGGTTTATAACCATCATTTTTTCTTTTAAAAAATGCTCGAAGTTTTGGATACTTAGAAATATCTATATTTTCCTGATGGGGACTTCAATACAGCACTTTTTTGGTGGAAATACGCCAAAAACAAGGTTTCTGAGACTGCAGTAGCCATCTTGCTTTGGCACCAATTCTTAAAGGATGTATATGCTGCTTCGTACCTTTTTTTTCGACTTTTCCCGTAGTAGAGATAAACAAGCAATATTCGCTGATTCTTCTATGTCTGAAACATCCATTTTGTACACATAGAATCAAACAATTCGACTTATTCAAACTTTTCGCTATGAATCGTCAACTTGACGTTGATAAAATAAAAACTGCTTATGTTGCTCTGGCAACGGATCATGGCTGCCTTCATAATTTAATGAGAATGCTATCGAATGTAATGATAATGAAAATCCAAAAATATATCCAGCATTTTCTTGTAAACATACGATACAGGGAGGGGGAAAAATGTTATATACTATATGGGATGTAAGTACATTTACCAGTGGAGGACGAGTTTGCGCCCGAGCGATAGCGAGGGCTGGCAAAAAAGTTACATCCCTTATAGTATAAATAACTATTTCTTGCCTAGCATCATTATTATAAATATGTCAAATTTCAAGTGCTGCCAATTTGGTTGTATACTCTGTTGTCAGATTGAGTCATTTATTCTTACGGGATTTATATAGTATTTTTTTGAAAAATATGTATAACCCAGAAGTATAAATAAGGTGTATTTTGAATAGGTATCCCAGAACTTCTTGTAAGCCATTGTTTCAAATTCTTAAATTTAACAGCACCATCACTGTACTTCTTACGCCTCATTATGTTTGTAAAGAAGCATGAAGCATTGTTTCAAACCACCCAGGACTTGTATGGCAAGGACATGAGAGTTCAGACAAGAAACTCGCTGGATCTAAGGATACCCCTCCATAACTCCAGTTTCCTCACCAAGGGCCCTCACTTTAGGGCTATTAGGGCATTCAACTACCAAATGAAATTAAAAAGATTGGTTCGGAGAAGGTTTTCAAGCGTGCAGTAACTGAATATCTTCTATATAAGTGTCTTTACACATTCAAGTTTTGGACTGAAAAAAGTTTCTTTTCAATAGTATATATATTTTCTATAACTATAGAACTTTATCAAAAAGAATACTTAAACTCCCTGACAATGCCTTTTTAATAAAAATTATTAAAAGTAAAGGATATATGAGAATGTCAAAGTTTGTATGTTAATTATAATAATATGCATTTAAAAAAGTTTTTTGGAAATCGAATTTCTAATTTTTTGTATTTTTATCGGAATAAACATTTCAGTAGTACCTAATTTCCAAAATAAAATTTGCATAATATGCAGTAGTTTTTAAGAAAAAAAAGATCTGAAAATGAATGTTTTGCTAATTTAATTAATTAATCAGTTTTTGTTGTTACAGCAGACTCATCGTCAATATTACTGATTTCCATTGTGGTAAAATATTTTGAACAGAAATAAAGATGTCTAAACAATATTTAAAAGTGGTTAAATCGTTCACATAGCATTTGTTTGTATGGAAATTTGTATACATGCGTTCCTTTGCAACCGCACAGTTGCCAAGCATAAGGAAAATAAATAGTTTTAAAGTGGTTATATCTTAATAACATAACGCAAACCGTATCTCGCTATCTTTCTTTGTTTGGAAAATGTGATGAATTTTCCGAACGTCGCCACTTTTCACGAAAATCGTCCATTTTTTTTAACACTTGTGATGGTATTATCGTGTTATAGACTGATTCTTTCTGGATTGAATTGTGCAAACCGCATCTACTTGTCTTTTAAACGAAAAAAGTTATGCGTTTTTCCGCGAGACATTACAAAATTGCAATTTTTTCAGATTTTGCGCGGTTTTTGGATTGATATATTTCACAGTTAAAAAAATGTGGTAAAAAAGCGTTCTCCCCACGAAATAATGATCATATGATAGAAAATTTTTCGTTTTTTTATGGTATTGAATTATTATATAAACGAAGTTTGAACAAAATCTAGTAACAAACAAATTTTCGAAATTTTTGCATGGATTTGGAAATATTTTCGACCGGAAAATAATTGTTTTTTTGGAAAAATGCTTTAGAAGTATACGTTTCTATATGCATTTTGACCTAAGAAAAGAATTGAACATATTAATATTGACGAGGGATAAACATTTTCGGATATATGACTAAATTTTCACTTTGGAAAATATTTTTCCACATTTTCTGTCAATATGGCTTGATCATGTTAGAAGATGTTTTAAAGTGGCTATTTCTTAATAAAATAACGCACTACATCTCGCTATGTTTCTTTGTTTGGGTATTATGATGAATTTTCCGAACCTCTGCACATTTAATCTAAATCTACTTCGAACGACTTTCTGAGATTTATAGTTTTTGGGGTATGATTTTTATTATGGACTGTCGTTTTTCGCGGATTATGGTAGGGTAAAAATTCAACCATACACCATAGGACCAAATCGATGTTTTTTTCGATTTTTATGATATCGAAATTTTTGTATACATTTACATGCAAAATATTTTCATAAATACTTCCCGACAACTTGATTGTGTGTTGATATTATGTCAGGAAATAGCAGTTTGGATATAAACGTCTCAATCGATGAACAGTGCAGCAATTGTTATTAATACATGGTATATTGGACCGTGCACTAGATAGAAAAGGAAAATAGAAATAGTTATTTACTAAACAAGTGCGGAAAATGGTACTTTTCCGCACGCGACAGCAGTTGTCAAGGGCGGAAAAAACACTTTACGCATGTGTTAGGTACAACATTTTTCCTACGATCGATATAGTCCTCAGATAAACGTCAATTAGGTTAGAGTTCAATAGTAATATAAGTAATTACAAAAATTATTGAACTTCTTACAAAAAAAATACTTACTTTGCAGTGTTATTGGCTGTTTTAGGCTGGGTGATTTTTTTTTTCGTAAGGAAAAGGTGTACTTTCCGCAGGATAAATCCTTTTCCGCACGATCGTAGGAAAAATAATTTTGCTAAAACCCAATCAACAACGAAACTATCCGAAAATCAACCGACATCAGATCTGTGATCAGCGCCCAAAAAAAATCGTACGGGTTAATAGTAACTAAATGCTTGAAACGTTGTAGAATCTGTTATAAAATGTAACTATAAACATATATATTTTTTAACAAAAAATTACTATATAAATCCTGTAATACAATACAGCCCGCTACTCACTATTCGTCCGTACGTTCATTCGTCTGCGTAGTGTGGAGGGTCCGTTTCATCCGTTCGATTCGTTGCGCGGCGATGCCGTCTTTTGGGCGAGTAATTAAGTAAGCTTTGACCTCGGTGAACCATTCGTCCTAATCAAATCTTTTGTTTTTTATGTATTTTCAAACAGTGAAGACACATGAAATTCATGTGAACTTATAAAATAAAAATTTATGAATAGTGTGGATGAAATATTCATCCATTCGTTGATTCGCCCATTGGTTCATTCACATGAATGGATGAATCGAACGGAATAGTGAGTAGCGGACTTGATAATGACCCAATCTGTGTTTACAAACATATTTTTCTAAAAAGATGTTTGTGCAATAATTTAATACTCTTCATCAATTTTTATTTAATACTTTCGCAAATAAAAATACATAAAAAACAAAAGATTTGATTCGGACGAGGTCAAAGCCTACCTGATTATTCGCTCAAAAGACGGTATCCCCCGCAACGAAACGAACGGATGAACCGGATTCTCCACACTATGCAGACGAATGGACGATTAGTGAGTAATTGGCTTTACCAAAGTTCTTTTGCATTCTCATTGCAATATAATATGTTCTTATAAATAAAATTATATCATCTAGACTTAGGCCCAAGTTCATTATTGTTCTAGTTTTCTTTAATAAATACATTAAATCTTGTATATTTATAAATTCTGCCATATCATTGTACAGTTTCTCTTTAAGGCTTGTCTAATAAATGTGTTAAAGGTTAGATTGTAAATTTTAAAATTAAATTAAATGACTACACAGGCCAAGGTTCCTATTTGTTCTCTTCTCTCCAGTCCAGTACATGTAAAATATTTAATATTAAAGTGGTAAAAATTATTGGAGGGAATAGATTATTAGTATTAGATTGTTTATTCAGTTTTTAAATTAATGGAAGTGTGAAAAGTATAGAACTTTAAAAATATATTTATTCATTTTATATATAATTTTACATTTATTACAGTTGTTACTATACTATGTAGTTAAATTGTAATTTTTTGGAGTTATTTAAACAGCATGCGTAAGTGAAATTTTTAAATTAATTTCACATATCCCCAGTAGTCTGAGTCATTAGTAGGGAAGAAACTCTTATTCATTCAATACTGAGTTTTGTGTATTTGCTAACATAACTTATTTACAAATATGTGAATTGATGATGTTAAATATATTTTATTAATGGAATCAAGGGATTATATCAACACACTTTTTTTTGGAGTTTTCACCATTTTGCTGACAGGGGCGAGTTGGGGGGGTTGATCTCTTGAATGTCCTTATAATCTCAGTATAAGATGCAGTCACCTGTAAATATATTAAACCAACAAATGGAGAAATTACTAAATTAGAGAAAATTGCAATTTATTTTTTTATGTTCTCCAAGTATTGATTTTATTTTGTGATTTCTAGAAATATTTAACAATGTGGCATAACAATGACAAATTATTAGAATATTGTAAGGAACTTACATTTAGTTTTTCTGTTTGACAAATCCAATCTGTATTTTTAAATGTGATTGCCGTTCACTTTGAGTTTTATCACCACCAATTTATTTATGAAATACATTATAAATGCCCTCTTTTACTTCTCCGAAAAAGATAGATTCATTATTTTTACGCACAGTTCGGGTCGCATTTCTGCAATTGTATGACAAATATTAGCGTTCAGCTTATGAATAGTGAGTTTGTTGGCATAAATATAAACCCTACCCTACAAATAGCCCTAGAGAAAAAAGTCTAAGGATGTAAAATCGTATGATCTTGGTGCCCAATTCAGACAGTCCTTCTTCAACCGGTAATTAGTTGGCTTATTTGTATATTTTGTTATGTGTTGTCTTAGTAATTTTAAACTATTTTCTGTCTTCTAGTCTACCCTGGTGAGAAGGGGCGACACATATTGTAATATAAAACTACTGCCATAGAAATAAATATGTGTTTTGTTGTTCCAAAATTAATGTTTTTTTTTAATTGTCGTTTTTATGTATCCATTAAATTCTACGAAAATTTCGAGTGGATACCAAAATTTCTGTCAAAAATATGGCTTGCAAACTAGGTTACTTGTCTGATCCGGAGATTGAGACATTTTTGAAAAGGTATAAACTTTTTTTAGCAACAAATTAAATATGCAGCCTGCTTTTAAAACTGAATTAAAAGTCAATACACCTCTTTATTTTAATAATACCCCAACAAATAAAAACTAATAAAACTGCAAAATCAGTACAAAAACAATTCTGCTTAAATATAAAAGTTGAGATTACCGCTAAACATTAAAACTTTATTAAAACTGAAATGTAATTAATATTTTAATAAATCAATTGAGTTGCTTTTTGAAAAAAAAACCTGTAATCACCATACTGTAATTTAATAAGAAGTAACACTTAAGTGCTCACTGGCTTGACGAATAGAATTGCAGATCAGTTATTTGACTTAAGAGATATTATGCTAGATAGATTAAAAGGCAAAAACTTATTTTCATAATTCTCTTGTTTTTAACCTTTCTTGAAACCGGCCTGGAGAACGTATGTTAAAACAATAGAATAGAATAATTTCAAAACGCGGAAAGTTCGCGTCAAACCCAATCTAATCAACTGCCAGTTACTGAAAACCACAAAACTAGGTAAAATAAGCTAAAATTCACATTCCATCAAACAGACTGAAGACTTCCAGTCTAGAGCACAAAATGCAAAAAGATCTAGAAACCTGAACTGAGAAATAAACCAGAGTTAGTATGTTTCCTGTATCGGGTTTCTGAAATTGTATAATATTCGAAAACCTGCTGTAATATATGTAAACGTGTTATATACAGTTGTGTTCCACAAGAACTTTTGTGCGTTTCAAAAATTTGAATCATGTAAGCACCAATATACGCACCGTATACGTTCAGCCGACTCTTAATTGTGACTTTCAGAGAATTTCAAATTAATTAATAGACGAAAAACCGAAAATGATACGAAAATCTGTTCGATATAGTTCGAAGAAACCTAAGTGTGTTCTAAAGACGTTTAAAGTTTATCTAGAACCTTTGGTCTGGAGTCTTCCGGCTCATATCGTCGAAGGCAGACCTCTGTGTTATTAACATAAGTGATTCCACATGTTCGGTTTTGCTGCTTTGTTTCAGGGGGAAGAGGGAGACTCAACCGCTCAGAGTGGAAACTAACGACCCCGCTAGAAAAGGAGCAGACGCTGTGAACGTGTGAGGCCTAGTTGTTCCTGCATTCTATCCCGTTCGTCTGCCGCAGTTCTACATAGAATATTAGCGTAATGGCCGCTATGTAGCGGGAGTGAGAGGGGTAAGGGGATAGCTTGAAAAAAAGGTCATCTCGTGAAATCATTAGTACTCCCAAGCGGCATCTAGTGGAAGCCAAGGTACATTTCAAAAAGTTAAATGAAAGATTCGGGGTGTTTCGGGAGCTCAGAGCTCGTCATCCGGACATCCTACCGTATTGGGCTGGAGAATGGCGATGAAAGCAAAAAAGTGGCAGCCGACTCCATATTGAGAAAGAAAGGTACAAAGTACGTTTTGACACAACGACACAGCCCCTTACAAAAATCCCACCAGGTCAAATTTCGCAAGACCCGGCTTTTTTAAATCTGCTAATAGTAAACTGTTGCACATGAGTGGCTGCTCGTGGAGTTAAGAACGTGTGAAGCGCATTGTGCACAGGGCCGCAGGCAAAAATAACGGCACTGGCGAAAATATTTCTGGGTGCCACGCCCAAAATGGCTATTTTTTAACCTTTTCATGATGTTTAGCTATTATCTATAGCTTTGGAGCGTTTTTTAATACTTAGGGGAAATAATATGAATTTATAAGATTTTAATATATTTTTTTGTTCTTAAAAAAGAGTTATGTACCTATATCTTAAAGCTAATTTCGATTCGATTCGATCGATGCAAAACTGCTTTCGCCTCCGATGATCCGAACGCACTAATTTACATTAATTCTATAACAAGTGAATAACCCCTGCAGTCTGCAGCAGCAGTTTTATGCTGCTCCCATCTATTTGGATATTCACCATTGGGTTGCCGTAAACAAAACTAAGCGTGAAAGCCGGCGCGCGGGGGGAGTCTGATACGGAATTTGTTACGGCTGGTCAGTGTTGCCAGAACATTTTGATAAATGGTAATATAAAGGCATTCGAACAGGTAATAGATTTCTAAGAAAAGTAACAAATTCTTATTAAAGATTAGTTTAGCAGAATAGAACACTTTGCTTTAGAAAACGAATACGGTGATTCGGTCATTGAGCCATTCTCCAGCGGCGGATTTAAAATTTTACCTAGGGGGGGGGCACATAATATTTATGGAGTTAGGGACCGAACGGAGAACCCAACAATAAAAACACGTATATTTTGTTGATTATTCCTATTATTATTATTTATTTATTTTTCATAACATTATTTACGTAGCCTACAAAAAATAAATATGTCTGTCTCTCCAAAATAAAGGTTTATTCCAGAAAATAGAATTTTATTGAATATTTAAACATTTTATTAAGCCGACATTAGTATTTTTTGTACTTAATTTATAAACATTTCATTTAGCAGTTATTTTGTTCCGCCATATTAGATTAACACAAACATTTTATAGTTTATACATATATTACACTTTATTTTGGGTGAATTTTGCAGTTTCTAAATAATGGTTTTTTTACATCTTGTGAAACCGCAATTTTGTTTCGCCATATAAGGTTTTTACTTAAGTGTAACCAGTTCATCCCCTTATGATCCTTGATTTTTGACCAAAGTTTAAAGTCAATCGGATTAGTAGTTTTTGAGCTATGCCGCGTACAGGCAGACCGACAGACTGACAAAAGTGGGAGTTTATGTTTTCGGGGTTCTAGGATCCTAAAACGCAAAGATCTGCAAAAATCTCAAAGGGTGACTTTTTCATGTTTACAGTATTTTCCTTTACGAGGGAGGTAAAAACTAAAAAAAAAAAGTTTCAGGCATACGACAAAATAAACCAACCTTGCTTATATTCCTCTATAAAGGACGGACCGACAACTGAACTCTACCGCTAGATGGCAATTGTATAAATTTAGGATTAAAATTGTCTATATACGCTCATAGTGTTCATGTAGTAGTATTCATGTAATGTTAGATCTCCGTCTTTTCCTGTTAGTTTAGCAAAACTATCCAAGGGATTGTTTACCAGCTTATTGTGTACAATATTGTGACTGTTTCTGTGACGTCCGCCAACTAAAGCATCCGAGAATAGAGCATAATATTTGCATATTAACCCCATTTTTTCTTTGGAAAATACCAACCATTCATGTCTTTTTAAATGTCCATGATTTGCTCGACGTCTTACCTCACGCCCTCTCTTTGTATGTATGGAACAGGGAAACTCAAAGTTAATATCCCGAGCCCAGTGATTTTTTAATAACTGGAAACTAGTAATGTCAATATCCATTTTTCTAATATTGGATAGGTATATATAATTGGGCCACTGACCTGCTTTTCATGCTAGAAATGTCCGATTCATTTTCCCCTGTAGCCTCATTTCGTTATTTCCTTTCTGCCCTCCTTCGTTTAAAATAATTAAATAGGTTATTTACAGGTTTGTTAGCCAAATTAATCTTTGACATTATGAAGTAAAAATCTAGTCCTCGATTGCACAGTTGAAACGCCCATATAAAGTAATATATGAAATATTAGACTATTGCACTTATCACCAATTACGCGCCCCCCCTGCCATTCTCTCCTAAATATACGTTTTTTTTTTATTTCGAATTCAGTAAAAAGGTAATAGATTTCATCAGAAGGTAAAAAAGTAATAAATCTCTCCAGAAGGTAACAGATCTGTTACAATTGTAATAATCTGGCAACACTGCTGCTGATTGTGATTCCTCAACGGGTCGCTCTTATGAAAAGGTGTTCAGTGCGGTACGTTTTTAAGTCATTTCTTTTTGAGTATCTAACGCACTAGTTTTGATAGAAAATAATGGTATAATTAAGTAAATAATTTGAATTTGATTTGAAAACATACATTATTTTTATAATAAAAATGTAGATAATAAAATGCTTAATATTTTAAAAATATTTTTATTTTTAACTAAATTGATTGGAAAATGTAGGTGAAGCGGCGCTTCACCCGCGTTCCCTGGCGAGCCGCCACTGGCATACATTACATTTTCTTTAATTCGATAGGACCACGGTTGAGTATAGATGCTATCAAGATGAAAATTGAAAACCAAATGCGTGTATTTTTTTTCTGGTATATCTGAATATGGTTACGTTTATAAGAGCCAAGTTATATCATTCTAAAAAGAGATGGACTTAATGGCAAAGCTATAAGGGTTTATGTTTTGATGGAGCTCTATGAGATAAAAGTCACGTCAAATTAAAAAAAAAAACATACTATTTGGTAATAATTATACAAATTTTATAAACTGTAATTTATTTTGATTTTTTAAAATTATTTCCAAACAACTAAACTTAAAGCGACCATACTTTAGGCAGGACAGTCCAGCAATGAGAAATAGTTTCCTGCATTTTTAGCTTCTTAGAATAATAGCAACTAACACAAAAATGAACCAAAGATACAAAAATACATTTTGTTCCATCATATTGGATTTACTAGTTTCTGCCTATGCCACACCCGATTTTTGGGCATAATAAGTAGTTTTTATATTAACAGACACCGTCATTTTGTTATGCCATGTTGAATTCGTACCAGTTTATACCTATATACATATCACATTTAATATTTCTGCAAAATTTAAAGTCAATTGAATAAGATTTTTTTTCGCCATCTGGAATTCGGACAACTTTACCTCTAAATCACACTTAATGTTTGCACAAAATTTGAAAATTTTCTAATAAGTAGTTTTTTTTTCAATCTGATTTCTTCAATATTTTATTAGGCTGCTAGTTTGTTTTGCTATCTTGGATTCATACTGAAAGGTTACCAGTTCATTCCTATGTAACACTCGATTTTTGTGCAAAATTTGAAGTAAATTGGATTCTTTTTTTTCGTAATAGTATTTTTAAGGTTTTCTAGGCAGCCATCTTCCAGAATATTGGAATTTTACTAAAATAATACCAGGTCATCCTCATAACAATTCATTTTTGAATAAAGATTGAAGCCAGTCTGGTAAGTAGTTTTTAAGCTATGCCACGAACTGACAGACGGACCGACGGAAATGATAAAACATATTTTTTGGCATGTAGGGACGTTAAAACGTGAAGACATTTAAAAACCTGAATTTTTTTTACTATTACAAACATTTTATCCTGGCCGCTATTTTGAATTAGTACTGCAATTTTACTAGTTCATCTCTATACCACAATTAGTTATGATACGCAATTTGAAATAAATCAACAAGTAGTTTTTCAGGCTGAATTTTTAATAATTTTATTAGGCTGTTTTATTCCGTACTCAAATTTTACCACTATAGACAATAGTTTATTTGAGTTCATACAAATTAAATTTGTTTACATATGTCAATAACATAATTCAAAAAATTAAGGATATAAGTATTACGTATGTCAAGATAATTAAAATATTTTAATTACATTAAAGATATAAATACAAAATACATATAATATGACAAACATACATTTACAGTTAAAATTTAAAATTCAAAAATTCCTCAATACTGTAGAAATCATTTGAGATGAGCAGTTGTTTTACTTCAGACTTAAAATTCTTCTCAGATAGTAGTTTTATTTTTTGTGGCAATTTGTTAAGTAATTTGACTGCCATAAATTCAGGGCGACTTTGGCTCTTGCTCAGTCTAGTATAGTTGACTACTAGATCCTCTTTTCCCCTAGTGTTGTGGGTATGCATGAATTCGTGCCTTGTGAAGGAATGTTTATTCTTTTCTACGTAAAGCAGACATTCGAGAATAAACTGAGATGGAAAAGTAAGTATTTTTAATTGCTTGAATGCTGCCCTACAGTCCTGCCTCCAATGCAGACCACCCAGAATCCTAACTACCTTCCTTTGCAGTCCAAAGATTCTATCTGTCTGCGCTGCACATCGCCAAGCTAGCACTCCATAGGTCATCATAGAGTGAAATATGGCAAAATATATCATTCTCAATGTGGCATCTGATACACATCCACGCAGACTACGGATAACAAACACACTACCACGAAGCTTTTTTGCTATTGCAGCTATATGCACATCCACTTTAACTTTGAATCAAGATGCAGTCCCAGAAAACGCACATCATTCATGTTCTCATTCTCTCTATCATTTTCTCTTAATGTGAAAACCATCTTACCTGTCTTATTGTTCAAAAGGAGACTGTTTGCGCTGAACCATTCAGTTGCCCTTAACCGTGCCTCACACAGTCTCTGCTCCACATCGTCTATTGATTTTCCGACAACAAACAGTGTCGTGTCATCGGCAAAGAGAGTGAACTCCTCACCTGACTCACCCATAGGCAAGTCATTTACGAAGATCAGGAACAGCAATGGACCCAGGATCGAGCCCTGGGGAACACCAATATCCAAAGTGTTTTCACCCGACAACACTCCACCAACTGACGTCAGTCGGAAAGATATGATGTGATCATTTTCACCGCATTGTTACTGAAATTGTAGTATGACAATTTTTGGAGCAATAGTTCATGCGAGACACAGTCAAACGCTTTGCTGAGATCACAGAAAAGTACAGCATTATATTGAAGACCCTCGAAAGAGTCTCTGATTCCCGATAGGAGATGAAGAATAGCCATGACCGTACTTCGCCTATCCCTAAAGCCAAACTGACAGTCAGAGAACATACCATTCGCTTCCAGAAAAGATACAACTTGGACAGCCATACATTTTTCTAACACTTTTGAGATAATAGGCAACAGCGAAATAGGAGGGTAATTAGAAATATCGTTAGCATCACCCTTTTTATCTTACAACCCTTTGTTTCTTACATAATAATCGATTTTTGTCCCAAATTTGAGATAAATTGGATATTGGATAAGTTTTTTTTAGTAATTTTTTTTAACATTTCACTAGATCGCCATTTTGTTTCGCCATATTAGATTTTAACCAAAATGTTACCAGAGCATTCCCATAACCTTCAATTTTTATTTTATGCCGCAAATAAAGACCCCCAGAACTGAGAAAACATGTTTTTCGGCATCTAGAGGCACTAAAACGAAAAGATCTGAAAAAATCTCGGATGATGTTTTTTTTCACGATTACAATAATTCCCTTGGGATACTTAAACGTGATCATTTTAAAACCTGGGAGGGTGATTTTTTTTCATGATTACAAACATTTTATTAGATCGCTATTTTGTCCCGCCGTCTTGAATTCGTGTCAAAATTTTCCCAGTTCATCTGTATACACAGTACTAATTTTTAAATATTTTGCTAAGCCGCCATTTTGTTTCGCCATCTTGGATTCGTGTCAAAATTTTCCCAGTTCATCTGTATACACAGTACTAATTTTTAAATATTTTGCTAAGCCGCCATTTTGTTTCGCCATCTTGGATTCGTGTCAAAATTTTCCCAGTTCATCTGTATACACAGTACTAATTTTTAAATATTTTGCTAAGCCGCCATTTTGTTTCGCCATCTTGGATTCGTATTAACCATTTGATTTTCACATAATACTTGATTTTTGTGTAAAGTTTGAAGTAGATTAGATGAGTAGTTTTTTAGTAATATATATTTTTAATATTTCACTAGGCTGCCATTTTGCTTCGTCGTACAAGATTTCTACCAAAATGTTGCCAGGTTATCCCCATATGACCCTTAATTTTTGACCAAAGATTTGAAGCCAATCGGGTAAGTAGTTTTTTTAGCTAAAAAAACTATTCCATAAACAGACAGACAGACTGACGGAATTTCTAAAACATGTTTTTTTGGTTCTAGGAACCTGAAACGGAAAGATTTGAAAAAACTTGGAGGGTGATTTTTTCAAGATTACAATACAATCTTTTAAGAGAGAATCAAAAACAAGTAAAATAATGCAATTAATTATATTTTGTAAAGCTTTTATTGAAGAAATGCAAACAAAATCTTGCGACATTATAGTATAAGTAGGATAAGTTATTATTATATATTAATAAAACAAACTGTTTTTGAGTTAAAGGTAAACATGAACGAACTACTTTAAGGAAAAAGTAACATTATAAAATGTGATAACATTAACATTTTTTTGGTACAAACATTTTAAACATACATATTAACAAACTTATAAACGAAGAAAGAGGTATATCTGGAAGGTTTAATATTTATATTTGAAGTCCACTTTTAGCAAGTACTTAATTTGAACTTGCGCAATGTCGTATACAATATATCTGTAAAAGATGGTTAAGAAAACATTTCAATAGTTATTAAAGGGAAGGTATGCAAATTATGTTAGGTTGTTTAATAAAACTTTTACCTGCTAAGAGATTGTTGCCTAAATCGGTTAACTAAAGATTAGTTAATAAAGATCGAAAAGCTGTTTTTAATTTATTCTATTATCATTTATCCTAAAACCTGAAAATTAAATACCTACCCCCTTAAGGATGCGGCGATTGCAACATTTGTGCTCGCGACTGCCAGTCGGCGTGGGAGTGGGTCAATTTTGACCAGGGCGCCACTAGTTTGTATCGCAACCCAAACTAGACGGTCCTTGGTGTACAGAAGATCCTTAAGGGCTCAGAAAAAAAAATGAAACAAAATGTTTTTGAGTTGAGTCACTGCCAAGGTAAGTAAAACACATAGAGTTCGATCAATCACAAAAGTGTGTTCAATACAATTGATTAAGATAAGCTGCCCTAATTTATTTATCAAATTGGAAATATTTAAATTTCCTACCTCAAAAGCAAAATTAGCAATTAATTATTGGTATGCCAATCAAATCATCCTTAAAATAAAAGTATCATTAAAATTAATATGAAACCCAATAACTAGATTTAATTTAAGAAATCATGGTTCTTGGGATTAGACCGTGTCAAAATGGAATCACTTTCCGACGTTTCGCCTTCGATTGCACGAGGCATCTTCAGGGATCTTCATTTCAGGAGATTGGAACACTGAATGAGCTCGGAGAGACCCAGGCCGGCTATTTATAGTCGTCCTGTGTTTACCGAGAAGTGACTCTAAGTGACTGAAGATTGAAGCCCGTATCTCTATTAAAATTCTTAGGATGCTTATAAATTTCAATAGATTCTCTAATTTTGCGTTTATAGAGTCCCGAAACCGATGCAAGAGCTTTCGTTTCTTTTACATTTATGACATGCCCAGTAGAGTGTTGCTGTTCAGATACAGGAGATTGTACAATTTGTTTCTTTCTGAAACATCGTTCATGTTCCTGAAGCCTAGTCGAAATGGATCGTCCAGTTTCTCCAATATAAACATCACCACAGGAACAAGGAATTGCATATAGTCCTTCCGTTTGAAAAGGAATAATGTCCTTTGGCGATCTCAAACATTGTCCAATTTTCTTGTCTGTGTTGAAGATTGTACAAATTGGAAGCGAAGTTCTTTTTGTGCCGGTGTTAGGTGCTATGTACGAAAAGGCCTAAATTTATTGGACCGGTGAAGTAATCTTGCAATCTTGTCTGTGGTTCCGTGTATAAACGGAAAAACTACATTTCCTATCAGTAATTCCTTATTAGTATCATTTCGTGGAGTAGGATTATTATATTTTCTAATTGATCGTCTAATATCATCAGTGCAATATCCATTCCCTCTTAAAGCTTGAGTCAGTTTCTCTGGTTCCGATTGTAAAGAATTTTGGTCACAAATCGCGAGAGCTCTATAAACCAATGAATTAATGACTGATTGCTTTTGTGCTCGATGATGATGGGAATTTGCATTTAAGTACCTGTTCGTATGCGTTGGTTTTCTATATACAGAGTGTCCTAAGGAACCATCCCCTTTCCTTTGTACAAGAACATCTAGAAAGGGAATCCATTGTAAATTTTATGTTAGCATGTTGTTGATTCAGATGATCAAGAAACCCAGGGAGGTTTTCTGGACCATGTGGCTATATTACGAAAGTGTCGTCTACATATCTGAACCATGATTCGCCAAAGGACATTATTCCTTTTCAAACGGAAAGAGTACATGCAATTCCTTGTTCCTGTTAGTTTTATTGGAGACGATCCATTTCGAAGGCTTCCTCCTCAAAAAATTCCCATCATCATCCAGCACAAAAGCAATCAGTCATTAATTCATTGGTTTACAGAGCTCTCGCGATTTGTAACCAACATTCTTGACAATCGGAAACAAAGAAACTGACTCAAGCTTCAAGAGGGAATGGATATTGCACTGATGATATTAGACGATCAATTAGAAAATATAATAATCCAACCCCACGAAATGATACTAATAAGGAATTACCGATAGGAAATGTAGTTCTTCCATTTATACACGGAACCACAGACAAGATTGCAAGGTTACTTCGCCGGTCACACAATGCCTGCGGCATATTTATTTTCTTAAAGAAAAACACACATTTTTGCCATCTCTAACACGACCCCTAATTTATAAAAAATAATTACCTGATGTTGGTGGGTTTTTACTTAGTGACCAATTACCCTCATACTCCAGGACCACGTGAAACTATTCCGGAGTCTATCCGACTGTAGCTACCCTACTCCAAGACCAACAATGCTACAGAAGTCGAAATCTATTTAAGGCAGCTACTACAGAGTTCACAGTTATATAATCCCTTTATAGGGGTGAAACTAACTTCACATTAAAAAACCTTACATTGAACCTTACACCCACTGTTTTCGGGGAAAAAGTAAAGATATATAAACACGAGGATCGAAGTAGAAAAATCACAAAAAAAACAATAAAAACGGCCATATTTCTGTCTCTCTTTAACCCATCACAAAAGATCGTACACACTCTTCCCCCTGCATACAGCAGAGCCAACCACAATATCCTCCAAGTACCTATGATATGTACAATTATGACGACATAGTTTAAATTTTGACAAGCTCTAATTTTAATGAGGCACAACATTACTAATAGTTTAATTAATTAAAGGAAACAAGTGTTTAGAACCAGGAAAAATTAATAAAAACTAGCTAATCTACAAGGCTCCGGTTGCTCTAGGGTATTTCATTATAATTTGGTTGGTAGCACTAGCAGGGTTCCATGGTTATATTTTTAACGATTTCGAAATTTAAGGCGAAGTTAACTAGGTGTTTTGGGTTCGACATTAACAATAATGAAGTTTAATCACCCGCCGCCAGAGGACAGTTCGATAGACGTCAAAATGTTAACCAAAACAAAAACTTAAAACAACAAACTCAATCAGTTTCTTAAAAACAAATGTTACCTACGAAATCGATAAAGAATTACAGTGAAACAAGCGAAAATACCTCCTATAAACCTGTTTAATAGAATAGTTAAAAATGTGTGGAGAAGTTCTGTAAAATCTAATCATGTTGATAACCAGTGTGCCCCAATGTAATTGTGTCTGTATAGCTCATGTGTCTCTAAACAACTTTTTAAAAAAGATAACATACTAGTGTAGTGATTCCCTGAAAATATAACATATGGAAATACCTGAATAATTGTAAAAACAGAAGCAGGAAGACCCGGACAGTATATATGTCTATTATATAGACATTAGAGTAAGATATGTAATTCCACAATCATTTAAATAAGCCCCCTTTTTGTTATATACCATCCTGGCGAAAAAATTCTGGAACAACAAAATTCTCGTTGTTGAGTAGCTACTAGACTATAAAGAGTATGTAAAATCTATTAAGGATAGGTTATCGTTGTTGTCATGGAATTGAAAAGGTTAAACATCAAAATAATAATATTACCTTTTTTAAAAATACGAGGAGAAATGAAAATAACGTTTATTGTTTTAAGATATAACAAAAATAAAAATAAGACTTTTTAATCTTTGGTAGCTGCACCGTTATTATCGAATAATGCTCGCAAACGTCGTGGCATGTTTAATACTAGGTTTCCCATGCTTCCGTTATCCTTTGGCGCAATTCTTCGGTTCGTCCTGATTTCTAGGTTGGAAATTGTGTTTATACATAAACTTTACCATTTCACCCCAAACGTTTTCTATTTCTAAATACTGTTGAACTATACGGGCCTTATATAAGGGAGCATAAATCGTGTTGGAATATAAAATCTTGGCCATATACTGCACCGACTGATGGTATCATAACTTGGTTTAGTAAATTGCAATATAGTTGTGCATTGAGTCTTCCCTGTACTATTTGGCAAACTCCTAGGCCCCTTGCACTAATCCAGGCCCAAACGTTTATAGAAAAGCGTCCACTGATTTGTCTTATGAGTATATTTTGCATCGTATCTCGTACCGGAATGCCTGTAAAGGAGGATTTTCCCATTGTTACACGATTGAAAGGTTTTTTCATTTGAAAATATTAGGTTTCCCCACATATTATTTTCATTTATGTGCTCATGATCAAATTCTACTCTTCTCCGCTTATTTGCTTCAGTCAAAAATATTTTATTTGCAGCACAACACCTTTTTATATCCGAACTACGAATTCTACTACGAACTGTATTAGCCGAACCAGGAAAATGTGTCTCTTCTTTAGCTTTTATTGTTGTTTCAAAGGAATGATCTCTTAGAAAATTAATTAACTCTATATCTTGAACGTTATTCGAAATTTTGGGGCGACCGGAACATGCTTTTCTAACAATACTTCCATATTCTGCAATTTTGTGCTTAGCCAATCGCACGGTGTTTTTGCTAATTCCTAATTCATCTGCGATGTTTCTTATTTGATGACCATCTCTCAATCGCGTGTAAATAATCGCTTTTTGATCGGTGGTTAACGCGGACATTTAAACATATATACATATTTTTTGACAGGCCCGTCAGTCACAAAATTAATTAAACAAATAACTTCAAAACAAGCTAATAGCCCGGAAGATTTGCTGCCAGTTTTTTTTTTCGGCACCTGAAACCAAGAACTTTTTCCTAAAAGTCTAGGTGCTAAAAAGATACTTCTTTGTCGCAGAATTTTTTCGGCAGGATAGTACATAAGAAAAATTGTTGTAACTTAACTTATATGAATGAATACACTTGTTTACCTGTTACTCACATTGTGTTCATGAATAAACACATATCCTAGCGTTCTTAAAAGTATAGACATTATATATTATACAATTATCTGCTATAAGCAATGTTATTTTTCATTTTTAAAACTGTACTTTACCAGTCTGCAGTAATATGCCAAAACTAACAAGCGATAGGGTAGTCGCTGACAGGTGTTCGACTAAGGTAAATTCACTTTATGAAATACTGGCTCGAATTTATTTGCCTTATGTTACATGTGTCTACTTGTGATATGCAAGTGAGTGATAAGTTTGGCATTTGAAGTGAATATGACATATTAAAAAAAAAAACGGTAAATTTCTTTTACCCGGAGCTTCCCTCCTTATGAATCTTTCCTTTCATTAGGAAGAGTACAGGGTGTCCGGATTTGGTTGCAAAAGCAGGGTATCTCGATTATTTTCAAAGATAGAACTTTGCGGTTTTCACGAACCTGAGCTAATTTTTTGTGAAACTCATGAAGCCGTTAACAAAATTTTCATAGCCTTCTTCGTTTATGAGATACAGGGCGAAATAGAAAATTTTGCATTTTGGGACCTCCCTCGTATCTCGGTTATTCTTTAACTTAACGCAAAGGGAAAAATTGCTGCTTATGCAGTTTTTTACGCTGGATCCAGTGACGTAGTCATATTTTTCATTTGAGTTGTTATTTTTTAGATATGATCCAAAGTTGTGTTTTTTTAAATGGGACACCCTGTATATTTGTCCAGAAATTGATTTGTCCTTTTAAAGGCTTCTCAAAAATATATAATAGTATGGGTCTATTTTAATAAACAACAAAAATCCTAATTTTTATAATTATCATCCCAAATTTTGCAGTAGGCCATGCAAAACGATGCCGTTTTCTTTTGTTTTCTTGGAAGCAAATGAAATTTCCCAATTTTGTACGTTTTTTGTATTTATTTATTGTGTAAAAATATATTTGTATTATTATGGAAGAAAACCAAACTTTGGAACATTATGAAAAGTACGATATGTTAGCTTGTTTTATATTAAGTAATGAAAATGTTGAAGCGGCTTCTGAGATGTATTTTAACAGGTAAATAGTTAACTTTTAGGTATGTTGAAATACTATTGCTTAATTTTTATTTAGATATCCAGAAAGGAGGCAACCTAATATATCCACTTTTTATCGGATAAAAAAGAATTTACTTAATCACGGATCATTTATCAAACCTCGTACGAAAACATATAATAAAGAAAATCGGGAGGCTGAGGAAATTACGGTTTTGGCTAATGCAGAAGCTTACCTTACAAACTCTTGTAGGGCCAGTGGAAAGAGTATAGGGATTCCAAAAACTAGAGTTCAAGAAATTCTAAAAAAGCACAAATACCACCCATACAAATTTAGGCTCGTGCATCACTTACAACCAGGGGATGCAGAGCGTCGGGTAGTCTTCTGCAATTGGTTTCGAGAAAGATGCGATATGGTTAGAGATTTTGAAAGGAAGGTTATATGGTCAGACGAATCGCATTTCAGTAATTCTGGTATACTCAATAGGCACAATAGTAGATTCTGGTCCCAGGAAAATCAACACCAAATATTTCCCAGAAGACAGCAGGGCAGGTTTGGTCTAAATGTGTCCTGCTTCATATTAGGAACACATATAAAATTTTATATAGTTGAGGAAAATCTAACAGCCAATCGCTATATAGAAATTTTAGAGGCAGCTATACCTGAATTACTTGACGATGTTCCTCTAGCGCAAATTAGCGAAATTTATTTTCAACAGGACGGTGCTCCTGCACACAATTCTGGAATGACGAGATTATTTCTGGACAATAATTTTACTAATCAATGGATGGGAACAAATGGACCTATAAGATGGCCCCCTAGGTCCCCAGATTTGTCGATTTTAGATTTCTTTCTATGGGGATATCTGGAAAATAGAATTTACAAAGACCACTATGATAATGTCCAAGATTTAGGAAATGCAATAAGAGAAAATTTTCGCTATTTACAAAATCATCCCGTTAGTTTGCTTAATTCTCTAAAACGAATACGAAAATTTTGCGAAGCATGCATAGAACAAAATGGAAATCAGTTTGAACAGTTCTTTTGATTTCCTTGGTTACTGTAGTTCTTATACGACAGTTGATTTTTGCTGAAAGGCTTGTTACATAATAATTTATTACTGTTTTGTTCTTTTGTTACATAAATCTAGGTAGATGGTACTTTTTGGTTTTTTTGATAAATAGATTTAATTACATATTTAATTTATTGTTAGGATGTAGATATTGTTAACGACTTTAAATAAAAGGCAGCATTGTTTTGCATGGCCTACTGCAAAATTTGGGATGATAGTTATAAAAGTTAGGATTTTTGTTGTTGTTTATTAAAATAGACCCATACTATTATATATTTTTGAGAAGCTTTTAAAAGGACAAATCAATTTCTGGACAAATATACAGGGTGTCCCATTTAAAAAAACACAACTTTGGGTCATATCTAAAAGATAACAACTCAAATGAAAAATATCACTAGGCCACTGGATCCAGCGTAAAAAACTGCATAAGCAGCAATTTTTCCCTTTGCGTTAAGTTAAGGATAACCGAGATACGAGGGGGGTCCCAAAATGCAAAATTTTCTATTTCGCCCTGTATCTCATAAACGAAGAAGGCTATGAAAATTTTGTTTATGGCTTCATGAGTTTCACAAAAAATTAGCTCGGGTTCGTGAAAACCGCAAGGTTAAAAATAAGCGAGATACCCTGATTTTGCAACCAAATCCGGACACCCTGTACAGTTTAACCCAATTTAGTTCCACACATAGACATTTAGTTTACTGTCTTTTCAAATATTTTTATTGCGCGCCATCTTGTTCCACCATATGGGAATCGTTCCAATATTTTACCAGTTTCTATCTATGCCACAATTATTTTGTAGGGCATGATTTAAAATAAATTGATTTTTTTACGCCGAATTTTTAAGATCGCCATTTTGAATTCATACCAGTTAATCCATGTATCATATTCAATTTTGCTGTAAGATATTAAGTCAATTAAAAAGATTTTTTAGGCTATTTTTTTTCTCCGCCTTGAATTTGTCCCACAATTTAAAATTTATCTAAAGTAGTTTTTTATAGTGTTTTTTTTTAAACAATTTATTAGGCCGCCATTTTCGATTCATACCAAAATATTACAGATTGATTCCTTGGTTTTTGTGCAAAATTTGATAATTAATTAGTCTTTTTGTAATCATTTTTTGAACACTTTATTAAGCCGCCATTTTGTTTACCAGGTCATCCCCACATGACCCTTAATTTTAACCAAAATTTGAAGTCAATCGGGTAAGTAGTTTCCCAGTTATGCCGCGAAGACAGGTAGATAGACCGACGGAATTAAGAAAACATGTTTTTCGGCATCTAGCGACCCTGAAGCGAAAAGATCTGAATAAATCTCGGAGGGTGATCACTAACTTGTCTTTTACTAGGGAAGTAAAGTATTCAACAAAAGACCAAAATAACCCAAAGAAAAATAACGATTGAATTCAACGTCTCAATGTCAATCACACAATTTGAATTCGAAGTGAATATTTTAAATCAAGATACAAAATTTCAATTATATTTGCGATTATAAAACGCATTTACCTGACATGCTTTTTGACTAGATATAATCACCATTTTTCGGTAAATTCGGCAGTACCACTATACAGAGCGTTTACTTATCGAAAATTTCTTTAAGATCTTTTATCTGGCTATTAGGGCGTAGTAGACTATTAAATGAAAAAAATACTTAAAACACTTAAAGAACTTATCATATCCCCACTAAAAATAATGAAACACTGCATAAGAACAGGAACTTTTCCTGGCTGTCTGAAAATAGTTCATGTGGTGCCGGTATTCAAGAACGGTGATATCGATTCAGCTAGTGATTATAGGTCAGTTTCTGTTGTTCCTTATTTCTCAAAAAAATTTTGAGTCCGTCGTGAAGTACCAGATCGTTTCTTCTTATATGGATAGTGGAAATTTATTTAGCATATGTCAATTCGGCTTTAGAAACAATGTATCTACTACCACAGCATTTGGTCAACTCACTAATTACATCCCAAATTGTATTGAAAAGAAACTATATGTACAGACTTCATTTTTAGAGTTGGAAAAGGTTTTTGACTGTGTGTCCCATGACCTTCTTAGGAAAACTGGATGGGTATGACTTTCGCAGTCTGAGTATTATGCTGATGGTTGCAAGCAGTATGTCTTACAGCAGGCAAATAACAGGAATGGCTTAAGTTCTGCATGGAATTGGGACCCATTTTATTCCTGATATAAATTAATGATATATCTAGCTGCATATCTACAATCGCTACCGAGATCATACTGTTTGCGATGACCTTGGATTGCTAAGAGAGTGTGGTTGACATGGGGACAGGGTCAATGACACTCATTTTCATGTACGATCTTGGTTTCTGGCCAACAGATTCCTTGTTAAAGAATTCAAATTAACAAACCAGATTTTACTTTTCGGCACATAGATGAGAGATGTGAGCTTGTCAGGTTTCTTGCAGTCTACCTGGAGTTGGCGTTAACCTGGGAGGCTCAGGCCAATCATCTGACAGCTAAATTACACAAGAACATATACATACTTAGGAATCTCAAGGGGGTTGTCTCTGAGGGCGTTCTTTTGTCAGCTTACTAAGACGTGCAGTATGAGTTATATGTATTTAGAAATATCGGGAATGTTGCAGGGCTTCTTTTATCAAGTATGGCATACTTACATTGCCAAGTATGTGTTTGCATGTGTCATTTATGTGAAGGAAAGAGAGGAGCAGTATATGAAACTGTGACCTTCATGGTTATAACACTAAAAACAGGAGAAATCTAGCATTGAGCAGGTCAGCCAGAGATGGGAGAAATCATTACGGACTAGTTTATAGTAGTTACCTGAATGTACAGGATGTTAGAGGTTTGACTACAAATATTTTAACACCTGATAGTATCGAGCATTTAGATTAAAAAATGCTTAAATAACATAGGGTCAATTCCTTACCATTTTTGAGGAAAACAGCCTTAAGTTGTATTTTGTTTTATTAATTTTTAAGCACATCTTTAACACATTTATTAATTTTATTATGTAAAACAATTAATAATATGATTTTCTACAAAGTGCCTACAAATTTTTTCTTAGTAAAATATCTGAACGACCTAAATTTAAAAGATAAAATACGAATAAATTGTTTTATTTTACCATAGAATGCTTATTTGAAAACGGCAACACTGCCCTCTGTAGAGAAACGAGCAGGCTTCAACGAACATAACAATTCGCAAACATATCAGTTGCAGTTGTTTTGTTTTTTCAATTTTTGCCGTATGAGATAATTCCATACCTTTTTAATAGGCAATCGGGATTTAAAAACTTTAAAAAAGTATACGAATATTGAATACGCAGACATGTTGCTTATTTATGAAGAGTATAAACAGAATGCTCATTTAGCGTCCCAAACATACCGGGAAAGATATCCTAACAGTACGGCGTAAACGTCCGTCAAACTAATCGGGGTCCTGAAAGGCAAATAACACCCGAAAACGAGGAATATATTTTAGTTCTAGTGGAGGCAAACCTTGGGAAATCTCGGGACAAGTTGGATTTTATAATTGGACCATTCATCGTACCCTTTCTGAAAACCTTCTATACCGTAGTCATGTGCAGCGAGTACAGGCTTTGACTTTGGGTGGTTTTTCCGAAAAAAAAAACAAGAATGCGAAAATTTAACATACTGACAACCGATGAATGTTGTTTTACGAGAGATGGAATTTTTAATTATCATAACACTCATACCTGGGCTCAAGAAAATCCACACACGATTCAACAAGGCCGATTTCCATATCGGTTATTATAGGAATGGGTTACAAAATCTGGATATGTCTGATAATAGGTGGATAGGTCGAAATGCCCCAGAACCGAGAAAATGACCTACAAGGTCACCAGACCTAAACCCCCTTGATTTATATTTTTGAGGCCACATGAAAACATTAGTGTGTATAATAGGGTTGAAATTGATAATGAAGATGACCTTAGAAACCGTATTTTTGCTGCAGTGGAAAAAATTAGACAAAGATCTAACGTTCTTGAATCTGTTCAAGAAAATTGGGTTCGCCGTATTCGTGCGTGTTTAAATAGTGGCGGTAGTCATTTTCAGCATTTACTTTAAGTTTTTAAAATACTTTTTTTAGTGTGTGAATTACCTACTTAGTGCTATAAATTAATATGCTCAGTAAGTTCCTATTCTTTATTAATTTTTGGAAGCTAATAAACTTAATTAGGGTTGCGCTATTTTTTATACACGCCGATATTATGCTAACAAACCACGATTTATTAAAAAATTAGTTCATACGTTCAAAAAAAAAAAAAAAAATCAAAAAAAAACAAAACACAGGTGATGAGTCCAAGCAAATAGCAATGTTGCCATGTTGTCTTGGAATGAGTTGAAACCTCCAAAATAAAACATTTTAAATTAAATATCTCGAAAACCCTCTCGAATTTACCAATGGTTTATAGAAATATTTTGTTTAAAATAGTTCATACTATCCTACGTTAAAATATTTGTAGTCAAACCCCTAACACCCTTAACGAAACAATTTAAATTTAGAGTAAAGCAATATGAAAGATAAGGCCTTCTATACCATCAATGGGTTTTGTGTGCAGTAACTGTTGCTCTGCTATGTGTTAATCTAAATATTTATGAAATATTCTCCAGCTGACCTCGACATGTTTTTGTTATGACTTATTTGAGTTTGTTATTTCGTTGATTCTTATACATGTTTAATGTCAAGATTTTTTTATAGACTTTACAATATTATGTTTTTTTATAAATGTACTTTTTGATGTCACGACTTTAATTGCATTCTCTGTCTGTCAGTAAGTCTTATATTGCGCGAGAGGGAACCCATTTAAACTTTTGACACATTACTTTAAGAGATTGTCCATATAAATAATGTTAAAGTTAGTTACATGCGATACATTTATTTATTATTTTTATTTATTGCTTTGAGTTACCATGCAATTCCATTGCCATATACGATATGGAATCTTGAACTGGGGTAATTCTACACTTGTTGAAAAGGTGTTCTTACTTCAGCGCTATACAATAAGAACAATTGCACGTGTTGCAGAAATATTTTTAAAGATCTGACAACTTTAACACTTGTTTGTTTATATGCATTTAAGAGCATTCCCTTATTTCTGTCAAATACAGTCAATAATATATATACAGGAGAAACAGGAATCTCTTGCTTAATCCAGATGATCATAGCCTTATACCACCAAAAGTTTATTTTACAATAGTTGCAGGCTCTACAATGTTCTGCCTTTAAGCCTTACGGATTCTTTGAATGTTAAGTTTTTAAGGTAAGCAAATCATTATAATACCTTTCAAGAATTTTTCAGGATGTGATTAATCCAGATTTTTAAATCTTATTTTTAATATAACTAGTTGATAAAACTAGTTTTACTCCATACTTATGTTATTGTACCTTACATATGCAATTTTTTAAGGAACAAACAATGTCAGAATAAACGATGCGTATACATAAGGAAACGACAGTGAAATTAGTCAAAAATGACAACAAAACGGTATTTATGGGAAAAGGGCATTTGGAATATCGAGAAATATCGTTCTATAAACATAATAAAAAACATATTTATGACATTTAAAAAAGGATACTCATTATATAATAAGCTAGCACTGTCAGAACCCGGTGCGGGCACTCCTTTACCAACAGGCACCTCAGCATTGTCAATCTTTTTCACTACAGACGGATCAGGGTGGGTCCTACCAATGCCCTTCACGCTATGGTGTCCTTTTGGAGGTTTTTCTATATATTCTGCGCGTTTTTTCTCTAGCATCTAAAAATAATAAAAAAAAATCAGTTCCCATGTATCTCGTGACATTTCCGTATACTCAAGACAGTCTCATTAGATTTTTCTTGTTTTTCAGTTAATTAAAAA
Organism: Kuschelorhynchus macadamiae; assembly: GCA_030620095.1. Classification (NCBI taxonomy): domain Eukaryota; kingdom Metazoa; phylum Arthropoda; class Insecta; order Coleoptera; family Curculionidae; genus Kuschelorhynchus; species Kuschelorhynchus macadamiae. The sequence goes on from JAUTXW010002103.1 coordinate 3,619,452, forward strand.
ATAATTATTATAAATACAACTTGAGGTTATAAACATAAATGATATTACAAATCTATCAAATTAAAGTACCAGGAGGCATTGTTTTAAAAACTGCGTCGTGAAAACATAATTTTTTTCTCTGAGTGATATATAATGATAAGAGTTTCCAGAGAAGACAAAATTGTGTTGTTGTGTCTGCACTGCTTACCAAATAAAGGTAACTTATTTGGATTACATATTTTTGAGAAGACGGATTGTTTTGTGCTAGAAATCTTAATTTCAAGATAGGAAATCTCGACATCGAAAATCATGGAGAATGATGTTCGAAGATACAAAAAAATTTAATATATTTTTTATTATAACTTTCATACCAGTGTAGATATTTCTATAAAATTTGGTACTTTTATCTACTATTTTTTGAAGAACAAAAGATAGTACGCCATTGCTTTTTCTTAAAATGAACATTATTTTTGAAACACCTTGGAGCAAATGTGGTCTCTTGACCTTTTTTCGTACGACGCACTGTTTTCGCGTAAAAAAATAAAAACCGTTTTGATGCATGGCGAAATCGCTAAAATTTGGTGTGATGTTTTGTATGTAAAATTCGCTTTTGTCTATTTTTTTAAGTAAAGTAAAGTCAATCACTTGCAATAGACTACAATTCAAATGTAATGGTATTATTTTTAATAAAAGAAGCAACATTTACAATTCGCTAATTTTAAGTAACTGAAAAAAGGAAGGTAAGCTAATTATTTTACATGTAATTACAAATTTATTGTGTTTTTCGGAGTACCAATAAATAAATAAATGAAATAAAATAAATAATTCAAAAATTCAACCACCTGCAAAAAATTAACTGAATAATATCGCCGATAAAATTACCGGTAAAAAAGTTTTTTGAAGTAGATTTTCGACGTGATTTTATCAGTTTGTTTCAATAGTGAAAATGGCTCATATTTATGATAAATATTAAAATTATGGGGAGTGTCAACGACGTACGGCCGCACCTTCACAGTTATACGCTTTCCCTTAAGAGTTCATCCCAAACCCCCCTGTTTTATAAATCTTGTTCCGAGGGCAAGAGAATGTGGTGATTTAAGAAAACATCGTGGAGGACATGCAGGAAGACCAAGACGACTTGGCAATGTGCAAAAAGAACAACAAATTTTAAATATTATCTATGAAGAAGTACTCGGGATACTGCAGGTGAGGTCGAATTAAGTCAAACAAAAGTATGGACAACACTGAGCGAAAATCAGTTGTATCCGTTTCACGTTCAACGTGTGCAAGCGCTACTGCCTGAAGATCATCCTCGGAGAGTCAAGTTTTGTGAATGGCTCCTACTAAATCAAGCAACTGATCAAAATTTTACTCGAAGAATTCTTTCTGTAGAAGAGGCATTATTTACTCGAACTGAGATCAATAATTACCCCAATACTCATCAGTCAAAATGTCAAATAAGCCAAACATGCCATTTGAATTATCACCTTTGCAATTTTCTCACCAATAAATTTCATGGGTGATATCTTTGCGTGAGATTCAAATAAAGCCCCCCTGTAAATGTAATTTTATTTTTGAGTTGAAATTTTAGCATCTAACATTATTTGGCACAGAGGGGATTAAAATAAATTGAGACAAACAGTACAAAAAAGGTACTTTGTATGTAAAAAACAAATGCTAATCAACGTGCTACTTACTGTTCCTAATGCAACATCACACAACAAAAGAAGACCGGTCGGCTCGCTGGGATTTGTGCAACAGTAATTTGCTGATTTTGAAACCATATCAGCAAAATAAATACCTTTGCCGAACATGTAACCTGTCACGGGAGCTTCCGGAGGAGCGATTCTCAAACCCTTGAAAAGATAGATCATTATTAATTTACTTAGCTTTACTAAATCCAGTCAAGTTGTTAAACAGAAAAATACAAATACATTGCTAGATTCATGCATTAACTTAAAGTTCCTGGGTTTAGAAATTTTCAAACTGGAATCACATTCCGACGTTTCACTTTCGATTGCACTAAGCATCTTCAGGTATCTTCACTGCACAAGATCAAAACACTGGATGAGCGTTTTGATTTCGTGTAAGGAAGAACTCTGAAAAAGGTTTGTGTAAGGGACTTCGAAAAGTAATTCCAATTTGACATGATCTAATCGCAAGAATCCCAAATTGTTAAGGAAAGTACAAGTTTTTTTTTATTATATGCAACATGAATGAAATTTTTTTTTACTGTAATCTCAGAAAATGGAATTTTTGTATAAAAGATTCTGCATAAAGAAAAATTACTGTCCACTTATTCAAATATCAGGTGGAATGTATAGGATTATTGATTATATTTTGATTTCCATTTACAACCTTCAAATATCAAAGTTATAGAACTGTTACTCTAATTTTGATATTATAAAACTTCAAAAATTTATAAATAAATTAAATAATGAACCCAACTTACATTTTTAAATGGAACACCCTGTATATAACATGTCCATTAAATGGGTTTCTTCTTGCAGAATATAAATAGACTAAGTTTAATACCTTTAAAGATACCCGAGAAATCTGAGAAAAACCCTGCCATACGAAGCTATGTATTCCCATTGAATCCACTATAAAGATGGGCGTTCTCCGTCTTTCTCTAACACATTGTCTCTTATGATAAGATTTTTGTGAAATTTCTCAGATGTCTCTAAAGATAAAGGCATCAAACCTAGTACCTTTATAATGGGTTAGAAGGGCCCATTCAATAGACATATAATATAAAGGGCCTTCCATTAACAAAAAAATGTAAGTTGTTTAATTTTTTTAAATTTATAAAATATTTTAAAGCTTGATAATACCAAAAATAAAGGCCGTAGGTGGTTTGTGAAAATATAATGAATAATACTATACAAGATGCATAAAAAATATGGAAGTGCCCGCGGTAAAACGAAAAATTCGGAAAACCAAATTAACGAGCTCAAAAATACGATCAAAAAGTGCTCTAAGGATTTGTTTTTTTAGTATGTATCAACTATGATTTTCAATATTAATTTATACAAAAACTGTATTTGATAGAAAAAAAAACTTTAAAACACTTTTGTTTTATGCTTTACGAATCTGAAAAAGTCAAAAATTTTTTTTTAATTAGGCAGAATATTTTACCAAGAAGAACTTTTCTGAGTAGTCATGAATAATTTTATTTTCTTATATACAATACCGCAAAAAATATTGATTACTGAGGTTATCTTCATTTAAAACTTTACATACCTGAGACAAAATACCAGCGAAATTGGTTGTTCTAGAACCATGCCATAAAATTTTACGATTATGCAATTTCTTAAATGGTTTAAATCGTTTCTCTTCTCCTTGCCTTTTAATAATAAATACCTAAAAAATAAAAAGGCAAAAATTATAGTTTGTTTTACTAAAGTTGTAATATGTAACACAAATCTATACAATACATACTACTAGTGTTCATACATTTTTAGTGCCCATATATAATCTAGGAACCAGGAATTTTGTTATAACATAGTATCACGAAAATTCTTTTATTATTATTATAGGAGCATCCATAAAAATGTATGAACAGTTTATGCTTAATGGTTTGCCTAAACATAAAAAATGTATACATCATCTGCCCAATATAATGTGAAGAATTTTGTCTGATAAACATAGTTCCTGTAGTCATAGTCATAGTCAATAAGCTTTATTGTATAAAGAATGACGTTCCTATTTACAAAGCTAAAAAAAAACACAAAAAACAAAAATATATACACAAAAGAGAATATAAAAACAAAGGAAAGATATTTATACAAAGTTAAAAAAAAAGACAAAAAAGTATAAAAAGGTCAATTTACATACAGAGAGAAGTATCTAACACTCAGACACTAGTCCACTAGAAACAATACAACATTATATATATATATATATATATATATATATATATATATATATATATATATATATATATATATATATATAGCAATTTCGTAGTATTTTTATGCTTCAAAAGAGAGCCATTCATTATTTGTTTGGTCTAAATAATAGAGCTCACTGCCAATACTATTTCAAAAAACATGAAATATTAACACTTCCTGCATTATTTATTTTGGAAACGGTATGTTTGCTGAGAAAACATATAAACACCCTCCCAGAAAGGCCACAACATGTATATAGGCATGATATATATCTTCCCATTCCTTCCACAGAATTAATAAAAAAATCAATTATTTACAACGCCATAAAACTTTACAACAATCTGCCAGTACATTTAAAATCTATCCCTATGCTTGCACAATTTCGAAAAAACACCAAAGCATACCTCATTGAGAGACCACTTTACAGCGTTAATGATTTTTTTTTTCAGTGAGAAAGTCTCTTTAAATTGTCACTAAAACTTAAATCTTTTGTGAGTATATATATAGAATTTTGTATCATATATAGGGAAAAGAACTGTCGAACATTACTTAAAACTTAATTATTTTTGTTAGGTATTATTAAAAACAATTTAATTCTTTTTGTATACTACATTCTGCACTAGTTCAATATACCTTCTGTTTAACATCACAATTATTTGTATAACTATAATAACATAGAGTTTAAGGTCGCATAGTTGCAATTTTGATTTCAATGTCATCGAAATTATTCACCTCGTACATGTGTGTTTGTTTACTTTTATAAGGTTATCATGATTCATTTACTGTTTGCAATGTTATGCTATATTCTAACGTGTGTTTTACGATTTGGTAAATTGATAATTTACATTTTTAAAAAAAAATATGACCTGTCGAAATTATTTTCGATTAATGTTTTGATATGTCTTATTTTTAGGTATATTTTGCTTTGTCCATAAAATTGTAGAATAATAAAGCATACTTTTGTTTGTTTTGTTTGTTTGTTTATATATATATAGTTTTGAGTTAGTTTTTCTTGAACATCCGTGTATATATAGTTACTAGATTTTTCTTGGGTTATAAGTTCATAGCATTAAAACAATTCTCAAAAATTATTAGAGAGAACCTACACACTTTAGTAAAACAAGACAGACTTACCATGAAACGTATTATTAAGTTTTTACCGGGCGGTTCAGAAAGTAATTTTATTTTGTCTAAGATTATTATTTTTAAGTTTTTCAAATGTATGTGAGAAAATAATTAAATAATGTCAAAATAAATTTTGCTTACAAGGTTGATATCTTTTTTGTCATTTACTGAGTTTTTATTTTTCTTAATTTCAATAGACTCGTAAACTTCCCGCTTGCGTTTGTTGTTTTCGGTTTTTAGAATTTTAGTTTCACTAAAATTAAATTTATGTTTTTTTTGGATTTCGTGTTTAGAAAGGGCAGTGGGATTCCTTTTATCATATTTATGAGAGTTAATTTTCGAGCCTAAATATTGGCTGGTTTGTCCAATATAAACTCCAGCGCAATCTCCACACGGGATCTCATATATAACATTGCTTTTTTTCATTTTAGGTGTCTTGGTTTTTAGAGAAGTGAAATTTTGATTTAATAAATGTGTGCAACATTTATATTATATTTGTTAAATAGATGTTTAAGTTGCTCAGATAAACCTTTTATGTATGGTAGTGTTAAATAGTTATTAGTTTTGTTTGTGTTGACTTTTGAGTTGTTCGTTTTATTGTAAAATTTATTAATTCGTTGTTTAAATACTCTATTTACTAATTGTTGGGGATATTTATTTTCGAAAAGAACTTGTTTGGCTTTATTAATTGAGTTTTCCCTAAACTCGACATCTGACAGCTGAATTGCCCTATCGGCTAATGCTATAATAACTGATTTTTTTTGAGAAAGTGGATGTTGGGAATTATAGTTGGTATACCTTGAGGACCAAGTCTTTTTTGTGTACCATTCTGTTCTGATAGTAACCTTTGTTTTATATAAGGTGACATTTAAAGAGTTTATTTGATTTTGTTTTTCGACTTCGATGGTGAATTGCAATTTATCGTGATAGCTATTAAATTTATTTTGCGGAATCGCAGCAATGCAATCATCAACATAACGGTAAAAAAAGGGTAAATTAAAATTTAGCTGCGGTATTATGGTTTCTTCTAAATCCTCTAAAACTAATTGGGCAATTGCGCTTGAAATACTTGAACCCATGGCACAACCATCAAGTTGTTTAAAGATATCATCCTTGTAAAGGAAATATGTCGAGTTTAGAGTTAATTCTACTAGTACTACTATTCTTTAGGAATTCGTTTAATGGCAAATCAGTATATTTTTTAATTTCATTCTACTTTTTTTCGATAATGTTAGTTGCAAGATTTATAGGAATATTTGTATAAAGAGATATAACGTCTAAAGAGATTAGTATGTGGTCATCTGGCAACTTAATATCTTTAATTTTGTTTTTAAACTCAAATGAATCTTTAATATAGTAGTTGTTTTTATTTATAATATTTGATAGAATGTTTTTTAAAAATTTTGAATATATATACACATATTAGCACTAGCAATAATAAATAATAAAAACAATACCGTAAATACATATACACATATATTCATACATATGAACATACATACATGAAATGAAATGACCTAAAAAAGTATCATTTAGTTGAATATTAAAAAAAAAACACAAAAATGAAATAAACAGTATTAAGTCAACAAAATAGTCAACCAAGAATGTAACATAAACCATCAGCAAACTATAACTCATCTCCATAATATTCATCCAATTGGTAATAAGCTTTGTCAATTAGCAATAGACGAACACGTTTTTTTAAACACTTTAAGTGTAGGAGAACCTTTTACAACATCTGGCAGGTGATTATAAAGCCTTATACCTTCATATATTACCGATTTTTTTATTAAGTTGGATGATGGGATAGGTAGACGTAAATTCATTTGCCGACGGGTCACGTACCTCTAGTCCTCAACAATGTACTGATCTCTATTAATATATATAAAACATACAGTTTCCAGAATATACAAACATAGAAGAGTAAGAGAGTTCGCAGACGAACAAACAGGGGCCTACATTTGTCGCGTGGCCGAGCATGACATAGATATCGAATTGCTCTCTTTTGAATCACGAACATGTCAAGGAGATGTTTAGTTGCCGAGCCCCAAAAAGCAATGCCATATCGAAGCCGCGATTCAATCAGTGCAAAATATACAGTTTTAGCCAAATCAGAACCCAACTCCTGGACTACGACTTTTACTGCAAAGCAGCCGCACGACAATTTTCTGCCAAGTGTGACCATGTAGCTGTCAAACTTTAGACCGCTATCAATGATGAGGCCCAAGAATTTGGAGTTCTGCTGCCTGACAAGAGATGCACTACCAACTGTTATGTTCTCTAGATCACATTTAAAGCAGATCATGCTAGTTTTGTTAACATTCAGCGACAACAGGTTAGAGTCACACCACTCCTTCACCCTTCTCAAGTCAGATGAGACTGAAGCAGACAGGGAATTAATGTCTGCATCGTGCCAGAGAATGGTAGTGTTATCCGCAAACATTGTGAATTTACCGCGGACATCCAATCTGGCAAGATCATTTATGTACAATAGAAAGAGAAGAGGGCCCAGAACTGACCCCTGCGGAACTCCCCAGTTCAAGGATCCTGACGAAGAACAATTGCCACTCAAAACCACACGCTGCCGATGCCCTGTCAGACACGACTCGAACCAAGAATGGGCCACACCACGGAAACCATAGTGATGGAGTTTCTGCAGCAGAATTCTGTGACTCACGCAGTCAAAGGCTTTAGATAAGTCACAGAAGACAGCTACAGAATACTTGCCCTCATTGATGTGAGAATACAATTCTTTAAGTAGGCTAAACATGGCATAATTTGTACCACTATTCTTTTGAAATCCAAACTGTACCTTGGAAAGTATGGCGTTGTGCTCCAAGTATGAGACCATTCGACTTTTAACCAGCTTTTCGATGATTTTAGAAAGGGTAGACAAGAGCGAGATTGGACGGAAATTGGATGGATCATTCAAATCGCCACCCTCGTGAAGAGGAACCACTTTAGCTGAGACATGAAGAGAAAAAAACCCCTCTCCCACGACATATTAATAGCACAAACCAGGCTCTCTAGAACTGCATCAGGAAGGCTCATGAATATTCTAACAGACAGCTCATCATCCCCAGAAGACCTTTTATTCTTTATAGAGGTTATTATTTTTTTTAGTTCATATAAATCGGTTGGTAAAAAGTAAAAAGAATTCTGTATGGTTACACCTGACAAGTAAGTAATTGGCTCGACCACTGGATTAAGGTTCCTAGTGAGGGTATCTGCTATAGAACAGAAGTAATTATTAATGTCATCAGGAGGCAGGTCAGGTTAGACCATAATGTGATGTCCATTACTATGCCAAATTTCGTTGACAATAGACAAATATTGGTGAAATAAATAAACTTCCTGATTAGATGTAGAGATCTGAGATTCTTGGAAGATGTTTTAAATTCAGCAGTAAACCATAGCTTTTTAGGTTTTTTGTTCTTCAATTTTCTAACAGGAAATGCATTGTTGAAGATAGCAACCATTTTTTCATGAAATTTATTAATAGGGTCATAAGAGATATGCATACTCTCCCAATTTGCATAATTGGTGAAACTTTTCATAATTGTTTCTACTGAAAATTCTGCCATATCTATGCTTTGGACCAGGACAGTTGACACTGATTGATACGGAGAACTCAACAGCTTCTTGATCTGATAGAGCAGCATTAATAACAGCACAGGTAACCAAGTTACCACTGTAATTAAAGCAAATATAATCTATAGTAGTACTTGAAAATTGTGAAATACGAGTGGGTGACTCAACATGCATATGCAGATTATAAGAATTTAATAAATGAATTAAGCTAAGAGTACGAACAGAACCTTTATTACCAAAGTCAATGTTTAAGTCGCCGCATAATATTATATAGGAAGAACTATTAGATAGTTCGGACAATAGAGCATCCAATCCAGTAACGAAATCATCAACATATCAGTATATCAGAAATTGATGGAAGTAGTAGTAAACCAACAGTTTATTGACTACTTTGAGAGAAATAAACTTCTTACTATGTACCAAGTGGGTTTCAGAAAGAATAATTCGTGTGAAAGTGCATTTCAAACTGTATTGATAAATTGGAAAAATGCTTTATGTCAGAGAAAGATTATTGGTATAGTTTTTTTGGACTTCCGTAGAGCATTTGAAATGACAGACCAAACAATGTTATTGGAAAAGTAAATAAATATGGTATTAGAGACAATGTATATAAGTGGTTTAAAGATTACTTATCTGAGCGATATCAATAAACATGATTTATGAACAGTACTTCAAGACAGCAAGAAAATATGTATGAATGAACATAATATATATAAATATGAAGAAACAGTACACTGGGACCAAATTTGTTTATAGTGTACATAAATGATTTAATTAGGCATCTAAATGAGAAGAGACCAAATTTATGATTATAAAAAGTAGAAAAAAATCCCTCCAAAACAAAAAATCATAGAGGTATCTATGTAAATAACTAAAATATAGTACAAGTACAGGAATGCAAGTACCTGGGCGTTATTGTGGACGAAAACCTAACATTTTCTAAACATGCAGAATATATTAGTGATTGGTCTGAACTAACCACATATAAAACTATAATACTACCACATTTTAATTATTGCACGTCAATCCTGTTTTTATTAAGTAATTCCCAGGTAAATACACTTCAGAAAAAACAAAATCTGGCCATGCGTTATATTCTTAAGCGCAGTAGATATACTAGTGTTAATAATATGTTAAAGACAACTGATTTATTAAGTGTTAAATAAATCATATTTATAAATACAATGACTGTCATATACAAAATAAAACACCATTTATTTCCAAATCATTTATTAAGTTACACTAGATCTGTGGCAGATATGTGTAACTTGTCATGCAGTCCTGCATAATGACCAATATTTTTAACAGAAAAACCACTGAGATTAATTCCATACTAATGGCCAAAAGGATATAATAGGATAAGCAATGGAAAGCTTATATTTAACAATTTTAAATAAAATTTTTTCTAAGTTATATAAAGGATATTTTGTACTGTACATACAGAATTAAAATAATTTAAAAATGCACCCAGTGTTGAGATAAAAAAAATAAATACTTACGTCTTTAACGTCCAATTCATAAGAAGCATGAGTTGCAGCATGAGTATTTTTAACATATTCGTGAATGATTTTAAATTCTTCAGATTCCCTGTGTAGGATATCGATTTCCGTGTTGAGCTGATTGTAGTAAGCGTCGACGGTATGTTCATCTCCAGTCGATTTCATTAGACTGTAAGCAATTTCCATCTCCAATAGATTATCCAACATTTCGATTTTTTGCTGGAAAAAAATCAGTACTTGAGTAAGTTTTTGTAACAATATTTTTATCTAGCACATTTAAATATTAAATTTTTTTAATAGTTGATAACATATTTTAACCAATCAAATTAATTTTATATATTTTATCAAAGAGTTTCCACAGAAACTTTAATGCAATAAAAATGCATTTTGAAAATACTTTATTTGATATTTTAGATTTCAACTGAAAGCAATTCTATACTAGGGGTCAGCAATATAATTGATTAATATTTATAACTGAAGGCTATCGCTCAAACTAGTTTTATCTATCGTTCTCCTTCAAACAATTTTTTAAAGAGCTTTGCGACTTTCTTTCTGCTAAAGTAGATATCCTAATCTCTAAATTCCCTTCATCTGTAACTTGGAGACTTTAAAGTAAGCCAATCTCTTACCAGCCTCATCTTAAAATATACCTACTTCCCATACAACGTCGCACATAGCCAAAACTCATTAGACTTCTCACCACTTGCCCAGAACCATATCAGGTTTCCATTTCCGCTCCCCTGCGTTCCTCTTGCAGCGGTATAATTACTGTTTCCTGTCCCATACAAGAGGAAATTGTAGAATCCATGCCACCTCGTACTATTGGATGGACACTATAAATCCGCTGTTTGGGATCAGCGATTGTGGAATTTTTACTTTTCCTTCCCCTGGAATGTTGTTTCTTTTTCTTCCAGGGATGTGTTCACAAATCTCGGATGTAATCCAATTATGTATACAGTTGACCTGCTGGTTTTATTCTATGCTTCATCAATAAATGAAAATATCAAATACGTGGTTTTTACACAACATCGTGTTTCTCTTGTAGATTGGTATTTCATAAATCATTAATAAAAGAAAAGAATGAAATATTGTCTTAGGATATGAATAAAAGATTAAATTACCAAAACGAACTTGCTAGACAAGGGCACTCAACGTGAGCAGGCTTTTCACGTTAAAGCCTCAAATATTAAGGATTTATTTGGAGGTTATTATTACTGTCATTTTACATTGTTCGTATTTGTGATTTCATAGTCTTGTGCAGTTTAATCTTCAAATCAGTCTTTTTAGGAAGATTTTTTTGTTGTATTTTTTATTGCTGCTAAGCACTGTTATTAGTTAATAGTAATTTAATTTACAATTACTATTTATATCTGCGCCCATAATGAATGTGATTTTACTTCTTGATAATTTAATCCACGAAATTGATTTGATTGAACTGTAGAAACCTTTATACCACGTTCTATTAAGACTTCAAAACCTCCCAACATTAAACCTTGATTTCCCAAATTCTGCGATAATGCCAGACAAGAGAAAATCCGTATTCATAACAAATTTCTTACGACGATAATACAATAATCGATTTTTCGCGATTTAATTAAGCGTCAAAAATCGATTAATCGGAAGTCGATTAATCGATTATTGCAATAATGATTATTCATTTGGATAACCGCCCAGCCCTACTCTATACCCACGTAGCTGAATTTATATTCGGAATGTTATTAAACTAGTTTATTATTTTAGAAGAATTTTGATTTTTGTCAATGACCTATCACTGAGGCTCGCTGATTGTCACCACCTAATGTTTGCGGATGATCTAAAAATCTTCATTCTTATAAATAATGAACCTGACTCTTCTTTACAACTGAATATAAACAACATATATTCGTGGTGTCAAGAAAATCATATGAACCTGAACATCTCCAAATATAAGATTATCTCTTTTAGCAGGAAAAAGCATCCTATTCAACTCACATACGTGATTAATTATATAGAAATTGAACGGGTTAGCATGGTAAATGATTTAGGGGTCATCGATTGAAATTGTTGGGTTTAAATGATTTAGCAACACGAAGAATGATTCTCACATTGTGTTTTGGTCATAAATTGCTAAGTAGTAGTATTATTAGTATTAACTTTAAAGTTCCATAGTGTATTATGAAAAATGGTGACCGTTTTGCTCTTAACTATGCGCGTACCGACGTCGACAAAAATTCTCCAATAAATAATCTTATGAGGTTTTTGAATTCACTGCCTACAGATTTTAATTTTGAGGCAAATCCATTGAGTTTAAGAAAAAGATTCAAAATTTGCTTCGACCTTGAATGTGTTTTATGTCTTACTATGTTTGTAATTAAAATTACCGTTTTAAAAAATTGATGATGTTCTAGTATTTTATTTGTTTCTACAAGACGATTTTAACTTTTGTTTTAAACTTAGTCATAGTTTAGTATTAAATAGAATTAGATTTAACGATGATTGACATTTGTAACACTATTTGGGCTCTGCCTGTCATGTGTATTGTTCATAAATAAATAAATGTTGAAGCAAAAATTGCAACAGATTTAATTCGAAACTGCTGATTTTATTTTTTGACGTTTTCTTCTAACTTGTGCAAGTTTTTTTTTAACTGATTACTATGAAATTAAAAAAAAAATCATTAATTAATAGAAAAAATTATTGTAACTTAAAAATATACAGCAAGGATAAACAGCTATGTCAGATAGTATAACAATTATAATAATCTGTAAGTTAACTTTGTTAATACTTTTCAAAAAATAAATAAAAAATATTACATATAAAATATATTGACTGTCTTAAATGACCTTTAATACCATAACATATAATGTGAACAACCCTTTAAGAGCATGGTATACAGGTAAAAGTTAAAATTAATATATTATACATTTTTTTTAAATTTATATTACTTTAAAAGGTATAAACTTATTCAAAGATACAGATAACATGGCTTCCTCCACCAGCAGATCTTATTACCTTCTTAACCCACAACTGGAATAAGTCAATTGAATTCCACAGAGAAGCCCAAATTATTGCCCTCAACATATCCAAAGCATTTGATCAAGTCTGGCATGATTCACTTCTTAACAAACTTCCTGCTTATGGTTTTCCTCCAAAACGTGGTACTTGGATTGCCAGATTTCTTTCCAACAGAAGTATTTCTGTAGTAGTTGAACGACCAATCATCAAACTTTCACCACATCAACGCAGGAGTTCCACAGGGTTCAGTTTTGGCACCTACCCTATTCCTCCTGCACATCAATAATCTGCTTTCTTCTACCAGAAATCCTATTCACAGCTATGCTGACCATAGCACATTCCACTCCAATACACAATTTCCCAAACCTGTCTCCACGAATTAAACTGACGATAGGCGTAGAGTAATGGCTTTATCCCTAACCAATCTCTTGAACCTCATCCAGTTTCCATTAAGACACAATCTTGTTAACTATCTCACAAATTATCTCCCAGTACCCAAACCATGAATAATCAAATGATTGAAGCCAAAGATTCCTTTAGCCTAGTTGGTATCACTTCTCACAATGTTCGCTGGCATAATCACATTACGCGAAGAACTTGGGTTTTCTTTTTGGAGCTCGAAAATACTTTTCTTCTGCCAACTTGTTTACCCTTTTCACTTCGCAAGTCAGATCCTGCCTTGAGTACTGCTCACACTATGGGGAGTAGCCTCTCCTTCAATCCTTAATATCCTTGACTGCGTCCAAAGAAGAGCTATTTGCCTGATTGATGATCCAAACAACACAAGAAAGGTTGCATCATTAGAGCATCTTCGAATTGTGGGCGATCGATACTACCACGGATCCTGTTCTGATGAATTATCATACATTATGCTTGCCTTAGTCACTCCTGCCAGGAAGACATGAACATCGAGTCACATGTATCCCTTCACCGTCCAACTGCCAAGGCCAAGAACATCCCACTGTGTTCGCTCCTTTATTCCCAGAATATCCCGATTATGAAATATAATAATAATAATAATAATAAAGGACTTTTATTTTAAAATATACATAAATAATACAAATAAAGTACAGAAAGGGCGAGATTCAGTTCATTTATTCTGGAAGGAATAAATGCCTGTTCTTACACCTAACCCTAATCTAGTAGATAAACGCATCCCAAAAAATGTATAATAAACAAGAGAAAGCGGCAACAAAAATTACATAGTAACACAAAAGAGAAAATTAAATGGAATTCAAGTTACACTAAAGCATTGGTTATTCACACAGAATATGTCAGTCATAAACATTGTACAAATTGTGAAATATAGAGGTTAACATCAATTCGTAATTATATAAGTATTATTGTTTAGAAAATAGCTTTTTAAACACATATTGTTTAAATGCATTCATTACATTTGCAATTTGATATGAAAATGATCTCTTATACATTTCTGTTGAGTGGAAAGGAGGGGTTAGTGTACCTTTAAATCGAATATTCAAGTTATGAATATCCGTTCGATATCGAATTTTATTATATAAGTAAGAAGGTATTTTACTTGTTAAAATGGAATAGAAAAGCGTTGCAGAATGAAGTTGTCTCCTTTTTTTCATATTAAGCCAATTGTTGAGGTTAAAAGTGTGGCTAATATGGTCGTACTTTCTTATGCCGTAAATTAGGCGCAAACAACTATTTTGAAGTCTTTGTATTCTTCTTATATCTGTGCTTTTTTGACAGGAATCATATACGGTGTCACAAAAATTAAGATGGGATAGGACCAACAATTCACAAAGCATAGATTTAGTTTTTCTATTTAATACAGCTCTGTGTTGATATATTAATTTTAAATTAATGTAACTTTTTTGTAAGCATTTACTAATGGGCTGAGAAAATCGCAGGTCTTGGTCCATAATGAGGCCAAGATTTTTATAATGTTCATAAAATGTGATAGGTTTGTCTGTAATTACAATTTTGTCTTTAAAGGATGCCACAAAATTTCTCCTATCCTTCACCCTACCGAACACCATCACGGTCGATTTTGCCGAATTTAACTGCAAACAATGTTTGTTGGAGAACGCATATAAGTTTTCCAAATCATAGTTTATTGCAGACACCGCCTGTTGACTTTCTTGAACATTAAATGACATATATATTTGAGTGTCGTCGGCATAATAATGCTGGGCACAAGAGAGAAACACTGAAGGAAAATTGGAAACATACACAGAAAAGAGAAGAGGGCCCAATATAGAGCCTTGTGGAACTCCTGTCGAAATTTCTAAAAAATTAGATGTAAGCCCAGCGCACAACACAGCCTGTATTCTATTTTGGAGGTAGTCAGCAACCAGATAGCGGGCTGTCGGTGACAATCCAATGAAATTTAGAATGGAGTTAAGAATTTCATGGCTCAGAGTGTCAAAGGCTTTGGTGTAGTCCAGCAATATCAAAACTATCAGCTTGCTTTTATCTATAGCGCTAAAAATATTATCTGTGATTTCTGACAATGCTGTAACACAGCCATGCCCCAACCTAAAACCAGACTGAGTAGTTGGAAGAATATTGTTAATATTCAAATGCTTTTGCAATTGCATTTCCATTACTTTTTCCAGTAATTTCGAAAACGTCGGTAAAATGCTGATTGGCCTGAGATTATTATATGTTGAGGGATTAGGAGTCTTGGGCAGGGGAATGACGCAGGCTTTTTTCCACTCCGATGGGAAAACCGAGTGTCTTAAACAAAAGTTGATAATATGCGTTATATGTGGCAACAAATATGGTAGACATAACTTTATTGTTAATATGTTTATACCATCTTTTCCCGTAGCTGTAGTTTTAATATTAGATATAATCTTTAAAACTTCAATTTCAGAGACCTCAGAAAAGCTGAAGATGCTTTTTACTGATTCCTTTTTGTTATTTTTATAATATAAAAGTAATTCCTGGTCAACAGGAAGTTTTTGAATACAATTAAGAAAGTAATCATTTATTCGATTGACATCAATTAGTTCATCAGGTATTTGGTTATTTTGTTTTTTAGTAAAATTCAATAACTTTAAAGAAGACCAGATATCTTTTTGGGTTTTTCATTGCCTGCTGATCAAAATATACTTTTTTTTTCCCTACGAACGGCATTAGTAATCGTATTTCTCATCTGTTTATATAGATTCCAATCAGCTGCATTATGATATTTTTTATATTTAGCTAATATTTTATCCCTATCCTTTATCATTTCACGAATAGTGTCGGTGAGCCAAGACGCATATGGTTTCGAGATGCGATAACTTTTGAACGGAGCGTAAATATCTAATAAAGTCTGTAAATTTGTATTAAGTCCGGTCCGCATTCTGTAAATGATAAAAAAAAAAAAACCAAAAAGGAGATTTGAACCCACCTCCTCTGCCTCACCGTTGTTCAGCCATTAATAATGACCGAAAAACGGTACTTAAGAAATTTAAGAGAAAATTTGTTTTTATTTGTTCATTTATTGGAAATTTATTTAGTTAAGAAATTTTATTTACTTTAATTATTTTATTAATGTTTTATAGAGCAAGTTAATTACTTAATTTTTTATTTATTATTTGATTAGAAACTTTAATTTTTTTAATTTAGTTATGATATCTTTTTTTAAATTTATCTCCTTAATGGTTTTGAACACCATATGCCATTTTTTACTTTATTAAATGTTTCGCGAGTTCTCCTTTGATTTTGGACTTAAGTCCCGGAGGTACCTATAACCCTCCTAGTAAATGATAAATATTATCCCAAGGAATAGACTTAAGGCCATAGTCAAACTGTTCAAAAGAGATTGAACTGAGATTTTTAAAATCACAAGCGGTTCTAAAAGCTGGCACGCTGGAGGTTTCAATGTTACTTATAAAGTACACTAATTCATGGTCGCTTACCTCTTCTACGTGGGATGTTCCTGCTGCTATAATTGTCTCCTCTTCCGTTGTTAAGATATAATCAATTAAGGTCGATGTAGTATGTGAGATATGAGTTGGTTCATTTAAACTTTGTTTTAGCTCTAAGCCCTCGAAAAGTTCTGTAGCACATTTAGCGTCAGCGTTTTCGAAATTAAATAAATTTATATTGAAATCTCCAATGCAATAAAATGTACGAGCCATTGGTAAAACAGATGATACAAAGCTTTCAAAATTATTTAAAAAATCGGTATATGATAAGTTTGGGGGTTTGTAAACAACACCAATTATGATTTCCCTATGATACATTTGTAACTTCAACCAAAGTTGCTCTATATTTTTGGGTGAATTAATTTTTGTAAACTTAATGTTTTCTATGATGAAGAAACCAACTCCTCCTCCCCTGCTAGCTCTATCGCAACGGACAACAACATAACCTAGTATATGAACTATTTCATTTGATACAGAACTATTAAGCCAAGTTTCGCTCACTCCAATAATATCATAGTTGTTACATAAAACTACATTCCTAAAAGCATCAAAATGAGCTACCAGAGACCGAACATTAACATGTGCTATTTTAAGCTGTTTTTTCATATTTTTTTTATTAACCATCAGAATTAAGTACAAATGAAAACATAAATGTTAGCAGCAAATGCCTTTCCCTTTCCTAATCGGCAAGTCGTTAAATCCCGCATCAATAAACTTTCCTTCTCGTTACTTAAAGCCATCACGGTACCTAGTACTTAGGCCTTCGCAGTCTGTTCATGCCAATATTTTCGGGGATAATTTGTATGAGATCAAAAATAGCAAAAATTCTGCTCAAAACCTGCATAAGTGTATTTTCTTTGTTGTTTTAACACCAAACTAGAACAACTTCTGAAACAACAGCAAAAAAAAACTAACCTAATATGGTCTTCTCTAAGCAACATCCATGGTATTGGGTGAAGAATTTACAAAGTAAAAAGAAATAAGTACCACTTTTTTATTATCAAATTTCAAGTGACGGACAAGTTTATGTCAAAACATTTTAAGTTAACAATTAAATAACATCATCGCAGGTCAATTTTCAGTATTGTCACTAGAAGTGAATTTTCAGTTTAGTATTTTACCTACTGGTTAATTTTTACTTATTAATTCAGTTTTTCTCGACATTGCCTTCTTCTTATTCATTGTTTCTAATCAAAATAGCTCGATTCTAAAAGAGGGCAATTTTTTTGAAACAATAAGAAAATAACCAAATGCAGTTTCCTCTAAGCTATTTTTCAAAAACTTATGACATGTTTTACATGAAAAACTTTTTTACAATTTATAATAGAAACATATTTGTCATACTGAGATATTCTGTTCTTATAATCTAATTACTTGCATACCTTAATTATTTCTGTATCCCTCAATATAGGAACTTCATCCACTCCAAAACTATGTGGTATCAATGTATAAAACCTATTAGTGGCCTCAATCAATTTGGGTTCTGTGGCACCCTTTTCAATGATCGTCTGAAGCTCAGTAAGAACAGCATAAGCCTTCTGAATTTGGTTTTTGCTCAGTTTGCCCAGAGGCATTTTTTCGGTGTCCAGCTCAAACTCCAACATAAGTTTTTTCATTTGGTTCACATCAAAGATTAATTTCATTAGATCCTAAAACCGAAATGAGTCTTAATTAATAAAATTTAAATACATTTTTATATAAAATTTTGAAGCAATCAAAAATTATTTTTCAATTACACATAGAACGGAATCATGGTTCATGGAATTAGACCGCGTCAAATGGGAGTTACTATCCGACGTTTCGCCTTCGACTGCACGAGGCATCTTCAGAGATCTTTACTTCACGAGATCTCAACACTGAATGAGCTCAAAGAGATTAAGGCGGGCTTTTATACCCGACTTGTGCTCACCGAACCGTGACCCTGTGTTAAGATCGGTTTCTACGTGTGATGTAGACCGTAACACGTATTTCTATTGAAGTTCCTTGTATATTTGAGATTTTCAATAGATTCTCTGATCTTTCGTTTATAAAATCCTGAAACCGACGCGAGAACCTTGGTTTCTTTTACATTTATATGCCCAGTGGTATGCTGGGGTTCAGCTACTACAGATTGGGCAACTTGTGTGTCTTTAATATATCATTCCTGTTTCTTCCACATACACTTCTTAATACTTGAAAAATAGATTAGTTTATGAAAAACTATGCACATTTTGTGGAAAAACTTAAGGCAATCCAATATTATCCTGAAGATATTTTGGTCAGTTAAATGTAGAATCACTATACACACATGTTCCTATTAATGACTCAATTTCCATATCAGACATATTGGACCATAATAATTTTGATAATAACTTAATAGACCTAGTGAAAGCTTTTCTTTCATCTACTTACTTCATTTTACAAGGAACTTTTTATGGTACACGTCTCAGGGGCAGCTATGGGGTTTCCTATATCAGTGGTAGCGAATATCTTTATGGAGGTCTTTGAGGATATTGCTTTAACATCTGCTCCACTAAAATCAACACACTAGTTCAGATATGTAGATGATGCTATTGTTATTTGGCCTCATGGACAAGAAAATCTCATATTTCTGGACCACCTTAATCAACTACATCGCAATACTAAATTCATAATGCAAAATAAATCTAGTGGAATTATTCCTTTTCTGTATTTGTTTAAAGGAAGGAAAATAAAAAATACATTAAGACATTCTGTGTATAGAAAATCGTCGTATACAAATAGATACTTAAATGCAAATTCCCATCACCATACAGCACAAAAGAAATCGGTTATTAACTCACTAGTATTTAGAGCTATTTCAATTTCTGATCAAGATTCTCTAACATCGGAAACAGCGAAACTGGCCGAAGCTCTGAGAGGGAATGGCTACTGCACTGAAGATATTACACGTTCAATTAAGATATAGTAATCCAACTCCGCGAAAGGAGTAGTTCTTCCCTACATACATGTCACTACAGACAAAATAGGACGATTACTGGTCCAACATACATACAGAAGTGCATGTAGGAGAAACAGGACGCTCAATCTCCACTAGACTTAGGGAACATGAACAATGTATTAAAAAGAAACAAACTGCCATTTTATAAATGTAAAAGAAACCAAGGTTTTAGCGTCGGTTCCAAGATTTTATAAACGAAAGATTAGAGAATCTACTGAAATTTTCAAACATACAAGATGCTTCAACAGAGATACGGCTTATGGTCTACATCACATGTGGAACATGTAACACAGGGTTACGGTTCGGTGAGCACAAGTTGGTTATAAAAGCCCGCTTGAATCTCTCCGAGCTTATTCAGTGTTCAGATCTCTGGAAAAGATTCCTGAAGATGTCTCGTGCTCGAAGGCGAAACATCGGATAGTATCTCAAATTTGAGACGGTCTCATCCCAAGAACCATAATTCCTTAATTTTAATTTCACATTATAAATAATATTAATTCGTTTTAACATGTGCAGAAACAAACTAGTACTTTTTACCAGACTGCGCCTGCAAAGGGAGGTAATGTGTTTAACAGTCATGCATGTATGTGTGTATGTTTGGTAACAATATATGTATTGTTTTATTACCACCTACATCCCACGAGTGTTTTTTATACACACTTGTATACCACGAGTGTTCTCACCTGAAATAAAACATAACTGTAGAAGTAGTGCGCCAGTTTGTCCAAAATAAAAATACTTATAATTCATATAAATAAATTATTGATAATATAGGAAAATTTACCAATCTAGTGCTTTGTTGGATATATAATAAAATTTTAGTAGCAGATAATCTAATTTTAAAATCATATAAGCTTGTAATTTTTTAAATATATCCATAAGAATGATTCAGAATGTAGGAATGGATCAAGGTGCTATTGCTATGGTTGCCACTTATAAAATACATTAGGTATAATGTTCTTGTTTTTATTTTTAAAATTAGAATGGGTCAGGCACCTTCATATTTAATTCAGAAGTTAACATATAATCGCGAAATTTACAGTTATACTGGGTGATTCACGACCCACTGTACATACTTATGTGGTGTATAGGGTATCCCTAGGGTATATCGAAATGGATATTTAAATTGATTAATTCGGCTTTATTACCAAGATACAGGGTGATTTTCGTATTTTGGTAAAAATTTGTTCACGCTGTATCTTCTAAACTGCTTAATAGATTTTTTAAAAATTTTGTACACAAACACTCTTGGTATATCATAACTTTTTGACGTTTGAAAAGTAGCAAAGTTCCAGGGCCGTATCCAGCCAATTCACACAGGGGAGAGAGGTTAGTTTTGTACCTCAAATCGGAATTCGGTATTTTTGAATTTTTTTCTTAAACTACATTCATTTGTGAACAAAAATATGCCACCATCTTGAATGGCGCACTAAAGGTTATGTACGAAATTTAAATCTTTAGATAGTACATACCCCTTTTTTTAGCGGTATCTATATTAAAGCTTTTAACTAAGTATAAAATTATTTCAATGATTGACTTTAAAAAAAAAATTAAACTATCTCTACTAATAAAACGCAGCCTTGTCGAATTAATTTTTATTTTCAGTAGCCCAAAAAAAAACTAAAATCTACCCTAACACAATAACATCTTAAAAGCTACAAAATGTTTTCAAAATGCATACCACCGGTGTCTCTACATTTTTGTGCACGCTTTTGTAGGTTTGCAATTGAGCGGTGAATCATTTGAGGGTTTTGTCTAACCTCGTCGCAATAAAAATGTATCCTGTTTATTAATTTATTCCTAGTTTTGATTGGAACACTGCAAACTTTTTGTTTTAGATGCCCCCACAAAAAGTAGTCGGCTGGATTAAAGACTGGCGACCTAGCTGGCCAAGAATGTGGTCCTCCGCGTCCAATCCACCGATCAGCAAATTGTTGATTGAGATAATTTCGAACATCAATTCCAAAATGTGCAGGTGTCCCATCGTGTTGAAACCATATGCCTCTTAAATTTACATTTTCTAATAAGCCCAGTAAAATGTTTTGTAGAAAGTCCAAATACACAACAGCCGTTAGTCGTTGAGGGAAAATATGTGGTCCAATTAAATGATTATTTATTAAGCCGCACCAAACATTCACCAAAAACTTTCGTTGAGAATTGGCCAATCGCAACGAATGAGGGTTTTCATCTGCCCATACATGAGAGTTTCTAGAATTAAAGACTCCGTCCCTTGTAAATCAGCGAATAGTGCTCTAAAAATAGTTCTTCGATGATTTATTACCCACCTAGAAAATGCTAATCTAGGCAAGTAGTCGCCTTCTTCTAATCTTTGTACCTCTTGTACATTGAAAGGGTATAAGTTTTCATTTTTTATAGTTCTCCATACTCTTGTCTGCGGTATCGCTAATTGGGCGGAAATTAGCCTAGTGCTTGTGGTTGTATCTTCCCTCACAAGGTTGAGAATATTCTCTTCTTGGACCACGTTATTAGCACCCACTCTTTCAACATGAAGATCGGTTGAGGGAAACTTACCCTTTTCACGAAATGTATTAAAGGTTGCGGCAAACGTTTGGTGATTTGGAATTCTCCGATCCGGAAATCGTCTTCTGTATTCTTCTGTAGCAGCTCTTCCGTTACCATTACAAAATCCGTACACAAATACGATGTCTGCGTACTCAGCATTTGTAAATAACGGCATTTTTACAATTATTGAAACGTACAAACTTTTTGCAAAGAGAAAATTCAAATAAAAAATCTTTAATTAACAATGTCAAACACAAATGATTGAATTGTATGTACGTAATGTCATTTTTAAAATATCTGTCTAAATTCCAAGCCTTACTTTGTTATTTTTAGGTATTAAAATTTATTAAATTTGTATTTTTTTGTAGGTTTTAAGGTTACGAAAAAAATAAAGGTAAATAAAAAAATTAAAAAAAAAAAAAACAAGCTCTTACACGTAATTTGTATACAATAACAAAAATAAAAAAAGATACATTTTTACGGTAGCCGATAAATGATCACGATCTCGAGCATTAGATAAGAGATGAGGCGAAAAAGACTCAAACAGAAATTAACTGGTTTATTAGTAAAGTTTAATTTTTTTTAAAGTCAAGCATTTAGACAAAAACCTCAAATGTAAATGATTCAACGCTCAATTGCAATTCACAAAAGCGTGCACAAAAATGTAGAGATACCGTTAGACAGGCGTTATTGTGTTAGGGTAGATTTTGTTATTTTTGGGCCACTAAAAATAAAAAATAATTCGACAAGGCTGTGTTTTATTAGTAGAGATAGTTTAATTTTTTCTTAAAGTCAATCATTGAAATAATTTTATACTTAGTTAAAAGCTTTAATACAGATACCGCTAAAAAAAGGGGTATGTACTATCTAAAGATTTAAATTTCGTTTATAACCTTTAGTGTGCCATTCAAGATGGTGGCATATTATTGTTCACAAATGAATGTAGTTTAAGAAAAAAATTCAAAAATACCGAATTCCGATGTACAGGGTGTCTCAAAACTAGCCCCCCTCCCCTGTGTGAATTGGCTGGATACGGCCCTGGAACTTTGATACTTTTCAAACGTCAAAAAGTTATGATATACCAAGAGTGTTTGTGTACAAAATTTAAAAAAAATGGATTAAGCCGTTTAGGAGATACAGGGTGAACAAATTTTTACCAAAATACGAAAATCACCCTGTATCTTAGTAATAAAGCCAAATTAATCAATTTAAATATCCATTTCGATATACCCTAGGGATACCCTATACACCACATAAGTATGTACAGTGGGTTGTGAATCACCCAGTATACCCGACAACAGACAAATTGTTTATAATATCTAAAAAAAAAATACGAGTAAATTCCGTTTTTAGCAAGGGTTTAGATGATTTTAATAAACTTCCAGATGCTATAAAATCAATTTCAACTACAGCATCATTTAAAAGAAATTTGAAACTTATTTATTGTCAATTAGTGGAGTTAATGGGGACTGATTTTATATATTTTTAATTATTATTATTCTGGTTTAAGTTGTATATGTAATTTTTTTATTTTAATATTTAATTTTTCATTTTTTAATTAAATCATTTTTTTTGTAGTTTTAGTATCTGACTGATTTTTATTATTTGATTGTATTCAAGACTGGAGTTTTATTGTTTGCCAGTTTTTTGTAACCACATTGTATTTGATCTATTTGCATGTCATAAGCGTTTTTTCCTTTTTTCCAATATGGATTGATTTTTCATGTATTTATATATGGAATTAATGTGCTGAATGTTCTAGCTTGGGGTGTAAACCATTCCTTTTATAGAGGGATTTTTCCCTCCATGTTTCAAGTTGACAGTGATTGTTCTGATGTATGTTCACCTGAATTCTTGTGAAGCAACTACGGGTATATGAATTCGGAGGTTCATCTACGAAATGGCAACTTTTTTATCTAGGGGGATGTGTTCTGTTCAGTCTGTCTGTTTTAATAACAACTCGAATGAACTGACCGCAAGTGTTCCGCGAGGTTCTGTGCTTGATCCCGTGCTCTCTTTAGTTTTTACATAAATGATCTTCCAATTCACAATACAACACAAGCATTTTCTGGGACATGTGGCAGATGTTGCAAGACTAACATTAAATGTTTTTTATCTTCAATCATTTCCTACTGAGTTTTAGAAAATGCCATATAGGGATACAGAATTGGATTTATAAATATTTTTTGCTTTACTACATATAGAAAGTACAATTGCTTACTTTAGTTTGATTTATGGGTTCTTTTTCTATGTAAATCTAGGCCACCGACTTTTTTCTTGTGTTTTTTTTCTGTTATACTGAAATCCAAAGTATTTTTTATTTAGAAAAACTTACCTGTACTTGTCCAGGTAGTTTTGAATCACTTTCGACTATATCTAGATTTTCGCCGGTGTCACCGCCATAATCGATATCAATAGGATACATTCTCCCAGGTATTTTAACGAAAGAATGACGATGTTCCCACCGGTTCCCAGATTTCTCCTCGTACAAATTTTGGAATGCACTTTTAGCTTCATTAAGCGAATATTTTTCTTCTGTTTTATTACCTAAGAACATAAAAGCATAATTGAAAGTATTATAGAGCTAATTCTTATTTTATTGGTCAAATTCTAGGATTTCTAGGCAAACTAGGGTTATTTTGACCTTCCCTAGACACAGGTAGAGAAATGAAATTTCCAAAATTGTACTAGGAACAAACAGAAATTCAACTTCTTTTTGTCTGTATTACTAACTCCTTAAATATGACAGAATAGTAAATTGGAAAAAAATAAGTACTGTTTGAATAAAAGCCTGATTTGGACTCACCTCCGACGGTCGTTCCAATTCTCCCCCATCCCCTGAACAACCAAAACCTGGTACCCTTGTCTGCTTGCAGTAGTTGTATTTTGTAGAAACTGTTCTTGTTACTCTGCACATCCGTTAATCCCAAAACCGCAGTCCATTTTTCTTTATTGTGGTCTTCGTAAACATGGGCTATGTCTTCGAGTCCACTATCGGGGTCAACAGCGGAGCCACCTAAAATAAGAAACAGTTTAATAAAATTATGTTAAGGTATCAACATTTTTTGTAACAATCTTTTTATCAGCAAAACAATTCATAGAACTAGAAGTGTTCCAATATACAATTAAAAACACGTGGGCACAATTTGTAATTTTGTGCGTCTGAAAGCATCAGCAATATCTAGAAGGATTTACAGGTTGTTATAACATTTTTTTTAAATATTCATCGACACAGCCTGGCAGAAATTACGCTTGGGGCTGGGGCTCACCAGAACGATAATAATTTTAGTATGTTATGATTTTAAAACATAGCTAAAACCCCGAAAAATAAACATTAATATAATTCCTTTATTAACACAAAAAACAGAGAATATAAAAAGCTATCTAGGCAAAAAAAATTAACTCTCCGAGAGCTTAATGGTATGCGTGGCGTCGGTCGCGATGTAAGATAACGTCGTTACAAAAATATTGATTTTTCCGAATTAGAGGTTATGACGATACACCGCAATCGCTCCCTTTTAATAACTTTTTCTAAAATCAACATCAACTTCGGTTTCTTAAATGTAACACCCTGCATAATCAAATGGGCCGCGTCTTTATATATATATATATATATATATATATATATATATATATATATATATATATATATATATTTTAAATGTACCAGATTTAATCTTCAAGAATACCTGAGAAATTTTACAAAAACCCTGCCATAAGAGGCAATGTGTTAGAGAAAGATGGACAAGGTCTACAACAAAGTGGGTCAATACATACATACACAAGCAATATATTACTTCTTATAGTACAGTGTTTCTCAAATTTCTCCAGGGGCTTATCAAATTGAAAACATGCTTTAGTGTCTAAAGATAATTCTTACAAAGCTCTAAATATGTATATATATATATATATATATATATATATATATATATATATATATATATATATATATATATATATATATATATATATATATATATATAATATATATATGTATATATATATATATATATATAATATATGTATGTATATAATATAATATATATGTATATATATATATATATATAATATATGTTTTTTTCGGCCATTTTGAAAATTGTATAATATGCGGAATATATATATATATATATATATATATATATATATATATATATATATATATATATATATATATATTTATATATATATAAGTTATATATATCAAAAATAACGAAAATATATATATATATATATATATTTTGAATATATTGCTGTATGTACATAATTATTTCGTTTGGTAATATCTTTATATATATATATATATATATATATATATATATATTATATATATAATATATATATATATATATATATATATATATATTATATATACATACATATATGGATAACCGAATTTATCAAACATTAAAAAGGGATAGGTTTAGTTTTGCAAGAAATCAAACTAAATATAATGGGATTAGATCATCCTGGCACGTTCTCGAACATTGGCTAATATAACGAATGTTCCAAAGACCACCGTTTTAAAAATACTCAAAAAACATAAATTCAAATTGCTCATTCCTTTATTTTTTTTTTTTGGATTTTGTATATATGGCAAAAATTCTTTCCATTAAATATTACCTATGATACAATTAATTTAAGATATAATTCATATCATAGTCTGTTAATTGAAAATCCAAAATGCAACATTTACAATTTTTCAATAAAAGTGATTTAAAATTTTATACCTATTGACAATAATTATTACAAAATTAATAAAATAAGAAGCTTTACTGATGCCAGAAATACCTATCAACAAATGGTTGTACAATGCTGATTATTCACTTATATTTGAATGATAGGTAGCAAGTTAGTGGTTTGCCTGTGACTTAACTCATGGCACAGTTTTAGGAAGTTTGAAGAATTTATAGATTTTTTTTTTGCTATTTTTTAATTTAAATCTTAGTTTGTATTCAACAGGGAGGGGCTCAATTCAGAACAACTTTCTAAATATATTGATATACTAACATTTTAAAAATAATGGCTGTAAATAGAGTTTAGTTTGTTAAAACTATACTAAAAATATCAAATTGTGGTATATTTGACTAACAAATTTTTTATGTCTTGTTTGTCATTTACTGCATTTTTTTCTTTTTATGAAAATATATATATATATATATATATATATATATATATATATATATATAAAATCATCATTTCTTTGATAATTAATTTCTGATACAGATTGTCTTCATCAATGATTTTGGTTTCAGAAAAATTAAATTCGTGTTTTGTGCTTTTTTCATGTTTGTGTAATGCAGTGGATGCATTCTTTGTATACTTATGCCCTTTTATTCTATTTTCTAAAAGTTGGGTTGTCATACCAATATATTTCATAGGGCAGTATATAATATATATATATATATATATATATATATATATATATATATATATATATATATATATATATATATATATATATATATATATATATATATATATATAGGGAGCCTATCAGGTCTGGGCTTTATGACACACAATTATGTTATATTTTCCTAAGATATGTTTATAATTTTTCAGATAATTGAGACGTGTATGGCATTGCAATATATACAATTTTTTTTGATTTAAAATTATCTTGTCTTACGTTTTCAAAATTATGATTGTTATAATATATGTACGTCCTTATGTTTGATGAATAGCAAGTTTTTTTATTAGTTTTTCTGAGGAAATGATTTGCATTTAAATCTTAAGTAGTCTCACAATGATATAACTTTAATAAGGGCTTCAGGACGGTAAAATTCTGGTGACGTTAAAGATATGTCATGGTCAACTAGACCATGTATATATATATATATATATATATATATATATATATATATATATATATATATATATATAGATCATTTCTTTGATAATTAATTCCAGACCAAGTTTCTTTTGTAAATGATTTTAGTTTTTAAATTATTTTCTTTTTGTCTTATTATAGTAAGGTCAATATATTTTTTTAGAAAATTTATTTTGTTTTCTGATTCAATATATTTCAAGGGCAGTTTAAACAAGGAATTTCATTCGGATTGGAAATTTTTATTGTTTTTAATTTTGCGTTATATTTTCCTAAGATATGTTTTATATATATATATATATATATATATATATATATATATATATATATATATATATATATATATATATATATATATATATATATATATATATATATATATATATATATACCTATATATATAATATATTTATATATATAAATAATATATATAAATATTTGGAAAACGTCGTATAACTCTGAAAGACAAAATCGAAATAGTGCAGGTATACAATAAGGAGAAACTTGTGTAAGAGATTTATCAAAACGTTTTAATATAGAGAAGACACAAGCAGCTGGAATGTTTAAAAGCAGAAAAGTTTTTTGAAACCCAGTGGTTTAAATATAGACACATTTTAGCTATGATTGGATCGTAAATGAGGTTTTATAAAATATAAACTCCTGTGATATATAACTACCAAATATGTGATGACATTTTAGATTCTGTGTTAAGTTTTAATGTTTTGGGTATAATTTTGGATAGAGCATTAAGTTTTAAGGAACATATAGATAAATTAATTCTTAAGTATTTTCGATTGTTGGGTTTTATTAAAAGAAACTGTAAACCCATTATTGATACCAAATCAATAAGAGGATGCTTGTACAATTCACTGGTTCGAAGCGTTCTAGAGTACGGATTAATCATCTGGGCAACCATATACCAAGGCCACATAGACTCAAAAAAGTACAAAGTTTGTAAACTTCATGCTATTTAAACATCACTTCCAGTACTCTAACAAACCTCCTGTGTTTGATTAATGCTTTTTGGATACCCAAGTTTGGAGAATAGAAGAAAGAGAAGCTATCTTATTTACTGAAAGGCTACTCGCCAAAAGATATCTTCAATGCGGACGAAACACGTGTATTTTTCCGCGCTTTAGCGAACAAATCGATACTGCATTTTGTAAATATGGCCGGAGAGAAGGAAAAATTGTTGGTGATTGGTAACTCACAAAATCCAAGAGCATTTAAAACATTAGTATACATCAATAGCCTGTCGTGTGGGAAAGTATTAAAAAAACTTGGCTATCATCTGTTATAATGGAAGAATGGTTAACAGATTTTGATTGAAGGATAGAGAGAAAAAAGGAAACTTTTACTACTATTAGACAATGCAGTTTTTCATCCCAGCTGTATGGAGAGAAACATTTCTACGGTTGTGAAGACTGGAGGATATCTAATACTGTGCTCTGCCGAATGTCAATCAAAATATAATGATGATGATAGTCAGAAAAGAATACTCGAAGAAAAATTAGCTAAACTGGAAAAAGAGGCGATCTAGAGAGAGAAACACATAAATCGATTAAGAAGAAGCAGTGTAACTTTTGAACAGACAGTTTATGAGGCTGAAAATGAATTTACTGCTAAACTAGAAAGTTTGAACAGGCGCAACGAAGAACTTAATAAAGAAATTCAAACACTAAAAACCCGAGAACAACAGTATATCTCCCAATCTAAAGACCTCTTGGAGGAGAAAAAAAATCTGGAACAACAAATCGCCGATCTCAATGCAATAACCAGAAGTATGCAAACGACTATTCAAACTCTTGAAATCGACAATAACACCTACATCAATGATCTGAAACAACTGAGGCAAAGTTTGTGTGATCTTGAATTTGGAAAAGAAAATTCGTCAGTTCAAATATGATCGCAAACGAGTAGTGTCGTTAATAATGTCCTAATTAAAAGAAGGCGCATTTTAATAATGGGAGACAAAAATGTAAAAGGATGTATAAATCAGTTCAAACAAAACAAATTTCCTACATGAATGCAAGGTTCTTTGCAAAAACCTAGACAAAGATGACTTTGTTTTAATCTTCATTCCCTCACACAATGCAATTAAAGGTAAGCCTATCTCTAAGGAAGAATTAATTGAATTAAACAAGATGACATCCAATACAAACCTGATTGTTATCAGTAGTGTTTATCATAGTTTTAGGCCAGTTCTGAATAATCTCTTACACATGCAAAACACTTTACTCAAGTCATTCTATGATAGAAATCCTGGTGTGTTTATACCTTTACATTGTTCTCAAGAGGATGGCATTTTAGATTTTCAAAGTAAGAAAGAACTAGTAACTTATATTGTTCGAAGTCACGTCATTGATGGCTTAAGCAGTCATTTTTTATCGTCGAAATAGAGATACAGGGGCAGTCATCACTGGTGAGTCATTCTCATTCAGTGTCTGTTCTCGATAGCACTCAAAACGCAAGGGACAACGACAACTATAACCCACAGGCAAATATATTAGGTGTGCAACCGGTATGTGAAACCTTACATTTATACTATCAGAACGTACGAGGCTTAAGAACAAAAACCGTGGAGACATTATGTTCTGTAAGTGCTACGAACTATGACTTCATTGTTTTTACCGAGTCCTGGCTGACCAAGGACATCGAAAGCAGTGAAATATTTCCACCAAACTATCAGGTCTATCGCCAAGACAGAGACTATGAAGGGACCAATCGTACCAGAGGAGGAGGTGTTTTAATTGCCGCAGCATGTGAATTCAAATCCGAAATACTACAAACGACTACAACGTGTTATCATGAGGAATTATGGGTTAAGATTAAAGGCAAAGGGAATAACATAATTCTGGGTGCAATTTATTTCTGTCCATGTTCTCCACCTGAAGTTTATAGGTCACTTGTTGAATCTATTGAAGTGATCAAGAATAGCCACCCTAAAACAAGATTACTTATCGCTGGGGACTTTAACCTTCCAACAATTGAATGGGAATTGGATGATGGTGTACTAGTTGCATCGGACTATCGAGGTGAAGCTGCCGAAGTTCTTCTTGACCATATTTTCTACTTAGAACTCAAACAAATTAATACTATCCAAAATCACCTTGGCAAAACACTTGACCTGGTTCTCGCAGATGATGTCAATGGCTTCAACGAACTGTCAGTCGCCAGAACTTCTGAGCTATGTGGGTTGGATGAATTTCATCCAGCTTTACAAGTCCAGTTCCGTGGCGACTGTCCAGCACTATTATCCATAAAAACAAATTTGAAAGTTCATGTTTTTCACAAAGCTAACTATGAAAGAATTAATGAGTTTCTGGGACAACAGGATTGGAATTTTGTGGACACTGTGATGGAAATTGACATGTTGGTTGATAGACTTTATGACATTCTGTATACTGCTGTCGATAGGTTTGTTCCAACGAAGTATATCTGTGATAGTAAATTTCCTAGTTGGTATAGTCCAGAACTAAAGAGGCTGATAAACAGGAAAAACAGGCTTCACAAAACTTTCAAAAGAACTGGTGATCAGAAAGATTATGAACGATACTCTATCATACGTCGTGAATGCAAGTACCATATTGATTTATGTTACTTGCTATATGTGTCTAACACGGAACATATGATACCGAGCAATATAAAGTACTTTTGGTCATATTTAAACAGCCTGAACAAGAATAACGGAATCCCTGTTAACATGAAGTATCAGGGAGAGGAACTGCATTCGCCAGAGGAAATAGCATGTGCTTTTGCAAGGCATTTCCAGTCATGTTACTGCGACCACGATGATGTTAACATCTTACCAATGGAACATATCTATCCTGTGGTGCATCTGTTTCAATATACTTTCACAATCGACAAAGTCGCAACTAAGTTGGGAAGTCTTGACTGTAGTAAGAGTGCAGGACCAGATGGTTTGTCTCCGTTGTTCCTTAAGTCCTGTGCCATTTCTCTTTCTAGGCCTCTCTGCAGCATATTTCAGAGATCTTTTTCAACTGGAGTATTCCCAACTAAATGGAAACAATCCACCATTTTTCCAATATACAAATCTGGCGATCGAGACCACATTGAGAACTATAGAGGGATTTCTCTGCTCTGCATCTTGGGAGAGATATTTGAATCCATGGTAACGGAGGACCTATTTTATGCCTTTAAACGGCACATCGCTCTACAACAGCACGGATTTTTTGAGAACAGATCTACGACGTCCAATCTGGCAGCATATCAGGACTTCCTCGTACGTGCCTTAGAGGAGGGTAATCAAGTAGATACCATTTATACAGACTTTTCAAAAGCATTTGACAGTGTGTGTCACAAACTTTTATTGTGTAAGCTTGAATGCTTAAGGGTGTGTGGACCCTACCTGGCGTGGATCGCTTCCTACCTTTTTTCTCGAAAACAGACAGTTAAATTGTTTGGTGCTGTTTCTGGTGAAATTGATGTTACTTCGGGAGTTCCCCAAGGATCTCATCTGGGCCCAATATTGTTTTTATTGTTTGTGAACGACATTACTTGTAATTTTGTGTTCTGTAAATGTCTACTATATGCTGACGATTTGAAATTGTTTGCAAGAGTAAAAACTATCAGTGACTCTGAAATGTTACAAAATGATCTCAATAGACTGGATAATTGGTGTGAACGTAATTATTTGAAGCTCAATGTTAATAAATGTAAAATCATGAGATTCTACAAAGTACAAATGCCTGTGATATTTCATTATACTCTCTGTGATAATGCTCTGCAATCTGCAATAACATTTAACGACCTAGGTGTAATTTTTGACCGTGAGCTGAGTTTTAATCAACATATTGATAGGATAGTTGCTAGAAGTTTTAGAATGTTAGGCTTTTTAAAAAGAAATTGTAGATATATAGAGGACATCAAAGCTCTAAAGACACTGTACAATTCATTGGTTAGAAGTATATTGGAATATGCGTCTATTGTTTGGTCACCAATTTATCAAGTCCACATAAATCGTTTAGAAAGAGTACAGTCAAAATTTGTGAAGTTTATTCTATTTAAGCAACATATACCATACACTGACATATCACACGAAACTCGTTTATTATTAGTTGGATACTCTAGCCTAGAATCTCGGCGTAAAAACAGCTTTTTATTTTTCCTTCATAAGCTGGTTAATGGGCACATGGACTGTGAAGAACTCTTACAAGCAATAAATTTTCGTGTACCTAACAGAAATACTCGCCAAAGACTCTTATTCAATTGTTTAATACACAGAACTAATTACGGACAAAAGGCTGTTGTCGACAGAATGTGTAACATATTTAATGAAAACTTTACAGATATTGACATCTTTAATATGTCGATAAATCAAATAAAACGCATTGTATTTTAAATTGTTGTTTAGTTTATATTTTAAATTGTTTAGTTTATAGAATTGTAGTGTATTTGTGTTCTATTTGGAAATTTTATTTTGTACATTTTCTGACATAACATTGGCTCCGCTAAAAAATGACTAGCTATTATTTTAAGGTTTACCTATCAGTTTGATAGTTTTTAATTTGATTTTTGTCTAAACATTTAAGTGTGGTGTTTCTTTTTCTTATATACTCCTGACTATTTTTAAATGATATCACTGACATGTAATTTTATTCTAATTTTTAGTAGTGCCATTTGGAAATATTATTTCTGTAGTGTACTGATTGAAATAAATAAATAAACAATGGGTGTGCCCATCCTAAAGACATTCAGCTAGCAAACATTCGACTATTTTTTTGCAGCCAAATTGCACCTCAGTTGTTCAACCTCTAGACCAGGAGATTATCAAATATTTTAAAGCATTCTATACATCTCATTCTATATTCTGGTAAAAAATGTATTATCGAAAGTGGAATCTGTTAATAGTGTTTAAGGTGTTATCAAAGCTATGAATAAGCCAGATACTGTTTGTTTTACAAAAACTGCCTGGCAGAAACTTACAAGATAAATGTGGTAAACGATGATTATTCAGCAGAAGATGATCAACCCTTGCCTGTCTTATCTGAAATGTGGCAAACTCTGAAGCAATAGGCATCAGCAATGATTTGAACGAGCTTATTAACATCGACAACGATTTAATATTAGAAGATGATAATGAAGTTTTTCCTGCCGATTTTGTAGTACACAGAATTACATTACACCAAATTATGTTTTTTTTTTGTTTCCTAATTAATGTTGTTCATCATTTTATTTAGTTAACCACTTACATGATATTATGGCTTAATTATATGTTCTCTACAGTATTTGGTTAAATTTTTCCTATTAACGGACACCTCTATTAGGAGGACATATTGTAACTTTTTTACTGGTTTTGTTCTAAAAAAGCTTAACAAAGGTGTTGGTGAAGAATATATTTTACAAGATACAAATAAAGTTAATTTGAAAAAATATACGAAATATTAAAAACATGGACTCGATGCATTTTTGGAGAATTAAACAATATAATTTTTTTTAATGACTAATAGCAATTTGTTTAAAAAAAGCTAAATCAAGCCCAACAAAGCCTTACCCTTGGTGTTGCCAAATTTTTGTGAAGAATACCTTTAATAATAGTCATTTTACAAGATACAAATAAAGTTAATTTGCAAAAAATATACGAAATATTAAAAAAACATGGACTACATTTATAATCAATCTCCCACAAATTTGTATATTAAACAATATAATTTTTTTTAATGACTAATAGCAATTTGTTTAAAATTACTTAATTGTGATTTTACAAGGTGTAAATCGGCCCAACATGGTTTTAAAAAGTTAACCATTTATAATCAATCTCCCACAAATTTTGTATATTCAGCTTAACAAAAAATGATCATCTATCATTACCAGTCAATAAAGTGACAGCAGATCATTCAACCTTTAATAATAGTAATTTATTCCTACACAAGGTGTAAAGAAAGTTCGGTGCAATCCAAAGACTTTCGTAAAGCCAATATTTAAAAAGTTAAGGGGGGCTACATTTATAATCAATCTCCCACAAATTTTGTATATTCAGCTTAACAAAAAATGATCATCTATCATTACCAGTCAATAAAGTGACAGCAGAGTCTAACCTGGCAAACTTCGTGCGATGACTTTGTCATTTTTGTATATGACGTATTTTATGCAGTTATAGCTTCGCAGAGTTTTTTTACAGAAAAGGGGCAAAATGAACGCCAACAATATGCTCTCGGCCAACAAGGTCAAACTCCACGGCATGACCTCGAACAGATGGACCACCAAAGACAAAATCACGCAGTACAAAGGCCTGATAAAACTTTACACTCGTGATAGAAAAATAATCGAAATGGACACCGGAGTGGCTGAAAAGAAGCAAAGCAGAGAGCTGAAGAAAATGCAAAGGGAAATCGAGCAAAACCGGAAAGATTTAGACAACGCTATCAGAGGAGACAAGCAAAAGCTGAGGAACACTCTCGCGGACCACAGGGAGATGCAGCTGGCCTACCAGAACTCGCAACCAGAGAAGGTAATCGAAATGGTAGAACAAGTAAATTTTAATAAGAGAAAGTCCCGAGATCTATTGCAGTACAAAAAGAAACTGAAAACTCAAGAATTGATAGACTTGAAGCTGCGCTACGCCGAACTAGAAGATATTTTAAAGTTCGAGGGATTAAGTTGGTCGAGTATGTTGCCTTCTGAAAGACTAGCGCACATCATCACGGGTAAGGTCCAGGACGCTATCTTGAAAAAGGAAGCAGCTATAGTTATCAAACAGTCCTACAAAGAAATGATCGCTATAATGAAAAAGGACGCGCTGTACTTTGACGCCATCTTGGAGGCGATAAGGAACGATGGATTAGCCCAAGGTAAATGTATGATAAATGCTACGAAGTTAGGACAACTGGCAACTGAGTATTTGGATGATCGCAGGCAAGAGTTTCAGCTATTGGAAAAACTTATCAAAAGGGATCTAGCCTCGAGACGGAAAGACTTGGACAAGGTTAGCCAGAGGGTCCAAAGCTTCGGGGCGAACGTTAAAAATTTATTAAGGCGAGACAGCGACATAAATTTGGGTAAAATCCAATTGCGACCGTCAGAGAGCTTTATAGAGCTACAGAATAACGTGAGGGACGTAGAAACTACTTTAACGTTCCTGAAAAATGCCATTTTCGTCCCCAACTTGGAATCCATTTATCCGTGCCTTCAGGAACAGCTCAGGCAAAAAGAACGACTGACGCATATGGTGGAAAAATGTGAATCTAGCCGCGACGAACTGTTGAAGAGGACCAACCACGCAGCAGTTACTCAGTCCGAAATGGAGAATACGATGATCGAAACCACTGCCCAGTACAAACAAACGAAAAAACAATTTTTGGAGGAAATTGAAAGCCAAAATGAACACATTCGCCAGCTTAATAAACTAATTGATAACAGGTATGAATTCTTGTTCCCTTTCGGTTAATCGCGATGTAAAAATGACTAAAACTTCTACTTGAGCCAGACATATCACAATCTTAAATTTCTTATTGGGAAGTTCCTTACAAAGAAAAAAAGACAGGCTAGCTCATTATTATTTGACATCTGGTTTATTACTGACACAGGTTTTTAATATTTTTAATTTAAAACCTCATTTTGATCAGTGGCATAATTACTAATTACTTTAAGACTAGGTATGTAGGGTTGAACAAATTCGCTTCTCACTATTCAGCTGGCCAGTTGGTTTCTACCAGTTAGAGATTTTTAATGATGCGCTTCACTGACTCTGGCTCACTTTACTGGGTCAGCTCACTGAGTCGGCTTAATTGAGCTGCGAAACGAAGGAGCGAAATACACACCTAACGTCGTTTGGCAGAGCTCCTAACTCATGAATCGACTCCCGGTCCACGGTTCTGCCACCCTGGAGGCTCGTAGTTGTAAAGGACTGTGGATAGGATATCGTGCTCGGCTAGTACGGCGAAGAATCACCGCGACGAATTGGTCAAGTTTAATGTTTTAATTTTTAACGTTATACAGTCTGACTATGAGACTGAGAATA
The DNA here is from genome assembly GCA_030620095.1 of Kuschelorhynchus macadamiae. NCBI lineage: Eukaryota > Metazoa > Arthropoda > Insecta > Coleoptera > Curculionidae > Kuschelorhynchus > Kuschelorhynchus macadamiae. The sequence continues at coordinate 3,656,706 of JAUTXW010002103.1, forward strand.
TAAAAATTGGAATATTATTATAAATATAAGCTCACCTACCTTAAAATCAGATTCAATCTTGAAAAGGACAGCCCACATAATATATAGACAAATATAACATACATTTTTAAAATTAAAATCTGCTCCAAAATGAGCTTCAAAACCTTCAAAGGGCAGGAATATGAATATTTTTTATAGTCAGTCAAAGAAAGTCATTTCACTAGTAACTGTTTTACTGTTTAAGAAGGCAAAAGCAATAAACCGAGCAGTAAATATATACACAAATATAACGTAAATTTTTAAAATTGAAATATGCGAAATTGTTAATTCTGTGTACTAAATTTTTGAGGGAGTCTTTAAAACTAGGGGGGTCAATTTCATTTTCAATGCAAGTTTTTAACCCGGTTGCTGTTTTACCTTTATCCCTTATAAATCCCCAAAAATGTTTAAGATTGATGCCTTATAAAAATATCTTAGTATTATAACCATTTGACAATAATCTGATACATCGGTGGTTTCATCGGCTTGAATTGATAAAAATCTGCCGTTTCAATTTGGTTAGACATTTCTTTTCTACGTAGCATGCTGTCTAGAATATCATAATAGCAAAAGCTGTGCAAGAATTAATATGGTCGTCAGATGAGATGACTCATGCTTCCTCATTTTTTCAGGAAGGTGGTATACATCGTTTATTCCTTTCCTTGCCTAGTTAAGATCCATTCTAGAGTCGGCTTTATAAAACAGCAAACACGGGAAACAGTACAATACATTTTTTATTTCACATCCACATATCCAGTTATTTTTTTATAAGTCTCTTTCGTCGTGAAAAAACTGCTTTCGGCCTTTCGTTCACAAACTTGTGTTAAATTTAGATCGGGCAAAAGCCTGCCAATCTCTTTAATTTTTAACTTATCCTCTAATGAGGTGATTTTTTTTTTGTAAAAGATTGTGTACAGTCTTCATATTGACACAACTTTAACTATTATTAGACATTAGACATACAGAGATTACTAAATTAAAACAAGAGGTCCCGGGGCGAGAGGCAGCGAACCGAACGATATATTCGGGTCACTTCGTATGCTGTTCTCCGTGATGCCGATGGAGCTAGTAATACCGGCTGTATAGGCTGCGCCTGATACATATGTTTGAGAATTCTCACGAGTCAACGAGATCGGGTAATTAGGTAATTGAAATTGTGTGTTATGTTAACATTTTTCAGGAGGGACGCGCGGCCACGCGGCCTTATGGAGCAGCCGCCACTGGAGATTTATCAAATAAATTAGGCTCTTATTTATTTCGCTTAAGATAGTTATTAAAACTTTATAGATATTTGTATAATTAATATTAAAAATGACTTCACGATTATTTAATATTTAATATTTGTCATTTATCAGCCTAAGAGTTAAAAAGGTAATTGCACAGTGCAATTGGAAATATCACGAAAAGTACTTGATATAGGTATACGGTATTATACACAAAAGTATTTAAAATTGTTTGAAGATTTAGATGTTGAGAAGGTTAATAGGTCGTCCCATTAAAATAAAACGAGAAAATATCGTTTTTTGAAAGTATTTTTGCACTACGTTTCCGGGTAAACCGAAAGTATCCCAATTGTCACATTAGATGCAATGAGTTGCATAACAAACACTATTTACAGTATTAAATTGGAAATATCTTCATTTGTTTTTCCAAAAAACGGAATTATTCACTGAAATTTTTAAAGTTTCATTGGTCATTTTCTCAAAAACTATCAGGAATTGACATAGGGTATGAAACATGTTTTATGTTTAGAATTTAGTGTAGCATTCAAAAATAAATCAATATACAGGGTGTGTTCCATTTAAAATATTAAAGTTGATAGCATTTGCGTTTAAACCGGAAATGTCAGTCGATTGTTTATAGCGAAAATCTTCCTCATAAGTAACCATATATCACTGTAAAATTTCATGTTAATAGTACTTGTCTTAAAAAAGTTACAACCTTGTTAGTCATTTCGTGGTCACTCGGTATATGTTAAATATAATTAGAGTTATATAAACACGCGACGAAGTAATTTTAGGTAAATACAATCACGAAACGCTGGTGAGGATACCAATTTTATTATTTTTCCAGGTCTAGTATAAAATCCCCTGACTTTCTATTATTTTTTGTAAATTCCCTGACTTTTCCCTGATTTTTTGAATTACCTGACTTTTCCAGGTCGCCAAGAACCCTGTCTACAAATTGGTGAGGTTAGTTATTCAATCCTACGTTTCGGACTCGGGCGACCATCATCAACTTTTTAAATTTAAATGCGGACCTGGATTGTTTACTTATTATTTGGTACTTCTTAATGAAATTATGACAAAAAAGTCATATATCATCTAGTGAACACTAATGCATTACGGTAATAGTCCTACGTGAAGAGCACAAAACATTTTTTTTTTTGATACCAAGTTTAATGTAATGGGTTCATCCAAAACTGAGATATAAACTTTTCGAAGAAAAAAAGTTTGACGTTTCCACTTTATTATTGAAAACAGAAAAAAGAAAAGATAAATAGCAAAAAGTTTCATAATTGCCTAAGGAATATAATGCTTATATTTTCGACAAACCTTAATTGGGAAGATTCAAGAGAAAATCGGCATTTTCATTTTTGAGTTGCTGTTACGCTCCCTAGCGGACATTTTTCGAACTTTTCTTGGTAGATTTAGCCATAAATATGTTTCCCCATAATTGTGTGATCAACGGTTAGCGAGTTATGGACGGAGACCATCCTTAATTGGACACCCGGTACAATTCTGTAGTCAGATACCTATTAGTATTACAAGAACAAATTATGCTCTTCATATTCCACAAATATACGTTTTCCAGTCACTAATTACTTACTTTTAATGTGCGAAAAAGACAACAACAATTAAAAACCGTTTATATATTAACGTCACTGTCTGCGAAAAGTATTAAACACATTTTTTCCATAAAAAGACAAAACAAGATCGAGCGAAACAGGCCGTAGACCCGCATAACCCCGCCATGTTGTCTCCAGATTGTTCTTTATATCCTGTTCTGAAATCTGCCGTGCCTGTATCTTTCAATAATTGTTTTTATTGTTAACTATATAATTATAATTTCACAAAAGGTATCAAGTTTTTTATATATGTGTGTTTGTTTTATCTTTTTTTTTGTTAATTTGAATAAGCTCGAAGAGATTCAGGCGGGCTTTTATACCCGACGTGTGCTCGGCGAACCATGAGCTTGTGTTAAGATCTGTTTCCACGTGTGTGTGTAGACCGTAACCCGTATCTTTATTGAGATTTTTTGTATGTTCAAATATTTCAATAGATTCTCTAATTTTTATTTGGTTTCCTTTACATTTATAATATAGCCAGTGTTATGCTGGTGTTCAGCTACAGCAAATTGAAGAATTTGTTTCTTTTTAATACATCGTTCATGTTCCTTAAGTCTAGTTGATATTGAGCGTCCTGTTTCTCCCACCTACACTTCTCCACAAGAGCAAGGAATTTTATATACTCCTTCTGTTTGGAAAGGTTCAATATCTTTCGGGCATCGCAAGCATTGTCCAATCTTCTTATGTGTGTTGAAGATTGTACTGTAGTGCCACGCATGTAGGGAAGAAATATAAGGATATTCTCCTTATATTTCTGGACATCCTTAATCAACAACATCATAATATCAAGTTCACGATAAAAATTGAATCTAATGGAACGATTCCCTTTCTAGGTGTATCTGTTCAAGCGTTCAAAGGAAACAAAATAGTACATTCTGTATATAGAAAACCGACGAATACAAAAAGAAATCGTTATTAACTCACTAGTATTCAGAGCTATTTCGATTTCTGATCAAGATTCTCTAACATCGGAAACATCGAAACTGACCGAAGCTCTCAGAAGGAATGGTTATTGCACTGATATTACGCGTTCAATTAAAAGATATAGTAATCCAACTGCACCAAAGGAGAATGATAAAGAGCCACCATTAGGTAGTGTTGTTCTTGCCTACATACATGGAACTACAGAAAATATAGGACGATTACTGCGGCGGTCCAACATACATACTTCAACACACATAAGAAGGTTGGACAATGCTTGCGATCCCCGATTTAACCTTGCTAAACAGAAGTATATAAAATTCCTTTCTGCTGTGGAGAAGTATATGTGGGAGAAACAGGACGCTCAATATCAACTAGACTTAAGGGAGAACTGCACGCAAAAAGTGAAAAACCATCGACAAGGTCTAGTCGAGTTGAAAGTAAGATGAAAAGGTACCTACGCATTAAAAAAAACTTCCTGCACGTCTGACCTCAAAAAAATGTGTAATGTATAGGCAATTTAAATTACATTTCGGTTAAAAATGGGTTCAAAAGGGTTCACGCCCTGCAGAAATACGAAGACATGAGTACGATTTACCGTTTCAAATTTTGCAGTTACGTAGAAAAAGGATCAGTGTAAGGCGGTAAAGAGTTATTTTGAGGAAAATTTGCTCATTATATGCGAAGGCATGTGCGTCAAAAAATGGTCAAATCTATTTTAATTTAATAACTATACATATTTCCTTATTAAAATCACATTGAAGCTAATACATATCTCTTATATTTTTAACATAACATTGCAGCGGCGGAAGGCTTGCAAATGATCCATATTACTGCGTTCCCCCTTAAGGAACATGAACGATGTATTAAAAAGAAACAAACTGTTCAATCTGCTGTAGCGGAACACCAGCATAACACTGGTTATAAGAGAAATATTAGAGAATTTATTGAGATATTTAAACATACAAAAAATTTTAATAGGGTTACGCTCAACATCACACGTGGAAGCAGATCTTAATACAAGGTCACGGCTCGGCGAGCACAAGTCGGGTATAAAAGCCCACCTGAATCTCTTCGAGCTCATTCAGCGTTCAGATCACGTCGAGTAAAGACCTCTGAAAATGCCTCGTGCAATCGAACGCGAAACGTCGGATAGTAATACCAATCTGACACGGTCTAATCCCAAGAACCATGATTTCTCAATTGACCAAAGCCGTGAAGTGAAAGCTTCCGTTCTATGTTAGTTCAGTATCCGGTCAAAACCGAATATCCGGATAAATTCGACAGAAGTTCCGAGATTTGATTAAACGAGCTCATTTTCGTTTTTAGATACAGCTTAATGGCGAAAATACGGATTTCCCTAAAGCACCTACAACTTTTGACCTGTTTGGTGTCGGAAGGCGGAAAGAGGTCCTCGTCTGCAAAAATAAGATACGTCGACGTAGGTACGCCAGTTAAACCCCAGGAGGATGAAGTCGACGGCACCAAGATAATCACCGAGCTGGTGAAGAAGTATACAAAACTGGCCCAGACCGCGAAAGACTTGCTGAAACACGGCGAACGAGATGAAGGCTACAAGACATTCGAACATTTAATGCACGAATCGACTAAGACCGTTATAGAATACAAAGCGATTAGCGAAGAATCTCTGATAGAGACCGTATTCATAGATCCGCACATCCTTTCAAGAGACGACATAAAGAAACAGAGCGAGGAAATCGTACAAGCGAATCTGGTGTCTGATGACATGATACCTGACCAGAAAAAGAAAAAATCATTTTCTTAATATATCTATGTTTATAACAAAAATACTCAGTAGACTATTTTAAAATAAATAACACTTTTTACAATTTGAGTGCTCTAATTATATAAAAAAAATATTCTGATAATCATTTTGAGAATTTTATCCACGCCATGAATAGAATTGAAAACCGTAATTCTAGGCTCTTACTGGCGATTTTTGAAGCTGATCTTATAGTTTACAGTGATAAACAATACATTTATTGTATTTTAATAAACACATGATGCAGTTAAAACTTGTCATGTTTATTAAGACATATAAACTGCTGGACAGAGCAAATGGGACAAGCGAATTTTTAGGTAAAATTTAAAACCGAATATTTTAAAAAATATTGTAATGAGGTTTTCAGCTATGTCTTGATTTGATTACATATTACCGATTTTATTTGTGAAACTTACTTAAGAGAAAAACCTATTCAGACAGGGTGTTAAAAATTTTTTTCAATATTTTATTTGTCCCCAAAAATTTATAAAAACGATTTTTGCATTCTAATTGTTGGTGTTCCAATCCTTGGCGAATTATTAAAAAACAATTTGAAAAGTTTTTTTTAATTTTTAAGTATTTACTAAGATTATCTTACATATTAAGTTGTAACTTATTATTAGCTGTTTGAGGTAGTTTTATTACTAGAAAGCACTTTGGGGCAGAAATGATTTTAAATGATCCCTTAATTAAAAGAATTAAAGGGAAATGACGGTTTTACAGAGGGGCCTATCCGAGTTCATGAATGGACACGCAGAGTCACAGATGCGAAACCTAAGGATAATTGTTCTGGTAATGTTATTTCAGTGAATGATTTAACAACTTGTAAAGTTAGTTCAGTGCACAATTTGAAATGGAGGATTCCAGTTTTAAAATGAGGTATTGTCAAACCTTACACACCCTTGAGTGAGATCGCAGGAACTGTCTTTTGCAAAACGCAGAATTGTGGCAGACATGACTTTGTTCTGGTGTGCTTAAGCATTAACTAGAGTTTTTTCAGAACTGTGGCGTTGAAGCAGATTTTTCCTGTTCATAAATACACAAATTTGATTGTTTGCTACAATCATTCTGAACGCATAGCTAATAGTCTTATATGCAGTCTACAGTCTGCTATACCTAAAATATTTGACTCTCTCGTAACATACAATCTATCATGGCACTGTAGACGGAAGGTTATTAAGCAGCAGCATGGGTTCTGTAGGAACATGTCGACAGTTACAAATTTATTGTCATACCAAAATTATGTGTTGGACGCCTTTGAGGATAAATTTCAGGTCGATACGGTTTATACTGATTTCTCAAAGGTTTATCATGGGTTGCTTGTTGCAAAGCTGGCGGCTTGGGGCTTTGGGCGTCAGATCCTGAAATGAATTTCCAGTTTACTGACTGGGAAAACCCAGAGCATTAGAATAGATAATCATATTTCACATGAGATAATAGTGCAAGCCGGAGTGCCCCAGGGCTCTCATTGTGGACCCTTACTTTTTATATTATTTGTTAATGACTTGAATAACTTTATTGTAAATTCAAATTTTCTCATGTTTGCAGACAATTTAAAAATATTTCGCTCTATTCAGTGCACGGGCGACTGCTCTCTCCTCCAGGACGATGTTGATGGTCTATTTTTATGGTCTACTAACACGAATTTAGTATTGCGATGTTGTTGATTAAGGTGGTCCAGAAATATGAGATTTTCCTGTCCATGAGGCCAAATAACAATAGTATCATCTACATATCTGAACTAGTGTGTTGATTTTAGTGAAGCAGATGTTAAAGCAATATCCTCAAAGACCTCCATAAAGATATTCGCTACCACTGATTAGAGGAAATTCCATAGCTGCTCCTGAGACGTGTACCATAAAAAGTTCCTTGTAAAATGAAGTAAGTAGAACTAGAACTAGGTAGTCACTAGGTTTATTAAGTTATTATCAAGATTATTGTTCCAATATGTCTGATATGGAAATTGAGTCGTTAATAGGAACATGTGTGTAGTGATGCTACAGGTAAACTGATGAAAATATCTTCGGGATACAATTGGATTGCCTGAAGTTTTTCCACAAAATGTGCATAATTTTTTATAAACTAATCTGTTTTTTCAGTATTAAGAAGTGTTTGTGGAAGAAACAGGACGCTCAAGATCCACTAGACTTAAGGAACATGAATGATATATTAAAGACACACAAGTTGCCTAATCTGTAGTAGCTGAACCCCAGCAAACCACTGGTCATATAAATGTAAAAGAAACCAAGGTTCTCACGTCGGTTTCAGGATTTTATAAACGAAAGATCAGAGAATCTATTGAAAATTTCAAATATACAAGAAACTTCAATAGAAATACATGTTACGGTCTACATCACACGTAGAAACTGATCTTAACACAGGGTCACGGTTCGGCGAGCACAAGTCGCGTATAAAAGCCCGCCTTAATCTCTGTGAGCTCATTCAGTGTTCAGATCTCTGAAGATGTCTCGTGCAATCAAAGGCGAAACGTCGGATAGTAACTCCAATTTGACGCGGTCTAATTCCTATGTGTAATTGAAAAATAATTTTTGATTGCTTCAAAATTTTATATAAAAATGTATTTAAATTTTGGTAAATAATTTAGTCATTTCGGTTTTAGGATCTAATGAAATTAATCTTTGATGTGAACCAAATGAAAAAGCTTATGTTGGAGTTTGAGCTGGACACCGAAAAAATGCCTCTGGGCAAACTGAGCAAAACGTAAATTCAGAAGGCCTATGCTGTTCTTACTAAGCTTCAGAAAAGGGTGCTACAGGCTTAAGTGATTGAGGCCACTAATAGGTTTTATATATTGATACCCCATAGTTTTGGAGTGGATGAAGTTCCTATACAGAAATTATTAAGGTATGCAAGTAATTAGATCACAAGTACGTGTAGTGTAAGAAGTGTAATTGTGAAAGTTTACCGGTAGATAAACTAAATGAAAGTAAAAATTTACCAGTAGGTAAAATACCAAACTGAAAATTCAACTCTAGTGACGTCATTGTCTTGCGATGATGTTATTTAATTGTTAACACTCAAAATGTTTTACGATGAAGTTATCCCTGTCGATTAAAATTTAATAATAAAAAAAGTGGTACTTATTGAATTTTCCATCAAATACCATGGATGTTGTTTAGAGAAAACTGTATTTGGTTAGTTTTTTTTTCGTTGTTTCAGAAATCGGGCTAATTTGGTATTGAAGCAACAAAGAAAAATGCTGTTTTCAAGCAGAATTTTTGCTAATGCGCTTTAAGCAAAGATCGCACTAAGTGTGTAAGGTGGAGCCCTACTGTTGATAACCGTAGCAAAGCTGGTGAATGTTTCTGGGCATTGTGGCTGCGGCAGAATTAATCAAGCTAAGTACTTAAAATAAATAAGGATTGTGACTAAACTGACTTTTTAGCTACTCGATAGTTACCCCCTTATCAATGATTGAAAGACCTTTTGTTTAACGATTTAATCCAATGTTTTTCAAATACTCTTTTGTATCAGACTCGAGTTATATTTATTGTCAGTAGTTTTAGTTGTTTCGTTTATTATTAAAGTAGTTCAGAATTATCCAACTAGTTGTTTCATTGACTAAAAATAACCCACCATTATAGGACAATCCCTGAGATTTAACAGTGTGCAAGAAAAATTGGTTAAAAAAATAGAGATTGTAAGAATCATGTACATATATATCAACATTCTGTAGCTTAAAAACAAATTAAAATTTCAGTTTTAAGGAGTTCTGAACATTTTTCAGAAATGGGTTTATTATTTTTCCTTTAACTTTATTATTTTGTCTTTTAATTCTGTTGCCAATTTTTCCAATATATAGGTTATTTACCTTCAGAGTTATCTAGTTACTTTTAAAGTTACTTTCTGAAAAATGTAACCAGATACTCAAAGATACTAGTTATTTTATGAAAAATAGTAGGTAGATCTTCGATACTTTCTAAAAGTAACTAGATATTTCAACTAAGTTACTTTGAGAGTAACTAGTTAGTTTAAAAGTAACTAATTACTTTTGAAAAATAACTAGTTACTAGTAACTATTTAGTTTTAAAGTAACTAGTTTATTAAGAAGTAACTAGTTACATTGTAAGAGTAAGTTATTTTCAAGGCGTGGTTAAAATATCTAGTTCAATGTCAAATTACTTTGGAATGACTCCCTTACTTTGGAAGACACTAGTTTTTCGTTTTACCTCTGTCGTAGGAGTAAATGGTTGCTTTGGTCCTATACAGCAATACTTGCCTTAGTCCAAAAGTTAGTATTAAGAAAGATACAGGATGATTAAGTTAAAACGGATTTTTTATAGCCACTAATAATAATACGCCTTCAATTTTGTTGCAACTTGTAAAGGGAGCTAGGAGCGCTACTTTTTGTATTTAAAAATGTTCTAACTTTTTTTGAATAAAAAATTAGGAAGTTTTGTTAGGATAAATATTTTCTATTATCTTTTCTTCACAAAAAAGCTATACCTTATAAACCTACCTAAATTTTACAATATTTACGAGATATGTGCTGTTTCATTACTTGGAATAGCCCCGTGTACTCACTATAAGAGATACAACATCGAGCAGAATATATGAAAAAATTATGTATGTTGGTGTTCAATAAGATATTTTTAAATGAATCTTATTTAGAAAACTTCCAGTGATATCCGAAAAAATCCAGAGTTGTCAATTTTTCTATTTATTTTTTGTGACCCTTTTTTTAATCCAATCTAACTGTTTTAGTTAGTTAGTTTTTCCCCAATTTTAAAAGTAACTTAGTTACTAGGTAGTAACTAGTTACTTTTAGTAACTAGTTACCGAAAAGTATATTTTTGATCAAGTTACTCACAGCTCTGTTTACCTTAGCCAAATTCATTTATAATTCATATATTTAGTTATTTACTTGTATACGGGTGAAAACCCATTTTACACAAATATAAATAGCCAGTAAATCAAAAACAACAACTAATCTAAGCTGAGGATGAGTGATATGAATAAAATTAAATTAAAACAATACAAAAACAAATTATAAAAAAAAATATACATAAACAATAATCAATATTAAACAGACATTTTACGAAACATATTTAAACAATTCCCTCTTGAATGAAGAAAATAAGTTTAAAGGAGTATCATTAGCAAAATCAACTAATCTTAATAGGAAAATATTTGCTCCAGTTTGTTCTATGACAATGGTTTGTAAAATGTGTAAGATGATTGTATGTATATTTGTATTTAGATTGTATATAGATCGTATTTGAAAGTAATGCAGGATGTGAACAAGATAAGTTTAACATCCGGTGGAGCGTTATTAAGTCACGGTGATCTCTTCTTGTTGTAAGGGTTAAGGATAACATTAGGTGACCATAATTTGATGGTTTTTAAAGAATTTAAAGTTTATATAACGGAGAAATTTTCTTTGTTCTTGCTCAAGTGTAACAGCATGACATGCACAGTGAGGATTCCACACACAAGCCGTAATATTCTATAAGTGTCTTAGTTTTACATACAGGGTGAATCAGAATGTTTGTATATTAATCAATAAAATGAGTATCAATGATCCTTTTTACTGACATACTATACTAATTATACTTACAACATAATTTAAAATGTCCAGGAGCAATGTTTTTTTTTTTAATAATAAATGCATGTAAGTTGAAACTTCATAGACAGAGAGATCTATCTATAAATCTAACCATTCCAATAATCCACATGAACAATAAAAGAAATTATTCTACAATTCACATGAATGATAAACGTAAACAAAAAAAGTAAGCAATAACACACTAATATTATCGGAAATGTCTATAAAATTTTTACATTTCTTAAATACATCAAATTAATTAAAAAAGCAGTATTTATAAATTTTAATGTATTTTATCTACTCGATCTGTAATTTAACTCATTTGACTTATATATGATTATGAGTTTTAACATCCTATTTATCATCCTGAGAACACTATTTTTGCCTACATTAATAGACAAAAATGTTATAAACAAATATTCTCAAGGGACTTTTTATTTCTTTCTGGAAAAATACTTCTTATTTTTGGAACAGTTTTTGGAATTCCATTACCTTTTAAAAAAAGCAGGATGGAATACTTTTTGGAGTTTTGTTATTTTTTTATATTTTGCAAATTTTATTGCATATTAACGATTTTAAGCATAAAAGGCATTATTGAATGTCCTCTTTAAAAAAATGCAGGTGCCTTTTTTGGGATACCCTGTATAAACAAAGATATTTTCATAAATAATATATTGTGAATATTTAGCATATTTATTATGATTAAAAATGTTTTTAAAGACGATAATATATTAATTATAAACGGATTCAGAAAAGGTAGGGAACCTATATATTAGCAAATTCGACTCTACACCCGTATTTTTGAAAATAACGTTTAAGTGAAAGAGAAAATAAAAAACCCGTTTGGAAAAAATGTTCAGTACTCCCCTTAAATAAAAATTTTTAAATTTAAATTATTTTGTATGTTACAGGGCATTGAAATATAATGTATACGATTTTTTAGGATCGCTATGTTTTTCACTAATCTTAATATATTTTTTGCATACCCTTTACAGCAAACGGCTAATCAAAAAGTTACAGTGTAATATGTAAGAAAAATTTATTTATTAATTATTAATATGTTTTTTTACTATTTCACCAAGAATTAAGCTGATCTAGCAATTAGAACTAAAAATCGTTATTTTAAATTTTCAGAACAAATAAAGTATTGGAAAATTGGCAGTCTTGTTTAACACTCTGTATAAACAACTCTTTAGTTTAGGTAAAAAAGATCAAAGAAATTGTCCATATTTCTGAAAGAGACCTAGTTTTAATAACAAACATAGAAAAAGACTCCAAGTCTCGGTCTCAGTAAATTATAATTTACATTTTACAACAATAAAACTCACTAAAGCACAACAAAACAAACAACTACTTATACATATTTGATTTACACTAAAATGAGGTTAAGTCTCACGCGAATAAACCAAATATTTTGTTTATTCCCGTGAGACTTAACCTCATTTTAGTGCCAATGCTTTAGTGTGTTTTATTCTATTTGTAAGTTATTGTTTTAGGATTTGTGAGTGTGATTAGTTACTAAGGTTCTCTCTGTTGTTTGGAGGTCTGATGATGCTCGAAAGGGCGAAACATGTGTCACGTTTGCTGTAAAATTTAAATTATAATTTACTGAGACCAAGACCTGGAGTCTTTTTCTATGTTTGCTAGGTAGAAAAGATTAAAATCGGTAATTTACAATAAAATTTGCAAGACATAGCTGGAAACTGCTTCTCAGTATCTTGTCTCATTTTAGAAACATTCAAATTTAAATTTTACCTAAAAATTTGCTTGCCTGTTTCCTATGTCCAGAAGTTTAGTTGACACTTGTAATATATGCTAGAAAGAGGATTTCTCCCAAACAAAAGTTAAAGATAAAAAAAGTTAACATTATGTTCATACCTTTTAATTTCAGCTTGATTTTACTCGGCACAGAGCTGGTAAATCTGCTCTTAGATTTCAAACCTGACTTATTGCTTGATGATGGCTCTGGTGGTAAGCGGGTTGTTGGCTAAAAAGAATTTAGTAACACAGTATAACAAAAAAAAATCATATGTAATATTACACCCAAATGCAGCACAGAAGAACTGATTTTACAAGCCATGATATAATATAAAAGTACCTACATCAGATCCCCAGCTGCAAATACTCTTTTTGATTACTAAATCTGGTATTTTCCCAATATTTTCTTTAGCTTCATCAACAAAATCTTCAGGAACAACATGAACCTAAAAAAAGAAATATTATCTTGAAATATTGTATTACCAAAATGTAAATTTTAAATTACAAATTTTGTCACAATTTCATAAAATAAATAAATAATTATCCATTTAATTCTAAAATACCATTTTAATTCTGTTAAATTATAACCTTTCGAATAAGCTCCACAAATGCGTTTTTTTAGAGGAACATTAAGCAATGTGCAATGGAAAATTCATATTTTAAAAATATCCTATTCATAACTAACTAAAATTAATATACATAAATACAAACTTGCAAACAATAATTTATTATTACCTGCTCAGCTTCAGCTTCTTTAATTCTAGCTCCCATTTTTTCAACCATAAGATTATCTGCAATTACTGCCATAACACTTTTGGTTATTTTTGTTGTCACTTTTCCTCCAAGGGCTTGAATTTCTTTTTTCAATACATCTTTTCCCCTCTCTGGCTGACCCAAAATTACAAACTCCATGTCATAAAGGGCTGGCAAGACCCTAGCAATTTTTGGTCTGTAAGAAACAACGATAAAATGTTATATGTGTATTATTAGGTATATACTTAGAAAACAAGAAATCGAATTTCAAAAGTTATAAAAAAACAGAATTATTTCAATGAATTCTGATAAAACACATTTTAAAGCAAGAGAAATTTAGAACTTACTTTCCATCTACTTCATCTTTCACCTCTTTTTTCACCGGAACAGTGGGATTAACATCTTTAATAACCCTTTTTCTAGCGACATACTTGTACTTCTTTAAAAATGGAAATTCCTTTTTTATAAAATCTGGAACTACAAATTTAACTCTCTCGGGATCCTTGGTTATGTTTGTACATTTGGCCCACTCACTTAAATTTCCAGTGCACATGTAGCCAGCCTTGTTAAAAACCAATTGCCCATCCTTGCATTCTTCATAAATAAAAATTAATAATAGTTAATTTTACAAAGCTGGAGAGTTCAGCAACGTTTTTAATTTAATTTTTAATTATTTAATAATTTTATTTAATGTTGCAAGGGAATTGTAACTCTTTTTGTTGCCTCATATATATTAAACCGCTCGGTATCATTGGGTTTTGGATAATTTTATCTGTTAATGACTCTTTTATTTGTACTTTTATTTTTAAATGTTAAATGTTTACTTAAGTAACTTGATATATTTTATGTAAAATTGGGTTAACACCCGTTGATTAAATAAATAAATATATTTAATTATAGAAATGAAGTAGCCACAAATAAAACAGCTAAAGCTGTATTCAAGACCAGATAATACAGGTTACATAGATACTAATACTGATTATAAATATGTATGTTTGAACTTACCTTTGCAAGGCTTTAGGGCTCCAAATGTCATAATGTCGCTTAGGCGGTCATACATTCGTTCTAAACCTTCAGGAGTTTCCTGATTGTTGTGTTGGAATAGAGACATCAGTGTGGGTTTAGGCAGTTGTTTCAACTTGTCTCGGTAATCAAACATAATTTTATTTTGTTCCCTGTATTCTTTATCTGTTGGATCATCTTCTAATTTAGCTTTCTTCACTTCAGGTACATCTTCTTGCTTTATAGCTCTTAAATACCAATATTACTTAGAACAGCAAAATTTAAAAAAGTTCTGGCACGTAATACTAGCCCCGCTACACTTTAACCACAGATTGCTCTACCTACGTCATACTATGAGTGAAAAATATTTGACTATCTTTCAGAACAAATAAAAACCACTATCACACATAGACATTTTCTTCAAATTATAAACACACAAAAAAATTTTTTGATTTTTTTTTGCAATACTATAAAAAATTTAATGAAGTTATTTAAAGTAAAATAGGATATTACTTCATAATTTTAGTTTTTTTTTAATAATATGGTATTTTTTGTTGGTATTTTATTATATAAAGTTTGTTTATTTTTACCACATTAAAAAAGACCTGAACACGTATATCCATTGGTCAGCACATACAGGTGTTATATAATACCAGAACAACAAGGTTTTTTCAAGAGCCGCTCAGCAGTAACCAACTTGGCAGTATATCAGAATTTTCTCATAACATCCCTCGAATCTGGTAAACAAATCAACTCCATCTACACAGTTAAAAGCTTTTGATTGTGTCTGTCATTCTTTGCTGGTCAAGAAGCTGTCTGATATCAGGGTTTCTGGGAGCTACCTGGAATGGATCAACTCCTATTTGACTGAACGTCATCAACAGGTTAATGTGTGTGGTTCGTGTTCTCCTGAAGTGTTTGTGACATCTGGAGTACCACAGGAGTCGCATATTGGTCCCATTTTGTTTTTACTTTTTATGAATGAAGTCCAGTCTTGTTTTGAAACGTCTCAGTGCCTTTTATATGCAGAAGACCTGAAGCTTTACAGTGTTGTTGGTTCTAGTCCTGATAACTTGCAGTCAGATCTTAATAACTTTGTGAAATGGTGTGATAAAAACTTCCTAAAGATTAACATAACAAAATGTAAATCTATTAAAGTTTTAAAATCCTTTAGGTTATTGGGCTTTATTAAGAGAAACACCAAACACATCAGCGATACGAGGGCACTTGTTTGTTTATATAATTGCCTTGTCCGTAGTATACTTGAATACTGCTCTGTGATCTGGTCTCCTCGGTTTATTTGCCACAAAAATAGACTTGAAAAAGTGCAAAATAAATTTGTGAAATATTTATTGTATGAGTTTCGTTTTCCCTGCCAAAACATACCCTATCAAACAAGGCTATTACTTGGGGGCTTAAAAAGTCTCAAGATGAGACGTAAAGAGGCTCTTTTATTATTTCTGCACAAACTTGTAAATAGTGTTATAGGATGTGATATTTTGTTGGATTTGGTACTTTTTCATGTTCCCAGCAGGCGGACCAGACAATTTCAACTATTTTATGAGAGCACACACAGAACCAACTACGGTTAAAGTGCCTTGGTTGGTAATTTTAATTCATACTTTTCTGAATATGATTTATTTTGCTCGAGTCATTCGTCCTTAAAGCGAAACTTAATAGTAAGACACTAATAAAATTGACCATCTTTATATATATATATATATATATATATATATATATATATATATAATTTTTTTTTACTTCTATTGTTTTTCCCTACCCACCGTATATTTTTAATTCTGTCATTTTTGTAATGTTCATAAATATTTATTTTAGTTCATAGTTATGACAATGTATACCATTTGGAATCATTATTGTATTCAACAAATACACTAAATTTGTTGAAAAAATAAATAAATAAACTCAACATATTTTAAAGGGTGAATTTAGAAATAACTATGGCAACGTTGTGGTTAGTGGTCGGAGAAGTCTAACTGGTTTAGGTTACAACCACTGCCTGCTTTATTTCAGAATGATATTAAAATATCATTCATTTACTGTTTAATGATTTGGCCTAAATCTCAGTTGTTTGAGTTGATTTTGATTTTAGGGATTTAGGGAATACTAAAGCAACAGCTGGTTATCTTGTTTGGAGGGGAATTGTTAGCAGAAAAAAAGGGGGGTTACTGTTAAAAATAATAAAATTGGTGCTGCTTCAACCAGAAACATGTAATTTTAGCTCCTACACCACTACCACAATATTCAAAATTTTATTAGCCTACCTCTTTTAACAGATATATTATTTTTAATAGTTTTTGTATTTTTTTTTTATTTTTTAATTTAAACAGGTAGTTGCTCCCACATTAGTAATAACATCAATATGAATAGTACATACTTTTGCATCAAATTTAGACAAAAACAAACTTGACTCAAAACACATTTTATACTTAGATTATATTATTAGAGACCTACCCAATAACAAAAAGAAGTCTCTTTAGATCATCTTTAAATTCAGTCAGTCAACTTACGGTAAAGCTTTTAAGGCTTCAGCTTGATCCTTTTTATCTAAACCTTTGAATCCTGGTATTTTATCAGCACTCTCAAAATAGCCCAGTTCTGATCTAAGCTGAGCAAAGCATGTCAGATGGTGCCACTGATCTGCACCACCCACCTGTTTGCCAATATCTGAATCAAAATCTTTTTTGGACACGCGCACCTAAATTAAGAAAATTCAAAATATTATATAAATAAATAAGTAGCATATTTATGGACTTGCCATTTACAGTACAAACATATACTGGTAACATTATATTACAGAACACATTTAAGATCTATTCTATTAAGCAGTTTAGGACAATTAATAATAATAATAATAAAGACTTTTATTTCGAAAAGCAGATTACATCTTAAAAGATAAGTACAAAAGTTGATGTAAAAAAAATATTTAAAGAAGATAAACCGATGGTGAGCTTGGCGAAGTCTAGCCTGATCGGCTACTCTTACTCAACCAAACGATCACCATGGTCATTTCTCCGATTCAAATAATACGTCATTCCAATAATGTTTACATTAGATGAATGAAAAAATAATATAACCCCACTAGCAAGTACATCACACGCGATTGCACAGCATGAACGACTTCGCAAAAATAACTTATAGGTCGGTCATTGCTTATTTAGTAAATAGTGACGAAATTTATATTTAAATTTATTTATGTTAAATAGCTTAAATTCATCCAGAATAGAATTGTACAGTTTTATAGTGTTGTAACTAAAACATCTTTGAAACATAGCAGTTCTATGATGAGGTATGGTAAATATGTTTTTAAAACGAATATTTTAACTGTGAATATTGCTTCGTGGTACAAACTTACTTTTTAGAGTTTTGGAAGTATTTGATACAGTTAAGAGTTTATGCATAAATTGCCAAGTTGAAAACTGTACCTATTTCTCATGTTCAGCCATTGGCACTCTTTAATTTTATGAGATATATGATCGAACATCCTAATTCCATAAATCAGTCTACAGCAAGAATTCTGCATTTTTTGTATCCTTTTTTTTTCAATCTCCAAAAGACAGGGCATACAGATAAAGTCACAGTAAGAGTACAGTAAAGACAGTACAAGACTGTCACAAAGTGTTTTTTTAAGTTTGAAGTCTAGAAAATGTCTATTAATAAAAATAAGTTTTAAAGAACCAAATGGTTTCTTATTAATATATTTTCTGTGTTGTTTAAAGCGGAGGTCCTCGTCTAATATCTCTCCTAGATTCTTTGCTGATTCTACTTAAAATATCGTTTCATATTTTAAAAGTAAGGAAGCTTCACACCCCCTAGCAAAATATTAGCTCTGCTTTTTAAAATTTCTTTATTTATTTTATTAGCTACACACACGAGTTGAGATTTTTTCGAGTTGAGTTTAAGGTTATGTATTTTTGTGACATTGGTGACATCAAAGCTGCAATAAAGTTGGGTATCGTCTGCGTAAGCAGTCACCTGACAGAATCTAGTAGAGGTAATAATATCAGAAGTATAAATAATAAATAGTAGGGGTGATAATATAGATCCTTGTGGTACCCCAGATAGTAAATTAATTATATCCGAGTAAACATTATCCACTGAAACTTTCTGAGAGCCCGACTCAATAGAAAAACCATAGTATTGTAACTTAGCGCATAGGAGCCCATGATCGAGGGTATCAAATGCTTTTAAATAATCTAAAAGAATGAGTAAACTGGCGTACCCCCTATCATATGCCCCAATGACATCGTCTGTGACCGTAGCACAATGAGTTCGTAATAAAAAAATAATAAATAGCGCGGGACAGCTAGTAATAAATAAATAAATATAAACAGTAAAAGCAGTTAGTAGATGGAATTTCAATTCATTTACACTGAACATAACAAATACAAACATTATCTCATTTAAATGCTCAATTAATGGTATTAAGATGGATGATGAACCAATAGATAGTTTACATGTTAACAAGTTCTTGGATCTCTACTCAAATGATATGCTTAAATCTGAAAAAACATATTTTGAATGTCTTGAGTGACACCAATGCACAAATGTAACTTTGATCAACTTTCATCTGAATATCAGAGATTAGGTCAATTGCTACAATTTTAGTGTCACTGGGTTCAAGAAATTCATACTGCCCTTCATAAAAAATGTGTTTTTATTTAGATATAATTTTAGTCAATTGTTAACACATCTTTCCATCATTTTACTGAACACTGACAAAACTTATATGGGTCTATAATTTGTCCGATACTCAGAGTCACCACCTTTAAACAAGGGACGCATCCTAGCAATCTTCAACTTATCTGGAACCATGCCTTTGGTAAATGATAGATTTACCAGAGCTGTCAAAATAGAAGATACTTCTCGCCTAACTTCTTTACACTTCACACTGCAATATTATGAACCCCTGAGGCCTTGTTTTGATCCAGACCCTGTATGATTGTTTCCACTTCATGGATATTGACTGGAATAAAGAAAAAGGAGCTTGATATGTCACCTTCCTCTTCCTGCAAGGGAACTGTGGGTATCCCAGATGACAGGTCTTTACAACGCTTGCAAAAAACTGGTTGAAGTATTCCACCATTTGGTTGTTACTATCCACCAAAACATCATTAATTTTCAATGTTAAAACACTTGTTTTCTCTAGAGGACCATTGTTTACTACGTTGCTGATCACATCCCAAGTCCTTTTCGCACTTCCAGATGCATCCTGAAATTTTTTCTCATAATACTTTTCCTTCAAGTTTTTTCCATCCTTAATAACCATTTTATTGTAAAATAGGTACTTATTTTGTATAGATGTTATAATTGTTTTCCTTTAATCTGTTGTAGTATACATCTCTCTTAAGAAATCATGGTTCTTGGGATTAGACCGTGGCAAAATGGAATCACTTTCCAAAAAAAGTAAAGATCTCTGAAGATGCCCCGTGCAATCGAAGGCGGAACGTCGGAAAATGAAGATATTCTTGACATTGTTCCACATCCTCCATGGACTATTGTAAAACTTTGTTTTTATTGGGATAAATAAATCCAAAAGTAAGTAAGTAATAAACAGAATTGGTATTGATAATGTAAAGACTTTCAAGGTGGTTATAGTTAAAGTATCAGTATAATACTCGACAAGATCATAGTATGGCTTTGTAATGAATCTCCCTTTTACCAGACAGTTAAAATGTGGTAAGTTTGAATATTTATACTTCTGCAGGTAAGTGATTATATATTTTTATACATTCATAGATGTTTTAAATAGGGATATATTGGTAAATTTTAGTGAAAATCCTATATGGCAAAACTGTTATTACTCTGGCAGCACAATATTGGTCTCTCAAGAGAGATTTAAATCATTCTGATATAGCCAGGATTTCAGTCTAGAGAAACATAAAAATGGCAATAGGAGCACCTTAGAAAGACCTCCAGCAACACGTTTGACTTACAAAACTCATGGTGATGAAGCTAACTTCGTGAAGTTCTTAAAGCAAGATCCATCTGAAATTACTATATCCACCATAAATAGTGTTTCCAGGGTAACAATGCTCTGAATTTAGAAATTAGGCACCCTACCCTAGAACCTATTCTAAGATCTAGTAATAAAAAGAAAGATGTTACTGTTGGGAATGACAACTAACACACATTAAGTGTAGGAACAAATAACTGCAATATCATAAAATGATAAATAATAAATCAGATCATAAAATGATAAATAATAAATAACATTGTTGGTGCAAAAATTAAATCATAACTGGATTACGATTACACTTACTTCTTCTTTCAAAATTTTTTGCTCACATCCCCTACAAACAGCTCTGCCACTTTTTGCATACTCAATAACATAGTCCTTCAAAGCTATCTTCTTAGCTTTTGCTGCTTCTTTATCAGCTGGTCTCTTTTTACCTTTGGCCCCCTTGGCATCGGGTATTATAACTGATGAACCCCCTATGTGACCTCTAATACGATCTTGATCTTCGATACGCAAAGACTCAAAATGTTCAATATCATCGGTGGTTTTTACCCTTTGCTTATTAAAAAAGCAATCAAAATGGTACCAGTTAGCTTGTTTACCGTCAAAGAGGTAAGACTGAAACAAAAAGCCATTAAATATTTGCGAACTTCATATTTTTTTAAAAATGTATGTGTCGCCGTTTACCTGAGTTAAAGTCGCCATTCGTAATACCCCTTGATTGATAGGACTCTTGCAAGCTTTGCATTTTGCGCGACCACTTTTAGAATACTCGGCACGATAAGGTAAATCCATCGTGCTAGCTGCCTCTAAATATTTTCAAAATTGCAAATACAAAAAACTACAAAATTTGGGAAAACAGAGAGCGGCCGGTAAAATTGAACCACTTATAAATGACAAATATGTCAAATAAAATCTGTCAGTTGTCAAAGTGGGCGGGAAAAGAAGAGCATTTAAATCTCAAACATATTTGTGAATTTAACGCCACTTGCGGCAATTTGCTTAACTTGCAACGACGACATTGAGGATGATAAAATAAGAAATTACTTAAAATAAAAGCGTACTACGTTTTGCAGGTTTTATCAACGGGTGACTAGTGGCAGCGGCAGTAATATTTTTGCTGCAGCGTGTAAAACTATTCCTTCTGCAGCATATAATACCGCTTTATTGATGGTTGATACCTTTAATGTAATTTTATCGGCAAACCTGGACTAACCTAACGCGTCACGAGACAGATCCACTTAACAGTACAGGTTTTGTTAAAAAATCCTTGTTTAAATATAAATTTACTTTCTCATACTGCCTCAAAAAAAAAGCACAATCAGGGCTTACCAAAACGCATTACGATTTTTAAAACACACACTACATACAAAACTGTAAGTCTCGATGATGTGGATTACCGGCCACAACACCTTCTTTCCTTGATAAAGTTCGTTTTACGGACTTCGCACCCAACACTGCGTTACCCGTGTTTTTGATAATTTCTTCTGGGTGCGAAGGCTGGTGCTTCTGTACGATTCCTAAGTTAGTTAGAGGGGTACTCCGGCTGGCTAGCACTATCTACCAAAGACGTAGAGTCAGATGTGGGATACTCCTGCGGGCACCTGCGTGACCCATTCAAATCTCCTCAAAATTCAATTAGCGTTTTAGTGCTAAACGTCTCCAGTCTTCTTCGAGAGCAACACTGTAATTCTGTAATCCGCGAAAACTCCCTCGGGTCCCGTTTTTCTGATTTCCTCGGAATTTTTGGGTTTGGCCCTAGCGTAGGCTCTTCCAAAGGGTCTCTTTTCTTTCCCTTTGTTTTGACTTTCCCAGAGAGGCGTGAGCGGTAAAAGACCAGGAACCGAATCGTGCGTTGTTTAAATAAGTACAAACAACGGGCTCGGGATAGCTTCCTGGACTCCAGACGAAACGCGCCCACTGTTTTTTTGCAGGCTCCTGGAATTCATGTAACCAGGCAAGACGACCTCCTCTTGCTGGCAAGATTATGTTTTTTCCACCTGAAGACAAGACCGCCGTTATGTGTGGGTTGCAATTTCCAATTATTTAGCTCTAGCCTTACTTACCAACTTTTAATCTCTTACTACGGGATCCACTCCACCTCACTACTATATATTTTTAAAATGTTCGTTTTTCTCTTCGATCACCCCCGGCAATTACTTGTTCCGTTGATTCATAAGATCAAAAGAACTTCCCCGGTGACTTTTTTGTCCCGCTGATTTTTCAATACATGGCCAAGGAACCAGCTGGGCCATCTCCGACGGCTATTCCATTGTAAACTCCTTCTTAGTCCCACTTAGAAGTGAACAGCTGAATGTTGAAGTTACTACTCCGACTTCCTGCTTCCAACTGATGATGTTTCACCGTTGCTCTTCCTTTTATAGTAACGAGGAATGGTGGGGATCTCGTTACAGTCACAATTGGGATTCGAACATCCAATGCAACGGAAGTAGAGAATCCTAGCACTGAGCCACGAGGCACACTAAAAATTTAACGCGACTTGTATGTATATACATCGTCGAAATAAACGGCGAACTAATAGGTAGACATGTAGCAAAACGTTACTGCCGCTATACATTTATGTTTTATCCCCATTTTGCCAGTGATGCCACAATCACGCATTGGTCTGATATTAACTTGCTCCTGGGGAAAACTCAAAACCTTACTTTCGCTAACTTTGCTACGGTACAACAGCAAAACCAACGGTCATTTATGAATTGGTCTCTTATAACGTTTATGGCTCGGTCTCTTATACGGTCATTTTTAAAAACGGCCGAAAGTATGACTAAAGAGTTGCTTTTATTTCAATCATTTTTTTCAATTTTCAAAAATTGGTGAATTTCAGCCACTTTTGAAACTACCCGTCATTTAACACTATTTATAATCGTTGAACAAAACAATATTTTTATGCTTATTAAAAAGTCGCACTTTTTCATTTATATTGACAATGTCACAGAAGACGTACAAAATATAATTCTAGTACCAAAAAATAAAAATTTCTTATATCACTTTTGTGAACTCCAAGACGAAATTATTAATTTTAATTTTTAATATTTTATAAAAAAGTGGCTTGATATTTATTTAAGGCTGAGAATCTTTTTAAATACACAAAAATATATTTTATCATAACCTCTGTTGCGTTGAGACACATTATAAATTATAACTCAATTATTTTAACAGTTATATAAAAAATAAAATATACATTTAAAAAATGAATATCCGAAATAGCATTTAAATAACATTTTTTTTTTCGCACTGAATTTAAAGTTGGAAAAATAATATTTTCGTCTTACTACTAACGATGTATGAGCCTTAAACTAAGTATGAGATTCAGCTCTCGCTCATACAACGGTACTTAGTACTAACATTGAACAACAAAAAACAACCATCCATGTTTAATTTCTTTAATAGCTAAACATGCAACAACGATATTAACAAAAAAATCGATAATCCTGCCCAGCACTACTTATAAAAGAAAGTAAAAATAAGGGATTTTCTCTTTTTACTGTCATATGTTTTTGTTATTGTTATGGTAACTTGACTAGTTGTTTGAGGTAGAATTTTTTTTGTTTACTTTTTTTTGCATCTATGTGTATGGCTTATGTCTATAGAGTTTTTGTTTATAAATGCACCTCCATCATTATGTTTACATTTGTAT
Source organism: Kuschelorhynchus macadamiae (assembly GCA_030620095.1). Taxonomy (NCBI): domain Eukaryota; kingdom Metazoa; phylum Arthropoda; class Insecta; order Coleoptera; family Curculionidae; genus Kuschelorhynchus; species Kuschelorhynchus macadamiae. The sequence goes on from JAUTXW010002103.1 coordinate 3,680,990, forward strand.
AGAATATAGAAATTCAAAAAAGTTAATACAATACAAAAGTTTCAGGAGTCATACTTTAATTGTAAGAGCTTTTTATATACCTTTAAAACCAATAAAAGACAACATTACTTTAATTAAGTTGTAGCAATTTAATGTGTTGAATTGTTTAGTAATCTCCAAATGTGCGGTGTGTCGGTTAAGGTTAGCTTAGCGTCACTAGACCAAGAGGACAACCAAAATAATAATTTTTCTGAAAATCTTTAGTTTTACCCGTACTATGAAAAAATACATTTGTATAGATATACCACCTATAGATAGGTAGATATGTATTGGTAAAAATACAGAAAGTGTTTTTACACATCAATAAGTATGATAGTTACTGAAGGGTGTCCCCAATGATCTATCTGTTCTTGGGCCTCTGGAGTTCCTATATATACACAACCTAAATTATGTGGGTCACAGTTGCAGCTCACTGCTAGATATTTCATGTTTGCAGATGACACTGCACTTGTCTATTCCAAAACTAGTCTTAAACACTTAGAGGAAATTTAAAGAATTTGAAACCTTCATACCTACCTACTTTCATTTGTTGCGTAGAAACAAAACTCAATGTTGAATAAACCATTTATGGTTTTTGAGCAAAAAAAAAAGTAAGGCTGATGGTGATCTCAAACTAACAGAGGTTTGTACTCTCTGAAGCCATAAAAGCTCTGTACAATTTACCTTATTACACACCAACAGAAGAACACAAATATTCTGTGTGTAAATAACATTAAAACTTTAGAACAAATTAATTCTAATCTAAAGCAAGTCAAGGACTATCATGCATGCAATGTAAGAGAAAAAAATGGATTTTAGAAATATTTATGGCAGAACAAAAAAAGCACAGCATTGGAATATTTAATAACATACCAGAAACTGTGAAAAACCGAAATAAACTCTTGGACAAAATTAACACAACAATGTAGTAAATCATACAAATCTCTATAAGGAATTAATTTTAATAATTCTTTATGGACATTGATTACAATGGTGTAACTGAGATGTTAGTAATGGGTGTTGACTCCTCCGACCCTCTAGGCATGCTTCTAATTAAATTGAATGGAATCTTAGGAATTTGTCCCCATTCTGTGATAACTGCATATTCAAGTTCCTTCTGGTTACAAGGTGCAGGTATAGGATGTTTCAAATTTTTCTTAAAATGATCCGATACATATTCTATTGGATTCAAAGTTGGGTTTTTTGGTGGCCATTGCATAATTGGTAAACCAACAAAGATAATCGAGTTCCTCCTAGTCACGTGAGGTCAAGTGTTGTCTTGCATAAACAGGAAATTGGGTTCCACAAAATAACTGAAAGGTATCACATGTTCTATTACAATATTCTCAAGATAGTAATTAGCATTCATGGATCTCATACGGAGAGGAACTAATTCTGTGCAAGCATCAAAGGATACCACTCCGGAACATAACAGTCACCACCAAATGGAATCCTAGCAGATAAATTGCAAGGATCAAACCTCTCCTGGTCGTCACCATATTTGCTCACGACTATCTGGAAGTTATAGACTAAACCTAGTTACATCTGTGAAGGAAACTTGTTTCCAATCATCCACAGACCAATTTTGATGATTTCGAGCAAAACCAAACCTGGCAACTCTGTTCTCTCCAAAACCTATGAATCTTTTTAAAGAAAGAAACTCCCCAAACTTACCTATTACATAATATGATGATAAAAAAGAAAATAAAACAAGCATTTCTGATGAATGAATACAACTTCATCCTTTCCATTCTTCAAAATTATTGTCATGTTCTGTGCTGTTTCTACTAATGACAAAGGGAGTGTTATGAAAATTGGCAATGATAGAATATCTTAAAAAAATTGGATAATAATTATCAAACATTTTTAAAAACTGAGTAAAATAGAAGAAAGAAACAAAAATTATCTTTCGAAACCTCCCTAGCGATTTCTGATGATGGCAAAGAAATTACTGAATTAAGTGTGTTTTAGTATTGGGTGCTATACCAGCTCTTTTAGAAAAGAAGGGAGAGCTCATTTCTTTACATACCTAAAATATTTTATTTAGTCATACATACTGAGATAAAACTGTACATCTTTACCTTGAAAATAGCTCATATTTTCAACAAACTTAATTGCTTTTATTTTATGCATATATTAAATATTTGTACACAGGTCTGTTGCATATTACTGTTAAAGATTAAGGTAAAAGTCCCATTTATCGACAGTGTCCCAATCATCGACATTTGTACGCTTAAAATCAAAGAAATAAGAATTCGATGCTCGCTACATCTACTGTCACATAATTATAAGAAAATTGCAGGTTTACCATGTTAAACATAAAAAGCTTCGGCCGGTAATGCAGAAAATATTATTTCTGGAAATGTTTTCATTGTGCCATTCTACAGTGACAGGTGTTTTGATGCACATCGTTGTGAAAAGTGATAGGAAACATATAAGTTAATTATAGTAAGTTCTGCTTAAAATATTTAGGTTACTTTATTGAGACAATTTTATATACATATGTAATATTTAAAATTTATAATTTTTACCAATAATTTTGCATGAAAACTGTATAAATTAAAAATTTCTCACTGTCGATAACTGGTACATCCGTTTTTAGATTTCGTACCATTTATCGACAGATGTGTCGATAAATGGTTCAATATAGCTTTCTCTTGCTTTATGAATATTAAAAAGACTCTCGTATTTAGTCTTATCTTTTCTAGATATTTTAAAAATATATGTATTGATTTAACTCCATACCATTTATCGACACCTAATTTTTCGGAATGGTAACAACATAGAATGAAAGTATTTTGTGTGTCGATATTTGGGTATCAAGTATGTCGATAACCGGTACATAATTTTTTTTCAGTATAAAAGAATAAGATGAACAAAGCCAAAAGATTCCAATATTCGGAGGAAGACATGAAACAAGCGGTCAATGCTGTGAAAAATGGCATGCCTGCTGCCCGAGCTAGTAAAATTTTTAAAGTCCCAAGAACAACTATAATAGGGAAAGTAAACGGAAAAGTGCCAATTGAAAGGAAAATTGGTCCCGATACAATTCTCACTAGTGACGAAGAAAAGCTCTTGGTGAAATGGATGTTTCACATTGCTAGTTGTGGATTTCCTGCAACGAAACTGCAACTTATAGACAGCGTACAATTGCTATTAAAAAAATTAAATAGGGCAAATAATTTTACTAACGGGAGACCAGGTCGCCACTGGTACGAAGCTCTTATGAAGAGACATCCAGAACTTTCCCAAAGAGTTTCCCATAATCTAAGCAATGCTCGAGCCACTATAACTGAAGAGAAAATCCGTCGTTGATTCGAAGAGGTCAAAGGATATTTCTGTAACACCGTTAATTTTCATATAACATCTTACCCATCTCGGATATTCAACTGCGATGAAAGTGCATTCTTTTTAAGCCCCAAGAATGATAAGGTTTTAGTTAAGAAGGGCGAAAAAGCAGTTTTCTCATTCATAAACAATGACGAGAAAGAATGTCTCACGACACTAGTCATGTGCAGTGCATCCAGGGGAAATTCCCCCGCCTATGATTGTTTATAGTTATAAAAGGGTGCCAAGAGCCGTCATTGATAAGGTTCCATCTCATTGGGGTGTAGGGCAGTCTGAAAATGGATGGGAAACATTTTATGAATATGTGGCTAATGTTTTTCATCCATGGCCAATAAGATAGAACTGCCGGTCATCCTTTTTGTTGATGGACACACATCGCATTTGACAATGGCTGTTAGCGAGTTTTGTAGCTCGAATGGAATAGTATTAATATCTTTTATAGCTAATGCCACACATATCTTACAGCCACTTGAAGACCACTTAAAATGGAATGGAAAAAGTCTATTCACAACTGGCGAATGCAAAATAATGGAAAAAAATTATCCAGAGACGACTTTGCTCCTATTTTACAAACAACCATGAATAAAATGAAAAACTTTCCGGACATTATTAAGAATGGATTTAGAACTTGTGGGCTAGTACCATTTACGCCAGAAAATATTAATTTTACTAAATATTTTAAAATTACACCCAAAAGTAAAATAAGTGAAGAACCTAACCAGCCGTTTTTAGATTATCTAGAAAACAAATATCCCGAAAAAATAGACCTCTTCAAATCTTCTGGAGATATATGGAGAGGCGCCATTGAAGATACAAGCTTATATCATTTGTGGCGCTCTCTAAATATAAGCACAAACAATACCGATCCTACAGTGTTAGAATATGATGGCCAAGAATTCACTGAAGACGGTCCCAACTTACCAGTTAATGAATCAGATATACAGACTGACGAACATATGACAGGGGATGAACTTGATATTACGAACTTTCTGAACATTGACAATTTGCAGTTTCCTTTAGTTCCAGGAGAAAATAGTGATGATTTTGAAGAGATAGGGAGTGATAATAATATTGAAACCATCTGCGGCAGTGATGAGACTCCTCTAACCCATATACATATTAATGATGAGCCTGAGTTAACAGATAATGAATTAATCCTTACTGTTGTTGAAAATACTAATGAATGTGACAATTTAAACATGAACAAAACCGATAAATCTCTGACTAGTTCAAATAAAGTAGATTCCCACTTAACCTTAAATAATACACAAAAGAGGGAAGAAATAATACATGGGTCTCCTAATCAAGATAAAGACAGCGATAAACCCATGAACCCACTAGATACAAAAGTAATACAAATTTTAAATGAGGACGAGAAAACAGAAAAAAATAATCCTAAAACTCTTAAAGATATTTTAAACTTAAATAATAAAGAAAACATGGAAAATATATCTACCAATATGTCTTTAAATGACGAAGAAAATGTACCATCACCATTTAAACAATCGCTTTTTTGGCCGACACCAAAAATAAACGCACCAAAAAGAAAAATTGGCGAAAAAGTTCCGGCGGTGGCGTCTTCCAAAGAATGGCAGGAATATTTTAAACGAAAAGAGGAAAAGAAAAACCTAGAATTACAGACAAAAGAAGAAAACAAGCAAAAGCGGAAGGAAAGACGGGCGGAAAAGGAAGAAGCGTTGCAAAATAAAAATAGGTTCAAAAAAAGATAAAAATATACTAGAAAAAAAAGATAATATAGAGTCTCTTTCAATCGAAAAAAATATTAAAGAATCGATAAAATCATTTAAAGAGCTACAAGTTAATGACTATGTTATAGTAAGTTATAACGAGCAATCACTGCCAGGGAAAATTATCAACATGCGTTGTTGCAACAAAAATAATGAAGAGTATGAGTATGAAGTCTCACACATGGAAAAAAATGGACTAAATTGGATTTGGCCACAAAGAAAGGACATCCTTTGGTATAATAGGGATGAAGTTCTTGAAAAAATTATGGAACCAAAAATAAAAAATAAACGCGGGCTGTACTGCGTTCCGGAGATTTCCGACTCGGTGTTTATATAAATTAAATAAGTATATTTATTACCTATTTGTATTTTATTTGTAAAGTTCAAGAAAAAATCCTTGTTTTTTTATATTTGTTTTTTGAATAAAAATAAGTTTATGCTAACATTAACATTTAGTTACGATTTAGTTTTTTATTTCCTTTTTTTTGCAACTTAAGTAAAGTACCTACCTAAAAATATACATTCCCCGGTGTCGGTGTTGCGTACGCACGGGTGTCGATATTTGGTACAAGATGAATTTTCTCATGTCGATAATTGGGTCAAAAGGTACTTTTCATTTTATTTATTTTTTTTAAATAAAATGTATTTTGCTATTTGAAATATAAATATTGTACAACAATAATCAATATAATAAGAATCCGTAGTAAAAATTATAAAACTAAACTCAAAGATATACGCTTTTATGCTCATTTCAATTTAGAAGATCCTCTTAAGGTGTCGATAATTGGGTCATTTACCTTACATTTGTAGTTTTTTTTTTGGGAATATAATATACCTACCGATGTTAGACTTAAATTTGACAATAATTGTTGAATTAACCAAAAAATAATGGAAATATATAATACAAAAAAAAAATTTTTTGTCACTTTTAGTAAAATATGTCAAGTTTTTCTTCATAAAGTGTTAGGGAATATTATTTTAGCAAACTGATGGGAACCCTGTAAGTTGACAAGAGAGGAGAATTAAAATTAGAGATGACTGATTAAAATACTTTTTTCCAATCATGATACAAATTGCATTTTTTTTAGATGGCTGATGATAAAATTAAAAATGAAACAGTGGATGTTGATTTTAGTCCATCTGCACCAGATTTGTTAAATTTACCTCCCGTATCTGTTGAAGAATTGAAATTAGAGGTGAGTTATTAAAGTTTACCATTTTTTCAGGGATAAAATGCTGGTTTTCTTTTAGATAGTGAATGAGATTAAACACGAACCTGTAGATACTGATTTTAGAGTTGATGAAATTAAACAAGAACCTGCAGATAATGATTTTAGTTTAATTAAAGAAGACTTGAATTATTTGTCATCCAGATCTCCTAGGGAATTACAACTTCAGGTGAAATAATAAAATAGCACCTTTATGAAAATGAAAATGCTGAGTTTTCTTTTAGGGGAAAAATAATACTATCAAAGAAGAAACTGTGGATATAGGTTTTAATTCTCCAGTACCAGAATTTGTAGATGTGTTATCCATATCTGCTAGGGAGTTACTAGAGGTGAGTTATCTAAGTATTGGTGTCTGACTGGGCCAGTTTGTACCCGGAGTCTGTAATTTTTAAGGCTCAAAAAATGAAATGCATAAATAATTTCATTTGTAAAAATTACTGTCTCTAGTCAAAAAATTACTGTCTATATCTTATATTTCCTGATCTCCTGAATAATAGACACCACAGGCACATCAAAATTGGATGAGCCATTTTGGAAATGGGCTATATTTTCAAAAGGTCCTTCTCTAGAGAAACATAGTATTATATTAAGTTCATATACCTGTATGATTTGATTGGAATGACTTTGTTTTGATTTTGTTTTTGTTTAAATGAGTATGACTGACTAGGGTTAACAACAGTATGATGAAATGAACTGAAGATTCATAAAAAATGTTTCTTGTCAAAAAATAAACTTTTCACATTGACTAAGTAAATGCAAACACTTGTTTAAAATTTCCACTTAATTTATTTTACAGAGAATACAACAAATGACAGTTGTTTCCCAACACTGATGAAGCCACAGTGTTGGCGAAACAATTATCATGTATTGTATTCTTTGTAAAATAAATTGAGTGGAAATTTTAAACAAGTGTTTTTGTGTACTTGGTTAAAATCGATTTGCATCAAGTAATAGCTAGTTTTGTTCAATATTTTTCACATTGAGTTAAACTTACTTTATGCATCATTTTGGAAAGAAGTGGTTTCAAATATAGGTCCTTTTATGTACCATTCTTGGTTGTCTTGTTAGCTATAGTCGCTAAAAGAAAACTTTAAATAGGAAAGATACCTTGTTACTTAAAGTGGGTTTTGTAAAGATAATTTTATTTATACACTTTTTAAATACAACACCCTATATATTATAATATATTTAGATCTAACAATTCATTCTAATCATTTTTTACATAACATATCAATCATATCATTAACAAAATTCAACTGCTTTAGGGATATTGACATGTAAATTTTAGACTTAGAGAGACTGCAAAACTTAAGGGTTTGACCTGTACATTTTACCATATTTTTTTATGATTTATCTCATGGTACTAATATTCCATCTTATCCAAGCATCTAACATTTGGTTTGTATGTATGTTCACTTTTGGTTAGAGTGAAAGTTAATTTTTGTTTTTTACATTTTTAATTAGAAGTAGGAATTTAATGAATACCTTGACTTTGACTTGTAATTGGAAATTTAATAAATTTTAACTTTTAACTCCTATCTATCTAAATAGACATTTATTAAATTCCTGCTTAGAATTTATTAAACTCCCAGTTAGAAGTCAAAGTTTAATTAGGCGGACCAACAAAACAGCTGACTGCTGTCAATATGGCTGCTGTAGAACAAACATTGTTTTCTTCCATATGTGTGTTTACTTTAAACTTGGTTATGACAAGTGAATACTTTTTAAAGCTTCGAAGTGAGAACGGCGAAGTCGCCGAGCGATGTAATCAAAATATTTTATGATAGTAAATATAAATATACTAAAATAAATTAAAAATTAGATCCTTTTGTAGTGTAGATACAGAAGATTTTCCGCCAGTGACAGATATGGACATTGTTAGTTACCTAGTTGTTCATTTTAAATTATATATATCCAAGTCCAAATAAATTGTCATGCATGTCAAAGTGAAAAATATATAACATTTTCAGAGAGAATATAATAAGAATAAAAAGTTATGTCTTTACAATAAAGTTGATGACAAGTGTAAAGGAACTCAAAAATTTAATTATATACTTGCAGTCTAGGACAGGATTATACCATCGCGCCCCTAACAAAAAATAGTTACATTTTATTCCCATCGTATTTTTTTGAGAAACTTAAATTTTGAATAGAAAGTCCATGCCTTTATTGTATTTGTAATCCTGAGTCTGGAATTTTCACCCTTCATAATTTAATAAATTTAAGAACTTCTGTCTTGAATGCATAACAGATCTTTCTTTATTCGGTTATAGGTTTTGCCGAGAGACATTGTTGGTAAATCTTAGTTTTAAGTAATAACCCTGTATATGGTTATTGTAGCTTCATTTATATATAAAAAAAAAATCTGTAAAAACTGTAGATCACAGCTTTAAAATTACTTCATGTTGAAGACATATTTTAAGTGGAAAGAGGGGTGGAGAGATATATTTTGAAGTGGATTTTCAACCTTACTTTATACCCAAAATATAAGAACAATAACAATATTTATTTCCAAATGGTAGCATAACTGACAGAACCTAAATAATGGGGAATACATTTTTTTTTAACTTGAAAACTTGAGCAATTCACTTGTGATACATTAATGAAACCCTTTTAACATTATGGTTTAACTATAATACTAGCTCCACAATGATGTTTTATTAAGGATAAAATTTGGAATTTATTTAAAATTAGAACGCTCTGAAAATAGAAATGTACATTGTTTAAGCCTATCATTATGCTGATAAAAATATTTCAATAAGCAATCACTTGAGAAATAAAATACTTGAGTTTTGAAAGTTTTAAGAATAGATAGGTACCTTGTATGTTCTGTTAGATTTTTTAGTTCAAATTCAAAACATGCTTTATTGTCATTGACAAAGCTAAAAACACATATTATACAATATCAAAACAACAGTTTCAATACATTTTTGCCTCACAACACTAAAATATAATTTGATACCAGAAAACATTTGTAACAGACCAGTACAAATAATTTAAAATAATGTGGGGCCCCTGATGTTACAAAAATCTCATTGGAAAACGAGCCAGGCACGTTGACCTGTTGACGTCGATTAAACAAGTATGACTTAATCCACTCAATATAGCTTCCAGAAAGGCTACTCTGTTGCAATTTTGATAGAAGAAGCTCATGACAGACACTGTCAAACGCTTTGGATAGGTCAGTGTAAACGACATCAATTTGTTGGCATGCTTCAACTGATGTTATTAGATAATTTTGAAATACCGCCCGATTCGTAGTCGCTGAGCGACCACGATAGAAACCATGTTGCTCCCCCGAAATATGTTTCAGCGATTCAAAAATTTCATCGGTGACAATAGCCTCGAACAACTTTGATATGTGGGAAAGTAAAGAAATACCCCTGTAGTTTTTTACGTCGCATCTATCACCGGATTTAAATATTGGAATCAGGGTAGAAAACCTCCAAATCTCCGGAAAGGAACCAAGATCAAAGGACTTTTTACAAAGGGGCTTGGACAGTAATTGATTACATCTCTCCAAAAGAATGTTAGGGACACCATCTGGACCAGCCCTTTTAGATAAATCGAGGGTCTTTATTTTGTTACAGATCTCTGCTTCTGTAAAATGATGTGAAAACAGTGACTTACCCGAAGAACTAATGGGCTCAATCCCACCAAGATCTATGTTTTGGTGGTTGGAGTAGCATGACTGAAAGTGAGCAGCAAAAGCGTTAACAATGCTGTTTGAACCACTGATTTCTTCATCTTCATACCTCATGATGTTGGGCAAGCTAGAATCTCTTCTTAGATTTCGAACAAATGACCAAAAGTATGATGTGTTTAGGGATAACTAGTTCGGTTTGTGTGATATATGAAAGGTAACACATATCGGTTCGAAGTTTAACCTCTCGTCTTAAATTAGAATAGGCTAAATAATCAACATGCTGTTCAGTCCTTTTGTATTTTTTGTAAAGACGATTCTTTTGCCCAATAAGTTTTCTTAAGGGAAGGTCAAACCATTTTGGATATTTACAATCAGAGACAACCCTTTTGGGAACATATTTATCGATACCCTCAAATAATATCTCATAGAAGAGTTGAATCACATTGTTAATGTCAGATTCTGATGATAAAAATGAACAATCAGATTGTTCATAAAAGAGTCAGTTTGCAGAAATCAGTCCGATGAAACTCTTACACACTTACTTGATTGCTGTATTTTGTTGGAGGGACATACTGAAGTTTATACTTTACTTCGATCTCAGGATGATACGGGTCAGCATTTACAAGGGGAAAATTTGAAGGAGAAATGAGCACATTGAAGGAATCATCAGCAAATAACAAATCCAGAATTTTACCCATGTGATTGTGTACGCAATTCATTTGCTGTAGCTCAAGAAAACTCATGGTGGTGGTAAGAGTTTCTGAAGGTATGGATGGCAAAGACTTTGGAACAAAAGTATTGTCTTCGTAGATTCATTCCACCAATGGTAGGTTGAAGTCTCCAAAAATGAAGAACTTGTAGTTTTCAAACCTGTTTCTTAGAGATTCACAAGTGTTACAGAAATATTGATAATGTTCTTGGTTAGAATTTTATGGAAAATAAACACATCCAAGCACCATATTTATCTGGCCCTCTCTCATTTGAAGTATGCCTATTTTTAAATTTGTTATTGACCTCCCAGTATAATTCACCACGAGCCGCTACTCCAATTAAGCAACATAAGCTAGCTAAGATTCACCTGACACGATAAGTAAAAACATTTATAGAACCATGTCAAAAATTGAGAGTAAATAAGGATAAAAGATATCAGTACAAGTATAAAATTATTAATAAAAAAAAGAATACTCAATTACTATGTTCTTAGAAAAGTTTGACACACTATAAAAGAGTTTCTCAAATAAAATAATTTAACCTTGTTTTTAAAAAGGCCTTCACTCTATATCTGCTTAGTGCTCAGTGGCAGATGTTTAATAATGGCTTTGCTATTATGTACCTATCATCGACTTCTTCACTAAAGTAGAGAGTGGAATAGGCAGTGGGATATTGTGGAAACCACAAGCAACTCTCACTGGAGAGAAATTAATTTCACTAAATCAATTTGTATGTATGAGAAGTCTCAGGGATAAAAATACACGCTAACATTAAATTTTTTTATGACATACAAATTATGGTCTACAGGAGTCCTGGATATTATTACATGGGGAATATGATCATTCTCATATTTTGGGGATGAATTGGGGTTGAAAAGACCTTTCAAAAGAGGTTCTGCTTGACCCCCCCACATAATTATTTTCTGGTTCAAAAAATAAAGAAGCACACTATATGAAAATAACAGCATTTTAGGATTGCATGAAAAAAAGAATAAAACTCTTGAAAAATCAAATTAAATTCTATTAAAAATATTCTATGTAATATAGATTTATTATTAAAGTTAATTACTTAAAGCAGCAACAGGAAAAAAATTCAGGGAAATGAAAACTGCTTTAAATACCTTAAAAAATAAAAACATAAAATAAAATTGTTATTAAATTGAAACTAGCAGGCTAGGTTTGCTAATTTATTTATATATTGCTAAATCATGTAAAATTTAGCAGTTTGGCATTAGCAGAGTTAAGAATATTTAGGATTTTGGCCCCAGATTCAGATCTTATCCTAGAGTCTTTGGACTCCTAGTCCCCTGGTCCAGTCCGACCCTGCTAAGAATACACTGGCAGTGTCATGACAAAAATAGAATTTCTTTTTAGATGACAGATGATAATGTTAAAGCAGAATGTGTAGATATTAAACTTAGCCCCCTTACACCAGATATTGCAGGAGCAAAGATATGTATGGATCAAGAAACCCAAACTGAAGAAGATTATAATATTTTCCAATTGAAAAATAAAATCGATAGTTTAAATAGAAAAATCAGGAAAAGGAATCAGCAGATAACACGGATGAATAATCTCATTAAAACAAGTTTAAGAAATGGTTATAAGAATGGAAGTTGGAGAAGTCTTCTTGAAAATTGTATTGGACAAGGTCTTTCTTCATAATTCGCTATCCCCAATTGTTTTAATTTTAAGAGATAAAATAGAACACCCTGTATACTATATGTCCTTTAAGTACCTCTCTTCCTTTCTATCTTTACTGGCACCTGAGACATTTTATAACAAATTCTCTCCAACACGTTGCCTCTTATGACAACGTTTTTGTCAAATTCCTTGGGTATCTTTCAAGATAAAAGTATCAAACCTATATACTAGGTTGGTCACCTTTATCTTGAAACATGCCCAAGGAATTTGACAGAAACCTTGTCATAAGAGGCAAAGAGGTAAGACGGGACACATTTGATGGAAATGATATACAGGGTGTTTCAAAAAAAAATGTATTGGTTTTGCCATATATTATTGACACTACAACCCTTAGGTTGAACATAAATCTTTTAATATTGCTGACAAATGATGAGGGAAGGCCCAAAACGTCACTGGCCACATTACAGACATGTTTTTAAGATGGCCAATACATATTGTAAGGGTGCAACAAGCTCAGTGGCCTATTAAAAGTCTCTGAAGAAACAATTAATATATTTCCTGTGACCACAAGTGAACGTAAAACTTTTTAACAGGGTTGCCAGATTGTCCTGCTCAATTTCCATAGTCGAAATTCAAAAATCCCCCACAATTTAGACATTTTCAAAAAAATCCCCAAAAAATTATTTTGGTAGGTATATTATGAATTTCTTTCTGAATTTTAATACAGATTAACAAGCGTCTAAAATTTGAACAACATAATTTCAAAAATTAAATTAATTCATTTCAGCAAATATGTCCAAAACAGATTCAGAAAATTAATCTGTTTTTTGATATTATACATGGTGTTATTGCTGGCATCATACCTGCTAACATTAAAAAATGTATCATTTTCCCTAGGTACAAAGCTATCACAACTCTTACTAATGAGGTACCATATTTTCACTATGGCATCCCCACAATGTATTGCCAGTTGGAGAAAATTGGACATAGCTAATTGCTTGATTTATTGCTTACCGAATTGAATATTTTTATTTGATAATAGGCCGCGACACAAAGTAGTAAAATATATTTTTTTAATTTTTAGAGTGATTTTAGAATTTTATGTATTTGAATAAATTTGCAAGATGTCTCGGACCAAAAATTCTTTTCTCCAGGGTAAATATTTTTCCCCAGAAAAAAATTTCTTCAAAAAATCTCCTAATTTTTGGGGAAAATTTCCTAATCTAGCAACCCTGCTTTTTAAAATATTTTGAAGTGTGCGGTGTTGTCGCTTCTACCTTAAACCGGTAGCAACATCCGTTTTTTCAATGGAATGCCCTCTGTGTATTATTACATTTTTTGTATTGTCCTGAACATTCTAAACCCTTCTGTGTAATTTTTTCCTGTAGCTAAATTCACCCGTTTTTAAGAAATTGGCAATTAAAAAATGACATTTTTGACCTTTTGAAGCCCTGTAACTGCCAAACGACTTAACTTGGAACAAAATGGAATTCGCTTTCCTGTCTAAGTTTTAATCATGGTGGGTTTTCTTCCCACCACCATGGTTTTAATTATCCACACCAGTTGCCCGTTTGACAGGCATTATCAAAATTTGACATTTCATATCATATCAGACTAACGCCAATTTTCAACTATTACGAAACATTTTTAGTGCCGCATATAATAAATTAACATACTTCAAAGCGCGCCACCACCAGGTCTCCCACTACCTGACCTTGGAAGTGGTTACTGACTCATCGATAACCATAATACTACACCCTATTGAAATATAAGCCATTACAAAATTATTGCAGTTTTTTGTCACGAGCTCTTGTGATAGGAATGTGCTACCCATCTTGCTCCAAGTTAAGTTTGACAGTTACAGAGCTTTAAGCGGACAATTTTCAAGCGTCATGTTTCTTAGAAAACAGAATATGTTGAGACTGGTTTGGGGCAGAAGTGCTAACACCGCCTGCTGTAGTTAAGTTGAATTGAGTTCAGTGTTTTCTAATGTTCTGTTAATTTTACATTTACACATTTTTGTATTGTGGTGTTCTTTTTAATAAAACACTAGTAATATAATGCATTAGGGTAGCGATTTGTCAAATAGATTGTCTGTAATAACAATTTTGAGATGTATCATGGTAAGATAAACTTTTGCAATAAATAAACTCACAGTTTGTTTACAGTGGATGTAAAGGTAATGTCTTAAAATCAAGAAAAATGTTAAAGAAAAATGGTTTATAAATGTATACAGATTTTTATGTTTATAACTGCAAACTTGGCTGAAATATAAAAATATATATAAAATTTAGTCTTGTTTTATTTTTTGATTAATAGCAATTGTGGACAAAATCATGATACATTTTAAAGACGTAACTGACAATTTTAACCTCTTGATCAGCTAGCTAGAGTAGGTAATAGCTATTTCTAAAAATTTGAGAAAAGTATCGTTTTAAGTGTTTTAACCAACAAAAATATATTTTTTTGTTCTGAAATAAGTAATAGAAATAAAAAAATACGTTTTTTTTTGTTTACAATAATATACAGTTAAGTTTATTGGGAATCTTTTAAAACGTTTTTGAGATAAGTCATAGAAATAAAATAATGTTTTAGTTTGTTAAAAGTAATTGAAATGTACTCTTAATCTATATTCGGGAACTTCTGCACAATGAAACTTATTTTTTACAACTATAGTCCAATCCTGTACAATAACTTGAATCAACTTTTAAGTGTTCAAACTTGCAGATACTTAAACATTAAAACATATTTCTCTATCTTTGTACAATATTCTTATTTATATACATATAGATTTTAATTATTTTTATTTTAGTATAAATTATTGGTCTTACTAGTTAAATAGTTTTACAGGAAAAATCAAGTAAAACGTTCTAGTTAACAAGATAAACTAAAATAATTTTATTACTTATATATAGATATGATCAAAGGACAATAAAACAATTTGACTAGGTGAAAATTAATTAGTAATAAGTAATAAATACTTTTTACCCTGCAGTGCATAAAACAATTTGTGCGAATGTTCAAAATATAATATATTGTCAGATAATTTTCTTATTGAGAAAGCAAAAAAATATCCCAAAATTCCATAGCATACGTGTTTCTTGTGCTGTATATCGGATATATGGGATACTTAACGGCTCTGAGTGGAAGCACTTGATGCTACGAACATTAAGATTCCCTTTAGTTATTTCAAGTTTTTATTATGCTTGTCTGCCCCGTTATACAATAGAATAGCAGGTGTATAATGATCTCTGGACGGCGGGAGTAAAAAAAATATCGGCGTGGCTAGAAAATAGTTATGTGCGTTATACCAGTTGTGCCCTGAAAGAAACTGAAAGCTAAGACATTTTTTTAATTTAATAAGGTAAAAATGAAAAAACTGATTTAATTAATTTTTAAATTTGCTAAAGCTTAAACGGTACTGAGCTGGCAAGGAATCTCTGGTTAATGCCACAAACATAATAAGCAAGCAAATAAAATCAAACAAGAAAAATGAGGTTATATAAGTATTTTGTTATTTATTTTTAAAAACATTGTTGAAATGTCGCTTTGTGAAGCAGAGAAAACATTTATTCTACATGGAATCGCAGTAAGTTTATGGAAGATAAAGGGTTTTATTTACCATCCACATTTTTGTATTATGTTGTAGGAAAATTTTCGTGTAGATGGAAGAGATCGTGAAGGTTATAGACCCATGGAACTTGAAACGGACATTGTACAACATGCGTTTGGTTCAGCACGGCTGAGATTAGCTAATACTGATGTTCTTGTTGCAGTGAAAATAGAAGTTGATACACCTCTTCCTGAGAACCCTTTCGAGGGAAAAATAGAATTCTTTGTAGATTGGTTAGTAATTTAGGTAATTATTTAACTAGCTAGACTTAATAGGATTTGACTAGTTCTTAAATTAATTTTTAATTGCTATATTATTGGATATATCATCATTATAAATTTCACTAAACCGATAAAACATATAGGCTTAAATATGCTTTTTACCTTTATATTATGATTTCATGTTGTGTTTTTGTTATAATATAGTTATCTGAAGTATAGAAAATTGTTAAGTAGTTTTTTTTCAAGGAACAATATTAAGTATTAAATTTTAATTGTTTTATAGTTCGGCTAATGCTACACCTGACTTTGAGGGTCGAGGGGGAGAAAATTTAGCTGTAGAAATTGCCAATATTCTGTCGTCTGCCTATGGATCACGAAAAACTCTTGATTTACGGAAACTATGTATACTAAAAGGCAAAAAGTGTTGGAAACTATATGTAGATATTTTGGTAAGGCTGTGTTTTTTAAATTATAAATTTATAAATAATTATAATTTTATAGGTTGTAATTTGTATGAAGATAATTTTTACTAATTAACTTTATATTTCACTATTTAGGGAGAGATGAATAAAGGTACAGTAATATTATTACATTTTTTTTTTAAAGATTTTAGAATGTGGTGGAAATCTTTTTGATGCAGTGTCCTTAGCAGTAAAGGCAGCATTATATAATACACAGGTACCCAAAATTAAAGTTGTTAACATTGATGGTGACAATGTTGAAATAGAAGTATCTGATAATGTCTTCGATTGTGAGAGGCTTGATGTGAAAAATGCTCCAGTTTTGGTAAGAATAGAAATATGTTTATATACATTATTTATTTTTTTTTGGTTGTGGTGAATTCCTTTGTTGTGTATTCTCTATGAAATTGTTGAACATAATTATTTTTCATTGTTTAAAATATGATTTTAATAACGAAGAAACTGCTTCTGATCTGAATAATGAAAGGTTTTCTAGGAAGGGAGCATAACATGTTCCATGCATGTTTTGATGTTAAACAACCACATGTCTCTGTCTTTACTTAAAAGCGAGATACCCTGTAAAACATATGAAATGTAACACACAGTACAGAACAGGAGGCTAAATCTGTACTTCATTTGGAGAATCTTGTTGGCATTAAAAAGATGTGATCACTGTATTTTACATTGTATGCAAACCTCAAGCAGGAGTTTTGCAGTTTCTGAATTCTGCCATGACATTCCCTAGTCCAAAAATGAAAATAGACAGTTGAACAGTAATGCATATGACACAACACCAAGCTATGTAGGGTCTGCCAACGAGGACTGAACTTGACTTTCCCTGTAATTTTGGAGAAAAAGAAAATAGCAGTTGCATGTACCTTTTTCCACAAAATTTAAAAATGTCACTTAGAAACTAAGAACCTCAAACAAAAGACCGACAACATACATCTTGGTTTTTTTAAATAGGATACCCAATTTTTTATCTCATGTTTGAAAAATGGTTATTTTCTTTTACTAGGTATTATGGAAACATTTAGCTAACAATAAGTATGTAGTAGCTGTAATTTTATGACACATGTGAGTTAACAACCTGTAATATGTTATTGTCAAAATTAAATACTGTTTATAGTATGCATGCCATTAAATTATTTTATTCAGGATCTTCTTCACAAAAAATAAAGTTCAATTAATTAAAACAAATACGAAAAAAGAAAATTCCTAACACTAATAATTTAAATGTTGTGTGCGCCCCTCGTTGTTCTCAAAACCACATCTGTAGTATCTTTGGTGGCCTCAGAGAAACAAATCCACATGTGACAGTTCCAGTTGCATACAATTCATTGTGCATGTTGTTTATTTAAGAAATTAGCAACAGCATGGATGGTGTGCAATGAAGCTCTGTCTTGTTGCCAAATGAGTATGCGATATGTTTCCAAAGGTAGTTCGTCCAATAGATTTTCAATTTGTTGTTAAAGGAAGTTGCGGTATCTTTGAGAATATAATGTTCTATTATGGAATATGGGCCCTAAAATTTTGTTATTTATCATGCTGCACAACACATTGACAGAAGTTCTCCCTTATTCTTTAATTGGCTCAAATTCTCTAGGATTTTCAGTTGCCCAGTAGTGTTTATTATGAAGGTTGAACATATCTAATCTTCTTTCTATTCAGGTGTTATTTGTTGAACAGGGAGAACGTGAAATGGGACCATTTTGTACTATTATAATTTTCTGCGAACAGTTTCGGAACTAACTCTTCATGTTGCGTGACCATGCTGTATATCTGGATTTGGTCTTTTGAGAAAGATAATGTCTGTGGGAATAAATTAGTTTTTAACATGGAATAGGCTTTGTTTAGGCAAACAGTAATATGGTCCCTAAATTTTAGTTTAATATCTACTATCAAACCTAAGTTTTTGAAAGATATGTAGTTATATCCCAATTTTGGTTTTATTGTTTCCCATAGATTATCCTGAGTATTTTCATTACAAAATAACAAGGCTACTGATTTAGTTGGATTGATTTTTAAGAGGTGGTTACTACAATGGTTAAAATTAAGATGTTGTTCTTTTCTTAGTGGCATTTTTAAATTTCATGGAAAAAGTTACATCGAACTGTTATTTTCTTTTCCTTCAAAAATACAGAAACAGTCAAAAATAAGTCCCTGTTAAGTACTCGTTGGCGGACCCTGTACAAGTTGCCATTTAACTTCAGATGAAAGGCAGAGCTTTGTTTGACAGAGTAACTAAAAAGATTTGAATGACCTAGTGTGATTTTTTTATTCACTCGATTCTTAGAATTCAAGAAGGGTCAAGGTATGGTGACTATAACTGGAAGTTGTCACCAATTTTTAAAAGTTAAGTTGTAATGTTTAAAAATTATAGAAAAAGTACATTTTCTAGTTTAACTGGTGAAATTTTTTAACTCTGGTATTTTGTAGGTGACAGTATGCAAGATAGGAGATCATTGCATAGTAGATTCCAGTTTAACAGAAGAGCAGTGTACAGTAGGATCCATAGTTGTTGCAGTATCAGAAGGGAACTTCAGTACAGTTACTTCAATAGGAATAGGATCTTTACATGAAGAAACATTGTGCGACAGTTTAGATTTAGGTCAGAAAGTTGCTATTAGATTAAATGCTGCACTAATGGAGACCCTCAGTCACATGCAGCCAAATCAAGATGTGGGATTTTTAAAATAAATTTTGCATTTCTTATTTAGGATTTTCATTGAATTTGAAAAAATTCCTTGTTTTTATCTTAACACACTTTCAGCCATGTTTGTTGTTATTACTGGTCAAAATTTTAACCTTTCTATATTACCTTGGTTTACTTTTAAAATGTGACATATGCTAATTTTTTTATTTAAAGACTATATTTTCAACAAATATTAGTCATCATGATGTTAAATGATATGCTGTTGTATTTGCAAAGCATGGTCATTTTAAGTTGTCCAAATTTTAATTTGCTATAACTTTTTCATTTTCATGATATTAAAATGGCCAAGAAAACAAATTATATGGCTAGTTACATAATACATTTACGACATTAAAGATATGAATCGAACTTACGTTTTTTAAACGAGACACCCTGTGCCAATGTTTTATTTGGGCGCCAATTTGTTCCGCCTTGTTGAATCAGTAACACAATTTTACCACTTGATTCCCATACAATAATTTGTTATGGCACTCAATTTGAAATCAATCCATTAAGTATTTTTTCAGGTTTAATTTTTAAATATTTTATTATTAACAAGAATTTTACCAGTTAATTCCAACGTAATACTTGATGTTTGTGCAAAATTTGAGAAAAACTGGATATGCGCAATTTTTAATAATATTTTGTTTAACATTTCACTAGGCTGCCATTTCGTTTCGCCATATTGCATATTTTACCAAAATATTACCAGATTATCCCCATATGACCCTTAAAAAATATGAATTAAACCGACTAAGTTGTTTTTTAGCTATGCTGCGAACCGACAGACCAAGGGAGTTGATAAAACATAATTTTCGCCATCTATAGGGACCGAGAGCTGCGGCATGAGTAGGGCCAGTTTGAAGGTGTTAGGCAGGCTAAAGACTTCATTGCGAAGCCAGATAAAGGTCGGACAGAATGATTATTAATGCGGGAGAGAAAGACCCTAAATCCCTAACAAGGCACTGTCGATTGAGGAGATACTCCTCTATGTTAGGTATTGACGAGGACTTTACCTGCACGGAATATCAGGATGAGGAGGAAACTCCACTTACTGTACAGATCTGAGACACGAGTTGCATATGTATGAAGTGAAGGATCTCTCCAGAAATTAAATCCAGGCTTATATAGGACTGGTAGATTCAAGGATGAAAAACCTGGTTGCAGGTGGCGTTTGAGGGAGCATCTGGGGTATATTGAAAAAGGCTGATAGGCCTACCAGTTAAGTCCCTAGACCTCCCCAACCAGGGGCGTAGTCACCAGTGTTCCACGGAACACGTGCCGGGTACTTCAAGGGGGCCGGTTCTACATATAAAAAATTCGTATTAAGTAAAAAAAAATACTTAACTTTAATTTTAAAAAAAATCATCTACCTAAGTAAAATAAACTATTTTTTTAAATTCTTTATTCGTTTCCAAATAGATTTTAAATGATTTCCTCTATATTTTATAAAAACTAAATTTTTTACTTCTTTTTGCGTATAGTGTTTGTTTTAAAGAATTTCATTAGTAGGGCTTACGGCCGAAACACTCCATAGTATGCTGATTATGCTTGTTCAAGATCCCTGCATTGGGCTTTTTTTTTCGTACACTTTCTAGAGTCTAGATGTCGTTTTATTTCGAAAATTTCGTCTGCTTATCGGGGAATCCCTGAACGCGAGGCTGGTAAACATTTTAATAAAGTTTGTGGAGCGGTTTTATTGGATAAGTATTTCGTTTTCGTATTTGGTGTTTTTAAATTAGATCCTATTTCTAATTAATAAAGACATTCTATCCGAGACTGGTAGACTTTACTACTGGAATCTGTGAATAATTTTACTAAAGGTACGTATGTAAATTAGTATATTATTTTTTATTTAATACGCTATTTTCCTATTATAGAATGAGCACCTATAAGCATACATCTAGTGCGCAAAAGCGTAAAGAACGCGATGCATTACAAGAAAAAAGCAAAAAAACTCCCTAGAGTAGCAAACTTTTTTTAGTGCCTCAACATCAAAAAAAGGTGAGTTTTCTTTAAATCAACAAGCCCTTAAATTTTTTTTTAAATATTGTAGTTAACAATAGTGACAACCGAGATTTATCAGTTAGAAACGACGCCGACGTCGGAAATGTAAACTCATACATAAGAGCCATGCACTGAGCAATCTGAGTAGGGGAAGTACGGACAAAATGACAGTATTTTAATATTGCTTTATGAAAACTTACTATAAACAGTAACAAATGCTTATTATATGTAACAGTTATCTTTGATACATTAGCTTTTCATGTAAGAAAGTTATTTTTAAATAATGTAAAGGTACACAAACTTAAAAGCTTAATACTAAAACCTAACTCAAAACCATTTTGTCCATACTGAATGGACAAAATGGCATATGTGTTATGGACAAAATGACTTAAACAGAAACACATAGTTCACAAATGAACATCTTTGTCGTTTTTGGTACATCAGCGCAAATTGCATGAGTCCACTGTGCACATGTTATACACCTTAACCAGTTCTCACCAGGCTTTGAACGGGAATATAAGTCGTTACAATAAATACAGGGACAGTCGTCGTCATCAGTTTGCGAAGCAAATGGATCTGCCTCTTCATCATCCTCATTGTAATCAAATACTGCTCTAGTGGCCTTTCGCTTTCTTTTTTCAGAGGTGATTTTAGGCTTTTACTTCCTCCATGTTCGGTGTAGAAGTGAGAACAAAATGCGTTTTTTGCTTCTTTGGTTTTCTCTTCCCCTGTCCTTTGACTAAATTTCCTTGCGGAATAGGAGATAACATTTCAATCGGAACGAGCAAAGAACTTGTTGATAGTTCAGGATTTTCCTCACCTCGAGATATTTCGTATGGTATGATGAGTGCACTTTCAGAAAATTAATCTGTTGATGGTCCAGGATTCTCTTGACTATTCGTGCTTTCATCTGGTACTGGTAGAGGCAATTTCGTTATTTTTAGAACTTGGATTTTCTGTTACCTGTGTGGGCGCGCATTCAGGAGGCATTATTGGAACATTGGTTGTCTCAGCAGGCTCAAACATATAATCTGGAAAGATATCAGAGGCAACAGGCCAGAGACCAGTGTTTTTAAATCCTTGGCATGCATTTTGCACAGTAGCAGCCACAGGCCTCATTAAATAAATAGCCAATTTGTAGATGAGTAACTACCCGACCTGGATGAATCTTTAACCATTTTGATATTTCCTGATTGAAGTAGGTTTTTAATGGTCCATAAAAACATACGTCCAAAGGTTGCATCCGATGGGTGCAATGAGGTGGCAGACATAATACGATTATACCATTTTCTTTAGCGTATGTCAATGATTCAAATCCTTTGTGACTAGCATGACCATCGACGACGAGGAGCACTTTTTCATCAACACTAGCCTTCGCATAGATTTGAAAATGCTTCAACCATTTGAAAAACACATCTGTGGTCATCCAGCCCGACTCTTGTGCAATTCTAAGAGTGCCAGTTGGGGCCCCATCCAAAAGCTGATTTTTAAAATTCTTTCTAGGGAATATTAAACATGGAGGTATGTAAGAGCCGGTTGCATTCGTGCAACACACAACGGTGACATAAGATCCTCGCTCAGCACTTGTTAAGCAGCCGATTTGCTTCCGGCCAGTTGTTGACAAAATTTTCTGTGGTTTCTGAACAGTAGACAGACCGGACTCATCTACATTATAAATCCTATTGGGAGAAAAGTTGTGAGTATCCAACAAATCTTGATATACCTTAAAGAATTTTTCAACTTGAAGCTTATTGAAAGCCTGAGCCCTAGCCGCTGAAGTCGGTTCTGGTTTACGTACCGAAATATCTTTATTCCTTTTTAAAAACCCAGTTAACCATTCCTGTCCAGCTCTTTGTTTTTCTGCATTGAAAATATGGGAAAATTTATTTTGTTCGGCTAACTGAAATGCTAACTTCTGAACGTCTTTACGAGTCAAACCAAAAAGTCGTGTTTCTAATAATTTTAAATGATTAACTAGCTGTCTTTCAATTTCTAGAGGAAAAGTAGGTTTGTACCTTCCTAGTCCTTTACCAGTTGGATTTAATGTTTTGTTTTTTCCTAACGCGTGTCTT
The DNA here is from genome assembly GCA_030620095.1 of Kuschelorhynchus macadamiae. Taxonomy (NCBI): domain Eukaryota; kingdom Metazoa; phylum Arthropoda; class Insecta; order Coleoptera; family Curculionidae; genus Kuschelorhynchus; species Kuschelorhynchus macadamiae. The sequence continues at coordinate 3,704,402 of JAUTXW010002103.1, forward strand.
CTCAGAGTCGCCTGAGGGACACCAAACGTTTTGGAGGCTAAAAGCCAACCCATTTTATTTTGCTGAACAGCCTCAATTGCGTTTTTCATTGACACGTCGCTCCAGGATTGTCGATTAGATGTTCTTTTATAGTTGCGCGGCATTCTGGCAGTATGGTCTGTAAGCAAATAAATATAATCATATTTTTGGTCTATATAAATTATAATGGACAAAATGACATAGTATGTCATTTTGACCGAATGAGCACTATGTCATTTTACCCATATTGGATATTTAATAATTTTACATTAAAAATATGCATTAAATGTTATCTATTTACGAAAGTAATCAAGCCATGTCATTCCATACACTATAAAGAATTGATTTAAAGCAAAATGAGTTGACTGAAGATCCAAAACTTACCGAAAATAAGAAAACAGAATCACACGTGGAAATTTTTTTAGCCCGGTACACCTTCACTATACGACTGCGTCGGTCTAACTGAACTTTTAATATTACGCTCTTCGCAGCTTATCCAGGAACCGTTTGGAACATGTGACACACAGTCGGTGGGGCGGTAAATAGCACGAATTATGAAATTTCTGGAAAAACTGATTTTTTTTGATCAGTTCTGATACAAATATTAATGTTGATCAGAGTATTGACTTCTTTAGACTCGTTGGCAAGTGGAGCAGGCGCTATTATTAATTTAATAGACGAAATCCAGACTGATAAAGGAAGTGATCAAAAAAGAATTATTATTGACAATAAGCCATCACGACCGTTAGGACCATTCATTCGAGACGAGAAAGTTAGAAGTTTTTTTTATAAACAAATTAATAAATCTGAAATAAAAACCGAACGTCTCTGGTTATGTTTTTCGCCTGTTTTAAACTAGTGCTACTGGCAACCTTGCTGGTTGTTTTCTAGAGAAAAAGATTCTAATGGGTTTAATGACTGGTTCCACCTAAATCGGGCAATTACTAGGCACGAGAAGAAGCAGCGATAACAAATCTTGTGCAGTTTATGACCGATGGATAAGGAATGATACAATAGACCATGAGCTTGAGTCAAAAATGTTACAGGAAGTATCATTTTAGAACGTGTTATTAAAGTTACTCTTACTTTTTCTAGTAATATAGGGGACATCACGAAAGTTTGGATTCCTCAAATCCTGGACCATTTTTATCTATTATAAATTTGCTTTCTGAATACGATTTGGTTTTAAAAACTTTATTATTAGAATAAGAAAAAAAAATCAGTTACATATTTAAGTCCTACAATACAAAATGAAATAATTGGACTATTAAGTACTGCTGTAAAAAATGAAATAATTGTTCAAATAAAAAAAGCATCGTTTGATTCAATTATAATGGATACCACGCAAGAGGCAGCCTCTTTTCAAAAGCTTTCATCCACATTGTTAATATTGCGTAAAGCAAGAAGTAAAAATCACTTTCAAACAATAACATCGTAACTCAGTACTATTTTGAATGAATTTTTGAGAAATGCGTTTAACATTTTATAGAATTTTAATAATAACAACGCAGTATTGGTCACTTAAATTATGAAGTTTGTCCAGGTTTTAAAAATAACAAATTGTTATTTTTTCGTATAAAACTTGATCAGTTAAGTATTGTTATTCGCTTTGTTACGGTTAAGTACGTAGAAGAGAAACCAACGAAAATATGAATAAATGAGTCATTTTTAGGATTTATCTCAGCTGAGAGTCAAAATGGAACGGCTTTATCCAATACTATTTTAAGAATATTAAACAGAAAACTGTATACGTTTAGGAAAACTTCGCGGTCAGGGATACGACGGAACTGCAAACATGAGTGGGTTATACAAAGGTGTACAAGCTCAAATATCTGCAATTGTTTCTAATGCAGTATATGTACATTTTGCGGTTCATTACCTAAATTTAATAATTAATGACTCGGTTAAGTCTGTTAATGAAATTCGAAATTTTTACGATTTGGTTGAAAGTATTTACATTTTTTTTGGACACAGCATAAAAGATGGGCCCTTTTAAGTAAATATTTTGATAACCCTGTAAATAAAAATAAGACGACCATAAAAAAGTTAAACCCAATGACGTCAAAAAGAAATAGACCCCGCATTTCATTCATAAAAATGAAATAAATAGAATCAAACATTAATTTGTTGTGTATGAGTGGAAAAAAGACGTACTGATCGCATAAAGAATAGTTTGCGGTGAAAATTGCAACGCTGTCAGATATCTTCGCGAGGCTTACCAGTGACGTAGCTATTTTTGAGATAATGTATTATTTGCTATATTTTTTTGAGCCCAAATATTAGTATGGTGGATACGACAGTTTTTTTGTTCTAAGATGAACAGGAACGATTTCACATTGCAAAAGTGAGAGTTTTAATAATAACTTGAAAACAATTAATTTAGATATTATGTCGTGGAAAAGTCTGCACTAAATGGGAAATTTTTTATTATCAATTTCTCGAAAAACTATCTTCTTGATAAAACTTGTGTGTTAATCGAAAAAATAGTTTTCACAATATTCAGCTTTAAGTCAGATATCCAGGGCATTCAAAAAATACGAAAAAGTGTATTTCAAAAATTAAAATTTTTGAGACTGCCGCGGCCGTAAAATATCGTAAATAAAGGTTTAGTATTAGTTATGTCATATTAGTAATAGCTAAGGAAAGATTTAAATAGAAAAATGTTTTTTTGCTGTTTGACCTTAAATATCTCTATAACTATAATATAAAAAATTGTACTCAGTTTATATTTACGATGTTTTATGGCCCTTAAAACTACCGTCAGAATTTTTTTTTCAAATTGTTAGTGAAATCCACTATTTTGAACATCCTGATCTAAAGTTTATTACTATCAAAAATACTTTTTTTGAACCACCAACTTTTATCAAAAAATCAATAATAAAAAAAGTAAATAAACGCATTAAAATGCAAGATGTTTAAAAATAAAATCATCGAAATCGAAACTTTTTGGTGCTTTTGAAGCACCCTGTATAATATTTTACACTATATTTGAAACTTAATTTTTTTGTATAAAAATTCAAATAACAAGGTTGAAAATGGTGCTGCTCTTTATAAATTTTCACCCGGACACGTGGTTTATAAAAATAAAACAAAGTTTAAAAGTTTGCTATAATTTATTTATAAACGGTTTGATATAATAACAAACAACTATTATTATCGACACAAAAAAAGTAACAGCATATTAATTTAATATTTCATTATTTATATAATAATTAAACTCGTCTATTACATATTTAATGATTCAGTGACAATTTTCAAAATTGGAAATTTAGAGGAAATTTTATATAGCTTTATATATAAATAGTTTTAGAATTTCGAGAAAGTACTAAAAAGAAAGATGAATACATTTATGATTAAAGAAATCCAGATTTTTAATGTAGCAATATATAACCTCGATATTAACAAAGTGACTAAGCTTTTATTTATTAAAATACTATTAAATAAATAAAACCTAAAAATATTAAGCAAAAGTCGCCAACGTCCTATTTGCTCAAGATATACCTATAATTTTTTACATTTTCATAATTGCTCTACCTGCAATGTTTTAATAGATATTGGCAAATAACTAGTTTTTTGCAACTTTTTTTCATATGTTGTTGCACTTGCAGGGGGACTAGCAACAAGTGAAAAAAAAGCATTCTTCTTAATAACTTTTTTGTCATTGAATTGGTTTTAACAGGGTTGGATCCTCCTAGAACTGAAATCCTGGCTACGTGCCTGCAAAAGACATATTTATGTAATGGTTCATGTGGTAATATTTATTATTAGCAATAAGCTTAGTCATTAAAGAACAAGCATTTCCATGACAAAATACAACCAATAACAGAGTGAGTTCTTATTACTATTGTTACTAAAGATGAAGATAAAACTAAATTTTGTTACATGGGCCCACTTTGTGTTTTGATGTCTATACCAAGGGTATAAAGCTTATTTAATACCTTTCTTTATCAGCTTATCACCGACTTCATAGGAAATACGTAATAAAATATAATTTATCACTTTTTAATACAACCTATTTTTTGAAATCGGGTTCGTTATTCAAAACATTTTGATTTCACCCTTTTTCCAACACATTTTAGTTCTATTTACGCGAAGTTAAGTAAAAATTTGGGTCCACTAGTTTTAGTAACTTAGTAATATTATATAAAAATGCACCACCTTTACATGTATTGGATCTATTCATATTTACAGAAAATCAGCAATTCATATTTACAGAAAATCAGCAATAAACGTGACCCAATGTTAATATGAATACAAAATTGAACTTCGTGTCCCTAAAAACCACAAAAACCATATTATGAAAAACAATATCTTTACAGTATTTATCCCTCAATTTACCCCCTTTTTTCCCCACCATCCACCTTCCCCGCTATACATTTCACTTATTGACAATATAAATATTTTGTGCCAAGATGTTTAATATTTTTAACATTTATTATAATATATTTTATTATTATTTATATTACCGAAATCACCTGATAAAAACAAACTCTCTCAGTTGGGATAATGTACCTCAAGATGGTATTTATTTACTTTTTTGATTACTTATTTTTTAAAACCAAATTTTTAGGTAATAAATTAAAGCATTTCAAATTCATTAAAGAAAATCTATATTAAATGAAAAATTGAAAAGTAACGCTATTGCGCTATTTTCATTTTTTGTATATGCTTGCTATATGAGAACGACACTACCCTAAATATTCCTTGAAAATTTCATCGAAAATGCAAACCATCTTGGAGTAATTAATGACAACATAAAATAGTGGGTCTTACAACCTACTCAATTAAAATATAGTACCTATGCTTTACCAAATAGTATATTTATGTTGTTTATTAACCTCTCAAAAAAGTTGGTTTGATAAATTTTAGAGGAATATTTGAGACTTTTCACAAATATATAAATTAGCAAAACGCTGTACTCCGTTTATCATCAGTGTCTTCGACTTTATAGATAAGTTGAAGTTATAAAAAATGAATTTAAGCCCAACGGAAATGTGCAATACAAAAACAATACTTCATTTGTAAATATAAGAACGCTATTAGACGGTAATTTTACCCTTCAACTACAGCACTGGTATGACATAACCTTACTTACCTTCGAAAACAAACTTCTGGGTTTAAATCGTTTCTTTCTCTGCAAATAAAGTAAGTTCGCACCATTTTCTTAAAGTTGTTTAAACAGATTCTTGAAAATAGCCACACAAAACACTTGGATTTCTGAAAGACACGTATTTCACCAACTAGAACAATTACAACATCGCGCATCAAATAAGTCGAAATCATGAATGACTACGACCGTCTTCGGCGTCTTCCGAATGATCCCGAAAGAAATCTGTAGTATACTCGAAAAAGGTAGAATTCCGACGTTGTCGATTATTCTGGGCTTTATTTCTTGAAATAAGGAATAATAATTACAGAAGATTTAAATTACATTTAAAACAGATTCGGTTTGAGTTATTTATATTAAGCTGTTTAATTATCAGTTTTAAAATATTCTAAATGGAAATTTATACCGGAAATTTCTGGAATTCTTTGTTTATTTAGGTAATAGTATAAAGGATGATATCCGTTATAATCTGGCCACAGTAACGGTTTGGCAAACCAGGGTTAATGTTGGATTCCTCCAAAATGTAAACAACTGGGTCTATGTTATTTCCACGTCGTTGGTTAAACCCAACATGTTGGTCATCGAGATACGATGCATTAGACGCCCTTAGGTTTAGATTTGTGAATGTCTTAAAAGTTTTATCGCAAATTATATTGACCTCTAGTAATAAAAATGAAGTTCAAGAAGCTAATTCTTTAAAAAACGAACTTGAATTATTTGAAACTGTCTTTTTAATATTTCTCCAATCAAAAATTTTAAAATTAACTGACGCTCTTTCAAAACTTCTGCAAAATAAACAGCAAAACATTAAACATGCATCAAAAATGGTTCTTATTGCGCTTGAAAATATCAAAACGATAAGAATAAATTTTGATTTATTAATTAGTGAATCAAATAATTTTGCTGCGAAATAAGGGATCAGAGCGGAATTTTGAAAAAAAAGAATAACTAGGACCAAAAGGTTTTTTAATGAAAAGAAAAATCTTTTTCAAATCGAATCTAACGAAGACTGGTTTAAAATAAACGTTTTTAATACAACGTTAGATATTATAATATCTCAATTAAAAATAGAACGTCCGGGATAAGCGAAATTTATAAAACTTTTCGTGGAATATCGGCGGAAGTTTTAGATAATGATTCAGTTTCTGATGATGAATCGTATGCGATAGGTCAGGAATTGTACGTAAAATATTCCGATGATATTTCCGATATAATTTCTTTACAACTAGTTTCTTTTAGAAGTTGTTTTAAGAGCGTTTTAGGTGCGATCAAATCCATTAAAGACTCAATGGAGTTTATTTTAATTGAAAATTTTAGTTCTTGCAGCAGTTTTAGCAACATTTTAATGGCTTGCTACATTTTCCTAAGTATCCCTGAATATGTAGCAACAGCTGAACGATCACTTTCTAAGTTGAAATTAATAAAAAATTTCTAATATCACCATGGGAAAGAAAAGACCGAAAATAAACCTGTCTTCCATTGTATCGGTTTTTGCAAACAAGGCGAGGAAAAAATTGAATTGGATCAGTTCTTTCATTTCTTTTTATATTTTTTGTTATGTTGCTTGTACTGCTTTTAATTTTTTGTGATTTTGTTATGTTCGTTATATATTTTTTTAATAAACGTAAATAAATAGTTCGTTTTTTATTGGGTAGAGGGCCCGGGGATCCCATGGAACACAGGCCCGAAGCGGCATCACTACGCCCCTGTCTCCAACTGCTACTACTACCAATATATATATATATATATATATATATATATATATATATATTATATATATATATATATATATATATATATATATATATATATATATATATATATATATATATATATATATATATATATATATATATATATATACAGGGTGTTCAGTTAAGGGCGTACACTATCTATATCTCAAGAACCCTTGACTGCAGCCAATATGGAAAAAAAAAATATATATATATATAAAATATATAACGAGGAATCGTCCAAATATATATATATATATATATATATATTTGCAAATTGGCCGTAAGGGGGCGCAACTGTCAAAAGGAAAATACAAATTTAAAATTTGAGCAAAATTACTAAATTAAGATATAAGTTTTATAACGTCATTCGAAAGCTGAGTCAATTTTCTATGAATTCGCTTTAAGCCAAATTTTCATTGGATTAATAATAAGGGTGGGGGAAACAAATGTGTGTTGTCATATTTAAATCGCTATATCTTGTACACTTCTTAACCAATTTTAATGCACAAGGTGTCATATGAAAGATAATTTTTACATCTCTTAATGGACTTCTGCAGTGATATAAATTAGTTTTAAAAAAAGAAGTCAGATGGCGCTATCCAATGTGGTTAGAGTTTTCTTGAAATTTTTCTAAAATTTCAAATGGATCGGTATGCTTTACCTTATAAATTATAAAAGTGAATTATAAAATCTACATTTTGGCGAAAACCGCATATCGAAATCTTTATTCGTTTCGGAGTTGTTGCTAATTAAATAACTGGTGATAAAAGAAGCAAAAACAAAAAAATCGAGTTTTATGAAGTTAGTATCTGACAAATAAATGATATTATGGAATTAATTAAAGCATGTTAAAGGTTTACTTAATAACCAGATTAAAAAATCTTAATTGAACTAATTATAAGCAATGTCATACCATGAGGTATTGCGTTCTTATTTCTATATTTGCCTCCTTGTACTGTCACAGTAAGATTTGTGAAAAACAACAGACACATTGCGCCTCGTTGTCATGGCAATAAAAGCAGTAACTGTCATTTTGGTTTGTTTATTGTCTTGTGAAAGAAAGTTTACTTCTTGTTTCCGTTACTAAAGTAAAAATGCCGTTTACAAATGAAGAGGCATTTGATATGTTAGGTGTGTATTTTGAGTGCTTTCGAAATGCAGCCAGAGCTTCAAGGGAGTATGCTTTGCAGTACCCTAATCGGACGCATCATTCCAGGCACGTGTTTACTCGTTTGGCAAGACGACTCAGAGAAACTGGCAGAGTTCAACCAACTTCGACTCAAATAAGGCATCGCAGAGTCAGAAATGAGACGAATATCATAAACGTTTTAGCTTATATCAATGTTGATCCACATGCTAGTATTCGCGAAATTTCTAGGGACTTGGGACTTTCAGTTGGCTCCATTCATAAAATTTTGATGGATTTTAACATGCATCCATATCATATTGTTTTGCACCAGGCTTTACTAGACTTGGATTTCGACAATCGCTTAAATTATTGTCATTGGCTTCTCAACATGATAAGGGAAGATCGCCGTTTTTTGGATAAAGTACTATGGACAGATGAAGCCTCATTTACCAGCAATGGTAGAGTAAACTTGCACAACATGCATTACTGGTGTGATAATAATCCTCATTGGATGCGTGAAGTCGACCATCAACATCGTTGGACAGTGAATGTATGGTGCGGAATTGTTGAAGGAAAGATTATCGGGCCTTTTATCTTTGATAGGACTCTAAATGGTAAAAACCGAAAAACAATCTAATAGGCTTACCTTGAGTTAGTGGGAAAACCTTAATTATGGAATACACAATAAATATACCTTCAATTTTTAATTAATGAGCTGCCACAGTTATTAGAAAATGTGACCCTCGCGACAAGAAGAAATTTGTGGTTTCAACACGATGGATGTCCTGCCCATTTTTCAAACCAAGTGCGTCACTACCTATTAAAAATAAAAAATATGACCAGCAGTTCCCTTTCCGGTGGATTGGAAGAGGTAGTTTATTTCTTTGGCCAGCCAGGTCACCGGAATTAACTTGTCTCGATTTTTATTTATGGGGAAGAATAAAAGATCTCTTTTACAAAACTCGACCAACAACGCGAGAAAATATGATCAAATTGAGAGAATTAGAACGGCTATAAACAGCATATCCGTGGCGGAAATTAAAACTGCTGTCTCGTCAACACAACAAAGGCTGTACCGCTGTATTCAGAATGATGGAAAACATAATTTGAACATATCCCATAAATGCCTAATTTTTCTGAAAATTTTGTTCTTGTTCTTGTTACTCGTTACCTGTTTCTTCGTATTTTTGCCACGAAGGTTTTTCATACGTTACTCGTTATGTTATTCTGCTTTGTTATGGCCCGTTGGCCTTTAAACACGCTCCAAATTTTAATAGTCTGCTAAAGTTTGGACCAGTCCAAAGCCTGGATAAAGTGTTATGGAAGGCAAATAAAAATATTACTACTTACAATTAGTTCAATTAAGATTTTTTAATCTGGTTATTAAGTAAACCTTTAACATGCTTTAATTAATTCCATAATATCATTTATTTGTCAGATACTAACTTCATAAAACTCGATTTTATATTGTTTTTGCTTCTTTTATCACCAGTTATTTAGCAACAACTCCGAAACGAATAAAGATTTCGATATGCGGTTTTCGCCAAAATGTAGATTTTATAATTCACTTTCATAATTTATAAGGTAAAGCATACCGATCCATTTGAAATTTTAGAAAAATTTCAAGAAAAGTCATCAGAAATATTGAACCACATTGGATAGCGCCATCTGACTTCTTTTTTTAAAACTAATTTATATCACTGCAGAAGTCCATTATCTTAGTAGCTCTGAATTTTGTAAAAATTATCTTTCATATGACACCTTGTTCATTAAAATTGGTTAAGAAGTGTACAAGATATAGCGATTTAAATATGACAACACACATTTGTATTCCCCCACCCTTATTATTAACCCAATGAAAATTTGGCTTAAAGCGAATTCATAGAAAATTGACTCAGCTTTCCAATGACGCTCTTATAAAACTTATATCTTAATTTAGTAATTTTGCTCAAATTTTAAATTTGTATTTTCATTTTGACAGTTGCGCCCCCTTACGGCCAGTTTGCAAAGTTAAAAATATTTTTGGACGATTCCTCGTTGCCATTTTAGTCATGAATTTTTTTTTTCCAATTGGCTGCAGTCAAGGGTTCTTGAGATATAGATAGTGTACGCCCTTAACTGAACACCCTGTATATAAACATATATATATATATATAAACATCTAGTACAACTCTGACCCACTGTACGGCTGAATGCGACTGTAATTGTTCTTAACCCCAAACCAAAACAAACACTTTCATTTGTTGATAAGTAAACGTGCTGTGTCCGTCCTAAAAGTTTGTGTACTTCCTACGTCAGTAAAATGTGTATATGTTTATTTATTTATTGTGTAAATGGCCATAATTAAGGTTTTCCCACTAACTCAAGGTAAGCCTATTAGATTGTTTTTCGGCTTTTAATCTAATTTATCTAATTTGTCCCCAGAGCTTGAAAAAGTGTTAATGTAACACGAAACGTTGCAATTGAAAATAGTGGTTTCACTTTAGATCTTATTGCAGTCCCATAACCCACGAATTCAAGTTACACTTATTCATTAGGGACACGAAATTCCTATTCAAAATAATACTTGATGTTTTCGCAAAATTTGAGATAAGTTGGCTGAGTAGCTTTTTAATAATAATTTTTTTTAACACTTCACTAGTCGTCCATTTTGTTTCGCCATATTGGATGTTACCAGGTCATTCCCATATGATCCTCAATTTTTGACCAAAATTTGAAGTCAATCGGGTAAGTAGTCTTTAAGCTACGCCGCGAACAGACAGACCGACGGAATTGAGAAAACATGTTTTTCGTCATCTAGGGACCACGATTACAGTACTTCCCTTTTACGAGGGAAGTAAAAATAAAAAATAAATAAAACTTTCCCACCTTGATCTTGAAAAATATACGTTTTGGACAAAATTATACCTGAATTTTTATATTGATAATTAGTCAAAGAAACACATCCTGAATTGCCATTACTTATTTCTAAATCACCCTGTATAAAATGCATATTGAAGCCTATAAAAGCAATTTGAATGATATAACTAAAGTATCAATATAAAGACAGATCTATCTCCATAAATTTTTTATTAATCAAAAAATAAAAACATATTAATACTCTGGATGCTTATCAGCTATTTACCTATAATACCATTAATAATTAATTATAAGTTTCACATACAACCTATCAAATTGATAAAAACACCTAATGCATGTATAAGTATTCAAACACGGAGGTTATGCTGGGATAAAGAAGGTAATCCCAAATAAAATATTTGCAACAATAGCGTGTCGTATTCACATAGGCTAAACTATAATCCCATACATGTGTAATATGATAACATATTTAGAGTTGATATATTGTTATTACAATATAATAATGCTATACAATTATATAGGACAGCCCAATCATTCAGAGAGTTGCAAGGAAGATATAAATTACAATAAGAATCTTATTCTTTATAATGTTGTACTCTTTAAGAGTTACGGTGTTGCAACTTATTTTATTTGATAGTAGTGACGTCCCGTTTACATTTTTTTATCTAAAAAAATATTTGTTAATGCACTATTAAAGAAAATATGTTGATCTATTAACTCGGAAGACCTGTTACCAATCGAAGATGATACAGGCTCGTTTGGGGATAGAAAACTTTGTGCTAATACCACAAAAAGCCTTTGGATTTAGCATCAATACAGGCCTTTACTCGGAGAGTTTAAACGGCGTGAATTTAAGGACATCTTATAAGAATGGCCACTGGCTAGAACTCTTAAAGTTGCGACTATTCTTTGTTCAGCAGTAATGGCTATTCTCTCTGTGTAAGTAATTTAGTTTTTTGATGCAGGGGTTTTACACGTCCAGACTCTCCGTGCAAAGGCCGCTAATATCTTTTAGTGTTGCAACAAATTAACTTTAGACAAAAAAGAATCAAGCAACGATCTTCGAAACTTTGTACACGAGACGCCTTACAAGATGGACAAATATAATCAGTTGCAGCCAACATTACAAATTCTTAACCTAACGAGTCGCTTGTTGTTCTGGAATCTACTTCTTGAAGACGTAGCTTTCGGCACCACCTCTTCCAAAGCCTCCAGGTCCGAATAAAGCGGAGTAGCAGGGGTTGTGGCAGTAGGGCTTGCCTTCCTTTTCGGCGTGGTTACCGGGAGTGAGCGTTTTATTGCATTTTTCGCATCGGAGGCATCCGCCGTGCCAGTCTTTTCCTAAGGAAGTTTTGCGTTCGGCTGTAAAAAAATATGTATGTTAGTATTATCATTGTTAATAAATTTAACAAGTGACAAAAATAACAGTTTCTGCAAGCGAAAAAACAGTTTACCAACCGACGATGCATAGTGGGGTTAGCAATGTTCTCGGGCTTTAGAAAATGATTTTCGATGAAAATATCACACCTAAATTCCTAATCAATCAAAAGCTTTTATTTTTAATCATTTTCCTGGTACCAGGGTACCCTGGGCGATATCCTCAATAAGTGGAAATATTTCTGTGGCTGTACTGGAAGTTTTTGAACTTGACATTTTATTTTTAAAATGAAAATTAATATTTTTTGATACCTTTTGGTTACTGAGTACTTAAATAATAATTAACGAATTAAAACTGAAACAACATATTTTATTTAATTCTTACTTATTGCGTTATTAACCACAAAATCAAAGTGTTTTTGAAAAAAGAACTCTTCTTTCTTAATGGCGAATATGACGGTGAAAAACTCTTATTGAAGTAAAAAGCAGTGTTATCGTGCGGGTCATACGATTTATCAACGACAAACTTTTTACACTAGTATACAAAATAAACACGTTTAGTTTATTAATTTCCACTTATTTATTTCTGCTTGACAGCTGTTTCGACACACTGTGTCTTTGTCAAAAGCTAACTTAAAAGTGACACTAAAAAAATATATATATAAAAATCTTAATGGTGTCAATAAAACAATATCGGTGTTTACCAACCTAGTCTATTCTTTAGGTATAAAGATTTAATAGAGGGGAACCATTTAAGTCCAACTGGTCATTCAATAAAATATTTCGGGTTTTCCTCTTGTTAATTTCTAAACTTTCCAAATGGTTCAATTTGTAGCTTTTATTAGCCCTATACAAAATTTTATATTCGTTTTTAAATGTATGATTTGCTTCTATCAAATGTTTAGCGTAATTGGAGTCCGTTTTTTCTTTATTAATTGAGGATTTGTGTTCTTTTATACGTTTATTGAAAGATTTACCCGTTTGGCCAATGTAAACTTTATCACAGGAAGCACATTCTAATTCGTATACCCCTGATTTTTTAGATTTATCAGACTTTATAATCTGCTCTCATGAAATGTTTACTGATTTTAGAGCTAATTTTGCCTGTATATGTTATTGTATTAAATTTGGCTATATCTTTTAAATTATTATTTGGATAGATTAAATTGATTGCTTTTTTATATTGTCTTTTATTTACTATTTTGTCGACTATATTAGGACTATAGCCATTGTTAATAGCAATTTGCTTTATAATATTAAATTCTTTATTATAGTTATCTGATGACATAGGTATACTAATTAAACGATGTAGAAAACTGTTGAAAGCTGCCATTTTATGTGCAAAAGGATGATTTGATGTTTTATGTATTGTTATATCTGTGTAAGATGGTTTATGATAAATTTGAAAATCGTGTTTATTGTTATTGTTCATAATTGTTAAATTCAAAAAATTTATTGTCTTATTTTGTTCCACTTCTAACATAAATTTAATATTTTTATGTAAATTATTAATAAAATCTAAAAATAACTTTAGTTGTCTCTCTGTTCCCGTGAAACACGCTAGTATGTCGTCTACATATCTATACCAATAAATGAACTTGTTTCTTAACGGGTGATTGTACCTTAATTGTTCAATATTATCTAGAAATATTTCTGCTAGTATAATGGGTGATCCTTTGAGTCCTTTTACACATACAATGGCAGCTTTCAACAGTTTTCTACATCGTTTAATTAGTATACCTATGTCATCAGATAACTATAATAAAGAATTGAATATTATAAAGCAAATTGCTATTAACAATGGCTATAGTCCTAATATAGTCGACAAAATAGTAAATAAAAAACAATATAAAAAAGCAATCAATTTAATCTATCCAAATAATAATTTAAAATATATAGCCAAATTTAATACAATAACATATACAGGCAAAATTAGCTCTAAAATCAGTAAACATCTCATGAGAGCAGATTATAAAGTCTGATAAATCTAAAAAATCAGGGGTATACGAATTAGAATGTGGTTCCTGTGATAAAGTTTACATTGGCCAAACGGGTAGATCTTTCAATAAACGTATAAAAGAACACAAATCTTCATATAATAAAGAAAAAACAGACTCCAATTACGCTAAATATTTGATAGAAGCAAATCATACATTTAAAAACGAATATAAAATTTTGTATAGGGCTAATAAAAGCTACAAATTGAACCATTTGGAAAGTTTAGAAATTAACAAGAGGAAAACCCGAAATATTTTTGAATATTGAATGTTCCCCTCTATTAAATCTTTATACCAGTTGGACGATATTGTTTTATTGAACCATTAAGAGTTTTATATATATATTTTTTTAGTGTCAGTTTTAAGTTAGCTTTTGACAAAGACACAGTGTGTCGAAACAGCTGTCAAGCAGAAATAAATAAGTGGAAATTAATAAACTAAACGTGTTTATTTTGTATATACTAGTGTATAATGAATTTCCATCAAGTAACGGCTACATCGATAAGAAAACAAACTTTTTAAGTTTGTTTTTCTTTTATTACATGTAATCATATCCTCCGCATAAAATCCGGAAGATGCATTGGATAGACATGATATTTTCATATGAAAAAAGAGGATAAACATATAAATACCAGCAGTTGCAAAAATCTTTGAGCGATGTCACTTCAAAGTCAGATTGACAAGTCAGTGACAAAATGAGTAATAGAAAACAATTTTTGGGTTTTTTGCATCTACGAGCGAAAAAAATGGTATTAAATCGAATAAAATATTACGAAAATGAAAATTCACCGGCCAATATCCAGGAGTCAGTAGCAAAAGCTCTGGGAATCGGTATAAGGACTGTGCAGAAAATTGTGCATGAAAAAAAGCATAATTTACTACCGAAGAAGATTAAGAAATGTACACAAAAAAAGCCAAAGACAGAAGACTTAAGTGACAATGTAAAAATGGATGTTCGTAATGCAATTTACGATTTGTACACATCAAAAACTAATACAACCCTTTTAGTTTTAAAAGAAGCTTTAAAAAATCGAGAAATATTGGAAATTGGACTAAAATCATTGTCAAAATTAATAAAATGTTGGGTTTTCGATTTAAAAAGGACTCTAATCGAAGATTTTTATGCGAGTTGCCACATATAGCAAGTCAGCGTATCGAGTTTTTAAAGAAATACACGGAAAATGTTAATTCAAAATTTAGGAAAGTGGAATTTTTAGACGAGACTTGGATATTTTCTTGGTAGGACGAGTCTGTAAAGTTTCAAGAGAAAAAAGGGATGTGGGACGGGAAAACGGTTTATCAATTTGCATGCAGGTTCTTCAACAGGATTTCTCTTATGTGCAAGTTTACTGTTTTCTTCAACCTCCAAAAGTATGGACTACCATGATAATATGAAATGTGAACTGTTTGAAAAGTGGTTAAAAGAACAACTGATTCCAAATTTAGATGCTCCATCTTTAAGCATTCTGGACAATGCATCTCATCATTCAAGAATCTTAAATAAACAAGCTACTTCATCCTGGAAGAAAAGTGATATTTATGACTGGCTAATAAAACAAAAACAAAATCTTTTACGCAATATGCTGAAACTAGAACTTCGTTTAATGGCAAAATCTATTAAAAAACCAACAATATATGCCGTAGATGAAATATTACAGGAAAATGGACATGAGGTTTTACGACTGCCGCCATACCATTGCCAGTTTGACGCAATAGAATTAATATGAGCTGGGGCAAAATCATATTACGAAAAACACGTCAACGATGGTCTTACATCAGATGAAGTGCAAATTGTTTGGCAAGATTCATTAAATTATATTACGCCGGAGTACTGGAAGAAATCATAATCAAACATACGGAGAAATTAATATGGGATTGGTGAAATCGAGAACGAGTTCTAGATGTCGAAATAGCACAATTGCGCCATTTGAGGACGACTCAGGAGATGAGGACTTTTTAAGTGATGGTAATATTTTTTAGTCTATAATATTAAAAAGTTTCTGAAGGATTATATTAGTCTTTGACGTGTATAAATCATAAATTGCATTATGAGTATCCATTTTTGCATTCTAACTTAAATCTTTTGCCTTCGGATTTTTTCGTGTACATTTCTTAATCTTTTTCGGAAGTAAGTTATGTTTTTTTTCATGCACAAGTTTCTGTACGTTCCTTATACCGATTCTCAGAGCTTTTGCCACTGGGTCCTGGATATTAGCCAGTTTAATTTAAAATTTTTTTTTATTAGATTTGACATCATTTTTGTGCTTACTTTTTTAATACATTTGTAATTTTGTAGGCAATAAATAAATAATTATAGAATACTTATTCCAATTTTAAAGCGTGTTTAAAATAAGTAAATAAGTATTAATTATAAGACTATATATATATATATATATATATATATATATATATATATATATATATATATATATATATGTATATATATATATATATATATATATATATATATATATATATATATATATATAACAACGAAAATGGAAACAAAAAACCCAATAACTACAGAGACTTCTGATACATAAGTATAAATAACTTTTAAATGTAGAAAGCAACAATCCAGAGTAAAAATTCAAATTAAATGTACCTGCTATATGTTACAAGAAAACACAAGTTGCCTGAAAAATTAATAAAAAAATAGTAAAGAATCAAAATATATCTATAGCTAACATTTTTCTACTGCACCGGTATACATACTGTTTTTTCATAATAATTAATTTTGTAAACCTATGAAAAATTTTTGTAACTATTTTTGCAATTATACACAGTACACATATTCCCAGACATTGTTTTTTGTTATGTAGACTTCTGCAGAAGTAAATATATCAGTTATAAAAGAAGTTTTAATTCTTTCCTTAGCCAATTATGTTTCACTATGCACGAACAACACTTTTTCAAACTTGTGTGACCTATTACCACTTGTAAAAACTAAAGAATATTGAGAAAACAATGCTTAAAAGGCAAATTTCTATTGCAGAGCAACGTAACTAATACTAAATCTTTAGACTGACAAGGCCGGAGTACGTCAGACACCCGGCCATTGAACTTTGCGGTCGGCGAATGTTACGCTTACGAGAAGTAACTATCCTGTGTGGTTTATGATTCTTGAGCACACCTGCTCTTCAAAACGTTGCATTCAATTGTTTGCACGGTATGTAAATGATTGTGCAATGAAATTGTTTGCCTGTACAATCATGATATAATAAATCGAAGGTATGATATCGCGCATCGATTTGCTACGTCACCGCGTGATTAACGCCGGCTGATTTCAGTGCATTTTCAGTTCAGATGTTTAAAAGGGTTTGCGGATTTCTGTGTCTTTTTTGTATATAGTTAATTAAACAACAATAAATATGAGGTGTGCTGTGTTCGGGTGTGACGGGGATAATCAGGCAAAGAATTTTGATAGGAATATAAGGTTTTTTACTTTCCCTAAAGACAAAAAATGTCTACGTGAATGGACACACTTGCGTAAACGCAAAGCTACATTTAATACATATTTGGCGCGGATATGCTCAATTTATAAAAAATGACTATATGTATATATATATATATATATATATATATATATATATATATATATATATATATATATGATATATGATATCTGTATCAAAAAAGACAACAATGTAAATCTGGACGAAATAGTCGACATTTTTAATAAAAAAGGAGATTTTCAGCTAGAATAAGGCTATATTTTATTTGTTTATATAATTACATATAATATAGGAACAAACGGCAGGTTGTGCACATAAAGGTTAAACTTGTTTAGTATGTGTTGTTTTATTCCCTCTCATACCTGCACTTTTTTTTTTTTAATTAGACCTCCTCCCCTCAAATGGGACTTAGTTACGTCCTTGTACTTATCAAAAAACACAGATATAACATTTTTTAAATCTAAAATGAACTAAATATAAACATGTATAACAGTATAAAATTAAATACTGTGGGATTTTATACAAACTTAACTATTTCTTTAGCATGTTTTTCTTATTTTTGTTAAATAAATATATAACTACCATGTCATAAGTTTTTTATTTTAGTGAGTTATATGTCAATGTTTCGTTAGAAAAACATTTTTAATTGAAACAAATGGTAATATATTGTCTAAACGCTAGAAACGACATGCATCTCCATAAGCAAATTAAAAATCTCGCACGCAATGACGTCACTGCGCGAACCGGACACAACTGAGACCGTCTAGATATCATATCTTCCGTTTATTATATCATGCTGTACAATACTTTGCAAGACACATTTTTGATTGTATAGTATCAAATGTAAACCCCCTTTTAGACTAGGAAACAAGAGTAAAATAATAAACTTTTTTAAATAAAATGTTGTTTGACTTTTTCCACAAAACAAAATGCTGACGCCTGGCAACATATGATGCTTTAGCTTAACATCTCTATAATCGTATTTTTACTAGTAATATCGACCATAGTGCTTTAATTATAAATATTTCCGACTGCATGCATTTTTTGAAAATTATCACGCGAAGCGACGAGAGATTATTTTTGTTAAAAATACATGCAAATATTTCCGGTTATTAATTAAGGAACGTGGAACATTCGGTAAGAAAATTTGTCACCTAAATGAATAAATTATTAATACAAATTTGTTTTGGTCTATTTTTTTTAGTACAATGTATGAATGTTATTGGAATTCTTTAACAAAATAAAATTTTTTCCTGGGATTTTAAATTTATGAAATAGCAATCGGGTAGTCGAACATTTTTAGTACTACTACTACACTATATTACAAATATTTGTTATTAATGTTAACGAAAGCTTTTTTTATATTAGTATAGATTTTCGCTTATATTTTTTCAATAATTAAATTGCTTGCGTTAGCATATATATTAAATAAATTGCCTTCCTTGAATTTAACTTACTTGAAATAATTAAACATGTGTTAATAGTACTTTAAATTATTTTGCTTGAACTGTTGTTTCTAAAATATACGGAAGATATTTTATAAGCAAAAATTTGTATGTTTATTTTTTTTAATACAATAGATGAAATGTTACTGGATCTGTTTTCTACTGGGATTTTATTTTTATGATATAGCAATTATAGATTCAGACATACCTATGTATTACAAATATTTGTTACTAAAGTTAAAGGAAGCTTTTTTTATATTAGTATACATTTTTGTTCCTATTTTTTTCGATAATTAAATATGGGTTAACAGTTTTTTAAAAGATTGTTGTTACAAAAATATAAGGAAGATTTATTTCTCTATATAAAATGCCTGAAAAAACGAGTTTGAGTTAAACAGTTGCATTCCTTTTCCTTTCAATCATGATAAAATGCTAATAAAATGTAGGTGGCTATGTGCTTATTATATAATTGAATTTTGACAGTAGTCGTCATTTTATGGAAACGTATCGAGATTGTATTAAAATTGGTATATCTCAATCAAAAATATTTAAATAGCTCTTTAGTCAGATCTCAACTAACACCATTCCAAGATGGAAAACCTTAAAAAATACAGTTTGTGCATTTTATGTGAAAAGTTTGTCGATAGTAGGAAGTCTCATCGTATTTGCGTTACTGCAAAAATTTGAATGTACAGGGTTTTCCCGAATATTTTTCCACCCACCCAGAGAATTTATTTGAATAGATACGGAAATGTCGTAAATACAAAAGTTGTTGGGTTTTTTATGAAGGTTGTCAGTTTTTTTAAATGAAATACCCTGTATGTTAAATCATATTCTTGAAGATCTTTTTTTTCTAATTTCAAATATATATACTTTTAATATATTCTGTCAATTAGTTTTGGATATATAAGCGTTTAAACATTAAAGAAATGGTAAGGTAATTTGCGCTAAAGCATAGTGAGCCATGGTCAAGACAATTGCAATGAACGACGCCTTTTTGACGTTTACCGGTTAATACGTTGGACGATGGGTTATTCGGAAGAAGAGAAACTCGGCATGATAGAATTATTTTATTTATATGTTAAAAATCGATAGCTCGTAACGAATATCATAGACGGTTTCCAGATAGACCAATACCGACTTGTAGGACAATATTAAACATCGCTAAACAATTGAATGAAAGAAAAACACTTAAGTGAAAAGTTAGAATAGTGGAAAGACACGCTGAAGAAGATTTAAATATTTAAATATTTTGAAGGTAATTTTGAAACTTTTTCTGGGTGTGAAAAACGGGAGACGCTTGTTGTTAATAAATCGGTAAGAAAGAAGGTAATAGCGCGCAAAAATAAATTAAACACAATTCAACAGCCTTTCTAACTTGAAAGATTGACAATGGTTTATTTTGAAATGATGCATTTTCTAGACCTTACATTACCATATGTTGGATTGAAGGTCTTCCATTTGAAAGTTATCCAGCGAAAACTCTTTCTCGAAAAGTGTTGAAGATGATTAATGCAAGTTAAAGTTAGTCTGTCAGGTTTAGACAAAATTATAAGTGTTTGAATTTAAACGTATGTTTTAAAAACCTTAAATTGTTTCGCTGAGTTTGTATTAAATTTACAGAACAAAAGTCGAAAATATACTTTAAAAATATATGCTAAAGTTTTAGGACCACTTTATTTGAATGATAAATATTATTTTATTAAAATGCTCCGGGAGAAACCCAGTTGTCCCCCAGCATAGTCCAATCTCAAAGCATTATCTTTACAGGTAGAAAAATGGCAGGATGTATTCCATCTTCACTGTCATATTTTTAGTTAGCCATTTCAAATATTGTGCAAATAAACACAGACATGGACATCCTGTATAACTGATGTTATTGATACTGGACTACATTGACCTAATTAAACTATTAAAAGAAACTAGATACCTTTTTAGGAATTACTCAGGTTCGCAATTAATATCGTATTACAGTGTAGTGCTTTAAAAATATAAAACAGAAAAACATATGATCACACCCATATTTAAACAATTATGTGTCTGTTGTGTAACGCTATGTTTATTAAGTATTCGTGAATCTGGGGATGACTCAGAAGTTGTATGAGTTTGACCTTCCGATTGCGCTTTTAAAATAAACTATTACCATATACGATGAATTGGAAGTTTATGTCATAATAAATGTATTGAACGTAACCATTTATTCATCAAATGATATTGAGCGACCAGACATAATCAATGATGGACTTTTAAAGATGTTTTGCAACTGCCATTTAGATTCTTTTTAGGTCATTTGCATATTCACGAACTTTAATTAATTAGTGTAACCGCGATTGCTTTCCTGTCTCACCATTTTGTTATTTTTTAGCCGATCGAAACGAAATTTGGGTTATTAGATTGACAATTTTTGATGCGATTGACAGATTTGTGCGATTTCCGGTTTGGCCGGAAGTGACTCCAATTTCGTTTTTTTTTTAATAGAACATCTTGTATATTTTCGGAATTTAGAAGTTTTTCTGCATAGTTTCGTACTAAAAAATCAACTCAAACTGCCAATTTGAAATGTTGACAGCTATTTTTACTTTTCAATCTAGTGTGTCATAAAGTGTGTAAAATTACTCTGACATGTATAAATAAGCTTACAAAATAGAATCGATTTTTTTTAATTTATGTTACAGGCTCAAAGTTGACAGAATCACTTTTTTCGAAATTACTCGAAATTTTCAAATGCAAGTATATCATTTTCATACTACAGCTATATGCACCCTTCAATACGAATCTAACGAATATAAACCCATTAGGTCAAATAGTGGTCAACTAGTGGAAATAAAGACTTTTAAATGAAAAAAAAAATGTAGTACCATGTACGGAGTAACTATTTCTGAAATTAAGCCACCAATCAGGTTTTCGAAATATCCTCCAGTGATCTAATGGCATAGGTAGTATCATTTTCAAAACCTTAAATCATCAAGATTGCCATGGAAGTCTACATTATTAAAACATATGAATAAGAGTCAGCCATCTTGTCAGTTTCAAAATTGTTATAATAGTAAATTTGGAGACGATATCATATTTACAACTTTCAAGGCATCAAGTTTTCAATGAAAGTCTAAATCAAAACAAATGAAAAACGGACAGCCTTCCTGTCAGTTTGCAAATTGTTGTAATACTACCAAGTAAAGTTTGGTTATTCGTTTCTTCTTAAAATCTCATTCTTAAATCTTAAGCAAAAAAGTTATGTTGACAAGAAGTGAGCATATCTACTTATGTTGGTAATTTAGGAGGAATGTGGTAAAAATGCTGAAGAAGCCGAACGTGTATATTGTGAAAAATTTCCTAATCGACGTGTATATCTCTCGCAGCAATACATAGTTTATTTAATAAAAAAATGCCCGAGAACCCTGTCATCCAACAAGGCAATGACTTTATTACCAGCGAAGAAATGGAAATTAATGTTTCTGTGTTTGTAAACCTGGACCCCACGGCATCTACTAGACACGAACTTGGTATTAGCCACTATTCAGCTTACCGCATTTTGAAGAAACACGATTTCCGCTCATTCAAAGAAGATTGGACTATTGTAGCTGGTTTTAACAGAATAGTAATCGGAATAATAATTTGGCGCTTAGTAGCGTATAGTAACTTAAACCCCAAGAAAACATGCCGAAAATAACAGAGATATCAGCTTATGTCTTGTGATTAGTTTAAGGCATCTTAGGTCTTTTTATCTCGCGCTTTTTTTCATGGCATATATTGATATTATTTTAATATATAAATTTACTTAGAGATCGATCACGGTCTGTGCGTCTCTCCACATTTCCTGACATACACTGAACATCAAATTTAACCGCATTCAATGTTCAGTAACTCTTTGATTAATGTTTAATTTCAATACAAAAATTGACAATTTATAGCTTAATAATTAATATATTTTGTTGATCTTTTTATGTTAATACAATATGTAAGAATTTGGTATTATACAGGGTTAAACAAAACAGTGTTCTTGTACAATAATTACGAAACACCCTATGGAATTATTGAGACGTAAATGAACGGTATGTTGACTTCCACGTTTTCATTTTTGTTCATCTCCAAATCTTTTTCGACAGAGGAGATTTAACCTAAAAAAACTAACAGTTCTTTCATACCCACCAGATATATATTTTTGTATTGTCTATGAAATTGATAATAATTTGGTTGCCAAATGACACTGAGTACGGAAGAAACAGCTCAACCTGTTGCTCTGTATAATAATTTTTATAACATTCGGTATATCTCAAACTTCCTTAACAATCCTCGAAGTACTGTATCCGATGCAATACAAAGATTCAGAGAGACTGGTTCTTATTCAGTAAGACCTGTATAAGGAAGAAGAAGAGCAGCAATTGCATTTGAAGATCATTTTTGTGAACGAACTAGGAAATTGGAAAATGTCCATGGTACCATTGTGGTATTTGATATTGTACGAAGAAGATAGCGAGAACAAAAAATTTAACATCCCATGTAGCTGCTGCATGTCCACTGTTGGAGACAGCTCATGGCAGACAGCAGTTACAATTTGCTCGAGCTCATGAAGGTTGGAGCAAGGCGATTTGGCGATGCGTTTTCTTTTTAGATCAGTCCTGTTTTACAAGGTAATTAACTGACGGTCGTCGAATGTTCAGAAGACCCGGGGAATGATATGCCCAATGTTGCTTGGAAGCATGAAAGGAAGTTGTGACGTTTTGAAAAGATTGCCTCAGTGCTGATATGTACATAAGAATGTGTTCTACCTATGTTCTACCCGACAGAGCTGGGATAATTCGCCAATATCCTAATAATTTTGGTATTTAGGTAATGGAATGGCCACCCAGAAGTCTGGACCTAAATCCCATGGAGCTTATGTCGAACAAGGTTGGAAGAAAAGTTGGCAGAGTTTCAAATGGTCATTCAGCTGGAACTGGACGCAAATAAATGGATCAAATGCCGCAAAATGAAATTGTTACCTTAATTCATAACATGCCAGACAGAATGAGGGCTCTTGTTGAAATTCGAGGAGGTAGTAACATATTTCAAATCACGTTTCTTTATCTCATATGTGATGTTTTTAGTACAATTTTAAAATTTTGTATGTCTTTTTTTATGGACTAAATCTCCTCGGAACGAAAAAGATTTCGAGGTGAATAAAAAAAAAATCCAAAAAGATGACACTTCCATGTGAAAGCCAATATATCGTTCATTCACATCTAAATGATTCCATAGGGTGCTTCAAAGTTATTGTACAAAAACACTATTTTGCTTACCCCTGTATAAAACCAAATTATAGCACAACTGAAGGATAAACAAAATATATTAATATACAATTCGCCTTAATTTTTATTGAAATTTTAAAACAAGGGCTAAATAAATACTATAAATAATCCACAGAATGACACATTGGCAATCAGGTGGAAGAAAATATAGTAAAGTCCATTTCATATCATTTGTATTATATTGAGTGATATATCATTGTGTTTTTGCATAACTCCTCTTAAGACTAACCTTTTCTTAATTATCAATAAATGAGAAACAGAAAATAATCTAATAAGTCAACAAGTATAACATTTTCAAATGCTAACGTGCGTATTTAGTCAGTAATTCAATAAACGTATCGTTGAAGTGCTAGAAAAACAGATTACTCTTATCTGTGGCACCAACCTAGTTTTCAGTTTACATATTATATGTGAGTAATAACTATGAATGAATGTTTACTGCAATCAGTTTTGAAGAATTACTTTGAATCTCTATTTTTCGGTGAAAAAGTTACCAAACATCCCAATTTTTAAGTAGCTGTTATCATATACAGGGTGGCCCATAAGTACCTCAGGGATTTTGAAAGGTAATAACTTCTTTCTTTGATACTACTTAATTTCCTTTTTTTCAGGTTTTGTAGTCGAGGATTGGGAAATGAATCATGGAAAGATTTACAACTGTAGAGCGGGCGAAATAGTGCAGTTTTATTTTGAACATCAGCATTCCATTGTTTTAACTCAACAAGCATTTCGAAGACATTTTAACGTTAGATATGCTCCCTCAGACAAAACAATTCGTGGCTTAATTCAACGATTTGTCAATAAGCAGAATTGCAGGATTTGGAGTACAGAAAATCCAAGGGTGGTTCACCAGCGAGAATTACACCCACTAAAATGTACAGTATGATGCGGTTTAACCTCACAAGATATCTTCGGGCCTTACTTCTTCGAAGATGAGTATGGAAATGCATTGACAGTCAACGGAGAACGGTATCGGACTATGCTCCAAATTTTTTTATTCCCAGCGATAGAGAACAGGCCTGAGATTTGGTTGGAGCTTTTAAGGAATATGTTTGGGGAAAGAATAATCTCGCGTAGATCTGCGACTAATTGGCCTCCGCGATCCCCGGATCTTTCAGTTCCAGACTTCTTTCTATGGGGATATTTGAAAGGGAGAGTGTATGTTAATCAACCTCGGACATTCCCTCAACTGCAAGAGAATATTCGAGAAGAGATAAGGGCATTGCAACCTGAAACATTAAGGACCGTTATGGAACAAGCGGTAGAAAGACCCCGCCTCTGTGAAGTGGAAAATGGTCGCCATTTAAAGGACGTCATTTTTCACACATAGTGTAAACCTATCTCTAGGGATTGCATTTTCGTTATAAGTACCGCCAAATAAATAATTATAAACATTAACTTTGTTATTAACCTTTCAAATCCCGGAGTTTCTTATGGGCCACCCTGTATAAGATATATATATATATATATATATATATATATATATATATATATATATATATATATATATATATATAACGAATACTTGGAACGCAAAAAATCATGATCTTTAAAATGTATTACTTTTTATATATGTTTTAAAAAAAAAATTCCGCAGATTTTTTTCAAACCGTTTTATGCTGTTTTGATATCATTTATGTTAATGTTATTTTTCAGTGAAACAGTGTGAACAGTCTTTTTAGTCATGCCTGCCATGCAACATCTTGTTTTTTTAATAAAACCAACAATAACACTATGCCTTGAATAAATATTTTGTTTAGAACTAGATTAGAAACCATAAATGAAATTTTTGGACTATTCTAAAATTGTATTCAAAGGGTAGGAATGGTTTTTGATATACGGGATGTAGGTTGTAAGAAACTAGACATTTGTTGCAAAATTTTAACTTAGTCTCATACTTTTAAGCGTGTTGGCTGATTTAGGGGGAGCGAATGTTGGAAAAAAACTAGAATAAATTTCGTGATATCTTACTATCTATTTACGAACATAAACCTTAATTCTATTGATTCTCATAATAAAAAGTTAGTAAGTAATAAGTTTTTGAATTTTTTTACAGCCTCCGTTTCTTTCCAGGCCATAATTACTTTCAATGTGTTCAAAACCTGCTGATCCGTTAGAAATTTTGCCGAGCCTTAATGGGGATGATAGTTCTGATGCTAGTTAACATTATTTCATTTTTTGCAATTTTTTTACAGCCCCCCCTTTCTTTCCAGGATTGATCATTTTCAATGTGGTCAGGAAAATTTCAAACGGGTCAGCAGGTTTTGACCACATTGAAAGGGATTATAGGTCCTGGACAGAAAGGGAGACTGTAAAAAAATTGCAAAAAGCTAGACCAGTGTTAAGTAGCATCAGAACTATCACCCCTATTAAGGGTAAGACAAATTTCTAACGGGTCAGCAAGTTTCGACTACATTGAAAGTGATTATAATCCCTGGAAAGAAAGGGGGCTGTAAAAAAAATTGCAAAAAATGAAATAATTTTAAGTAGCATCAGAGCTATCCCAAGTAGCACATATAATCATATATGAGCTAAAATGCTGTGATATTGGCCAATATCCCTGGCTAATTAGCTAAAATTGCTAGCCAATATAACAGTTCTATTACAGTATAAAGACGCAAATATGTCTAAAGTAAGGAATAATAATTTAGCCATAATGGGGTAAAAATGGCCAATTGGCAATTACACCACCCTCTCATTTGATTTTATGGGTTTATTAGCTACTTTTTGACTTTAAAATCAAGCTTTTTTTAGCTGAATTCTGACTTGTTTTCTAGCCCAAATTTGAGTAACATTTTTTTTCGAAATTTAGCTAAATAATTCTTCATTTTTTGCATTTTCTTTATTTATATTATAAATCAACAATTTTCTCAAATTATGTAGAAATAGTATTAACAGAGTCATTCAGTGAAAGAATTTATGAGCCAAGAGAAAACGCAAAGATAACAAATCATGGTTTCGTAGAAATACACTATCACTTATTGTGTAAAATATTTTAAGGGAGAACTGCACGCAAGAAGTGAAAATCAAGTTCAAAGTAACATGAAAAGGTACCTACATATTAGAGAAAACCTCCTGCACGTCCGACTTCAAAAAAATATGTTATGTATAGGCAATTTAAATTACATTTCGTTTAAAAATGGGTTCAAAGGGGTTCACGCGCTGCAGAAATACAAAGACATGAGTACGATTTACCATTTCAAATTTTGCAGTTACGTAGACAAAGGATCAATGCAAGGCGATAAAGAGCCATTTTGTAGAAAAAAAATTTTATGTGACGGCATTTGCGTCAAAAAGTGGTCAAAAAATGGCCGAAAATGGACAAATCTACTTCTCTTTTCGGCGTTTTCTTTTTCTGTAATACGTGGTGGAATATTTAAACTTCTTATTAAACATTTTGTATGGTAAATAATTTATATTTCGTTTTTCTAAATAAATCTTCACTTTGGTTTAAGCCATTTTTAAGTATAGTTTTATAGGTTATCAACATAAATTTGAAAAAGTGGCATTTTTAGAAATATTACAGCAAAAATAAGAGAAATAAAACTACCCAATTTTAATTGAATTTTGAAACAAAAATATAATAATAAAAGCCATATTTTTTCCTCTCAATTTTTGTTGTCTTAAAATGTCATAAGCTGGCATTCTTATTTAGTTATTATTGCTATAGTTGAACTTAAATACTTGCTAAAATATGTTTGGTTAGCATTTGGGAAAAATGCCTACTTATTGACCATATTCTGACCACCTTGATTTCTATTGATGGAAATTGTCATATTTTGGCATTTCAAAAAGCTATTCTTACTATAATTTAACTTCAATATTTACTAGAATATATCTGGTTACGTTGTGGCAACAGAATTGACAGATATTTCTACTTTTTGGGCATCCAATATTACAAGAAAAAGTTGGAGGTTTAATTACCCCATAAAAGGTATTTTTTGGCCAAGTAATTATGCTATAGCCTATCCACATTAAAAATTGCTACTTTTAGAGCCAAAAAAATCTAATTTGAAGCGAGCTTTTATGGCTAGAAAACAAACCAGGAATCGTTCGCCAAAATTTGACAAATCTGTGGTTTTTATGCGTCTTTTATGGCTAACTGTTAGGCAAAAAAGCTCATCAGCTAATTTGTGCTACTTGGGATCATCCCTATTAAGAGCTACCAAAATGTCTAACGGGTCAGCAGGTTTTGACCTCATTAAAAGTTATTATACGTCCTGGAAACAAAGAGATTCGTAAAAAATTGCAAGAAACGAAAATAATTTTAAGAAGCAAATCGAACTATCACCCCTAAGGGTCAGCAAAATTTCTAACGAGCTAGGAAGTTTTGACCACATCGGAAGTGTTTTATAAGTCCTGGACAGAGAGAAGGGCTGTAAAAAAATGAAAATAGTGTTAAATAGCATATGAACTATCACCCCTATTAAGGGTCAGCAAAATTCTTAACGGGTCAGCAAAATATTACCGATATCTTGTGACAAATCATAAATAACAATTATATTTCATTTAACTGTACTTGAATATTTAACGTAAGGTGTAGAAAACCTCAATAATTCATTATTAAAAAATAACGTCAAAAATAATCATGAAAAAACTCTATCAACTATCTAAACTAAATCTAACTAAACTATCAGTTTATTCCGTGTAATTTTTGGTTTTTAATTTGCTAATAATAATAATTTCTTAAATCAAATAAGTTGGTCTATGATTTGTGAAGTATCACTATTTTTTATTGATATGAAAATTCACGAAAGTTAATTATGCACATTCGCGAAGCAAGGATCTGAAAAAATTGATTAATGTCCACCAATCGATTGAAAAATGAACAAATGTGTATATTTACTTTATGAGACCCTTAGATTCAAAATTAACATTCAAGGGTAACAAAGGTACATTCGATTGAACTTTTAAATCCGTTCAAAACTTAAACTGCAGCCATTTCCAATTAAAATTGTCAAAATCTCAAAATTTGCTACTTAATTCTTAATTATTTGAACGTCAATTTAAAAATCCAAATAAGAAACCTAAAATTTATACAATCCAAATTAGGTTTGTCTTTTGGTAAATATATAAAAATTTAAATGAATATACCACTATTAACCAAAATAGATTAACACATTTTAATAAGGTTGTCTAATAAAGTAATAAGTGTCAAGTACGAGTTCAACCCCATGGCCGGTATACCTACTACCTATTTGTGCTTAAAAAACAACGCAATGATTGAAAAAAGATACAAAATACATTATGAAATACTCTTAGGAACTACACTGCATCTTAAATAACTTCCATTTGTAATTTCTCTTGAAATTCTGTAGAGAATGAGACGGTGCATTTAGCGAAAAACACTAACACATTTTTGTAATATCTATGTGCGATAGAATACCTTAAACTTTCGCAGTCTTAATCTTGTACCAGTAAAGATAATAATTTTTGAATATCTATATAGATATAACCTTATCTTTAATATAGATACCAAAGTTAGGAAAATATTAAATAAGATATAGGGTAATCAAAAATTATTTCAGTTTAAAAAAAAATATATATATATATATATATATATATATATATATATATATATATATATATATAAATGTAAAAAGCAATCTTGATTTAGTATTATTGCTATTACAGTATATTAAAAAAAAATTAATACATACCAAAATATACCGGTTTTTCGCACTTTGGGCAGTTAGGCATCTTGCGAGATATTTGACTAGTACCTTAATAATAATTCACTGGCTGCAGAGCAGTACTTTTACCTTTCGTTTCGACAGTCGGTACTAACTAAATGTAAAAATGCTCGAGCTAGCTGGTTTTCAATAATATTTCCTGTTGCAGTCATTCAATCGGTCGCATTCGCTCGTACCGAGAGATAAACAATTTTTTAGCTGTATGAGTTGTTGATTTGGATGTATAGGATGTCCTTATTTATATTTGCGTAGGTGTATTTTGACGACAAAATGTCTTGTATAGATTTGAAAACGTTTCAGTATAGTCTTAACCTTAACTAATCGGCTGCTAGTAATAAGTAGCTTTTTTACTTCCCTCGTAAAAGGGAAGTATTGAGATCGAAAGAAAAACAGTCCAGGGTTGCGACGATTTAAATGAAATGGTTTAAATTGCGATTTAAATCAAATCGAATCCAGAATGATTTAATTTCCGCTGTTGCAACCATTATTGTTGTGAAAATAAGTCGTCAAAGTAAATCAAACATCAGAAAGGTACATTTTAAAAAATCGATAAATTTCCTTTACGTGGAACTCCACGCATTATGAATATTTCCTTTTATTAGGAATAATGAAGTGTGAACCAATTTAGTTCAGTATATAGTTATTTAGGAACACATATATGCTGTCTTTTCAAACATTTTTGTTGGACGCTACCAGGGGCGTGCAGTCCATGGAAGCAAGGGAAGCTTGTAAAAAAATTACAAAACATCTTCTAAAATCTAATTTTTGAAATAGGAAACCATTAATTTAGTTTATATTAAAAATGCTAAAATATTATCTTAATTTTCAAGCCCATAATAAATGCAGTCTTGACTCCGACCGAGCCACAATAGAAATCGAATAGAACCTATGCGGGCCGCTAGCTTCTCTGCAGCCAAGTCCTGTATGCTTGATTTCCTGTGAATCGAGCCAGAGGTTATTGAACTTTCCACCGGCTGTTTGCAATTTTTGCATTTCA
Source organism: Kuschelorhynchus macadamiae (assembly GCA_030620095.1). Taxonomy (NCBI): domain Eukaryota; kingdom Metazoa; phylum Arthropoda; class Insecta; order Coleoptera; family Curculionidae; genus Kuschelorhynchus; species Kuschelorhynchus macadamiae. The sequence continues at coordinate 3,735,503 of JAUTXW010002103.1, forward strand.
GTCGCGTGCTTTAAGTGGGGGCGGAAGCTATCGTTGGAGTAGGTTCTTTGTTTGAACGGCTAACCGTGTGTTGTGTGATACGTACGTCGCGTCGTGCATGGTGCGATATGGAAGACAATAATACGGACGTGGATATGCAAATACCGTCAACTTCGGCTGTCGGTAATAACGTTGAAAATGTTGGACAATTTAGTAAGAAGAGTGTGTGTGGATGTGTGGTGTGTGTCTTAATAATAAAGGGATTTTCAACATTAAACTTCGCTGATAAGCTTCAAATAATTTCCAAAGAAAGGGCAAAACCGCCTATGAAAAATCTAACCACAAAAATGAAAAACTGTTTTTGACATTTTTATCCGGAAAAACAATACGAACAATTTAAATGGCTAACAGGGTGTGAAAATATAAGTAAATTATTTTGTTGGCCATGCTTACTTTTTGCAAATGAAAAAGGTCTCTGGAATAAAACTGGTTTTTCTGATTTAAACAATTTCCATAAAGTTGTAAAAAGACACATTATGTCCAATGCGCATTTGCAGGTCGTCTTAAAAGAAAAAGTCTTATAGTTTCTAATGTTACTAAAGAAATTAATGGAGAGAAAAAATTAGTTGCTCAAAGCTATGATGGAGCTGCAGTGATGGCAGGACAATTAGGGGCTCTGCAAGCTAAAGTTCGAGAAACTTTCCCAAATGCAGTGTTTGACCATTGTTCTGTTCATAAATTAAATTTAGTTTTATCTCAGTCCATCAATCACATTGAAGAGTGTAAAGTATTTTTCGTTACTTTAAGTGGCATGGCTGCTTTTTTTTCCACGTCAATAAAACGTACACAAGCTTTGGACTCCATTGTCCACAAACGATTGCCCAAAGTAGTTCCTACTAGGTGGAATTATATGGAAGACTTGTGTTAACAGTATCTGAAAATCGTGAATCACTGATTGAACTATTTGAGAATATAATAGAAAATAATAAAACGTGGGACTTAGAAGCAATAAATAGTTCGAGGGGGTTTTTGGACTGTTTGAAACGAGATTTTAATTTTAATTATTTGTTGAACATGTTTTCAGAAATATTTCCATTTAAGCCAAAAAAGAGATGACTTTGACCTATTTTGGGAGAAAAAGATGACGTTACGTGTAGAGCCACAAGCCAAGCGTCTTCGAACAGACAGGGTCGGAGATGTTCAAACATCAAACAAACGCCTCTTTTATGAAATAATCGATCAAATTGAAGGAAAAACTTTTCCAGAAGATGCGTTTAAATCTCTTCTTCTTCATTATGGCCAGTTCTTCGACCGAGTGTTACTGCGATCTGAACTAAAAGTGATTTACGAAACTGATGACATTAGCGCAAAAAGTAACGCTAAGGAACGAATGCAATTTTTAAAAGACAAGGAGCTGAAAGAGACCTACACCGAAGTCTCGAAATTGTGTGAATTAGTATTAACAATACCCCTAAGTTCATCAGTAGAACCCAATTTTTCAACACTTAAACGTATAAAACATTTCGTGAGAAATTCAAGGGGCAGGAGAGACTTTCGCATACATCGCTGTTATCCATTGAAAATAAACTTCTCCATATGTCGGAGCATCGACGTTTTTATGATGACGTCATAGACGAATTTGCAAAAAATGATCGAAGAATCGAATTTCATTACAAATAAGTTCCTAAAAATTGCTTCCCTTTCTTAAAATTTCACCGCACGCCCCTGGACTCTACTTTGTCCAAAATATTGGATCCCTACCAATTTTTATCAGTTTTTAAAATGAATTCAATAAGTAGTTTTTATATTGACACACACCGCCATTTTGTTACGTCATGTTAAATTCGCACCAGCACACAATTTTACCAGCTTATCTCTATATCACAGTTAACGCTTGTACAAAATTTGAAATTAATCTAATAAGTAGTTTTTTTCCAGACCTGTTTTTGAAATATTTTATTAGGGCTCCATTTTGTTTTGCTATGCCGAAATGATACCAGTTCATTCTTATCTAACATTTTTTAAAATATTACCAGGTCATCCCCATATAAGCCTTAATTTTTGTCCAAAATTTGTCAAGTCAATCTGATGAGTAGTTTTTAAGCTACACCGCGAACTGTCAGACAGAGACACAACCGACAGGTGGACCGACGAAACTGATAAAACATATTTTTTGGCATCTAGGCATGCTAAAACGCCAAGATATGTAAAACCTGCTAGGGTGATTTTTTGAGATTACAAAAATTTTATTTGTCCGCCATTTTGTTCCCCCATCTTGAATTAGTACCACAGTTTTATTAGTTCATCTCTATACTACAATTAGTTACGACACACAATTTGAAATCAGTTCTTTAGGTAGTTTTTTTCAGGCTGAATGTTTAAATATTTTATTAAACCGCCATTTTTTTCCGCTCTCTTGGATTCATACAAGAATTTTTCCAGTTGATTCCAGCGTATTACTTGATTTTTGTACAAAATTTGAGGTAAATTACATAGTTTTTTAGTACTAATTTCTTTAACGTTCCACTAGGCCGCCATCTTTTTCCGGTATATTGGATTTTAACTAAAATATTACCAGGTCACCTCATATGAGCCTTAATTCTTGACTAAAATTTGAAGTCAATGTGATGACTTGATCAAACATATTTTTGGCATTTAGGGACACCAAAACACGAATATATGTAAAACCTGAGAAGGTAATTTTTTCAGATTACCAAAACTTTATTTGGCTGCTATTTTGTTCCGCCATCTTGAATTAGTGTTACACTTTTACAAGTTCTTCTCTATACTACAATTAGTTATGGCACACAATTTGAAATTAGTTCTTTAAGTAGTTTTTCAAGCTGAATTTTCGAATATTTTATTAAACCGCCATTTTGTTCCGCCATCTTGGACTCGTATCAAAATTTTACCAGTTGAATCCTACATAATACTTGAATTTTGTGCAAAATTTGAGATAAATTGGACAAGCACTTTCTTAGTAATAATTTTACTAGGCCGCCATTTTATTTTGGCATCTTGAATTTTTACCAAAATGTTACCAGGTTATCCCCATATGGCCCTTAATTTTTGACTAAAATTTGAAGTCAATCGGGTAAGTAGTTTTTTAGTTATGCCGCGAACAGATAGACCGACGGAATCGAGAAAACATGTTTTTCGTCATCTAGGGACCCTAAAACGTAAAGATCTGAAAAAATCTGGGAGGTTGATTTTTTTACGATTACAATACTTCTCTTTTTTGAAAGAAGTAAGTTATTACTTTCTGTTAGTTCATTCGAAAATAAAATTAAATACTTTACATGTCTACCAACAAATAACCTAGGAAATTGAACTTTAAAAAACTTAAGGTAACAAGAACAGTTTAAACAAACTATTATTAATATTGAATAGTAAATGCGGTATTACAATAAACAAAAGTGTAAATTTACAAATTCATAAAAATAAATATGTAGAAGAAGTTAATTGTAATGCTGCAATTCTTGTAAAGAAAATGTATTCAGCGGCTTTTTCAGCACCCAAGCGATTTCTATGTTTAGCATATAGGTACCAAACAAAATGTCGAAAAGACTCTTTCGACAGATGTTGAAGAAGCTGTAGCAGAAAACAATTTTCTAATGGTGGGGACTACTTTTTAAACAGCATAGACATTTCTTTGAGATTTGCAACAATCGAGAGGTTTCGTGGATGTCTTCATCAAACATAATATCAGTAAGAGGTTGCCAGTAATGGAACTATTAGTGGTAGATAGAATGTAATTCTTTGGTGGCTTTTAAAGCACAATCCTCTTCGTTGTTTGTTAAAGTAAAATTATGTAGCAGTTTCGTAGGATCTAAAAGAGAAGCTAACAAATGATACGGAGTGATTCACTGTTCATATCGACGTCTAAATTTTTGGATTTGATTAAAAGTAAATTGAGTGTCCTCAAAAACTGATTCAAGTATTTTATATATTGGTGTACGACGTCTAAAATTGTTGCATCATGTCTTTGATGCCGATCAATTGCTATAGAAATAGGCTTAAGAATCGATGAATAGTCTTCAGCGGATTTTTTTTAAATAAATATCCGGAATTTTTTTCTTTTGCTATAGTGTCGATTTCATTTTTGTGTACCTCGCTAATTTTTAAAAGTTTGGGCCACGACTCTATAAAAACTTGCAAGCAGCATTAGGTAAAACAAATGTTTTTCCTCCTTCTTTTGCGTATACCACAGAGAAGAAATGATTGTTCCTGAAATAATTTGCGATATACATAACATATTCTTTGATATCCCGGATTTGCAAATCTTTGAAAAATTTAGAATGTGGGCAGCACAAACATATGTAATAACATTTGTTGTTGTTGTTTCTGTTGAGTCTTTTATTTGCTTTCGAGTTTATGTTGGCTGCGGAACCGTAACAACACTGCTTATTATACAGTTATGGTCGATCTTCAATTTTTTTATCAAATTTATTGCTAGTTCTGTCATATGTATCGAGCTTGCCAGATGTGTCTACCGTATCTATTAGAAAGGACTTCCCTTTTTCTGTACTAACTTATTGGTTCGTTGTGCACATTAAAGCATCCATCTAATGATAAACATGCTCAGCTACCTGAACAGGTTTCAAGCCTTTTATTTTTTTCGTCATCATAGTGACTGTGTCGGTTGGACACATTATGCCGACAGGGTGGAACATATCCAGGACGTAGAAGAGCAATTGCTTTTTTAACTTCCGGTTGTTTGATACATGTCAAACTTATGTTTGTAGCGTAAAGAGCTCTAGCCATTTGCTTATCAAAGTCAAAGTCAAAGTCAAAATATGCTTTATAGTCTAAAGTAAAAAGTACTCAATGACAAAGCTATAAAAATAAATATGTTAACAATCAAAATAATAAATATATGAATGGGCAAGAAAGAATTTGAGACAAGTATGATTAAATCACTGCAAAAAAGCCCAAAGTCAAATTCTTCAATAAAAGAAAATAATTATACAACATTAGTATAAAACTGCACAAAACATAAAAAAAAACTAAAAAAAAAAAAAAAAAATATATCACGTCACATTGCAACAATGATTATCAGTCATAATATATAACAACATAATACACAAGATTAAAATTCAATAAACAGATTCATCCATACTATATCCTGTCCAACAAGTAAAAAAAAAAAAAAAAGAAACTAAAATAACATACTTAATACACTTAACATATGCAAGTCCTAAAGTATAATTATTAGTACAAAATATACACATATCATAAGAAGCATTAATTAAAATTCTTAGACAGAAATTCTTCAACACTATAAAAAGCCTCAGAGATCATTAGATTCTTAACCCTAATTCTAAACAATCTGTAATTACTGATGCTTCGAATACTGACTGGGAGGTTATTAAACATCTTTTTCGAGGTATAAAAAATAGAATTTTTAGTTAGAGCTGATGAAGGTATAGGTAGACCAATATTGAAAGAGCTGCGGGTGCCCACCAAAGACAAGGTATGAATTCTGTCCAAATACTTTTTGTGCATCAGGCATACTGACTCCAATATAAACAGACCTGCTAAAGTCAGAATTTTTTTTGATTTAAATACAGGCCTACATGAATCACGAGGTTTCATGCAGTACAAGTATCTTATAGAACGCTTCTGCAGGACGAAAATCGACCGAAATAAGTTATTGCAGCAAGAGCCCCAAAAACATATTCCGTATCTTAAATGTGCCTCGATAACTGAAAAATAGACATTCCTTGCCACTGTTTCGTTTAATTCATTTCTGACTGTACGAACGGCATAACATCCAGAACTCAATGTTTTGTACAAGTTATTAATATGTACCTCAAATTTCAATTTATTGTCTATAAACAACCCTAAGAATTTGTTTTCTGTCATGTTTTTCATAGTCTGACCATCAAACAAAATTTCATTTATGTGGCATTTAAAATTTAAAATGTTGGTTTTTGCCACATTAAATGACAGATGATTCGCTTTGCACCATTCTTGTATGTTACGCAGGTCAGACCTCACCATATCATTTAGAATGTCGGGATTCTTGTGATGCCATAAAATTGTGGTATCATCGGCAAATGAGGTGCACTGTCCGTGGCGAATGAAGGAAGGCAGGTCATTAACATATATCAAAAACAAAAGCGGTCCAAGAACAGATCCTTGAGGCACACCCGCGGTTATCCCAAGTTTAGATGACAGTTCCCCCTGAAAACGGACATTCTGATGACGGTCACTAAGGTATGATGTAAGCCACTCCAAAAATGCGCCCCTAAAACCATACAGTTCAAGCTTCCTCAGTAGTATCCTGTGACAGACACAGTCAAAGGCCTTCGTCAAATCACAGAACACCGCCGAAGCCACCTCTCCCTCATTGAGACACAGATACAATTCTTCCATAAAATGAAAAATAGCATCATCAGTGTTTCTGGAGAACCGAAAACCAAACTGTGCATCGGAAAGCAGTTTGTGTTTATCCAAAAAAGCAAGCATTCTAGTTTTTACTGCTTTTTCCACAATCTTGCTGAGTGTAGGTAGCAAAGAAATTGGCCTAAAATTAGAGGGTAGGTCTTTGTCACCTCCTTTGAATAAAGGAATGACAGTGGCCATTTTGAGGAGAGAAGGGAAAGTTCCATTTTGAATACTCAAATTGATAGCATCTGCAAGAGTTTCCAATGCAGAGTTGGGGATGTTCTGGAAAATTTTGATTGAAATTTCATCCCAACCTGAGGAGTTTTTATGTTTTATGTCTTGAAGAATGGCTCTCAACTCATTTTGACTAACAGGTGTAAAATAGAATGTCTGAGGTACAGACACATGCTTGAGAAAGGATAAGGGGTCGATGGAGTCCTCAGTAAGATTACTACTCAATTGTTGTGCAATAGTACAATAAAAATGATTCAATTCATCTGCCCTTAAATTAGTGTTAATCAAATGACCAGATTTCTTGCCTCGCAGCTCATTAACTATATTCCAGATTTCCCTTTGTTTATTTCCTGCGGTATTAACTCGATTATAGTAGTAAAGTTGTTTAACAACTTTAATGGTTTTTCGATAGATGTTTCTGTATCTATTAAAATGACTAATAAAAGCAGTGTTGTTCAAAAAATATTTTCTTAACATGTGAAGACATCTCATGTTTTTAGATGAGACTTTCAATCCTTTAGTGATCCAAGGTTTTTTAACTTTATGTTTGATGTTTACTACAGGAAAAGACATATTAAATATTTCAACGATTTTAGCATGATAAGCCTCAAGAGGATTTTCTATTTGAAGAATACTGTTCCAGTGATAGGCTGAGCATAGATGTGAAAATTTTCTATAATTATTCCCTGTCAGCAGACGACCATATCTTTTAGAAGTTTTACCTTTAGATGTGTCAGTGGCTTTGTGTACAAAATGGCACAACACAGCCTCATGATCAGACAAACCAGCATTCACAACCTGACAAAGTACATTAAAATTTGAGCAAATATAGTCTAGTAATGTTTGTGAGCACAGACTTAAGCGAGTGGGAAAGTGTACCTGCATTTTCAACTCATAACAGTTAAACAGATTAATTAATTGTAAAGAATTATTACTACTGACCAAGAAATCAACATTCAGGTCACCACCCAAAAAGACCTGACTTTTGTGAGGAATTTGACTCAACAAAAAATCAAGCCTCTTTAAAAATTCAATAATATTACCTGATGGTGCTCGATATATACATAAAAAATAAATATTACAACTACTGGACGTGATTAGACTAAATTCAAAAACTTGATCAGTTATGAGATAATCATAGTTATTAATTACATGAAAGTCGGTTTTATTCTTAAATGATTCTTCAATAAGTATAAGTGTACCACCATGCAACATCCTTGATCTACAGTAGGAGGCAATTATAGAATATTTAGGCAAATGCACTAATTCCCCTGGCCCAAGCCAGTGCTCTGTAATTAAAACAAGGTCTGGATAATCAAGACTTTCTAAAAGTAATTGTAATTCGTCAGTCTTATTTCTAATACATTGTATGTTCAATAACATCACAGACACTTTGTTATTATTAGTTTTGTTAACTATGGTGGACTCTTCGGATGATTGTTGTTCACTAAAAAATCAACCGACACTGAACATGGTAAAGGTAGGCTATCAGGTTTTGAACCAGTTGAAAGTGGCTTTTGAGGTATGTCATAGGTACCAAAATTACAATTTACTGGGCAGGTCTTGTTTGTTTCACAAATTTCGTCAATTATCCTACCCGCTAACATAGATTTATTTGCTAATGAATTATTTATATTACTTTCCAATAGTTTAACGTTAGAGCAGTTTTTAAGACACTTTTTAAGTTTAGAATTAAAATTAAATATACAATTTTCAGAACCTTCATCAAATTTGCCAAAAGGTACAGAGCTGATTAAAATGTTTGTGTGTTTACATAAAGATAGCTTATCGACTATCAAGTGTACAGAGGGAATATTAAAATTTTTAAAGTCATTCAAACCTGCAATAATCAGAACAGTGTCAATGTTGGTGTAGTTTCTTGTCAGCACTTCAATATTTTCAATAATAGATGAAAATTGAGCGCCTGGCTTAATCACACTTTCAGTTTTAAACACTCCTGTTCTACGATTGATTAACTTGTCAATATTTCGGCCTTGTTGATCACACAATATCATTAGCTTCCTTAAATCAGCACAACCAGCTATACAAACTTGTCTTAAATCCATCCGACTTGACAATTCGTTACACTTATTTAAGTCACCACGTATCCTGCAAATTTCATTACCATACCAGGAATTGTCCTTTTCTAGTGTTCTTATTGTTTCTATCATATCCCTATTCGTTTTCATAAGATCATCAAAATTTTCCTGTAATTTTTTTAAATCGGCGCCAAGTATCATGTTATGCTTTTGAAGTTTAATATTATCACCCGAAATCTGAGATATATGCTTATTTAGGTTTAGAACCTGATCCCTTTGCTCTGCAATCTTTTTTTCAAAGTTTTGTTCAATCTCAATAGCATCATCCTGAAAACTTTGAGACTTCTTTTTTTCTCTTTTTATAAAATTGTCCTTAGCCTTGATTTCTGATTGAAGTTGTTTTATTTCTTCTGAAAAACCTGTGATAACTTCGTGTTTTTCATCCTGCAGATTTTCCAATAACGCCTCTTTTTCCTGAAGTTCACTATGTAATGATGTTAGTTTAGTATCAATGGATGCAGGACAAGACTGATCTAGATATTTTTGTTCACATTTTTTATTGCAGTATATCTTGTGTCCACCCAATTTCTTAAAAGTATTTCGTCTATCTAGACAACTTGGATGAAAAATTCCATAACAGCTAATGCATACAAAATTTTCAAAATTTTTATTTTTGCAACATTTGAATTTGCCATCTGAATCCATTGTAATATCACCCAATTAATGGAATAACTACAAAGTCGGACCTGTTAATATTATAAGTCTATGACTGAATCAATTTTCTCTTTATTAGACTTGGTTGTGTGTATAACAAAAGAGGATACAGATCCAGGACTTGAGTTAGACATTCTTTTTCTTTTCTTACTTAATGCAATAAAATCTTTCCGCGAGTCTTCTAACAAGATTACTAGTGAGGTAGAGCAAGTAGGTTGCTGTACCTGCAAGATAAAAAATACTATATTATACCAACCTTCCAAAAATACCGACAGACAATATGAATATTTTTTGAATGGGTTTATAGTCTAAAAAAAAAACGTATTTTCTTTATGCAAAAAGCAAACCGCAAATATTAGTAATAAAATAGTAACACATTGAGCTAAAAAAGTGCTCAACAGGAAAAGTCTTATGGTATCTTTTTTCACTGTTATTACTCATCGCATAAAAACAAAAAAAAATACATTGTCCCCATTTTTTATTTTTTTCTTGTTTGCGGGTTGAATCTAACTACTTTTCTTTCGTATTTTGATCTACGCATACGAATTATATGATACGATAAAATGAATTAAGTAATACTGTTATGTAAACTGTTCTTACAGTTGAAACTGATAGCCACTACTTAGGTTATCAGTTTTTTTTTCTGCAATTGCTTCATTTTTTCACAACTCCTTCTGGGTTTCCATTCGTTCTACAATCCCTTGCATTTCCGAATTACATTTTCTGCAGGTTGTTCTACTTCCAATTTTCCCCTCAAATTTATTGGACTTTTCGATAAAATATTGCCAAATAGGATCATTTTTTCTGCCTCCACTTCTATGAGACATGTTAAAACACTATTCAAGCAAGGGGTAAGAAACACGCGACTTGATACCAATTGGCGGATAGTTAATTATGAAATAAGGTCGACTGCGTCACCCGCACATTATAAAGACATGCAGTTCCTTATTTTGATTGGAACGGGATGGAAATTTTCAAGCAAGGACAAGTTTATTGGAATGTCGTACAGAAATTATTCCAATTGCAAGCCTAAACAAGAAGTATTTTTGGTGGAATAAAGACAAATAACTTAATAATATTTGCTAAAATGGTCTGTTATTACCATGTTTTTTGAAAAAATCAATGAAAACCAAAAAATCATGATTAAATCAGAAAAAATCGTGATTTTTTAGAACGCTGAAAAACACCCTCCCAGGTTTTTACAGATCTTCACGTTTTAAGGTCCTTAAATGACTTCAAATTTTGCTCAAAAATTAAGGATTATATTGGGATGACTTGGTAACATTTTGGTAAAAATCCAATATAGCGAAACAAAATAGCGCCCTGTTGAAGTGTTACTAAATGACTACTAAAAAACTATCCATCTAATTGACTTCAGGTTTTGCACACGAATTTCAACATGACGGAACAAAATGGCGCTCTAATAAAATGTTTAGAAAATTAGGGTAAAAGCAACTTATTTAATTTATTTCAAATTATGCTCAAAAATTAAGTGTTGCGTAAGTGGAAAATGTTAAAATATATTAGTACAAATTCATTATGGTGGAACAAAATGACGCCCAATAAGTATGTTTCAAAATACATATATGTGTTACCAAATGACTATATACGGAGCTAAATTGGGACAGACTTCACTTCCTAATAAATGTTCTGGGTAAAGGAAGTTTACCAACTTTTTAGGGTAAATTTGAAGTAAAAGAAAACCAAAAGAGATATGGGCATGAACCTATTAGCATTTAATAGAAAAAAATCTTTGATTGATTGAAATTAATAGGTGATTCTTTTAAACAGGGTGTATAAGAAAACCATGATTTTTTCCACATTATTCATAACTTCCAGGTTTTTACAAAAATGTTTCAAATTTTTCTTCTAATATATATATTTTGACAGAATAATTTAAAAGAAAAAACAAGCTTCTATCTATATGTATAAGAATATAACTTTTCTTTTTTAGTTATACCGAGTTTTCCAAAATATGTGCAATTTTTAAAAATAAAAATATGTGCAATTTTTAAAAATAAAAAAGTGGAATGCATAACCATAAAATATAGGTATGCTGTTAGCTCTGTAAAGATTAGAATTTTTTTAATCCAATGAAATTGATAAATGCTAGTTTCCTTTTACAAACATAATAAGTAAATTATATTCTCGACTGTTAGTGTGACGATCGTGCGAAAACTACTCAAATGAGTCATCATGTATTCATGTCCTCTCTCTCTCTCTTAGGCTTAAATCGTGCTCTTAGAATAATCTGAGTATGGATTATATGACCTGATGGCTGTTCCCCAAGAGAACACTCCTAGGGATTCTGTCACTATTTATTTATAAATTTGGAAAGAAGGCGAAATAGATTTTCTGGAAATGATTCTCAGCTAACATCAAATGACTTTAGTAAGCATTTTTTGGCGATCGCATCTGATTTAGTTCATAGTCTGACAGCCGATCCCGAATCACAACAAAAACTGATTAAGTCCGTTCCGTTATTCTCTAAATCTCTAGCATTTTTAGCCGTTAGTGAAACTGATGTATGGGGTGCTATACAATCTCTTAAAACATCCAGTTCTTATGATATATATGATTTAAATAGTATTATATTAAAACATATATCGACAGTAATAATTAAACCGTTGACTTTTTTATTTAACATATGTATAGAACGGGGTACTTTTCCAGCATGTTTCAAACTGGGTGGTGCCGGTTTTTAAAAAGGGAGATGTAAATTCAGTTGGTGATTACAGGCCTATCCCTATTGTCCCGCTGTTCGGAAAGGTATTTGAAGTTATTATAAAAATTATTATAAAAACTGTAAGTATAGGAGTTGGTCACCGCGAGCACTGTAGGCCTTATTTCATTAGTTTACAAATTTTGACTCTTCCTTCATTACATATATTAAACCAGTTACTAGAAATTCATAAAAATAAATAGCAATATTTGCATAATTCTGATTTTCATCACTATGACACAAGATCCACACAATTAATTCGTGGGCCTGTCTAAAAAAATCAATAAACAACTCATTTAACATTGAATTTTATAACGTGTTACCTTTATCAATAAAATGTCTCAACGAAACAAGGTTTAGAGTCGCTATTAAGCAATTTTTAACATCACATGCTTTCTATACAATACAGGAATTCTTTGATATTGTAAATCCTAGGACAAAGTTTAATATCTGAAATGTGTGCTTATTTGTTTGTTTGTCATAAGCCATATTCGTTTTATTATTGTCTTATGTTTATTTTATCTTAGTGCTTAGTTTTCACTTCTTGTTATGTGCATATACTAAAACATCATGCCTATGAATGTTAATTTTTATGACTTGCTACAATTGTAACGTTTTTGTACAAAATGTGGTCAAATAGATATTATGACTATGACTATGAATGATCCCGCCGATGTGGAGGAAATTCCCAGAGCTGATCAAGGGGATCAGGCGAGTCACCGAGCTAGCTGACAGCCCCAAAAATTCTCTAACTGACTCGGACCACCACGATAACCAAAATTAACCCATTTTGTAGGGATGTACGATAAATCGCAGATAACGATAAAAGATCCCTGTCCTCGGCCGTGGCATCTTATGATAAAAACGCTTGACCTTACTCGGACATTGCGCCCAATCCTCAACACCATTTCTCTCCTCGGATATAGTGAGATGTAGGCAGAGATCTAGCAGCGGGTGAAAAAGACTTATGATGATTATCAAGAGCTGGGAAAGGGCCTTTTAGGTCTAAACCGTCAAGACAGTTTAATTTTCTTTCCTCACAAGCTACTGTTACCCCGTTAATTTCCATTTTATAACCATTCAAATCTCTCGTGCTACTCTATATATTTCAAGAATATTATACACGCTGCATTGTCACAAAGTGATAAAATTTTCCTTTAAAAATATTTGCCTTCTTATCTCTTGTTATTACATTTATCGAATCGCGGTATCTCTCAAATAGTCCACTTCCACCAGGTTTATCAATTTTTATTGTGTAAAGTTCAATAGGAATAATAAAGATAGAAATAATTAAATAATAATTATAATTAGATACGACGTGAGAGAAGATAAGTATCGATACATTTTATTTTGAATCACATCTTTATGTCTTTTTGAACAATTACTGTTTCGTTTGATATTTCATGAAAATATTTTGTCCTTGTATGGTTAATTAGTTTAGTGATTATAGAAAGAATTGATGTATTTATCTTTATTACAGATCACCCAGGTTAGGTACCATGAGGCGAAGAAAAATATATACACTAATACATCTAATATAAGATTGACTGACGATGCCTCGGCCTTATATATGGAGCAGGAATCTTCCAGAATACCATCAGCTGAAATGTAGGATGACGTGTTTGTTTACTTCCAACTAAACTCAAACGTTTATAGTGCAACAGTTGATTCACGAACAATCACCGTCAAACCGCCCTCCTCTTAATCCTGATCGTCCCGATTAGCTTCTCGTTCATGATATTTTATCAGTCTGCCCAAATGTACTACCTTCGTTTTGCCCCTAGGGTTACACAAAATGGCAAGCGCCTTAATAAAGTCGGAAGGCGGTTCGAATCAGTGGAAAATCGAACAATCAGTGATATTTATGTTTATACAGCCACGCCTGTGCAATGAAAACTTTTTTTTTTTCATTGTGATAAAAAAATTATGATTTTGCAAAAATATTATACACTTTTGTTAAAAACACAAGATAATTAGTTATTACTTCCCTCGTGAGATTTTTTAAATCTTTACGTTTAACGGTCCCTGTGAAAGAAAACTTTTTTTTTGTATTGTGAAAACAAAAAAATTTTAGTCTGTCTGTTCGCGGCATAGTTAAAAAACTACTTATCCGATTTCTTCAAATTTCAGTCTAAAATTAAGGGTCAGGCGTGCGAAAAATATAAAGCGATTTTACTGATTTTTATATATTAAATTTTGTCTTATAATTAATAAAAAAAAATACTTATTTTAAACACTCTTTAAAATTGGAACATATTATTTATTTATTGCCTACAAAATTATAAATGTACTAAAAAAGTAAGCAAAAAAATAGTGTCAAATCTAATAAAAACAAAATTAAATTAAAATTCACTGGCTAATATCCAGGAGCCAGTTCAAAATTTGAGAATCGGTAAAATGAATGTACAAATAATTTACTATGCTATATATATATATATATATATATATATATATATATATATATATATATATATATATATATATATATATATATATATATATATATATATATATATATATATATATATATATATATATATATATAATATATATATATATATATATATATATATATATATATATATATATATATATATATATATATATATGTATACAAAAAAATATCAAATCTAATAAAAAAAAATTAAATTAAAATTCACTGGCTAACATCCAGGAGCCAGTGGCAAAAGCTCTGAGAATCGGTATAAGGAATGTACAGAAACTTGTCCATGAAAAAAAAACATAATTTACTTCCGAAGAATCCTTCAGAAACTTTTTAATATTATAATCATTAATTATAATATATAAAATATCATTATCACTTAAAAAGTCCTCTTCTTCTGAGTTGTCCTCAAATGGCGTAATGATCATTGGTGCTATTTCGACATCTCTAGAACTCGTTCTCGATTCCACCAATCCCATATTAATTTCTCCGTTTGTTCCACAGATTTCTTCCAGTACTCCGGCGTAATATAATTTAATGAATCTTGCCAAAGAATTTGCACTTCATCTGATGTAAGAACATCTTTCACGTGTTTTTCGTAATATGATTTTGCCCCAGCCCATATTAATTCTATTGCGTTAAACTGGCAATGGTATGGCGGCAGTCGTAAAACCTCATGTCCATTTTCCTGTAATATTTCAGTTACGGCATATATTGTTGGTTTTTTAATAGATTTTGCCGTTAAAACAAGTTCTAGTTTCAGCATATTGGGTAAAGGATTTTGTTTTTGTTTTATTATCCAGTCATAAATATCACTTTTCTTCCAGGATGAAGTAGGTTGTTTATTTAAGATTCTTGAATTGTAAGAAGCATTGTCCAGAATGATTAAAGATGGAGCATCTAAATTTGAAATCAGTTGTTCTTTTGACCACTTTTCAAACAGTTCACAGTTCATATTATCATGGTAGTCCATACTTTAAAATAGTAAACTTGCACCTGGGAGAAATCCTGTTGAAGAACCTGCATGCAAAATGATGAACCGTTTTCCCGTCCCACATCCCTTTTTTCTCTTGACACTTTAGACTCGTCCTGCCAAAAAAATATCCAAGTCTCGTCTAAAAATTCCACTTTTCTAAATTTTGAATTAACATTTTCCGTGTATTTCTTTAAAAACTGGATACACTGACTTGCTATATGTGGCAACTCGCATAAGAATCTTCGATTACAGTCCTTTTTATATCGAAAACCCAACATTTTTATTAATTTTGACAACGATTTTAGTCCAATTTCCAATATACCTCGATTTTTTAAAGCTTTTTTAAAGCTTTTTTTAAAACTTGAAGGGTTATGTTAGTTTTTGATGTGTATAAATCGTAAATTGCATTACGATCATCCATTTTTACATTTCACTTAAGTCTTCTGTCTTTGGCTTTTTCATGTACATTTCTTAATCTTCTTCGGTAGTAAATTATGCTTTTTTTCATGCACAATTTTCTGCACAGTTCTTATACCGATTCCCAAAGCTTTTGCTACTGTCTCCTGGATATTGGCCGGTGAATTTCCATTTTCGTAATATTTTATTAGATTTAATACCATTTTTTTCGCTTGTGGATGCAAAAAACCCGAAAATTATTTTCTATTACTCATTTTGTCACTGACTTGCAAATCTGATTTTGAAGTGACATCGATCAAAGATTTTTGCAACTGCTGGTATTTATATGTTTATCCTCTTTTTTTCATCTGAAAATATCATAGGTCTATCTAATTCATCTTCCGGATTTTATGCGGAGGATATGTTTACACGTAATAAAAGAAAAACAAATTTAAAAAGTTTGTCGTTGATAAATCGTATGACCCGCACGATTTTGACTTTAAAGACTTTTTCAACCAAAGCTCGGGCGATTGTTGTAGCTTCCTAGTTCGTGAGAGCAAATGCTTCAGGTCGTAGTAAGTAATTCACAGCTACCAAGATGTATTTATTACCTGTAACTGAAGATACGTCCTAAGTAGATAAATACCAGCAGCATTTAAGATGTAACG
Source organism: Kuschelorhynchus macadamiae (assembly GCA_030620095.1). Classification (NCBI taxonomy): domain Eukaryota; kingdom Metazoa; phylum Arthropoda; class Insecta; order Coleoptera; family Curculionidae; genus Kuschelorhynchus; species Kuschelorhynchus macadamiae. Next base: position 3,752,064 of record JAUTXW010002103.1, read on the forward strand.
TATCCTCCTTTTATGAATAGGGTTCCATCACTCATTAACCTTCTACCTTCTTTTCTTATCTTAACTTCCTTTCCAAAGGCCTGAATACTAGGTACCGTGGTTGCTTTAAGTGAAGACAGAGAAAGTTTATTGATGCGGGAGTTAAAGTAAAAAGCACAATATTCAAAAATTTATTGGTTATAAAAATATAAAATTATAAAAATAGCTTATCAAAAAATATTAATTTAATTCTAATTTACACTGACTTCACAGGTTGCTTTTTGGGAGTCGAGGCTACCGACCCTTTTTTTGATCCTTGGCTTTTCATGCTTGCTGTTTCGTGCTTTTGTTCCCTTTTAACACTTGCGTCCTTTGGAGATTCTTTGTTTGCTGGAGAGGACGGAACTTTTGGAGAATCTTTTTTTGGTGGGGAGGTCGGCATAGCGGTTTTCGATCCCCTCAGAGACTTAGGAGTACCTCTGGATTCTTGAACACCACCAACGCCACCTTCCATTAAAATATCACACTTGTAATATGGAGCAGATACATTTGAGGATCGGTTACTGTTGCTACCTGAAGGGCACTTGCAAAATTCCGATTTTTTTTCCTTATCGGAGTGGTGAGAGTTGCGCGCGCTTACCGATGCATTGGATCTTGCTGATGGAAGATCTGAAATCAAGTACATTTAATTAAAAAACACAATAATGCAGCCATATGCATGCTATATAATTTGGAACACTCCATACTCAAATTAAATGTTGCTTTTTGTGTGTATTTAAACAGTTACAAAGCAAAGTTAGTGTTTTTAAAATAGAATGTTCTGTATTTGATCCGAAATTTGAAATCTGCTTAGAAAATATTCTAAATTCAGTTGTTTTTGAGCTATAGCCATTTAAATATTGATTTATGCTAGTTTTTCTAGCCCAGGGAAATTTTCTATTTCAAATCATAGTCTGAGTAATTTAGTACCAAAACATGATATTGACAAATAAAATGACATATTTCACTCTGAGTTGTTTCAGGTGACAATGGTGTATTCTCTCGAAGAAAAACAAGAAATACTTCTTTAATTTATTGAAAATAATTATAATGCCTCTGCTACAATATATGTGTGTGCCATACATTGGTGCTTTTTCCTCAAGACGGACCATCGAAAATATTTTTGAGAGGTCTTCTAACCTTGGAAGGAAAAAAGGGAACATGGGAGTTATGAAAATAGATATCTAAATATTATTTTAAGATTTTTAAGTTTTGTCGAAAATCCAATTCATTAAGATCAGTGACGGAAGAGCTAAGGATACGACCATGGACCACGAAATAACGGCCTTGGGATCATATGTATATTCTGAGGCAAAATAAATTTAGATCTTTTAAATATGGTAAAGTTCAAAAGCTGTCCCAGCTCCATAAGCATCAAACAATTAATTTTTGCACTTTTTATGGTAAATAAGTTTAGTCCTAACACTGGAATCAGTGGTGGAAGATAGATCAAAATACAAGAGTTCTAACCACACTACACCACAACTTGTTACGTTCTGGACGCGCGTTTCGCTAACCAAGTTAGCATCATCAGCAAATGATATAAACTGGTTTCAGGTTCCTAAAATTTCAACGCTAAACGAAGAGGCAGCAAATATTACTTATTTACAAATAAATCCATTTGAAACTTCTGTCAAAGCAAACGGAGAGGCTCGTTGCTCTAGGTCTGTTGAAACAATTCGCAGAACAATTCACTGTTCTAATGTTTTAAGGAATCGATGTGCTGCCAACAAAATTTGAGATAATGAAATAAACAAACATGTGAGGTTAGAAGACAATATAAGTTTCTCAGACGAAAAAATATTCCAATAATCGCAAAGCATATGTAGAACTTTAAGCCACGAAATTTAGGCGAATTACAGCAAATAATAGTTTAAACTTGAAATCAAATTTCCGAGCAGTATGTTAAGGACTTAGGTTATAGCATACCTATGCGGCTACAAAACGTTATAGATAGTAAAAGGTCTTTAAATGAGTATTAGATATAAATGTATATAATAAAATATGTCTCTTCGAAATTTTTGCCCCCCTCCCGCTAAATACGCCGCTGATCTGTTCGCGGCATGGATAATAAACTACTTTATCCGATTTAATATTAGTCAAAAATTAGGGGTCACAATTTTATTATAGGGATGACCTGGTAACATCTTGGTAAAAATTCAATATGGCGAAACAAAATGTCGGCCTAGTGAAATGGTAAAAAAATTATCAGAAAACTATAATAATAATAATAATAATAATCATTTATTTAGCACTTGACTAATATACAAAAGAACAATAATAATTGTCAATTAAAAAACGGTCACAATGTAAAAAAAACATATCTTGAAATATCAACACATGACAGATTATATAAAAAAAAAACAATACAGTCACATGTGTACTTAATAGAAACTAAAGAAGTCAATATACATATAAATTCACAATACATATAAATTTAAAAAACAGGAATACAGCAATTTTAACATAAAATTTAAAAAGTTACACAGATAAAAAGAAACAGCAATTTTAACATAAAATTATCCACTTGCATTATTAATCTAAAACATTATACTTTATACAATTAATTACCTTAAGTAGTCCTTTAAATGTTTTTTAAACAAATTTAGGCTATCCAATTTTTTTATTTTTTCGGGAAGAGCATTAAAACAAATAACCCCCTTATGGAACAAGGAGTTTTCTATGCTTTTTTTATTTTTGGTGACTACATAATTTTTTTTTCTATTTCTGGTAGGGTACTGGTGGACAGAATCATGAGTACATAACTTGTCGGATAAATAATTTGGTATTAATCCATTACTTATCTTAAATATTAACACCATAACCTGAAACTCTAAAAACTTTTGAACTGGAAGCCACTCTAATGTTTCAAGCATGTCCCTTATGGGAGTTTCTCGTTTTTGTTCAAAATAATGCGCATCGCTATATTCTGCAAATGAAAAAATTCTGAAATTTCATTTTTATTTGCTGTGTATAATATGGAAGAACTGTAAATTAGGTGGGGCAGCACCAACGTATTATAAACAGTGATCTTAGAAAACTGAGACAAAAACGACGCTACTCTTGAAAGAAAGTTCACATTCTTAGACACTTTCTCAATTATATATAGCACATGTTCTTTAAAATTTAGATTCTTATCAATAATAAATCCTAGGTATTTCATTTGATCAACAACCTCAACTGTATCATCACCTATTTTTACATTTATATCCCTCACAATAAACTCTTGTTGATAGTTTTTATTTGCAATTAGCATACATTTAGTTTTTTAACATTTATTTTCAAAATATTTTTGGTAAACCACGTCTTAAGTTGGAGAAGATCTTCATTAATATTAGCGATAAGGTGATCAAGATTTTTAGAATAAAAATATAATAAAGTATCGTCAGCAAACAAATGAATGGAACACGTTTTTACCACCGTTGAGATATCATTTATGTACAGGGTGTTCCAGCGAGGACTGAACAGGGACCTATTTTCGACCTTCCTTGTATTTTGGAAAAATTCAAAATAGCCAATCGATGTATTTTTTCTTGTAGAATCCAAAAATATCATCGAAAAAATATTTAAACCAGAAACAAAAGAGTTACGCTATGCATCAGGTGTTTTTTAAATGGAATGTATCGTTTTTTATACGATTTTTGGAAAGAGTGATTTTTTTTATGTCCGTTCTGATTAAAAGATTTGATTTTGCGATAGCTGTTTATATTACATTTTAATGTTTTACAAACTAAAATTTTATCTTCACCTGTTTAAAATATACGATAGTTTGGTATAGGTGATCAAGGTAAAATGACGTTTGAATGCTTTGTCAATAAAAATTGACATTATTTTAATTATTGTCGAAGTCTTCACCTAAAAAATATATATTTGACTCTGATCGAAATGAAATACTCTTTGGACGAGAGACTACAGATTGTTATGCTATTTTACAAGTGCCAAGAAAATGCAAGAGAAGCAAGAAGAAGATTTATTGCAAATTTTCATAGAAATATATCCATCAATACAATTCTAAGGATAAAAAACCTATTTCATTTCGATCAAGTATTTCATTTCGATCAGAGTCTAGAGTATTTCATTTCGATCAGAGTCAAATATATATTTTTTAGGTGAAGACTTCGACAATAATTAAAATAATGTCAATTTTTATTGACTGAAAATTCATAAATTTACGTCATTTTACCTTGATCACCTATACCAACCTATCGTATATTTTAAACAAGTGAAGCTAAAATTTTAGTTTGTAAAACATTAAAATGTAATATAAACAGCTATCGCAAAATCAAATCTTTTAATCAAACGGACATCAAAAAAAATCACTCTTTCCAAAAATCGTATAAAAAACGATACATTCCATTTAAAAAACACCTGATGCATAGCGTAAAAAACTCTTTTGTTTCTGGTTCAAATATTTTTTCGATGACATTTTTGGATTCTAGAAAAAAAATACAAATTGGCTATTTTGAATTTTTCCAAAATACAGAATTTTTTTGGCAACATGATAGGTCCCTGTTCAGTCCTTGCTGGAACACCCTGTACAGTAGAAACAGCAATGGTCCTAGTGTGCTACCCTGCGGCACTCCAGCATCACTCACAATCTCAGATGATACTTTGCCATTTATTTTGGTAACCTGCTTCCTATTATCCAAGTAGTCCCCAAACCAGTTCAAAACACCTTCTACTATGCCATAACTTTCCAATTTTTTCATGAATGTAGCTCTGTCTATTGTTTCAAATGCACGTTGCAAATCAAGAAACACCGCTCCTATCGCATAATTGTCATCTAATAAGTTTTTCCAGTCATAAAGAACATTTTGCAAAGCTGTTTCACAACTGTGTTTTTGTCGAAATCCAGACTGGTTTACAATTAAAATATTATTCGAACTTATGTAATCTATCAGTTGCTGGTATACTATTTTTTCCAGTACTTTTTTAATTGTCCGAAGCATGTTAACCGGTCTAAAATCATTAACCCTGATTAAACCTTTAACCTTCGGAATAGGAATAATTGTTGAAACCTGCAATAAAGATGGAATTCTTCCAATTTCTAAAGATGTATTTATTAAATATAAAAGAGGATTCCTTATTACATCATAAGTATGCTTTAAAAACTCGGCAGTTATGTCGTCAGGACTTGCTTTATTAAGCAGTGAGAATATGACTTTTTCAAGTTCTAGGTGACTAATCAAACGAAAACTCGCAAACCTTTGACAACATTGAACGCCTCGATTTTCATCACATACTATATCTCTATCAATATCCCGAATAATCAATTTTATGTTCTCCACAAAGTATTCATTCACACTCTCTGCCATCTCCCTACTATCGGTTTTGACCTCACCATTAACTTCAACCCTATTAATTTTAATATGTTTCTTTTTGTCACTAATCAGTTGGCCAAGTGTTTCCCACATTTTGCTGGGGTTATGCTTTTGCAAATGAATTTTTTGTTGATAATAAATCTTCTTTTCTGTCTTTATTACAGCAACTACTTCCCATTTTTAAATGTGTTCAGATTATTTGTTGCGTTTAGATTGACAAACAAAAATCACCGCTTTTTCGCAACTGAATAAAAATATTTAACTTTAAATTAATTGAAGCAGATATTTAATATAATTTTCTCAACATGTCGAAATCCAGTCTGTTTACAATTAAAATATTTTCGACCTTACATAATATAAATAATATTATTTAAGCAAGCATAAGAAATTATATTTTACCTTAAGTTTTTATAGACACATAGTAGTTGTACAAATCATTCACCCTGATTAAACCTTTAACCTGCGGAATAGGAATAATTGAGAAAAACATTAAATAATAGAAAAGAATTGATTTCAAAATTTTAAAATGGGTAGTTTATAAATATAAAAACTATCATTTTTTTCATATCTAGGTTACATGTCAAACAAACTGACCCATTTTAAAATTTTGAAATCAATTTTTTCATTATTTAATGTTTTAATCAAACGAAAACTCGCAAAACATTGACAACATTGAACGCCTCGATTTTCATCACATACTATATGTGTCTATAAAAACTTACACTCTCTGATATAATTTCTTTTGCTCACCATTAAATAATATTATTTATAATATGTTTCTTTTTGGCACTAATCAGTTGGCCAACTAGTCTACATTTTTTGGGGTTATGCTTTTATATTAAATTTTTGTTGATAATTAATTTAAAGTTAAATATTTTTATTCAGCAAAAATTCCAAAAAACTTTATTGTTTGTCATTATCCTTCCCAGTCATTTTCCAAGTTCTATATGCAGCACCCCTTTCTTTAATTGCACTTAAAACTCTATCATTAAACCACTCCTTATATCTTGGTTTTATTACTTTTTCTGTTTTTGGGGTAACTTGGTCAATAGAACTTATTAAAATATTATAGAACTCAATATATTTTTTATTTATATCCCCATCGTTTCTATAATTCCATTGGATATCACGAAGAATGTTATTTATCTCTATGTAATCAACTTTTCCCCTGCAATTTATAATTAAATTATCCCTTCCCGGTTTTCCCGAGTGAATAAAAGCCCTAATTATGTAGTGGTCACCAATTCGCGGCGTTTGCAAGACCTGGTAAGTACACATTTCTGGTCTGTTAGTAAAAAACAAATCTATTATGTTTCCACCACTCACTGTTGGATGAGTAACCCTTTCTATAATTTGTTCATAGCTATTATCCTTAGCACTTTTTTTTAATCTAACGGGATAGGTAGATTGTGACGCCCAGTTTATATTAAAATCCCCCATTATAAAAGTTGGAAAGAACTATCTGCCCAATTCTCAAATTGATTTTCAAAGAATGACAAAAATTCAGACTACTTGCACTAGGTGAATGATACAAGTTAACAACAGTATAAGCTGAATCATTAATACAGATTTTTATAACAAGTAACCAATAATTTTTTTGATACTGATATTTCTGCACTTCAATTAAGTTAATACAATCTTTCACATATATCATGATACCACCGGTATGTCTATTCTCGCTATCAACTCTAACAATTTACAATATTTATTTCACAGTCTTTTATATCTTGCGTCAGTCTAGTTTCAGTTAAACATATAATCATTGGATTTAAGTTGAGTATGAAATTATGAAATTGATCAAATTTTGAAATAATACGTTGACTGTTTGTCAATATTACAGACATACCTTTCTGGCTTATAAAAAATGTTTATTCTCACAGTATGCATTCGAAGCTCTGTCTAACAATATCCTACTCAAGATTCGCTCTACCTGACTTCTACCCCAATGTGTAATGTACAGACACCTCCATTCCAAATAAAATCCTTAGACAAAAGAACAGAATTAAAATGTAAAAATTTACCAAAATCTTTCTTATCAAAAATACTATTATTCATCATTTTGTTATGTTCATTAATATACTGATTAAGGAGCATATTATTATTGAAGAGAGGCAATGAGAATAGTAATAAGTTTGTTTGTTTATTAATGTTTTTTAGCCCTTGAATTGTTTTTTCTTGTACCCTTATACCTTTTAACAACTTGATTGTTCCACCCATTACAATCACATAATCATTTTTAGTATATTTTTTTGTCATCTTATTCATGTTCTCTACTACATCCTCTAAACAGGCATTTCCCTTAATTATCGACTGTATATTATAACTTTTACCTATATATTTATTCAGTATCTCCCTAAATTGACTTCCTAAATTATCAGCCAATATAAGAATATTATTTTTTTGTCTGGGCTTCTGAACACTGATCATTTTGTTTTTTCCTGAAGTACTTCCTGAAATATTGAGTTCTCTATTTATTCTCTATCTATCTATTATCTACTATTTATCTAATTTACTATATTATGAGGGAGAGAAATCAACTCGTAAAATTTTGGTGTCTGAGATGGCGGGTTATTAAAATAATGAAAAATTCAGTCTGGAAAAACTACCTAATTTTGAATAGATTTGAACTAGAGATCGAAAAACAAAAAAAAAAGGTAAATTTCCTTTGCCCTGAGCTTCCCTCGTAAGAATCTTTCCTTTTAGTAGGAATAATGAAGTGTGTTAATAATTAGCTATGGCACACTATTTGAAATCAGTCCATTAAGTAGTTTTTTCAGGCTGAATTTTTAAATAGTTTATTAAGCCGCCATTTTGTTCCACCATCTTGGATTCTCACCAAAATTTTACCAGTTGATTTGTACACAATATTTGATTTTTGTGTAAAATTTGAGATAAAATGGATCAGTAGTCTTTTAATAACAATTTTTATAACATTTCGTACTAGATTTTGAAGAAAATATTACCAGGTCATCCCCATATGACCCTTAATTTTTTACCAAAATTTGCAGTCAATCGGGTAAGTAGATTTTTAGCTATGCCGTGAGCAGACAGAACCGACGAAATAGATAAAACATGTTTTTCGGCATCTAGGGACCCTGAAACGTAATGATCTGAAAAAATCTGGGAGGGTGATTTTTTCACAGTGGCGGCTCGTGGTGTCTAAAACTGGTGAGGCGAGAAAAGGCTTGTTACTTATAATAGGTAGATGACGCCGCAGGCGAAAAATTTTTGGGCTGCCACACCCAAATTGACTCATTTTTATGATTTGTTTTTGTCTTTTACATACCAATACCAAGATATATGCCCAATTTTTCATTAAGTAATTCTTAATGAATGAATGAAATGAATTCACTCAATTTTCATGTAGTTCGTTTTATCCTCAGATATATGTACATATATACTCTTCTCAAAGATATATAATATACACATTTTTCATCATTAGATTTTTTTATAAAAAATATTTAAAATACTTAATCAAAATAGTCAGAATCGAGTTTAAAGTGTAATAAACCTGTAATAATCTACTATGGTGTGGACAGTAATTTTTAAAAAAAAAACCAAAACTGTTTAGGCAAATAGGTATGTGGATGGTGCAGTTAAGTCACTTTTTGTAAATTAAATTTATGCGCCTGTCTTTTAAAGAAGCAAATTTCTCAATGATTTTGTCATAAAAGTCACCATTACATTCAGAAAGTTTAACTAATAACTCTTTTTCTATTGCCATGATCGACAGGGATGAGAGCCTATCTTGAGATATACTATTTCGTAAGTAGGTCTTTATTCGCTTTAAGCACGAATAATCTCTTTCGGCCTGTACACTTGTTAAGGGGATTGTCAAAATTAATGTCGCAAGTCCATATACTTCACAAAATACTGAAATTAATTCTAAACTATTAATTTGTTTAAGGAGTTCTTGAATATTGACTTTATAAAATTGTTCATCTCGGTAAATTATGCTTAGCACATTTTTGAGGCGGTCTTTGTCAAACATTTTTGGATACGTTTTTTCTAACGAATTTAATAGACTAATAGGGAATTTTGTGGCAAAGTCTTTGTATTTTGATGTATTAAGAAGTTTCACAAATTCCAATTTGTGTAAATCTTCAAACCTTATGTTAATTTGAAAAATTATACAGTCTAAAATTTCATAAAACAGATTTTTATATTTTTCCATTAAATCTGATTCGCTCATGCTACGGGTTTGTCTACTACATGGCAATCCGGTAAGTGATTTTGCTTTTTCAAAAATGGATTTAAGGAAATTTTCAGCGCGCAGCTCATTTAATCGTTTGACGGCAATGTTCAATTGTGAAATGCAGAAATCAATTTCTAGGTTACTTAACTGAAAAACTTGAAACAGGATATCAGTAACAAAAAAAATGTCTTTAAATGCAAAAGTTAAAAAAGCAAATTCAAAATCGGAAAGGTCTTTTAGATACCCCTTCGCCATGTGTATAGTATCTGAGTCTAATTCTGGATTTTCAATCATGTCCCGAAAAACTAAGGTTAGTCCTTCCCAATTATTTGCAACAAAAATTAGAATTTTTGATCGAGAATACCACCTTGTATCACTTGCTTGCGGAACTCGTTTTTTTATTATTTTGTCCAATATAGATGTGCGTTGTACGATTTATGGAAAAAAAGCAGGCAAACTTTTCAAAGTTGCGAAAAAGATTCTGCTTTCCTTAATATAATTTGAACCCTGTTGTAAAATTAAATTGAGACGATGAGCAGCACAATGAGTGTACATTGCTTGTGGGGCATCTGATCTTATTCGTGTTTGTAGACCGCTCAATTCTCTGGCAATAACCGCAGCTCCATCATAACGTGCTACTAATTTACTATCTAATTTAGAATCCTCACTTATATCAAAAAAGCCTAAAAAACGTTCTTTTATTTCGGTTAATTTATTTACATACCTAACAGTTACACAACATTGGGCTTTTGCAACTATATCCGTCGTATCATCTACAATTAATGAGAAAAATGTAGCCTCCGATATTTCTTGTTTAATAAAGTCTCTCATATGTTCGTCAATACAAAATATTAATTCATTAATAGTTTTCGATTGTAAATACACTTTTCTCTTCTAAATGCTTTAGTTCGGTGTTAATATAGTCGTATCTATAAGGTATGTCAAAAGCAAGCGGTTTTAAATAATAATTATTTCCATTTATATTCAATCTGTGCTAATATTAAATGGCAACGTCTCAATCATTAAGCGAAGTTTTCATCGCCTCAAATGCAATAAAAAAAGATGGAATGAATCTACATATGCAACACGACCCTTTTCCCTTTTTTTCAGACATATTAAAAATCCAAATACTATTCAAGTGTCCGAGGCGCAATTCGCATCGCCGCGTATAGGTAAAGTCGAATAAAAAGGAAATATATTGCAGTGATTGGACATTGTACTGTTGGTTAGTAAAGTAAAGTGTTTATTTATGATTTACGCATATTTGATGAAATTTTCATAGTGTTTGAGACAATTTTCAGAGAATAATGTATCAACTTGGAAAGAATTAATTTTGAAAATAAAAATGTATATTTATAGGAAAGCGAGTGAGGCGGCGCCTCAGTTGCCTCATCTGACGAGCCGCCGCTGTTTTTTCACGATTACAATACTTCGCTTTCACAAGGAAAGTAAAAACATAGAAATAGGAGCTCAAATGCAGCTAAATTTAAATACGACGTTATCACATCACCTTAAATTTTATTGATAAATTGATAATGAATTATTAAGTATATATTAGTTTGTTGCAGTCACGCGTGTATCTCAATACGTTTTAGCTATCAACAAACTAAAACCAAAGTTAATTGAATAAAAATATTTATTCAGTAAACTTTTCTAAAACTCTGTTTTCATAGTAGCGGAAAAATCGCAACGACAATTAAACAATAAATTGAGCTATAAATAAATATTTATTTCTGGGATTACTATTACCGAAATTGTTTTACTCTATTTATAAGAATTATGCAACACGACACTATCTCGGACCAATAGAATGATCAACTGATATTTTGAAATTACATCAGCAATTCAATTGTGAGGAAATCAAAACAATTTTTTACAATGACATGTCAGGTGTTCGGTAAGTGACATCATTTTTTTAACGTTAAATTTGACTCATCCACCTACTTTTTGGTATCAGTGGTGACACAATCTGTCTGAAATGGTAACTTACGTGTCCTAAATTTGATAAATAGAATTAATGCTTAACGGGAAATTGAAATTTGTTAAACGTTGAGAAGTATTGTAATCCTAAAAAAATCACCCTCCCAGCTTTTTACAGATGTTCACGTCTAAGGTCCCTAGATGCCAAGAACATGTTTTCTCAATTCCATCGGTTGATCGGTGGGTCTGTATGTTCGAGGCATATCTAAAAAGTACTTCATTGACTTCAAATTTTGATCAAAAATTAAAGATGGCGGCCTAGTGAAATGTTGAAACAATTATTACTAAAAAACTATCCAATTTTTCACAAAATTAAGTGATACGTAGGAATGAACTGTTAAAACTTTGGTACGAATCCAAGATGGCGAAACAAAATGGCGGCTCAATAACATATTTAAAAAATCAACCTGAGAAAAATACTTATTAAATTGATTTCAAAATGTAGTACGAATTCAAAATTTTTGTAATCGTGAAAAAATCCCCCTTCCAGAATTTTGCAATTTTTGCGTTTTAGGGTCTTTAGATGCCAAAAAACATTTCCCAATTCGGTCAGTCTGTCTGTCAGTTTGCGACATAGCTAAAAAATGCAACCCATTCATTTCAAATTTTGAAATGATCTGGTAATATTTTGGTAAAAATCCAATTTGGCGCAACAAAATGGTATCCTAGTGAATTAAAAAAAAAGCCTTTTATTTATATAGATAATTATGCAGTTTACCTCAAATTTAGCTCAAAAATCATGTGTTACAAAAGAATGAACTGGTAACATTTTGGTGATTTCAAATTTCGGGCAAAAATTAAGTGTAGATAAATTGGTACAATTGTGATACGAATTCAAAATGGCGGAACCCCAAAAATATAAAGCGAGCTCTAAGATCATTGATGGTAATTTTGCAAATAAGAACGCAGTATATTTTCAAGGTATTTGATTCAGTTTTCTAGTTTAATCATTAAATGTGATTTTATGACGTTAAGTAAAAACAACAATTTAAATTTCCCTTTATAGTGCGGGACACGAAAGAAAACCGGGCCGAGTCAATCGGTTTAGGAAGGTCGGCTAAGAAATCTCTTTAAACCAGTGGTGTCCCGTCGTTCTTTAAATAATATGGAACTCCTTTTTGAGTACACGCACTTCAGATAATTAAAAAACGTAACTATGCTTAATGAACCTTTATCTATATTTGTCTGTTTTCTTTCGTGTACCGCACTTCTATATCTCTTTTGTGTTGCAAAAACGGCGAACTTTCGAATTTTAAAATGATTTAATTTTGATTTTTTTTGATCGATTTACCTATAAATATATTTTTTCTTGAGTTCTGTCATTAACGGTTCCCGGGCTACTACCTATGTCCACTATTATTGGACCACCCAGTATAGTGATACACGATTTGCTTCTCTAAGAAATAAAACTGACGAGTTGTACCTATTTCTGGAAGAATTGGAGTTCCCCCAACTTGTTGCAATTACTGAGCACTGGCTGAATCTAAACGAACCCTTTTATATTGAAAGGTATACCACAGTAGCTAGATATGACAGAAAAAACTCAGCTCATGGGGGAACACTGATTCTATCCCTAAATGGAGATTTCATGTCGGTATCTAAATATGATCATTTGTTAGCGGATAGCTCTTTTGAATTCTCTATAGTATATAATCAAAACCTTGATCTTTATGTAATTTGTATTTATAGATCACCAAACTCTGATGTACAATCATTTTTAAATAGCCTGGTAAGTTTGCTAGACAGCCTACCGATTAAAGGTAAAAAAATTCTATGCGGGGACTTTAATATTGACTATGCTACTGTTTGTGCCATCCAGAAATATCTAATTTCTATATTCGACTCTTTCGGTCTTTCAATGCATGTATCCTCGCCAACTAGAATTTCAAAAAACTCTTCTTCTATCATCGATTACATGGCGTCTGATTTTTCTCCATCAGAGGTGCAATAACAGGTCTATAACTCAGGTCTTTCCGATCACGAGGCGGTAATTTCCAGGTTTAGTTTACCTATTAGGCCCTTACCAAGATCTCGCCATCGGGGCAGAATTTTCTCGGCCGCAAATTTCTCAGTATTTCATAATATTTGCTTTAACACCAATTGGAATTTTGAATCTGATAATGTCAACACAAACTTCAGAACTTTTTTAAATAAAACTTTAAGTGCTTTTAACAAGGCCTACCCGCTTAAGAATATCAGACCTAAGCGGCATAAACCGTGGACCACGAAAGGAATACGAATTTCTGCTAAAAATATGCGCTCGCTCTCATATATAAAAAAATTCACCGACTCCTTTCTTATTCTCGACTATATCTCTAATTATAGGAGGATCTACACTACTCTTATTAAGTCAGCAAAAAAATTACACTACCGAAAACGTCTAACAAACTCTAATAACGTTTCAAAAGAAACCTGGTCCCTCATCAATAACCTCAGAAACAAGTCAAACCCTGTGACTCAGATCTTGCCAGGGGCTAATGATCTAAATGATTATTTTATTAATGTAAGCAAAAATGTTACCTCTAGTATCTCGCCAAGTTTGGACCCTCCTTCGTTTCTCCCTCCTTCAAAAAATTTAGCTGATAGCTTTTTCTTAAGTCCCGTTAGCAACACTGAACTATTGAAGGTAATACATAATATCAAAAGTAAATCTTCGTGTAGCACTGATGGCCTATCAATTAGAATATTCCTGAACTTGCCACTCCCAGTCATAGAGGCCCTTACAACATTAATAAATGAGTCCTTTATAAAAGGTGTATTCCCTGATTGCCTTAAAACAGCTATAATTATTCCACTTCATAAAGGCGGCGAAAAAACTAACTCTTGCAATTATCGCCCAATTGCACTACTACCAGTGCTATCAAAAATCATCGAAAGGCTACTGAAGAACCGTCTTATGCCATTTCTCCTGAAACATCAGATAATATCCCCGGAGCAGTTCGGATTTCTACCCAACAAGTGCACCAGTGACGCCATGTTCACGTTGCTTAGAGGCGTCTACTTATCTCTCAATAACAACCACCCAACTGCTTCAGTTTTTTGTGACTATGCGAAAGCCTTTGATTGTGTTAGTCATGAAATTCTGATAAACAAACTAAATTTTTATGGAATTCGTGGTACTTCTTTAAATTGGTTCAAATCTTATCTTGGAAAAAGGCAACAACTTGTAAGGGCTAATGGTTCCGATTCTGATTGTGAGTTGATTACAAGTGGAGTCCCTCAAGGTTCAGTCTTGGGACCTATTCTTTTTTTGTTATACATTAATGATAACACGAACCTTAAAATTAATGGAAGAATCTCCCTTTTTGCTGATGACACAAGCATAACATGGAGTGATTTTGATACAACGTCTTTACACTCTAGTATCTCCAAAGACTTGGTTATAATTAAGGCTTGGTCCGATTCCAATATGCTTTGTTTTAACGTCGATAAAACGGTGGCGTTATCTTATAAGGGAACTTTACAACCACTTCAGGTACATAACAGCAATATTGAATATGTAGAGTCGGTTAAATTCCTGGGTTTAAATATAAATAGCAACCTAAAATGGTCTAATCATATTGACACCTTAACTAAAAAACTTTCTACCGCCTGCTTCGCCATTCGATCAGTTTCAAAAGAACTAGACGTTCCTTCTGCCAGACTTACTTATTTCTCTTTATTTGAATCCCACCTCCGCTATGGCCTTCCCTTTTGGGGCTGCTGTACCACCGAGCAATTTCGTAGTATTTTTATGCTTCAAAAGAGAGCCATTCGTTATTGGTTTGGTCTAAATAATAGAGCTCACTGCCAATACTATTTCAAAAAACATGAAATATTAACACTTACTGCATTATTTATTTTGGAAACGGTATGTTTGCTGAGAAAACATATAAACACCCTCCCAGAAAGGCCACAACATGTATACCCTACCAGAAACTCTAGGCATGATATTTATCTTCCCATTCCTTCCACAGAATTAATAAAAAAATCAATTATTTACAACGCCATAAAACTTTACAACAATCTGTCAGTACATTTAAAATCTATCCCTATGCTTGCACAATTTCGAAAAAACACCAAAGCATACCTCATTGAGAGACCATTTTACAGCGTTAATGATTTTTTTTTCAGTGAGTAAGTCTCTTTAAATTGTCACTAAACTCGCTTGTTTACTTAAATCTTTTGTGAGTCATGTCCTAACTCATAGCATAGAATTTTGTAAATCATTATATGGGGAAAAGAACTGTCGAACATTCACTTAAAACTTAATTATTTTTGTTAGGTATTGGATTAAAAACAATTTAATTCTTTTTGTATACTACATTCTACACTAGTTCAATATACCTTCTGTTTAACATCACAATTATTTGTATAACTATAATAACATAGAGTTTAAGGTCGCATAGTTGCAATTTTGATTTCAATGTCATCGAAATTATTCACCTCGTACATGTGTGTTTGTTTACTTTTATAAGGTTATCATGATTCATTTACTGTTTGCAATGTTATGTTATATTCTAACGTGTGTTTTACGATTTGGTAAATTGATAATTTACATTTTTAAAAAAAAAAGCACTGACCTGTCGAAATTATTTTCGATTAATGTTTTGATATGTCTTATTTTTAGGTATATTTTGCTTTGTCCATAAAATTGTAGAATTTTTCTGCGGCAATAAAGCATACTTTTGTTTGTTTTGTTTGATTTTCAAGTCCAAATTTTACAAGCATCAGATCCAGTGAACGAGATTTATCAAAATTTTAATTTATGCAGTTCGACTTTGGGCTACTCGGGTATGCCAAAAGTGGTCTCCGTTTGTCATATTACTTTATACAGAGGCCGTCATTGTGAAGTACTATACAGGGCGTTTCCTAATTGCGTGCCGATGTTAAAGGGGGTGTTTTTATGTCCTAAAAGTCTTAACTTTTGAGATACAGGATAGTAAAGTTTAAAAAGAAAACATTTTTTTTCATCCCAATTCTGATGCTATTGTAGATAACTGCATGAAATTTGATACACGTCTTCTATGCATTAAGGAGCATACGAATTTACCCAGGTTAATTAAATATGCACGCCACTGATAGAAATTTAAAAAATTGATTGTTAATAAAAAATGCCCTTTTATGCACAAAAGACGTGTATCAAATTTCACAGTTATTTATCTATAATAGCATCAGAATTAAGATTTTAAAAAAATGTTTTTTTAAAACTCTCTATCTCCAAAGTTAAGACTTGTAGGTTCATATTAAACTTGTTTCTTAAAAAGGTCCAAGAATCACCCCCCTTTAACACTAGCACGCAATGAGGAAACGCCCTGTATAATACTTCACAATGACGCCCCCTGTACAAAGTAATACAACAGACGGAGACGAAAAGTCGAACTGCATAAGTTAAAATTTTGATAAATCTTGTTCACTGGAATCAGTGCTGGCTAGCCTACTATAACTACATTGATGTGTTAATTTTGGAAAAATATGAGTTCTGTAGTTTTTGAAATATTAATTGCAATATGAGATATTTTTTGACACCTGGTATTGAACAGAAAATTAATTATTTTGAAGCAGTTTATTCACAGCTACTTTATGAACAATTTTACAAAATATATGAAAAAAAAAACTAAGCCATTTTTGAGGTTGACGGCTGTGAATCTAATGGTTCGATTCCTTCTAAATCGTTGTCTTCCACTGAAAATGATGAGGTTTCGTCGTCACTACTTGAAGATCCCAGTGTGATAACTAAATCATCAATAACCGTTTCAATTTTGCCATCTACTTCCCAGTATTTATCTTCAATAGAACGAACATGTTTAACATACGATTTCCAATTTTCAGCTGATATTGAGTCAATCCCTGCTAATGTTATTTTATTTAAATCTTTAATTGAAAGTTCACCTGTGTAGCGTTCTCGAATATATTTTTTTACTCTAGCCCATGCAAGTTCAATAGGATTGAGGTCGCACAAGATTGTTCGATTTAAGCCACGATATCATATGAGCTTTTGTAGAATATTTAGTTGGCACTTTATCTTCTACGTGAGAATGATAAGACGCATTATCCATTACCACGAGTGATTTGGGAGGAATGTTAGGTAGAAGCTTCTCGAGCAACCACTTTTGAAAATTTTCTATATTCATCTGTCCAAGATAGTCTCCAGTTGTTAGTTCCGGGCAAACAACTAAAGCAGCACCTAGAACAAATCCGGCTTCTGAACCAGCATGAACTATAATAAAGCGACTACTAGAGCGGATTCCCTGAACAACATCTGTAACACTTTCACTTTGCCAGCATTTGTTCACTGTCATATCATTATCTACCCAGGTTTCGTCTAGATACACAATATTGCGTCCTTCTTGCCTATATTGCCTTACAGTTGATAGATATTTCAACCGCCAGTGAAACGTATTTGGTCTCTCAATGAGCAATTTTCGTTTATTTTGGCACTTGCGTCAAACAAAACCATTTGATCCTAAACGCCGACTTAAAGTTTTATACCCGTACGGAAAATCTTGTTCTTTACAGCACGAAGTAGGGGTTTGCAGGTCAGAACCTTCTTCAAGTTTACATAAAAATCCTCTATTGTTCGTCGAATTACTTGAAAATCACCATCGTCAATTTTATCTTTGTTTGATAATCGGGGTCTTTTTTTACCAGGAGATTTTAAAGGTGAAATAGAACATGAGCGATCATTATGTTCTCTTTTTCTTACACTACTTTGTTCGGGTTATTTTTGATCTGTCATACTCAACGTCGTGTAGGGAAACTTTCCGCAAAAATAATATTCTTACAGCCGGTTGCACAAAACTTAATTGCTGTTTAGAATATTTAACCGAGCTTTGGGTTTTGAGAAGCTGCCTATAGAAATCAAGGAACTCGATGTCAAATTGGACATTCCGTTAAACATTCTACACTTTAATTGGGCTTTCTGCAACCGGCCGTTACTGTCCATTCAATTTATTTACTAAAATTGTTGACTTATTTTCATAAGAACAAACATCTTTCATAAGAACATCTCCTCTGTGTGCCGGTTTCCATTTTGAATTAATAACCAGAACCATCCATTCTTATATTTACTAACGCTTTGTAAGAGAAAAAACAGAACGACAGACCAATGGAAATCGGAGAAACATGTTTTTGGGGATTTTTAGGGACCATAAAAGGAAAAGATCTGCAAAACTGTCGAAGGGTGATATTTTCACGAGTACGATTAGGGAAATAATAAAAAAAAAGATTATTTACAAGAAAAGTCCAATATCCTGAAGTTCATTATTGTTCCTTCAACATAGTAGGTTTACAAAACCGTTTATTGTCTGAATTGAAAAAATGCGAAATTGAGAATCGGTAAATACGGGGCATGCTTAAAAATTTAATTTCTACATACATAAAACGTTATAAAAAAAGCTGGATCATCTAAACACCCTGATATAAATTGGATTGGCATTGAAAAAATTCAACAGAATGCTGTAAATCTTTTTCCATCTATTAAAATATCGACCATTGTCCAAAATCACATATTTTTCTTTTATTGTGGATATATTTACAGCGATATTTAAATATGACTTAATTTAAACTTTATAATTTAAAATTTGATTCACGGGTTTAAGACTATAAATAAAAGCTCTTTTAATTATGAAGTTGCCGACGCTTCGATCCTATATTTGGTCTTTTTCGGGGCCAAAAAGAGAAAACAAGAATGTAATTGCTTTCCTTTCACCGAAAAAAGAAACAAAGATTAGTGAAATGAATTTAAACATTTAAAAAAATAACACAGGAATTATTATTTGAAATAGTTACGTAACATAAAGATGATACTCGTGAATGTCTCTATTTATTTTAAAAGTCTTTATTAGTTATGTATTATGAACTAATTGTTTGTCGTCGTGTGTTATTTTTTAGATGTTCAAATTAATTTTACTAATCTCTGTTTTTTTTTAGATACTTTATTATTTTGTTTTATTTTTAAAGACCAAATTTAGGGTCGAAACGTCGGCAACTTTACGGTTAAGGAAGCTTTTATTTATTGTCCTAAACCAGAAAATCAAATTTTAAAGTATCGAAATAAAGGACGCTATACTTTTACTTCTTACTTAAACTCTAATCAAAAAATCTTCATTTTTGTTAAAAAGTTTTACTTCATTTTCAAACAATATTCTCGAAAAAGTCAATAATTCCCTTTTCTCCTACCCTTTTTGGTTTCTAATTGATTTTCGTGCAAGAATTTGTATTGACGTATTTTGTAGGTTTAAGATGCATTATCAATAATACCTTTAATATTCTCCTCGTCAGGGCCAGTTGTTTTCTCCTCGATATTGACTTCCTCAGGGGATTTTACGGCCTCTTTGTCTGATTTTTCCTTCTCGTTCTGCGGACATTCCCAAATGAAAATAGTACCCGCTGCGCTGGCACTAATGATATATTTTCCATCAGCACTGAAATGTACCGATGTTATGACTGCAGCGTGTCCCAAACCTATGTGAGTTGTCATACCTTGAAAAAGAGAAAAATAATCATTTGAAAACTCAGGTCAAGTATATATATATCTATATATATATATATATATATATATATATATATATATATATATAATGTGTTTTCATTCCGGGTGTACATCCGTTCACTACTGTTTTTCTGAAAAGAACAGTTTTGCCAAAATCACATTTGGCCTTTTCGAAGCTTTCTTTCTCGCGTCCGAATAGAGACTGAAGTGTTGGTGACTGCGACGCCTCTTTTTATACCTCCACTCGGGGCCGAAGGTTATATCTGCGCGGCGTTGGTCGTTATTTATGTTTTCCGGATGGTGCTGTTGTTGTTGCACTAATTGCGCTTGAGTTTTTGCGATTTTAGATTTGTCGATTATTGTCTTCCATACTGTTGGTAGTTTTAATGATTCGTCTTTTTTATTCAAATCACCTTGTTTTTCAATTTTTATGGCTTCTCGGATTATTCTGGTCTTATGATGTTCTATATTGGCAATCTCCCTACACCCATACGAAATTTATTTTATGGCCGGTCTCCTAATGATGTAGGAATAAAGCTGAGGTTGTTTGTTTATTTCTGATGCTGAGTTTATGCTCTTCCACTCTTGCTGATATTCGCCTGTTAGTTTGCCCCAGGTACAACTTTTCACAGTCCTGGCACGGAATACTGTATACTTTGATTTTATCTTTTGGGTTTCCAAGTAGTTTACCTATAGTTGTTTGTGGCTTGTGCATTGTTTGTATGTTGTGTTTCCTCAGAATTCTTCCGATTCTGTCTGTTGTGCCTTTTACATATGGTAAGACTACTCGTTGCTTTCCCGGTTCATAATTTTTGTTGTTCGTTGTTCGAGAAACCTGTGCATTAATAGCTTTCTCTATGGTGCGATTTGTGTAGCCATTTTTCTTTAAAGCACTAGATATTACCTTAAGTTCGTTTTGTCTCGTCTGTGTTTCAGTTAATCGCACGGATCTGGATATTAGGGTATTTGCCACAGCTTGAATTTGTGCTGTAAATATATATATATATATATATATATATATATATATATATATATATATATATATATACTTAGAGTTTTATTTTCTTGGAATTTTCGGTTCTTAGAATATATATATATATATATATATATATATATATATATATATATAATGCGACCTATTGTCTCGTACGTACAGTCACCTTTCAATAATCTCTCAAAATTTCTGAAGAACACAATTAGCAAAATAATTAATAAAACTGATTCATATGTTAAAGATTCCTGGCATTTCAAAGAAAAACTTAAATCAATGAACATGCCAAATGATTATACCATAATCTCATTGGATGTATCTCTTTACACTAATATCCTAGTCGACTTGGCAATTAATATCATTGAAAAAAAATGGAATGAACTTAAAAAAATTACAGACATTCCACTAAATTAATTCCACAAGGCAGTACAAGTAACAATAAATTCGACATATTTCTCCAATAATGATAAATTTTACGGTTGTGCCATAGGATCTACCATTTCGAGTTGTATAGCTCAACTGGTTCTTGAAGATTTGGAGGACCAAGTTATTACAAAATTAAAATTTCAACTTCCTTTTTTCTATAGATACGTCGATGATTGTTTGACAGCCATCCCAAGAGGGCAAGAAAATTATATTTTATCAAGCTTTCACAGCTACCATGAGAAATTAAGGTTCACTATTGAAGTCGAACAAAATAATCAAATAAGCTTTCTTGATATGACCCTCCATCATAAAGATAAAATAATTCAAACTAAGTGGTATAAAAAACCAACGTGGTCAGGTAGATATTTAAATTATTTCTCACAGCATGCTTTGTCCCAAAAAAAAATCGGTAGTAATCGGTTTAGCTGACAGCTGTTCAATTATCCGATTAAAACTACCGAAAAAATGCCATCAAAAAAGTGAAAATATTCTAACGCATGCCATAAAAAAAGCGAAAAATATTCTAACGCAAAACAGCTACCCAGAAAAATTAATTAACTTAATTTTTAATTCTAGGATCCAAAATTATAACAACAAAACACATAACATGGCGGTACGAAATAATGGCCAAAAGAAAAACAAAAAAACATTATTTGACTCTTCCCTATATCACGGGTTTGTCTGAAAATCTGCAATACTTTTTTAAAAAGCAGCACATTTCAATCAGTCATAAAGTAAACAATTTACTTCAAACCAACTATAGTAAACTTAAAGCAAAAACCCCGAAGAATAAAAAATCACACACAATTTATGAAATCCCTTGTACAAATTGCAATGGTGTATATATTGGTCAATCAAGTCAATATCTCGAAAACAGAATAAACGGCCACAAGTACGACAAGAAAAATCAAACCGCTTTGACCAAACACGAAGCCCAAAATAATCATAAATTTAATTAGAAAGCGTTTTTAATACGCGAAAGAAACTCGCGTATTAAAAACGAAACAACATAAAGAAAAAAGGGAAGTTTTAGAAATGATCTTTATAAAAAAGAACTCAAATTCTGTCAACTCAAAAGCATAAGTAAAATTTACAACAATATATTGTAAAAAAAAGTGAGGACTACGGAAATAAAACCTGGGACCCCTCGAGATTGGTCTGAGGCGCTGTCCATTGAACCACGAGGGTGTTGCAAAAATTTATAGATAACAACTAATAAGTTTCAATTCTTTCACCCAACCCTTTGCCCTTCCTAATATTAATGTTTCTGTCAAGGTCATCGAATTTTGGTCCTGGACGGAATAATCATTCTACAAAATTAATTTTAACCTATATGGAGGGTATAATGTTGTTGTCTCTTTGGGTCTAAGCAATGTATTTATTACTGTTTTGTTCTTGTGTTACATAAATCTAGGTAGGTGGTACTTTTTTGGTGCGAAATTATCAATACATATTTTGATAAATAGATTTAATTACATATTTATTTTGATTTATTGTTAGGATGTAGATATTGTTAACGGCTTTAAATAAAAGGCAGCATTGTTTTGCATGTATGTCTAAGCAATGTATTTCGTTTTATATTTTTTTACTCAAAATTTTGTAAATTGACGTGAAATGATGTCTGCCTTAGGTAAGTAATAAAAAAATTGTATATTTCCTCTTTGTGGTTAATAATATCATATTTCATATGTTAGTCCATGATTCTTACCACTTGTTTCATGTTCTAGTGTACACAAGATCATTGATAAAGGCTAAAAAATAGGCGAAACGTTTGAATTAAAACAAAAACAAGGATATAAAATAATTTTGTTTTATTCCTTGTATAAACCTCATCCCAAGAAATTTGTTTATATTTGTTGTATATATATATATATATATATATATATATATATATATATATATATACATATATGTATTATATATTATATCAATAACATCATTTTTTCATCTCCAGAAACCTTTAATGTCATTTGAAAAATGGGTGGTTTCCTAGCCTCATCTACGCCTCGAAAAAAATTATAGGTTTTGATAGAAAAAAAAAACAAAAAAAAAAAAACATCGCCCGACGGAGATAGAAAAATGCGCTTGGACAAGCTAGATATATCATATAGTTGAAACCAAATAAACCTTATTTATATTCAAATATTTTAGAAAGGCCGTCAGTGAAGTCTACTCTCGCCACCCCGAGGGATCTACATATTCCTTGTTTATAAATGTCATTTTGCTGCTACGAGATAATTAACTAACAATAGTCTTTGATCGACTCGTCTCATTATATTTAGAAAAAAAAATCACTTTTGTTCATATCCTCACCTTCATTTTTACATTTAATTACATAATTGTTCTATTTTTAATATTAGGGCAGATAATGACAAAAGATAATTTTTGCAACTAGCAGTTCAAATGTGCTCTCGAAAAACTTCAATTTAAAAAATATAGCCTGCTTTCAAAGTCTGTAAATAATAATGTTCTATCAAACAAACCTTCTTGATATCGCCACAATTTAATAATTTGGTCGTTGCCTCCAGTAACAAAATATTCCCCATTTGGCGATATATCCAGAGCATTGATAGCTCCCGTCGGGGAACCTTCTAACTCTCTGACCAGACATCCGTCCAGAACTTCCCAATATGCCACCTTTCTGTCAGAACCTCCTGTAAGTATTTGAACTCCAGTCGGGTAATACCTTAAATATACGTAATATGATAGAGAATACACATTAAATCAGACTAAATAAAGAATAGACGTTCCCATCCATTCTTAAGTAACCAAACAAAGAGAGCAGGGCCGTAGCGACGTTGCCTTCACTAGGAGGGGAGGAGTGCTAACGCCTTTTAAGCGCCCCACCCTCACAGGTAATAATCGAACAGCGAAAATTGTGGCCATGCTCAAATTTTACTAATTTTAAGCAAATGTGGATATGCTTATTATAATTTTTGCATCACCATATTACCAAATATACTTTTAGGTTTTTTTGGGGTAAAAATAATAAAATGTACTCTTATAAAATTGAAACACCGGATTTTTAAACATATATTTACTTTAATTCGATTCTTCTTTCTTTAAGTCTTGCCCAAGAAAGCACAGTGGCGGCTCGTCAGGGTAGGCAAGGTAGGCGCCGCCTACCCTTGAATAATCGTGCCTAAATACTGCCCAAAAAATCTAATATCTCATATCAATTAAACAATATTTAACCGTTTAACATCACAAAATATACAAAACTTTCGAAAAAACCCGTGCGTTTCCCTTAGAAATTCCTAACATTTAAATAAACATCGATTACATGCGAAACCTATGTACGTTTAGAGGCGATATATCCCAACCGCCTAAATTTAGATGTTCTCTACGGCAGCCAGCCAGCCCACGAAAACGCACATCGCCGACGACCAGCGACCGACATACAGAGAAAATCACGCGAAATAAACTACTACAGTAGGCGAAACGATCGTCCGCCTTCGGCAAATATTTGACGTCTTCGCATTGGATTCCAATATTGTTCATCTGGCAGTGTTGCCAAATTCTCGAATTTTCACCTGAACTGCTTTACGTTTTTAGAAAATATGCATAAGGCTACCAACTTTTTCATTTACGAATGCGGGACACAACAAATTTTAGTATGCGTTGTAGGCGCATTAACCATATTCTAAAATTCTTTATTTTCAGCATTAATTTTTTAATTAATTAAATTGATTATCCGAACATTCTGTTATATACTAAAGCAAAAAAATTAAAGACATTAAACATAAATGTTAGGTTAGGTGAGGTTTTTTTTAATAATAATAAAATGAAACATGTTTCTACACTTTGGTATTTTTTTTAATTAAGGCTTATTTATAACACATAATTTAGTTTAATCAAATCTTCTTAAAATGGTACTTCTCTGTATTATTAAACCGATAAACATGGGAACTTAGAATATGATTTGTTGCAATTCGGGACTTGCGGGACATAATTAGAGAATGCGGGACGATTTCTAACCTTATTTGTAACGCGGGACCTTAAAAGATAATCCGGGACTGTCCCGCAGAATGCGGGACGGTTGGCAGCCTTACATATGCAAACATTGCAAACCATAAAAAAAAATAAAATAAGCAGTTTCAATGTTGTTAGGGTGGTTTTGAAAGGGTTTTTTAAACAAAATCTAGGTACATCTCAAGAAAAATAAAGAAATTCTTCTCAGGCTTGCGAAACCGTATTTACAAATTTTGCGTTTGGCAACTTTGGCCACCTGCTACTATTCTCATTAATCTCATTTATAATTCGTAAAAATCGTAAATAGTATGCATGATGCAATATTATCGTTCGTTCGGATTTCCGGTCAAGTGATTTGAAATTTTGTCAATTACATTCTGACCGCTCTCGTTTTCTGATATCGATCAATAAATAAAAACATTGGACGGTGATACGTGTGTGTTTTTTTGACTATTATTTTACGACCGCGTCTAGTTTTTCTGTGCTTTAATGTGTGATTTTGGTTGTTTATCGGCATTGGCCAGAAGAAAAACGAAGAAATCCTGATAAACGGATAAGTATTTTTGTTTTATTTGTTTCTAATAGACATATTTAGGTATTAAATATTTTGCTTTTAAGTGTAGTTTCGCTAGTTTTAGGGGTTGGACGGTTCATATTCGATGAATTTACCGTCGCGTCGACCGTAGGTTAAGTGCGTTTTTTCCGGTTTGTTCTATTTTATATAGGTACATTACGTTGCTTTGTTTTTTTTTAATGAATTTTTAAAAAGTCATGGCGAATAATCCGGTGCATGATATTGTTTGCTCTTTGTGCGAGACACCATTTTCGCGTCTAAACGAAAACGATCGAAAAGATGTTATTTATTTTGGCCGCCCCACGCCACTTCTCAATATTTTAAAGCCTGATAAAAAACAGGACCAAACTTTTTCACGATCGTTTAAAGCTCAATGGTACGAAAGTCATCAGTGGATATGTGGTAGCTATTTTAAACAAAATTTGTTTTGTTGGCCATGTTTACTTTTGGCAAAAGGCAGAAACAATACTTGGGTGCGTCAGGGATTTTCTGATTTGAAAAATTTATCTGCGGCCATAAAAAAACACGAATCATCGAAAGAACATTTAAGCAGTTATCTTAGTTTAAAGCGGTTAGAAAAAAACAGTAGCACTATACAGGATGCGCTACAATTACAATCTTCTTTGTCTCTTAAATTATATAATGAGGAGGTGAGAAAAAACAGACTTCTAATGAGCTATTTGGTCGATGTTACGTGTCACCTAGCAAAGCAAGAATTATCTTTCAGAGGCCATAATGAAAAAAGCGATTCCGTTAGTGTGGGAAATTTTCGGGAAACTTTTAATCTGTTAATTAAACGTGATAACGAAATACAACAACATTTAAAAAAAATTGGAAATATTTTTTCTGGTTTATCAAAAACTATCCAGAATGATTTGATATCCTGTATTTCCGATTACCTTGCAGATACAATTCATAGGGAGATAAAAGAGTCGTTGTTTTTTTCAGTGCAAGCTGACGATACTACGGATATTTCTGAGAAGTCCCAATGTGCGATTTCAATTCGGTACGTTAATAAATACGGTGAAATCAAAGAAAGTTTCTTGGGTTTTCATGACGTTAGCGAAGACAGAACAGCGGACGCAATGTATGGATTAATTGTTACAGTCATAGGCAATTTCGATTATAAAACAAAATTAGTTGGGCAATGCTACGATGGTGCTAGTGTGATGGCAGGTTCATTGAATGGTTTGTAAAAAAAAGTTAAAGATGATGCTCCTTTTGCTTTGTTTACGCATTGTAGTGCGCACAGATTCAATTTGGTTTTACAAACTGGTTCAAAAAATATAAAAAATTGCCGAATTTTTTTCGCAAGTGCGTCCTCGATTCCCGGATTTTTTCATCAGTCTGCAAAACGGACATTTACTTTAGATTCGACGATAGGAAAGAGGATTTCTTCCAGTTCAGACACCAGGTGGGCTTCCCGTTCTAAAATCATTCAAATCTTGCACTCTGAATGGGAAGGCCTAAAAT
Organism: Kuschelorhynchus macadamiae; assembly: GCA_030620095.1. Classification (NCBI taxonomy): domain Eukaryota; kingdom Metazoa; phylum Arthropoda; class Insecta; order Coleoptera; family Curculionidae; genus Kuschelorhynchus; species Kuschelorhynchus macadamiae. The sequence continues at coordinate 3,779,487 of JAUTXW010002103.1, forward strand.
TAGTTTTTTCTAAAATTATTGACGACCAATCATCATCGGCTGAGTCAATAAACGGGGCCAAGGGATATCTTAAATTTATGAACGATTTAGAATTTTCGTTTCTTACCGCTGTGTATAAACATATTTTTGACATAACTGACCCCCTTTTCAACATTCTACAGAAAAAATCATTGGACATCACCTATTGTAAAAAGCAAATATTTATGGCAAGAGATCGTATCAAGTTATTGAGAAATGAGACAATGTTTAATACAATATTTGAACAAGCCCAAACAAGGATTTTTAATAATAGGGACTCAGGGCAATTGTCAAAAAGAATTAAGTTATCGGACACCATTAAAGGCGATGAGCAAAGTTCTTTACGCATTTTATTTTATGAGATAATTGACAATATTGTGACTCAAATAGAAGTTAGGTTTGCAGATATGTCTCAGTTATTATATTTTTCTTTAGCGGATTCCTCAAAATTCGAAGAATATAGCAAAAATTTTCCGCTTGAATTTGTGACGAATGTGACCAACTTTTATAAAAATTTCTTTGACAAACAAAAATTAATTAATGAGCTTAGTGTAATATATCTCCATGAACAATTTGCATTGCTGAGCGTCGAGGAAATTTTAAAACATTTCGTAAAAAATGAACTTCAAGAAATATTTCCTGAAAGTTACAAACTTTTTGCGTTAATTGCTACCATACCTATTACAAGTACCTCAGTGGAAAGACATTTCTCTTGTTTAAAGCGAATAAAAACGTATTCTCGCAATACAATAAAAAATGAACGTTTATCGTCACTTGCGCTAATTTCAATAGAAAAAGAGTTGTTCTGCTCCTTACAGAAGGCTGATAACTTTACGGATGTCATAATAAGTAAATTCGCCCTTTTAAAAGATAGGCGGATAAATTTAATTTATAAAACTTAGTTGTCAGCTAAGTGTGTACGCTGCTTAACGTTTTCTTATAACGTCATTATTCTTGAAATTATTGTGGTTGTCGCCTACCCTAGCCTAAACACCACGAGCCGCCACTGAGAAAGCAATAGGTTTTCGAAATTTATTTTTATCAATAACCGTTTTTCACATCTTAATAATAAAAAGTCGTTTAATCTTTTATCGTTAATTGTGGTTCTTAATAAATTTGTAGCCAACTTTAAATGACTAAGGATATTTACTTAATTCGATTCTTCTCTCTTTAAGTTTTTGCCCAAGAAGGCAATAGGTTTTTAAAATTTAGTTCCTCCAATAACCCTTTTTCACATTTTAACAATAAAATTTTTAACAATTTTTAATTGACTAAATGACCTTTGATTAATCGCGGTTACGTGGACGGCAGTTACAATAAAATGTATCACAAATTTTGCTAGCTTTAACATCTTTAACTTATTTTCTAAAACATCTGTGATGTGGTTTAACTAAACAAAACAAACTCTTTCCTTAAAAAATCTAAAATAGTTAACACAAGAATAATATATTAAAAAATCTTATGGATTTCGTATATGGTCGCAATTTACCACAAATTCGTAATCTATCGGAAATATTTCCAGAGAATTATGTAAAATCTCGAGAATTTTAAAAATTTCCATTGATGTCATAAATTCTCAAAATTTCCTTTAAATTTTCAACCTTTCGTGAATATTCTCACAGAATTTTCGTTTTTTTATATTCTAGAGAATTATATAATACTACTTGCGTAGAATGAACTAGTGACTACACTACAAATAGCTTTATTACGTAGGTATTGGTATACTCGGGCTTTCTTCTTAAAAACTGCTGCATAGATCATAAAGCCTTTCAGCTCAGCCGTTAAAATACTCCTTTTTTTATTTTTCCCGACGATATGCCGCCCCTGACTTTTTAGTCATTCCATTCAATACTCTGTCATCAGTTCATCAAACATCATAAGCGTCGATTCGTCGACCAGCACAAGCACTTGCACTGCATAGGCAAAATACGCCGAACCGAACACGCAAATATGTTACAACTTCTATTACCTATAGAAAAAAAATTCCCAATTGCGGGTTTCCTTCTGGTAAATGACCAATATTTTTTTTGGCTTTGCCTGTTTTGGCGCCTTATGATTTTTGCCTGTGCATGTTTTGGTGCCCCTATGAAGTCACGACCTGGGGGGGGGGCTCCCCCCTGTCCCCCTCCGTTCCCTACGGCCCTGAAAGAGAGAGCATATAGCCACGCGAGAATTTATCAAATACGAAGCATTTCGAAGAGTTTGTTCCAACGTGGTTTTATTCACACTTATCCATGGAAAGTAAGGGTGTAAAAATTGTATTCAAGCTTTTAGCACACCATACACTTAAGAACCATATTGATATTAAGAAATATAATCACGCACAACTACGAATGCCTAATAAATGGCATTCCCTCTTTATGCCTAGATACCATTTTGTTTAGGCGGCGTTATCATATTTCACTTGTATAATTTCTTCGTTACCAGTTTCAAGTAAGTGTGTACTTATTTTTTGAAATGTTTCCTGTTTTTGTAATTAAGTTTTTTGAGAAATAAAATCAGTATAGACGAAATATAATATGTGATATTGTATTTTGACACAATATTTATTTATCTAATATATTTCCATTTTTTCATTATTGTTTTCTATAGCAGCACCCGATAAAAACAGACCTGACAACGTTAGAACCAATGCCTTTATAATGTAAAGTAATCTAGGCTCGTAAAATAATCATAATAGCGAACTGTTTTAGACTCTAAGGAAAATACCGACGACTAACTTACCTTACACAAAGAAAAAGCGTCTTAGCAAACAGAATTTGTCTTCGACACTGCCTTTCTAGATCCCAAATTATACATGATCCGTCCGTACTGGCGCTGGCAGCTTCTGTGTCGAATTTGTTAATGTGGATGGCTGATACGGGACCTTTGTGTTCCTAAAAATTGTTAAGTATTTATGAACCAAGAAAGACAAGATAAAATAAATTAATTCTTAATTACTGATATGAATTTATTAAAAATATATTTACACAAATGTAAATAAATTTATTATACTAAGAACCACGCACGAATCATAAAGAAGAGTTACTTCAGTTAAGTCTCTTCAAAATGTAATGTGTTGTAGTTAGCTACAGTCTGAACAAAAACGCTCTTCCCAAACACTTAATAAATACCAAATGTATTTAATCTAGTTATATGTACATTGAGTACACAAAAACCAATCTAAATAAATTTCTAACCCCGGCTAAATCTAATTCTGAAATTATTCCTTTGATATGACAAGAAAATTGTATAACCCCGATTAAAAAGCAACAGCCCCGTTAAATTCAAGACTCCTCGTTCTATGTCACTAGCTAGACTAACAAAATAAGTCAGTTAAATCTCCACTATATTCACACAAAAATATTATTTCCTTCAAGACTATTCCTATGATATTAAAATGCATGTAGTACATATATAAACAATCTATCCTAAAAATATTTTGTTCTTAAAATCGAGTTAAGCTACAGAATAAAACACATTCTCAAAAGATTCCTCGCTTCCGTTAATCGAATCATATTATTACCGTATAAAAAACATCTAATCTATTCTGCGTAATTCCATATCATTCTAGCAAAAAGTAGTTCCCAAAGAAAATAGGCACAGGAATGTGAAAATTACAGATAGTCGTTGCCCTAGCCATATCTGTTCTGTTTTAAAAGGTTAGCCCGCCCCCAGTCTCACTCCGTTCCCTTTTCTGTGTCTTTATCAGAGGTCCTGAAACAGTTTTTAAATGTATTAAGTACAAAAGTGATTGGTTCAAAGTAACAAGTGTTTCGTTTGGGACCGAAGTAAGATCATTTTTACGTACTTGTTTCTGTCAGTGTGTCAGAAATATTCCAAAATCTAACCTAGTAGGAGTTTATTCTCTCTGTGCTTCATACAAGTGTATTTAGTAGTTCCTAGTAATTTTCAAGAGAAAAATTACTCTAATAAAATACAATACTTTGTCTGTCTTTGAATGAAGGCTTCTAATTGATTCAAAAACTGACAGAAATAAAATATTCTGTCTTTATGCATTCTGCTTAGTAATAAATCAGTTGAAGTTTTTATCGATGTTTTGTCGTGATATGACTTGTTTTCAATATAAATCCAACTTTGGTGAGTCTATTTACCATATAATATTTTGTTATTAGCTATTAACATACTTTTTGTATTCCTTATAGTTTGTTCTGAAGATGAGTAAAATAATATACTCTATAGCTTGACTATGCCAACAAAGGGTTGTTCATTTCACCCTAGGTCAAGGCAACCCTATTACCAGTTCAAGAAGTTTCTTGGACCATACTAATATCTATTGTGAAATAATGGTTTTTCTTGGGTTTCGGTCCAGGTAATGACACCAGTATCAAGAAAAACAACACTAGGTAAGTTTCATGTTTTTATTGACGTTTCGGCTGGTTAACACAATCCTTTTTCAAAAATCCTGAAAAAGAACAGCTGTCGTATGCAAGCAAACTTGTTGGGGAGTTTTATCTTAAAAATACATGGAAACCTAACACAATTACTCACCCTGAATATATAGTGATAATGCTAAAACAGTAATTTATCGCTAGTAGAAGTTTGTGGAACTTTATGTTATTAAAATTTATTAAAAAGACGGAAACAACACATTAACATTTTTCCGATCACAAATTAATATTAATTCCAAGAAGTGTGTAGTTTTTAATATAGTAAATAGCACATCTTTCCTATACATGGATTAAGAAAATTTTAAAGTAGTTTATGTTTTGATCTTGAGAAGTAAAGATCTCTAAAGATGCCTCGTGTAATCAATAAGGCGACACGTCGGAAGTTAAATCCACTTTGAAACTAGTCTAATCCCGAGAACTACGATTTATTAATTTATAAATATACTTAATAACACATTTTCGGATCTGTGTAATTGTTTGGAATGACATTCCGAGGAACATTCAAATTTGTCATTTGCTTTAACGTTAATAATAATAATATTTCAACGATATAGGGCATGGAGTTTGGACAAGGGCGCAATAGTTGTTCAAGAAATCTGGAAGTAGAAAAGTCATGCAGTTATTTTGGCCCTGAAAAAAATAATATGAATGGTATGGACAATAACAAAATGGAAGCAGTAATCGCAAAGGAATGCTATCGTCGACTGCGAAAAATTCTACAGACTCTTTTAAGTGCAAAAAATAAAATGACTGCTATTAATGCTCTTGCAGTATCAGTCGTGTCCTACAGCTTTGTAATTATCAACTGGATAAAATCTGACCTAGAGAAGATGGTTAGAAATTGTTAACTATATGCATCATCCAAAAGCTTTAATATATCCTACATATTAAAGACAAAATGGATGACATGGGTTGTAGGAGATAATATCTGTATATGATTATCTATAGCCGGATAAAAATAAATTTTGTAAAATGATTAAGGAATATAATCTTGATAAAGTATAATCAGTATAAGTGGAATCGTTTACCATTGAACAACAATTTCTAAATAGGGAGAATCACTTACAGAATTGCAAAAGGTATACTAGGAAGGCACTTGATTAGGAAAAGATACAGACACTCCAGCGAAAATCATCAGTTCTACAAAAATCTTGACAAACCCGCTACAGATAAGGAAGGAAGCAGGGCATGGCTGCGCAGATATAAGCTTAAAGGAAAAAGTGAGAGTTTAGTACCATATAAAATCTTTACAGAAAATGTATACTGTGTTGTAGAACATAAGGCACTTAATAGCCGGGTGCACAACATTTGCTCCAACAGAATACACCTATAGGCATAATAAAGTTGCTGTCTATATCTACTGGGTTATTTGTATAGATCTTGGATTTCTAGTACCTAAACTGAGCATGCTACTGACAAGGTAATTAATAAAAATAATGTTGTGTTTATGTATGATATGCCTGTAATCACCGATCGAGCGATTCTTGCTAACCGAATTGCCATAGCTCTACATGATAAAAATAAAAACACTTGCCTACATATTGATGTTTCTATTCCTGATGATGCCAATATGATAATCGGGGAAATCGAAAAAAAAAAAGGCCTCCAAATTAAAATAAACTGAATGTGGAACACAAGATCTAAAGTCGTACCTGTAATTGTCGGAGCGCAGGTAACAATAAAAAAAGGATGAAGTAAAAATTTACAAAACATACTTGGCCAATCATCCATGTATGAAGTTCAAAAAATTGCCGTTATGTGAACTGTATACATAATTAGGAAGATACTAGGGTGAGTTACTTTGATCTCTTGTTGAGATCCGAACTCACTCATTCCACCGCTATAAGATAGGAAATACATGATAATAATAATAATAATATTTGTCACTGTCGCGTATTCGATTAAACAATTTACCTATAAGAAAGAAAAATTATCAAGAACAATTATTACCTTTAAAGTACAAATCAGTTGTTGTCTATAAGGAGACACGTCCCACAGCCTAACTTGTCCCTCGCAGCCTCCGCTAATCAACATTCGTCCGTGTGATGTAGTAGCTAGGGCGGATACTCCCTTATTGTGAGCATTCAGAATGGCATAGATTAAACGACCCGTTAAGGGAGTAAATGAGCTGAAATGTTAACAAGAATTGTATGAAAAAAGGTTTTCAACCTTAATTTCTGGAAATGAAATTATTACCACATTTAAATCGACGTTCTACAAGTACCGAAAGTTGAACAGTTGGGCCGCTGGATCTTTACCCATGCGTCATCAATTGTTGAAAATATCAAAGACGTGCTTTAATTATCGTATTTCTTTTATTGATTACTATTCCATAAAACCATAATAAAAGAAAAGGATGAAACATGAGATATCGTCTTCCGAATCTGAATACATTCAAGAAATATGTTAAAAGATTAAATTACCAAAAATAACTTGCTAGATAAAGACATCAACTTAGGCAGGCTTTTTTCGTCAAAGCCTCAAACGTCAGGTTTTTTTTGGAGGTTATGGTGGTTTTATATTGCTCGTATTTGTGTTTTTGTATCTTCAAATCAGCTCTTTTGGGAAGCTTCTTTTGTAGTATTTTTTGTTGCTGGTAAGTACTGTTATTAGTAAATAGTACTAATGTATAATTATTATTTATATTTATATCTACGCCCATAATAAATGTGGACTTTTTTTGACTATTTAATCTACGATATTTTGATTTGATTCCTATGGATATGAATGAAAATCCAAGGGATCATCAACTGCACTTACGGACTTCCCCATGACTTTTCTAAAATATCGGAATTTAGACTAAATTCGTTTGCTTTCTACTACTGAGCTAGCGTTGCTCCATGAGTACAGCATTCAGTTTGCATTGCAGAGGGCTTCAGTTCATAGACATAATAACCAGGAGACAGAACTGTTTCGATTTGAACGTAATCATACATTGTCAAAATTATTTCTGTTTTTATTATTTATTATATTATTTATTATTCTGTTCCCGTTAATAGAACAGTAAATCTTTTTTTGCTGTGAAGTCAATAGCGTCTTATCAGTGATTTTGTTCAGAGCAGTGGAACCTCGAAATCCCCATTTTTTTTGCTGCCGGACAGACGACTGCTCGGAATCTTCTTTTTTGCTGCAAAGCTGACGAACAGCAGGTCAACCAGATATGTACTAAAAATTTCTATTTTTAATGTATTTGTATGTAATTTGTTAAATGTTTTTATAGCAAAATGTCTCTTGTATTTAAATGTTGCAAAAGTAAGGCTAACACAAATTGGATTTGTTTAGTATGTAACAATATTTTTCATCCGGGCTGTTTGGAAAAACTTAAGTCGTACACTGTGATTGATGAAAATTTAATCTGGTGTTTAAGGCATTGTGCTGCTATTGCGGAGAACAATGACCCTGATCAATCTGATAAATTAAAATTTAAAACTCTAGAACTTAGAAAAGAATTGAATCTTCAAAAAACTTACATTGAAAAACTTAAAAGAAACTCCGTTGTGTTTGAAGAGAATGCGCTATAAAGCGAAGAAAAATATCTAAGGGAAATTGAATCCCAGCGATTGCAATTAGTTCAGTTAAGACAAAAAATAGATGAACAGAACAAGTTAATTACCTAGAGGATCAATATCGACGTTTCTAATTCCGAAACGCAAACTATCTTTCATTTGACTTCCTCCTCTATTCAAACACTACAAATAAGTAACAATCAAGCCTGCCAAACTAACTTTTCTCTTGACGCAAATTGTAGTCCTGAAATAAATGGGCTCGGTAATTTCACATCCTTGGCCACCCAAACAGATATCACATACGAAGGTCAAGCTTCTCAAACTTCGATTCCTAGCCAAGTGGAATTTAGATTTGACCAAAAAGTTGGGACTTCAAACACCGGATGTCAAACTGATACGGTACCCTTGAATTTAAACATTGAAATGGAACTTCAAGAACTTCAGGACCTGAATAGAAATCGGTTAGTTTCTGTTAAAACTCTAGAAAAAGACAATGAGGCTTATTTCAACGAACTAAAAAAACTCAAAAACTTAAGGTTCCATTTAACCAATACAACACCCTATAAAGTACATGAGAGTGAGAAACTTAAAATTACTCCTCTATCCTGCTCTGGATTGATTTCAGATGTGGACAAAATGGCGAACATTAACATTCTGGTACTTGGAGATGATAGGGCTAATAATGTATCGGCTTTTTTTATTAAATTCTCTACTGAATAAGTCTTCGATTAAAGTGGAAGGCTACGTTATGAAAAATGCGCCTCTTTCAGAAATCTGCAAGGATCTATTCAAAAAAACCTTTTCTAACACTAGGAAGGACTATGTGATTTTTTCTTTAAACATTGACCAAATGAGTTATTTTAGTTCTATCGATCTAAAACACATTTTTGCAATTGGTAGATTTACAAATCTCATTTTTTGTTATAAGTTTAATATTAATGATAAACCCTTGTTTCATAGTTTTAAGAAATTTATTAGGATGTATTCAGATTATAAAAATAAGTCAATAAGAATAATTGAAAACAACAGACTGCATGGAAATCGTGGTTTCAAATTTACCAAAAAGTCTTTATGTAGGCTTTTAGCGTCATATGTAAATATTGATAATTGTCACTCAAATATTGTTCTGACGTCTATACCTTGTGTAGATTGTGATCCTTTGATTTTGAATTCTACTTCTAGCAATTCGGTTGTAGGGCCTGTTGCAGACCAAGATATTATTGTGCTTGATAATCACATTACTGAAAAAAATATAGATAAAAACATAACAGGAATTCTCGAAAATGTCGAGAATGAGATCGTTTCGGGGACTGCGCAGAACAGCAACACGTCCTCTATTGTCACGGAAAATATCACACCTTTTTTAGATGTAAGTTCGAAAATAATTCTCTCACCCTAATATTTTTAAATGTACAATCAGCTAGGGCAAAGGTTAACGATTTATCAATTCTGACGAATAGTTACAACTACCCTCACTTAGTTTTATTGTGCGAACACTGGTTAAATGAAAATGAACCCTTTTTTATTCCCTAATATATATATATACGCTAATTCATAAATACTCCCGCACAGAATATAAAAATGGAGGCACACTGATCCTTATTTTAAATTCTTATTTAGAAAAAAATAGTTTTACAATAATAGATAAGTTCAATAATTTATTAGAAGATAGGGTTTTCGAATTCTCATTAGTGTTTTGTAATAGCTTAAATCTTTACGTCTTTTGCTTGTATAGAGCTAGAGAGTCGACTTTTTAGATACTTCTAGCTTAAATACTCGAATTCTTAATGATTTATTTTGCACGTGTGACCTGCAAATGTTTGTTGATGGACCCACTAGGATCACTCTGCATTCGGCCACTTTAATTGATTATATGTGTTGTAACCTTCCGAAGAGTGAGGTGGAGTGCAGGGTGGTCCCTGCTGGAGTTTCGGACCATGAAGCAGTATTTTGTAGGTTTAACGTTAAGCATAGTAAGTTTAAAAGAAGAACTAGGAAGGGAAGATTATTTACTAGGTCAAATTACGCAAAATTTACACAAAGCTGTGCACAAGCAGACTGGCAAAGCATTTTTCTTTCGAACAATCCGTTGCAGGCATTCCATGGATCAATGGTAGACCTCTTCAATAAATCTTTTCCTGTGAGAAAGCTAAAAAGTAAAAGGAGTAAGGCTTAGGTAACCAGAGGGCTTAAAGTATCTGCCAGAAATATGCGTTCTTTACACTATATTAGAAAGTTTTTTATTTACAATGAAATTTTCACCTCATACTTTAATAAATATAGAAACATTTATAGATGTACAATTAAGGCTGCGAAACAAGCTTATTACAGACATAGAATCTTGAATAGCAATAATAAGCAGAAAGAGTCGTGGCGCATTGTTAATGAAATTAGGTGCAAAAATGGGTACAACACCTAATGACTTCAATAGATATTATTGTACAATAGCAGCCAATATATCTAATAAAATTAAGAGTAATGGAAATTTTCGCGACTTTCTAACGAATATAAACACCAGAGATTCATTTTTCCTGACACCTACCGACGCATATGAGCTCAAATCAATATTTTTAGATATGAAAAATACTCGCGCCTCTGGGTGGGATGGTGTCTCAATCGAAATATTCAAGGCTCTGCCGGACAATGTTTTGTCTGTTCTAAGCTGAAAGTCTTGACTTTGACTTTATTACTTGTTTGATCTATAGTATCATTTTGATTTGGTTCATTGGAAAGGGTGCTGTCAGCTATCTTACATAGAACAAAATTTATACTTGTTCTTAATATTAAAATTAATTTTGAAGGTGGTTCTAATAGTGTAATAATAATCTCTGTAATATTTCATTCAGCCATTTTGCGATTTTGATGTAAAAGGCAATTTTTTGTTAATTTTTGATTGCTAAATGCGAAAATGATGGTAAAAACTTCTTCACTCGTAAGAATTTTGGGTTACGATTTTCCAGCAAAAATTAATAAGTATTTTAATCACATTATTTTAAAAAGTATCGGTTAAGTTCGGTTTCCGGTATAAAGCTTGCACGTCGTTTAACGCTTGTGCGCGCGTTGCTCTCTGAGATGTTAAATGTTAGTTATAATTGCGGTATGCGTCAATACGCACGTGTATTTTTCAGATATTTAAGGTGTTAAATGCTGTAACATACCAGAGCGCGACTTTGTGCTAAATTTACGTTTTCCCTAAATTAGGGAAATTGTGCGCAATCTAGCAACATCTAGGATCTAGGAATGACATGTTATCTACAAAGTCTCAGCCCCCTAGGACTTAAAATAACGAAGATACCCATTAAACCTCATGTAAGTTCAAATTTCACCAACCCCGTAGTCATCCAAGGGTCAGCTACTTTTTGATGGGTCCCTGTATACAAGAATTATGTCGTTGTTTCTAGTACTCTCGGTACCCGATGTTTCTAGTAAATTCTACAGGTACGAAAGGCTATAAAAGCAGTCAGACGGCCATCGGATCGTTGGTTTGCGAAGCGAAGTGCAAATCAAAAACCAATAGTAAGAGCCTTGTATTAGTGCTCTCTTCGTGTTGATTAAAATTAGTTGACACCTATAAACGTATTATCACAACTGTGAACCGACTTATATAATATAACGCGACAGTATAAAATTTCTAAACTACAGAAACGTGCCTGTGTTACCAGGGCAGATTGGGATCATTGTTGTTTTTTATGAGAGGAAGTGATCAGGAACATAAACGAAAGTCAGCAATTGCAAAAAAGTTATCTACAAAAGACTATAAATGTATTTTCATGTGTATTTTTATAAATAAAACCTGTTATCCTTAGAATATCTTGGTTTTTTTCTTTGTTTGAACTTAAATATAAAAATTATATAAACATTTTGGAATAAAATAAAAATAACTGATGCCTTCTATAACTCAAAATCTATACATGGTGGACAATTTTGGTTGTGAAATTCGTAATCGGGATGCTTTAAATTCCCCCGTACAGCCATTATAACATCAGTCGCATTTTTTTTTCGTATTTGTTGACTAGTGAATTATTAACTATATATAAGTATCATAGTTTTGTAAATAATATTTTTACCGAATAACTCCATCATTCCAAGCAGTTAATATCGATTTTCCATCATGCGTGAACACAACATTAGAACAGGTAAAATTGCGAACGGATATACGCAGCAGTTCTTGCATAGTGCTCATCGACCATACTCTTACATTGTTGGTGCTCGCAGTGGCGAATACTTCGGAAAAATTACTGAAAATAGAAAAAAAAACACATAATTAATCTATAACTTCAACAAAACTAATCGTTGTATAAGCCCTGGAGCCACGACCAAGATTTCTGATATCGCGCCTAGGATTTACGCCCAGTCCAGTCGGTGCTATAGTGGTGGAGGGAGCAAATTGTAAGGGATTGAGTGTTTGTGGATTCAATTTCTTGTGACTCGCGCCTAATGATGTTTATAAACTCAGCTCAGGAAGTTGCAATACTTCCCCCTTAAATTACTATATCACTGACTAGACTCAGGGCGTACAAATCCAGGTGTTCTGGAAACTCTTATCATAAACACCTAAAAATACCTAACGTATTTAATCTAACAACATGTACGCCCGATTCATCAAAAAAGTCAATCTAAATAAATTAATTTAATTTAATTAATATCATACCGTACAAACTCTAATTTGTTGATACCGCTAAATTTAATTTTCACAAAATATCTTTTTACTTAATCTATAAAGGCAAAGTTTCACGAATTATAATGCTGACAAAAGTCTATCGTAAATAAACCACCAATACATTAAAACCATTTTCTTTATTGAACGCCGCAGGTCATGTCGTTCATACAGCTTTTTATATATACGTCCAAGAAAGAAATATACTGTTTTTCTGGTTGCTTTTGGAATGTCCGTCGCATTAAAGGCAAACAACAATTTTCATTCCCTCAAGTTAATCAAGCATCATTTATTGTTTAAATAAAAATCACGACACATGTCCCTCCCAGTAATATTTTAATATATACGACAGCAATTTTATTTGCATCTCTGTTCGTCTTTATAACTCCAATATATACTCATTGTTTTCGGAGAGTACGGCAGGGTAGCAAATGTCAGGCAATTGATTTCCAAGAAACTAGAAAACTTTTTAAATATAAAGTAATGCTCTAACTCATATCTTTAGAACAAAAATGTTGGATTTCAATTGAGAAAATATCTTTGTTTCACTCTAAATTCAAAGAAAAATGTATATTCAAGCTCTTGTTAACTATTAGCTCCATTGAATTTGACAAAATTTGAACTATGTATTGAAGATATTGCTCTAACATCCGCTCCACTAAAACCAAAACACTGGTTCAGATATGTAGATGATACTTTTGTAGTATGGCCTCATGGACAGGATAATCTTCTCATATTTCTGGATCACCTCAATCAACAACATCGTAATATCAAGTTCACAATGGAAATTGAATCTACTGGGACAATTCCCTTTCTAGATGTATATGTTCAAATGAAGAAAAATGGTACATTAGGACATTCTGTGAATAGAAAACCGACGCATACAAATGGATACTTAAATGCAAATTCCCTCCAGCAAAGAAATCGGTTATTAACTCACTAGTATTTAGAGCCATTTCGATGTCTGATCAAGATTCTCTAACATCGGAAATATAGAAACTGATCGAAGCTCTGAGAGGGAATGGCTATTGCACTGAAGATATTACGCGTTCAATTAAAAAATATAGTAATCCAACTCCACGAAAGAAGGATGATAAGGAGCCACCGTTAGGTAGTATTGTTCTTCCTTACATACATGGCACTACAGACAAAATAGGACGATTACTTCGGTGGCCCAACATACGTACAATCTTCAGTACACATAAGAAGATTGGACAATGCTTGCGATCCCCGAAAGATATTGTACCTTTTCAAACAGAAGGAGTATATAAAATTCCTTGCACCTGTGGAGAAGTGTATGTGGGAGAAACAGGACGCTCAATATCAACTAGACTTAAGGCATATGAACGATGTATTAAAAAGAAACAAATTGTCCAATCTGCTGCAGCTGAACACCAGCATCCCACTGGCCATATTCTAGTTCTAGTATCAGTTCTAGGATTTTATAAACGAAAAAATAGGGAATCTATTGAAATTTTTACACATAGAAAAAAATTCAATAGAGACACGGGTTACGGTCTACATCACACGTGGAAACCGATCTTAACACTGGGTCACGGTTCGACAAGCACAAGTCGGGTATAAAAGCCTGCCTGAATCTCTCTGACCTAACCGACGAGGACAAAGCTGAAGCCTTAACGGATGCCATAGTCCAACAAGGTCAGCTTAACCAACATCCAGAGGAGGACGAAGAACTCACCGAAGAGGTCCACGACTCAATTAGAGACCTGGATGCCTGGATTTTACCCCAACAAAATCCACATCCTGTCTCACCCGGGGAAGTTCGAGACATCATCAGGAAACTGAAGGTCAAGAAAGCCCCTGGAGCCGACGGCATCACCAACAAAATGCTGAAAAACTTCCCCAGGAAAGGATACAGTGCGATGGCCAACATCATAAACTCCATCATAAGAACATGCCACTTCCCCAGCACATGGAAAAAGGCAGAAGTCATTGTCATTGAAAAACCAGGAAAAGACAGGACAGTACCACACAACTACAGGCCCATCAGCCTACTCCCTGCTTTAAGCAAAGTAGCTGAAAGAGCTATAGCCAGAAGACTAAAAGATGAATCCCAAGAACTAGATGCCATCCCAGATGAACAATTCGGCTTCAGGGCAGGGCACTCATCTGAGTAGCAGGTACTCAGAACCACAGAGTATATCACCAAAGGATTCAACAATAGAGAGGCCACAGGAGCAGTTTTCCTGGACACCGAAAGAGCTTTCGACAGAATGTGGCACCAAGGCCTGATCCACAAAATGTCGGTGGCTGGATACGAGAGAAGAAACATAAAGCTTATCAGAAGCTACCTAAATGACAGATCATTCACAGTCAAGGTGAATGACTCTCATTCAGCTCCAAGAGGACTAATAGCTGGAGTACCCCAAGGGTCAGTGCTGGGACCCATTCTATACTCCATCTTCTCTCACGATATCCCAATCGGTGACTACACAGCCATCCTACACCAAAGCAGAAGCACCCGGATAATGGGCAGACGACTGCAAGAGGACATTGATAACCTTCATGACTGGTGTGTCAAATGGAAGGTTAAAATCAACCCCCAGAAGTCCCAAGCAATCCTATTCCAACGAAGGAGACTGGTTCCAACAGCTAGAATCCGAATTGGAGATGTCGAGATCCCTTGGACAAACGAGGCCAAGTACCTAGGGATGACCATGGACAGAAGCTTGACATGGAACAACCATATCAACGCAGCGAGGAGAAAAACTAGACAAGCAATGGGTAAACTCTATCCACTGCTCTGTCGAAAAAGTGAAATGGGATTGAGGACCAAACTGCTATTGATCCAAACAGTAGCTAGGAGCCAACTCACCTACGGCTCCACATCCTTCGGATATGCTTCTAAGACCAACCTTATGAAGCTAAAGAGGGCAGAAAACAAACTCATTAGGATGGCAGCTGACGCCCCATGGTTTATCAGGAACGAGGACCTGCAGCGTGATCTTCAATGGACACCTATTGAAAAATTCATGCGGCAAAAGGCTACCCGAGCCTTCAGGGCAGCAGAAAATCACCCCAACGAAAACTTACGGGACCTGGTAGATTATGATCCGCTAGCTCCGAGATGCAACAATTGGACAAGGCACAGGAGACCTAGACACGGGCTCCTGCGCTAATATACTCTAGGATGGAAGTGGGCAAATCGAAATTTCTGAGTCTCCGTGCTCCTCAGGAACTAGATCTTGCTCACCGAAACCTCAAGAGTATCAACAAGAGGCCATCAAATTCCAAGAAGAGGATTCCCAGGTACCTCAGCTGGCTCCGGCGCGGCGTGAGTTGCAGCTGAACCTGAGGTAAAAGAAGAGGATCCCAGGTACCTCAACTGACTCCGGCGTGAGCTGCAGTTGAACCTGAGGTAAAAGAACACCCCACCTCAGCCTCAACACTGCCGGATCACGGAACAGCAGTGTCGCTGAGGGCACAGAAGAGGACCAAAGACACAAAGACCACCAGGTACACTGACGGAGGGACACTGGCAGCGGCAGACTGGACCACGGGACAGTAGGACGAAGGCAGCGGCAGACTGGACCACGGGACAGTAGGACGAAGGCAGCGGCAATCCGGACAGAAGAAAGGAGGATAACAGAGAAATATCCCACCTGGTAAGACGACACTTTCATTACTAATAATTTCTTTTTATTTCAGATGACTACAAGTAACGAGAGGTGGCAAACACATCCTGCCAAGTGAGGACCTCCCCCCCCCCCTACGACAGCGAGGACCATGTCCTTCATAGGAGTTTCTCCCGAAAGGACGGCATCAACCCCATCGAAGGATCCTTGGCTAGCCCAATGATGGTCCATCTGATGGGGGCCCGTTGGGGTTTAGTGGGTATTGTTGACTCCGACAGGTTTCCACCTGAAGATGCCTCGTGCAATCGAAGGCGAATCGTCGGATAGTAATTCCAATTTGACACGGTCTAATCCCAAGAACCATGATTCCTTAATTGACCAAAGCCGTGAAAGCTTCCGTTCTATGTATTGTATTAGGAAGATTACCTTTTTTAATCACTTCAACGCATAAAATTTACTGGATTAACCAGTTTTTTGATAGGTAGCACCTAATTTGATTTTCGCGAATAACTGGTATATATAATGCATGATTATGCACAAAGATATTGAGGCCTTGGAAAGAGTTCAAAGGAGAATGACAAAGATTCCACCAGAACGTCAATATACTAAAAATAAAAAATACGTTAGGGCATATTTTATTAGGAGTCTTATTTCAACCCACGGCTCCTCCCATCAAAAACGAAAGAGTAATCGTTTGAAAGAATGAGGTAACACTTGACCCGCCTTCTTGTTTGTATCTAGGACTTTTTGTAAAATATATAACATCGGTAAACTATTTTGGCGATTTTTTGAGAAAACCTTCCGCTAAACTGGAGTTTTAAAAAGACTATCTTATATGTTTAACTATTATAATTGTTCTGTTTATCTAATATTACACCGCAATGGTTAGGGAAAAAATCTGTCCCTTGAGATTTGAAATATTTAAATATTTTTATTCGTTTAGACTATTAGAATTTCACGTCATCGATAGCTCACGTTTTGTAAATAACATTATATAAACAAACCCGCTGTGCGTCCTACTCCATTTTCTGGATTATTCTTGGGTCACAACACTCACATTTGCTGTAGGCGTTACGTATTTTCCTGCCTATTTGTAAAAAGCGCATTAGGTTGACCAAGAAATGTTTATAAAAAATAAAACCGAATACTGAATAGAGGCTTTTAATTTATGGATGAAAAGGAAGCGATCATGCAATGGCAGATGAGCAAGGTGGCAAGCGACTCTTAATTTTTCCACTCAGGAATGTTTCTTTCGATGCACCTAAGTATATTTAAATACCAATTTTTAACACCTTTTGGTTGATTTAAGTTTATTTTTTATGCAATCTGTTTAAAAAAGGTCTGTGTACATTTCGTTCATAAGTTTTCTATTTCCTATTTAAGAAATAAAAAAGTTTGTGAACAGTTTTGTATATTTCGTCCAAAATTTTTTTTGTAGCCTCGAGGATGGTAGAAATCTTGCCGGAACGTCGGCATTAATTAAAGACAATTAGCAATAAAAACTTGTCGTCTATTTTTTCACCATTTAAAAATCGCTAGACATGGTTTCCTACGAACCAGTTTATAATTAGTTAAGATATTTTCTTAGTTTTTATTAGTACTATACTCACTGTGGAAACGCCACGTCATGTATAGCCGCAGTATGACAAGTAACAATTAATTTTGCGTTGAAATCGTTTAAATTCACTTCGTAAATTTCTGATCTTGCGGTACCAGCCAAAAGTGTGTTTTCATCCATCATCTGAAAATTAGATACTGTTTTAAATATTACATATATCTATTATAGGTTCCACTTAGAGCAGAAGAGGGATAACTTACTGACACATTAAAAAAAACTATCATGAAAACCATGTCGATAAAAAATTTGACAAAATCGGGTAAATGGGAAATGATTTATCATCACCTCTATAACAAACCAAACCTTAGTCAATGTAATTTGTAAAATATTTTTTTTCAAGCAAGCAACAACTTAAATATTTTCAATTCAGAAATTCTACCTGTAAAGAAGTGACTGCACTGTTAACATTAGTGGACTTAAGTATTTTTAAATATGGAATAGAAGGCAATTTAACATCTGTATCAGAAGGCAAAACTGGTTTTTCCGCTTCCACAACCAGTTCAAGGGTTCCATCTCCAGCTCCTATTATTAATTCGCCACTGAAGAGTCGTCTTATCGACCGTACCCCTAAAAACACAATTACAATAATAAATAAAAAGGGAGGTGGAATTGTTTTGATTTGAACGCAATCATACATCATCAAATTTATTACTTGCTTGGTCTATTGTATCATTTTGATTTGGTCTAATGGAAAGGGTGTTGTCAGCTATCTTATGTGAAATAACATTTATACTTGTTGATAATACTAAAATTAATTTGGTTTTAATATTGTAATAATAACCCGCTTATAATATTTCATTCATTAGTTATATAACTATGATTCGCAAATAATTATTCAAAAAACCTGTTTTTAATTCCATAAAATAGCCATTGCTTCAAAAGCGACAAAATCACTACATATCTCCCAATCGTAATACGCAAATTTATAAAACTGATCGAAAATTTTTTTCGGGTAAGTCAAAATGTTGTTGTTTTTTGTTTTAAATGGCGCACGGGATACAAGATTCTTCCTAATATTTTCTTAATTTGTAAGTAACTTTAATAGGGCTTACGACTGCTATTTTATTGTTCTTTTAGAAAGCAAAATCGCATATCTGCATTTTTTTTCCTAAGATGCATATTTACACATTCCGAGGCAAAACTAACATAAGTAGATATAGAAAAACACACGTATTCATATCTCTTTAGACATATTTAACATACAAATATAAATGTATTTCAATAATTTATTTAAAAATACTTTTTTTCAGTTAGAATAAAGAAAACAAAAATAAACGAGCTTAGACATACGTTTGCATACATAATTTAAAAAAAATAGATACCATCGCATACAAAAAATGGTTATAAGTCTATAAGCAATGCTATTCGTAGACAAGAGTGTGACAAAAAATATTTTGTGGTTATGTTTCGCATAAGGTCATGTTTATGTGAATCAATTAAATTAATTTTTAAACACTTATTTTTGACATTAGTATACATAGATTATCAATTAAATAGATGTTATATTGATTTTGTTTAAAAATCTGTTTTTCATTTTGTAGCATAAGCTAAATTTAAATTAAAACGAATTTAGAATTAGAGAAGAAATAAAAGTTATCAAAAAGGAGTAAATTAAATTTTTACTAAAACTAACGCCTATGAAAATGTCGGAAATAATCATCTGTTGTTAATTAATTTCAATTAATTTTTTAACTGGTCTTTCGTGAAGAAAAAGTAAACACATTAAAATAATTTGTTTTCTAAACTCTTATAGGTCGAATTCTAAATAAATAAATTGCTTTTCACTCTAGCTATATCTCTTACAGTTATTCCATGTCTCAGCCAACTTGTGACAACACTACGGCGAAAGTGTATGACTTTTAAATATTTTATGTAAAGGTACCACATCTTGTAAAATTCCAGGAAATCGAAGCAAAATATTGTGTCCTACTGTTTTTTTGGACGCGATGGTACTTACCTACATAAAAAACACGAATCGAATTAATAACCTCGTTTTTTTATGTCAGTTAAAAAGAAGCTACTGTCATTTATGCTACAAAAATATATCATGCATTTCATTTTTTACCTTGCTGATATAGATCCACGCTTCCCCTTCTTAGCTTCTTTTTTGATATCCTAGCGAAACATCCGACTACACAAGGCGTCTTGACTGGTTCCAGTATTTCCATATCATGATGGAAATTCAACCTTATTTTTAAGACATCACCTGTAGTGGTTCCACAAAAAAGTACCTAAAGAAATGCAGGTTTAAAAAAAAAATTATTCAGTTTGTTTCTTTACGAAACTGTGAAGCTTGATTCTAGCATATACAGAAATAATATTTTGAATAAGTTTTATCTATGGACTTTCCATTACAGCATTATCAAATAAATAATCATTCTCATCAAAGCACCCTTTTCCACTGAAATAATATTTGAATTAATCTCGTTGCCAAAGACGCTAAAAATATACATGTTCTTTAGGTATTATTGATCATAGAAATTAATTATTTTTACCCTTCATTTTGCCTTTACTTGGGCAAAACATTACCATACAGCGGGTATCTTTGCTAGACCTGAAGTTGGTGTTAATACATCGAGAATACAAGTAACACAAACAAAACCGTCAAGAGATATAAATATTATACATTATGAAATATCCGTAAACACTAAAGAAACAGCTGGAAAACATATCACACAGATACGAAGCATCGCAAAATAACGCCAATACTATAGATTATTTTTCTGAACTCCTTTCTATTACACAACTGGTGAAAGGTTGCCTCTGCGCACGCTCACATCAACTCCGTTCCCTGAAAATGTGACTGTGAATATTGAACATCGACGCTTTTTTTGCTCATGGTTTTCCGCTTTTGATTGCCGTACCTAATAAATATTATCGATTCATTTATATAGGTCGGTGGCCTTACCTCGTCCCTTTCATTGCGATCCATACAAAGCACTTTTCTTTTTAATTTAGACATCGCTACGTCCATGCTCTTGACGCTGCGTGCCACGGCATCGATGGTCCACACAGCCAAATGGCAGTCTCCCGCTGTGACAAAACACTGACCTCGACGCATCATGGGAAGCAGGGCGGTTGCTTCTCCTTGGACTCCTCGAGACGCATTCGCTCCGCACACCACCTGACCTATCATCATATCCCAAATGACTACTGAGCCGCAATCTCGACCACCTAAAAAATCATTTTATTTTGAACTATTACGATTCTTGCAAGGAGCGTCACTAAGCAGGCAGGGGAGCAGTGCCGGCAATGTTCCTGCAGCAGTTGGCTAAATTGTGGTTGAGTTTTGAACTTACTGTAATGTAAAAGCAGGGACTTTTTTTTTTGGACATCGGTGGCTGTTGGTATAAACACAAAACTGTAGACTCTTTTTCACCCAGTTGATTTTTCTCTTCGTCGCCCCTCCACCCTTCACCAATACAAGGACCTAGGTGTGCCCGTGATTCTTGCATATTCATATTTTCAAGTTATTTTTTAAACTTATGTGCCCCTCGATAGAGTGGATGCGCAATTTTATCTCTATACCACAGTTAATTCTTTCACACAATTTGAAATCAATTTATTAAGTAGTTTTTTCAGGATGAATCTTGGATTCGTACCAAAATTTTACTAGTTAGTTACCAACTAGCACCTACATTTTTTGCACAATTTGTGATAAACTGTATACGTGTTTTTTAGTAATTATCACATTTGACTAGGCCGCCATTTTGTTTCGCCATATTGGATTTTTATCAAAATGTGACCAGGTCATTCCCATATAACTTTCAATTTTTGACCAAGATTTGAAGTCAATCGGATAAGTAGTTTTTTAGTTGTGCCGCGAACAGGCAGACCGACAGACAGACATGTTTTTCAACATCTAGGGACCCCGAAACGTAAAGATCTGCTCAGAGGGCGATTTTTTTACGATTACAATACTATCGTTTATGAAGGAATTAATAAATTCAATGTTTGTTACGTCAATTGAATAAGAACTTTACCAGTTTCTCTATATCACACTTAATGCTTGCACAACATTTGAAATTAATCTAAAAAGTAGTTTTTTTCAGCTCATTTCTTAAATATTTTATTACCATGTCAAAATGTTACTAGTTCATTCCTATATAACACTTAATATGATTTTTAATTTTTGACAAAAATTTAAATCAAAATACAAGAGTTCTAACCACACTACACCACAACTTGTTACGTTCTGGACGCGCGTTTCGCTAACCAAGTTAGCATCATCAGCAGATGATATAAACAGTTTATATCATCTGCTGATGATGCTAACTTGGTTAGCGAAACGCGCGTCCAGAACGTAACAAGTTGTGGTGTAGTGTGGTTAGAACTCTTGTATTTTGATCTATCTTCCACCACAGGTTCCAGTGTTAGGACAAAAATTTAAAGTCAATTTGATAAGTAGTTTTTAAGCTATGCCGCGAACTGACAGACAGACAGGCAAACCGACAAACGGACCGACGGAATTTATAAAACATATTTTTTATGACCTAGGGGCGCTAAAACGTGAAGATATGTACGTATATGTACGATTACAAAGATTCTTTCTGGCCGGCATCTTGAACTAGAACCACAATTTTACTAGTTCGTGTCTATACCACAGATACTGTTTGTTAATCTGTGTCTACACCACAGCTAGTTGAAGCACACAATTTGAAATCAGTCCATTAAGTAGTTTTTTCAGGCTGAATTTTTAAATATTTCATTTCTCTATTCGGACGCGAGAAAGAAAGCTTCGAAAATGCCAAATGTGATTTTACGTCAGCAAAACTGTTCTTTTCAGAACGAAAACGGATGTACACCCGGAATGAAAACACATTGTATTTTTCCATCTGTGAAGGAGTAAAAATCAACATTTTGGAATTTTACTACATATATCCTTTTTCGACCAAGAAATCTGAATAAAGGTGTGTGAAAACACATTTTTATTTCTTTTTCAGTTTTACCACGCATTCTTAAATGCATTCGCCAAAATCGTTATGGGTCGCAGCCGGAACTCTTCGGCGTCCCAATAAATGGCGTCAAGTGTTATGCTGGGCTCGTAGAACTTTCCGACCTATATAAACGTTTTCGTTTTTGATTGTGTCGCATCGATGATTTATTAATTGGGATCTCCATGGATACAAGCCTGCCTGATGAGGGTAAAGGCCCAGAAATCGATTGCAATGTTTTCTCGTAGGCCGCTTACTATCTAGCAAAAATATATTATTAGCGGCTAGCTAATAATATATTTTTGCTAGATTTATAGTACTTGATTTTTGTGCAAAATTTGAGATAAATTGGATAAGTAGTTTTTTTGGTAATAATTTTTTTATTAAATTTTTATCCTAGGGTGTTTCTAATTCGCTCTTTAAGGCAAAACAATTCTATAAACTTATGTCTATAAGGCTTTCGTTTTTGAAATAAAGGTGTTATTGAATATGTCGTGCTTACGTGGACTCCCTTGTGAAATCTTTTTCCGACCATCAAGTCTTTAAGTGAGACTACGGAG
Organism: Kuschelorhynchus macadamiae; assembly: GCA_030620095.1. Taxonomy (NCBI): domain Eukaryota; kingdom Metazoa; phylum Arthropoda; class Insecta; order Coleoptera; family Curculionidae; genus Kuschelorhynchus; species Kuschelorhynchus macadamiae. Next base: position 3,802,767 of record JAUTXW010002103.1, read on the forward strand.
GCCAGAGTTGAATTTATGCCTGAGCGACAAGAATTCAAATTATTATCTTAATTTGCAAAATACTAGATTTTTCCTATCAACTTCGACATCCTGTATCTCAAAAACGAAAAATGTTCATAGGAATGATTCCCCAAATAACCCTTCAATGATTTTTATACTCACCCTGTTATTTAAATCTTACCTACTTACCTAGTGAAATCAGATATCGCTCATCTCTGGAAAAACTCACTGCTTCAACTCGTACCTTATGATGTTCGTGTTGGTTTAGCATCTTTTGTTGTTCAAAATCCCATATTATTACTCGAGCCTATAAAAAAACATCACTTTTGACCAATAAGGCATATAAAGACAAAGCAAGTTCTGTCCATATATTTGCGAAAGAGGATATAGCTTCTTAAACGCCGTATAAAAATACTTTACATAAAGATATCGGAATGTATCGAAGAGCGTATGCGCAAGAACAAAATGGACATTTAGGTAATTTATTTTGCTATTCACATTGATCGAAGAAACGTAAACAAAGTATTTTTTCCTTAATTCATATTATTTTAAAAACGAAGCCGTTTTTTTTCTGTGATTTTGATTGTAAACTTCTGCAGAAGTACTTAGTTAGTTCTGTCATATAATGGAGTTTTTGCATTGCAATGTTTTGAAAATTGTAAGGAATTTGTAGATTTTATTTTTTAAAAAGTGCCTCATACGCAAATTTTATTTCTCTAATCTTTTTTTGAAAAAAAATGGAGAAAATTAAAAATACCTAATCTCTACAAGTAGGTTGTTCCAATCATATCCCCGCTCAAAATTATAATGTGGATCCTCTAGTATAATGTTCTTGTAAATAAGTGAAACATTTTACTTCACTTATGCTTAACAGTTTTAATTTTTATTTCCATGTTATTGGTTTTAATTCGTTTTTGAAGACAAAGACCAAATATTTGTTTTGAATTCAAATTTAAACAATTAGGTAATGGCTTTTTTTGAAAATAGCTCTATTATTAATTTTGATGTGAACAATTCAATAAATCAAAAATGAAATAAATGTGTTTAAGTTTTATTTATTAAATTATATTAATAATTATTTTCACAAAAATAATAAATTGATTTACCCAGTCGATCATTGGTAATTATTTACGTACCATCGCCGATGATTTTTTGGTACAACAGAGTGGATTTTCGACCTTTGATCACGAGTCCGAAATCAGATATTTCGGCGTCGTTTCGTTTCGGAATTATCCACCACATAACAATGCTCAATATTACGTTTTCACTATTTTCACCCTTTATTTTCCCTGATACTTACTGGTTAATAAACTCACTCAATAGTGATTGACTAAATAGCCAAAATTAATTTAATCACGTATATCATAGTAAAAACTTGCTTTAATAAGGACAAAAATACATTACGAAAAAACGTCGTGATGCTTATGAAATATTTAGTGACTTTTGGTTAACCTGATATTTTACAAAATTTCCGCCAGAAATGTAAATTCTTAGAGTCGTTCAATATTCGGAGTCTAAATTACATTTTGATTTCAAATGAGTAACATTTGAAAATTGAAAGTGAATTTTACCTTGGCGTATTACGAAAGCGTAGAAGGGGCACAATTTTTTTATTTTTATTTTTGCAACAAATTCCGACTTCTATCTCGGAATTCCGACTTCAACAAACAAACAAACAAACAAAAGTATGCTTTATTGCCGCAGAAAAATTTTACAATTTTATGGACAAAGCAAAATATACCTAAAATAAGACATATCAAAACATTAATCGAAAAGAATTTCGATAGGTCAATGCTTTTTAAAAATGTAAATTATCAATTTACCAAATCGTAAAACACACGTTAGAATATAACATAACAAACACACATGTAGGAGGTGAATAATTTCGATGACATTGAAATCAAAATTGCAACTATGCGACCTTAAACTCTATGTTATTATGGTTATTCAAATAATTGTGATGTTAAACAGAAGGTATAATGAACTAGTGTAGAATGTAGTATACAAAAAAGAATTAAATTTTGTTTTTAATCCAATACCTAACAAAATAATTAGGTTTTAAGTGAATGTTCGACAGTTCTTTTCTCTATATGATGATTTTCAAAATTCTATGCTACGAGTTAGGACATGACTCACAAAAGATTTAAGTAAACAAGCGAATTTAGTGACAATTTAAAGAGACTTACTCGCTGTAAAAATCATTAACGCTGTAAAATGGTCGCTCAATGAGGTATGCTTTGGTGTTTTTTCGAAATTGTGCAAGCCTAGGGATAGATTTTAAATGTACTGGCAGATTGTTGTAAAGTTTTATGGCGTTGTAAATAATTGATTTTTTTATTAATTCTGAGGAAGGAATGGGAAGATATATATCATGCCTAGAGTTTCTGGTAGGGTATACATGTTGTGGCCTTTCTGGGAGGGTGTTTATATGTTTTCTCAGCAAATATACCGTTTCCAAAATAAATAATGCAGGAAGTGTTAATATTTCATGTTTTTTGAAATAGTATTGGCAGTGAGCTCTATTATTTAGACCAAACAAATAACAAATGGCTCTCTTTTGAAGCATAAAAATACTACGAAATTGCTCGGTGGTACAGCAGCCCCAAAAGGGAAGGCCATAGCGGAGGTGGGATTCAAATAAAGAGAAATAAGTAAGTCTGGCAGAAGGAACGTCTAGTTCTTTTGAAACTGATCGAATGGCGAAGCAGGCGGTAGAAAGTTTTTTAGTTAAGGTTACAATATTATTAGACATTTTTTGGTTGTTATTTATATTTAAACCCAGTAATTTACCCGACTCTACGTATTCAATATTGCTGTTATGTACCTGAAGTGGTTGTAAAGTTCCCTTATAAGATAACGCCACCGTTTTATCGACGTTAAAACAAAGCATATTGGAATCGGACCAAGCCTTAATTATAACCAAGTCTTTGGAGATACTAGAGTGTAAAGACGTTGTATCAAAATCACTCCAAGTTATGCTTGTGTCGTCAGCAAAAAGGGAAATTCTTCCATTAATTTTAAGGTTCGTGATATCATTAATGTATAACAAAAAAAGAATAGGTCCCAAGACTGAACCTTGAGGGACTCCACTTGTAATCAACTTACAATCAGAATCGGAACCATTAGCCTTACAAGTTGTTGCCTTTTCCCAAGATAAGATTTGAACCAATTTAAAGAAGTACCACGAATTCCATAAAAATTTAGTTTGTTTATCAGAATTTCATGACTAACACAATCAAAGGCTTTCACATAGTCACAAAAAACTGAGGCAATTGGGTGGTTGTTATTGAGAGATAAGTAGACGCCTCTGATATTATCTGATGTTTCAGGAGAAATGGCATAAGACGATTCTTCAGTAGCCTTTCGATGATTTTTGATAGCACTGGTAGTAGTGCAATTGGGCGATAATTTCAAGAGTTAGTTTTTTCGCCGCCTTTATGAAGTGGAATAATTATAGCTGTTTTAAGGCAATCAGGGAATACACCTTTTATAAAGGACTCATTTATTAATGTTGTAAGGGCCTCTATGACTGGGAGTGGCAAGTTCAGGAATATTCTAATTGATAAGCCATCAGTGCTACAAGATTTACTTTTGATATTATTTATTACCTTCAATAGTTCAATGTTGCTAACGGGACTTAAGAAAAAGCTATCAGCTAAATTTTTTGAAGGAGGGAGAAACGAAAGAGGGTCCAAACTTGGCGAGATACTAGAGGTAACATTTTTGCTTACATTAATAAAATAATCGTTTAGATCATTAGCCCCTGGCAAGATCTGAGTCACAAGGTTTGATTTGTTTCTGAGGTTATTGATGATCGACCAGGTTTCTTTTGAAACGTTATTTGAGTTTGTTAGACGTTTTCGGTAGTGTAATTTTTTTGCTGACTTAATAAGAATAGTGTAGATCCTCCTATAGTTAGAGATATAGTCGAGAATAAAAAAGGAGTCGGTTTTATATATGAGAGCGAGCGCATATTTTTAGCAGAAATTCGTATTCCTTTCGTCGTCCACGGTTTATGCCGCTTAGGTTTGATATTCTTAAGCGGGAAGGCCTTGTTAAAAGCACTTAAAGTTTTATTTAAAAAAGTTCTGAAGTTTGTGTTGACATTATCAGATTCAAAATTCCAATCGGTGTTAAAGCAAATATTATGAAATACTGAAAAATTTGCGGCTGAGAAAATTCTGCCCCGATGGCGAGATCTTGGTAAGGGCCCAATAGGTAAACTAAACCTGGAAATTACCGCCTCGTGATCGGAAAGACCTGAGTTATAGACCTGTGAATGCACCTCTGATGGAGAAAAATCAGACGCCATGTAATCGATGATAGAAGAAGAGTTTTTTGAAATTCTAGTTGGCGAGGATACATGCATTGAAAGAGAGAGTCGAATATAGAAATTAGATATTTTTGGATGGCACAAATAGTAGCATAGTCAATATTAAAGTCCCCGCATAGAATTTTTTTACCTTTAATCGGTAGACTGTCTAGCAAACTTACAGGCTATTTAAAAATGATTGTACATCAGAGTTTGGTGATCTATAAATACAAATTACATAAAGATCAAGGTTTTGATTATATACCATAGAGAATTCAAAAGAGCTATCCGCTAACAAATGATCATATTTAGATACTGACATGAAATCTCCATTTAGGGATAGAATCAATCTTCAATCTCGGAATTTCGACTTCTAACTCGAAATTCCGACTTCTAACTCGGAATTCCGACTTCTATCTCGGAATTCCGACTTCTATCTCGGAATGCGTTGTAATTAATACACGACTGCTTATAAGCGCAATCACTTTTTTATATTCTTTTAACGTTAAATGAAGCATTCATTCTAAATGAAATGAATATTTTAATTATAATAAATAATTAATAAGCTAAATAAAACACGAAACTTATTAACTGTGCATAAAGTCCAAACTAAAAAATAACGACTGGGTAAGTTCCGATGGCTTGAATATGGTTGACATGAAAAATAAAATCTTATACTTTGCTTTATCTTTATCTCCCAAGTATTGAACTTTTTACCAACTATTTACTATTATACATACAATTTAAATATAATTATTATTGTTTTTCTTTTAGGAGAAAAGAAATATATTTGTTTAAAAAAATATCTTTTATTGAGTAAATAACTAGCACCTATGAAAGGTTTATGCATTCTCTATTAAAGTAACTTATATTTCGTTAAATGATTATTCATTAATTTTTATTTTTCAATTCGGTTATTACTCATTCAGATTAAATATCATCAAAGTATAAAAGATTTTAGGTTGACTTTTTCAAGTAAGGACAGGAACATAACTAATCAGTTACATTCTATGTATGATACAAAGCATAATAACTAAAATAAAATCAGAAAAACCAAATTTCACTAATATCTGTTAATTAAAATAATACCCGAGTAAATTTACTTGTTTTAAAACGCTTTTATTAGTTTCACTTGATTTTCACCTACTTTATACGCCAGATTACAATCGATGACCATGCAATGATTTGATAAGTTTGTCCCATTATCCTGAACAGGATCGTCAGGATAAAAAAATTTCATCTCGGAGAGGGACCCTGGGAAATGGCTACCATATAAAAGGAAGGCAGCAGGCGCGCAAATTACCCATTTTCGGCACGGGGAGGTAGCGAAGAAGAATAAATTATAGTTTGACAAAAAGATCCACGTTGTTTTCACAATGACATTAATCACTTTATTCTCGTCCAAAGGGTTTTTTAGTTCAGTTTACAATTAAAGTGTGTTTTTTAGTTTTTTAAACTATAATTTATTAGAATTTCTAGACAAATGAAGACATTGATATTTTATGAAGTTTGAAAACAAAAATCTGTAACATGATTTCAGCAAAAAAAAATTGTTAGCAAATCACATCCTCATAAATCAAGTTTCCGTTGTAGGTCTTATTTCTAACTTTGTGGAAGGAATCTATCAAAACAGACTACAGGAACACACATACAGTGAAAAGTTAATTATAATTTTGATTGTTTCTTCAAGTACTTATTATCTTTCTTTTAGCTTTATCTATTCTTTACAAATAAAGCGCATTCTACTGACAAGGTACAACTCAATGATCGTAGTTAAATTTTTTTCGTGTTGATCACACCCAACAAAAGGAATAGGTATTTCTTTTAATTTGTCCAAAATATGAAAATGTGTACCTTGATATACGTGGTTTGCTGACAAAATATCTAATACAGTAGACTTCATTACTGATTATAGACTCTTTGACTAACATTCCCAGTCATTTACATTTTTTATAATTTATTAACTTTCATTGCCCGTTTTGGATCTTCTTCTACTTGTCATAAAAGTTTGTAACAAACACATCATTAATATATTGGAATGACTCGGCAGGCCGGGGTCTTCTACCCTTAAGGACCTCACTGCCACTTTTATGCATACTATATATTATTATTAGACCTATTGGCACGAACTTCCAATTAATATTTTGAATACCTAGTTTTGTCCGGGACCTGGGACATAATATGAAAATATGACTTTTCTCTTTTAATAAAATTTGTTTCAGTTTTCTAATCCTGTCACTTTTATTCATAGAGTTGTTATTTCTAGACACATTGGTAATTAAATTAATTGAATTTTTCCTACTTTATTAAAATTAATTTGAATTTTCTACCTTTTCGAAACCCGCTGCCACATTAATTCATAATAAATATTATTTCCAGACATCGGGGTAATAGCCCCCTGTAAATATTTTGGCTTGCACTACCATCCGAGGGAGTCTACTTGGGGTAAAATATACTTTTTTTTTATTTATTAAAATCTATTTAAGTTATCTACTGTTTAAAGATTCGCTGTACTTTTTATTTATACTTGATATTATTTATAGATATGTTGGTAAAAGCATCCTATAAATAGTTTGACTTGCATTGCCGTCCATGGTGTCTCTACAAGGAATAGAATTTAATAATTTATTTATTTTTTCCTCGTTTATTAAAAAAATTTTATCTTCTATAGTTGGCGCATTACCTTTCTGGAATGACGTCACGCTGGTTTCAAATAACGTATTTCTTATATTATTTATATTTCAGCGATGATTCCTAACCTAAACGTATGCAGTGATGTAGATAGGAGGGGTGCGTTCAGCACTGGCTAAAGCGAATTTAAAATTGGCATTTTCTGTACAGAAAGCGCTGCAACTTGTCGAAAATTGGCAAAAAATTAACACTCTCATTGCCATAAAAAACCCTCATTTTGCACACTTAATACAAAAATAACTATTATAACTTCAAAAACTAAAATTATTTTGCAAATAAGACTTTACTAATATAAATTCTTTCATCTTAGTCTTATTCTTTGTTTGCAATGTAATAAATTGACGCCAGTTACCCATTTTCATCAAAATTATTTTAATTCTCAATTACAGACAATACTGAAAAAATATTAAGAAAAGGGGAATAACGAACGATGAATCCTTTACCTCCAGAATGTTTCAAAAACAAAAAGAGGTAAAAACAAAAATCACAGATTACTTAAAGAACAAAATAAGAGATATGATCTATTGCGTGTATGCTAAAAATGAATATGTTACAATGCAGACTTTGCTTTAAAAACTAAAAGAGAGAAATTAATGTATAACTAACTAACTTTAAAAATAAAAACTACTCCCCTTCACTGTCTTCAGAATCAGAACTAAATTCTTCATCGTCACTGCTGTCTTCGTCGGTACTAATTACAAGTGGCGCAATGTCTGAAGCATCACATATCTGTATTGTCTTCCAAGCTTCTTGGATTACCCTTTCTGTGTGGCTGACATAATTTTTCCAATGCTCTGAAGATACTTCATTTATCGCTTTTTCCCACATGGCCAAAACTTCCGATGGTGTCCCCTTCAGACTAGCAATGTATTGGTCGTATTTCCTCTTACACTCAGACCATACCATTTCAATAGCATTAAATTGACAATGGTATGGAGGAAGTCTTAGTATTTTGTGGCCCAAAGGTTTCACATATTCGTCAAGGTAGAATGTTTTTTCAATGTTACAATTTTTTTCTACAATGCTCCATATTTCATCCTTCATGGCCCTCTCTGGGAAGTCAATGTTCTTTTCTTTTAACCATCCAATCAATCTCTGCTTTGTCCACGATTTTCTTGGAATATCCTCTAAAAGGCCGGAATGATAGCTTGCGTTGTCCATCACTATCAAACTTTTTGGAGGAAGATTTGGTACCAGCTGATTTTTAAACCAATTTTCAAAATTTTGCTTGTTCATATTGTCATGATAATCTCCGCTTTTTAGTCAACTTTTAAATATTAAACTAGCCCCCTTAATAAATCCTTCCTTTGATCCAGCGTGAACTACAATATAATGACCTTCACTAAAAATTAGACATAGTGTTATCCTGCCAGCTGTTTCTAAACGAACCTTTACTAAAAATCCAAGTCTCATCAATAAATACGGTGGTATAAGCATCTTGTCCTAGATTTTGATTTTTGACATATTCCCTCAAGAAATTGATTCTCTTGTGGACGATGTGGGGCAAATCCATCAGGTATTTTCTATTATTTGATTTCTTCCACTTAAAACCAATACTTTTTACGTATTTTCTTAGCGAGGTGATGGAAAAATTAAAATATTCATTTATCTCTTTTAGTTTTTTAAGCAAAGTCTGCATTGTAACATATTCATTTTTCGCATACATGCAGTAGATCGTATCTCTTATTTTGTTCTTTAAGTAATCTGTAATTTTTGTTTTTACCTCTTTTTGCTTTTGAGACATTCTGGAGGTAAAGGATTCATCGCTCGTTATTCCTCTTTTCTTAATATTTATGATTGTTGTATGGCTAAGTTTTGTTGCATTTGAAGCTCGTTCAATTAAAAGGATTCCATTTTTAGCTTGCTCTTTTTCCAATTGAAAAAAAGCCAAGATATTCAAAACTATTAGCTGTGATTGCTGATTATATCTTCGCGGCATCTTGCAAAAGTTTAAAAAGAATCACAACAAATCAATGTCAATTTTGACGAATATATTCTGAAAGACACATAACCAAAACCGGCATTGACTGTTGTAAAGAAACGACAATGAGTTTTTTTAAAATGTTTTTGTCACTGTCAGTTAACATAAATCAAACAAAAATAACCAAAAATGACGTCATTCCAGAAAGGTAATGCGCCAACTATACATCTTCAGGGGTTAGATTTTATCATACTAGATAGTATTTCTAGAAATTTTTAGCAATTAATATTTTACACAAGTTATAAATGTCTTTATCACAAGGATAATTATTAAATGTGCAGTCACTGGACAACGCATCCAAAGCAAAAATTGAAACATTTATGTGAAAACACTACTAGAAGTCGAAATTCCGAGTTACAAGTCGGAATTCCGAGATAGAAGTCGGAATTCCGAGATAGAAGTGGGAATTCCGAGATAGAAGTCGGAATTCCGAGTTAGAAGTCGGAATGTGTTACAAAAATAAAAATAAAAAAATTGTCCTCTATGCTTTCGTAGTATCTTTGTTAATATTCGTGCAAAAGAAAATTTTTAAGTCCATTACGTCTTTTACATAATACTTAGAGTTGACATTTTAATCTTAAAACATAAATCTATCGTGCTAACCCGGGGCGGATCCACCTAAAGGTATATTTTTTTTTGTTTAAATATCCACTCATTTTGTTTTTTCCTTGATAACTTTCTAGATATAATACAAATAAACACACATTCTAAAATTTTTTACTTTTAAAATTTAAAAAGATGGCGCTGCTTTAATTAATTGGCATTTTCAGGATATGTTACTAAAATAAGAAACCCTGTATTTTCTAGAAACATGACGTTTGTTTATTAATTTGCACGAAGTTTTTAATACAAAGAAAGTAATTAAATCACATAGTTTGCATTATTCAAACAGTGTTGGAATATTTACTACCGAGTCATCGTAAAAATCAGTCACTTTATCTAATGAGAAGGGTGAAAATAGTGAAGAGTGGTATTGAACACTTTGATGGTGATAAACAAAACATGTGAGTTTATATTCATCAGCGGCGGAAAATCTACCTGTGTACCAAAATTCATTAAAATCGGCGATGGTAAGTGTAAGTAATTACCCGATCATATTTAACTTATTATTCCTCATTTGAAAATAAAATCAAAAGAAATTTAAAACTTACCTTAAAACCAATATGATTAATTTGGCCACTGGCAATATATCGTCCTGTAGATGAAATACATACGGAAGAAATGTTATTGGTATGTCCTACCAGGAAGGATTGTTTCTTCGTAGCCCATTCTTGAATAGTTATTTTATTACCGATTGGAAAAATTACATGTTTTCTGTCAGGATGGACTATAAATCCATTTATTGTATTACCTAAAAATATGAATGGCTATTTTAAAAAGGCATTCACAATGAAAAATCTTGAGTTTTACCATCAAATCCTATAATAGCCTTGGTCTTTAATTCTTTTACATCTCCATCACAATCTGAACATATATTATTTGACATGACTTTTAATTAAACCTAGGTAACTAATTTACCGCAAATAAAATCGGATTATTAATGTCGTACCAATCAATTTAATAATTATTTGAAAATCGAGGCGGGTTTCCAAGGAAACCAGTTAAGCGACATCTTTGCGGTAAAATTTGAATTACTTATATTATGTTTGTTGTTTTTAGCATAGTTGTGAACCTAGCATCCACAAACTAACTTCATTTACTTCTAGTAGATGGCGGTGGTCTTTTTATGTAAAACTTACTAGAGATGACACTTAGTATCGACAATTTATTAGTCGATAATGTGTTGGAATATTTTTACCGTTGTATGAGCGGGGCTTATAACTGCCGTTCACAATAATTATCTGCTTGTGCGATTTTTCAGTCAAAATTGGATATTATATATTTTAGTATTACTTGAGTAAATTGAATGCAGAAAACAATAAAATGATATCCAAACCTTCAAGAATGGTTAAAGAAGCAATTTGTCAATTATACGGGGTATAACGCAACAACAACGCGTTAATTTATTTGTTTTTTTAGTAAGTAATCAGACTTACCTTTGTTTTTGATGTTACGACTATGTTTGTGACCTTAATCCTTCCTGAGAGTTCTAGTAGGCTTAATTATTTTCACCCTATAGTAAATGTAGGTCGTTATGGTATTTTTTTCTCGGATTATTTGTACAAAATTTTCGGACAAGTAAAAAGAGGGTTCTATGGGGAATATAAAAAATATTTAAAATCAATATGGGATCCCTATACCTCAAATGCCGAGAATGCGGTTGGAATGCAAAAAAAAACAAAATTGAAATTGTTTATGGGACCCCAAATTTCATCTGAGGGATTGAAAAACCACGTCGCCAGATTTACTCTCCGGTTTATACAGGATCAGCCATTTAGAAATAAAATTGCAAATTCGTTTTCATATATATTTTCTTATTGTTTTAGGGTGAGCCCTGTAGTATATGAACGGTTGATTCTAGACGAATCTAAATACGCAAAAACTGTCTTTATTTGTTCTAGAGACTGGCGTGAAAATCAGTTCGATCAAGTTTGCCATTTTTTGACAATTCGTAAATTCATATCGCTATCTACTGAAATAAAAAACGATTAAATATATCAAAAATTCCACCTTTTCGGTACAAGACATAGATATACATTTTTTTATCTCTTGTCGAAAAATTGAGTAAAATCTAGTTTCGAGTAAAAATGCAAATGTTTCCATTTGACATTGAATTTACCATTTTTTTGCAAATATCTGTTGATCTGTCTATCTTGAATCCCAACATCCCGAAAAGTATAGAAATAGAAATTATGTCCAAATAAAGTTACAGCAAGTATTTTATATACGGAATGAAGGACGTTATAATACAAAATAATTAATACATAGTTGATGTGGACATTTAAAGGTATGTATATTTATGTTTTAATTATTAAGGGATTTCTCCCTTTTAGTTAATAGTAAGCAATGTTCACTAGCGTGGCCATGCAATATGGTTTATTGATTTATATTTATATACGGAGTGTTAAAGCAATCCGGTTCAGAGTAGTGGCATTTTTCAGTAACCGGGGGATTCACTAGCAGTTTTAATTTAGTCTTTGATATTAAGTACTGGGTATATAAAGCCGCCGCTTTTTGTAGTTTCTAAAGCTATGCGGGCTATTCTGCTTATAATAACTGAAAAATAATAACAAATGTTTTTTCTAATATATAAGAAACTCAAAAATGTTTCTCTTGGTTATCCACCAAACTATAATATTATATATTAATAAAAAAAATGTTTTGTTTGTGATATTACATGAACCTCGTGAATTTTCCAAATTCTAAAAAAACTTCTTCTAGTAAATTTGTTCTTTTTACGTGATTTCCATTTCTTAATTTGTAGTGTCATTTTAGCCTGATGATGGTAAGAAACATCTGCCGAAACGAAGCAAAAAAAGATAGATATTTTTTTAAAGAAATTGGCATATAATCAGCAAGTTGTGGTTCAATTTTAGAGTTGGGTCCTGGTGATAACGGTAAATTTTTTCAATTTAACAAATAGAAAAGCATATTTGTTAAGAGTACCACTAGTTTTTACCGGGCGGCTCGATAAATTAAAGCAAACTGAAAAATGTGTTAATTTTAATAAATTAAAAAACATCATAAAAAACACAAATCATAATAATCAATACCAATTTTGGTTTCAGTAGTAGTTCCTCTAGTTTCTAATACATCTTGGCAAGGTCAAGGCATAGATAAAATTAATTGTTAAGAAATCATGGTTCTTGGGTTTAAATGGTGTCAAATTGGAATTACTATCCGACGTTTCGCCTTCGATTGCACTAGGCATCTTCAAGGATCTTTACTCCACAGTTTTCTATACACAGAATGTCCTATAGTACAATTTTCCTTCCAGCGTGTCCACACTTTGAACGCAATGGTGAGGCTCAGTAAGAGACTCCAGGTGCCTTTCATTAGTACGACTCCATGGCTACGACCGTGAGGTCTTATCGATGAGTAGCCTAGACTGGAGCTCTGAAGCTAAGACGGATACAGGGCTTCAGCCACGGTGTGCGCTTCCGTGCTAAGGGCTGCATGACACCCGAGCCCAAATCGGGTGTCGTGAACGGAGCCTCTGGGATACCAGGCGACCTCCCAGAGTACATTACCTTACCTCAGTAGGCCGGCTCTGCTGGGGTGGACTACCTTTCCGAGCTACTTGTAGGAACTGTATGAAAAAAATAGCAGCAAACCCTTTAAGGGCTCTTCGGAAGAAGGGTCTATGAAACTGGGCTCCCAAGAGGGGACTAGTAGAGCTGGCTCCTTGCAAAAGGAGATGACTCAACAAGGCTCCATGAAGGGGACTGGCAACACGCCGGGCGGTTCTAAGAAAAAGAACAGGTCTGGTGCTCAGAAGGCCAGGGCTAGACGTCTCAGGCTCGAAGATATCACCTCGGGCCAGGGCGCAGTCAAGCCAGGGCCTAGCACTCAGGCTCAGAGGGGACTAAACGTACCAGGTCCGAAGGTAGCACCCCAGGGACTGAGAAAAGCAAGCAGCCTGAGAAGAGGCCCAAAAAAACGGGCACTCTCACATACGGGCAAGCGGCAGCGGCAGGTCTCAGGGTGACCATTAGACCTGAGATATCCGGATGTGGTCATCTCGGAGACTCAATATGGAGCTGTCTTGGCATGTCTTAATACTGTCGTAGACGGCATGGTGGAGGGGCCCTTCCACAGATTCAGCGGTTTATGGCTGATGGAACAGGGAGCCATTGCGGTGAACTGGGAAATCAGTGGTCCCTGAACTGCTTGGAGGAGACCATTCTAATCAGTAAGCCATGGGATAATGCATCTCTGAGAATTCAGAAACACGTTCCCAGGACAATAAAAGTTGTGGCCGTTGTCCATCGACCACCGAACAGTACGGACGTGACTTTAAAACGTCTTCAGAGGCAGAACTTAGGTCTAAGAACTAATCTCTGGAGGACATACTATCGCAAGGAGGAGAAAGAGAAACTCATCCTTGTGTTTGGCATTGATGAGGCTTCCTTTGAGGCCTTGTCACGTCAAAAGTTTAAGGCGTATGCTGGGGTCTCCCACGTCACTTTTGAGACGAAGGTAAAGGCTTCAACGTCGACTGAAACGACCTGCAGAGCTCAACATTAAGAAAATGTATTCTATGCACAAAGAAAAATATCCTGATAGATTAGTGTCTTACGAAAAGTATAGGGAGATATTCAACACCAAATATAATATTGCTTTTGGTTACCCAAGATGCGATACATGTAGTACATGCGATGAGTTAGAGGTAAAAATCGATGACATTGAAAAAAAACTAACTCAGAATCCTGTTGATGATTTTCAAAATGCGTTGCAGTTCCACAAAGAGTTACGAAAGTTAAAAATTTAAAAAGAAATACATTTAAAAAGAGCTGATACCTTTTATAAGCGTAAAAAAACTGCTAGAATTGAGGCTCAAAAAGACAAATCCAAGGAAGCTATCGTGATGGATTTTCAAAAAAATCTTCACTTGCCGAATATTACAACTAACGACACATATTATTGTAGACAACTTTCTTTTTACATGTTCAACATACAACCTCTGAAGCTGTTTTTTACACTTATACGGAAGTTTCTGGAAAGAAGGGTGCTGATGATGTCACTTCACTGATATGGGATTATATTTTTAACCATCTGGATTTTGAAGTTAAGGACCTTACAATATTCTGTGATTCATGCTGTGGACAAAATAAAAACTTCACAGTTTTTAGAATGTTACATTATATTGTGCATTTTGTTAAAAGATTTAGAAAAATCAAAGCTGTTTTTCCAATCCGCGGTCATTCATATCTTGAATGCGATAGAAATATGGGCTTAGTGAACCAGAAAACTTATGTTGAACTGCCTCAAGAATGGAATGAATTTTTAAGGAACTCCCGATCGAAGCCAAGCCCTTTTAAAGTGTTTTTTTTTTGCGAAGATCAATCCGTTTTCAAGAGTTGGACAAAATTTCTGGCAGATATTTATATGAACAAATGCTCTTTTCCGTCAAGACCCGTGAGGGAATTAACTATAACTGAAACCCATCCTCGTATGATGATACATAGGGATAGTTATAACGGTCCAGAAGTTGAAAGTGTTGTTATAAAACAAAAAAAGAAAAAGACTTTCGTTACCTGAAAAGTGGTTCTTGCTTCCAAGTTCAGCTTATGATGGGCTAATACCTATACCTAAAGTCAAATTTGAAGACATACAGCACCTGAAAAGATTCTATTCTCAAAAAGCACAGGCTTTTTTTACAGAAATACCACATTTGTAGGATTTACAAGTAAGTGATGTAAATACGAATTTAATGGACCATCATCTTTTTTACCACGTTTTTTTTGTATTCGGAACAAACTTTTTTTTTTGCTTTCTTGTATCAAATATTTATTATTTTTTCAATACTCCGTCAAAAACTCTTTAAGTTTAAGTTAGCAATACTTATATTTTTAAATATTATTTTTGTATTCCATGTTACACATTAGTCTTCTTAAATAAAACTTACACTTACTTAGAGTTGAATTTTTTGGACACTCATCTTTTTTCTCCTGTACTCTTCAATTGATAAAAAGTTAGTTTTTGGACGAATTAAAAAATAACCTGTATCACTCAGAGTAGCGAATCTGAGACGAGTTTGAATCAAAGTTACAGTGAAGATAATATGAGGTCTTGTCAATCCTTTGGTGGGGATGACGCAACAATGTTTGGGGATTATACTTAATGGGAGGACCAAACTTTTCATGTCACACGCCACAATTACGGTAACCACTTAACGTAATCAGTGTCTTATACCATCAGTGCTCAAAATTTCAGCGGCGACTGAATTTTAGTTGACAGTAATGCAGGATTCCAATTGTCAATGCCAATGACATTTTTGAAATGTCATTCTGCTATACCGAAATTACTTAAGACAATAGTCTAATAATAATGACACAATTGGCATCACTTTTTTTTTGGTAAGTCGTCGTTAATGATAGTTGGTTGATGTTGACGGCACTGGTAATCTAAAAACCGGAACTTCTTTAGGCATTTAAACAAGTCGCGGAGTATTCACAGATGAGAGCGAATTAAGACACACAATGTCTGTTATAATTTTATTTAGGTAAAAAAATATATAATCAAGTTCTTAATATAAGGTTTTCACATATTTTATATTAGCACACTTAGTCACACAGTTAAATATTTTTTAAACGCTAACTCTAGATTCGCAACCAATAGCAGTTCTCATTCTCAAAAAAATATAAAAAACTTACATGCAGTTATTAGGCTTATCTTTGTTTAAATTGGAAGAAACTGAAGTGATTTGAACACCACAAAATGTAGAATTGACAGTTATTAAATTTACATTTTCATTATATCTGCAAAAGTGTAGAGAAAAATGGAACAGAATCCCAATATCCCTTCTTGAAGTTAAATTAATTTGAAAATCCCTGAAAGCATTATATTAACTAATTTAGTAGTAGTCCCATTCAACCAGAATACGTTTGCGATTAATATAATTTCAAAAGCACAATCAAGCAACATAGTAAACTAAGAATGGAACCATACAATTTCGTCGCCGAAGATCGGCCTGTTCCAGGCGCATATATAGTCGATTTGTCGCCCAAACTTGATGATCCTGTATTGGTTTCGCTTTTCCCGCTTCCCGAATTGCATAGATCCGTTTTACAAGATCTTTGGTACGATCTGTAGGTGGAATCTTCAGTGATTCCGTCGGCTGGCACTTTATCCACGCAGTTTCTGTTTAGGGAAGCCAGTTTACCTTTAGGGTCCTGTGAAAAAAAAATATTAATATTTAGATTTAAATAATATCCAAGTTTTGAACTTTGAAATTTAAAAAGTCTTACAGACAAGCCTAATGTTAGGTGTGTTGTCAATAAAATCGAATTGTTTTTTCATTTCGACCAACATCGAAAACACCAAGACTGGTCAAAAATACTAGTAATTTAAGGAAATGAAAGAGAACATAATATGTAGTATACATATTGTTCCAGATTGGCCGGTATACAAACGCGTAGTTTCAGAATATACGCTTTATTCTGACCACGACTTTAGCTTTGTAACTATGGTAACCTAAAACTTTTTTTTCCTTTCCTGTTTATCCTGTTGCATAACAAAACATATTAGCTTTGCTACTAGTCACTAGATTGCCATTACGCTAATATTCTTTGTAGAACTGCGGCAGACGAACGGGGTAGAATGCAGGAACAACTAGGCCTCACACGTTCACAGCGTCTGCTCCCTTTCTAGCGGGGTCGTTAGTTTCCACACTGAGCGGTTGAGTCTCCCGTTTCCCCCTGAAATAAAGCAACAGAACCGAACACGTGGAACCACTTATGTTAATAACACAGAGGTCTGCCTTCGACGAGACGAACCGGAAGACTCAAACCTAAAATTTGTTACTGTCCAAGACCCATTAACTCTAAGGTTACTTCGATGAGCAGCTATCGGACGGGTGAGACGGAGGTCGTGACGTCGACTAGCGACCCAATCTGACAAAGCGGCCAGTTTATTGCTTATTGTCAGTATTGTAGTTGTCCGTTTAGTTTAGACTCTACAGCTCTTCAAAATTGAAAATCCCAGTTTTTAAATGTCAATATCTCGAAAACAATTAAACTTAGGACTATATATGAAGCAGACGTAGAATTTTAGATAAAACGCAAATATGTAATAAAATATAAGGTGTTTCCATATGAAACACTATTCAAGTGGATATATAAGTCCTATATACTAATATTTATATTTAAACTTTTTCTCTATCTCTAACCATTATCACCAAAACTAAGAACACACTATTGGGACACCTTGAATACAAAAATGTACATTTCCTAAAGTTATTCAACTATTTGTCATGCTAAAAGTTTTTACAAGAATATTTTTTAGAGACTTTAAAAATACATCATATTTTTTCAAATACAATGCGAACTTTTTGAAATGCACTCAGCAAAAAAACTGGGTGAAAATTTGAACCAACATCTCTAAACATAAGTTTAAAATTATAATAACTTATATCGTGAAGGCTGCATTTTATCGTAACAATAAAATTTCAATTCTGAACAAAAAAAGATTAATATATGTAATTAAACGCACACAGAAGAGATATGGACAATGCCGTGCTAAAGCAAAACGGTCGCCGAGTGATGTAGATCGCTCACACCGAGTTGGGATAGGTTAAGGTCGCTCGAGGCAGCTTATAGAGTTAATGGGCCTTGGACAAGACTGACGTCCGCCGCGCGTCGCTCCGTTTCCCGTTTGGATATTTGAAAATGGCCGCCTTGGATTCTTTGGATTGTGTTGTTTTACGTTTCGTTATGTTTTCAGTTTTCCCTGGACTATTTTGTGTAATGTTAGTGTAAAAGTTTGTGCTTATTTATAGACAATAAAATATAATAGTGAAGTAAGCGGTGAGCTGTAGATGTTTACAATTTTGTAAATAAGCTAAATATTTTATATGTACCTAAAGTCTGTTTTTTTTAATCCCTGACATCTGCCAAGTTTCGTGTTGAAATATTGGTATTATTGATACTGATAACATACTCACAAAACGAAATAATCTGCCTTGATATAATTATATACCTGCAGGTAAATGTTTTCCCGATATCATGAAGGAATTTGAAATGATTTTCCACTAAGATATATTTCGGTGAATTTTCACTTGGTGTATTTTTTCCATTTCAATTGCAAGTAGGTCAGATGACATTGCCAACCCTTAACCTCCAATTTTGGCTCGTGTCAGGGATTTAAAAAAACAAACTATTATATTTTACCGGCAAATTTCTAAATTTTTAGCCATTAAGTGCCAAGCTTTCCAATTTACTGTCCCTAATCTACGATTTCCCAATAAATAATATTTAAAATTATGCGTTTGTTTTATTGAATTAAGTGTAGAACATTTTAGAATACATAAAAGAAAAGCGTTTTGAATTTCGCGGGCAAAAATCTGCTTTCACTTTCCGTGGAGATAGAGTGAGAACGCAAAGTAGCTATCTCTCTCGGATGCTTTATTTACATTGACTTCCCGTCTCAATTTGGTTGTCCTTGCTGATTAAAAAGATGACTTTCGACGAGTTATATAACATTTAGAAAATGATAGAAATTCCAGAAGAAGATAGATACTACAGGGTGAAAACAATTAAGCTTTATAAAACATTCAGGAAGGATTAATGACAAAGGTGGCCCTAACATGGATCAAAAACTAAGGTAAGTATAAAAAGTTTAAAATAATAAATTGCTCAAAGGAAGTATCTATAACGAGTTCCGAGGATAAGAGGGGTCTGCCAAGATCTGAAAAGAATTACTTATGCATACGACACTGAAAGTAGATAAAGAAAGACCTGAAGTCTGATTTAAGCAATCAAAAAATAGATTAGACTAATTAAACTAGCGGAACTGGTTAATGGTTTCAAAAGAGACAGATGCCAATAATCAAATCAACAACTATGGTTGGCAAATGATAGGTCATTTATACGGTTATTTTTAAAAACGTTCGAAAGTATGCCTAAAAGGTTGCTTTTATCTTAAGGTTTTAATTGATACGAAACAAAGTTGATTTGTTAAATAAAAAAGGCATTTAATGCTTTTTTATTCAACAATCCTTTATAAATGTGTTACTTATAAAGGTGAATGACTGGTTATTTTAAGTAATTCATGTAATCATCTTCCAAAATCAGTCAAATCAGTGATTTATAAAGGTAAATCATTAGTCATTTTAGGCCGTTTATGCAGTTATTTTCAAAAAATCGCTATTTGCAGTCGCTTTTAAACGTGACTTATTGACGCCTAACACTGCAACAAAGAAAAATAAAGCAGGTTAATGCAGCTCTAAACCGAAAATTAGCCCATATGCGTTTATCGGAACGAATAATTAATGAACCGGTACCGCAGTCCGAGACTGATTATGCCATTTATTTATTTAACATAAAATTAGTTCGACTTAAAGATTCCAAAGCAGAAAGAAGCGATTTACGATACTTACTATGTAATCAATTCTAGTGATTGTGCAGTACTTCTTGTCACAGTTAGTAATAGCACTAGTGCCCATCGCTGTAACGTCGTCAGCACAGCTTGTATCGGCATCATTTTCAGTTGCTGAGCAGGTGTAACACTTTAAACCTAAAAATAGGATACACATAAGTATTTCCACGTAATGTTGAACATAAACTAGGAACACACTTTCTAAAAAGTGTAGTCCATCAGTTTATATAAACTCCGAACACACACAGCACAGTACGCTATAGACGCGACTTCTCGCTATCGCCAGACTCCAGGCTGCTGCAGCATGTGGCACGAAAGTAAACATTTTTGGAACACGCGTGCTTTCCTAACGCGGAATTGGGTATATTCACGTTTTTTAGAAAATCGACAAAATGAAAGCTTATATGCTTATAAATCGTACATGCCAGAGATTGGCGCCTAAAACGAGTTTTCCAAAGGTTATGGTTATGACGTCACACCGCATATAAACATTGTAACGCCATTCTTGTTTCTAGAATATTGTCGCCTTTTAATTGAGTTTAAATTTTATTACGGTGTTATTTACATGGCTATAAGCAAATATTTGCAAGCCAGAGTTATAGTAGAAGCATTCGCATGTTTTTGAATGACTGAATATATATGGATCAAAGAATAAATAGTGTTTTGTGCCGCATTGTACAATGCACGAACACATTTGTAAGTACACCAAAATAAAAATTTTCTACGTGGGTCTCGGGAGGTAAATTGCCCAAGAGAAATTGCTGTAAATTATTTTCAAGTTCGAAAGTTGGACGCTAGAGGGCATAACAGCAACACCAGAGTGTAAATGCTAATTTTCTCTTAAAATTACATAATTGAAAATATAAGCATTGTATTCTTCAACCAATTGTAGATCTCTCTGTTTTTGGTGTTGGAAAAAAGTGCTTTATTTTGCTCTACTCGTAGAGCCATACACTGACTTTGTTAGTGGTCACTAGATGGCGTTGGTTCGAAGTTCTCCAAATAATACTGATTTTCTCAAACAAAATCAAATGGTATGCTATGACTTTTATATCACAGTTTATTTGGTAGTTATGAAGGGCATTGAATAGTAAAATAAAAAATCCAGGCCCGGATTTAAATTAGGAAAGTTGATGATACTCTTTCGAACCCGAAACATGGGATTGGAAAATTAACCTTCCGGCTTTGTAGAGAAGAAAAAGTCATAACGGCAAAGTGGAAATTGTTTTCATCTCTCATTTCAATTAATCCTAAAATTTTAATACAGATAAATGTTGACTCTTTTTTTCTACATATATAAAAATCAAGGAGATTTTTAATTTATTGCTATTGTATTTGTATGTTTACCGAGATAGTTGTACCCATTTAAAATTATTATATATATATATATATATATATATATATATATGTATAAATATATATATATATATATATATATATAAATAGGTATATGTATATATATATATATATGTATATATTTATATATGTATATATATATATATATATATATATATATATATATATATATATATATATATATATATATATATATATATATATATATATATATATATATATATATATATATATATATATATATATATATATATATATATATATATATATATATATATATATATATAATATAATAAATTATATATATATAGGGGAAATGCCTAAAGTTGACATTTAAGGTGTCATTGTGTTCAGAACGTCATTTTCTATCAAATAAAGTAAAAAAATACTGGTGGTTTCCATTTAAAACTCAAAAGTCATTTCCGGTGAAACCGCAAGTTGCTTTATGCTAACTTGAATAAATGTATCCATTCTTTTAATTCCGGTACCTTGCAGAAGCCTATAACTTTAATGCCAATAAGTATTCCCTATCCCGTTGGAAGTTTGAAAAATCTGGTCTTATTCCTTCTCTACAACAGAAAGGGAACCTCTATGTAAAAATTTAGCTTTCTAAGTCTAGGCGTTGATGAGTCAGTGAGTCAGGACTTTTTACATATTAAAATATGTAAAAAAATAAAATAAAACACACGTGTTCAAGAGTTTTTCCGAAAAACCTTTTTTAAATTAAAAATATTGTAATATTAAGGGGTGGTTTCACCACATTGGAATTAGAGTTTTCAAAAATCCCTTCTTACCGAACCTCGACATCCGGCGTCCTCTATTATTGGACCACCCTGTACGTTTTAAACACAATAAATAAATAACTTTATTATTATGAAAATAGAGTGCTAACGATTTAAACCTCAAATATTTTTCCAACCGACATGGTATAGATTCGGCGTTATTTATATTTTGTTCATAACAATGCTGACGTTGGCCTACACATCGAATATTGTAAATAGATATTTATTATTTTACACACTAATACTTATATTGCTGCTTTCGCACCTCTCATTGCTGCTAAATTAAAACGTAAAGGAAAAGAATAAATCATCGTCATCACATCAGACCATAATCAATAGGGGTAGTGATATAAATCCAAGGAATTCAGTGCGGCAAATAAACGGCCTACTGAAAAGTTAAAAAAATTGTTACTAAAAAACTACTTATCCATTTTATCTCAAAAAAAAACACTTAATGAATTGATTTAAAATTGTGTGCCATAACTAATTGTGGTATAGAGATGAACTAGTAAAATTTTGATACTAATTCAAGATTTTTGTGTTTTGAAACAAAATGGCAGTCAAATAAAATGTTTGTAATCGTGAAAAAATCACCCTCTCGGGTTTTACATATCTTCACGTTTTAGCGTTCCTATTATTATAGCGAATATCGAAAGTTCTATTCGATACGTGCCAGAGTCAACTAAGGATTCATTACATAGGCTCGCAGAAATCAAATCTCAAAAAACGTTAACAAGTCAAAATATGTTTTTCGTAAAAACACTGAAGTTATCCAGGGACTGAAGAAAAAAGAATGTTTTTATTTAAAAGCTGACAAAGGAAATAAGGTTGTTATTACTAGACAAAACAGATTATTTTGAAAGAGTAGACAATTTGATTCAAACTGGTCCTTACGATATAATTGAGAAAAACCCGTTATCAAAAATGATAACAGAAGTAAAAAAGTAACTTAAAACAGTGTAAAACCTTGTGTCCAATAAAGTTAAATTAAAACTAATACACAGTAACCGACAGTTATCTAAACTGTATTGCCTTCCCAAAATCCATAAACCTGAGAAGTCTATAAGACCTATTGTTTCAGCTGTTGGATCACTAACGTACATTATTTCGAAATGGTTAGTAGAATGCAGCAAATTAAATATCTCGTACGATAACTTTGAGGTTACTAACTCGTTAGAATTTTTAGATAAAATTAAGAATGTTCACTTAAAAGAAGGTGAAATTTTAATATCTTTTGATGTAAGCTCATTGTTTCATAGTGTACCCATACCACTAGCTTTAGAGTACCTAAAGGAACTACTTGAATTCAATAATTTGAAGAAAGAAATTATTGATGACTATTTGCTCCTCACAAAATTATGTATGCATCAAAATTTTGAATTCATATCCTTCCATTAATTTTACGTACGAAAAGGAGAACAATGGGCAATTACCTTTTCTCGACACGGTGGTTATTAGAAATAACGATAAATTAGAATAGAAGAAACATAAGCACAAGAAAATGTTAAAAGATGCCACTACTCTTCAAGCACCTGAGGCCTCCAAAAAGTTCATAGTAATCCCATATGATCCCAGATATACGAGAGGTCTAGAAAAAGTATTTAAAAACGTAGGTTTTAGAGTAGCCTACAAAACGGAGAACAGTTTGAAAAATCTCCTTGGAAACTCTAAAGACAAAGTCGACTTGAAGGAGAGGAGTGGCATCTATGAAATTAGCTGTAAAGACTAAATGATCTAAAATATGTTGGGCAAACTAAACGCTCCATAAACCTTCTTTTTAAAGAACACATGGCACATTTGAGATACGAAAGAACAGAAAAGTCAAGCGTTGCCCAACATGCTTTATAAAACAATCACCAAATAGGAATAAATAATCTTAAGTTAATTAAAAACGTATCTAATAATAGATTATTGGATGCATTTGAGAGTAAAGAAATAGCTAAATGTGGTAAGAAAGCACTAAATAAAGACAGAGGGCCTATTCCCTATAGTCCCATCTATTGCTTACTACATTCACCTACCATTAATAGTCTCGGTTAGGATAAGTTACTTTAGTTTATATCATCTGCTGATGATGCTAACTTGGTTAGCGAAACGCGCGTCCAGAACGTAACAAGTTGTGGTGTAGTGTGGTTAGAAATCTTGTATTTTGATCGTTCCTAGATGTTAAAAAATATGTTTTATCTATTCAGTCGTCCGTCCGTCGGTTTGTCTGTCTATCTGTCAGTTCGCTGTATAACTTAAAAACTACTTATCAGATTGGATTTAAATCTTTGAAGTCAAAAATTAAGGGTTATATGGGGCTGACCTGGTAATATTTTGGTAAAAATTCAATATGATGGATCAAAATGGCGGCTTATTGAATATTAAAATAATTATTACTAAAAAGGTAATTATCCAGTTTACCTCAAATTTTGAACAAAAATCAAGTGTTTTTTTTAAATTAACGTAATAAATCTTATTCAATTGACTTGATATTTTGCAGAAGAATTACATGTGATATAGGGATAAACTGGTACGAATTCAACACGATGTAACAAAATGGCGGTGTGTGTCAATGTATTGAATTTATTTTAAATTATGCCAAGAAATCAAGTGTGGCATAGGTAGAAACTGGTAAAGTGTTGGTGGGAATGCGATATGATTGAACAAAATGGCGCCCAATATAAATGTTTGTTAATACGATATATATGTATGTGTTACTAAACGACTGAACTTAACTGGGTTACACTTCACTATTTCTAATAAAAGGAAAGATTCATAACGAGAGAAGTTCCGGGTAAAGGATATCTACCGATTTTTCATTTACGAGAACAACTTTGTTTGGTATCAAGCTTAAGATAAAAGCATACTTTCGAACGATTTTACAAATATCCTTATAAATAACCTATCCATAAAAGTCATATTTATAAATGATCGTTCATTTGACAACACTATTGGTTCGTCGTTTATTTTGGCGGAGTGTAAACAAGTTTCGTTAAATTTCGATGTGAAGCCTGGTAGTTCAGTGGTAGGCTGCTCCAGTGGCATTGATTTTTTTTAAACCCGATACGGGCGATGATTTTATTTCCATTTTTTTCTTAACGTTTTGTGTTTTATTATAATAAAAATTAAAGCAAAAAAATTTATATACATACCATAAGATTTATTCACCATCAAACACAGCAAACTCACAAATAAAATATTTGTTCTCAAATGCATTTCGACCCTTTAAAATTGACGTTCCCACTACTTGAAAAACAACGAAGCAATACATTTCTGCGTCTAAAGTGGTTTGAATTAGAATAGAGTATTGATAGATAAGATTTTAAAGAAATATTTTTAATGAAATTCGGTATTATTGTAAATAGATAAATTTTTATAAATTCCGCTTATTGTCCACGGGGAAATTCAGTGATAAGATATTAGATAAATCAATGCTGATAATATGGTAATCCTTACTGACAGGGGGATTAGTTGTCTCATATCTTTAGATTATTGTATTGTCTTCAAAATGTGAGGTGACAGATATGTTATTGCAATGAATTAAAAATCTGTTTTGACCATCATATTACTTTCTCGTATATGAATTTACCTTAATCGTTCTTTTAAGTTAAGGTTTTAAAAAACTGTTTTGCTCCTCTAGGATCACCTTATATAGTTAAAAAATATATATACACAAAAAATAATACACATTTCAGTGCTCCTACCGTTAAAAAAATTACATTTTTAATTTTGTTTTTAGGGAGCTATTTCACTCCCGCAGAGTAATCCTTTTTAACGTTGCTTTTATATGCAAAAAAAAGTCCTGTTTTGACGATTTTTTAAAAAAGCTAAGCATCTTTTCTTAAGATGCTCTTTCATCCCCAGGGCAACCATGTATAACGGAAAACCTGTTTTACAAAGGCAAAAAACTTTTATGTGATCTCACACACCGCTTTAAAATAAGTGAATGTGGTCGTTTTTTGGGGCTGCTGTCTCTCCCTAGGGCTACCTTGCATATTGGGTAAACAATTTATTTACATATAAAAAAATCGGTACATTTTCTTTACCCGGTACTTCCCTCGTAACGAGGGGCTGCTGTCTCTCCTTAGGGCTACCTGTTACCTTGCATATGGGGTAAACAATTTTTTTACATATAAAAAAATCGGCAAATTTCCTTTACCCGGCACTTCCCTCGTAATGAATTTCTCCACTAACAGATTTTTGTGTACGCATATATAACTATTTAGTATAATAACTTTATGCAAAATATACAGGGTGTAAAGAAAATTACTGGAAATATTTTAACAGGTAAAAGTATAATTTATACCAAAAAAAAAAGTCTTATGTAAAAGAAAATCAACACTTAAGGGCTGGTTTAGTGTTACAGACATTTTAACAATTACAGTTTTCTTTGAAACTGTGGAAATATTGCAATTTTACTCCTGTAGAAATAGTCTATATCTAGTTAGCTAGTTATATCAGGTAAATGTATTAGATCTTTTATTTTTGTCGCCATTGTATCTATTTTTTTTTAATTAGAGTACCAATGCTTTTGGATAAATCAATTATAACAAACTAGTTAAAAATACTTACAATTTTTTTATTTTTGCACTACTTACACTACACACTAACGAAAATTACAAGCACGGCAACGACGAATCTTTCATGACTGCAAGATGAAAAATTTAAGAAAATTAGTTCCGTAGAATTATTGTTTCCTGTTTCTCGTACGCATTGATAGTGATACATATAGAATCTTATTGTTCTTTTATCTAAACATCTTTGGCTATAAATTGTTGCAGCTACCTAGTCGGAGAATTTTTTCGGATCAACTTTCGTTCATCTTAAATCAGTTATGAGGAAACCAACTAATTTTATGTCAGAAATGCATAAATCTCATTTTTCACGCTTTAGTATATCTGAAATTAGTTACATGAAATTTTGCTTTGCTTTCCACTCCAAACACTTTTGCAAAAGTGTTTTTGCGGTAATTCCTCATTATTTTGGTTTTCCTAGGAAATCACATATATTTATATATATATATATATATATATATATATATATATATATATATATATATATATATATTTTAGTTTGATTCGCAATCTTGACGTTAAAATAACTTCTGGATCTAAGGATGGCTGAAAGGTGCTATCTAGAAAAAAAGGGCGAGTGGTTAACTCGCTAAAAAACAATTTAGGGATGTTCCAGCAAGCAATATATTCAACTACGATGAATCTTACGTTGCTGACGATCCAGATATGAAGTGGGGCATTTATTTTTAAATATCTGGAAAAAATTGGTAATGGACCTATGGGAGAACCCTGTTGTAACCAGCCTTGCTGCTCAAGAAGAAGCCTATATAATAGAACTCGCAGTGGATGGATAGACACGGTAACTTTTCGGGATTGGTTTTTTACTAGTTTTTTGCCTCATGCAAAAAGACTGGAGGGTTGGAAAGTCCTAATTGGAGACAACCTTTCTTCACATTTAGATGAAGATGTTTTAGAAAAATGCACTTAAAATAATATAAGTTTTGTGTGACTAATCCCCAACTCAACTCATATCTGTCAGCCTTTGGATGTAAGATTTTTCAGGGCAATGTAAAGTGCATGGAGGACCATTTTAACCGAATGGAAAACACAAAATTTAAGATTGATATACTCTTTTCCTATATAAAAAAATATTATATATATCAAAAAGCATCCCAATATATATATATATATATTATATATATATATATATATAAATTTGAGATTTTGGAAAAATTACCTGATTTTGAAAATGACAATCAAACAGTCGAAAACGCTGAGAGTGCCCTTACTGATTTTCTAAAGGAGAGAAGATTTGGAAATTGTGACAACACCGTCAAAAAAACAAGAAAACGAATATTAAGAATAGAAGCCGGAAAACGCACTGCGACATTAAATGTAGATGATAGTGGACAATCCGACAGCGAAAGTTCAGTCAAAGAAAGTTCAGTCAAAGACCGAGACGAAATTGAGAGAACCTATAGTGATAGAAATGAACTAGGAGGACCTTCTTAAACAAAAATCGTGAAAAGCATTCCTATTTTCATAACACCCACCAATATCAATCTCGAAAAAAATTGTTTTATTTTGGTCGAGTTAACATACGACGAAAATTCCAAAAAAGAAAAAAATAAGCAGTTTGTAGCACAAATCCAAGAAATCATAGACGATACATAAATTGTGAAGTGTTTAAGGTCGTATATGCGAAAAAAAGATACTTTCGTGTTTCCTGATGTGGACGATATCTGTGAACTTACGTTGATAAATATAAAATACAAGTTATGTCAACCAGTCATTAGTAGGGGTCGTCATTACTTGGGTGCAGCCCTAGTTTGAATTTGAATTGTTGTTGTTTAAAAAAAAACCGTAAAATGTTTTTTTTTCATTTTAAAAGTCCAGCTAAGAGATATTCCTAGTTTATTATCTAACATGTATATTGTATAACCTTTTTTTAAGTTGACATGTTAATAAAGAATATTTAAATTTAACTTTCAAGAAATAAGGCATTATAATTCAGTAGTAGTTGAGTTTTTATTGAAAAAAAAAGTAAAAATATTCAAAGAGATTGTTGCTATAAATAATTTTTGCACATCTAATGGGGTTAGTTTGCCGAAGCCATATAAAAATATGACATGATCAAAGTAACCCCACCTTGGGTTTAACTTTGATCGAGCCAAAAATAATTAATTTCTCAGAAAGTATTGAACATTTTTGCAATACTTTTATGTGTCTGGGAAGCCCATTTAAAACCGATATTTCCGTATTTTTCTGAAATAAAAATACCAACTATTATGCAATTAGCAAATATTTTTTAATTTTGATCCATTTAGCCCCACTCTACGGTACTATAATTTTTTTCTCTACAATAGGATTGTTCACTATTTTTTAAATAGTTGATTCTGGTACTTTCGTCAAAATAGAGGCCTTTTCTAAAACTTTGTTTGTTCATAACTCCGCGTTCGGTAAGGGTTAAATAAACGATGATTATAATTTCTCTGGAATCTACAGACAAATGTTTTCTATTTTTGCAATGGGAAGAAACGTCGTCCTCGGGAGAAACACTCCGTTCACACCATGGGCACCACATAATTGTTATTCGAAAGTTATTTTAACACAAGTGATTCGCATGAATGATTACATATAACTAAACCAAAGCTTAATATAGTTTAACGATAAGCAAGGCCCATAGCTGTTTTTTACCTATGCAAATTACCATAAGTCAACAATTCTCTTTTATAATGTCGTTGCTCTTACTTGAAGGCAGAAAGAAACTTTCTTAAACCTCTAAATATACTTTAAATAAATAATTACTAAAGAAATATTAGCAAAACAAATAAGATTTACTTTATTAAACACTTTAAGGTTATGTTTTTGTTCTTAATTTTAACTTAAAAATGTATGAAATTGTCTGAAAAGTTTCTGGAGAGTTTATTTGAGATTTAAATTTTGAAGATTTCTGAAAAATCGACTTAAAAAAAATAGAATGTATTTTTTTGTGAGATTATGTCGGATTTCAAATAACTTTTCCCATTTTTCCTGAAATTTCAGGAATTTCTAATTTTCAAATTTCTGCCGACTTTTTTGCAAATGTTCCAACTCTAAAGCCTGCTCCTGACTATCCGGTCAATCAACGAATTGACGAATATTTAATAGACGCTAACATTTTTATTTAATGCGTTCATATAGGTTTCATTCAAGGTTTTTAGATAGGTTAGGTTAGGTTAAAACCTTGGGTTACATTCATTTGAATTGTTTGACAATGCACCAGTGTTGCCAATAATAAATTAACGGATTAGCCACAAATGACAACGAAAATGTGAGATTTTTGCCAGGATCAAATTTTTAGTAGGGTTAATTATAATCATAAGCCACAAACACATAGAGCGAGGTATAGGTCGCAGTCAGATCTGTCTGTAACACTCGTCACATATACAACATAGTTTCCCTAATACACTGTTTGAAAATCTGCTTGCAACGTGGCAATACTGTCTGCATATGTCGCAAGGCAACATTACACAATGCAAATTACGTCAAACGTTTACGTCAATAGGTATCTGTCTATGGTTTTTTTCGGTGTTTTGTTAGATACATTTTTGAAATATAGGTTACAAACGGTTATATTTAATTCCAACGTCAAGAATTATCACCCATTTTTGTACTACAATGTGTACTTTCTATCTAGGTTTCGTTTTTTTCTGGTTTACTGAGAACTTTAGCAAATGCGTCACGAGGCTTCACTTCACAAACCAAGCACGGACATATAGAGGGGGGGGCGCGTTCCCCCCCCCCCCCAATATTTTAATCTTTTTAGAATATGTTATTTTATGTGGAATTATTTGATTTTCCAATAAATTGTTTAAAAAAAAATTGTTCAAAGCCGAAGGGAGCAGACTTAGGATACAAAAGATGAATCATATTAGATAGCTACACAAAAATTATTTTTTCATTTACGTGTTTTAAGACCTTAACACCGGTTTTGCACCATAATGAGTCCGACAAGTCCTTAGAAAACAACAAACAAACCTAACAGTAAAATGAGTTAGAGATTGGCAACTACATATCCAGTTAGCGATGAACCTCTTTATTTTTGTCTTTACTAGTTTTTCGTATACTAAGTTCTGGCAAATTGCGACCACTTACCTTGAATTCGGTTATTTTCTCAAAATTAAGTTCGTTAGCACTCTTTAGTTGTTTATTTTTTTGCACTACCGACATTTTATTTCGTCTACATTAACAACTCAAACATAAACCACCTTGAAATTGGTTATTTTTGCAAAATTAAGTTCGTAAGCACTTTTTATTTGTTCATTTTTTTGCACTAGTCACTAACCACATTTTATTTCCTGTATATTTCCAACTCACACATGGATCATAAAAATAAAAAATATATATATTACAAAAAACAGTATATAAATCAATTTTCATCGATTAAAAACGTCCGAAACAATATCGAGTTAGAATATCGACCGCGCGACCTCTGAACAATTGAGCTTCCGCATGCCGACGTGATGCCGCGACCGATTGATCGAATTATGAGACAAGACCGGCTGATGACACAAATCGCGATTTCATATTCCATTTGCTATCACTTTCGGCTGCCGCTAGGTAGCTGTGAAATCTTCGGGTACTTTCGTCAAGCTTTAAGGTAATCAGGGAAATTCGGACTGCCCAGCCTAGCTGAGTATAGCGTATTTCATTACGCCTAAGGAACGCAAAGAGACCATTCGAACCGCCGCGCGCGACTAAAACGAATAATTTATTTTCTGAATTATTTTTGGGGGGTCATTGACCAAATGACCCTATGGAAGAGCCGCCACTGACATCTGCAAGCTTTAAAACATGTAGGCAGGGTCAGGACCATCCACCGAGCGAATACTGCAATAGCCGCTCATTACCCCCAAAATTATTGTGTTAGAAAACTGCGATGAAGAACCTTAAATTGCCCATTTTCCCCAAAATTACCCAGATATTAGCAACTCTGCAATGCACAAAAAAAAACAAAGGATTTGATGCGGACGCATGGTTCGCCTAACTTCCGAAGTCAAAGCCAACTTGATTATTCGCCCAAAATCGTCGCGCAGCGAGACACACGGACGATCCTCCACACTATGCGGACTAATCAACGAATGAACGAATCGTGAGTAACAAGCTTAATTTGCATTCAAAACGAAAAGAAAAGTTCTGTTCGAGGTCCAATGTTTGGTAACTGTCATGTATTAGTGCATGCGGTAATGGATTGAATAAAACACCAGAATAAAGCATAATATACTATAATATAATTTGAACAAATAAAATACACTTTTATATATTTTATTGTCTAAAGAACAGTGAATACATCATTAATACTATATGTAAAATTATAACTATATATAACATAAATAGATGGCAAAATTGCTTAATAAAATTAAATACATTTTCAGCGCATAAATGTTCATTAACATCTTAATTTGTTTGTGCTGTAAAATGTTAAGAAATACCAAGAAATTAGGATTTACTTATAGACTGTTTCCTTTAAATGCATAGGCGCCCGAAGAGGTAGGGTGGCAAAGGGAGGGTACTTGCCTCCGATGGACAATGCTAATATTGCATTTATATACCAAGTGGATTATGAACGACTTTTTTAGTCATCTGTACATTGTTGCTCCCCCTGGAAATGGTTCTGTGGGCGCCTATGTTCAAATGGATTGTTAATGTGCACTAAGAAAACAATTATTCGAAATCGAAAGAAAATTGATTACTGGTTCATTATGAAATTTTTAGAAAATTTAGTGTTTATTAAAATATGGCACCATGTGTTTTACGAATTATATTACGTATTTCAAATTTCTCAAATTTACACATAAATAAAATATATTAAAAAAAGCCTTTGTAGCTTTAATTTTCAGAGCACTGAAGCATTTTATCATATTAGTTAAGTTTATATTGTTTTAATAATACACGGTGTCCCGTTTAAGAATTTAGAATTTACAGGATTCTCATAAATCATGTGGGTTAAATTAGAAGAAAATTGCCTAATTGAGGATTTAATCAAATGCTGTCCGAAAACTTATCAAATATTCAACTGTTTTAGAGATTTTTGGAAAAAACTGAAATATTGGGAAATCGTTTTTATTTTATATATTTGAAAATAAATGTTACTTTCGCATTGCCACTTTTTGTCCTCTACGTGATGGCATCATTAAATTTTTAATCACACGTTTCAGTTTTTTGTGGTCATCATCAACTTTACTTTTTTAAACGGGCAGATCATTTTATTTTATGCTTATTAAATTCGCCTTTTCATTCTGAATTTAACAATCATCAATACAAATAACGTACATACAATGAACGCGTATTCGAAGTTTTTTCAAAATCACTAGGTAAATTAGCTTTGAAAATACTACATTTTTAGATAAGATCTAAAACAAAATTCCTGTTTCCTAAGGTTCAAACTTACTACCATTAAAATGAAATATAATAATTAATATTAAAAGTCATCGTACTTAATGCAAACGTAACCAAATTCCATTTTTACGTGTTTAAGCGTGATAATTTACGTAAAGGTAATTTACTAAGTTGGTAATGACTGTTTTGGCTGTGACAAAATACACTAAGCGATGATTCCGCTAAGCATATTAAATAGTACGCTTTGACGTGCAGTTGTTTAAACAAATTACTCAGACCTGTCAGGTTAAAATAAATACTAATTAAAATTGCTTCATAGTTGTGTAGTGTATTAAAACCATGGAACATTATTGAAATGAAGAAACATTTGACATGATATGTTGTTATATTGGGAAGCATAAAAATTGTGAAGAGGCTGAAAGGCAATATTTATTGAAATACCCGGAAAGACACCAACCTAATAGATCTATTTTCAAAAGGCTTGTCACAAATCTTAAGAAATATGGCGCATTTCAAAAACCTGTATTGCATCGCGAAAGAATCAGAGAACCAGAAAAAGAATTAAACGTTTTGCTCGCTGTACAGGAAAATGATGCTGTATCATAGTGTTCCTAAATCAAAAAGATACTTAAGGAACAAGGATATCGTCCATTTCGAATTTGTCACAGTTTGTTACCTAGAGATTTTGAGCGCAAAATGACTTTTTGCGAGTGGTTGACAAGTATGTGCGATGACAACCATAATTTTTCGCGTACTATTCTTTGGTCAACGAGAGTTGCTTCTGTAATAATGGCATTTTTAGTCGGCACAATTGACATTATTGGGCAACACAATTGACATTATTGGGCAACACAAAATGAACATCGTGTACGACATCAAAATCGCTTTGGCTTTAATGTGTGGTGCGGTATTTTGGGGATAAGGATTATGGGACCGATAATTTATGAGGGCAGATATTTGGGATTCTTAAATAATGATATTGAAGATTTTCTTGCTGACACTTTTCTGTTCGTAATCAACAATATGTGGTTTCAACAAGATGGGGCGCCTCCTCATAATTCTCGAAGTAATATGAAATATTTAACGCAGCGTTTCCAAAAAAGGTAAATTGCCACTAGTGAACCCCTAACATAGCCGCGCTGTCTCCCGATATTACGCCATTTGATTTTTTTTGTGGGACTTACTTGATGATGAAATTAACTATAAAACATTTGAAAGTATTGACGAACTTCAAGCCGCAGTATAACCCCCGAGATGTTAAGAAACGTAATGGATGAAATTGTTCATTGTTGTCATTTATGTTTACAAAACGAAGGCAGACTTTTTGAAAATAAAATTAAGTAACTTTGATTTTATAAAATATTCTTATTACTTATTACGGTATTTGAAATACACGTTCGTTGTACTGATGATGAGTTTTATAGGTAAATTTAACTATACTATATGTCTTCGAATAAAAACAGAAAGGACTTCCCAAAATTTTAGTGTTTTACAAAAATCTCTACACATTTTTGGACACCATTTAATTAGATCGATCCCAATTACCCAACTTTGTTCTAATTTAACCTACATCATATTGTAACGGAATAGACTATAGCAATAAAATAGAGTATATAAATTCTTAATTTATTTTAAAACGACATTTTTCTAAAGCAATAGTCGGTTTCTCATCGATCAAAATACGAGTATTTCAAAGAAATCGTTAAAGTAAATCTATCTAATTTAGAGAGTGTTTAAAAGCCAGACAAAATAATAAATAACACGTTATCTCTAACTCTATATTTTAATTGTGCCAACTTATCTAAACTAACTTAAGATAAACCTGTCAAGTTGCACTCGACGAAACATCCCCTTAAAAAGTGGGAAGATTTCTTTGTCCGCTTTCATTTAAGTTAAAATTAATAACAATTGAAACATTTCATTTGGTTCGATTCAATTATAATAAATTGTCAATTTACTATGTTCGAAATACAATAGAATATTGTATAATAGAAGGCGTTTCAAAAATTCTATCCTTCCCTTCAGAAAAGAATGGCTGTAAACGGATTTTCCCTTTTTTTTCGCCATGGTCTTTTTGATACAGAACGCTCATAAGTTAGTTTAAGTTTTAGACAATTATATAGAAGGTACTTTTATCTTATGTAGACGGAAATGTAATTATATTTCAATTAAATACAATTCTCATATAAAGAAGAACTCTAGGCGACACCTATGAATTATTTATTAAGGGATGAGAATGCGTCTATGACGACGCTTGGCGTTCAAGCGAATAAGAGGCTTCTAAGGCGGGTAGTTCTTGTCAAATCAGGTGTCGATCTTTTTTATGATTTCTAAAACAAGAGTTAGTCTGTGTCAAACTTCAAGTTGATATAAAATTTTTCTTTTGTTGTGGTTTTTGGGGCTTTACATATACAGTAGGCTGTCAAAGATGAGGGATTACCAAAGATATTCTATTGATTCTAGTGTTTATTTGGGGATTAGTTTTTACATATTTTCATGATATTATGGTTTATTTAAAGATTTTTATTTTCCTATTCTTTTCTTATAAGAATGGGGATTTTAAGTAAATTTTGTCATTTTTTAGATTTAAATTTAGATCATCCTTTTTTTTTGTTCTTTATTTTAAGTATTATTTTTGTACAGTAATTTACATCTTTTCATTTCTGTTAATTGATGTTTAAGTTAAGTTTAAAAACTAAATCTTTTATTTAAATAACCCGCGTTAGCTAAAATATCTATATTCAAGAAGAAAATTGTTGTTATTCGAGATACAAGTGGCCGCTAAATTGGTGTGATAAGATATTTAATTAATTTATATTAATAATTATATTGGATAACGTTGTAAATTATAATCCACGAAGAAGCCTACAGAGTACCTTTGATTTTACCTTTCATATCTTAGTTAACTTCAGTAATGTGACAAGGTGGCCCACTACATTTCAAATAAATAATTTTAAACGTTATAAAAGAAATAATTAATTAAATATAAAGAATAACGCTCGATTACCATCTATAACCTTGTTACAATATCTCTTCTAGTTTACGAGATCCCTGTAGAATGTATTCTTTAATGGGACATTGTGTATATTAAATATTGTTATTTAGCCAGTGGTGCCAATGATATTTATTGATACAAAAGTTAATTAATTAAACAAAGATTACAATCTACCGAAAACTAAAAAAATACTTCAATAAACTGCAGTAAAATATTTTCGCAAAACACAATAGAACTGATGCAACCATTTTTGAGCTATATATTTTTCAAATGTTTTAGTGAATACCGAGGTTAAAACAAATACTTTTATATTATTTTTTGGAAAAATTAGTTTACATTAATATAAATATATTTCTCGAAATGTATACAATAATTATCCTATAATTTAAATGAAGCGATTAACTACGTCATTTTTGTTACTTGTCGCTCCAAGTTTGATTAATTTGGCAGTTTTGAGCAAACTATAAGGGACAGAAAGACCGAAAAAGTCTCGAGAGTAATACTCCACCAGCTTTCATAGAAAGTGAACAAACATCGAAAAGTGTAAAATATATAAAATAGTAGCGTACCTATATATAAAAGACCTTATATAATATAGACAATATAATTATAGAGAGAAAACAGTAATACTATAACAATATAATAACAGAGTCAACATTTTGCAATGTGAACTATCGAGCAACACTACGTATAAATAATGTTCCTAACTAACTTAAGTCATGACGGAATGAATTTTATCATTCAAATAATATTCGCTGTAATGACTGGGACCAAAGATAGATATACCTTGTATAGTCGATCCATTTGATGTTAAATAAACACCCCTCCCTCCCTAATACATCCTAACTTTTCTTCAATTCCCTCTAGTAGGGATCCATCGGCCTCGGTCAGTGTTGTCAGTATGTAGCAGTTTCGTACCTCCGATGTATGCTCAAAAAAATGTTGACTTTCGTATATTAAGTAACACATCTTAGGCGTACCTAGTTCTAAGAGGCCAGCTAGGTCCATGTTCCACACAAAATATTAGGGGTAATTAAAAAAATATGTTTTTTAATTTTTCATCGCTCAAAAAATTTTACACTTACATTGACTTACCTAATATACTCCAAATCACTATTTGATTTTTATGATCTAGATTGTTACAGTTTGAAATAAAATTTATACCAGCAGCGTAGCATGACGTAGTGCTTGGGGGGGATATAAATATTTATCAACATCGTTGTAAGTTGTTGACCGACTTTAACCAGAGGGAATTGGGGAAACAAGAAAAAAAATAACAAATGGGTATTGTATATTTTAGCAAAAATGTTTTTAATAAATTAATTATATTTAAAAACAATTGAGTGGGGGGGGGGAAGGGGGCTACGCTGCTGATTCCTAGTTCTTAGCAAAAAATAATGGCTGTTTTCCTGTTATTTAGGCGGATATGTAGGATATGCCAAAGTCAGTGCTCTGTTAGCCTATTACTTTGAAAATTTAATTGGCCATAGGTGAACATAAACTTTCTTTTTAAAATATTTTTAAATATGCGGAGTTGCCGATCCTAACTTGAACCAGTCGCAGCATCTGTTTTCTAAATGACTTGGTTGATGATTCTCGACATTTTAAAAATGTTTTGGATTGTACAGGGTGCGCTTACAACCTAATATTTTTTAAATCGATCACCCTGTATTTGAGTCCATTTTTGAATTCTATGTATTAATCTAAGACTTTTTTTATTATATGTTTAATACTCGAATATTTTTATTTAAAAATTTAGCATTTGCAAGCTTCTGTTTATTGTCAAAATACTACCTAAATTTGGATTCCAGAAGTTATAAAATTAGTAACTGTAGTAAAGTAAAAGCCAAATAAATATAATTACTATAAAATATTTCAAATTTTATTTACAAAGTGTTTTCTCTAGAGGCCCAAAGTCACAAAACTTTTTATTAAAAAATATCACTTTTTTTAAATTAAACACCTTGTACATTTTTCTGCATTTTATACCTCACCTAAAACTATTCAAATTTTCTTAATATTGTCCTATAATACCTATATCTCTAACAGTTTTCAACATATCTTGATTTTTCTAGTTTTTCATGTTCCCGTTTTTTTCATAGACATATTTTCCAACATTTATTAGGAAGAAACTGATTTTTTTTAGTTTACAAAATTAATGTGTTCATTTAATTTTAGTGTAAATGTATTATGTAGTTGTTTTAATATGTTTATTAATTTTCTACGGTCATAACAATAAAGCCTGGTGTTTACGCTTAGTTCTTAGCCCGAGTTATAGATTGAAAACGTTTGCGCTTTGCGTCGCCTGTGGAACTAACCTTACTTTAAAGTTTACATTTAGTGCCTTTTTGTGGAAAGCAATTTTGTCTGGCTTGTTTTTCAGTTTATGTGCGTTTTTTTAATTTGCTGAGCATGGATAATCAACATTATTGTAATGATGCCTAGTAAAGACTAGGCATTGTGGATATATTAATGAGTGTCGCAGATATTGTTTATTGGGGTGAAAATACTCAAAACTCCTACAAGCATTTTCTTAAACCACAAGACAATGACCCCAAGCAGTTTTTTTAAATGGACGAGGATGTTATGTGTATATATTAATGTCAAATTTATTACGAAGGACGAACGTTTTAAAAGGCCCTCTAAAATCTTGCCATTTCATTGGTTGCAGCTTAACGCAAACGTCGATGTTCGCCAGCCGCTTCCGTCAAAGTTAAACATCGCCATCTTTTCGACAGCTAGCGGAAACACAAACGGATGGCGGCAAAAATATAACCGTACCCACTGCTTTGCGTTAAGTAAACTTCAAGGACAGCGCAAACGGCGACGTAAGACGCAAACGTTTTCAATCTAAAACCCAGGCTTAAGTTGTTTAAAATAAAAGAGCATAGTACACTAGGAAAATCAAAATTTTTCGAAAACTGTTAGAGATAGGAACCTATAGGATATTATTAAAATTAAAAGAGTTTGAGGTGAGGTATAAAATGGCGGAAAGATATACAGAGTATTCCATTTATTTTATTATTTTTTAATAAAGACTTTGGAGAAAACACCCTGTAAATAAAACTTAAAATATTTCATAGTAATTATATTTATTTAACTTTAACCTTATCAAGATACTAATTTTAGAGGGCCTTTATCTCTAAAACTATAAAATGTTCGAATATTAACCATATAATAAAAAAGTCTTAGAATTATACGTAGAATTCAAAAATAGACTCAAATTCAGGGTGATCCATTTAAACAAATATATCTTTGTGGCCCCCTGTTTTGAGAGCGCACCCTGTATAATGCAAAATATTTTTAAAATGTGGATAATCTTTAACCATATCATGATACAAAAGCACATTATTAACAAATATCTTCAAAGC
This sequence comes from Kuschelorhynchus macadamiae, assembly GCA_030620095.1. NCBI lineage: Eukaryota > Metazoa > Arthropoda > Insecta > Coleoptera > Curculionidae > Kuschelorhynchus > Kuschelorhynchus macadamiae. The sequence goes on from JAUTXW010002103.1 coordinate 3,842,112, forward strand.
AACAGATTATTCCGCGCTATCGTTGACTCACCCTGTATATTATTGCATTTTTGTAATTTTTGTCCTGAACATTATAAATATTTTTTGTGTTATATGTCCTAGACCTAAGTGAAAATTGGCACCCATTTTGACCCTAACTACTTTACTTGGAACAAAATGAATTTTACTTTTCTGGCTTAGATTTTAATTTCTATTTTCTTACACGAATTTCTGGTTTGAAAGGAAGTGTCAAAATTTGACATTTTCTGTCAAATTAGGAATTGATGTCAGAAGATAGATAACTAGAAGCTACGATAGGAAAGTGCAATCCATTTTGTTCCAAGTCAAGTCGTTAAGGAAGTTAGGGAACTTCAATGTGTCAAACATATCAATTTTTAAGCGTCATGTTCTTGAAAACATTTGAATTTAGGTATAGGTAATATAACACAATAGTAAACAAATTATTCAGGAAAATACAAAATATATAATAATAGACAGGACATTTCACTTAGATAACGAATGTTGCTACGAGGTTTAGGATAGAAGTGACAACATCGCACAATTAAAAATATTTTAAAAAGAAAGTTGTCACAGTAATCTATACACTGATTCCCCAAATAAAAATGTGGGAGTTTTTATTTAAAAACTCATAGATGGCACTAGATTGTTAAACATGGGTTAAAAGTTCCCAAATGTTGTCCCATACATGTTTACAAAATTTACAACTGATCTTGTAAAAAACAAAAAAAAAATGGGTTAGTCTATGGTCACCCGGTATATAAAGATAAATATTTGAAGCTCTGGCTGACTCAGCTGCAGATTTGATCTCAGATATATCGCAGCATAAAAATAATAGTATGATGTGATAAAATTATCTTCAAGCACCAACTTCCTCTGTGTCACATTTTAAATATTTTTAAAGGACATTTTTTCAACAAGTTGCAAACATTTAAATAGAACATATTTTATAGCTTAAAATTTTTCATCATTTGGAATATTTTACCTGTCAAATTATTTTTTTTTCAACTCTGGATCTTTGGGTGATCATCTGTGTAACAATTATAACCTCATTCATTTTTTTTTCTGATCACTGAAATATTCTAAACACACCTTAAGTAAAGTTCTAACACTAGAACCTGTGGTGGAAGACAGATGAAAATACAAGAGTTCTAACCACACTACACCACAACTTGTTACGTTCTGGGCGCACGTTTCGCTAACCAAGTTAGCATCATCAGCAGATGATATAAACAGTTTATGATGCTAACTTGGTTAGCGAAACGCGCGTCCAGAAAGAAACAAGTTGTGGTTTAGTGTGGTTAGAACTCTTTTATTTTGATACATCTTATGTAGCATGTCCGATACCTAAATTCAACTCTTATCTAGAAAACGGCATTTCAAAATTCTTATTTTGGGTCAGTTAAAGCCCTTTACTGGTCAAACAGTCAAACTTACAACGAAATTCCTTGAAATTAACATTTTAAAATCTCTTTGAAGACATCAACTTTAGGTTTAGCCAGGAATTTCCAAATGTGGCCGGTATGAACGGAAGGGTTAAATTTTGACCGTTTTAAAGTTCATTTTATCTAATAGATTCTACAAAGTTAAAATAATTAAGTGCAAGACATGTCTATCTAAGTTCAACCATAGATAGAAGGCTTTTTTCAAAATGACAATTTCGAGACGTTTCCTAGAAAACAGTTGAATTTAGTTACAGCACGTGTTTAGAATATTCCACTGATCTCCAAAAACTAAATAGATAAATTAATATACGCGTTGTTGAACAAAAAAGTATGACATCATAATTCTTACGCAGATAACTTCACGAGAAAATCGAGTTTACTAAAAGATCCGAAGTCGAATGTATCAATTTGATTGGTAAAAAGTTATTACAAATTATAAATGGCCTCCATATTATAGAATTTATTCCACTTAAATGTTCCACCCTGTATATTTATAAAAAGAAAAAATTTGCTCTTGCGCAAATTATTTAATGTTATCCAGCTGTAAAATTTTTGACAAGGCTTTATTTAAAGTGATAGAAAAGCATTTTATCAATTTTACGCTCGTATAATTCAATTGATTATGTTAGGTTAGTCTGGAACATTATTTAGTGACATATACTTCGAAGAATTAAGGTACAAGAGATTTCTAATTTTGTACAGTTTAACCAAGTTTAAGACGAATATTTATCTTTTTTTATCATATTTTAGATAAGTTAATAGTTAATGGATAAGAACATCTTGAATCAGAATATTATAGGGTAATTCAGAAATACATACAGATATTTTATAATTTGATACTTTGACTAATTTTTCGTATAAAAGTTCATTTATACTTTTGCCCAAAAAAGGATATTTTTTAAGAATACGGTGGCTTAATTTAATTGAATAGAACTGTATCATTGGCGTTTGGAACAATCTACAGGGTATTTTGGTGGGGTTCCGACAACAAACTTTTTTATGTGACTTATACGACTTCAACAACCTCACCACTCTCTTCTGAAAATTTTTTGTCTGTGCCATTTTTTGTTATGAGGCATCGTTTAAGAGTTATTTGGCAAAATACTCTCCCTTACACCAGAAAAGCCTCTGAATATAGTACTCCAAAAATCTAGATATTAGGCAGTTTCTCTCTCTCCCCGTTTGCCTTGGATGAACGGATATTTTGCTAAATAGCTTCCAAATGTTGCTGAATATCATATTAAGATTCAAAAACGTTTCTAAATAGAGCGGGAATTTTGTCGAAGCTACTTGGTTGGGATATAAAAACGTTTAGGGCACTAACCCTGACTGGTTCTGACCCCCAAAAACTTATCTCCTGATAGATTGCTCCAAATATCAATGGCACTGTTTTATAGGCAGTACTAAAATCTTTAAAATTATATAGAATATAGATTCAAAAAACTAAAAAAAAATAGAATAAAAGTATGCAACTCTCATTTTTGGACAAAATGATATACAGGGTAGTCCAATGAAAAATATGCACTTAGCTTTTCCTCTTGTCGTGAAATTCAAAGCAGAAATTGTCAGGCATGTTGATGTTATTAGGAGGGAGATACATTTTAAGCATATTTTTCAACCTGTATCTTCAATCCCTTGGCGAGGGACACTGCCTTCTATCTTTCTAATGATACCCTATTTGTTGATGCTACTTGAACATTTAATGCGAAAACGGCTTTAGGAACCTCAACCCTGTAGTTCTGGTATAATTAAAACAGTCACGTAAATTTATTAGGAGTCAAAACAACTACAATCTTTATGTAAGTTACTTATTTCAATAAAAAATTGCAATTTAAATGCCAATAAAACCGAGACCTTTATCAAAACTAACTTCCTTATTTATCGTTTGCGTTGTTTTGTTGAAATAAATAAAATACTGCAGATTTATGGTTGGTTTTATCGTACACTTATTTGTATTCATCAAATGAAACAATAACAGCTTTCTTGGACACATTTTTAAAACTTTTATTACAACCGTTGGTTTTGTAATATAAGTTTGAAAAATCTGTCCAAGAACGCTGTTATTGTTTCATTAGAGGAAAAATGCTGCAGCTAAGTGTAAGTAAAAGAATTTAGTAGTCTCTTCATTGATTCAGTTTGGTTGCTTCTCAAATTATTTCAATTTTACTGTAAAAAATGGTTTATTTCATTCCAGAACGAGTTGAAATTGTTAAAATTTATTTTCCAAATAATACTTGTGCGAGACTTACTGCTCGTTTGTTTAATAACACTCATCCCAATAAAAATGTCCATGATGTATGTTGGCAAATTAGTCCACAAGTTTGTCGATACTGGATCTGTCTGTAACATGAAAGCTAGCCGCAGCGAGCCATACCAAATGAAGCTGTGGAAGTTGCTGCTTTGGGACATATTCCATTGAATCATACTCAAATTACCCGTCAACTAATTCAAGCTTCAGGTGCCCCCGTTCGTCCATAATAAGAATTTTAAAAGTGCACATATTTCATCCATACAGAATTAAATTTGGACAGGACAAGAACTGAATAGAAGGCTGCGGTCTTGTAAAGAAATGAGCCAGCGTTTAATTAAAGATCTGAAATTATTATTTAATATTTATATTATTTCCAACACCCCCACAAAATTGGCGCCTATGGCATATTAGGAAATCATATTGTTGGACCACTTTTTATTCCTGGAAATTTAACTGGTAAGTGTACCAAAACATGCTTGAAGATGTAATTGAACCTTTTATACGAGAAATAATAGAAGATGATCAAAATCATAATCATAATTCCTGTAAAAGAAGTTATAAACAGCGGGTTTCCTGGATGGTAGATTCAATTCAATTCAAAACATATTTATTGTGTAAAATCCGGCATAAGAAACATACAATAAGAAAGCACAAACATACACAAAAGGACAAGGTACACTGTCTCCAGTGATCTCTATAACCTAGCCCTGTTTTTAAAGTCACCAATTATAAACTAGATATATACGCAAAAAACAGCCATTAGAACAAATTAAAATCAAAATCACGACTTATTATCACAGGCAACAGAATTTCTTGCTTCAATCTTGCTTTTAAAATAACCTTTATACATTATGTATATTTTTCAATGCATTAGTGATAAACGAGGCCAGAAATAAAAAACTGGATTGAAAAGCCATGGTTTTATGAGACGGAGTATTTAGAGTCTCGCGCACCCTTCTCAGTTCTCTTTGATGGATATCAGACCGAAGTGTAAGTTTAGCAAAAAGATACTTGGGTGCTTGAGTATTCAGTATTTGACGTACAAAACAGGCCATGTGAACAATTCTGATCTCATTTAATTTATGAACTATAAAACGTACACACTGATTCTGCATCTTTTGCAGTCTCGAGCGACTTTCATTTGTTAAACATGGTTCATAACCCATATCAGCATAATGAAAATGAGAAAAAACGAGGGAGCTAACAATAATTTTTTTAGCGTCTCTATCCAGCAAGTTCTTAAAAGTATAAAGCTTCTTCAAGCTTAGATAGACCTTGCGACAGACATCCGAAACATGACTCTCAAATTTCAATCTCGAATTAATCGTCAGCCCTAAATTGATCCACCTGAAGCTCAAGATCACATGAGAGCTGAATATCATCAGCATAAAGATGTATGTAGCAGGATTAAGGAACAGACTGTATGTCAGCAATGCAAAGAGAAAAAGGTAAAGGACCCAGTACTGAGCCCTGCGGAACCCCAGAGTCAATTGACCTTTAACCTCGCAACCAGTCATACGCACAACCACGAATTCTGTAATAACTTAGCGTGGCCATAAGACAGTCAAGATCTATTGAGTCAAACGCCTTCGACATATCCAGGCAGGTCAAAGAGGTGACTCGCTGTCGGTCAATAGCACCCAAGCAATTATCAAGAACGTTGCACAAAGAAGTAACCGTCCAAACGACGAAAGCCAGATTGACAACCTGTTATAATTTCATTTTCAGAAGATTAACAAAATTCATTTTCATTAACATTAACAAGCGAGAGTTTCCACTGGTCTAAATCCCGGTTAAGAAGGATAGTGTCAGTGGTTTAACGACAACTAAAGCATCTTAGCAGAAATACCGTCAGCACCAATGGTATGTGGATTTTGCTTTAGAATAAGTGATTTAATCACATCGATAGAGCCAGGAGAAAAATCAAAAGATTGGAATGAGAGGCCCAATTGGCCTGCCAGTTTACCCGATTTGTCGCCTTTGGACTATTTTCTTTGGGGACACTTGAAAAATAAATGTTTTGCAACAAAGCCCTATTCCATAGAAGATTTTCGTCAACGGATTATAGATGAGTAAAGAAGCACAACACCTAATATTCAACAAAATGTTAGAAATAAATTTGAACCAAATCAATCTGTATTATGGTATGGAAGCAAATGGGTCACATTTTCAAAACTTGTTAAATTAACTTTTTAATAAATCCGAGAATAAAAATCAAAAAAATTAACATTTTATTCCATTTTTAGAAAATAATCTTAAATATCTAACAAACTAATTGTAGTTGTTTTGACTCATAATAACTAAAATTTACGTGCCTGTTTCATTAATACCAAAACTATAGGTTTGAGGATCCTAAAGCCTTTTTCGCATTAACTGTTCAAACAAATAGGGAATCATTAGAAAGGTAATTTTGTGGTTTTTGAAATGATGTATCACTTGACCCCACTTTCCACTTCAAATTGTAGGGGTGTCATTGTCTCTCGCCTCTCCAAAGCAAAATCGACATGTCCAACCATTTCACGAGAAGAGGGAAAAGCTAGGTACATACTCTTTGTTGGAATACCCTGTATATTAGAAATAAGTCGTATTGTATTACTTTGTCAGATATATATTGTATCTCTGACTATATATATTTGCCATTAAAACATTTTGGACGCGAGCGATAAACCTTAAGAAGTACATGTTTGTATTTATGTCTCCATTTATATTTGTTTGATAGCCAAAACGTAAAATTAGGACATTTTTAACTTTTAATTTTGGTCATTAAGAAATCCTTATACCTTAACTTTTAGACAACTATTTAACAACATGCTCTTTTGATTTTACTGAATACTTATTAGTGCCTAAGTAGAAAAGCGGTTTTATAACTTAGATTTGGCAACACTGACAAATAATTAATACCTAACTAATTAAACACGAATTAAAGCTTGCTACATTCGTAGGAATGGTTAAAAAAGACGATTCATTTAGGTGACAAGTTTCCACATAACGTATTCGCCAGTGTCGCCATTTTTCCTATAATTACCAGTTAATTAAATTTAAAATATGACAAGTAGTCTAATAATTACTGAACATGTGTAAATCGAGCTTAATCGATATTTCACCACTTTCCACTTGATGTAGAATGAGTTTTTTCATTATTGGTCCATTAGTATTTTGGGATTCTCGGTAGATGTCTTTAAGCTTTAATTCGGCTTTTCCTAAAAATTCTAAAAATACAAAAGAAGTATTAGGTTTTAAATTCAATCAAATCAATCACGTGATATAAATGGAGCGTCCTCTCTCACCCTCCGTGATCTAGCAGTTCGGTAAAATTATGAACTCCTCTATGAACAGAAAAATTTGGTTTTCGAAAATTTATATCAACAAGCAGCACAAGACAACGCAAGTTAGGTTTTTTATTATTCGTATTGTTGAAATACCAAGTTTGTTTACTGCAGAAGAATATGGCGAATACTTAAAGAATAGAAGAAGAGCTAGAAACTTATATTGCATTCGTTTTCCTGATCGTCCAAAGCTAAATGAAAATACATTTGTGTCATCCTTATAAAGTTCATCTAGTGCAGCGATTCTATCCAGGTGGCGCTGCCAGACGCCCGCAATTTATTGCAAACATATTAGCTAAACTCGAAAACGATCCAGCCTTTATACCTAACTAAAGCACTAAAATGGTTTTTATTGGTCCCCTATTAATCTACATTGGGTAATACAGACTATATTTCAAGCGAATTTAGAATGTCAATGTTTGGTGTAGATTATTTAAAGGAAGGATCATTGGACCCTATTTTTATGAAGAAACTTTAATTGCACTTCCTAGAACACATTTTACGTACATTCCTAAAAGAAATACAGTTGGCTGAAAGACAAGAAAAGAGATGGCAGCAAGATGGTAGCTCTCATAGTTATTGAATTTCTCCAAAAAAAATTTTAGGCTCATTTCACCGCAAATACTTCTCTCGTGATGAGGTGGCCTGCATGTTCGCCTGAACTTTCCCCCTTGGATTTTTTCCTTGGGAACGTTAGGCCCTGTAGCATTTGAATGGTTGATCTTAGGTGAAAGAAATGTCTACATTTCCTCTAGAGACCGATGTAAAATTCAGCCCGATCAGTGTTAATGAAAAATGTTGACAATTTTTTTAATTATAGCCTGCACGAATTGTGTTTGCCATTCTTTGACCATTCGTTAAGTTGCATCCCTACCTCCTGGGATAAAAACAATTAAATATGACAAAAGTTGCATCTTTTTACTACATCGAAAAATTGGGTAAAATCTAGTTTCGAATAAAAATGCACTCATTTTCCATTTTTTAAGAAATTTATCACTTTTTCAAGGTGGCGTGGCTTTGTCAGCTGTGGCTTTGACTGACATATCATAATAAACAGTTTGACAGGGACGCGATCTATTTAACCCGAAATGCCTTCAGAAATTTGCAAATATCTCTAGATCTATCTATCTTGAATGCTTTGAGAGGCCGTGAATAACGATATACATATCGAAAAGTATAGAAACATCAAGAATCGTAATAAAATTATAGCAAATACTTGTCGCTTGTAAGCTAGGTATCTTATTTATATTTAACCTATCATGTACAGGGCCTTCATTTATATTTTGATACATACAGCTTTACTATAGAGATACAAAAAAACTTTAAATGCAAAAGTTATGGGATTTTTCTTTTTTACTTCCCTCGTAAAAGGAAGAGATGAGATGGCCACAAAGCATTTGACTACCAAATATATCTTGTGTCATATTTTTTGGATTTTTAGGGACAAAATGTTCAATCTACTAATCAGTTTGATTTTTAACGATTTTGATTGTCGAAATCGAGCAATTTAGACCTGATGTTTAAATAAATAAATAAATAAATGCTTTATTGTCAAAAAAATTTTACAATTTTGTGGACAAAGCTGTTGTAAAAAAAAATAGTTTACAAACATCAAAATTAGCAAACAAAACAAAACAAAAACACATCATAAATATTATAGAAAAATAATATTTAAATCAAGAATTTAGAATATTAATATAATAAAATCCTAAAAGAAGTACATTAGAAATGTACTTTGTCAGTCGTACTATGTTATAAACATTTTCATAAATATAATGTAAAAAAAATAAAAAAGCAAAGTAAAAAATAAAAAATAAAAAAGTACGAAACAATTAAAAAAATACATATACAAAATTCGGTAAAAATGGTTGGTAATGGCAACTATCACACTAGGGGTTCATAAGGATAAATTTATGTGTTGTAAAACTCGTTCACGGTGTAGAAGGCGCTTTCCAGTAAGAATGACTTCAAAGCCTTGCGAAATGTTAAATGGCAGGTGATTATGCATTTTTTTTGCATTGTAGATTACTGATCTTTTAATTAACTCTGAGTGTGGGGTTGGAAGATAGAGATCGTGCTCAGTGTTTCTGAGAGGGTAGTTGTGAGAAGGTCTCTCTAATAGAGCAGATGCATGCTTACGAATTAAGCAAACCGATTCCAAAATGAATAAGCAAGGAAGGGTTAGTATTTTATATCTTTTAAAGAAATCTCGGCAGTGAGTTCTACTGTTAAGTCTCAGTAGGTAACGAACAGCTCTTTTTTGTAGTATAAAAATTCGATCAAATTGAGTCGCACAACATGTACCCCAGAATGGAATAGCATATCTGAGGTGCGACTCAACAAGAGCAAAATAAACAGTTCTAGAGGTAGAAAAGCTAAGCTCCTCGGAAACAGATCTTAACGCAAAGCAAGCAGAACCCAACTTCCTTGATAAAGCGTCGATATGTGGATCCCATTTTAAAGAATCATCTACAAGAAGCCCTAGAAATTTTACAGAGTTTACGACATCAATAGTGGTGCCATTAAGGTCAAAAGGTTGCAGCGTGTTTTTATAAGACAAAACTTTCGTTTTAGAGATGTTCAAACATAGGAGATTAGAATCGCACCAGGATTTAATGGTGATTAGGTCATTAGATACAATCCTATGTAGGTCCGTGACATCTGGGTGGCTCCACGTAAAGCTGGTATCGTCCGCAAAGAGACATATTTTTCCACTAATGTTTAAATTAGCCATGTCGTTTATGAACAGAAGAAACAAGATAGGGCCTAGTACCGAGCCTTGAGGCACTCCATATTCCATTGGCCTACAAGAAGACATCCTGTTGTCAACTTTCACAACTTGATTTCTGTTGCTAAGATATGATTTAAACCAATCGAGAGGAGCCCCTCTAAATCCATAGTACTGCAGCTTGTTAGTTAATATATTATGATTCACACAATCGAAAGCTTTGGAAAAATCACAGAAAATTGTTGCCGTAGCGTGATGGTTGTTTAGGCTGGAGTAAACTCTATTAAGAAGGGAAAACATGGCATCGCTTGTGCATTTGTTACTTAAAAATCCAAATTGATGTTTTGTAAGTATTTCATATCTAGACAGAAATGATAAAAGCCTTTTTTTAACCAGTCTTTCGATGATCTTAGATAGCGTAGGGAGAAGTGCAATTGGGCGATAGTTCGAAGCTTCTTCTGAAACACCTCCTTTGTGAAGAGGTATGATTATTGCAGTTTTAAGGCAGCTTGGAAAAGTACCATTTTGGAAAGACATATTTATCAAAGCAGTCAGATGCTCTAGAGTGCACTCCGGCAGACTTGAATACATTTTTAAAGTAAGCCCATCAATTCCCGAGGAAGATTTATTTTTGATATCATTAATTGTACTACGAAGTTCTGATAAAACTACTGGTGAAAAGAAGAAACTGTGCAGGTTTACCCTATGATTAGAGAGATATGAAATTGGGTCATTAGAATTGAGATACGGATTTAGTCAAATCTTTGGCTACATTTACAAAATAATTGTTTAGGTCCTCAGGAGAGGTAAGGATAGTGTTGGATAAAGGAGTTTTGTTTCTTAAATCATTTACGATAGACCAGGTTTCTTTAGCTACATTTTTGGCGTTAGAAAGTCTATTATTGTAATAAATATCTTTGGCGGCTTTAATAGTCTTATGATAAATTTTTCTGTATGATTTTACATAATTATGAAAAAAGACACTGTCCGAAAATTTCTTTAAATGAGATAGTGACCGCATGTTCTTAGAAGATATACGTAAACCTTTAGTGGACCACGGTTTACTTCTTTTATTTTTGATAGGCCTAAGAGGAAAAGATTCAGAAGCTATATTAGTTAGAGTTTTTATAAAACCAGAAAATTCAGTGTCGACATCATAAGTGTGAGAGTCCCAGTCAGTTATTTGACATAGGTGTTTGAAATTAATGAAATTTCTAACCGAAAAAATACGGCCTACTTGTCTAGAGGAATTTTTGGCTTTGGATGTAATTGAAAATTTTGTGAAAATTGCTTCATGATCGGAGAAACCTGGACTTAAGACATTACATTCGACGGAGCTAGGATCGAAAGAAGACACAACGTAATCTATAGTACTGGCACTTGTCTTAGTAATTCTGGTTGGTGAGTTGACGTGCATGGCAATTCCTAATGACTCAAAGATGGACTGAAGACATTCCTGAGCAGCACACACACTGGAAAAGTCAATATTGAGATCGCCACATAAGATTAATTTGCTTTTTACAGGAAGGGACTCGAGCAAACTTAGAAGGTTATGGCAGAATAATTGCACATCAGCATCAGGTGTTCTATAAATACAAATAATATAAAGGTCATAAGTATTGTGATAAACGATAGAAAATTCAAATACTTTTTCAGATAAAAAATGATTATACTTTGATATATCGGAAAAATCGTTGTTTAAAGACATTATCATGGTGCCTCCATGAGTTAAATTAGTTCTATTAAATCTGGCAATTGTGGTATAGTTTTTAATAAAAACAGGTTGATTGATATTTAGCCAGTGCTCAGTGATGGCAATGACTTCTGGAAAATTTAGCTCTTCTAACAAAAGATATAATTCGTCTGTTTTATGTCTTAAGTCAATAATGCCTGTCTACCATCAACTATTTCATCCCCAGCTTCTTATTAAAGATAAAATTCGCTAAAAATACTTTTTACTACCAAACCAGACGAAAAATTTGGAGGTAAATGAGATTTGAAAACAAATATAATTGTGAGATTCAATTCTTAGACTTGGTTTTAACGGATTTAAGCCGCCAATGATAGAGGCTTAACTTTAAACGGACTTAAGAATGATTTTTCTTACGGTGCATACGAAATTATTATTTTAATCGAGTTTAAGCCTTTAGCTTGGTTTATTTGTATATTGTTTATATGTCGGACTGGCCCGCCCGGCGACCGCCGGGGGCCCACGAGCTTTGGGGCCCCGCGAACAATCTAAAACTTATAATAATTAATAATTTTTTTCAAATTCGGAATATAATAACAATTAAAATAAATCAAAAAATTGCCTTATTCTATAAAATGCAACAATGAAATAGAACTGACAAGCTCATATGCCGTGTAGAATGATAAAAAAATAAAAGCAAAAAATAGTTTGATTTTGTATTTTGTATTTTTTCAATATGAAACGTAGCTATATAACCGGAGCTGCTAAGAGAAAAAAACAACAGAAAAAACGTGAAATTATTACCAAAACAAGGAACATAGACACTTTTTTTCTATCTTCGAACAAACAACCTAAGGGCATTGAAAAAGGCGATGAACCTATGGATCAAGGTAAGAATAGAAATAGAAGGCTGATATTGTTAACAAATATATAGTGCATAGACACGATAAAGTATACACGAAATGAAGATCGTTATAATACAAAATAATAAACACATTGATGTTTTGGAGATTTATAGGTATGTATATATTATACACATTTTAATTATTAAGGACATTTTCCCTTTAGGTAATAGTAAGCAATGTTTACTTCTAGACAGGAATTAAAAGTAATTCTACTCTCTTTGCTTGTCTTATACCTATGCGGTATTTAATGTGTCTCTGAGTTTAGTATGTTATATCAAAGTTTTCTAAATAAAAATATAATTTGCAGCACTTGAACACGTGACTCGATTTACCTATTCCTCGCGTCCCGCCCCGGCTGGTACATTCTGGGTAACGGACGGGCCTCAGGCACCTAGGGGAAATTCGGATATGTTGACCCCCCCGATTTGATGGACCCCTATAAAAATAACTAATTTGCAGATCTGGCAACATTGATTTGCATAGTATTTCTGCTGCTGCATGGCTGTCTGGCCTTCTTATCAAAATATTTTGTGATTTCAATTGTTATTTACGAAAATAATTACCATTTGCCATTTTGCTGAGTTGTGAATATTCAAAGACGGTAAGTTATATTGTTTATATTTCTTGAAGCTAATTTATTTTAATTATTTTAATGCGGTTTCTGTATAGTCATAAACATAACCTATAAATGCACAGCAAAAGCGCGGCGCCAAGTCTTGTAGTTAAGAGTGGTTCGAATATTTTCAACATTATGTACTATTTGGGTTTGTTGGTCCCTAGGGGGTCATCATGCCTGCACCAAGTAAGCCCTCATTCGTACTAAATAAAGTATTTTGTTTTCAAACAGAATGATGCCTGGTACCAACCAAGAGCGCCAAATGTGGTCAGAGGACAATATGCAAGAGGCCATTGACGCAATTAAGTCCAAATCTATGGGATACAAGCTTGCAGCGAAAACTTACAGTGTGCCTAGAAGTACCCTTAAAAGACGAGTGTTAGAGAAAAATAAAATATCCAAAGGCAATCGAAAAGGTTTTTTAGGGGGCCATCAGTCAGTTTTTTCTGAAGAAGTGGAACTGAGCCTCGTCAGTCATTTATTGGAAATGTCCGATCGACTTTTTGGTCTAACCTCATCTGACATAAGACGATTAGCTTTCCAACTGGCTGAGTCTTTAAAATTAAAGCACACATTTAGCAGAAAAAATAAGATGGCAGGTTGGCAGTGGTTAAAGGATTTTTTGAAAAGACATCCGCAACTCAGTTTAAGAACACCAGAGGCAACATCCATTGCACGTGCCTCAGCTTTCAACAAAGTTCAGATCGAGAAATATTTTAATACCTTGTCAGCTCTTATACAGAGATTCCAGTTTCCTCCGGAGTCTATCTATAATATGGACGAGTCTGGTTTCACAACAGTACAATCTAGAACTGAACGTATTGTTGCTACAAAAGGGCGGAAGCAGGTCGGGGTTGCCACAAGTGCTGAGAAAGGTCAAAGGTTTACAGCGGTATGTGCAATGAATGCTGTTGGAAATTACATTCCTCCGGCTATGATTTTCCCGAGAAAATATATGAAGCAAGAGCTAATAGACAAAGCTCCATTGGGTACAGTGGGATATGCTCAAGAAAATGGGTGGATGACTACGGAAATATTTTTAAAGTGGCTGTCTCATTTTAAGGTACATTCTAAGCCTTCAGAAAACAACAAAATTTTGCTGTTATTGGATGGCCACTGCAGTCACAAAAATATTGAAGTGCTCGAATATGCTAAGAAAAATCATATCTTACTTTTCTGCTTCCCACCTCACTGTACCCATCGAGTTCAGCCCCTAGATGTGAGTTTTTTCGGTCCGCTAACGACGTATTATAACCAGGCAATAAGAACATGGATGTTTCAAAATGAAAAGCGCGTGGTTAGCCACTTCCAAGTAGGAGAAATATTTAGCCAAGCCTATGCCAAAGCCGCAACAGTTGGAAATGCAACAAGTGGGTTCAGAAAAACCGGCATCTATCCGTTGGATCCCCATGTTTTCCCAGAATGGATGTTCGCACCATCCAAAACTACTGATATAACCATAGGAACATCAGATAGTGACGATCCGACCAAACACAATCAGCCCTCTCCAGAAACGAGCACTGTTAAAGAAAATGGAGCAGAACAAGCGTCTACTTCTACGGCTGATCTATCGAACCCAAAATCCGATTTGACGAAATTGATACAAGAGCTATCACCTATTCCTATGGTTACTAACCAGCAAAAAAGAAAAAGGATAAACAAGTCGACTCATGGAGCTATTAATACAACACCCAATCTAGAAGAAGCAAGAGAAATCCATAGACAGAAGAGAGAGGTTGAGGAAAGAAAAGCCGCAAAAAAAGCAAAAAGAAATCTAGCAATAGATGAGATGGAAAATGAGGATCCATTTTCACAAAACAATGACAGCGACGATAGCGACGCAGCATGCATCTACTGCAATGGGCTCTATTCTGAGTCGCGAAAAACTGATTTTTGGATAAGGTGTCAAAGTTGTAAATCATGGGCACATACAGAGTGCGCCGACGTAAACAGGAAGGTTAAAACCTATATATGTGATTTATGCAAACCATGAAAGTTTTCATTTTTTTTTTAAAAGGCTTAAGGTTAAGTTATTTTTATACAGTTTCGTTGTTTAAATATATTTATTAGCATTGTTTTAGTTTGTATTATAGAAAAATATGTTCTTAAAAGTGATTTTTCACAGAAACGGGAAAAATGTTCCTCATAGCATAGAAAAATATTGGTAAGTTTCATATCAGATGTGTTTTTTAGTTCATATGTGACAAATAAAGATTTTTTTCTTGTTTTTTACTGTGAATTTATTTAGTTAAAGGATGTGCAAAATGTAGTGGGCCAACAAAAGTTCATACGGGGACCAACATATGCCTACATGCAGATATGATGGTCCCTTTGCCTCTTTTTTTCTGATGACAGCTATTTTCCAGAACCGACTTTGATATTACCAAATACTTTTGGTAGTATAAAGAATAGGTGTATACAAAACTATTTGTCTATAAAAAAGGATTTTAGGTAAAAAGTTTTCGAATTATATGGTGATTACGAAAAGGGGGCCATCATATCCGAATTTCCCCTACACAGTTGGTCAGGTTGGTTATGCTACATAGTGAGACAAAAAAAATTATTTCTTTGACAAATACGAGCAAATATGCCTATTAGATATTGCTCGTAGATGGTTGTAAAAACATGTTATATCAATTCCGTCGTTCGTCTGTCTGTCTGTCTGCCTATTAGTTCGCGACATAGCTTAAATACTACTTACCCGATTGACTCCAAATTTTGACCAAAAATTAAGGGTCATATGAGGATGACCTAGTAAAAATGTTAAGAGTGGTGTACAATTTGAGGTTATGATCCAGAAAAAAAAGCAAGTCTTTTTTTAAATGTTCGATGTTTCCCAACTTTATTGTTGAATCCTCAGAACACATCGATTCTGTATCCTGCATGAAACCCATATTATCAGTCTTTACCTACTCCTTTGGCCTGCAGATATTTACCAGATATTAAGTGTCTAAATATCTTTCGTTAACGATCCTCTTGTTGTTATGTTAGAGTGGTGTATTTTTTGGGGTTGGGAAAAAAAACAACATACTTTTTTTAAACTGTCGACGTTTCGCTATTTTATTGTTGCATCCTCAGGAAAGATATATAAATGCTATATCCTGCAGGAAACCCATATTATCAGTCTTTATCTGCTACGTTGGTCCGTAGTTATTTCCCAGATATTAGATTCTAAATGGTTTTCGTTAACGATCCTCTTGTTTTTATGTCAGAGTGGTGTATTATTTGGGGTTAGGATCCAGTAAAATAAACAAGAATCTATTTTTAAATTTTCGACGTTTCGCAACTTTATTGTTGCATCCTCAGAACACATATAGATTTTATATCCTGCATGAAACCCATATTATCAGTCTTTATCTACTCTGTTCGCAAAATATTTGCAAGATATTAAGTTTCTAAATGGTTTTGGTTAACGGTCTTCTTGTTGTTACGTTAAAGTGGTGTATTATTTGGGGTTAGGACATAGCTGCGGATTAACGGAAGACGTAAAGACTGATATTATGGGTTTCGGAATGGCGAATGGGAAATGGCGGCCAAATAAATTTTTGAAAAATCATCGCAAAAAAATTTGTTCAATTGACTTAAATTTTGCAGAAAGATTAAATGTGCAAATGAGATAAACTGGTACGAAATCAACATGATGTAACAAAATGGTGGTATGCGTGTCAATGTAAAAACTATTTATTGTATTTATTTTAAATTATGCCCAAAAGTTAAGTGTGACATAGATAGAAAGAAAATGGTAAAATATTATTAGGAATCCAATATCATGAAACAAAATGGCGCCCAATAAAAATGAAAAGTACATACATGTAACACGTATGTACTGTTACTATATACTGAAGTAAACTGAGTTACACTTCACCATTCCACAAATGGAAAGAATCATACGAGGTAAGTACCGGGTAAAAGAAATTTACCGATTTTTGTATTTACATAATAAAAATATTGTATTTTTAAATTCGACTAGCAGGTAAATAACAATTTAATATAAAATTCACTATATTTAAATAACATTTAAAACTGTAATAGTAAAATATTAAACTAGTCCGACGACAAAATTCAACTCAATAATTTATTCTAAAGTTATTATTTATACTTTTGAAATTCCCTGGTCGATAAAAATTCGTAGCGCGAATCCAAACTAGTTTTAAACAGCTCGTTAACAGGAACAGGAGCCAATGTGAATTGTGTTTAAAGCTAGAAGGCTCGCCTTTTATCTGCGATTTTCAAAGTGCCGACTGTTCGGTGCGGCAAATTATATTTTTATTAAGAAAACTTTGGTTATATAATGTTACTTTCGTGATATATATATATATATATATATATATATATATATATATATATATATATATATATATATATATAATATATATATATATATATATATATATATATATATATATATATATATATATATATATATATATATATATATATATATATATATATAAATATATATATACAGTGTGTCCGAAATTGGTTATGACAGTATTGGGATCTCGGAAACCGTGATAGTTACAAAAACGTTTAAATGGAGAAAGTTTTAGACAATTATGTTTGTAATTTAACGCCATTTTGCTCGCGATTCTATCTTTTTTAGTTTTTGAGATATTTTGAAAAAACCAAAAAACTGCATTTTCGAAAAAGTCCTATAATTTATTTATTTATGAAAATTTTCAAAATCTGTAAGAACATTATTAAGGCAACTTTTTACGTAGAGTGCACCTATTAAGTCAGATTTTACATACAACGTTTCGATTTTCTAGAACCATCATCAATTTTGTTTTTTCTTATGGCCGCTGTGTTCGATTTTAACAGTTTTGAAAAGAGTATTTCTTTAGCTTTTCAACGGTGTATCACACTTTGTAATTAGGTTATTACTAAAGGTGCAAAAAGTGCGTAGAGGAAATATTTAAACGTTTTTTGGAATTATCAAAGTAAAAAGTTAAAAATTAATAGTGTTAAATAGCAATATATTGTAATTTAACATCCAGTTCTACAAAAAATCAGTAAAAACTACTTAATACCATAATTGATTCGTGCACAATGTTCACACATGTTCAAACTACCACCCGCATATAACACTAACATCTTTGCCCAAGTAGGCTTTGCGTTTGAAATAAGACTGTTTAAGCATTTTTTCGAATTATCGATATAAATTAAAATTTAATAGTTTCAAATAGCAATATTTTTAAATTGGACATTAAATTCTGCATAAAATCAGTAAGTTCTACTCAGTAACATTAATACTATGTGCACTGCACATAATGTACCCCGAAGAACGACTGTCGACAGAACTTCTTTTCAAGCGCTGCACTGATTAGAAGCTTGCTAGGGTTAGCCAATTTTAAGAATCGCAAGAGAAAGTATGCAAGTATGACAAGGAATGAAATAGGCAAATATTAGAATATTTTAATGAAAATCTGGTTTTTTCCATAAGAAGAATTGAAACAGAACTTCACATTCTGAAGTCAACCGTTCATGGCGATTTAAAAGTACTAACCTTACAAGAATTAACAGAAAATCAGTATGAACTACCTACTCAATAAAATTAATAAAAAAATGCTACATAATACTAGGATTAAAAATGTTGACCGTTTTTTTCTATGCAGTGTCCGCATTTCCTTTCAACTGTTCTGATTACCCGTTGAATGGTATTTCTATTTATATTTTCTAGAATATTTCGGGTTCGCTGCTCAAGAACTTGCCTATTTTCTGGGGGGTCAAATTCGTATATTTCATTTTTCGCACATCCCCATAAATAAAAATCCAACGGCGTGATATTCGGGGATCTAGCTGGCCAGCGGACAGGACCACTGTTGGATATTACGTTTTCACCAAAACTTGTTGTTAAAAAGGTTTGTACATCCCTGCTGTTATGTGCAGGACAACCGTCTTGCTGAAACCACAAGCTATTAAACTGATCATCTGGCACAGCTTCTCGAATGGCAGGAACTATTTGATTCTGTAACATGGCAAGGTATCTTGGGCCTGTCAGTGTCTGATCAAAAATAAAGGGACCAATGGGACGATTTCCTAAAAAGTAATGGAAAATATTGAATTATAAGCAATTCAATTAGACTATGTTTATCTTACCAAGCATCCCGCACCACACATTAAAACCAAATCGCTCTTGCAGCCTGCGTGGATCGCGTAGTTGCGGATTTTCAATAGCCCAATAATGGTGATTTTTTTTATTAAAAATGCCACAGTTTGTAAAATGAGTCTCATCTGACCAAATGACTTTATTGCAAAAAGCGGGATTTTCTCGACATCTATTGATATACCAATTACAAAAAACAATTCTTCTTTTTAAATCACCTGCTTGAAGTCCTTGCACAATTGTTGGCTTGTAAGGACGATATTTAGTTACTTTTAAGACGCCATGAACGGTAGATTTTGGAATTTGAAGTTCTGTTTCGCTTCTTCTTGTAGATGAAGTCGGATTTTCATTAAAATATTCTAGGATTTGCCTATTGCGTTGCTCGTTGTCTTTTGCATACTTCTTTGTGCGAATCTTATTAAAACTGCCAAACTCAAGCAAGTTTCTAACCAGCGTTTGAAAACAAGTTCTGCCAAGCTGCCGTCTTTCGGGGTACGTGTCAAAATACACATCCATGGCCCTGTTTGCATTTCTTTCATTTTTAAAATAACACACTAACATATCAAACATTTCTTCATTAGAAAAGTTTAACGCCATTGTAATCCTTATTAAAACAGCGATGAATGTTAAATAAAACTTAAACGTTGCATTTTTGACAGATTAAAAGCATTCTATTATTTCAAAACCAAAGCCTACTTGAGCAAAGATGTTAGTGTTATCTGCGGCTGGTCATTTGAACATTTGTGAACATTGTGCAATGTTATTGAGTAGTTTTTACTGATTTTTTGTAGAACTGGATGTTGAATTACATATTGCCTTTTAACACTATTAATTTTTAATTTTTTACTTTGATAATTCCAAAAAACGTTTAAATATTTTCTCTACGCACTTTTTGCACATTTAGTAATAACCTAATTACAAAATGTGATACACCGTTGAAAAGCTAAAGAAATACTCTTTTCAAAACTGTTAAAATCGAACACAGCGGCCATAAGAAAAAACAAAATTGATGATGGTTCTAGAAAATCGAAACGACGTATGTAAAATCTGACTTAATAGGTGCACTCTACGTAAAAAGTTGCCTTAATAATGTTCTTACAGATTTTGAAAATTTTCATAAATAAATAAATTATAGGACTTTTTCGAAAATGCAGTTTTTTGGTTTTTTCAAAATATCTCAAAAACTAAAAAAACTTTCTCCATTTAAACGTTTTTGTAACTATCACGGTTTCCGAGATCCCAAAACTGTCATAACCAATTTCGGACACACTGTATATATATATATATATATATATATATATATATATATATATATATATATATATATATATATATATATATATATATATATATATATATGTAGAATAGCAGAAATATATAATTTCTGCTGGTGCAAAACGGTCTACAAGAAGAACTTGATAAAGGTGTGTGAAAGCGCTTTTTTATTGATTTTAGTATATATATATATATATATATATATATATATATATATATATATATATATATATATATATATATATTTATATACGGGGTATTAAAGCAATCCGGTTTGGTGTAGTGGCATTTTCCAGTACTTAACCGGGGAGTCAAGAGCAGCTTTATTTTGTTTTTGTTTATATTAAATAGCAGATATTAATTCGCCGTTTTTTGTAATTTCTGAAGGTGTTTCGGGCTATATAAGTGTTTCAGATGTTTGACACATAGGGCATGATAACATTCAATATAGATTTTATTTTTACTGCAGGGCGTAATAGAAACTAATATTTTGGTCAAAGCTTATGTTATTTGATACATACATAGTGTGTATAGAGGTTTTTTAGTTGTTTAAAGCTTTTTAAATTGAGAACTTGAAAATGTTTTTTTTAGTGCTAAATTTTTTGAAAAATATAGGTTGTTTTCTTTTCGATGTTTGAAAGGCCTTAGAAAATAAAAAAACATATTTGGAGAAAAAATTATAAGACCTGTAAGGAAGTATGTCTACGTGTTCACAAAATTCGCGCGAACGACAATTTGCGAACAAATGGTTTCAAAATGACACCAAAAATAGTCTGGGTCAAAGTCTCGGGAATTAGATTTTGAGAGTCCCGGGCGTAAATCCGCAATATTTTTAAAAGGTATAATAACCTAAAAAAGACAGAGTTAATGTAATTATTATGACAATGAAAAATTATGGATGTCATTGACTTGTGTATTAAAAACACATAACTTTTCACAAAACGGTGAAATACCTCAATTTTATTCTATTTTTTGTTCACAAAATATTTTTTGCACCATGTAAGGTAGCTTTAAAAAATACTCAAAAAAACGATTTTTATAAACAAAAAAAATAGAAATTTGGAACGAATAGTGTCTCGATTTCTTAGAAAACGCTATTGATCAAACTTCGAAAAGCGGATTTATACAAGAAATCATATTAATCACTTGATTTTTTCTGTGGAATTATTTGAAAATAAAAAGATTTTTTGTTGCAGCGCCTAGTATAAAAACGACTGAAAGAAATATTGAATACAATTTCGCATCTCAACATGTGGACTAATCTGCCCACGATATATTTCGATACATAATATAAAACAAAATATCTGTTGCTTAAAAAATACCCACTAACACTTTTGGTCTGTAATAAATTATCAGTTCTAATGAATTAAGAACAAATAAACACAATTATTGTGCTTATTCTATTTTTTTTTACTATACTTACCATCTAGACTGTATGGATTATGTTCCAATACGACAAAACTAAGGGTTTCCTCGTTTAGATTTCTCAGCTGGAATTGCATGCTACAGTTCCACACCAAACTGGGCGTATGAGGAAGCCCATTTTGTGGGACATTTCCGTTGTTCATGCTATCTTTGGCGAAGTCAGTTTCTTGCTCTTGGTTCCCTAAGGTCACCTTGCAGTACACGTTTTCACTATGTTGTGATTTACCTAAATAAATTTCAAGGCATCCATATCATCAACTGTCAGAAAATGGATTGCTTTTATAGGGTAATTAGACTATATTAGATATATTAAAGTTCGATTAAACAAATTAAATTCCTACACTTAAGTTCTAAAACAACTATGTCAACGGGCCGCATGCGGCGCAGTGAACATTTTTCTGCGGCCCAAATCAGTTTTAAAAACAGCCAGATAATGCGGCCCGCGAACAAGTTGAAAGCAGTGGCGGCTCGTCAGGGTAGGCCTCTGAGGCCGCGCCTCACCCCCAAAATAAAGGAAAAGAGAATTTTTTTATATAACTTTTTATCTATTACCAATTAGAAATATACTTTTTAACAGTTTTACAACATAATAACATTAAAAAAAAACAAAATATAATCCCAAAATAAATATTTTAGAAAATAAATTCTGACCACATCAAAAAACCGACCGTGCAAACCCATTCCTAAAGAAAGTGCTCTCGAATGAGGCGAAATAATTTTAGCTTGGAAAGTTTCGACTTCTGACCTATTTATTAACGGCCGGTGCCGATGCCGGCGAGTCACCTGATTACGACAGAGCGGGATGGCGATTGCCGATGCACGCGTTTTCTATTGCATTCTTGAGGCGATAAATCTGTAGCTTGGATATGATTTTATTGGTTATTTAAATCACATGACTAGCGAAATATTCCAACGGCTTCTTTTTACGTGGTGCGTGCGGCTGAGAAAGAAATAGGAAATAGATTGCGATAATCGCTGATTGAGGGCGTTCTGTCTTTTAAGGTGAATAAATACGCGTGAATAAGTTTTTGTTTTGTTTTGATTTGGTAAGTTGGACCGTTCCATTTTTTGTATTTGCTTTTTGCTTTTGAAATGAATCCTATTCACGACATTATTGCTTCATTAATTGAAACGCCTTTTTTAAGAAGAAGCGAAACTGAAAAGAAACAGATATTAGGTAGCCGTCCGACGCCGAAAATTTTAGCAATATTTAACGATAAGAGGCAAGGTAAAAAATATTCAAGAACTTTTCAAATATCTTGGTACAAAACTTATAGGTGGCTATGCGGAAGTATTTATAAAGAAAGCTTATATTGTTGGCCTTGTATTTTATTAGGTTGCGTCAAAAATAATTGGAGTTCAGGGGGCGGATATTCGGATTTAAAAAATTTTTCACGAGCAGTAAAATCGCATGAAAGTTCAAGAGAGCATATTAAAAATTCGGTAGCACTTACAAGACTGGAGCAAAATAGGGCGACTATTGCGGATGCAGTACAAGAAAATGCAAGTCTTAATAAAATTGTTTATAATGAAAATGTTCGAAAAAACCGTTTATTATTAAATTATTTAATTGATGTTACTATTGCTTTGGGTAAACAGGACTTGGCATTTCGAGGTCATAATGAAACAACAGATTCTATTAACCGTGGCAATTTTAAGGAAATATTTGCATGCTTAATAAAAAGAAATGCCGAACTTACTGAACATTGTGCTAAATTTAGTAATATTTTTACGGGACAATATAAAATGAACTAATTGGTTGCATACATGACTATATTCAAGAATATATAAAAAAAGAAATCAATGACACCGATTGTTGTTTTTTTGGCGTAATTGCAGATGATAGTACTGATATAACAGAAAAATCACAGTGTTCGATAACAGTTAGGTCTGTGACCAACAGATCTTTAAAAGAAATATTTTTAGGATTTTTTGACGTTGGCGATAATAGAACAGCAGAGAGCCTTTTTCATTTAATACAAAACAGCTTAGAGCCTTATGACTTTAAAAATAAATTGGTCGCGCAGTGTTACGATGGGGCTTGTGTTATGGCAGGTGAAATAAATGGGCTTCAAACAAAAGTTAGATCTATTGCTCCTTTAGCTATGTTTACTCATTGTTGCGCCTACAGATTAAATCTAGTTTTACAACAGGGAACAAAACTGATTACCCAAAGTCGTATATTTTTTGCCACTTTATTAGAATACCAAATTATTTCCACCAATCACCAAAACGGTCTTTTGTGCTAATGAGATAGTAGGTAAAAGAATTCCGCGAGCTGTAGAAACGCGATGGTATACACGGTCTAAAATTTTAAACTTAGTGGCTGATGAATAGGACAATTTAATTATAGTATTTGAAACTCTTATTAATGACTTAAGTTCTGGAACAGAATCTATTAATGGTGCAAAAGGATTTCTAAAGCATTTTAATGATTTCGAATTTTGCCTTTTAACGCATATTTATAAACAAATTTTTAGTTGCACTAATGTACTGTTTCAAATATTATAGTTAAAGCATTTAGATATAAATTACTGCATTTCGCAAATAAACCTTGCCAAGCAACGAATTATTGAATTTAGAACCGAGGACCATTTCAAAGAACTTTTCAATATTGCTAAAAAAGCCACTATTCTGCTAACTAACACACGTCGAGGGCAATGTTCTAGCGACTTTGATATTTTTACTAAATATAAAATATTATATTTCGAAATAATAGATTGTATAATTCTTCAATTAGGGACGCGGTTTGAAAATTTAAATAATTTAAATTTCTTTGCTTTAGTCGATTGCACAAAATATTCGGAATATGTTAAATGCTTTCCAGACGACTTATTAAATAATTTATTAAAAAATTATCCAAACATTTTTGACAGAGATAGATTAAAGAATGAGCTTTCTGTATTGTATAGGGATGAACAATTTTCAAATTTAGATGTCGAAAAAAGTCTAGCTTTGTTATTTAAAGATTTTAAAGCAATTTTTGAGGAAGCATATAAGCTTTTTAATTTAGTTTTAACTATTCCCGCAACAAGTGTATCGGCCGAACGAAATTTTTCATGTCTTAAACGGATCAAAACCTACCTAAGAAACACAATGACACAAGAACGGCTTTCGGGTTTAGCAATGATGTCAATAGAGCAGGAATTACTGTCAGAACTTAGTGAAGACCAAAACTTTTACGACCAAATTATAGATAAATTTGCAACCTTAAAAGACAGACGTATAGATTTAATATACAAAAAGTAGTTTTTTATCTTATTTCATACAACTATTTATTTTAAGTTTTAATAAACTAAATTATGTTTTTATTATCGCAATCACCGCTATATTTTAGTGATAGGTGTACATATTTTACTTGTTTTGTTTACTTTTTATTTACTTTTTTTAGAGTTTATTTTTTTAGTTTTTAATGGTTTGGTAGGGCTATTGGCGATGACCTCCATTAAAAAAAAAAGGTCAACGCGTAGCAGAATAATACCTCATGGGTGACGTGGAAATTTATTCACATTTAAACAAAATTAACCTCATGTAGCCTCACCATTCAATATACTCACGAGCCGCCACTGGTTGAAAGCTGTTTTTGAAAGCGGGCGCCGCTGCAACAACGATTGGTATAATAAAATGTACAATTGTACATAGTGCCATCTATGTTTAGGAAGATGAACTACACATACTCAACCTAAAACCTAAAGCCAAAAGTTATCTGGCTTGTTCCATGAAATTCTATCGCGCAAAAACACAGATGTCTCTATCTGAACATTCTGGAAAGAACTCGAGAAATCACAATCCGTATATAAGCCGTGTTCGATTGAGTTCAATATATTCTTGTCCCGGAATACTGTCGCTGAAAGAGTTACTGAGTTGGCTGCCAATATAAGTGAACAGATAAAAACAAAATCAGACTCTTGTATTGCATTTTCTATTGCCTGTGACGAAAGTACGGATGTGTGTGGTGTGGCGCAATTCGCTGTTTTTCTTCGTGCGGTTGATACACATATTAATGTGTATGAAGAATTACTGGAATTAGTACCATTGCATGATACAACAACTGGGAAGGATATTTTCAATGCTGTTTATGGGCTGCTGCAAAAGTACAATTTATGACTGGAGTAAAAAATGGCTTCGTTACAATATTACAGACAAAGATCAGAGAAACGGGCAGTGACAAACCAGATTTTCATCATATTCATTGTATAATCGACCAAAAAGTTTTATGCTCAAAAGTGATTAAATTGGAAAGTGTTTTAAAGTCAGTGAAAAAAATTATAAACTTCATAAGTTTACGAGGCCTTAATCGGCGACAGTTTTCTGCATTTTTACGTGATTTAGAAAGTGAATACACTGGTTTACCATATTATGCAGAGGTGCGATGACTTTCGTGTTCTATGGTACTCGACAGGTTTTGGAAACTCAAAGAAGAAATACGCGTTTTCATGGAAACAAAAGGAGAAGATGTCAGCTTATTATGCGATGTCCCTTTTTACAAGATCTTTCATTTATGGTAGATATCACAAAACACTTGTCGGACTTAAATACGAAATTGCAAGGACCACGTAATGTTATTACATATATGCATGATCATGTGAAAGCTTTGAAGTGTAAGATGATGTTGTGGGAAACACAGTTAGCAGAGGCTAATCTGTCACATTTTCTGACTTGTAAGGCATATCAGGAAAGCACAAGTGTCCCAATATCATACAAAATATATTCAGAGAAAATGAGAAGCCTTCTGGCAGAATTTGAGAAGCGTTTTCAGGATTTTAAGACCCAAGAAAACAATTTTTCTCTATTTACTGGTCTTTTCACTATCGATATTGATAAAGTTCCCCCTCACTTGCAAATGGACATAATTGAGATTCAGTGTCAGACCCGTTTAAAACAAAAATTTGATAGTGTTGGTACATTCGAATTTTATAAGTACTTGCTTGTTCAATACCAAGAAATGAGAAAATTTGCCTGTAAAATCCTGTCAATGTTTGGAAGTACCTATAAGTATGAACAACTATTTTCTTTGACGAAAGGAAACAAATCTCCCGTAAGAACGCGATTGACGGACGCACACTTGGACGCAGTTTTAAAAGTTATTTCCGCCGATAAATTCGCGCCACAAATAGACAACTTAATTAAAGACAAAAGACGTCAAATATCTGGCAAAAGAATTTAATGTTTGTTGTTTTTTGTAATGACTTTTTTACTGAAAATTTAATAAAGACTTGTCCTACAATAGCACTTTTTTTCAAGATTTTCAGTAGTTTGTCTTCGTTAAAATAAGGTTTTCCGGCCCACCTAGTCGATGGTCTTCGTGCTTTTGGCCCACCAGTGACTTTGAGTTTGACGTGGCTGGTCTAAAATGTTTTTTGAACAAAAAGTACAAAAAATATTAAAAATAAAATTTGATCTTACTAGCCATGGAATTTCCATGATAACGCAAGCGTTATTTGTTTTTACGTCAATGTCAAAAGCGTGGTAGTGCAATAGTGTTGGGCACACACCACGTGCTTTAGATTCGCTAATACATAAGATCATTATAACAGGCAGGTTATAAACCATTTCTTTCCTTATGTTGTAAAATGAAAAAAAAATGTATATAAGTATTCTCGCGCTACAGGAAAACATACTTCGTGTAACGTCAGAACCGCAAACTTTGCCACTGCAGGAAATCGAGAACGACAGTAATTCGAAATTATGTCGAAATCTTCAACAAAAACTTAACCTCAACTTGAATTTACTTGTTAAATGGGAAACACAATAGAAAATTAGTAAACGTTTAATGTAAAGGCTATGCAACAAAGCAAAGTAAAAAAACAAGGTACTCGTCGTACACAACTGTGTTATAATTTTTTGTTTGAATTAAATATAACCTATATTTCAAAAAATTATACATAAAAAAAATTGAAAAACACGGTAAGAAATATAAAGTTTCACATAAACGTAATTTGCGATCTGTTCTACCCTTTGTCAACAATAATTTTTAACATAAATTGTGCATTTTTAAAACTACTTAATATGGAAATGATCAAAACACCACTAATAATTACGGTTTTTGACGTCACACGCTTTGATTTTAAAGCGATATGTTTAAAGTTTAAATTTGCGATGATAAAACAACTATATCCGATGTACTTTTTGGCTAGATATCATTATTACTCGATAAATTCGACAGTACCAGCGGCGGATCTAAAACTTATGATCTGTTCTATTTTTTTATATATAAAATCTATTAATGGACCTGATGAACGACTAAAAAATAAAGATCCTCGTTTTTTTTATATATACTTCATAAAATCGATGAGTCCTTCCCCTTACCTTGACATCATAGATTCGCCACTGGCCAGTACAAGAAATACAACCTTTTTATTAATCTAAGCTAAACGATTATACATAGTTACCTATACGTCTATAAATTACTTCTTAGTTTTAACATATTTACCTTTTTTCTTATTATAACTACAAGTCTGACCGTTGCACTTCACCGCGATCTCCGTAGCTTCTAAGACTGCGACCCACAAGTACTTGCTCGTATTTAAAACTAGAAACATGCAAGTCAAAAAATTAAAAATCGCTTACCCGGTAACATCAAGCGTTTCCCCTTTTGGACGAGCACAAGAAGACGCCCACAAGATGGCCCCAAGTGCAGCTCTGAACAGACAAAAGCGACATAAAATTAACGGAAAAGCCATGTTTGAATTTTTTTTTATTATCTAGTTTGAAATACCATCGGCGATTTTAATGATTCTAAATAATCCTTTATTTATTGTTTCAACAGACCACTGTCAAAACAATAAAATTGTCTGAGACCTTTATACAGGGTTTTCATTTATATTTTGACACCTATCTACAGCTTAGCTTAAACTATAGGAGATTCAAAAAACACTTTAAATACAAAAGGTGTACGATTTTTTTACACTATTTTTTATGAATAACCAACATTTTAGAAATCATTAAAAAGTTGAAAAACATTAAAACCTACAAATGTTTAAATGTATATTATTATTTGATTAAATCGCCTTTGCTTTCCTGACAATGAACTTCTTCGATCATTCCGTTCGTAGCAATCTATCCTGTACAAGACTTCCCAATCTTGAATCGAACAGATCCAACATCCAAAAACGTGACTCAAACTAGCCCTTAGAACTTCTACTGAATATATTTGTTGTATTTATCGCTCCCCCTCGGAGAATTCCTTCAAACCTGTGAATTCCTTTTCTCTGAAGTCATTATTTTTGGAGCCTTTAAGGTTCATAATAAAGAATGGTTAGAATTTCTCAAACACCTACTTGGGTAGAGCAGAAGAAACCTTTGCAATCAGCCACTGTCTTACTCATAATAATGATAATGGCAATGCACAACGATGTGAAAGAGATGAAGAGAAGGCAAGAAGAAATAAAGCGAGAACTTAAAGAACGCATGCAAATGTACCGTGAAGACACGAAGAATGAACTTCAAGAAGACATCAAAAGGCATAAAGAGTCGTCAAGAAAACCATGAATAAAGAACTTAAGGAAAACATAAAGCGAAACCTAGGAAAACTGAAGCAAAAGCTTATATATAAGACATGAGGAAGAAACAAGAATACATGAGGACATGAGGAAGAATTAAGAAGACATGAAGAAAGAACTTAAGAAGATATCAGGACACAAGGAAACGTGAAAAAAGAATACAAGACATAGAAAGGATCCAAGAAGATATGCAACCAGTGCTTAAAAAAAATGCGAAAGAATGAAGAAGACTCGAAGCAAGAAAAACTAGAAGGTGTCATAAGAGGCCCAAGGGATGTTAAAAAGAAAACTAGCCTTTTAATCTAACAAATGTGTTGCAGAACCAAGAAGATGTGAAACTAAAAATGCATAGTATGAAAAAAGATCAAGAAGCTTGAGGAACAAAAAAAGAAAACCAAGGAATGCGGCATCTTAGAAAGAACCAAGAAAATACAAAACTTAAATTTAACTTGCCTTTCATATCAAAAGTTGGACGATGAAAATTCCGTAAAATGTGACGGTGTTTTCCTAATGCTAACATGAAAACTTGTATGTAGTGCCATGTTACACACCTGCAACAAACTGAAACTACAAAACTAGAAATATTGAGATCCAGCGGTAGAATCTCTTCAAAGGGTTTGTCCTCTTGTTAAGGAATTCAAGATGTTCAGAAATCTACCTAAAGATAACTAAAAGGTTTTTGGAAATGAGCCAAAAATCCCTTATGGCATAGAACAACTCGAGAAATGTATAAAACGTAGCTTTATGGTCGTGTTTTAACTTTCTTAAGAGTAGGACGGTCACTGAAGAGGCCAACCGTACATGGACCGAAGAACTTTGCATGTTTGATAATCAAATTAGGTTTAGATGTAACAACGTCGCACCGGGCAATATCATAGGATACATGCAACCGCATGAAAAATGTTTTTCTTTATATACATAATACAAATTGGTGCAATATAACCCTTAACAATAACAATAAAATGATCTGTTCCACTACTAAATTAATTTACGCACTATATAACAACGTACAATAAACGTTTTGGTACTCATTAATTGGTCAAACCACTTCGCTATACAATATTACTATATTCTTTTTGGTGTTAATATATTACTTACGTGTTTTTCGTTTATTCTGTTTATTCAGCTGATTAATTTTTTGGTACGTTTCTTTGGCGACATAAATTTTCTTAGCCCATGTGTTACATTCATGCACTGTTGAAGCCAGAAGGAATATCTTGTAACCTGATTTTTCGTCTTGTATTTTCATTACTCGATTAGAATCAGTGCCGTATTCTACAGACTCCGAACTCTCTCGACTGACAGAGAGGTTTTGTACTAGTATTGGCTAAAATATAGAAAAATGTATAAATTTTTTTTACTCAGTATGTTTTATTAATATTTAACATAAGGTAAATATTTCTTATGATACGATATTTTTTTATTTCCTATTTTCCCAAAAAGTAGTTTATACTTAAAAAGATTCTCTATTAGATTAGTAACAAGATAATGCAGTTTATGTACTCATATAATTATTTGGTAATAACATTATACAAATTCTGTAACTTGTATTTGATTTGAACACAATTATACAGTGTCAAAAGTATTAGTTGTTTGGTCTATTGCCGCGTGGTGGATTTGGTTAATCCGAAAGGGTATGTTTTCAACTATTTCACATAGAACAAAATCATAGACATAATATTGGTCTATGAACAAAATTTAAACTTACATAGAGTGGGAGCTTTCATAGTTTTGGTTAATTAAGAAATCAAGGTTCTTGGGATTAGACCGATCTAATCCCAAGAATAATGATTTCTTAATTGACCAAAGCGGTAAAAGTTTCCGTTCTGTATTAGCTAACCTCTCGGGGGAGAAAAGCAAAAAGGATGCCACAACTTTTGGCTATCTCTGGAACAGCAAGAAAAAGTTACTCGGCCAGTTAGCCTTTCTCCTTAGGTGTCGAGATGACAACAGGTGAGACATCACGTTACTTCTAGAATCAAAGAATATTTATAAGCGTGCCAGCAATGCATTAGTTTGAGAACGGATTCAGGCAATACGTCGTGATTTAGATACAAATGCTCGTAAACTACTAAAAATTCACCTGAAATTAGCTTTTAGACTTGAAGTAACTATATTTACAACTTTGGACAACATCACTAATGAACAAGCAGAAAAAATAAATAAAGAATTTACAAGTAAGTAACAAAAGAAGTTTGAAGCAGTCGTGAACAGAAAAACTCCAGTGAAACATCTGCAGAATACAGTTATCCACTCGTCGGTCGAAGCCGTTAACCGAAGCAGAACATTCCGTCCTCACTAAAGGCCAAAATTTCGCAATACCACGGAAAAGTATTCTTGTAGAAGATATCGTATCCTCCGCTGAAGCCGCAATCAGAAGATTACCAGTGGAGCAAACCGATGAAGTTAGATATCTAACAGCAAAAATCATTAAAAATTCAAAACCCCCGAAGTCGATTCTCCCCGCAGTCGAAAAAAGATGAAGACCTTAAATGAAAACACAAACATCCTGTTCCTTCCAGCTGATAAAGGCAACCCCACAATCGTCATAGACACAACGGAATACATGAAAAAGGTAACTCAACTTTTGAACAACAATGCCTATAAGGTTATGCAAGCAGACCCACAGGTAGAATCACCAATCTAATTAATGCATCCTACATACCACCAGCGGCGAAGAAATCATTAAAGCCAACAATGTACCACTTCGACTGATCATCAGTGCAATACACTTGCCACATACAAATTAGGTAAATATCTTTCAAATTTTCTTAATCCATTTACTGGAAAAACGTATTCGTTTATAAAAAAAAACCTGCAATCCAGTCGGATCTCGAAGATTTTTCGATGTAGAGCTCTGTACAAATGTTCCTGTTAACGACTCAATTTCCATTATATCAGAGATACTAGAACATAATCTTGATAATAACTTAATAGATCTAGTGGAAGCCTGTCTTACATCTTCTTATTTCCTTTTTCAAGAAACTTTTTATGAACTTCTGGGGCAGCTATGTGATCTCTTCCAACATCTGTGGTAGGGAATATATTTATGGAGGCCTTTGAGAATATTGCTTTAACATCCGCTCCACTAAAACCTAAACACTGGTTTAGGTATATGAATGATACATTTGTTGTTTGGTTTCACGCACAGGAAAATCTCCTGATATTTTTAGACCACCTTAATCAACAACATCACAATATTAAATTCACAATGGAAATTAAATCTAATGGAACGAGTCCCTTTCTAGATGTATTTGCTTAAAGAAAGGAAAATGGTACATTAGGACCTACTATGTATAGAAAAATCGAGGCATACAAATAGATACTTAAATGCAAATTCACACTACCATGCAGTACAAAAAAAATCGGTTACTAGCTCACTAGTATTTAGAGCCATTTAGATTTCTAACAAGATTCTCTAACATCGGAAACAGCGAAACTGACCGAAGCTCTGAGACGGAATGGTGATTGCAATAAAGATATTATGCGTCCATTTAAAAGATATTTATTCATTTATTTATTTAAACTCTACAGAGAATACCTCCAATTGGCTTAGACTAGTCAGAATTAAATGTTCTAAGTTAAAGTCAAATAAAAAGCAAGCTTAATAGTAAGTATTAAATATCGTAGTATAATAATTCTAAAACATCACACACAATTTAAAATCGGTTATTGTAATTTTTCCCTATTCTATCGATAAAAGAATTATTACCGTAGTTTGTGCGATGAAAATTTTCGGAGAATAGGACCGTTGAACGGGTCGGCCTGGGAGGAACTCGATATAAAATATCAGCCAGTAAGTCACTACAATCTATAAAACCATTTAACAGTTTAAACAGAAAAAGTGCCATCGCAATGTGTCTGCGCTTTTCAAGACTATTGAAACCAACTATTTGTAGCCTAGTACTATAAGAAATGTCATTATAAGGTATATTATACAAATATAAATGAAACTTACAAAATTTGTTTTGAACAGATTTAATTCTGTTAATATGACATAAATACGTTGGAGACCAAATTATACTACAATATTCAAGAATACTCCTAACTAAACAATTATACATGTACACAATAGCTTTGGAATCGCAGATATACCTGCAGTTCTGCTTCAAAAATCCAAACATTATATGTGCTTTTAGCACAATGTTGGCAATATGTTTATTAAAGTTTATCTCTTTGTCAAATGTTACACCTGTGTCTACTGATTCCAAAATATCGCCTCCAATACAATAGTCAAATATTATCGGATCCTTACATCTACAAAAGCGCATGATTTTACATTTGGTAATATTAAGATTCAGAAAGTTCTGCTGACACCAGTTAACTAAATTATCAAGATCTAACTGAACGGAAACACAGTCTTCATAACTATTGACAGCACTAAAGAAATTAAGGTCAACTGCATAAAACAAATATCTACATTTTTTAAAAACAGAGACGGCGCTTTTTACAAATAATAAAGATAGTATAGGTCCCAAATGAGAGCCCCGTGGAACGCCAGAACTCACATTAACCTCGCGCGAAGAGACGTCACTCAGTTTCACATATTGTTTACGTCTACTAAGTAGGATCGGATCCACTTTAAGTAAGTACCACAGACACCAATAGAACAAAGCTTGTTGAGTAGGAAACCATGATGAACAATGTCAAAGGCCTTTGATATGTCTGTGTAAATGACATCAACCTGGTATCCCTTTTCTATGTTGACACCCAAGAAGTTCTGGTAGATTGCAAGAATTGTTGTTGTGCACCTGCCTTGGAACAAACCATGTTGCTCTGGTACAATGTAATTTCTGTAAGTGTACAAATACTTTTGCAACAATCGATATTAAAGATATACCTCTAT
This sequence comes from Kuschelorhynchus macadamiae, assembly GCA_030620095.1. Classification (NCBI taxonomy): domain Eukaryota; kingdom Metazoa; phylum Arthropoda; class Insecta; order Coleoptera; family Curculionidae; genus Kuschelorhynchus; species Kuschelorhynchus macadamiae. The sequence goes on from JAUTXW010002103.1 coordinate 3,876,224, forward strand.
GGTTCCTGATATCACCTTTTGAGCCAGATTTAAAAACAGGAAATAATGTTGACCATTTCCAAACAGTCGAAAATTTCCCTGAATTAAAAGACTGTTGAAATATCTGATACAAAGGAACTCATAAAGTATTGGAACACCTTTTATAGAATATTGGAGGTATACCACCAGGTCCAGCGGTTTTATTTATATCTAGGGATGCTACCTTATTTTCAACTTATATGTGTGTAAAGACATGTTGAAGAAGTGAGTTGTCCAGAACCTCAGAATTGTGTTCAAATCGATGAGCAGGGTCGTAATATGAAAAACAAGATTCAAAATGGTTGGGAAAAGCATTAACAATATCCTCAGGTGTTTCCACTGATGTACCATTGAACTCAAGGATCCTTGGAATACCATTATTCTTACGTAAAGTGTTGACATATGACCAAAAATATTTGATATTCGTAGGAATCATCTGTTCTGTATTTGATACGTAGATTAGATAGCATAACTCTATTAGGTATTTTGTTTGTTGTCTCACTTTTGAATATGCTAAATAATCAGAATGTTGACCTGTATATTTATATTTCTTATAAAGTTTGTTTTTGTAATTTTTGAGTTTCTTTAGTTCCTTGCTGTAACACTTAGGATATTTGCTACCCGATATATTCTTCTGGGGTACATATTTTTCAATGGCGTTGTTAACAATATCATAAAACTTGTCAAGAGTAGTGTCGATGTCCGTAGTCCGTAGTCCCTGTCGACAAGATCCTGGTATAATTCAATCCTGGAGTTAGGTAAAAGGTATACAGATCCCGGTTTCACAGTCCAATTTGAGAGATATCCACAGGTCTTCATAAAGGTTGTTGGAGCTTCCATTCAGCAGTTTCGCAGACACTTTTGAGTTGACCGCTATTAATGTGCCTCCACCACTTTGACAATTCATACTTTCATAATCTCTATCACAGCGAATTACTATATAGTAATCCAACTCTGCGAAATGAGAATGATAATGAGCCACCGTTAGGTAGTGTTGATCTTCCCTACGTACATGGCACTACAGACAAAATAGGACGAATATTTCGGCAGTCCAATATACGTACAATCTTCAGTATATATGAGAAGATTGAAGAATGCGTGCGATTCTCGAAAGAGGTTGTATCTTTTCAAACAGTATATAAAATTGCTTGCTCATGTGTCTATGTGGGAGAAACAGGACGCTCAGTATCCACTAGAATTAAGGAATATGAACGAAGCATTAAAAAGAAAAAAATTGTTGCTGTAGCTCAGCCAAGTCAAACTCAAAGTCACCAGCCAAAAGCATGAAGACCATCGGCTAGGTGGGCCGCAAAACCTTATCTTAAAGATGACTACTAGAAACTGAGACTACTGAAAATCTTGAGAAAAAGTACTATTATAGGATAAGTCTGTTTATTAAATTTCCAATAAAAAGGACATAACAAAAAACTACAAACATTAAATTCTTTTGCCAGATATTTGACATCTTTTGTTTTTAATTAGGTTGTCTATTTGTGGCGCGAATTTATCGGCGGAGATAACTTTTAAAACTGCGTCCAAGTGTGCGTCCGTCAATCGCGATCTTGCGGGAGATTTGTTTCCTTTCGTCAAAGAAAATAGTTTTTCACACTTATAGGTACTTCCAAACATTGACAGGATTTTATAGGCAAATTTTCTCATTTCTTGGTATTGAACAGGCAAGTACTTATAAAATTCGAATGTACAAACATTATCAAATTTTTGTTTTAGATGGGTCTGACACTGAATCTCAATTACTTCCATTTGCAAGTAAGAGGGAACTTTATCAATATCGATAGTGAAAAGACCAGTAAATAGAGAAAAATTGTTTTCTTGGGTCTTAAAATCCTGAAAACGCTTCTGAAATTCTGCCAGAAGGCTTCTCATTTTCTCTGAATATATTTTGTATGATATTGGGACACTTCAGTCAGAAGTTGACAGATTTCTGCTAACTATCATCTTACACTTGAAAGCTTTCACATGATCATGCATATCTGTAATAACTTGACGTGGTCTTTGCAATTTCGTATTTAAATCCGACAAGTGTTTTGTGATATCTACCATAAATGAAAGATCTTGTAAAAAATAAGCTGACATCTTCTCCTTTTGTTTCCATCAAAACGCGTATTTCTTCTTTGAGTTTAGAAAACCGGTCGAGTACCATAGAACACGAAAGCCATCGCACCTCTGCATAATATGGTAAACCAGTGTACTCACTTTCTAAATCACGTAAAAATGCAGAAAACTGTCGCTGATTAAGGCCTCGTGACCTTATGAAGTTTATAATTTTTTTCACTGACTTTAAAACACTTTCCAACTTAATCCCTTTTGAGCATAAAACTTCTTGGTGGATTATAAAACGAATATGATAAAAATCTGGTTTGTCACTTCCCGTTTCCATTTTTTACCCCAGTCATTGAAGGAGCTCCGTCTGTTGCAACGGCAACACAGTTTTGACAAATCTAAATTGTACTTTTGCAGAAGTCCATAAACATAAACATAAACGAAAATATCCTTCTCAGTTGTTGTATCACGCAATGGTACTAATTCCAGTAATTCTTCATACACATTGATATCTGTATCAACTGCACGAAGAAAATCAGCGAGTTGCGCCACACCACACACATTCAACTCAGTAACTCTTTCAGCGACAGTATTCCGAGACAAGGATATATTTTGAAATGCCTTCACGCTCCCGGGACTTACAATTTCCGCGCCCTTTACAAGGAACTCTTTTACAAATTCACCTTCAACAAATGGTTTTGAGTGTTTCGCGATCAACTCCGACAGTACGTAGCTCGCTTCAAGGACAGATTCATTTTCTTGCTTTGGATATGTAAACATGCTGATCTTTCAAACGTGATTTTAACTTATTTAACTTTTCGTTTCTGACCATGCCTGTATACTTGTCAACCATAGTTTTATGAATATCATAGTGACGTTTTATATTATATAATTTTGGGACAACGACTGTACTATTACAAATCAAACAAATAATTTTTTCTTTCCCTTCACAGCAAAAAAAACTCTAATTCCCACTTTTGTTAAGAGATACGATGCTCATCTACAAGTTTCCTCTTACTTCCACTTGGTTTTGAAAGAGATATGTTAAAAACTGTATCCGAAATAAATTATAATAAATACAGTTAAGTCTTATAACAATAAGTGCGCAACTCAACTCGAAACTCTATCGCAACTGACTCATAACTGGCTAAACACTGAACGACTGAACTCAATAGAACACCGCTTATATACGGATTGTGATTTCTCGAGTTCTTTACAGAATGTTCAGATAGAGACATCTGTGTTTTTGCGCGATAGAATTTCATGGAACAAGCCAGATAACTTTTGGCTTTAGGTTTTAGGTTGAGTAGGTGTAGTTCATCCTCCTAAACATAGATGGCACTATGTACAATTGTACATTTTATTATACCAATCGTTGTTGCAGCGGGCGCGCTTTCAAAAACGGTTTTCGACTTGTTCTCGGACCGTATTATCTGGCTGTTTTCAAAACTGATTTGGGCCGCAGAAAAATGCTCACTGAGCCGCATGCGGTCGGTCCAGTGATTTTATAAATGAAACATTAGAGAATCTATTTAAATTTTTAAAAACAAAAAAAAAACGTCAATAGAGAAATGTCAGTGTTTGGCGTGTACAAATCGGGTAGAAAAGCTCACTTGAATCGCTCCGAACTCATTCAGTGCTTAGATCTCGAAAAGTAAAAATTCCTGACGATGCAATCGAAGGCGAAACGTAGGAAAGTAATTCCAATTTGACACGATCTAATCCCAAGAGCTATGATTTCTTAAAATTTAAATTTTAAGGTGTCCTAATACTGTACAAATAATTATTCAAATAACATTTTCTGAATTTAAATAAAATGTCATTACTTAAAGACTGGCCACACTGACGTATTTTTGTGAATTGTCAGCAGTAAAATCGTAAATCGAACAAAGTGGTGTTGTGTTGATTCGGAATATTGTTTTTGGGCGATTTTTGTGAGTTATTTTTGATAATTTTTGTGCGAATTCTTGGACATTATAGTTCGCAAAAAATTGGTCCATTTAACTCCTAACGTCTCTTTCCTCGGGTAAGTCAAAATGTTGTTGTTTTTCTGTATTAATTGCGTCCGCGATACCTTGATTCTTCCCAATATTTTATTAATTTGTAAAACCGGTTAATTACTTTGAGGTTAATATTACTTGTAATTGCTATTTTATCATACTTCAGAAACCAAAATTACATATCTGCATTTTCTTTCCTAAGCTACATATTCATAAATTCCGAGGCAAAACTGATGTATGTAGATACAAAAAAAACACAGGTATACATATACATTATCGGACAAAAGTAGGATAACACACAAATATATGCAAATACCGATATTAAAATTAGACATGCATGATATAGTATACAACTTCAATATGTTTTAAGAGAAGAAAGTAGGCTTTGATTATGGGTGACAACAAGAATTGTCCTGAAGAAACCAAATGAACTCATTTGGACATTTTAAAGGCTTAATAGCAACCCGTCAAAAGTCCAGATACATTTAAATAATTTGTGTAAAAAGAATTTAAATTGAACGTTTAAGCTAACTGAATTTGCTATAATTTGTAACACTTACTTGCTTATACATCTTGTAAACAATGTTCGTGTTCCGCTGAAAAACAAACTGTCCAACGATACTCTTGCTCGGTTGTACCAACATAAAAAAGTCATTAAATAAGAATCCCAGCAATTCTTTTCCCGTTTTCAGTTTTGTGAAACTCCCGAAGTGAAGAATTTGTCTAGGGCCCAATTTGTTAGTGTTACTATTAAAAACTATATTTAGGTCGTTCTGGACGCACTGTTGCAACCAGTCCATCCTCTCTTGATTTTCTTTCTGCCTGACGTTTTCATTCACGCAGCTGAGGAATTTTTCTGCAATTCGCAAGGCTTCTTCTAACAGTTTGAAATCTAAAAAAATAATTAAATAACTTTACTATTCAACATACAGGCTCAAAACTACTTCCAAGTAGTGAGACATTATTATATAAAAAGGCTCAATAATTAAATTCCAAACTGTAAAGCATTTCGAAAACACAATATCTAATATCACATTGCTGCTTAAGAATGGAAAGTTCAGGAAAAATGACCTCCAAGCTAGCCAAACTTAGGCTCTTTTGATTTTTTTTCTTCTAACATTTTCTAGTTAAATTAAAGGAAATATTTAAATATAATTACAACTTTTACAGCAATAACGACATGCAAGTTAAGACATTTATCAATTTGTCACATTTTTGGGTGTTAATATCTTTTTTAAATATTTTGCCATTATTATAATTCTTGAGTATTAGTCACGGATATTTATTGAATTTACTCTTTGTATCTCAACAAAATATGAATAAAATATTTGTAAGAATGGTCATTTAATAAACGTCGAAAGAAATACTGCGTTTTTGTTCAAATTTAACAATTCAGACATTGGGATAAAGAACATACTAAACATATATTTGTGGTTTATTTAAAAAAAAAAATGCAAAATAATATTAATTTGGGTATGCAGTTGAATATACATTCTTCGGGCTAGTATTAAAAAGAACTCTAAAATAAATAAGTGTTCCGAATTTTAAAAGAAGGGGGTGCTAAAAAAATTATTAATTAACTTAAAAAAACTGGGCGGTTTTCATGCATTATGTTGCTGGAGTAAAGAGTAAGGAATGCAGCACTTTCTGTACAAGAAATCTAATTAATTAGAAACGAAGCAGAGTGAATCACCATGGAAGTGGCTGTATCATGTCTCTAGGCAAACAAGGACATCAGGATCTGGACTTCTAGGTAAAGCTACGTAGCTTCGGCTTACAAAATCCATGGAGAACAAGTAACCTAAATGTAATATAAAAAAAACCAAAAACGTTTTGAATTTTACCCCAAGAAAATAATTTAATTTCGCCTATAATGTTATTTCACCAGTTAAATGTCATTTGCATATTAATCCATAAAGTTAATCCAAATTTTAGAAGAAGAATAAACACAAAAGTTTATTGTTAGGTGGAAGTTAAACACTATTGTTTTAAAAGTAAATTTAAGTGAAATGTAAATAAATATTAATAATTAATAATAATAATATACTATATTGTCATCTTCTGAGAACAATACAACGTCAATATAGTAAAATAATTTGAAGTGAAATTAAATAAAATTAAACATAAAAGTCAATTGATGAATTGAGAAAACTTGTTTTTTTTTTTGGGCACCTAGGGACCCTATAACGTGAAGTTCTATAAAACCCTGGAAGGGTGATTTTTCACGATAACAGTAAAATCTGGGAGTGTGATTTTTTCACGATTACAAACATTTTATGACCACAATTTTACGAGTCGATCTCTATACCACTAATTATTGCAGATAATTTGAAATCAATCTATTAAGTATTATTTCAGGCTGAATTTTTAAATATTTTATTAGGTCGACATTTTGTTTGGTCATCTTAGATTTTATCAGTTGATTCCTATATAATACTTTTTTTTTCGCAAAATTTGAGGTAAAGTAGATAAGTAGTTTTTTAATAATAACGCTGGTGAACAGCAAAAATGTTTCAGGGACCAAAATAGCACAATTTTACTTATTCATGCTTATTATGATAATTTACCTATCTGCCCTTAATGTATGGGAAAGACCATTAAATGAGAAATACCTGGATCGATTATACAAGGTATACTTTACAAGGGTTTTAAATACATATAAATCCTAAATTGTTAGTTAGTTGTATTTCAACCACCAGTTGTTCGAGAGCTGTTCGTATTTGAGAAATTGCAACATTAGTAAATAATCCGGGACATTTTTGTTATATATGTATTAAACTGACTTTTGTGAAACAAAAACGTACTCTTAGCCCTTTAATAAAAAAGGCTTACCACTTGTATTTTGGCTGCAAAGTGGCAACATTCGCGGCTGGCTAAGTGAAAAAAAGCGTAAGATACCCTTCGCTGTTCCTATGTTCTGGCGAGAACCGAAAGACCACGTTACGGACTGTTACTTTTGCTTGATACCTCTCATCAAAAAAGGCTTTTCGGAGAAAAAAAGGTTTGCGATACAGTATCCAAATTTACAATCCGCCATACGCCCGGTGCCTCATATAGTGGTGAATTGCCTGTACTTAAGCCTCCTCAGGAATAATATCCTTGATACTGGTGATGATCAAACGGTAGTGTATCGAAAATGTCGGTCCATCAACCTCGCAAGACTGTGATTTTGTCTGTGAACTTCCCAGCAAAAGGCCTCACAAAAGTGAGTCAAAGTGAATTAAGAAACCTTATAAGGGATTTAGAATTTCCCAAGAAAAAAGCAGAAAAACCTGAATCCGCCAGAAAAACCTAATTATTTTTTAACATGGAAAACAATTTAGTAGCCATAGGGACATTGAGGGATTAATGGCAGCTTTAAATCTCGACTAAAACTGGAGACTTTTCATTGTTTCCTCAAAAATAAGTCTCAAAGCTGTGTTATTCCATAATGGAAACAAATTGCCTTCAATCCCAATTGGTCATGCAGTCCACATGAAAGAAGAGTATAGCAATTTGAAATTGTTACTGGAGATTATACAATATGAAAGATATAAATGGCAAATTTGTGGGGATTTAAAAGTTGTGGCGATTTTGCTTGGAATGCATCTAGGTTATACCAAATACTGCTGCTTCCTCTGCGAATGAGACAGTCGAGTACGATCGGATTACTACACAAAGAAAATTTGGTCACCGAGAGAGTTTTTTGAGCCAGGAAAGAAAAATGTTACTAGCACGGCATTAGTTCCCCTGAAAAGATTTTACTACTTTACTTCATATAAAATTGACTTATGAAAAACTTTGTAAAGGCCATGGACAAAAAAGGCCGTGCTTTCGGCTTTTTAAAAGAAAATTTCCCTAGAATCAGTGATACTAAAATTAAAGAGGGGATATTTGTGGGTCTACACATTAGGAAACTTTTCGGACATGCGCAATTCGATTCCTTACTTAAAGGCAAGGAAAAAGACGCTTGGATTGCCTTTAAAATGGTTGCAACAAATTTTTTGGGACACATAAAAGCAGAAAACTATAAAGACCTGTTTACCCAACTTCTTTTGTGTTACCAAACATTTCCTGGATTTTCATCTGGATTACTTTCCGAAAATTATGGTACTTTAAGTGACGAGCACGGTGAGAGATCCCACAGGGATATTTCAAACATGGAAAGAAGGTAACAGGGAAAATGGAACTGTGAGATGTTAGTCGACTACTGCTGAACTATTATGAGACATGCCTCAGAGGTTACTTTCAAAAGGCAGACTAAGAAACGCAAAATGAGTGTCTAAACGTTAGAGTCAATGATAAAAAGTACTATTTAATTGCTTTTGTTAAACCAACAATATATAGTTATCTGTATTTTGTATGTTCATTGTATATGCCTATAAATTAAAATTTTGTAACAAATAACTCAGATTTTTTTTGCGAGTCAACTAAATTTTTTAATAGGAATTTTTTAGTTACTTAAGTGTAGTTGAATCCAAAAAATAGGTTTTGTTTAAGAAACAAAAAAAAGTTGAAATTTGTTATCCAGTGCAATTTTTTTAACATCTCGTTAGGACGTTATTTTTTAACTTGGATTTTTACTAAAATGTTACCAGGTTATCCCCATATAACCTTTAATTTTTGACCTACATTTGAAGTCAATCTGGTAGATAGTTTTTTAGCTATGCCGTGAACAGATAGAACGACGCAATTGAGAAACTATATTTTTCGGCATCTAGGAACCCTAAAACGTAAAGATCTGAAAAAATTTCAGAGAGTAATTTTTTCACGATTCCAATACTTCCCCTTTACGACGGAAGGTAAAAATAATAATTTCTGTTGAAGGACCTATATGAAGTATTTGTTTCATAATTATGAATCCTACAGTTCTAAGATCTAAATCAATCAATATTTCTAATACTAAATTTCGATGGATAAATATATCACAAACTATTAATTTACGATCATGATATGATATTTCTAATCCGAAAAACAATTTCTTTTGACGGACCTATATGAAACAATTACCTAAGATAAGATAAATAAGAGTGTTATATGGACAGACATTTAATAAACCTCAAAAGCAACACATTGTTTTTTATTTCAATCAAATAATAATACAAAATAAGTTACCTGGATGATTTTCTGGAGTGTTTTCGAGTATTTTGCTTATCAGTAGCGGGTATTTGGTAATCCTTTGCATTGGCTTAATAAGAAAAGACGATAATGGCATTCCCTTGGTCATATGGTTATTTTGACATTTCCTCACAAGTTCTCGAAAGGTCGTAGACGATTCCGTTAATTCCTGAAGTAAAGCCGCACTGTCAAGTTGTTTACCGCAAAACGTTATATACGCTGTCATCCTTGGCAACTAAAAATGAAACAATCGGTTAAGGATTTATGGTGAGTTTTGAAGGATGACTATAGAACTGCTAAAATCTTTTACTAGAAAAATTATAATAGTAGAAAAAACGTAAGAACAGTGAAAATATGTAAAAAAATAAAAATTGGCAAATTCATAAATTTAACACCCCGTATTTCCCAAACTATCCACATATGAAATTATCAAAAAAATTAGCCGAAAACCATTTTCCATAAGCGGTGTGAGAAGTTTTTTAAAGATTTAAATTATGTACAGTATTGAAAAAAATGTAGAAACTTCTCATTTATAGAGACAAGTGTAAAATAAAATATTCATACATACATGTTGGCATATAATATCTCCAATAGTTTCAGCTCGTCTTTCGTTAGCTCTGGTCAAATCACTTAAGAAGTTCTTGTTGCACTGCAGAATATCCTGCCAGTTCACGAAAATCTCATCGATTTCTTTGGCTGATATGATTTTGGATTTCCGTAGAGGCAATTCGAAAACTTCATGAACTATGGACATATCTTGGACGTAGGCTTTTTCAGTTTGGATGAGTTCGTTTATCGCTCCTTGTCGCTTTTTGTCTTCTATGGAGACTGCTTGTAGATAACATAAAAGACGTTTCTTAAGAATGACAAATATTGTATATCCGACAAAGTGCTTAAAGTAAAGCCCCAATTAAAAAGATATCATGGAGAAACTCTGATATTAGCTGTGTCGCTTTTTATACAGTCGGCTTATTTCAATATGTGTAAAACTAAAAATATATTTTTACCACAGCCTAGAAATGTGAAACAGATAATTTGTAAAACATCATTGACCGATATAGTGAAATCTAAACTAGACTTGTTAAAGCAACATGAGTTTATAGTCAATCTTCATATTGATGAAGTTTATATTAATTCTCAGCTCAGTTTTAAGGTTGGAGGTAATTTTTGGTACATGCGAAAATTCTTATGATTTTTAGCTTGTTATCTAGATATAAAGATGTTGGTTGCAAAATACCAACTTAGCCGCAAAAGTAACGCACAACCAAAAATTATACTCAATTTCAAAGTTGATTTTCTCGTGAACCAGTAAACCGATTTCGATAATTTTTTTTTTGAACTGTAACTTTTTTCTTTAGTAATTGCACTATGATAAAAAAAATTTATTCAGATTTCAGTTTTTGGCTTATACGGGATGAAAAACGAGAATAGTTTTTTTAGGTCAAATTTGAAACACCCTGTAGGGAGCGTTAGCAAAAACAACGGTTGCGTATTAAAACCATAATGTAGCCTCATGTTTTCTGAATATTTTGTTTTTTGCTGACTCTGATATCTGTAATATCAAAGAAAATACAGAGTTTTATTCCAGAACATGTTTTTTTATCAAGATAACAATTTAACAACATTAAACTAACAATAAAATTTAAAATAATAAACAATAAAAAGCAAAAAAAAACGTGCACTAGTAGCGCGTGTTTCCACCTCTTTTTCTAATGACAGCTTCACATCGCCTCGGCATACTCGATATTAAATTGGATATTTGATTTTGGTCAAGTCCATTCCAAATATCGGTAACCATCCTTTCGACATCTTGCAGGGTGGCAGGAGGGGGCTGACGCTGTCTCAGTGCCCTACCAATAATATCCTATAAATGCTCGATAGGATTCAGGTCGGGACTCTGCGGTGGCCAATTTAGAGTTCGAATATTTACTTCATGTAAATATTCATTGACGATGCGCGCTACATGAGGCCTTGCGTTGTCGTGCATTAGTAAAAAATTATTACCAATGTACGGTGCGAAAGGGACAACGTGCTCAGACAAAATGTCATTAATATACCTTTCACTATTTAAAGAGCCCCCACGTAAAGGTACGATATCCGTCCATGCGGTTAAGGAAATTCCTCCCCAAACCAAGCCTCCATTAAATAAAGTTGTTTCACGTACGTTACACTGGGTATAACGCTCACCTGGCCGGCGGATAACTCTTAAACGTCGATCGGAGCTATATAGACAGAACCTAGATTCGTCTGTAAATAGAACGTGTTCCCAATCCTCAATAGTCCACATTACATGTTCCCTGGCGAATTGCAGTCTAGCTCTGCGGTGGTTTGCATTTAATGCAGGGCCTGTCGCTGGAACTCTGACATGTAAATTGTGTTCAGAAAGACGTCTCCTCACAGTATCAATGCTTGGTTGAATATTGTGAACTGCACTGAGTTGCATCAAAAGTTTCCTTGACGTGGTAAAACGTTCTCTTAAAACACGCAGTCTAATATAGCGATCTTGAACAACTGTAGTTACTCGAGGTCTGCCTGGTCGTGGACGTATGTTATAGTCATTAGTTTCTCTGAAGCGTTGGACAACACGAGAAATTGTTGTATACGAAAATCCTAATCTCAAACCAATAGCATTGTAGCTTACTCCTTCGTTATGTAACGTCACTGCCTGAACACATTCATCACGAGTCATATTCCTTCTAACCCGTTCCATTTTCACGAAAGAATTTAAAGAATGAACTTAAATTATTCAGCTTGAGACGATAGGTACATAAATAAAGGAATTGTCAAAACTGACATTTGCTGACACTGTTGATTTATCATAGCCTACTAAGTGCTTTTTTTGGTAAACGTAATAAGTATCCAATAAAACTGTGATTTATTGAATAAAAACATGTTCTGGAATAAAACTCTGTATTTTCTTTGATATTACAGATATCAGAGTCAGCAAAAAAACAAAATATTCAGAAAACATGAGGCTACATTATGGTTTTAATACGCAACCGTTGTTTTTGCTAACGCTCCCTACAGGGTGTTTCAAATTTGACCTAAAAAAACTATTCTCGTTTTTCACCCTGTATAAGCCAAAAACTGAAATCTGAATAAATTTTTTTTATCATAGTGCAATTACTAAAGAAAAAAGCTACAGTTCAAAAAAAAATTATCGAAATCGGTTTACTGGTTCACGAGAAAATCAACTTTGAAATTGAGTATAATTTTTGGTTGTGCGTTATTTTTGCGGCTATATATATATATATATATATATATATATATATATATATATATATATATATATATATATATATATATATATATATTCTGGCTGAAGACTTAAAATCTTTGGGGGCTAGATTTACTGACAAGTAAACGACCTTTTTTGTCATCAGTTATTTTTTTGTTTTGAGGGGGGCCCTTTACCAAAAACGCGGGGGGGGGGCAAAATTTGTAGCTACGCCACTGCATTCAAGAAATTGTGTTCATACATTTTAAGATAATAAAACAGAAAAAGATTTCAACTAATTAGTCTTAATAAATACCCACCCGTTTGATCAAACTAGGTTATTGTTTTTAATCTTTGATGCAGTCCATATCATCAAATGTATTAGAAATGCCTGGCTAAATTTAAAAAAATGGCATTTTAAAATTTCCCGATTTTGATTCTGATTTTGACGACGGCGATAAAGTAATTTTTTGAGGCTCTGTTTACATTTCTTGAATTATTGTATGGAAAAGAAAAATATAACTTCATAAAATTTGTTATCCTACAAAGTTTTATATCCCACCCAGGTTCAGAAACAGAATGTTTCCTTAAAAATCTTTGATGAATAAAATATTGCTGCTCTCAAATTGTTCGAATCCGAGCTGGGCACTGAACACGAGTTCGTAGATTCTTGTAAGTTTTTAAAAATTATATGTAGATGGCGAAAAGTTGGGAATGTCAAAAGTTCATTGGAGTGCAAGAGATTTAAGGACTCCTGTAGGGAGCCCATTAGAAAATATTCATTGCAAACAAGTAAACTGATTTTGTTTTTAGAAAAACTATCTATGTATTTAAAAAAATTGGAAATCTTTAGTGCCTCCAGCGGAATCTATTTCTACGCAAACTTATCAATCTTGGTTAAATACAGCTGATGCATTTTTAAAACTTATTCCAGATCTATTTGAAAATTACAAATTGGATTACATTTCATTCAGTAAATTTCAAAATGATGTATTAGAGGGTAGATTTAGACACTATAGACAATTAAGTGGAGCTAATTATTATATAGGTTGAACTTTTAGAAAGTGAAAGAAAAATTAGAATAACAAACACCATATCTTTGATAAAAAACAACAAAAGTGTTTTGTTTAAAACTTTGACCACCTCAAATGATAAGAGTATAATATGGAAAAATATGATCCACTCTATCAAAAAATAAAAGATTTTAGATTAGATATGACACCTAAAGAGATTATACCTATTTTAACATATATATCGGAATACACTGTAAGAAAAAAACTAAGGTAAAAAATTGTAAAATGTGTTCGCAGTGGTTGCAACTTGGTGGAAAGATTGTTGAAATTGAAATGGATTCAATACCATTTGACTTAATTATAAAGCTAGACGGAGAGAAGTTAACTCTCCAACACTGAATATACTAAACATAGTATTACCGCAATTTTTGTAAGTTGGTATATAATACAAAACATAATATTTACGACATCTTTTTCAAGGAAAAATTCAGTTAGCAACTCTTTTTTCTCTGCCTCAAATCTTTAAAAAAACATATTGCGACCAATTAGAATGTTTGTGATTTCCCCAACTGCTGAGCGCTATCTTGAATTAGTACAATTAGTAATTCTTGCACAAAATTTTAAATCAACCTAATAATTTGTTTGTTCATGCTGCCTTTTTAAATATTTTATTAAACCGGCATTTTTTTGGTTCGTCATCTTGGACCAGTAGTTGATTTCTACGTAATAATTGATTTTTACGCAAAATTTCAGTAAATTGGATAAGCAGGTTTTTAGCAATAATTTTTTAACATTTCACCAGGCCGCCAGTTTGTTTCGCCATCTTGGATTCGTATCAAATATTTACTGGATGATTTACTACGTAACACTTGATTTTTGTGCGACATTTTAGATAACTCGCATAAGTAGGTTTTTAATAATAATTTTTTTAACGTTTCATCAGGCCGCCATTTATTCCGGCATATTGGATTTTTATCATAATGTAACCATTTCACCCCCGTTATAACCCTTAATGTTTAACCAAAATTTGAAGTCAATCGGATAAGTAGTGTTTGAGCTATACCGCGTACAGACAGACTGATAGAATTGAGAAAAGATGTTGAAGATCTTTAAAAACCTGAGAGGGTTATTTTTTCACGACTACAACTTCCCTTTTACGTAGCAAATAAAAAGGAATGTTCTTTTGAAGCTGACATTCAGCCTGGACTATTCAGCATTCATTTTTATTTTTGAACGAATGAAATAAGTTGGGCGTTAAGAATTTTGGTTGCGCTCATCCATCTCCACGCAACAACTGTTCTATATATTTTTTATTTGTTTTGAAGCCACTGTAGCCCAGTATTTTCTCTTTAAAATATTTTCAGTTTTAAAGCTGGCCTCCGATGCCAGGCAATCAGTATAATATGACCTATCAATTGATTACTAAGTCTCAAAGCACCTCTGGTAAAACTCCAATGCTACGGATTTAGGGAGACAGCTCAGCAGATTAAGTATATATACAGTGCTGGACCTTCAAAACGCATATGGAAATTTTTGGGCTATTTCTAAACTTAAATGTCTCGAAAATTTTAAAAGATATTTAAGTGAGGTTTTTGACATTTCATGGTTTATAAGTGCTTTGAATTGGACGTCGATTTAGCGACCCTAGTTCATAAATACAGGGTGGTAAACCAAAACATACATTTTTTTTTCAAATTTCATGTCCTCGCCATTTTTGAAGAAACGATTTTTTTGTGATTTTTATTGATTGTGGGGGAATCGCTAGATCAAAAGTAAAAACTAATTTGGAGGGTTTTTGAATAATTGTCTCAGTATCAGAAAAATTAAAATTTTACTAAAAATCTATTTTTTTTGTATGTCAGCACACTGTATCTGAATAAATCTTATTCAAAATGGCTTTCAAAAAATTGGTTATTACAAGAGCATTAATATATCGTTTAACTGATTAAAACAAAATTATACAGGATGTAACAAAAATATGGTTTTACTGCTGTTCAAGATAACACTGGCCGACAAAATTTTTTTTTTGTTGTAACACAACTCAGAATAGCATTATCTAATAGAATGGACCTATCCAAATACGAAAATGGCAAATAGAAAGTTGTAGCACGTAGGGTTTTCTTGTTAGAGTTGTAGAACCATATCGAATGTTACGATACTTAATATCTATAGAAAAAATGATTTCAGAAAATTCTTAACCCTGTTTATTGACTATGTTTACAGTTTTCGCCTAATAAACATACCATACATGTAAGAGAAAAGCAAACGAGAAAAATATGAAGTTAAAACACTAATTAAACTTTATTTTTTCCGTTTATGAGGTGTCCTATCTTCTCTCTTCAAAAACCAACAGTAGTCACCCATTATGGCTGGATCCCATCGTCCTTGGTACCGAATTTCCATTGTTGTGATATCTTGGATAAACCTTTTACCCTGCTAATCACTAACAGTTCCCAAATTTTTAGGAAAAAATGACAGATGGGAATGGAGGAAGTGAATTTTTAATGACATTCTGGCACCAAGCCCTTTATAGGCATCTAAGAGTTCATTAACTAATTGTTCATAATTTTCATCCATATTGTTGCTTAAAAATCTTCTTAGTACATTAACAAATCAATTCCATGCTCTGAGTTTCTCCCTGATATTTCCGTAAAATTGACATCGTCCAACAATTTTTCTTTTTTGTGGCCCAATCAAAATGCCTTCTTTTAATTTGGCATCAATTAACTGGGAAAAGACTTGCCTTATGTATTTAAATCCATCACCATCTTTATTCAAAGCCTTTACAAAGTTTTTCATCAGCCCAAGTTTAATGTGAAGAGCAGGCAAAAGAACATTTTTGGGATCAACAAGAGTTATAAATTTAACATTTGGAGATCCCGGTTGAAATTCGCTTCTTTCTGGCCAAATTTTTGTTACATAATGCTGATTAATTGCACGACTGTCCCATAAACAAAGAAAACAGCAATATTTTGTAAATCCCCCTGAAGTCCCACTAAAATCGCTGTAACTTTTAAGTCCCCACATATCTGCCATTTATACTTATTGTAGTTTATTTTATCCAAAATCCTGCGCATATTTTCATAATTTTCTTTCATTGCAACTGAATGGGAAACTGGTATAGAGGGTTTTAAATTTCCATTATGCAATAACACAGCTTTTAAGCTATATTTAGATGAGTCTATGAATAAGCGCCACTCACGGGGAGAATGTTCGATATCAAGTTCCTACATTAAACTGTGTATATCAGTACACGCGCACAACGAATTTTCCATACTGTAGAATTCAGAGAACATAGCATTTCTTTTTCTGAAAGTCGTAATTGTTGTTACTTGGGCCAACAGGTTTCATTCCTTAAGGGAACCCAGAAGTTCTGACTGTTGCTTGGATAACCCCAAATCACGTACTAAATCATTTAATTCACTTTGAACAACCAAATGTGGCTCGCGGGAACTGGGACCTGTGGTAAAAGTGGGATCGGTGCACTGTTCTTCTGAGCTGCCTGATGATGCGTTATTTCCATTATCTCCCAAATCAATAGCTTGCCAATTTAAAGGCGCAATCGGCACTGGCAAATTTGCATTATGAGGAACAGGTCGTATGGCAGATTGCAAATTTGGATATTCTATATTGTGCTTTCCCTTTCTGGAATAACAATCATAACAAATGATTGGTGGGTTCTCGCCATATCATTGGAACTGCAAAAGGCATACTTTTTCTCTTTCCCTTCATCCACTGCACCAATGATACACTACAACTAACACAGCACACATGGGGAGCCCACCGCTTATCTTGATCCCCAATTAACACACCAAAATATTTAAAGTAGCCTTTTTTACATTTTCGGAAAATAGCCAGGCTTGCGATTTTACCAAAAATTCTCCACAAATATAACAAAATTTGTCAGGAGAAATTTTGCAACTTCGGCGCGTTTGACTCGACATTCTCGTCTTCACATACACTTGCTTATCGATACACAAAGAACCACTGAATTCGAAACTCAACAGAAGAGTGATGTTTAACGTTTATTTTATGTCTAATGTTTTAAACAACCCAGTGTAGGTAATTTTTTTGGTGTAAAATGGATCCATTTTAGCCGCCCCACAATAAAATTGTTTACCTGACAATATAAAAGGTTCTAATTACGCTATTAAAAATGGTACGTATTAAGGCTTTCCGAAGATTTTTTTTATTATTGGGAGGGTATTTCCATTGTGAAAATAATGAGCTGGCCTGTGTTAGAAAAATCTTGTCGGCCAGTATACATTTTCTTTAATTTACGATGGCTCCAGAAAAACTAGATATTTTCAAAAAAAACCGTTTTTTTTTCAAAAATGGGGTAAAAGCTGAAATTACGTCCATGAGGTCTACGTATTCCATTTTTATAAATATCAGTAATCAAAAATAATTCCCGTTTCATCTCATTCTTTCTTAATAGGATTCGGTAGTTCGTAGAAAGGGACATTTTCTGAGAATTTCAAATTAATATTTCATTTTTTCGATAGTTATCGGGTATCTAACAATATTTTGAAAAAAAAGCCTGAAAACTAAAAATGATACGGAAATATGTTTGATACCATCTGAGAGCCCTAAGCGAGCTCAAAAAACGTACCGAATTTTAGAAGTGTGTCTGAAACCGTGTCCGAGATATGTCTACCAAAAGGTAAAAAGTACGTTCTGTCACGACGATATCCACCACGATGAATACGGGACAGCAAAGTCGAGAGTTGTTTCAATTTCTGATCAATAAAATTTTAAACCATCTGACACGTACATAACCATCATGATGCAAGCTTGTGATATTTTGTTATGTATCTCTCTATATAGTTGATCTGAAGGAGAAACATCGGAGAGCTCAAAAGTTGCAAACCCGAGAATTTTACATTTGGCTGATTTTAATTCAAGATGCAGGGTGTAGCTTTTTTCGGTCATGACACCTTTGACCGCGCCGGCCCAAAAAATTTGCTGTAATAACACTAACCTAGGTCTGTTCTGCTAGCGGGCTTCCTTCTTTTTTTGTAATTATTGTCACTTGAACTTTTTTGATACCTTGCATGTTTTAAAATAACTGTTAGTAAATAAGATTTGACGGTTTTCAGTCGTAATATTTGGGTTTTCGTCGTGGCCCATCCAATAACAGCTCCCAGCAAACACATGTGCTATGCGATCTGATCATGGAGTGACCAATGAACGACAAGCTTTATATCAAACTTCGTGCTGCAAACAAATTCACCGGCAGCGTTTCGTGTTAATACGCTATGAAAATTTGCCGACCTTGCGTTACAATGTTTGTATTTACTTTTAAGTTTGTTTTTACATCTCCGTCTCGTCGGAGCTTAAAAAGATGGACATTTAGTCGAAATATAAAAAACTTTTCGCGATTAGTATTAATTAAAAACTTGAAATTAAACGAAATGGGCGTCCTACACTTGAAGTAAAGGTCGAATGCTCTTCGAAAAGTCGTTGTTTACTTTGTTTTCCTTGCCTACTTTTTGGGGGTGAATTCAAATTGGACAAATAGGATAAAGACATTTCCACGGAGTACCATGTGCGTCAAGACAGGCTTAATGCCTTAGCACGTTTGTCAGTTGAACAGAAACTTATTTGGTATATTTAATTTGAATAACAGAGTGATTGGCAAGTTTGCCGCAAAGAAAAATTGGCATACTGGTTTGATTCTTAAACGAAATTAAAAAATTATTCTTTTATCGTGGATTTTTTTTTGTAATTGCTGTCATCAATTCTGAGTCTGGGAAGGGTGAAAATTTATTTAGAATTGTAGAAAATGTGTTAAAAACTCTGAATATAGACATAAAAAAATGTGTAGGTAATTCTACTGATGGAGCATCAAACATACAAGGTCAGTATAAAGGTTTCGACAAATATTTAACAGATGCCTCTCCAGAGCAAATACATGTATAGTGCTACGCTCACGTGTTAAATTTAATTATGTTAGAGGCTAGCACCAAAACCCTACCAGCGATTAATTTATTTGGTCTTATAAATAAATGTGCAGTTTTTGTAAGAGACTCGTATAAAAGAATAGTCGTCTGGAAAAAGATTTCAGGGGACAATAAGTTTGTTAACCTAATTGGAGATACCAGATGGTGGGCAAAAGACAAAGCTTTGGTAAGAATTTTCAATACTGAAACTGGCATCTACGTTAGTCTGCGAAGCAGTGTACTGCATTTCCACCGATGAAAATTTCAACGCAGAAACACGATTCACAGCAAACAGTTATTTAGAGAATTTTCTTAAATTCGAAACTATATTAACCGCTATCTTATTTTTGAATATATTTCGCTATACTAGCCCTCTGTCCTCGTATCTAGAAACAAAAGGGATGGACTTATTGCAAAGCTACTGGATGGTTGAACATACAATTTCAGAATTAGAAGCTAGGTCTAGAGAATTTAATAATTTATTAGGAGAGACACAAAAATACGTTGCAAGGACAAACGAGTGCTTCGCAGAAAAAAACCTAGACCTCCAATTAGAAGAAACGTTTTCACCTATAAGGCAACGGAAACAAAAAAAAATGCAGATGAATCTACAAGTGGCGTAACCTTCACACCACAAGAAAAATATCGTATTGAAGTATATAACATCACGTACGATACAGCGATCGAATGTCTTAAATCTAGATTCGCAAATCATAAACAACTATTTATGGATTTTCAATGTTTCCATCCAGCGGAGTTCTCAAACGTAAAAAACTTACCAGATTCTGCATTGAAAGTTATATGTACAAAAATGAAGCCTTTTTTTCAGACATTGACCAAGCTGAACTAAGACAAGAGTTAGAAGATTTTGCTGGCAAATGACCACAGATATCAAAATCTCTCACAGAAGAATTTTGTGATTCTTTACCTGGTCATTTTTGCGATAAAGATCAAGATTGTGATTTCACAAAAACTTGCTGTAAATGTTGCAAAAACTGCATATTATGTTGTTTTAATATTCTGTTTAAATATAACTTATATGCAAATGCATATGTCCAACTTTTCAAAGTTTATAAATATATGCTTACTCTCTCCATAAGCCAGGTGACATGTGAAAGGTCATTTTCAAAATTGAAATACATTCTCAATCGTCTACAAAATAATTTGTCTCAGGAGAATGTCGAAGCATTTATGTTGATGGCTCTAGAAAGGGATATATTGATGTCACTCAGCAATGACGATATCACAAGCGATTTTGCGACAAGTAAAAATTTGTCTGCTCTGTTGGTTGTGTCTAATCTGCAAGGGTTTTAATGGATTAAAATGACAGATAATACACTTTGTTTTTTGTTCCTTAGTTTTGTTTCTAAGTTAAAATGTGACGCGGAATCATTGTTGTTCATGAAAATACTGTTTCTTTTTCTTTTCATGTTTTGTTGTAATTACTTTTTGATACTGAAACCATTTTTTGACTACTTAGTCTCAAACCGCAAGTTGTATTGAATCAATGTGCCAAAGAATACAGTTCCTTTACATTTTTAATTTTAACTCGGTTTTTAAGTTAAAACACAGGGCTAAATTGTTCTTTTTTATAAAAATACTGTTTCTTTTGATATTCTAGTTTTAGTTTTGTTGTAAGTACTTGTGATAATGAAATAATCTTGCAGTCCTAAACTGCAAGATGTATCGGATCAACGTCCCAAAGAATACAGTTCCTTTAGTTTGATTTTTAAGTTAAAATGTGAGCCTGAATCGTTTAATTTTTCATAAAAATAGTAATGTCTATTTGGATATGCCAGTTTTAGATTTGTTGTTATTACATTTTCATAATATTTTTGACTATTTCATTCTGCGATTTTTTTGACATTGGAAAAATAATAAATACTAATTTTCTTTAATGACGTTTTCCTTGTCGACGCACCCCCCCACCCCTCCCTCTTCCTGACCTTCATTTGTAAAAAAGTCTCCAGAAACAGCTGCATATCTACAACTCAAAAATCCATAGTACACGATCCTCGGCTACCATGTTGAATGATTCTGGGGAAAAAATTACTAATGCCAAATGACTTGCGGGCTGGAAATCGACGGCTGTCGCAGAGAGCTACATATATGATTCCGCAAATAAAAAAAAGAACATGTCGAATAGAATATTAACCTCCTAAGTTAACTCAAACGTCACTAATTGTTCTTTTGCTGTAAATATTAATAACAAGGAGATAACTTTTGTTGTTACATGTTTCAAGTTGGATTAAATAGTCTTCAAAATTAATATGTATACTAATTCTTTTATTTTCGTTGTAATCTAGACGCTCGTAGAAAAAATATTATTCCTAATACGTGCGCAAGTACTTTTCACGCACTTAAAGCATATCCGAACTCCGTTTCGCGTCGTTCATCTAACTGCTTTCGCGTGCGGGAAAGTAGCACTTTGCGCACTTGTTAGGAAAATAACTATAATTGCATAAACAACTGATATGTAATGACACAAATAAACACAACACAAAAGTTATACTAGTGACTTAAAAGAAAAGAATTTTTAAGCCAGCCTATAGTGTTGTGTCCACATATAGTTAAAACTTGGTACACTTTTTAAATTAAACAAAAGATTTAAGATAACAATTTTTGACTAATTCTCATTTTATTCTGCTTAATTACGCAATAAATTTCAATTCATTAGGTATATGATATGGCATATTTAAAAACTTCCAGAAAAACCATGACCTCTATAATATAATTCTAAAGAAAAGGCATTTTGAGTAACATAATTTTTATTGCCTATCTAAAATTTGCGCCTAATTACTTAACTTTCACATAAGAATTGATATACGAGTATTTTTTTTCCATAAACAATAACAATAATGTCCTAATAATAAAAATATTTAAAATAAACAATATGTATAAAGTGTTAGAATTACTGATAAAAAGCTTAGTAGGGTGGCGAATATGTGGGAAACTACTTACAAAAAATAAATAATATAAAACAGCAAAACAGGCCTTACCCAATACACCCACCCTACCAAACTGAACACTGGAAAAATGATAAATATACATAAAAATATTGACAACCACAAATGAGCAAAAAATCACAAATAAGACGAGATTTTTTTTTCTTAGAAACATATAAGCGGAAAGCGGATCACAATGATGAAGTTTAAAATTTATTTTCGAAGTAAATATTGGGCATTGTCCGTATTATCCTGCAGTTCATTTCACAAAGCTACTTCATTAAAAACTCATTTAAACACCTTCGTAAATAACATCAAAATCAAATTATAAATCGGTAGATTAAAAAATTTATTTTTTTTTATTCTTTCTAAATTAAACACTGCCGAAATGTGAAAACAGTAGAAAATAAAATGACAGGTGCCTCAAAATAGATAAAATAATAATTTGGGTGAAGGTATAATGAAATATCTAGAACTATTTTTCCATATACAGGGAGTCTCAAAAAACTGGACCTCAATTTGCATTAATTAAATGAAAATCCTTACATCAATTTTGAATACCTAGCATACATAGGTTGAATTGCTTTCGAGATATTGAATCAGATGAATAAAATTATTTGTTTTTTTTTTCAAGAAGGATTTATATACGAAAATCAGAAAGAGATTCCACTTTACTAAAAGTTTCTGTTAACTTTTATTAATCTCGCCCATTATAGTTTGCAATTTGACAGTTTTCGCCTTACATGATGAGATAATAATTACTGACAAAAGTCCAAAATTCGAAATAGAAATGGGAAGATTTATCATTTTGAAAATATTTTTTCTGAAGATAAAAAACAATAAATATAATAATCGCGTCCACAAATTTTTACTATACTGATTAAATGTTTACATTAAGCAATAATCAATTTTAACACCATATGAAGATTGTCTTTATTTCAACAAAGTAAACCGCCGGATAGGCGGACTTAAACATGGGTGTCCCATTTTCGTACGTTTGACGGGAAATCTCGCTCAGGAGTAAAAATAGAGAGATGCGGTTTTCGCATCACCATGTTAGTTTTTGATGAAATCAAAGACACCACAGACTCGTTCTAGCCCCCTTGGTTTGTGAACTATAGGGTGAACTGGAAAATATACCATTTTCAGAGACCCCTTGTAGCTTGGATGTTATGAGTTTATACATTTTTTTTACGTAAAATCCAGTGACTTACTTAGGTTTTTTCTGCGGTCTAATTTCTTAAGTTAATGACATAACTTGCATTTTTAAAGGGACACCCTGTATATGTTTCTTTTTTGCTATTTAGCTTACTAAAAAATATAATAAACTCTATATTTATTTATATAAATAACACTGCAAAATTTATTTCCATATTATTTACTGTTATTTTTATTGTTTATATAGCTTATGTTGTTTATGTATTGATTCTGTTACCCAGTTAATATGCCACAAAATCAAAAATTTTGAGAAACATAATATGAATATCTGCTTCATACTGTCTAATGAAAACGCAGCTTTATCTGAGCAGATCAGTTATGTCTTTCTACACTTAAGAATTTATTATTTAAAATTCCTTTTATTTTTTATAGATATCCCGAAAAGACAACCCGATAAAACAATATTTCAGCCAATTAGACTTAATCTACGCCAATATAGATATTTAATCAAGCCTTAAGGCAAGGCTACAGCAAAGGAAATAAAGAATCTAAGGTAAACGTTTTGGTACTGGTTCAAGCCAATCCTCTAATTTGGTGTAGAAGAGTAGAATAGAAATGGGGGTAACCAAAATCGGGGTGCAGAGAATTTTTAAAAAATCACAAATTTAAATCTTATAAATAAAAATTTGTTCATCACCTGCACTCTGGTGATGCTGGACGTAGACTGTAGGTTTGTAATTAATTTGTTAATATGAAAGCCGGATATATTGCTTTTGAAAAAAGATTATTTGGAAGGATGACGCAGATTTTACAAATTCAGGAAAATCTCAAAATTCAAAGAGGCACAAACAAATCCTTGAAGAAAACGTGATGAGAATTTTGGAAGATATTTCCCTGACCCAATTGATTTCCATAGTTTTCCAGCAAGACGGGGCTCCAGACCACATTGCTGGATTAATCCAAGATTGGTTGGATGAACAATTTTCCAGAAAATGGATTGGGTCATACGAACCTATTTGATGGCCACCACGATCTCTAGATCTTTCGGTTTTAGATTTTTTTTTATGTAGGACTATTTGGAAAACATGCTTTTAAAGATTTACGAAGGCCATCTTTTGCCAAAGAAAATGCATTAAAAAGAATATAAAAGCTCTGTTAAATATGTATGAGATATAATGGTGAGCAATTTGAACAGTATTTGTAAACTTTGTTGTTACGTTTGAATTTTTTACTTTTACCTTTAACTAGGGATTATATTACGTTTTTGATATGTAATGAGTTTTTTCGAAGTTTTGAAATAGATCATAAAAAGTCCAGAATTGTCCAAAAATAGTAATCATTATATTAATTGGTCCATGTGCCTATCAGTCCGAGCGGTCCATTTAGAAATAGCAGAATCTCTAACAAGTTCTTGTATTCTAGCTGTAAAAAGACGTGGTCGACCTCAAATAATCATAAGCACAATGGTACTAACTTGAAGTTGGCTGAAAAAGAATTAAAAGAACCCGTAAAAGGTATAGATGAAGAGAGTGAAACAAGAAATGGCTGTCAAAGAAATATCCTTGAAATTCATTCCACCAGGTTCTCCACCACACATGGGTTGCTTAAGACAGAGGTTATTTAGATCTGTAAAAGACACTTTAAAGATCATTTTAACGGAACAGATCACTCAATTTGAAGTTCTTCACTAATGTTTCAGATAATCCAGAAGACCTTGAAGCACTTACTCCAAATCATTTTTTAATTGGTACATCAAACTCTGCAAAAACCGGGAGAATTTATTAAAGAGTTTCAGTTTGACGTGACAAAGCAACGGAGATACATACAAAAATTAGCAGATAACTTTTGGAGTCGTTGGATAAAATAGTGTTTACCATCACTTACCAAGAGAACAAAATGGTTCCAAAACAAATGCCCATTACAACCAAAAGAATTAGTTGTTATAGTTGATGAAATGATAAAAAACTGCCCCAAAATAACAGACCAATAGACCGAATTATTAAATTGCATCCCGGAAAAGATGGCCAGACGAAAGTAGCCGATATAAAAACACATAATGGTGCTTATAGAAGACCCACTCCAAAAATGTGCAAGATATCCTGTTTGGAGGCCAGTAAAAAAAATCATCCATCTGACTAGATGTTTATTCTTGATTGATGCCACGAAATGTTCATTGTTCAGATCTGTGTTTCAAGGGGGAAGAACTGTTACGTTTGAATTTTTTACTTTAACCTTTAACTGGGGGTTATATTACATTTTAGACATGTTAATGAATTTTTTGACATAAATCATAAAAAGTCACATTTGTTCGAAATAGTTTTCATTATAATTCTGAAACAAAAGAGTGTCAGAACAATATATTTGTTTTTACTTGAAAATTTATAAAAAATAATGTCACCTTATACTGTTACCTTGTTCAATACATTTTTTCAACTAGTGTAAGTTATTTTATGTTTTGATATAAAAAATGTTTTCCGCAATTATGAAAGTGATTCACTGTAAGCAGCAGTTAATAACTTCTGCAAAAAATTGTCAAAAAGGAAAAAATGCATTTTGCGGTGTTATTTATAAAAATAAATATAAACTGTGTTTTATTTTCTGAGAGCTTATACTAAACAAAATATTATAAGACATTTACCGGGTGTTCTATTAAAAAATTAAACCTAAGTATATCACTACGATTACTACTGTTTTTACTGTTTCAGTATAACTCATAATAACAGAGCTACAGAGAGTGTTTAAAAATAGCAAATTATTTGTGGTAGCTTTAATTTCATCAAAAAGTAGCATGGTGATGTGAAAACACCATCTTTCTATCTTTATTCATAAGTGAGATACCCCGTAAAACATACAAAAATGGGACACCCTGTACATTTTTGAAAAAAAATTCAAGTTTCAATAAGTAAGAATTAAAATATCGAGGTTTAGGCATTGTCTAGCACTAGGTATATAATTTATGGCATGGAGGTCGTATACATAGTAATCTAGAACAAATCTGATATACATAAAACTTTGTATTTTTTTTCAAAATTTTCGGTTATTGTTACGAAGTGAGATACTTTATTATTCTTTTCTAGCCAGGATAATCTACGCCCGAATACCAAAAAATCTACTTGAAAGTAAAAAATGTTAAATATACAAGTCGTAGGGTTTATTAAGTAATTTATAGAAAATTAGTATTTATATATACCTTTACAAGAATGTAAAGTACATCCAAAATAAATTTTTTAAACGGAACATTCTGTATATTATGCGCCCATCAAATGGATCTCTTCTCGCTGATTATAACTATACACTAGATTTGATACCTTTACGTTTAAAGGCAACCTAGAAATGGGAAAAACTCTATTATAACGGGCAATGTGTTAGAGAAAGACGGAGAACGTTCTATTACATAGTGGATTTAATAGGAATACATTGCTTCTTACGCTAGGGTTTTTCTCGGGTGTCCTTAAAGATCAAACCTAGTATATTTATAATCAGGAAGAAGAAACCCAGGTATAATATACAGAGTGTTCCATTAAAATAAGGTGCCGTTTAAGATAGAACAAAAGTTTTAAAATTTAAAAATTTTTTGATGTTTGACGTAGAGTGAGAGCTAAATTTAAAGTAAGAAAATACTCAAAACATGTTTTTGGTACCTGGACGTAGCTCATCTTGGCTAGAAAAGAATAATAAAGCATACCATTTTGTAACAGTTAGCGTATAAGAATATTTTGAAAAAGTTACAAAGACTTACATAACACTTTCTATAAAAAATTATTGTAGAACACTACGTTTACCTCCATGCTGTAAACTCTATAACTAGCCATTGATAACGCTGAAAACCGCAATTTAATATCTTGATTCTTGCTGAAATTTGTCAACAAACTTGCATTTATAACTTCATCTGTCCAAAGATTTACTTTTCAAAGTATCCTTTATGAATGGCCACTATAAGACAATATTATTTGCATGAGTTCTGACTGATCAAAAAAAATATATAAAAGGCCTTAATTTTTTTTAAATCTTTTTCAAAATAGTTTTATGACAATATTTGTGTTGTTTCACTTACTTAAAAATTAATTATAATTTTGCTTTTCCTTAAATTGAGATGTTACAACGATTATATATAGTTCGCAAAAAAGTATCTACATTTTTTTTTTAATTTTTTAAGATCAAAAAACTGAATGAATTAGAGACTTGGTGAAATAAACTGCATTTCTACAAATTTAACCTAACAAGTGCCAAAAGAGTAGTAGAAAAACGAAACAGAATGATCATAGTTATATATGTATTATTAAATTTAAGATAAAAAATAAAGTAAAATCTAGTATTTCCTGTTATATATCCATCTAAAAATTCTACTCATTTTCAAATTGAGGACTACCTTCATTCAATTTTAGATATTTAAAGCGATAAAATCCCAGAACAACCAACAACTAGAAAAATAAAACCTACAATTCAAATAAACAAAAGGTTTATAAAATAGAAAGTGTAAAATAAAAAGAAAATACTAATATATCCTAAAATGTACAACAAGGTGAAAGCCATATGACAGCATAACCAAGGTAGCCCTACATCCCATTAAAGGAAATACAAACTAAATTGGCGTTTATATGATAATATATAAAGATATATACAATATTAAAAGCGCCCAATGTCAAATAGTAGATCATACAATAGGACCAAACAGATTTACTAAGAGCAACAATACAATTCACCAGACTTCTCTACGTAACACAGCACCTTACAAATGTAAACAGACTAGAATCGATCTTATGGTTACTGCAATGATAATTGTCACAAATTGAATATTGCGTCAAAAGATGGCAAGAACAACTGTTCTCAGGGAGTATAGCACCACACTATCTTGCTCTAAAGGCTACACATTTTAATAAATTCTTACCAGATAATAATACAAGAGAATTAAAATTTAAATTTCCCTCCTTGACTATTCTGCTTTCTGTCAATCAAAGAATGTGTTTGTTACAGAATATACCGGTAACAGAACAATAAGTCCAAATTGAGAGGAAAGTAGGTAAAATCCACTTGACATGATCTAACTATGACTCGTGTTATATATGAACAGCATTACCACCGAAAATGATTCCATTTACCACACGATCTTGATCAGTATAAATGAGATTCAGATCTAAAAGTGTAATGTTGGCCATTAGTTACCCAAAAGTCCATCATTAGACAGCTTAGACATTAATGAGAGAGCCTTGTAAGGGCATACTCAAAAGAGATAACTCAGATTAAGACACATCTCATTTTTAAAAATGAAAGGACCCATTCAGTTCTAGCACGTTTTCACTCAGGCGTCACACAAAGCAGTCTGGGGTTGATGATGAGAGCGTCATACAGATATACCAAATGCTTTGTAGAATCGAATGTTTCTGAGTACAAACTTATGCAAATGATATTTCACCAACCAGGGTCTATTTAGGACTTCGGTAATGGTTTTGAACTGGCCTCAATTAGAGAAACTTTAGTCTTAGAGCGGATGAAAGTGCTTGACAAAAATGCCCTAGACTATCTAAGTTCTGCTTGTTCGTGTCATTCTCTACTTAATTTCTGGCAACAGTGCAATTCCTAAGGTTGACAGTTGAAAAAGTAATTCCAAGAGCAGGTTTGGGCCCAGTAAAATCAGCGTTACTACCTTTCCAGCCAGTTGCTACGCTTCGTCATTACTCCCAATACCCTGATGGCCAGACACCCAGATAAGGCTAACGTTATTGAATACACTAAGCCTCTTTAGAGCACCACCAAACACCCTATATATTAGACATTAATAGTGCTAAAAAACATTAAGAAAACTGAAAGTATAATATTTTTAAAACTCTGGCACCCACGAAAACTCATGGAGAGACATTATTATAGATTACACTTCAGACATTTTTAATTTTTTAAAAACTGGGAATAGATAAAAACAAGATACATGGGAGGGCTTTAACATTAAAAATCTTCCAAATTTCAAATCACAATGACTATAAAAACCAAGGGAGAGTTTAATCCCATATTGATCTAATTAGAATACCTAGCAATTACCTCAAATTATAATTTACTATTTTTCTATACTAAGAAACTAAAATTAGGAAGTCTATAATCTGCGCTAACAACATTATACGGATTTTTTTTTAAATTTTCCTTCCAGATAATTAGACGACCAATAATGTCAATGTTTTTCTGCAACTCTTATTGGCAAATAATATTTTCTCAGCTAATAACAATATCAAGCATAGTTCAGAACAATTATTATTAATAGTGCTCCACAAATTGTATCCCTTATTGATATCCATAACGAGGTAAAACACATATTCGGGTTATTAATTATACGCAATTACACTAGAGAAACTAAATTTTGGTTCTAGTTCCTTAACTACACAGCGTTGTATGGTAGGATGGGTGCAACTTCCTATAAAAATAAAGATGAACAAATGTCAAAAAGGGCAAGCAATAATTATGTTAATTTAAATAGGTACCAGGCAAATTAAGGAGCACCAAAACGTTAAATTATTAAATAAATAATAATATAAACACGAAGACGCTTTAATAATGACGTACAAGGAAATAATACAGGGTGTTTCGAAATCTATTTCAATCAGTAACTTTGTGACATCAAGTTATCGCCTAATTTTTTTATTTCAACACGTTTAAAAATGTGCTTTTAGTGTAAAGTAAATTTTATCAAATTCTTATAGCCAGGTATTGTTTATTAATTCATGCTTTTTTAAGAGTTCATGTAAAGTTTGGCAGTTATGATACTGACATTAAAAACGAAACAAAAACCTCATTCTACTTATTTGTATGCAAATAAAATAGCAAATACAAAGAATACAAAGAACGTGCAGTTTATTATTATTTACTGTGTTTTAATCACATTTATTTACTCATCCTTTTTAGTAAGAATTAATTGTTCTATTTCTAGCCAATATTTGTCTATTATATTTAAATTTGAATAACCAGGCCTAGATTGGTCATATATGGTGGGTGCCACAAATATGTAATTTTTTCCTTTGCTAACACATTAGAATGAAATTTTGGTTGATTAAATAAGACATAATTTTGTTTTTTTTTTAACCAGAACAACGTTGCCATATATTCTTTGATTTCCTAATGTCTGCTATTAACTTTTGTTTTTATAAATGTGACACTACATTTGTTTGCTTATTTTGATTTATTATGACAATCTAAGATCAAACATATGCCAAAACAAAACTTTGGTACATCATGGTTAATGTGATATTATTTGGACTTAAATGCATATTATTTATTCAAAAAAAACTTTTGGGCGAACCACCTTCCTATTAAAAAAAAAAGACACTGACATTTAAATTGGTACAAAATATATTTAATACATAGAAGAGGCTTAGGAGCTGTCGAAAGCATGACGTTCAAATAATATTCGGTGATATAAAAGTAAAAGTGGGTAAAGAATGCCTAAGATCAATAGCAGGTGGTTGCATGAAACTACCAACGACAATGGATCACGTCTAGTTGATTTTGCGGCGGGATGCAACATTGTTTCTAAAACAACTCAGTACCCACGAAAAAATATACATCAAATTATATGGTTGTCAAACGATGGAACAACAACGCAGTATTATCAGTACACAAAGTATTAGAGGAGCCGATAGTGATCGAATCATCTTCTGTTAAAACAAAGTTAAGACCAAGTCTATCCAACAGTCAACAGTTAGACAGGCGAAGATCGAAAGATGGGATGTGGAAAAATTATAAGAAAGGGAAAAAGAACATCAATATCAAATAGAAATGAAAATCAAATTGATTATGATCATAAAGAAGGTTATAGGGACTACGGAAAAGGGCATCAACAGAAAGGAGAACAATAATAAAATATTCTACAAAGAAGTAATACATCAAAAAAAAAAAAAGTATATATATATATATATATATATATATATATATATATATATATATATATATATATATATATATATATATATATATATATATATATATATATACATATATAAGAACACCCGGTTTCGTGAGAGCTCGAAACGGACTTACATCTGAAAATAATATAATTTAAAAATGGAAAGAATATTTTGCAAAGTGGTTAAATATTCACAATGATAGTATCCAAAATGTTGTAGTCATTTTGAATACAAATCAGAGCTTGAAATACACCCACCAACTTTAGAAGAAATTAATAAAGTTACAGCTTTCCATAAAAATAACAAATCCCAAGTATAGACGGCAATGAAATTGAATTAATTATTAAGAAAGGCAGTTATGAACCAGAATCCAAAGTGCATCAAATTATAAAGGATGTGTGGGAGCCAGAGAGTGTAGAGGAAGCCTTATAGTTCCAATACACAAGAAAGGTGAAAAAGCACGGTGCAAAAACTATAGGGGAATATCTCTTATTAGTACTCTATACCTGGCCAATGTACTGTTAAGAAGACTGCTGTCATACGCGGAAGAGATAGTTGGTGAAAATTTACAATTGGACAGTGCTTGAAAATATTAGGAGTATAATTGAGACATTCACCAGATATTCATTGATTTTAAACAGGCCTGACTCAATTAACCTTAGAGCACTGTAGACACGATTGTGTGTAAATAACTCTTTTGCAAAAGTTAGAATAGGCCGAAGAATATCAGATGCTTTACACATAAACTCTGGGAGACAGAGAGACTCTCTGTCCCATTATTATTTAACGTCGCCTTAGAGTAAACAAAGAGAAGAGTGTATCCTAATCTAATGCCAGACAACTCCGTACATTTCACCACATTGTGGAAAAAAGTGCATTACGGAAGTACAACCTATTTAAAGCCAATTTTAGTTTTATTAAACTTAGTGGAAATTGCGACTTATCTGCATCTCTGTTTATACAAATATATATATATATATATATATATATATATATATATATATATATATAAAATCACTGCGCAGAAAAACTGTAATAAATTCATATTAAGAATTTTTGAACTACAGGCAGTCCATTGCTCAAATTTAGAACTCGCATCGTTGCCAATAATCGAGTTATGTCAGTTTTTTTAATAATCGAGTTTATTCTCTTTTAAGCGATCTCAACATTTAAAATAATGTTCACATAATTTCCTTTAATTTTAACGAGTATAGACGTTTTCCGCCAAGTTTGTCCTTTTTGTCCTTGATGTCACAAATGATGTTACAGGCTGTGTTTTAGCAGCCTATATGTAAGCAATTCTAACTTAGGGTAATTCGTCGAACGGTATTAGACAAAAAAAAATAGTCAACTGTGTATGGCAATACTTAATATAGAAATTTATGGCGCTCCTTAAAATCTATTTTGCAGTTAAATAAAAGGAATGGTAGAAATAATTATAGTATTTTCCAATATTTTTTATAGCTTGTAGAGATAGAGAAAGACTTACTTAGAAAGATGATATTTATTTATTATGTAGAAACCTAAAAACTATAAAACGATCAGTATATCAATAAAATGTACATGCACTAACAGGTGCGACACGTCTTCAAAATTTCAGAAAGGAACAGAGAAAGCTTTCATACATTTTCAGTCCAGTAATAAATTATGAAAGAAGAAATTAATAATACAAATTTATCACATGAGGTTATTGCGCAAGTTCGAGAATATTTCCTGATGCTATTGTACAATGACCGAGACTTGACACATGATATTAATCAATATTATAAAAAATTACAGCAAAACAGTCTGTGGCATGGAAAGTTTTATTTTTCAGTATTCTACCGATTTTCGTAGCACCGCCACAGCCCAGTTTTAGATTATTCTACCAATAGCAGACATGGCTTGGGTATCGCTGCCAACCAGTTCTTGAGAATGGAAGAAAGAAGAAGGTTATTTCAACTAATAACAATCTTATGAGTTGACCTAAACTGGTTTTCTGTAACCGCAAAATAGACTTCCACGCGCCTCCATGTGTACTACATCTCTTTCAACTCATCCTGCAAAGGAGCAGAAGGCAAAAAAAAATCAAGAAGGCGCTGAATATATTGAGAAATCTTAGACAATGGACCAGAATAACTTCAACATCTTTACTCCGGATAGCAGTCAACAAAGAATGTAAGTTAACGTAATTGACAACATTTAAAGATGAGACACTCACAGTATTTGCACTGACATTTATCAATTCCTACTTTCATGCCGGTTCTCAGGTGGTCAAGGTTAGTGGAAAGACCTCTAGACCTTTGCCTCAAAGACATGGATGGTGCCCGCTCTTCTTTCTTGTGTATGTTAAAGATTTTCCAGAGCACATTAGTCCCAACAAGTGTGCACTTTTTACGGATGGCACCTCAATTATGTGTGCGGGGCTGGTTTTTGAGAAACAAACTGTTTGTTAATCAAGACCATATTCAAAAACTTTCTTTTTGCTCAAGTAATGTTTCAACAAAGGGCGAGAACGTCACTATCTTAAGCATTGCATGATGGATTGACATTGTCATCTATCTTTTCTTTATTGCTTAGACTTACTACTGTCCTTAATGCCAGAATCCTAAGATCATCTATATTTTTCATTCTAAAATGCTGCATGGCATTACTCTGTGGGGTGCGTCTAGTCAGGCAATATGTATCTTTTGACTGCAAAAAAAGCTATTTGAATCTTGAATTAATTTGGGTTCAGGGAATCATGCAAGCCTCACCTTTATGTATTACAAATTATGACACTCCCTTCCACCTACTATACATTAGTAGAGATACATCAAAATAGACCCGCCTATGTTCTGCAGTCTGAGATTTATTTTTTCCATACTAGGTACAGATTAACTAAATCTGCTAAGAACTCACTGAATATAAAATGGTATAACGTATTGCCGAAATACATTAAGGAACTGGAAAACAATTGCTTCAGACTCACAATCAAGAGTCTTTTGGTGAAAGTGTGCTTTTATAACATAGATGAACATTTTAACTACCAATTTTAGAGTGTTGCTGTCAAATGTACTACTTAATTTCTCTCATGTGTGTTTTTGTACTTATTTTTAATGTTCTGTATTTTGATTTCGTGTTTTATATTTTAATAATACTTTTAATTTAACTTATTTCTAACATGCTACACATACTGTACTTGTATTATGTAGACAAATAAATAAACTCAACACAACACAACACAGAAGAAGAGATTGAGCTTTGGAATCAGAACGAGCTTGGAACGACACTATCCTGCCGAAGGATGAACAACTGCTTTATATAGTAACTCACCTAGGCAGGAGGAAGCGAGGTTGGAAAGTGTTTTTTTTTCACATTTGAAAATCAACTAAATAATAGTTGTATAAAAGTTTCTTCGTTGTTGCAGATGAAACTATTGGACATGTGATTTTAAATGTTTTCGTTAATCTATTATGCTAAAAGCGGTAACCAAAAAATGCTATGTTGTCGACTCACACTTATAAATTCAATAAACGATATTTACAATACTAAACAAGCGCCAGTACAAAAAAACGTTCACTCACTAAATGTGGGGTTTTTGTAATAACAAAAATAGATAAAAAAATATTGGAAAATATTAATTACTTTAAGACATGAGTCTGTTAATATAAGCGGTATTAATAGACTGACTACTTACATTGAGGCTGCTGAAGTGGAGCCACGTAGTTGCTAGGAAAAAGCCCCGAAACACCGTTCAGTTCGCCTCGCCACCACGCCTCCTCTTCTCGTGCCGTTACGTTGATAATGTCGTCTTTAAGGAAACTAAGTTCATCAGGGTTGTTAGCTGTATAAGGGTATAATGCTACTACTTTATCTGAAAAAAAAATATAATTAAGTAATTTTGTTGCAAATTATTTTAAATTCATCCACAATAAGAATGCATTGCAATAGGCTGTATTGCGAAATACGCGGCTCTGTTGTTGCAAGGAAGTATGTTCGAAAACTTTCCGAAAAGAAATATATCGGTTTGGGAACTTTCCTTTTGAAAATTAATTACCGTTAATTTCAAAACCCCATATTTTCGTTATTAATGAACCGGTTTTGTTCCTCTTCATGAAACTGCAGTAAAATTTTGTTTTTTCTATTTAACTGTGCACATTCATAAAAAATTTATAGGACCTCAAAACCAGAACCAGAGTTTTTTTTAGATGTCTTGGATACATTTGGATTTCGTGTTTCGAATACATGTTCGCCTGTTGCACTTATGAGTCTGGACACAAAAACTGAAACACCGATTCTAGTAATTTTTTCTCGTAGAATTCAGTGACGTAGTCAATTTTTTCTAGTCATTTTCGTTCTTGAGATATAAAACTTACATTTTTTCTACCACACATTATATGAAGAAATACAGGACACCCTGTATAGTTTCTTCATATAATGTGGCACAGGGATACTGTGACAGAGAGTATCCAATTTAGTGAATTAAACAGACATATATCTAAAACATTTGGAAAAAAAATAGTCAAGGTTTGACTTATTCAAAATTGATTTAGTATCTCAGACAATTCGAAAAGAAAAACCTCAAGTCACAGTTTTTTCAAATTTGATTTGATCTTACAACAATTTCTATCCACTCACTATTGCATAACTGAGTCTGACCCAATGACTGTATACATTTAACCCAAGTGTATATCCAAAATACCCAAAATAGAACAACTCCGAAGTCTGGTTTATGTTTTGAGGTCATATACGTTTCTGAGGAAAGCGCACAGTTAAATAGTTTTTATGTTCCCTCATACAATAAAACAAATTAAGTGATAAAATGTTTTGAAATCGGTGTATTAATAACGACAATATGTGGCTTTCAAATTAACGGTATTAATAGTTGATGCAATATAAGTGATGACCATTGTATTTCCCACATACATTACACATTTTTTAAAATTTGGTCCTAGTTTAGGGATATATGACAATAAACAAAATTTTATTCGCTTTTAATAGGTATTTTATTTTTAAGTTGAACTTAAGTTATTTTTTGTTAATTCGTTACATTATTAACAAAGAAAATATAAATAATACACATACAATATGTTTTGTTTTACTTTTGTAGTTTTATTAGGAGCCAATGTTAAATGATTTGAATGAATGAAGTTCAAATACCTACGTTGGGTTTTCCCACTTTCTATTCTTCGACAGGTAAGGCCCCCTGAATTTTAAAAATTTGAAATACGTATTGGAAAGATTACCTTTCTCCTTTTTCTAATGACTTTAAGGCACACAAATGTATGGATGAACAACTTTTTTTTCAAATATAGCAAAAAAACAACACAGAAATTGATTATTATTAAAAATAATAATATAGGCCACATAAAAAACGCGGATAAGTGTTAAACAACTCTACTCCTTTTGCTTATACACATTAGGACTTTTTTTTGTTGTTATATCAAAAGTATATTAATCTAAATAAACGGATTTTTCAAACACAAGTCAGCAGACATTTCTATAGGGAGATAAACGTAAATATTTTAAGCAAAATAAAACAAGGCCGATCAAACACCACTGTAAAATATGTGTCATATAAGGAGTTTTAACATTGAGAGGAAGTTAAAATATTAAAATTCTTTTTCTTTTAATAGAACAAATCGTTCATACAGTTTTTTTGGAATTATTTAATATTAAAAAATTGACAAACTCGATGAGACTTATTGTTTACAAGCCCTGAATTTAAAGGGGAAAGTTTTCAGATATTTTAAAGGAAAATATCCGAAGGGTTATTGGAACATTTCACCAAGTGGAAATTTTGCCCATCACTATATAAATATATATATATATATATATATATATATATATATATATATATATATATATATATATATATATATATATATATATATATATATATATATATATATATATATATATATATATATATATATATATATATATATATATATATATATATATATATATATATATATATATATATTAGCATAACAATCAATAAGCTTTAAAACAAAACATATGTATTTTTAAATCAACTAATACTCATCATCAAAATAACATGGAAGACAAAAAAAGTATAAATAGGATTCACATCAATAATCCTGATTTAAATGTCATGCAAGTTGTAATTAATTTTATATTTTTTACTAAAAGAATATTGAAAACATTTGTCAATGTATATTGTACGTAGTAATTTAAAAGTTCAAAAATAAGTTCTACGTTATGATATGTATTAAGAACACCGGTAAAACAAAATAAAAATATTAATATGATCAACAAAAAGCACAGAACACATCAGAAACTTTTGAGGTCTTCTTCAACAGGAGAATATTGGTTTGGGTCCCACTTGAATAGTTTCGTATATTATCTTTTAACATACAAAAGTAAAGCATCTGTCGCAGCAAAGTTCTAATATTATGAAAGAGCAACGGGAGATTTCACAACAATTAAAAACTGTAAAATGTAACAGACATAATTTTTTAAACAATTTTCATAAAACATGGTGAAAGTTAAATTTTCTATCAATAAATATGGTTCAATTAACGAAAATAATAAGCAAATTAAAGGAATTTACTAGAAGATGCATCTAAATGTTTGATACATCTATGACATCAGAGTAAATTGGTCTCGCAATATGGCCATTAAAAAATAAAGTGGGTATTAATTTACATTCAACTCTGAAGAAGATATGGGGTTACACTTGAATTAAATAAATCTAGATAAATAAATCCAATTGATCTAAATTAGGCTAAAAGTAATAAAAAATAAACTACTAAATCTAAAAGAGAAAACGCAAAAAATACAGATCATAAATCTGTACCTATAATAATTTCTTGCTGCATCCTACTTGTCGAGACGGGAGTGGACCTTCCACTGATTTTGCCACTACTGTTTAGGATTTTGACGTAACTGGCCGGGAACCAACCCACTTGCCTTTTCCTGCCCTTGGCTTGCAACTCGCCCTCCCACCAACCTGAATCTGTCTTTTTCCGAATCATAATCAGCTGGCCGCGGGCCAGAGAGAGCTGTTCGGGGCTAGTCGCCTGGTAGGGAGCTATAACCGACGCGATTTCTGGTTTTTTACCTTTCACGATCTGAAAAATAAAGCTATTCAGCAACATCAAAGGTTATATAAGTAGTGGTCTATGAATGAAAAACAATACATGATAAACTAAGAGCCCTAATACTATGGATAAAACCAAAGATCTAGTAAAAAGTGTATTCCGCCAAAGAAGCATAAATTGACTGGAAAATAACCGTTTTTTTTTTGTCCGGATTTGGTTGCGAAAGCAGGGTATCTCGCTTATTTTTAAAGATAGAACCTTGCGGTTTTCACGAACCTGAGCTAATTTTTTGTGAAACTCATGAAGCCGTAAACAAAATTTTCATAGCCTTCTTCGTTTATGAGATACAGGGCGAAATAAAAAATTTTGCATTTTGGGACCCCCTTGTATCTTGGTTATCTTTTAACTTAACGCAAAGGGAAAAATTGCTGCTTATGCAGTTTTTTACGCTGGATCCAGTGGCGTAGTCATATTTTTCATTTGAGTTGTTATTTTTTAGATATGACCCAAAGTTGTGTTTTTTTAAATGGGACACCCTGTATATTTGTCCAGAAATTGATTTGTCCTTTTAAAAGCTTCTCAAAAATATATAATAGTATGGGTCTATTTTAATAAACAACAACAAAAATCGTAATTTTTATAATTATCATCCAAAATTTTGCAGTAGGCCATGCAAAACAATGCTGCCTTTTATTTAAAGTCGTTAACAATATCTACATCCTAACAATAAATCAAAATAAATATGTATTTAAATCTATCTATCAAAATATGTATTGATAATTTCGCACCAAAAAAGTACCACCTACCTAGATTTATGTAACACAAGAACAAAACAGTAATAAATTATTATGTAACAAGCCTTTCAGCAAAAATCAACTGTCGTATAAGAACTACAGTAACCAAGGAAATCAAAAGAACTGTTCAAACTGATTTCCATTTTGTTCTATGCATGCTTCGCACAATTTTCGTATTCGTTTTAGGGAATTAAGCAAAATAACGGGATGATTTTATAAATAGCGAAAATTTTCTCTTATTGCATTTCCTAAATCTTGGACATTATCATAGTGGTCTTTGTAAATTCTATTTTCCAGATATCCCCATAGAAAGAAATCTAAAATCGACAAATATGGGTACCTAGGGGGCCATCTTATAGGTTCATTTGTTCCGATCCATTGATTGGTAAAATTATTGTCCAGAAATAATCTCGTCATTCCAGAATTGTGTGCAGGAGCACCGTCCTGTTGAAAATAAATTTCGTTAATTTGAGCTAGAGGAACATCGTCAAGTAATTCAGGTATAGCTGCCTCTAAAATTTCTATATAGCGATTGGCTGTTAGATTTCCCTCAAATATATAAAATTTTATATGTGTTCCTAATATGAAGCAGGACACATTTAGACCAAACCTGCCCTGCTGTCTTCTGGGAAATATTTGGTGTTGATTTTCCTGGGACCAGAATCTACTATTGTGCCTATTGAGTATACCAGAATTACTGAAATGTGCTTCGTCTGACCATATAACCTTCCTTTCAAAATCTCTAACCATATCGCATCTTTCTCGAAACCAATTGCACAAGACTACCCGACGCTCGCATCCCTGGCTGTAAGTGCTGCACGAGCCTAAATTTATATGGGTGGTATTTGTGCTTTTTTAGAATTTCTTGAACTCTAGTTTTTGGAATCCCTATGCTCTTTTCACTGGCCCTACAAGAGTTTGTAGGGTAAGCTTTTGCATTAGCCAAAACCGTAATTTCCTCAGCCTCCCGATTTTCTTAATTATATGTTTTCGTACGAGGTTTGATAAATGATCCGTGATTAAGTAAATTATTTTTTATCCGATAAAATTTGGATATATTAGGTTGCCTCCTTTCTGGATATCTAAATAAAAATTAAGCAATAGTATTTCAACATACCTAAAAATTAACTATTTACCAGTTAAAATACATCTCAGAAGCCGCTTCAACATTTTCATTACTTAATATAAAACAAGCTAACATATCGTACTTTTCATAATGTTCGAAAGTTTGGTTTTCTTCCATAATACAAATATATTTTTACACAATAAATAAATACAAAAAACTAGCGCTATATTTTATATACGCGTACAAAATTGGAAAATGTCATTTGCTTCCAAGAAAAGAAAAGAAAACGGCATCGTTTTGCATGGCCTACTGTTTATTAAAATAGACCCATAATCTTATATATTTTTGAGAAGCTTTTAAAAGGACAAATCAATTTCTGGACAAATATACAGGGTGTCCCATTTTAAAAAACACAACTTTGGGTCATATCTAAAAAATAACAACTCAAATGAAAAATATAACTACGCCACTGGATCCAGCGTAAAAAACTGCATAAGCAGCAATTTTTCCCTTTGCGTTAAGTTAAAGGATAACCGAGATACGAGGGGGGTCCCAAAATGCAAAATTTTCTATTTCGCCCTGTATCTCATAAACGAAGAAGGCTATGAAAATTTTGTTTACGGCTTCATGAGTTTCACAAAAAATTAGCTCAGGTTCGTGAAAACCGCAAGGTTCTATCTTTAAAAATAAGCGAGATACCCTGCTTTTGCAACCAAATCCGGACACCCTGTACAGTAGTAGAGTACAAACAATATAGTGCAAAAGTTTGTCATTTTCTAACTACTAACCTCTAGAATAAGCTTTTCGTTTATTTTTTTATTGTATTTTCTAAAAAGATCTTAATTTTAGAGCGAAATGAAAAAAAATTAAGGGCTGTGCTATTTCATAGGCTAGTTTTCATACACATGAAACATCAGAAACAGAGCCCACCAGAATAACCAACGCAAGGCAGTCCTTAATTGATCTAGTTTTCACTAATTCGGATAAGGTAATAAATGGGGGAATTATCGACTGTCATTTTTCTGACCACTGTTTGGTTTTTGTCAAATTAATATAATTTTGGAACCTAGAGCACCAAAAAATTTTTTATAGATACATTAAAAATATTAATCTGGATTTTTTCCAGAGAGATTTGGAAGCTGCTCCTTTTAATACAATTTATAATATTTTAATAAATTTTTAAATACAAATATTTTAGCGCTTTTTGATCGTCATGCGCCTGTTCCATTTTTTACAGAACATAAAAAAACCTTTTCAACCTTCTATTACTGACAATATCAAGCGAATGCAAAAACTTAAGAGATAAGGCTCTTCGAGACCTTAAAACTAACAAAATCCCTAGCAAATGGGCCTATATAAACAAATGCGCAATTTTACAAATGTTTCAATAAAAATGAAAAAAAAAGCTTATTATAGGTACCGTTTTCAAAACAATACCATATAAGAAAAAAGGAAAGAACTGAATGCCTAAAACAATAAAGGAAATACCAGAAAACTGATATTTTAGAAACTCAAAAAAAAAACAGATATTTGTCGAAATAATTCAATTTTATTCAAATATACTGTCACAAGTAATGATGTCCTTCGAATCATAAAAGCCATTAACTTCTGGTCCGGACAATCTTAACATAACTTTAACTTTTTTTATGTTGCCCGCATATTATTGAATTTATCACACACATATTATTAATGTTCTTGTGCATTTAACTGATTGTGCATATATGATCCAAAATACTAAAACTCATATATTTGGTTTTGTCTAAATTTATTGATAATCGATTTTCCCCTAGCCATTGACGAACTTTTGCAAAATCAATAGCTGCCTTTTTGACCGTGCTTTCCCAGTCATCACCCTTTACAAGTAAGACAGTGTCGTCTGCGTAAGAGATAAGTTTTCCCGATGTATTCAGAAATAGAAGTTCGTTAATGTAAAGAGTAAATAAAAGTGGACCGAGCACAGTTCCTTGCGGAACTCCACACTCCACCGATTTAAAAGTATATACTCATCTCCTACCCTTACACACTGCTCCCATTCAGTAAGATAATCTTTTATTAAGCTATAACCTAACCCTCTAATCCCATATTTTTCCAATACTTCTAATAAAATGTCATGCGATACTGTATCAAAGGCCTTAGCCAGATCTAAAAAAATAGCACATGGTTTTTGATTATTTTCAATAGCACTATAAATGTAGTTTGTTACCTCAAATAGCGCTTCTTCAGTTGATTTACCCTCTCTAAATCCAAACTGATTTGGAGATAATATGTTGTTTCTTTCGATGTGCTTTGTGATCCTATCCCTTAAACAAATTTCCAATATTTTTGTAATATTATTGATAACCGAAATTGGGCGATAGTTCCCGGGTAAGTACATATCATTTCCTTTGTATATTGATTGGTATAACAACTGACCTCTTTAATTCCTTCGGTATTATTCCTGTCAAAATTGGATAATTATAGATATGAGTCAAAGGTTTTGAAATATTATGATGTATTTTCTTTAGTAAGCTACCCTTTAGTCCATCTAAACCTGGAGCAGCATAATTTTTTAAAGAAGAAGAAGAAGAGAAGTTTAAGAACTTCACATTCGGTTATAGGTGTTAAAAATAAACTAGAACAATTCGCGCGAGAACTATTAAATATTTTTTTACAAGATATTCTGTTTGACATTGTTTTTCCGATATTTATAAAATATTGATTTAACATATTAGCTACCTCTTTTTTATCAGACTGGATAGTATTATTGTTATCTCTTAAAGAAAAATTAAATTTTTTTGTATTTTTATTGCAGTTTATTTCCTCGTTAATTATTTTCCACATTTTTTTAAGATTTTGTTTTGTTTCACTAAATTTGTTTTGATAATATAAAGTTTTTGTTTCCTTTATCAACTTATTTAGAATATTGCGGTAATTTTTAAATTTATTTAGTAAGGTCGTGTTAATCCTATTTTTTAAAAAATCTTTCTTTAATTTGTCTCTGTATCGGATAGAATTTATTAGCCCAGAAGTGATCCACGGTTTTAGTTTTTTATTTTTTGATGTTATATTAATCTTTGTACTGGCTGATCCTAGAGCAGTATTCAGCATAAGATAAAAACATTCATACGCTAAATCACTTTGATTCTTATCAAACACACTTTCCCAGTTCGTCTCTTCCAGTGTCTTATTTAATTTTTTGTGATCGATAGATAAATAAAAACGCCCTTCGATGTAATTTTTTACAGGATTGTCGACCATTTGTACCTTCAGAATAATAGGAAAGTGATCGGTTATATCAGTAATTAACACAAAAGGTAAGACCTCTAATTTATTACAATTTTTTTGGGGACAGTAGAGAAAAAAGTGATGTATGTATGTGATGAAAAATGTATATATATTACAAGGATACTTTTCTAAAATTTGGAAAAAAGCTCTAGTTTTCCCCTCTTCCTAAAATAACTGACCCTAAAGAGTTATCTCATTTTGGATCAATTAATATACTTGCAACTTTATCAAAAATCCTAGAAATGGTGTTGAAAAACCAAATTAGCTTTCGCCCAGGTTTTGGTTGTGGAACAGCGATGGCACATAAGACCGATAATATTTTATTAGCTCAAGATAACAATGAAATTACTGCCTAATTCTTTTAGACCTTACTATTACATCGGAATTTCATTGAGTGAAATCTTAAATGTAAATGAAATAAAAATTTGATTGAAATCTTGGCCAAACCAATGTCTATGTTGCTTTGCTGCCTTTTAAGTTACTTCTCTAACTCAAAAAACTCTTAAATTTCCCAGAATAGAAAATAGTTAATACAACCGCAAAATCTGAATATTTTAAATTCTACACATTTTTTATTAAAAAAAAATAAAAAAGTAAAATAATAATAAGAATAATAATAAAATTGAGTGCATAAAAGCTGTGACATTATTCCGGTTCATTTGGGAATGTGATGTATATTAACTTTCTCATTACCTGAGTTAACTTTAAAAGGAAGTTTTTTATATCATTTAAGGTTAGTACAAGACAAGATAAAAAACCGGCAGAAGAATTGGAAGTTCGTTGATTTGAACAGTAATAACCAGAATTGTGACGGATATAAACTCTTTCCTAGATCTTTGTATAAAACACACACAAACCTGCGCATTGGACATAACAGAAACATCGAATTGTTTTTCCGTGTGTTTACTCTCGTTGATCTGCGACACCTCGTTGTCGACTTGCGCATTAGCGTTGCTGAAATTTTCCAAG
This sequence comes from Kuschelorhynchus macadamiae, assembly GCA_030620095.1. Lineage (NCBI taxonomy): Eukaryota > Metazoa > Arthropoda > Insecta > Coleoptera > Curculionidae > Kuschelorhynchus > Kuschelorhynchus macadamiae. The sequence continues at coordinate 3,920,682 of JAUTXW010002103.1, forward strand.
GCGGAAGTGACTGCTGCGGCGCTCACTCCCATAGGGGCGTTGTCACTGTCAAGCGTGGCTTGACTGGTTGAGATGGCGGCGGTGTCGACTGGAGCTTCAGCCGCTGTGTTCTGTGTTTTAATGGGTTAGCGTTAAGACCACACGAACATAAAGCACACTAATATATCTTTAGAAAAAATAATATTTAATACCCAATAACCTCAGGAAATTTAGGAAGCCGACTTTTGTTTCTAAATTGTAGCTTATTTAGAATTCTTTCCAACTAGTGCCCTGCAAGGGCAAAAAAATTAAGGTGCGGATATTCTAAATAAAAATGATCCTGATAATTTCTAGAATCCAGAAATGTAATCTTTGACTAGTTCAAAAGAGCTTTTAAAGAGCTACAATTTAAACGAACTATTGGTCTGCTATCTAATTTTCCTGAGGTTTGACCTATCAAGTTTTTATTTATTGATAGTGCAATAGTAAAATGACTCTTATCTCCTTCTTGTATAGAAGAAAAATTAAAAAACACCTTACTTTAATTTGTCAAATTCAATAGTTTTTGAATTAATTTAGGACGTTTTTCACATTTTCCCCAAAAACTCAAAATCTGGCAACCCCCTATTGGGAATAAAACATGTCTACGAAAAACTTCTTATAAAATACATTGAAATTATATATTATCGATATAAAATTGTCTCTTACAGTTTTAAAAAACTACAAATATAAAGAACCCTTTTTCCAAAGACATAAATGTTAATGCAACACACCAAACGTCATGACAAAAAACGTTGTAAAATAATGCTACTTACATCCACTTTCTGTACGTAATTGCTCGGGAATATACCGATGTTATCGTTCAGCTTACCCGTCCACCAATCGCCTTCTTTTTTGTAAACCGCAATCATGTCGCCCGCGTTAAACGTCAGATCGCCAGGCTCCTGAGATTGGTAAGGGTAATTGGCGATGTAGTATTCGGGTTCCCCTACCAATTGCAATCCTGTTCAAAACAATGATGGTCAAAATCGAAGAGAAAATGAACTAAAAGAAATCTATAACTCTAAAATTATCAACCTTTGCTTTTATTTGTAAACCATTTTTGATCTTGCCATCAAACTGTTACTTATGTTTGTAGAAACAGAAACTATATGTAAGGGTATTTAAAATATGATCTAGATAAATCTATACAACTGCTTTTGACTACTACTAATATTAGTTGAGGAACTAAGGTCACCAATACTGATAAATTACAACTGACTATTTAGTAATGGGTACTTTCCCAGAAAAGTAATTTTGGGGAATCTATTTGAATATAGTAGACAATGTAGAATGTTCACTAAACTCATCATGTGAGACTTGCATTGTCTGTATTATTTTGGTTTCACAAGTTTCGAATGGTCACTATCTTTAATGTTTCCAAGTATAAACTAAATGCTAACTCTAAAGCTACACTCTTTTATATTAGTCGTTTGCGGTGATGCGTAAAATCTCCGCTCCCTGGCTACATGAACTGTTAAGTTCTAGGTCAGTTCTTAGCTTCCATATGTTTGGAATATCGACCCTAGGCTTACTGAATATGCCTTGATTCCTTTCCATGAAAGCTACTTCTATAAACTTTCGTTTTCGCTAGTGTTGCTCCCTATGCAAAATTCTAGCCTCCGACCACTGCATCCAGTGTTGGTTTGACAAGATATTCCGCTATGCCCGATTTTGACGTCTCTCCATTTGATTATGATTAAAATGCTTCTTTACTCTTATACTAAGCGGCTGTTTTGTCTCTCCAATGTACTACTACAAAGTAACTACACTTAAGAGTCTCCAGAAAGGCAGTTGCATAAAGATTCTTCCTACAAAGGGAATGCTACAGTAGTTATGGACACCAAAACATATACCAGAAGACGATGTCTTGACGAAAGGAAACTACAAAATACCACTGAAGGATCCCACAAGTGCAACTGAGAGCAAGGTATACAGGACATTGAAGAAATATAGTGCCTACATCCCAGTTAAGATAAGCAGAAAGTCACAAAGATCTACAAGCCAAACATGCCTCTAAGATCACTTACTAGCTCCAGGGACTCACCAACAAGTGTTTTAGCCAAATATTTATTAGATAAAATTGAAACTTTATAAGAAAAGACGAATTCATTTGTTCAAAATTCTGACTAGTTTGTTTATATTACACTCTCTAGATGGTGTGAAAGAACTATTGGAATGCTGTCTCTATAACTCTTACAGATCTTAAAGATAGGTTTTTGACACAAGATGATAGTCTTCTGATGGGGTCATTTCTCTCTGGTGGTAGCCAATATTTATATAGAGTGGTTCGAAGAGCATGCAATAAATACTACTTAAACCAAGCCTAAACTGTGGCTTAGGTATAAATGCTACTTATATTATTTCGACTGCAAAAGACAATTATTTGACAGAATTTTTCAAACACTTAAATAGCATAAGAACATGAATGAAGTTTACAACATAAAAAGATAAAAATTCGTTTTTGCCATTTTTTGACGTTCTTGTTAATCTATCTGCAGCAGAAACCACAAACATAAAAAAACCTGTTGCAGAATGTTTATCCTGAAACATTAATAATTAATACAATATCAAAATTAAAAAATGATCATACTACGGCACATTCCAATCTAAAAGAAACAATACCATTCTAAACAATACCCTATATTAAGGGAACATCTGAAAAGGTTCGGAGAATAGCCAGCGATTTCAACATCAAAAGCGCTTTTAAATCGTGAAATATGATAGGAAACCTTCTGACTGAAACTGAGCCAAAGGATATCGCCAAGAAAAAAGAAAGCATTGGAGAGACAAATGCCCTTAGTATAAGAGTCAAGGAGCATTTTAATAATACTAAAAAGGGAGACGTCAAAATCGGGCATAGCGGAAAATGTCTGGTCAAACTAACTTCTGTCCGTCCCTGGCCCTTGCCGTTCGACAATGCCTGACAACAAGAACATTCTTGCCCCTAGTACCACATGAGTGGTAATCACTGTTGGTCTGATACTTTGTTATATTATTTTTCACATGGTTTAGACGACAAGATATATACACACAGAACAGTCAGATTTTTCCGGGAAACAAAAAAGTCCCTACAACTCAAAAACCTCTCCTGCCATGACTCTCACACACCTCCTCCGTACAGCAAAAATCCCTGTTCAGAATGGCCCTAGCGCAAAATTAGGACAGGGTCAGAGCCATTGCTCCTCAGACTACATATGACAAACACAATCTTACTAAGTTTCCCCGCCAGGCGGACACAGTGCCCTTCCCAAGTGAGCCTGGCGTCAACATGGATCCCCAGGTGTATTCCTGTAACTTTAGAGTTAGAATTTAGTTTACATTTGAAAACGATTGGAGATAGTTTCCACTTGAAACTTTGTAAAACAAAAGAATAAAGACAATGCAAGAACGACAGAAATTTTGGGGATGTTCCAAAAAATAGAAAAGTTGCTACAAAAATAATTTTTTTGGTTTTTAAAACTTGGATAAGACACATTTTCAAATTGTACATTGTTTTTTTTTGTACAATTTTAGACAACAAATGCCTACTAATTTTAAAAAATGAAAAGAATCGATTTGGTTATTTTTAAGTTGTATTTTACTATTGGTTTGTTCCTTTATATATCATCTCAATAAAATATGCAATCAAAAAAGATGAAATTTAATTTTACCGCGATTTACGTTATTTATTAGAAAATCATTGATTAAACAAACAAGAATCGCACAGTAAAGAAAAAACACTTATATTTACTTAGTTGGATTTAAAATTGACTATGGAATTACCTGAATTTGGTACAGCTATAGGTTCGCTTGCGGTCATTGCAAAGGAATCTATTGTATTTTCTTGTATTTCGTTAATACCCCTGAAAAATACAAAAATTAATTATTAAAAATTACATCAAAAAAACTAATATTAGATAAACAAGAAAATATATTTCCGATAAAAATGTAAATGCTACTCTACATTTACATTTTTAACAGATATTAGAACTGACCCTGTGGAATGATAGAACTATTCCTATTAGAAATTACTATATAAAGATAACAGAAGGTTTTACAAAATAAGTGGACATATACACAAACAAAATATAATAAAGTTAATTCTTATTACTGAAGGTTTCCAAAGTGATATTCAGAGAAAAATTAATCAGAATATAAGTTATAAACCATAACACTACAGTTACAATCTCACGCACGTCTACTGCTACATGACATACACATTTATATTTTCCACTCTTCAAGAAGGGCTACTCGGATGTTTGGTATGATGTCCTGTTACGAATACGTTTTCGTAACACATCACACACATTTTCGATAGTACTAAGATCAGGGCTACATGGAGGCTACTCTAAAGGCAAAATTCATCTCGTTCAAATTTTCTGTCACTATTGCTGCGTTGTGAAATCTGGCTTTGTCCTGCACTAGAATAAACGAGAACTAAACCTGTACACGCGTGTGCTGAAATACCAGCCTCCAAATAAAGTTCTTCGAAAAATATAGCACTGAGAAAACTGTTTACTCTGTGTTCTCGCAAACACGCTTACGTCCATCTGGTGAACGTCAATAAAAGCGCTACTCGTCTGTCAAAAATTCACAGCACCATTGTTTTCTTCTCTAGTTTCTATGTTCATGGGCAAAATTCAATCGTGGAGTGCAATGAACAAATGAGCATAGTTTGTACAAAAACTCTTGTACCACATACATTTTAATTGTAATAATATGATAAATTATATCTATCAAACAAATGTAAAGTTTTTATATAACATTTAAATCTCCTATCACCAAACAGATATTCAAAGGGTTTTTCCTGGTTGAGAAGTCTTCTTCCTTTGAAATTTAAATCAAATAAGTCGACTGCCATGTTTAATTAGGCATCTTCTATATGGAAGGAAAATACTGTCGAAGTTTGTCTAGCTGTATTATAACCCATAACATCAGGTAAAAGATTTCCACAGGACGTCATGTTGCTCAGACACACCGCACATGGGGTTTTTTTTTGTTTCGGATTTTTATTTAGATGCCATCAACATTTTTTTAGTTTATATTTTTTAATACCTTGAAGCTTTAAAGCAGCCGAATTTAAGAATCATGTAGTTTTTACTATAAATTATCTTAGAATTAAACAGTAACTGGTGACTGATGAGTCTGAAGTACTTGTGCCTTTCTACTTAATCTTATAGAGTTACTGACTACTCCGAAGAAGATATTTTTTTTTTTTGATGCTTAAGAGAAGCTGAGACAGTTTTCCATCCCCCGTGTGGTGGTTAGCTATTTTCCTGGACGCTGTTTGGATTTCCGCCGCTGCTCTTTGACACATTTGGGAAGTCCAGACGCTTTGACTCTCTTCGGCAAATTGCAACTTAGATTTTTTACATTCTTCTTATTTTGACTAAATGAATTTTACCTTTTTTTGAGTGATTTTGAATATGTCATAGCCATTTAAGTAAAATTTAACTAATTTGATAACTGTTATGTTTTTTTATTAGCTTTACGCATTTCACACTTGAATATATCAAATTACGCAATTCTCCTTAAACTGTTTATTATTTTTTTTAGTTCAAAAATAGTCATAATAAAAATACTTTTTAAGAAATGTTATGTTTTGAAAGCAATCTCACTCACTCTAATTTTGTAGGCTCCACTACAGATTCCAGAGCCTGTTCCTGTACAACTGGCAATCCGCTTCCTCCTTTGATGCCGATACCATCCACAGGTTCAACATATGACTCAGGAAACCAGCCGGTATGGCCGCGGATTTCTCCTGCCAACCAGCCTGGTTCACCACTTTGTTGTTCAGGAACCTAAAAACCAGAACAATGGATTTTTGGTTTCTGATCAGTTTTTAACTGTACATAATGAAATCCATAAAAAATAATAATAACTTTCAGTCTGTAAAAGCCCAGTTTGGATTATCGACACCATTCTTGTGTGTAAGTAGACAATGAGAATATAACTTTTCAAATGTTAAATATAACAGTAAGTTAACAATGTTTAAATAATGTTTATATAATTATTTGGCAATGTATTTTAAACTCTGCTATATCAATTTACTATTATTATTTATGTATTATATTAGTGAAAATTTTAATATTATTAGTGAAAATATATTGCATAGTTTTTCTACTATTTTATTGATACTGTCAATACATAGATTAAAAATTTGTATGGCATTCATATATTAAATAAATAAAAACTACTTACGTGAACAATATCCCCAGGTTGGAATGAGATTTCGTCATTATTTCTAGCATTGAATTCGTAAATAGCCCTGTATTTATGTACACCCGGTATATTCTCGATGTCAGGCGGCACAGTGTTGTCGTTCCAGCTGTCCTCGACCGGCCAATTAGACGTCGCGGTATTGTCATTGCCCCAAGCATCACCATAATCTAGCGATCTGTTGGTGGTCTTCATTTCCAGGATTTTATTTCGCTTTTCTTCATACCTAGATTTATTAACAGGGGTTTTAAACGATTTCAATCTTTTTATAGGGAACACTCAATCCAGGTAAAACGAAAACACTTGTTTATACGTTCTACTTAATTTATTTTACAAAGAATACAACACATGATAAATGTTTCTCCAACACTGTGGCTTCATCAGATGTTAGATCTTAAATAAAAGTGTAACACAAACTGTAGGTACTAAATACCTGAAACCGTTTTGCCGATATTAATGCAGGTAAAATATTCTGGATTTTCCATTATAGCCTAATAAAGATTTAATAGGGAACTATTTAGGTCTAATTAATCATTTAATAATGTGGTGTTATTTTTAGGTTTGTCTATTCTTATGCTTTTAGTAAATTAAGTTTTTTTACTTTTTCGTTCTATATGTAAAATTTCAAAGTTCTCCTCGAAAGTATGGTTTTCCTGAATTAAATGTTTTAGAGTAATTGGAATTATCTTTATACTTTCTGCACAGTACTGCATCTTTATGGCTTCCACTTGGCTAAACTCTTTAGTAGTACGAACTATAAACCCTAACATTCTAGAAGAATCTGACCTAATAGCGATGTAATGTGAGGTAAATGATAATTTTTGATCGAATGTAACCCCCAGATCACAGAACTCCTTGGATCGGCCTACAATTTCACCATTGCAGTTATAGTTAAAAATAATCGGTTCTGACTTTGTAGTAAACGACATAACCTTGCATTTTCCAATATTTAGCTGTAGACAATTTCCCTGGCACCAGTCAATAATATGCTGTACATTTTGTTGGATTTTTAAGCAGTCCTCCATAGACTTAATGTTAGCGAACAGTTTGATGTCATCAGCGTAGAGTAAATCACCAATATCAGAGAATCACCAATGTCGTTAATAAAAATGTTAAACAGCAAGGGTCCTAAAACGGAACCCTGCGGTAACCCCGAACATGCTATATAGTTCTGCGATTGAAAACCATTTATAGCCACATATTGTGTGCGATTTGAAAGGTAACATGTAAAGAGCCGTAATAGAGAATCCGATATTTGAAAGTTTATTAATTAACAAGTCATGATTTAACTTGTCAAATGCTTTGGAGAAGTCTAAATATATTACATCAGATTGCAGACCCTCATCAATCGAGTCCGCAATGTATTATGTTATAAGGGCCAGGTTGGTAGTTGTGGAATGATTTTTAAAGAAACCATGCTGTTCAGGAACAATTTTATTTTGCACCAACAGAAAAATGATATCGTGCAATATGGACTCAAAGACTTTTGAGAAGTTGCATATGATGGAAACAGGTCTATAATTTTGAATGTCTGATTTATTACCCTTCTTAAAGACTGGACATACTTTCGACTTTTTCCATATATTTGGTAATGTCTGTTGTTCAATGCACATGTTAAATAGGATTTGAAGAGGTTTTATTAACATAAATCGACAGTCACGTATCAAAAATGCTGGAATAAGGTCTGGTCCGGCAGTGTATTTAGGTTTAAGTTTTTTAATAGCACAAATAATATCCCGTTCACTAACTGTAGATATGTTTATATTTTGATCACTACACGAGAATGAATTATTTGAAATTTGGATATTGTTAGAAAAGTGTATACTGTTTGGAATGCTTGTTATCTCTCTCCGGCCTTTGACAAAATTCCAAAAGCGTTTGGAATCTTTTTTGATATCCGTCTCCATTTTTTGAATATATTTTTTATATGCTATACTTATATCAGTTTTGATTTTTGATCTCAGAGTCTGAAATCTTTCGAAATCCTGTATGCTGCCATATTTTTTGTACTTTTTAAGCAATTTATCTTCAGTTTTTATATTTTTAATAATTTCTGAAGTGAACCAAGGATGATATCTTCTATTTGACGAATGGCGATAACGGGGAACTGTTAGGTCAAATATGGAGTATATTAAGTTATAAAAAGTATTACAGGCATTTTCCACCGTTGTCTGATTTTCCAGCAAGGACCAGTCCTGCTGAAGAAATGAGTTATCAAGCAAGTTGAAATCAGCTTTACGAAAATTGTATAGATTATTCATATTTAACTTTATAGAGTTTTTAAAATTATTTGACTTTGGTCTTTTAAAGAAAATCATTAAAGCAGGATGGTGAATATCTTCTTTGATAAGAATATCAAGTGATCGCTCTTCGTTACAATTAGAGTTGCTATTCGTCAGAATAAGATCCAGAATCCTTTGATTGTTATTTTTAATAAAGTTATACTGCTCGAGATTAAGATAAAATTTTTTAACAAATTTATGCAGTTACTATTTCGTTGAGAGTTTCCGCTTAAAAAACCCTCATAATCTGATAAGTTAAAATCTCCTATAATGTATACATTTTTACCGTAGATAAAGTCCAAAGTAACAAAAAATCAAACAGATTTTCACGATCGTTTTGTAAAACCGGAGGCGGAATATATAGGATGAATACAAAAACTGTACAATGGGCAAAAGCCATTTTGATACCTAAAAAATGTATATTAGGAGAAAAATTAAAACTATAGTTTTGAAACTCTAAAATAGTGCAATTAAAATTACGATTCACCGCCAACAAAACGCCTCCTCTTTTGGATTTATTCAAAGCCGCAAAATTTCTATCCGCACGAAAGACTTGAAAAATTATTTGAAAACAGTTCACTACTGCATACTGAAGAGTCGAGCCAAGTTTCAGTTATCGCAATCAAATCAAAATCACAACTCATGACGCCTTGCAAAAATTCGTGCGTTTTACTACGAAGACCTCTTACGTTCTGATAGTAGACTGAAATATTCTTTCTGGCATCATTCGCATTAGTATTAGAACAATCAGACACGTGCATAAGGAACTATAGGTGGAAATAGTCGATAATTGCTATTGGCTTAGGATATTCATTCTTAGTTTAGAGCACGCGACCTGGTATGCTAAGCATTTACTAACATCCCAAGCAGCGATTTTACAGTGTTGTCGATATTTTCCCGATTCAATTTACAACAGTTAGAGCATTTTAAGATATCTGACGTACATTTATTTAAAGAGTGATCAATCAAGAGTATCAATCTTCTGTCTGTGGCAATTTACAGACCGCCAAACTCAAATTTAGATATATTTTCCTCCACTCTGCAAACAGTGCTCGAACATGGCAGTAGATTGAAGCACAAACATAACATATTGGTGGGGGGTGACTTTAATGTGGACCTTCTTGGGGATAACAGGGAAAAGAATATGCTTCTTGAACTTTTTAACTCCTTTGGTCTTACCCAATATATTCCCACACTAGGCATCAGGGTGAACGGTTCAGTGGTTTGGATAATATATTTGTTAGCTTTGTCATTTCAGGTCCAGGACTCACCCTGGACTTAGGTATGTCAGACCATCTGGCTCAACTTGTGCAGCTTAACTTTGATCATCTGGATGACTCTGCATGCAGTGATATTGTTTATAGAAGGGTTTACAGTGCAAGCAGTGTAGTTGCCTTCAATGCTTCACTTAGTAGTGAACAGTGGAGGGATGTTTATACTGCTGACTCTGCTGTAAAAAAACTAGATTGTTTCTTGACTACCTTCACCTATTATTATAATTTACACTTCTTCCCCAAGCAGGTTAAAAATCAAAACCCTGATGCGTCTGCCTGGGTCACTCCGGAAATTAAAAGATCCAAAGACTTAAAGTTATTTTTCTATGAATATTATAAACAATATCCTACCGAAATTAATAAAAATGTATATACAGAATATAGTAAAATATATCGTAAGCAACTTCTGAAAGCTAAAGAAACATTTTACAGTAGTAAAATACATCAATCTGAAAATAAAAGTAAGTGCATATGGGGTATAATTAACTATGAGACTGGTCATACAAAATCAAAAATATTACCTGACAATGTAAGCCCTGATCAGTTTAACTCTTTTTTTGTTAACAATGCTGAAAACATTCTACAATCCTTAACAGTGACTCCTGCTGATCCCATTGTGGTATTGAACAGTAAAAATCATAAGCATCAACACTCTGTTTTTATAAGGCCAGTAACCCCAGATGATATTAAGATCATAATACAAAAATTAAAGAACAAAAAAACCGAGGATATCTACTCAGTTAACTCCCTTGTTGTTAGGGCATGCAGTCGGTATATCACTGAACCCCTTGCTGACACAATAAATGCCTGCTTGCTTGAAGGGCGTTTCCCAGATGCATTGAAGGTGGCTAGGGTCATTCCTATATACAAAAAAGGGGATTACAATGATATGAGTAACTATAGGCAAATATCAATTCTACCCATTTTCTCTAAAATTTTCGAAGTCATTATGTGTGAGAGTGTATTTTCTTTCTTTGATCAACATAGCATTTTTTCAGATGGTCAATATGGTTTCCGTGGGGGCCTGTCTACATCTGATGCAATGTGTAGGCTGTCAGAGTATGTGTGGGAATCTTTTGAAGCGGGTCTTGATAGTGAATGCTTGTTGACAGACCTCACCTCTGCCTTCGACTGTGTCGACCACAGCATTCTGCTCAGTAAAATGGAGCACTATGGTGTAAGAGGGATAACTCTGGACCTATTTAAGTCTTACCTTAGTAATCGACACCAGCAAGTTTTCATCAACGGTAAGCTGAGCTCATCCTTACAAATAAAGAGAGGTGTACCTCAGGGGTCTATACTAGGACCCCTACTTTTTCTTATCTTCATTAATGACCTCCCAGGTTCAATAACATACAGTCAGTGTTTGACCTTGCTCTACGCAGATGATGCCAGTTTTATTATAAGATGTAATAGAGATCATATTCTGTCTGATGTATCTCGGAGGATGTTTGATGAGGCTAGATTGTGGTTTGCTACAAATAAGCTCCTATTAAATGAGTCTAAAACATTAGACATGAAGTTCAGATTAACCGGTGGTAGAGCTGATGTGTCTCTGAAGTTCTTGGGTTTGCAGCTGGATCCTGCTTTATCTTGGAATGAACATATTAATACTCTCTGTAATAGACTCTCTTCTTGCCTATATGCACTGCGTAGGGTACGTTTTACAGCTGGTCAACATGCTGCTTTGATAGCTTACCATGGCTTATTCCACGCAAGAATGAGCTATGGAATACTGGCTTGGGGTGATGCAGCGCACACTAACCTGCTGAGAGTATTTATGAAGCAAAAACAAGCCATCAGAATAATTTTTAACATGAAATCCACAGAGAGTTGTAAACCTCTTTTTCTTCGACACTCTATACTGACTCTCTTTGGTCAGATAGTTCTTGAGAATATATGTTACCTAAAAAAGTACATTCATCAACACAATACTCATTCAGACATTCATGACCATGATACCCGACACAAGGGAAATATTTTAAAACCACAGAACAGGCTTCATAGGAATAACACTGTTGGCATAGATCTATACAATCTATTGCCTCTTGCTTTCAGGCAACTGAATTCATTACGGTTCAGAACTCAATTAAAAAAATATTTAACAGCCATTGCTCCTTATTCAGTGACTGATTTTCAAAGTGCCATAAGAGAGAATAAGGAGATCAACTTACTATTAGTGTAGATTTAATGGTATTTTAATTCAATGTTTTGTAGTTGATACTTGTATGTTTTAAGTCTAATATGTATTATTATGTTAAGTATTTCTTCTATGTAACGTATTTTATTTTATTGAATTCCTTTTTGACCTATCTATGAAAATGTATTTTTTCTTCAGACTAATAAACTTAAATAAATAAGTGCTCTTCGCTGCATCTCGGACAAGAAACGTTCTTTGAGCAATTTTTTGAAGAATGATTAAATTCATTGCAGTTATAGCACCTCGAAACTTGGACTCCATCATATGTGAGGCGATCCAACTATAGTATAGCCTGAAAAATATTTGAATTTTTTTTCGTTTCACTAATTTGTACAATATGACAAGATGAATTATTAAAAAATATATCAGAGTTCAATTTTTTTATAACAGCAAGCAAGTTGTCCTCATCATAAGCATCTGTAAAGCCCACTATGCGCACCCTCGGATTCACTCCACGCAGCTCTTTGATGTCATAAGAGTTCACAAGCTTTTGCTCAGCAAGTTATCTAAAACGAGCATTTTCCTCCAGACTTTTACACCCAATCAATACCCCACCATTGTTAACAGCTTTTACTTTGACAATCCTCAGCTGAGATTCCGCAGGCTCAATGTTTTCTGTTATTCCTATGTTTATGTTCAAGTATGATAGGTCTACCTTCAATGGTCCTTCTCAATCTTACAGGGTGTTTCAAAAAACATGCGTCAACATAAAACATAATTTCTGTAAGAAAATAAGAGGAAAAGTTCATATGGACATGGGTCTGTTTTTTTCTAGAAATTCCGAAACAGTAAGAATTATTTAATTAGGATTTGGCCTAACCTCATATGTATTCAGAAGTTATATTTTGACAGTATTTAACAGTTTTTATTTCAACCATAGGCGTAGGTATGGGTAATCATCCCTGACTTTCTTAATAAAAAAATGGTATGCCACTGATTTTAAAAAAATTACTAGTTTCATCGTTTAGGCCAAGTGAAAATACACTAGAAATGTCTCTTAGTATTATTTGATACGACAAGTCGTTTTCGAGAAAAAAAAACAAATTCCATTTCGATGCACCTCTCTGGCATCTTACACATTTTCAAGATATTTTAGAATGATATTATTTAATTTCTGGCGTTTTTCTGAGGTCGGTATTATTTTTTTTTATAAAAATGTTTTGTTTAAATAAGTTTAAAATATATGGCGTGTATTTAAAAAGCCATAAGTTTGGGTTACTACTTCAAAATAATTTCGGATAAAAATTAAAAACTGCAAATATTTTTTCATTTATCTTTTTTAAATATTTTCAAACAAATCGATATTAAAATACATGTGAAAGAGAAAGGCCTACAAATATTTTAACAGGTAAAATACCAGTTCATTTAGAGCAAAGTCATATATCACGGGGAGTCAATACTCATAGGGTAACATAGAATGGAAGCTTTCAAGGCTTTAGTCAATTAAGAAATCATGGTTCTTGGGATTAGACTGTGTCAAATTGGAATTACTATCTGACGTTGCGCCTTCGATTGCACGAGGCAACATCAGGGATCTTTATTCCACGACATCTGAACCCTGAATGAGCTCGAAGAGATTTAGGCGGGCTTTTATACCCGGCTTGTGCTCGCCGAAACGTGAAGGTGTTAAGATCGGTATCCACGTGCGATATAGACCGTAACCCGTATCTCTATTGAAATTTTCGTACCTATTTTCAAAAGGGAAGCAAAACCAATCCCAAAAAATATAGACTACCTGCTTTGGTACCAATATTATTAAACATTTTTGAGTATTTAGTGAAAAAGCAATTTTATAATTATTTTGATACTAATAATTTGTTTTCTAGTTCAACACGACTTTAGAAAAGCAAAATCCACAGCAATAAATATGATGCTGAAGTACACAGTCGACGGCTTTAAAGATAGGAAGCATGTGTCTGCTACGTTCTGCAACCTATCGAAAGCATTCAACTGCATGCTCCACAAAACACTTATTAAAAAAATCAATGTACTACGATCTAAGTCTGAAAAGTCCTCAACTTGTAGAGAGATCTTTGAAGGGGAGAACCCAACAGAATTTCTACGTGGGGGACTGCTCAGACAAGAAAATTAATTATATAACATGAGCTCCCACAGGGCTTCACATTGCGACCACTCTTAATATACATAAATGACATGGTGTGCTCAACAGACGGTAAACTGGTACTATATGCCAATGGCACCAAGGCGTTGTGGAGAGATAGGGATGCAGACACGTTAAGAGATTGACATCTGACATGAAATACAACTTCTCTGGATTGAGTGATTGGTTTTTAACAAACTCAAGTCCAAACAATAACAAAACAGAACAAATATGTTTCAGAAACTTCGATGAGGTATCCAACAATGAGTGCGGGGCAGACAGAGACCTCACATCTAAAGAAATTTTCAAGGTGCTTGATAATTGCAATAGATTATCTCTAATATTTTGTTGATAATAATCCGAAACTTATGCAAGAGCCTTGGTACTTTTTACATTAATCATGTGTTCTGTTCAGCGCTGATGTTCAGCCACAGCAGATTGAACAATTTTTTATATCTTTCATGTTCCTTAAATCTAGTAGACACAAACCGTCCAATTTTACCTATATAGACACTATACCACAGGTAAAGGAATTTTATAAACTTCTGATTGCAAACGAATTACATCTTTCGGTGTCAATATGTGACACAAATTAAATTCTGAACTGCTTTAAAATTTAATGGATATTGCACTGAAGTTATTAAGCATTCCATTAAGTATAACAATAATCCTAGACCTAAACCAGTATTGGATACTCAACCATCAAATTGTGTAGTTTTACCTCTTATTCAGGGTACCACAGATAAAACTGCAAGAATTCTGTGGAGACCCAACATTAGCACAATCTTTAGTACACACAAAAAGATTGGGCAATTTTGCAATCAAGAGTTTATAAATACCTGAACTCTGCTCACCGGAGGTCATTCATTGTTTTGATTTTTTTTGGCAAGTGAAGATCCCTGAAGATGCCTCGTGCAATCCCAGGCGAAACGTCGGAAAGTAATTAACGCCAACGGTGAAAGCTTTTGTACTATAAATGAATATTTTTATTCCATCAATACAGTTGCCTTACCTTGCATAGAGGGCTTCACATTGGGTTATCAGTGACGACATCTGACCTTTCAGTTCTGTCAACTGGCTATTATTATTCTCGATGTCGGATAGTTTAGAGTCTATCTGGGTTTGAATGTCAGCCACTTTTTCTCTTAAGTTTTTGATGGTAATTTCCTTATTCTCAAACGCTACCTTTGCTTGTTCTGAATCCTATATCAAAACAATTCATTTAATAATTTAAAATGTCAATAAGTAATTATTTTAACCCAATGAGTTTCCCCAACTCAAATCCAAAATACTTTATTGTCGAAGAAAACAGATTTCTGTTAACAAAGCATAAACAGATTATGACCCTTCACTTCTGACTGAAAATTGAAGACAATTGGATAAATAGTTTTTGAGCTATGCTGCGTACAAATAGGCAGACCGATAGACCGACGGAAATGGGACAACAATGTTTTTCGGGGTTCTAAAATGTTGCTAAGATCTGCACAAATCTTGGAGATTGATTTTTTTCACGATTACAATGGAAATAATAATGATTTTAAAACAAGTTTTAGGAAACGTTTTTATGACCTATACCTTATAGATCCTTTTTTACATACTTTTGTACAGATCAAATGAAATTAAAACTCGTAAATAAAAAAACCAAGCTAAAATACTTTACCTATCTGGCACCCAAAACATATAATTTACTTCCAATTATTTATTTATTTATTTATTTATTTATTTATTTATTTATTATAAAATTCACAATGTGGATAATAAAATGACATCTGTTTCATAAAGTATAAAATTAAAAATAAAAATATAAATATAAAACTAAAAATAAGAACTGTAAATTATGAAACTAAACAGTAGGTATAAGATACAATGTTAATGTTAAAATTTAGGACAAATAAAAGATAACAGATAAAAGATAACAATACAGCAAGTTACAGCTCAAGCGAGAAGAATTCATTTATGTCATAAATAGAATGTCCCAACAGCAATGCAACAACTGCCGTCTTAAACCGCTTAGGGCGTTGAATTCTTCTTATGTTAAGTGGAAGATGATTGTAAACTTTTATAGTCAAGATATAAGAACTATTAGCAGTCATACTCAGTCTGTGAGCGGGCAATCTTAGACTGTCAGTCTAATATTGCCCGAGAGTTAGAGAAATTAAAAATAAAGTAAAATTTAAGAAGGCAACACATATATTTATGAACATTATTAAATATTTGCACCTTTATTTGTATAATTAGAATTAGTGCATTTTATATGATTAGCTTATTTAAGCAATATCAATTGTTATGTTGTTACCTCATAAAAATAATTTACTGTCAACCTAATTAGAATCTAAGAATAAGAGAATAAAAAAACACAGACAATATGATGCACACAAGTGTTCTCTCATCTAGGCATTATTTCATATAAAACACTTCTGTATAAATAAGAAAAGAAATTATCCTATTATATATTACTGTAAATTGCAAAGGTTAATAAATAAATAAATAAAAAACATATTAAAACATGGTATGTAGTTCTGTTGCACCCGCAAATCACCTCCACTTCGAAAAACTAAATTTTAAGGATGAACAAAATAAGTTTTTGAAATTCTTGATTTTAATTAAAAAGCATTACTTAATTCGTTATTTAACCCTTTTATATTTCACTCTAATAATCTCACCTGTGTGTTAACTTTATTTCTGGCCTCCATCTTGATCTTTTCTTGAGACAATGCCAATAATTTGGCATTTTGATCTTTCAGCTTGGTTTTAAGCTGAGACATTTCTTGCATTTGAGTGTCTCGAGTGCTCCTCATGCCATCTATAGTAGTTTTTACGTTTGATACGCCTGAAAACGAAAAAACAGCTAGAAACTTCCATTCTTAAAATGTTTTTATGTTTTCTGGTTCCAAAGGCTCACCTATTCTTGTATCACAAATCTTTTGTGAAAGTTCCTTAACTTGGTCATTTAATGAAGACAATTCTATGGTTAAACTTTGGTTTTTAGCTTTCAATTTCAAAACTGTCTCTTGCTCCCTCTGCCTCTGTTGTTGGAGTTCTTGGAGGCGCTGCTTCTCCCACTCTAATTGTCTTTGCCTTTCCATTTCTCTCCTGGCCGCCTCTCGTTGTTCCGCTTGCCTTTTACGTTCTAAAAATAACATATATTTAACATTATTGTACAACATTTTTAAATTTTTATACCTAATACCTTCTTCTATAAGTCTCTCTTTTTCTTGTTGCTCCCTCATCATTTTTTCTAATTCCTCCAATCTTTTTCTCTCAGCCTCTTGTCTCGCCTTTTCCTTTCGTTCAATCTCCTCTCGTTCTTTTCTCTCGCGTTCTTCTGCTTCCTTCCTCTGCTGATCTATTAGGGTCTTTCTTCTTCTTTCCAGTTCAGCTTGCCCTTTTTCATAGTTTTCCTTCCGTTTATCTTCAAAAGAAGCTATTCAAAATAGGTTTTTCAAAAAATAATGAAAAAGTTACAAATATATATATATACATATATATATATATATATATATATATATATATATATATATATATATATATATATATATATATATATATATATATATATACAGGGTGCCTCCGATTAAGTCGGCACCATTGCTAACTTCCTTATTATTGGAGATATGAGGTCGGTTAAATTAGCAAACTAGTAGCATTTTTTCTGCTGATTAACAATTGAACATCGCGTCTTCGAGTTATTCCAAAAAATGTATATTTTTTCAATGGAACACCCTGTATATTTTTCGACATAACGTTAGCAAATCGTCCTAAGAATAAAAAAGTTCATATGCACTAATCGCCTAAACCTAATAACAACAAAGTTATAACGATATTTTTACTCACAGTCAAGTTGGCCATGAAATTCCAAATAAAAACAATATTACTTAATTGGTTAGATTTAACTGTCACAGTAAATGAGCAAACACATCACCATCTTGTTCTATGCATTTTCGGACAAATTTTAGCACATGCCTCGTCGCCTTTAAAATTGTCCTTCCATCAATAGACGCCATTATTCTCCTTATTTCAATTTTCAGTTCTTCCAAATTTGCATATTTCTTCTTATAAACTTCATTTTTCACGTAACCCCAAAAATAGAAATCAAGAGGAGTTATGTCTGGGGATCTAGGTGGCCAGCGAACTGGACCATTTGTGGCAATCCATTTGTCTCCAAATAATCTCTGCAACATCATTCTTACATCACCAAACTGATGAGGTGGGGCCCCATCTTGCTGGAAGTAAATTAGTTGTCGTGTAGCCAAATTGACGCCGTCCAAATATTCTTCTAACGCCCCAGAAATTATCAGGTCAACATATCTCCTTCCTGTCAAAGTACCCTCATAAAATACAGGTCCAAGTATTTCGCTTCCTCTCATACCACACCAAACATTGACACTAAATTGATGCTGAGGATTTCTGGGATCAGTGAGAAATAAATTTTCTTGCGACCAATAATGTACGTTTTTGCGATTGAACATACCTTTGTGGAAAAATTGGATTCATCGCTCCAAATAATGTTCTTCAAAATGTCATTATTTCTTTCATAAACATGATGCAACCAATGGCAAAACGCAAGTCTTCTTTCATTATCACCAGGCAACAATGTTTGAATTGGCCGGTACTTATACGGAATAAACTTGTGCTTCTTTAAGATCCGCCATATTGTCACTAAACTAACACCGTAATCTCTTGCTAAATCCCTTGTTGAGTATTCTTTGTGTGCTTCAAAATAGGCTAATATGGTAATTTCAACGTCTTCGCTTATTATAAAAGGTTTTCTCTTCCTTGTCTTTTTAAAAACCTCCTCGTTACTTCTAAATTTTCTATAGAGAACTAAAAAATACCTCCTGTCCGGTAAATTACGAGTAGGGAATCTTCGGCGGTATTCTTGTATTGCCATAGTACTATTTTTCCTACACATAAGGTATGTTTCTAACATATCACATTTTTCAATATGCGTGAACAACATTTTAAAACAAGCTTTAGCAACTAAAACTGTAAATATATTATTTTTCTGCTACAACAAAACGCCCCTCATCTACAAACTGTCATTTATATCGCCAAGCCACCCAATCAATTGTTTTTATTTTTAATTTCATGGCCAACTTGACTGTTAGTAAAATATCGTTATAACTTTGTTATTATTACGTTTAGGCAGATAGTGCATATGAACTTTTTTATTCCTAGGACGATTTGCTAACGTTATGTCGAAAAATATACAGGGTGTTCCATTGAAAAAATATACATTTTTTGTAATAACTCGAAGACGCGATGTTCAATTGTTTTTCTGATTTCACTATCTTAATCAGCAGAAAAAATGCTACTAGTTTGCTAATTTAACCGACCTCATATCTCCAATAATAAGGAAGTTAGCAATGGTGCCGACTTAACCGGAGGCACCCTGTATATATGTGTCAATACTTCAGGTACATATTCAGGACCAAAAAATTAACATAAAAGTCTATATAAATAAGTGTCCGCAAGGCCTTAGTTCTCGAAATACAGGGTGTTAAAGTTTTTATTTAATTTTCCTATTTTTTAAATAAATTCTATGATAATGTAAATAATGGAGTGAAAATTGATATACGGGGGTTTTTTGGTATGACAAATTCGAATCTAATATTAGTATTGCTCTTACTTGTATGGGGCGCCACCTACATGTCTTTCTACTCCTTCGAACAATCACAACTTTTTGGTAGAGTCTTGTATTACATTTTCGATTAAAACAAATTATTCCCTTGCTATTTCTACGTCAAAAAGGTATACCTGTTAAAAGTGGATACGAGCAACCGTTTTCGAGATATTTGAATTTAAAACAATTTCGGCGCATGTAATTTTTTATCGCAAAATTTTAAGTTCTTTTGTCCAAATTTTAACTCATCTTGGCACAAAAGCTTTGAAATGAAAGACTAACACATTTTTTTGAGGTGTGTATTCGGTGCTTCAGACATAAACTAAACAATAGGTATTTAATTTTTATGAAAATTGTTATTATTAAGTTGTTTTTAATAAAATCTAGGTTACATTTTAAAATTTTCAAAAATTCCACCATTTGCTTCTAAGCACAGGTCAGCTCTATGGTGTATAGCTCGGGTTGCTCTGTGGATACATTCGGGCACATTTCTTAATGTTTGTGCTGCGTTTGTTATCCGATCCAATAATGCTTCTCTTGTATTTACTTTAGTGGAATATACCAGTGATTTGAACCATCCCGAAAGACAATAATCCAAAGGATTAAGGTCTGGCGATCTAGGTGGCCAATTAAACGGACCTCCCCGACCAATCCATCGATTTGGAGAGTTTTGGTTTAAAAAATCTCTTACAAGTAAACTGTAGTGTGCAGGGGCTCCATCATGCTGCAAATACATGTTTTGTCTTACATTAAGGGGAACATCTTTTAATAGATTTCGCAAGTGATTTTCAAGAAAGTTTAAATATTTTTCTCCTGTAAGACTACCGTCGATTATAAATGGACCAATTAAATGACCATTTAATATTCCACACCACACATTAATGCTAAATTTATGTTGGAAATTATGTTCTACTGTAGCGTGAGAATTTTCATAGGACCACCGGTGTTCATTGTGAAGATTATTTATACCATCACGCGTGAACTGTGCTTCATCAGTGAACAAAACATACCTATACAACCTTCGATCTTCATTAATCCAGTAACAGAATTGCATTCTCAACTCAAAATCACCCTCCTGCAAATGTTGAACCCATTGTAAATGAAATGGGTATAAACAATTAATGTGAAGATTTCTCCAAGCAGACGATTGTGTAATTTGATAAGTATCTGCAATCCGCTTAGTGCTTATGCTTGGATCATTTTCGACGGCATTGAGTATAGCCTCTTCTACTTCAACGTTGGGTCCGAATTCCCTTTCAGATACAATTTTCGCACTTGGAAACATCCCAGATTCTCCAGCAGTAGTGAAAACTTGTTGAAAAACTCTTCTATCTGGCACCCTTCTATCCGGAAAACGACGCTGGTACTCCGCGACTGGTTGAATTGCGACCCCATTGCAGAAGCCATAGACGAATATCATATCTGCATTAGATCTAAAGTTTCTTAAATTATTATTGTCAGATAATAAAAGTTATGAACAGAAATTGACAGTGACAAAATTTGATCTTATTATTAGCTGACATTACTATTGCTAAGTAACAGGAAAAACGATGAGAACACCAATCAGCAGTTGTTCTGTCAGGCAAGGCACACTTCTATTTTTTTACAATACATGCATACTTTATGTGAATTTGATAAAGAAATCACATGCGCCGAAACTGTTTTAAATCCAAATATCTCCAAAACGGTTGCTCGTATCCACTTTTAACAGGTATACCTTTTTGACGTAGAAATGGCAAGGGAATAATTTGTTTTGCTCAAAAATGTAATACAAGACTGTACCAAAAAGTTGTGATTGTTCGAAGAAGTAGAAAGACATGTAGGTGGCGCCCCCTACAAGTAAGAGCAATACTAATATTAGATTCGAATTTGTCATACCAAAAAAACCTCGTATATCAATTTTCACTCCATTATTTAGATTATCATAGATTTTATTTAAAAAATAGGAAAATTAAATAAAAACTTTAACACCCTATATCTCGAGAACTAAGGCCTTGCGAACACTTACACCTGAAGTATTGACATTTCCTCGTGAATCACCCTGTATATATATATATATATATATATATATATATATATATATATATATATATTGTAAAACAAATTTAAAATGAAATCCTAGATAAAAAAAAAACATATTGTAGTATATTAGTAATGCACTCTAAATAAATATTATTAACCTTTTCCGATTTTAAATGGCCTTTTAAGTCGAGCTCTTAACACTAGTATATTAATAAAGGAACATAAACTACAAAACATACTAAAATAAACGACACTCTCCTTTATATAAGTACTCGGTATCCCATATAAAGCAAGATATAAAAATAAAACTACTTCTGAAACCCCTATATATGAACAAAGTACTTACTCCAATGTCATGTTTGACAGGACTCACATATTTTTTATTTTTATTGTAATCACAAAACAAATTCGGCATGAAATATATGTTAGAACATTTTGGCAAGATCCGAAAAATGTATTCTTCTTTTTGGATCTATATTCATTTTTACCGTCCTAAAAATATTTGAGGAGATATTTCCAAATTTTTGAACCTTGACCAAATTAAAAAGTCTATCATATCAAAACATTTATCTTTTGATATGATATGATAATGAGAAACACTGGATATGAGATAACGGACTTGTGTTGAATGCATCAAAGAGTCAACATATTATTGATAGGCTCAAACTATAACCCTGAGAGAGTCAATGAACTTGAACTTTTACTAGACGGGCAGGTAATCAAGTTCAGCCACTCTATTAGGAATCATGTTTCATATGTGTGTCACAAAGTCTATCTAAGTTTGAAGGGGCTCTATCCTTTTAAGAATTGGCTGGAAAGGGACACTAAAAAGGTGCTAATTAGCTTCCTCGTTTTTTTCTCACTTTCATTATGCTGATGTAGTTTATGGCCCATGTTTAACCAATAAAACTCGCTCCAGACTGCAAAAGATGAAGAATTCAAAACTCATGCTTGAGACTAATTTATGGTATCAAAGGAAGAAATTACATATCTCCCTACTTAGTGAGTTCAAAATGGTTGAATATGTATAACAGGTTTAGGTTTCGTATGTCGTGTTTTAGTATTAAAATTATAAAATATAAATTGCCAACTTCTTTACACTCTAAAATTTTATTTAGAGCTGATGTTCATAATATTAATTTGTGAAGAGGTCAACTTCTTACAGTCCCAAAACACAGAAAAGAAATTTACAAGAGATCTTCTTCATACAACGTAGTTGCTAGAATAAACTAACACTCTAATATTGATTTTCAACTTGCGATATCAGCTTTTAAAAGAATAGAAAAAGACGAATTATTACGTCAGCAGTAGTGCATTCGGTTAATGGCATCGTGCCCGTTTAAATAAAACTATGTCTTTTTCCCCACCATTGTTTTTTTTCTCTTTCATTGTTTTTTTATCTTCTTTTATTTTTCCTTACCCTCCTCTCTCCTTTACAGAAGCAGATTACAAAATTTCAGATTATATCTGCATCCAAATTTAAAAACATATTTATTACACCATATATAAACAAAGCCATATATTCTTAATTGCTTTGTATAAATGAGGGTTTGAACAGTATTCAGGTCTTGTACCTGGATATCTGCTTTACCAAGGCCCATTGTTTGCCAAAATAGTAGTATTCAGAGACTGTATCAATTTCATGTAAATGATTGGTAAAACAATAAATGTATTATTATTATTATTAATCAATGTGTACGTTTTATAGTTCATGTTCCACGCTTTGCACATATTTCTCCATACATTCGCCGTCCCAATTTTTACAAAATGAATGAGATCAGATTTGTTCACTTTGCCTGTTTTGTGCATCAAATATTGAATATTCAAACACCTAAGCAACTTGCACTTCGTTCTGAAATACATCAAAGAGAACAATCCAGTTTTTCATTTCTGGCTCCTTTTGGCACCAATGTGCTGAAAAATATACCTAATGTAACAAAGGCCACTTTAAAAGCAAGAAATCCTGTTACCTATGAGTTGCAATTTTGATTTTAATTTATTTTAATAATTGTTTTTTACATATATATAGTTTATAGTTAGTGACTTTGAATAAAGGGCTAGGTTATTGAGACTACTGGAGACAATGTATCTTGCCCTTTTCTGTATTTGTGTGCATTTCTACCTATTGTATATTTCTTATAATGAAATTTACATAATAAATATTTATTTACCTTAACTTTTAGAGGAAAAATCTTTAGTAATCCATTAAATTTTGATACTGATGTTATTATTTTTACAATTGCGATAATTAATTATACATTTTAATTAATGAAGAAAAGTTTTTTGAATATATGATCTAAGTGAAGATTATTTATTTTGAAAGCGTTATATTGCTCCTATACATGAGTTAGAAAAAGGATTTCAGTTATGTTTTATGTACAGGGCTATTACACATTGTTTTGACTAAATATGTTATGTATTTTACGCTTGTTCGGAAACCGTATTTCCCCTTATGGTAGTGCTAATCTCTCTTAGTGTAGCACTTTTATTTACTATAAAACTATTTTATTTTTATTTGTTCAATTTTTGAAACTTGAAAAGTTTTACAAAACTTTTTAAAAACAACAAGGCCAAAATATTGACAAGTTAATCAATCGTAGAACAGAAGTGTTTAAAACTGAAAGTGTGATTAAGCCAGGTGCTCAATTTTCATCTATTATTGAAAATATTGAAGTGTTGACAAGAAACTACACCAACATTGACACTGTTCTGATTATTGCAGGTTTGAGTGACTTTAAAAATTTTAATATTCCCTCTGTACACTTGATAGTCGATAAGCTATCTTTATGTAAACACACAAACATTTTAATCAGCTCTGTACCTTTTGGCAAATTTGATGAAGGTTCTGAAAATTGTATATTTAATTTTAATTCTAAACTTAAAAAGTGTCTTAAAAACTGCTCTAACGTTAAACTATTGGAAAGTAATATAAATAAATCATTAGTAAATAAATCTATGTTAGCGGGTAGGATAATTGACGAAATTTGTGAAACAAACAAGACCTGCCCAGTAAATTATCATTTTGGTACCTATGACATACCTCAAAAGCCACTTTCAACTGGTTCAAAACCTGATAGCCTACCTTTACCATGTTCAGTGTCGGTTGATTTTTTAGTGAACAACAATCGTCCGGAGAGTCCACCATAGTTAACAAAACTAATAACAACAAAGTGTCTGTGATGTTATTGAACATACAATGTATTAGAAATAAGACTGACGAATTACAATTACTTTTAGAAAGTCTTGATTATCCAGACGTTGTTTTAATTACAGAGCACTGGCTTGGGCCAGGGGAATTAGTGCATTTGCCTAAATATTCTATAATTGCCTCCTACTGTAGATCAAGGATGTTGCATGGTGGTACACTTATACTTATTGAAGAATCATTTAAGAATAAAACCGACTTTCATGTAATTAATAACTATGATTATCTCATAAGTGATCAAGTTTTTGAATTTAGTCTAATCACGTCCAGTAGTTGTAATATTTATTTTTTATGTATATATCGAGCACCATCAGGTAATATTATTGAATTTTTAAAGAGGCTGGATTTTTTGTTGAGTCAAATTCCTCACAAGTCAGGTCTTTTTGGGTGGTGACCTAAATGTTGATTTCTTGGTCAGTAATAATTCTTTACAATTAATTAAGCTGTTTAACTGTTATGAGTTGAAAATGCAGGTATACTTTCCCACTCGTTTAAGTCTGTACTCACAAACATTACTAGACTATATTTGCTCAAATTTTGATGTACTTTGTCAGGTTATGAATGCTGGTTTGTCTGATCATGAGGCTGTGTTGTGCCATTTTGTACACAAAGCCACTGACACATCTAAAGGTAAAACTTCTAAAAGATATGGTCATCTGCTGACAGGGAATAATTATAGAAAATTTTCACATCTATGCTCAGCCTATCACTGGAATAGTATTCTTCAAATGAAAATCCTCTTGAGGCTTATCATGCTAAAATCATTGAAATATTTAATATGTCTTTTTCTGTAGTAAACATCAAACATAAAGTTAAAAAACCTTGGATCACTAAAGGATTGAAAGTCTCATCTAAAAACATCAGATGTCTTCAAATGTTAAGAAAATATTTTTTGAACAACATTGCTTTTATTAGTCATTTTAATAGATACAGAAACATCTATCAAAAAACCATTAAAGTTGTTAAACAACTTTACTACTATAATCGAGTTAATACCGCGGGACATAAACAAAGGGAAATCTGGAATATAGTTAATGAGCTGCGAGGCAAGAAATCTGGTCATTTGATTAACACTAATTTAAGGGCAGATGAAATGAATCATGTTTATTGTACTATTGCACAACAATTGAGTAGTAATCTTACTGAGGAATCCATCGACCCCTTATCCGTTCTCAAGCATGTGCCTGTACCTCAGACATTCTTTTTTACACCTGTTAGTCAAAATGAGTTGAGAGCCATTCTTCAAGACATAAAAAATAAAAACTCCTCAGGTTGGGATGAAATTTCAATCAAAATTTTCCAGAACATCCCCAACTCTGCGTTGGAAACTCTTGCAGATACTATCAATTTGAGTATTCAAAATGGAACTTTCCCTTCTCTCCTCAAAATGGCCACTGTCATTCCTTTATTCAAAGGAGGTGACAAAGACCTACCCTCTAATTTTAGGCCAATTTCTTTGCTACCTACACTCAGCAAGATTGTGGAAAAAGCAGTATAAACTAGAATGCTTGCTTTTTTGGATAAACAGAAACTGCTTTCCGATGCACAGTTTGGTTTTTGGTTCTCCAGAAACACCAATGATGCTATTTTTCATTTTATGGAAGAATTGTATCTGTGTCTCAATGAGGGAGAGGTGGCTTCGGCGGTGTTCTGTGATTTGAAGAAGGCCTTTGACTGTGTCTGTCACAGGATACTACTGAGGAAGCTTGAACTCTATGGTTTTAGGGGCGCATTTTTGGAGTGGCTTACATCATACCTTAGTGACCGTGATCAGAATGTCCATTTTCAGGAGGAACTGTCATCTAAACTTGGGATAACCGCGGGTGTGCCTCAATGATCTGTTCTTGGACCGCTTTTGTTTTTGATATATGTTAATGACCTGCCTTCCTTCATTCGCAACGGACAGTGCACCTCATTTGCCGATGATACCACAATTTTATGGCATCACAAGAATCCCGACATTCTAAATGATATGGTGAGGTCTGACCTGCGTAACATAAAAGAATGGTGCAAAGCGAATCATCTGTCATTTAATGTAGCAAAAACCAACATTTTAAATTTTAAATGCCACATAAATGAAATTTTGTTTGATGGTCAGACTATGAAAAACATGACAGAAAACAAATTCTTATGGTTGTTTATAGACAATAAATTGAAATTTGAGGTACATATTAATAACTTGTACAAAACACTGAGTTCTGGATGTTATGCCATTCGTACAGTCAGAAATTAATTAAACGAAACAGTGGCAAGGAATGTCTATTTTTCAGTTATCGAAGCACATTTAAGATACGGAATTTGTTTTTGGGGCTCTTGCTGCAATAACTTATTTGGGTCGATTTTCGTCCTGCAGAAGCGTTCTATAAGATACTTGTACTGCATGAAACCTCGTGATTCATGTAGGCCTGTATTTAAATCAAAAAAAATTCTGACTAGCAGGTCTGTTTATATTGGAGTCAGTGTGCCTGATGCACAAAAAGTATTTGGAGAGAATTCATACTGTGTCTTTGGTGGGCACCCGCAGCTCTTTCAATATTGGTCTACCTATACCTTCGTCAGCTCTAACTAAAAATTCTATTTTTTATACCTCGAAAAAGATGTTTAATAACCTCCCAGTCAGTATTTGAAGCATCAGTAATTACAGGTTGTTTAGAATTAGGGTTAAGAATCTAATGATCTCTAAGGCATTTTATAGTGTTGAAGAATTTCTGTCTAAGAATTTTAATTAATGCTTCTTATGATATGTGTATATTTTGTACTAAGTATGTTATTTTAGTTTCTTTTTTTTTTTCTTGTTGGACCGGATATAGTATTGATGAATCTGTTTATTGAATTTTTAATCTTGTGTATTATGTTGTTGTATATTATGACTGATAATCATTGTTGCAATGTGATGTGATATATTTTTTTTTCTTTTTTTAGTTTTTTTTATATTTTGTGCAGTTTTATACTAATGTTGTATAATTATTTTCTTTTATTGAGGAATTTGACTTTGGGCTTTTTTGCAGTGATTTAATCATACTTGTCTCAAATTCTTTCTTGCCCATTCATTTATTTATTATTTTGATTGTTAGCATATTTATTTTTATAGCTTTGTCATTGAGTACTTTTTACTTTAGACAATAAAGCATATTTTGACTTTGAAATGTTGTAATTAAATAAGCAATTTACTTACTCTGCAGTAGGGTAGAAGCTGGATCTAGATCAGCATGGATAGTGCTTCCTTGACTAGAAATAGAAGCAGTTCTTGTAGTTCGCCTAAACGATGGGGGAATCAAATCAGGAGGCAGTTTGGCAGGAGGAGGAGTACCAGCCTGCACTGTTTCACAAAGGTGCATAGCTAAAACGAACTCTTCACATCCTAAACGACCGTCGGCATCCATATCTGAGAGAGCCCTAAAAGTAGGAATACTTGCTATTTGCCTCTATGCCTCGTAACTGGGAAATATTCGCCAGAGTGATCTCAAATAGACACCTGAGCCCACAAAGTACTACATTTTAACGACTATTTTAATTAATAAAGAAAATAACAAGTTCATTGTGAACACACATTAATTATTATATAAGTTTTTCTTAGTTTTGAAATATTTTGATGTTGCCATTAAAATTCAAATGTTTTATTTGTTTAAGTTGAATATTGTGTAGTTGTTCGTTTGATTTCAATGTTGTTTTATTCTTATAAATAGTATAAATTTAAAAGACTTGTTGGCATTAGATAAGTACACCTTATGATGTCACTTTTCATTGTAAAATGTGATCTTTTTGGCAATAAATAAATATTGAAATAGTAACAAAACGCTTCGACTTTCCGACGTTTTATTGATACGAAAAAAATGTCCTAAGAAAATCATATTGTTATCTCATTAAAATTATCAGAATTTTTTTTTCTTTTAAAAAAGTTTATTTTTTGTTTATTGAAAAACGGTAGACATAATTTATCCTAAAAGAAACCTTCACTTTTTTCCTGATAATTGTAAAGAAATGACTATGAGGATCTACTTTTTAAAAAATATAAGCATTTATGCACTGAGGAAGCATATACCACTAGACAGGTAAAAAATATTTCTTTGCCAATCCCAGCAACTAGTAAAATAAAAAACTGCTTTGTTTTTTAATCATCTGCCTAATAATATACAAAATATACAAAATTTTACCAAATTTAAAAATGAAACAAAACAATTTCTAATTCAATGTGTTAATGTTAAGGAATATTTTGATATTCAATTTTAACTTGTTGGGCTTAAGTTGTCACTATGGACTGAATACAACTGTTTCATTGGATAAAGTATCTCTATAAGCGTGTGTTTTTAGTAATTACTTAGCATATTTTTCATATTTCTTTATATTCAGTACTCCTCCACATTTATTTTGTAAGCTGCTATAATTTTATCTGTAGAAGCCACTAGAAGCTGCCAATATATCGCATTTTTTTCCTTTTTCTTTATCAATGAGATATATAGATATTGAAGACATCTACAAGGCAAAAAAGAAGGAATATAGGACACACCTGGAACAAATGAAGACAGAATACGATCAAAACAGAATAAACGACTCTGATAAAAAAAGCAAAGAAATATGGAACATCATTAACGACGAGCTGCAAATGAAAAACAAGTCGCTGATGTCTTTGGAGAATACTTTAGTGGTGCAGTGGAAAGAAAACTGAGTAGTAACTTTGCATAATCACCAATCACCACACCTACACTACCCCCAGTAATTGAACAGACAATATTTTTAGGACCAACAACAGAGGAGGGTGTTTGGAACATTATTAGGGACAGAAGAATACAAAATCAGTTGGAATCTGTGGTTTTCCTGCAGTAGTCATTAAGGGTGTCTGTAATGAAATAGTAAAACCTTTAAAAACACTTATAAATACATCCCTAAAAACGAGAAGTTTCCCTTCAACTCTCAAGGTGGCTACTGTCATACCAATTCACAAGAAGGGAGATCAAACTGACATCGACAACTACAGGCCACTCTCACTATTGAGTGTGTTCTCCAAAGTCTTCAAACCAGTGCTCCATACTCGTATAATGAAATTTCTCACCTGTCACAACATTGTCGGCAAAAATCAACACGGATTCATTCCAGGCAGATCCATTGAAACTACCTCGTATTAGATAATAGAATTTGTACATTGGGAACTAGACGCAAATCTTGTGGTGGTGGCTGTTTTTTGATTTATCCAAAGCCTTTGACACCCTCAACTTCCAATTTATTCAGGATAAACTTTACCAGCTGGGTATCTGTGGCAATGCTCTCTTACTAATCATGTCATTTCTGTCTGAGAGAAAACTACTGGTGAAAGTGGTGGGGTGCAGTTCAGATGAATATTGCACAAATGTTGGAGTTCCGCAGGGATCAGTAATAGCTAAAAATAGTTTACTCCTGTAAACCATTTTTCTGAAGGCATAAAATTCTGTCATTACCATCCTTATTTATTTTAGAGTCTGTAACCTTAATTTTTTGAAAGTATAGGAACTTGTTGACATCCACTCATGACTATCATGTGCGTATTTGATTATTTTAATTATATTTAAATTATTGTTAAGTCTCTAGCTTTGTCAATGAATAACTTCTAGACAATAAAGCATTTTGAGTTTCGAGTTGAAAATGTGCATGATATGTCTACAAAAATAGATCAGAATTTAGACAGAATAAGGACAACCATTTGTATTCCACAAGATTTAAGGACGACCTCATTATCCCGAAGCACAAAACTGTGCATTACGAAAAATCACCAATATATACTTGCACACGTATATACAACCACATATCCAATAGGATAAAGAATGAGTCTATAATTAACATTTTCAAAAATAATTTAAAGACTACTGCAGGAGAAAGTCTGTTACAACTTAGGAGAATTTTTTGACCATACATTCTGAGTAGCCATTGTGCCATGTACATGTACATACTATGTAACTTTGTCTCTTTTTCAATAATGTATATATCAAGTGTGCCAATCTATATGTAATTTCGCGTCTTATACTATGTAACTTTGTCTCTTTTTGAATAATGTATGTATATGTATGTTCAAATGTGCCAAATTAATGTATTAATGTATTTATATTTAAAGTGCTATATGTAATTTCACATCTTATACAATGCTACCTCTCATACCAACAACTTTGACAAAGCTTATTTCATTTTATGATCATTGAACTAATAAATTAATTTGAATTTGAATTTATATATTTTGGTTATAAAGCATCGTTGACTTTGACTATGTGCAGCAGCTGAATCAAAAATTTAAGTTCACTCCAATATGCTCTTAAGGATTTGATGCTAAAAAAAAAAGAACATTACCTACCAAATTTGAGCCAAGAGAGCCTGAGGTAACTTTGTTTGAACCATGACGTTTCTAGCCTGGGCACCAGACAAGAATCCACTTCTGGTCCTGTCCATTGTATTAAACATTTGGGTATACTTTAATTTGGTCTGGTGTGGAACAGTCCATTCTGCAGTTCTAAAAAGTAGCCAAATTATAATATAATTTTGTAATAACACTATTAGAATATTTAAAAAAATAATTAATTCACGTACATTCCTGAGTCAATTGAACCAGTTCTTTCCAAACTTGTTACGCTAGCCCTCGGGGTACTAGTAGCTCCAGGACCTGCCACAGGAGGCGCTGGCGTTCCTATTGAACCTACTGAGCCCACTGGAGATATTGGGCCAGTTGAGACCAAGGGTGTGGTATTTACTGCAGTAACAATAGGGGTTACAGATGCAGGCATCCCTGTAAAAAAAATAATTATATGCATGATTTTTAAAGAGATACTGAAACTTACACTGAATTATTTTGAAAAACCTAATACAGCTTCCTACATCAAAGATGAAAGAATATATTTCCATCCTTGGAACTCACAATTGGAAAAATTATAAATTGATGAAAGTTGTGAAAACTTTCTAATTGTGATGAACGAATAGTAATGCATCACTTAAATAACAAAAAAACTGATCAGACAGCCCCATTTCTGAACTAAAAAATATCCAGTAAGCAGGAGTATAGTAACAGTGTGGGCCTGCTGAAATACTTTTTTCAGCTGTAGGAGTATAATATATCCTCTAATAATATCAATGTGTTTGGTAACAATAGAAACTAAATTAATATTTTTATTTTTTTTTTTAAATAGAAAGCTTTTAAATAAAAAGGTAAAAATCTGTTACCTGTTGAAGAAAGATTCGGGATCAAAGGCTGCTGAGTTCCAAATCCAGATATAGGTTGAGATACCACTGGATGTGTAGGTGGCACTGCATTTGCTAGTGGGGGAATACTACCAACTAACGGCTGAATTGGGTGGTGAACATTTGTTTGCATTGGTGGAACTATACCTATAATTAACACAATTTTGGTACTAATAATGGGGTCATTTGGTAAAATAGATTAACAATTTAATAGGCATGCTCAATTTAAAGTTACACTGATATAATTAGACATATTTAAGTGTAAAGTTCATCCCTTCTATAAAGATGAACTTGAAGTCACACCACACATTCAAAATTTGTTACTATTAAAGTAAAAAAAAATCGACGGTATTGTTCCCTGAAAAAGCGAGTTCTTTATAAATATTAAAGAAAAATTTAAAAATATGACATCTCTGATATATTTTTGAAACTGGCATGTCACATTATCCCTATATAGAAGAATATGTTACAATAGCTTAAGCTATTTTAGAGAAAACTGACAATTCCTGCACTTTCTAAAAAATTTGCATAATTTCATATATACTTGGAACCATAGAGCACAATATTTAACTATAGATAAACCCCCTAATGATGCACCATAAGATAAAGTTTTTAGCAAGTATTTGCTACACAACTAACTTTAAACTTCGTGATTTTTGTATGTATTTAAACTACTAACCCTGTTCTAAATCCCACAATTACTTGCGTATTACAAAAAAAAGTTTAAAATTAAGCAAACTACAAAGATAGAAACTGACTTTTACTTTAAAATATTACATAAATAATGGACATACCACAGCTTTCTTATACTTTTTTTTAACACTTAAACGATTTCATTCCACCCCACTGAATTTGTACCAAATAAGTTGCACTTAATTCTTGGGTAACATTTAAATTAATTAAACAAGTAAGTAGGTTTTCACACCACCTTTTAACTTTTTATTAGAAGCCAATATGCCAAATTCAATTTAGAACAGTTAATTTCTGTCATACTTGACTTATGTACAACATTTGAAGACTGAACTGATGAAATGGTTTAACATTAATTTGTTATTAGGTTGTCATTTTGTGACACCAAATTGGATTTTTGTGAATCATTTATTAATTGAAACATGAAGATCTTACGAAATCTCAGAATCTCTCTATTATTAATATTGCCATCTTTACTAACACATTTTACTATTTCTCTGTGATTTACAGGAATGAAAAAAAAAACAAGTTTGTTTTTTTAGAAATAGTATTTTTTGATAGTGTACTTTTTGATAAAAAAATCATTGCAGGTCAAACTGTGACTATAGGAAAACATCTTGTTTACAAAGTTTAAATAAATTAATTATTTTATAACACAAAAAATATACCAGAACAATCAAAAAAAGAAATGAAATTATTTAGTTCTTGCATTACATCACACTAAAATATCACAATAAGTCAATGCTCACGCTAACCTGTTGGAATCATGGATCCCGAAGTAGAGACTGATACACCCATCATATTAACAGGTTGTACAACTCCAGTTGGTGGTATCCCTGAGGTTATGGGTGCCATACCACCCAAACCTGGTACCAAAGGTGGCATACCAGGAATTAAGGGTGGTGTAGTTCCAACTAATGGTTGACTAGTTGATATGCTCAGAGGCTGTGTGTTGATCAAGCTTTGGGTGTTGTTCAAAACTGGTTGTGAAGTGCTCATCATTGGTTGTGCCGTGCCAATGAGAGGCTGAGTCGGTGGAATGTAAGTCGGTTTCTGAGCTATGGAAGTCATTGGAGTTACCTGTGTAAAAAAATAAACAAAGTCAAATTCAATGTAAAACATACTTTATTGTTGAAATACAGAGTATTTATTAACAAAGCTTTTAAATCTATGAAAGATTTTTTTGAAAATCAATCAAAGCAAAATATCTATATACTATTATTAATTTAAAGCTTTAAATTAGATAAGACAAAGATGGCTCTTTTAACTATTTATTGTTCAAACAGCAGTGCAGCTCCCAATAAAAATTTTATTTATTACATTTATTTCAGCATTAAACTCAACACTATGTCATGTGATGTCACAAAGTCAATATATTTTAATTTGTGGCGATTTTAATATTAATAATTTAATTGAATCACCACAAAAATCTATTCTTTTCGACTTGATGGAAAGTTTCAACATAAAATCCATTCTCCCGGTTGAACCACCTAGAGTAATTTCGAATCAGACCCCCTCAGCATTAGATTATGTAATTGCAAATCACCCAAATTTCAATGCAATCAACTTTGAAGCGAACATCGCATATCATATGGCACAAAGAATAATATTTCATTTGAATGCCCCTCTGAACAAGCCCTCATTTTCCAATTTATATTTTTTTAAAAGGTTTTTTGATTCTCAAAATATCTTTCAACTTAATTATCATTTATCTAGAACAGACCTTAGTTATCTATATAATACTACAGATGTTAATGAATCATTGTTCTACATTGTTTAGATATAGCCTGTCCCCTGAAAAAAGTAATCATAAAAACTGCCCTTCCAAATAAAGAATGGATAAACCCAGATCTAATTACACAGAGCGAGAATTTAAAAATTTTGTATTGGTTGTGCAGATCTTGGAACACACCGGAGTAAAAAAACTTATACACTCAGTTAAAAAAACTATTTCATGAACAGCTGGTTCTACAGAAATCAAATTTCTACAAACAAAAAATTTTAGACTCCTTATATAACTCTAAAACGATCTGGCAGGTGATAAATACTAACTTAGGAAGAGTAAAAAAGTGCTCTAATCCTACAAAATTAGTATCTAACAATAATTACATAATAAATATATCTGAAATATGTAAAGAATTCTGCAAATATTTTGCAACAAGCGCAGAAAACGTAATATCAACAACCTTGAGTAAACATAATATTGATTTTTGAAATTGTACAACCAGTGAATTTCATATCAGGTCAATTTTTTTAACACCACTGAATGTGCACGATCCCCATTCAGCTTTAAAACTGTTAAAAAACAAAACAGCCTGCTCTGGTAAAAACGACATCCCAGTTATGGCATTAGAAAAAATATGGGATTATATTAAACACCCATTATGCTATGTCTTTAATTTATTCTTCGAAGAAGGGTATATTCCCTCGTGAGTTGAAGGTAGGGGAAGTTATTCCACTTTATAAAAAGGGCGACAGGGAAAAAATCGAAAACTATCGATGTATTACGGGCCCGCCTAGCTTTTCTAAACTTTTTGAAAAAGTAGTTTTATGCAAGATAGAAAACTTCTTAAATGCAGAAAAATTAATAAGTAACAAACAACACGGTTTTAGAAAAAATTGCTCCACTTCTACAGCTGCTTTTGAGCTATTAAATTTTATTTATGAGGGCTCGGACACATCAAACTACGTTCTTGCCATCTTCTTTGACTTAACTCGAGCTTTTGACTGCTTAAATAGTTCCTTTTTACAGAAGAAATTATATGCATTGGGGATAAGGTCGCAAGTAAGTTAAATACTGCCTACTTTGCAATAAGAAATCTAAAAAACACTTTAGAAATAAAACTACTTTTAAATTTTATTATTATTTAAATTTAAACAGAATTTTTATATTACAAAAAAGAATAATTAGAAAAATTTTCTCATTCAGTCCATTAGACTTATGTAAACCCTACTTCAAACAGTATAAAATTCTCCCTCTTCCATGTATTCTAATTTTACATTCGGTATTATTTGTTAAAAAACAATTCACCAGATTTTCTCGTCATCTAGAACTACATAATTATGGTACAAGAAACTCCACAAACATTTATATACCGCCCTATAGGACTAGCACTTTCCAAAAAAGTCCTTACTGTTTTTGTGGGAATATGTACAATCAAGTACCAGCAAGCCTAAGAGAAATAACTTCTTACAAAAAATTTAAGAAAAGTACAAAGAGTTTTCTTCTTGAAAAAAATTATTATAATGTTAGAAATTACTTTTCATTTTTGCAATAATTGTTTTCTGTTAGTTAGTCCAATCTTAATATTGTTTTAAAAATGTCTTATGTTATCTTTTATTTTTACACTTGACTCTGTCATATCTATTTAGATCATTTGGCATAAAGTGAAATAAATAAATAAATAAATATATATCTAAGGTTATTAAGAAATTCAACAAAAATAAGAAAAAACAACCAAAGGATTGAAATAAAACAATAAAAAAACTTACATAACAAATCAAAATAAAACAGTAATCTATATACATTAAGTTAAAATAAAACCTGTGTAAAATTGTTGATATTTTAAAGACAATTAACAACTTAGAGCACCCAAATCCAATGGATATATATGGATTGGATAGCAGGATAATAAAAAGAACTCAAGATTACTCGCCTTTAACATTTATGTTCAACCTCTGCATGGAGAAGGGGATTTCTAAAGAAAACTTTAAAGTCAGCAAAGTCATTCCAATATACCAATAACCAATTTCAATTTTTCGAATTTTTGGCAAACTTTTTGAATTCATAGTCAAGTTAAAACAACTAGAATCCAATAAATTACTGGCTCCAGATCAGTTCGGATTTTAGGATGGGATTTTCTGTCACACAAGCAGTTCTACAATTAGTGGATGCTATAGTTGAAGGTTTTGAGGATGAAAAACAAATGGGTACACCCCTGTATACCGTCATAAAACCCATCTCTACTCCCAGAAAAACAGGAAGAGAACTTAAATTATTTTTACATTGAAAATATGAAATATCATGGACTACTGACAAGCTATTTCTATTATTTTATGGTCATATTACAACTAGCCATAAATATATATTATATAATATATATAATATTTTAACTTGGATTTTCACATAGACCAACATATTAAATGGACACAAAAGTGTTTTATTTAACTGACAAATCTTACAACTTTTGTTCAGTACTTGCATGAAGCTTTCAATAAGAAAAACCAGGTTGATGTAATTTTTAGATCTGGAGAAAGCTTTTGACAAAATAAAACATAGTGTGGTCAAGTCATTAAGACAAATGAATGTGAGGAACAACCTGGTATCTGTACTTGGTTCATATTTGTGTGACAGGCAACAATATGTTTAAGAGCAAGATCTAAAATGTACATTAATATGTCTGGAGTTCCCCAAGGCTCAAACTTGGGTCTGCTCTTATTCAATATAAATGGTTTGTGTCAGGTTGTTAAGAATTCGAAAGCATTATTATTTGCAGACGATTTTAGGATTTTTTTAGAGATTTTAAATGATGATGATTGTGATCAGTTGCAAGTTGACTTTGATACTGTGTGCGTTTGGTGTAATGAAAATGGTTTTTAATTAAATGTAAAAAAGTGCGCAAGAATTACACTTTCATTGAAAAAGAATGTTAAAAATACAACATCAGTAATGATGTATTACAACCTTGTAATAATCAAAAAGATTGGGGTGTATATTTAGATAACACACTTAATTTTACTGAACATATGGTGACAAAACTAAATGATGCACATAAGATAATGGGTTGTATTGTCAAGTCCACCAAGAGCGTTGATATAAATGGAAGCGCTTTTGACTGCTTAAATAGCTCCTTTTTACAGAAGAAATTATATGCATTGGGGATAAGGGGAGATATCAACAAATGGTGAGGTTAAGATTAGGGATGATATCTCTACTGGACATAATATAAACTGTGGTGTACCTCAGGGAAGCATTATTTCACCACCACTATTTACGCTTTTACGATCTGGAAAATTTCTTGCCTCTGTCACTATCAAAAAATAGAATAATTCTTTATGCAGATGACTGCACTATAGCAATTTCTGATAATAATTTCGAGAAATTGGAAAATATTGCCAATATAATTTTGGAAAAATTTGCTTTATGGTGTTATATGATATGAAGATATGCCTCGGGTTCCAAATTTGTTATTAAACTGCAAACATGTAAATAGGATTGATAAGTTTAAATTTCTAGGATTACATCTAGATCCACACATAACATGGTGCAACCACATGAACCATGTCTCAAGTAAGTTAAATACTGCCTACTTGCAATAAGAAATCTAAAAAACACTTTAGAAATAAAACTACTTTTAAATACCTATTACGCACTAGCATATAGCCATATAAGCTATGGTATTATTTACTGGGGCCAATCAACAGATTTAAACAGAATTTTTATATTACAAAAAAGAATAATTAGAAAAATGTTCTCATTAAGTCCATTAGACTCATGTAAACCCTACTTCAAACAGTATAAAATTTTCCCTCTTCCATATATTCTAATTTTACACTCGGTATTATTCATTAAAAAACAATTCACCAGATTTTCTCGTCATCTAGAACTTCATAATTATGGTACAAGAAACTCCACAAACATTTATATACCGCCCTATAGGACTAGCACTTTCCAAAAAAGTCCTTACTGTTTTTGTGGGAATATGTACAATCAAGTACCAGCAAGCCTAAGAGAAATAACTTCTTACAAAAAATTTAAGAAAAGTACGAAGAGTTATCTTCTTGAAAAAAGTTATTATAATGTTAGAAGTTTTCTGTTAGTTAGTCCAATCTTAATATTGTTTTAAAAATTTATCTTTTATTTTGACACTTGACGTCATATCTATTTAGATCATTTGGCATAAAGTGAAATAAATAAATAAACAACATAAAAAGGTGTCAAAGAAGCCATGGGTCACAGAACAACATATTAAACTAATAAACAAAAAGAGAACACTCTGGCACCGTTTCAAGTCTAGCAAGGATGAGCAAGAGAAAAACAGATATCAAATCTTGTACAATAGTCTAAGGAATGACATAACTCAACACCTTCGAGAAGCGCGAGTGCAGTACGAGAACAACCTAGTCAACCAAGGACCGAAAAAATTTTACCAGTACTTAAACAACTCACTGGAATCAAGGCATGTAAACTTTGCACTATCCAATAGCAATGGTGAGACAGTAACTGACCCCTACAAGATTTCGGAGATATTTGCTGAACAGTTTTTCACAGTCTATGTCAAAGAGAACAACGGTTCACTCCCTGCATTAACACCTGAAACTAATTCAAAAGTCTCGATAACAGACATTCACTTTACTGAGGAAAAGGTTGAAAAAGCCCTTGGTCACCTAAAATTGCAAGCAAGCCCTGGTCCTGATGGTGTTTCGCCAGTGCTGCTGAAGAACTGTAAGTCAGCATTAAGCAGACTACTGTCCCAAATTATGAATAGCTCTATGCAAACCTCAGAACTGGCCCCTAGCTGGAAGAAAGCTATTGTTATTCCTATATATAAGAAAGGAAATAAGTGCCTGGCCAGTAATTACCGTCCTATTAGCTTGACATCAATCCCCTGCAAAGTAATGGAAAAGATCATCGCTTGGGAACTAACAGAATTCCTAATGACCAACCACCAAAACCTCCTGGCAAATCAGCATGGTTTCTTGCCTCGAAGCTCTGTTAGTTCCAACCTTGTTGCTAATTTGGAACTGTGGACCAAAGCGCAGGATGCTGGATATCCAGTAGACATAATATATCTGGACTTTGAAAAAGCCTTTGACACAGTGCCATTTGCAAGACTAATTTCAAAATTGCAGCACTATGGCGTGAGAGGAAAACTGCTGGAGTGGATCAGGCAGTACATAACTGGTCGGACATTTCAAGTCCGGGTAAATGGGTGCCTGTCTTCAAACTACAAAGTGCTAAGTGGTGTGCCTCAGGGTTCAGTTCTGGGCCCCCTGCTGTTCTTGGTATATGTGTCCGACCTATCAGAGAAAATGATGTGCAATGTGAGTATGTTCGCCGACGACACAAAAATCTTCTGTGATCCAACCATAGAGCATGGAGATCTGGTAGAAGACCTAGCCAAGCTGGAAAGTTGGACAAATGACTGGTTGTTACGTCTTAACACCGACAAATGTACAACACTGCATATAGGCTATAATAACCCAAGACTGGAGTACAGCATTAATGGCACTACGTTAATATCCGTGGGTGAGCAGAATGACCTGGGCGTAACCCTATCGGAATGCTTGAAATGGGAGAGTCAGGTGGCAAAGGTGGTAAAACGAGCCAACATGCTGGTATACATGATTCGCCGTGCATTCCGTGAGATGTCCCAGGAAACCCTGCTACAAGCATATAAGACCTACATTAGACCAATTTTAGAACACGCTGTGGTGGCATGGTCCCCATACTTTCGCAAGGATATGGACCTTTTGGAGCGAGTACAAAGACGTGCAACTAAGATCCCACCAACCCTAAGGAATCTTCCTTACGAAGAGAGGTTAAAACGTCTTGGTTTGACAACATTGGAGGAGAGACGGAGCCGGGGAGATCTCATAGAATGCTATAAAGTAATACATGGCCACTACTCTTGTGAGATAGATTTTTTCCATCGAAACACTAATACCAATTTAAGGGGACATTGCCTAAAACTGTGTTCAGAGAGGTGTCATAGACTCTCAAGAAAAGAGTTTATTACAAACCGTGTGGTGACCCAATGGAATAGCTTGCCCGAGGACATTGTGACCGCACCCAGGGTGAATAGTTTTAAAAACAGACTAGACAGTTTTCTAAAACGCTAACTATAAAAGTGCAATAAAAACCAAAGCATGTGTAAATAGTGTATATATTAAAGAAATGTGCAGTCTTACCGGCTTTGCCGTCTACTGCCTGACTTTATTAATAATAATAATAATAATAATAAAAATAAATAAATATGGTCCCCTCAATATGAAATCTGGAAAGTTCATTGAAAGGATACAAAGAAAATTTCTTAAATACTTATTTTATAAAAGATATGGCTATTACCCTCCTCAAGGGTATAGTTACAATCAATTATTGTCGCCGTTTAATAGGGTGTCACTTGAGAATCGAAGAATAAAAATCTGTTTGTACACTTGTAGAATTTGTTGAAAGATCAAGTAGATAATACTGATATATTATCTCAGTTTCCATTCTTGGTTATTCTTGGACATAAAGATGAATCTATATAACATCTCTTCGGTCTAAAGAATGTGTCATTTGTTCAGTGGCGGCTCCTCCATTAGGTCAAATAGTCAATGACCCCTCAATAAATATTTCCAAACAGAAACAAACAAATAAAATAATACATAAATTATATTTTTTCATTTTTTTTTTAAATTTGGAAATTCACTCTATTATTCTAAGCCTATAAACTCGTTGAACGTTCTCCTAATTCCGGGACACACTATCGATGCCTCGTACCGCGATCTCCGAAGAGGTTTCGTTTGGAATCGATCACAGCTAGTGGCCCGCGTTGACCTCGTGGGTGTAAATGGAGGCGAGTTTTTCCCGAGTGGTCCCGATCAAATTCGCAATAGTGGCGCATAGGTAATATACAGCTTACGTTGGCAAAGTTTGGGTCAACATCCGCGCCGTGGAATATTTTTGTCACTTAATGTGTTTCTTTCTTTCTTTCTCTTCAGTTTAACGGCCTTGAGCTGCCTGGGCTATACGGCCGACGTTGTTGCTATATTTTCAATTTTCAGTTTTGTTTGTTTTTTTGGTACTATCTTTCAATGTCTTTTTATTGCTTCTTGGATTCCACTAAATGCCCCTTGAGAGTACTACTGGTCTCACGAGATGACCTTTTCTTTCAAGCTATCTCCTTACTCCTCCCACATAGCGGCCATTATGCTAATATTCTATGTAGAACTGCGGCAGACGAACAGGATAGAATGCAGGAACAACTAG
Source organism: Kuschelorhynchus macadamiae (assembly GCA_030620095.1). Lineage (NCBI taxonomy): Eukaryota > Metazoa > Arthropoda > Insecta > Coleoptera > Curculionidae > Kuschelorhynchus > Kuschelorhynchus macadamiae. Next base: position 3,962,466 of record JAUTXW010002103.1, read on the forward strand.
GCCTCACACATTCACAGTGTCTGCTGCCTTTCTAGCGGGGTCGTTAGTTTCCACTCTGAGCGGTTGAGTCTCCCACTTTCCCCCAAAATAAGGCAGCAAAACCAAACATGTGGAACCACTTATGTTAATAACACAAAGGTCTGTCTTCGACGAGGTGAACCGGAAGACTCAGTTGATGTGTTTAATGTGGATCGTGTGATAGGTTGTGGTTACGATTTCATATTTTTATTGATTTTATTTGAAGACTTTACATATTGTATGTTGATTTTGTAGTTTAATTAATGTTTTAAAGATGGGTAGCCACAGTGTTTTAGAATATTAAGACGTTATAATCTGTTTTCAATTGTTTTGGCGAGGTGAACTTTGAGAAACGACTCGAATTTAAGACCAGTAGTCAACTTTTGCCAAAATTTAAAATTCAGCAAACAAGTTAAAGACAAAAACAAAGAAGTAAATCGTTAGTTTCGTAGAAATATGTATGATTTATGTGTCGGGACATGTTGCGAAGTAACAAAGGCATTTTATTGTTTTGTGTGTCTGATTTTTTCTCTGAAAAGTTAACCATGAGCCGTCACTGCATTTGTTCATTAGATTTGCAAGTGATATGGATTTAGCTACTCTGAGTTTGGAGCAGTATAGGGCGATCACAGAAACTAAATTATTAGCAACTCAGGCACAGACTTAGTTCTACTAAATTTACACTTAGATTATGATTATACAGTTACTTCGTAAATGCCTAGATATTGGTGTCTATAAATGGCAGATATATGCTACAGATGCTTTGTAATAATAAAAAAACTAAATTATTCTTTGAATTTTACAATAAGGTATTGCACTATTTCTATACCTTTTGGTTGTTTGTTTAGCTTAAAACCTAGATATTGACTTACCTCTGCAATATTACTACTGCCAATCCATATTAACTTACCTTGGGTGGATCTGGACGTGCTGGTGGATGGCTTATCAAAGCTGGATTTGGTAGAGGTGGTATGGCAGGAGGCGTGGCAGCCGAATGGAGTTTTAGAGAGGCCAGAAGCGAGGGTGGTAACCCCTTGGGGATCTCAAAGCCTCTCAATTTCAGGTTAATCAATTTGCAAGCTATGGAAAATTCATTGATGTCCATCTTACCATCGGAGTCAGTATCAGCTAATGCCCTTTAGAAATTAAATAGATTTTAAAACATTGCTTAACGTTTAGGCTATAATCTCAGAACTAAGTTTACAATTTAAAATAAATATTAAATCTATTTAAAATAAAAATTTTAATCTTATCTTTTTACTATCCTCACAGAGAAGTATTGTAATCTTGAAAAAATCACCCTCCAAAGTTTTTTTAGATCTATATACTTGTGTCGATTTGTCTGTCTGTTCACAGCATAGCTTACTCAATTGACTTCAAATTTTGGTCAAAAACTAAGGGTCACATAGGAACAGCCTGGCAACATTTTGGTAAAAATCTAGTATGGTAAAACAAAATGGATCCCTATTGAAAATTTAAACAATTATTACTCAAAAACTACTTATCCAATTTGCCGCAAATTTTCCACAAAAATCAAGTATTATGTAGAAATCAACTGGTAAAATTTTGGTATGAATCTAAGTTGGCGGAACAAAATGGCGGCTTAATGAAATATTAGAAAATTCAACCTGAAAAAAACACTGGTGAAAAAAACACCCTCCAGATTTTACATATCTTCACATTTTAGCATCCTTACGGCCAAAAATATGTTTTCTTAACTCCATCAGTCTATCTGTCAGTTTGAGGCACAGCTAAAAAGATACTAACCTAAATGACCTCAAATTTTGGTCAAAAATGAATGGTTATATGAAATTGACCTCATAATACTTTGTTAAAAATCCAATAACAAGATGGCAGCCTACTCAAATGCTGAAAAAATTATTATTAAAAAAACTAGTTATCCAATTTACCACCTATTTTATACAAAAATCAAGTGTTAGATAGGAATGAAATGGTGTGTGACATAGAGATAAAAGGGTAAAATTGGACTTTATCTAAAATCTGTTCATGCATTTACATAATAATAATAAAGGTGTTTTATTTTAAAATAACAAACATTGTACAATAAAATAAACCAATTTATTTAGGGCTAGATTCAAGTTGTCCAGTTTACAGAGAAACTTAATTTCTGTTCTACCATTTAACCCTAAATTCGCAAAAGATTATAATCCAAAACTTAAAAGTCTATATAAATATGTAGAAAAACCCTAATTCAATAAAATACATGTTGACTAAGTATTGATAATATTGTTTTTTAACTCTTAACACAGTAGTTGCTATTTTTCTAAATTAAATACCCAAATATCATATTGCTATTTACAGTGCTTCAGGCTTCCCCCTGTAAGTTGGCACCTTTAATTGTTATTCACGAGCCACAACTGACATTTATATCAGCATAGAAAAGAAATTTTTCGCAAATTAATAAATTAAATTTTTAGCAAAAACAAAATACTAAAGGAAAAAGAAAAAGTCTAAATTTTCGAGAATATGAGGGAGCTTTTTCCACAGTAACTTTTAAAATGATAACATTTCATTTTCTTACCAAATTTGTCCCAGTACCAAAGGGGGCAACTGGCTCTGCAAAAAGAAGCCCTTAGCCTGTTCCCCAGTTATAATGCCATTGCTGGGTTTTAATGATCGGAATTGTTCTTCGTACCTAGCCCTTTCACGAGCCACTATGACCCATGGATCAGTAGATGGAGTTCCAGCGGCAGACATAGTTACAATTAGCTGAAAAAATATTTTTTATAAGCCCTAGTACCCTATGATACAAACTGCCTGTGTTCCCATGGATTACAGGGATGAATCTAACTATTTAAGTATGTAATTACGTTTTTCTCAACCTACCTAATAATTTTCTTTAATTTGCTTTTATACAATTAACTTTTAAGTTGAATCCAATCATTGTACTATTTTTTACACATTTTAATATGAATATCAGGGGAAAAAATCTATTATGAATCCACCCCTTCAGGAAAAACCTCTGATTTTTTGATAACTTACTACAGAATGGCGATCAATAACAACACTAAATTCATAATGATTCTTATTACTTCTTTATTTATGGTCCAAAATCGTGTGACAAACACTGACAGCTCAGTGACAACCAACTACCACGACAAGTACAACTGCTTTTCGGTATGAGTTGAAATGAAATAGAAAATGGGACATTTAATCCATATGGCATTTTGTTTACTATTCACCATACATACACGAACTGGTAGTATGGGTTGCCTGCCTACTACGAGAAAAATTTAATATTGCTTCCCTACATTTTTAGGAGATAAAATAAAATATTCAGTTGAAGCGCTTTCGTTTTACGCAGCCGATTTTATTTATAAACATTTAGTGAACCGAGTTTGTTTCAACGTTGTGCTAACCTAAAATATCGTTCGATGTTATCTTTTAAAAACCTTTAATGCATAAATTCAAATAAAATCTATTTTATAGGGGAGGAGCTTTACATTTGCAGTAGCGAATCAAAATTCGTGACGTCATTTTCCCAGCATCTTGTTTTGCGGGGTGGAGTGTGCTCCTGGACAGTTTTGTTTGGGGTTGGTTTCGTTTTAAATCATTTTTGATCCTGACTGATCGAGGTGAGTATTTCATTATTTCATATAACTGACTAATTCTTAATTTTATGACAGATTTCGTATAAATAGTTCCGTATATTTCAATGTAAAGGAAAACTGACCAATCAAAATCACAATAAAATGTAGGCAAAATGCGCTCATCCAGTTTGAGGGTTACTTTTACCTAGGGTAGTCAAAAAGTAACTGTCTATACTTCTTTGCTCTAGGATGCATATATAAAATGTCTTATTTGTGATTTTTTTTAGAAAATAAGACTTTTTATTGAATGTAATAGGTATGAGCGACGAAACACATACAATTTGAGAATTTCTGGATAATAATAATTCCTATATAAATTAAATAATTTATGTTAGTGTTAAATAAGATACTTACCAACTGTTTTCAAAATTCCAAAAATTTTCATTAGCCTCTTTTAATTTATTGTCTGCTCTGCACATATTAAAGTTTGGATCAACTGTTAGCATTTTTACTCCATTTCAAAAATTTTAAATCTACCTTGAAATTTATTGTAATTAAGGCCCTAACGACGCCTTATGCGATTTTGAAGAATTTTCTTTTCAACATAAACTGCTGGAACTTCGAAGTACACAAAGGAAATGTTTACTAGAAATTGAAAATGAAATATTTTGAATACGGATGAAGATTTCGAATTGCGGTTTTCAGCTTTTGTTTGACGAATATCCAGGTGCAGGTCGATAAGGGTCGCCCCGGAACACCATAGGAATCGTCTTATACAGGGGGTTATATAAGACCCTGTCATTTTTTTTTGGAAGATTCTTTGACCAGATTTCTTACTATAGAAGATTCTCTTTGCGCAACAATTTCTAAAATTGAGATTTAAGATTATCTACTGAATAAAACCCACTTGCGGTAATTAAGGTATATCTATCAGATTATGAACAACGTTGGTACCCTTAAATTTTCCAACATGAATCTTGTATACATGGTTCCCAAAAACTAAGAGGTGGACCTTAAATAGTGATTTGTTGGGTTTGGTTTTTTCTATCCATCTTGAATTCGATGTTGTTTCTAATGCCAGTTTTAGTAATAATGGACATTTTTACCGAAACAGTTTTTTTACATTTGAAATTTCTTCTCGTTGTTCAAGATATCTTTAATTTAAAACAGATTTTTAAATTTAAAATGAAAAATCACCTTTTATCATTGATATAATTTTCTTTTTCCAAATAAAATGCAGTTTCATATGTTATTTTTGCTAATACAGATTTACTTAAACTGTTTACTCATCATTTCAAATTAACTGCGAATATGTCCCAATAATACAGTGGATAACAAAGTTCTGGAATACTACCTACCATGCGGAGCAGAAATTCAACATTGTTAAAGTTTAGAATCGGTAGAGTGTTTGATGCACCGTGTCCGTGGCGTGGTGGTGAATTATATTGCAAGGTCAATAACAAATAAAATAGGCATACTTAAAATAAAAATAATTAACTTATCTTTAAATTAAGCTTTAAATTCTCTTGAAGTTCAGGTCTACTCTTCGTCCTTTAGAATTGGAAAAATGCTGAATGACACGTTCGTTACAATTGCACGCACATTCCTTTTATAAACGATTTCCTTAAACTATAACTATTATTAACTACTTAACATTGCTAAAGCGGATAGTCTATCTTGGCCCAACTCCTCAACAAAATTTACAAGCCCTCGAAAAACCCCTGTATTTTCAGACAAAGCCGTTTCATGGTGGCGACGTTGTGCCACTTCGAACGCACAAAATTTTACACAATCTATAATTTTGTTTAAAATATAACGATTTTTGGATACGTTTTCATTAAAATCTCTAAGAGATTTTCTATAAGCTGTGTCCAGCTGAGTGCGAATATCAACACTTCTGACCGTAGCATAGTTAACCGAACATTTCTTGAGATCTGCAGAAAACGCATGTTTTTTTTACTTTTTCTTTTAAGTGTTTTAAGTCTTTAACACCGGTTTGCACCATAATAAGTCCGACGAGTTAGAAAAGAACAAACAAACATAACAGTAAAATGAGTTAGAGACTTCACAACCACATATCCAGTTAGCTAAATCGTACATACTTTTGCGAAAGTTGCGATGAACCTCTTTATTTTTGTCTTTACTAGTTTGTCGTATACTAAGTTCTGGCAAATTGCGACCACTTACCTTGAATTCGGTTATTTTCTCAAAATTAAGTTCGTTAGCACTCTTTAGTTGTTAAATTTTTTGCACTACCGACATTTTATTTCATCTACATTCACAACTCAAACATAGACCACCTTGAAATTGGTTATTTTTGCAAAATTAAGTTCGCAAGCACTTTTTAGTTGTTTATTTTTTTGCACTAGTCACTACCAACATTTTATTTTCTGTACATTTCTAACTCACATATAATAAAAATAAAAAAATATATATTACAAAAAAAATCCGAAAAAATATCGAGTTAGAATATCGACCGCGCGACCTCTGAACAATTGAACTTTCGCATGCCGACATGATGCCACGACCGATTGATCGACTTAGGAGAAGAGACCGGCTGATGACTCAAATCGCGAGTTCATATTATATTTATTATCACGTTCGGCTGCCGCTCGGTAGCTGTGAAATCTTCGGGTACTTAGTATAGCGTATTTGCCGTATTTTGTTATGCCTAAGGAACTCAACGAGATCATATGAACCGCCGCGTGCGGCTAATAGTGTAATTTATTTATTACAACTATTAGGAGGGACGGTCAAACGAATAATTTATTTTCTGAAATATTTTTGGGGGTCATTGACCAAATGACCCTATAGGAGAGCCGTCACTGTATAATATTTTTTTCCAGATACCGTAATATATAAACCCCTATGAAACAATTGGAAGTTACAGTACTTAATGCGTATTTAGATATAATAGTAAGTCAGCTGGATAATAGATTTACTGCGTTTAAACCAGTTTATTCAACATTTTCAATTCTAAATCCTCAGATATTGGTTAAATTAAAACCTCAGTTATTAGTGGAGAAATGTTCAAATGATTTAGCTTCTCAACTAGCAACTGAGCTAATTCAGATAAAATAATTATTGTATAACAACATTAAAAACCTTAATACAATTCGTGAATTCGCAAACTATATTTTGGAAAATAATTAATTATTGTTAAGTAGTATACCAGAACCGTTTTCTGCATTCCAATTATTTCTTGTCCTTCCAGTAGCCTCAGCTCAATTGGAAAGATCATTTTCAAAGTTGAGATTAATGAAAAATGTTCTTAAATCGACCACGACTCAAAGTCGTCTTAGTTCTCTAGCTCTTATCTGAATAGAGCACGAAAGGGCTAGAGCAGTGGCTGCTCGCGGGTGACAAAGTAAGTGAAGTGAAAATGAAGCAAAAAAATATCGCAATAATTTTTTTTATATGTGGAAGGGGTAGAATATTTTTTTACGACTTACCTAAATTTTGTATACTAAATCAATTCTCCTATCCTTCATAGCAGCAAATTTATTTATAACATCTCATAAAATGGATGAGTTTCCCTAATCTCCTCCAAACATTCCTTTTGAATTGAAATATTGCCTAGAGAAGTAAGTCTTTTTTCAGATACTGTATTTCTTAATTAAAAAGTTATTACACGTTTGAGGCAAGAAAAACTTCTTTCCACTGAAGCACTTGTCGAGGGTCTTGTCAAAATAATTTATATGCTTTGGTTAAAATATCTTTATTTTCATTAATTTTTTTCACTTTTGCAGCGATATATTCCAATTACTGTCATTGGCAAAAATAAGACCAAGCTCATTTTTAAGTCGTTGACTTTATTTCCCCATATAACTGTTACAAATTTTCAAACGGGCCAGTCGGAAAATTTAAACTATATTCGGAAAATTTAACAGAATCTGCCAAACATAAAAATGTAAGTTTTTCAGAGTCTTGAAAGCTTAGTTTCATTTCCATTAAAATATGGTCCAATATTTCATAAAAAAGGGTTCTATACTAGCCCTAATTTCTTCGGGTGAAAGCTTAGCATGCTCACGTTTGTAATGATTTATTTCTGTAATAGAATTTGCTTTATCAAACATGGTATTAAAAAAAATGTTCATTTCTTTTTTTACCGAGCGCCTCACGACAGCGTTGTATATCGGATATGCAAAAATGAATATCAAACGATTTTTTTTTTGAAGAAAGCAACTTGAACAATCACATTTGCTAACTTCGAATTTGAAGACCAACGAGTTTCTGTAATTGCTGGTATACGCCTCGTATATGCAGACGTAAGAGCATACGTTCGTTTGGCTGAGTGATGAAAAAATGAGGGAATACCACTAAGGCTTGCAACAAAAAACGACATTTAGAAATATTTTTAAACTTTGTTGCATTAGGACAAATACAGCCTGTGGCGCTTTTTCTTTTTTTTTTTTGAAGGCCATTTAGATGGCCAGACATCACACTTGCGCCATCGTAACATTGCTCTATTAATATATGTTTATAGTCAACATGTCCAAAATTTGATCCAATAAAGAATATAAATTCTCCGACGTTCTATCGGAACTGACATTATGAAATCCTAAGAATCTCTCGACTACTGAACCTTCTGAATTAACGTATCTTAAAATTATGGAGCACTGGGAGGTTTCCGTAATGTCAGTGGTGTAATCCATTTGCACAGAAAAAAACTGTGTTCATTATTTCATTTTTTACATGATCATTTAAATAATCAGAAATGCATTCAATTAAATTCAATTAATATTTTTTTTGTGATGATCTTTTAGTTCTTGGGAACTTCTCGATATTAATAAACCCAAAAGCATTTAAAATTCCCTTTATTTATTGACTCGCTGCTCTCATCATGGCCGCGAAAGACTAACTCTTGTTTTGCAAGGTACAAAACTGCAGCAATTACCAAGCACATAAATAGTCTAATTAATCGGACGTTTTCGTTAAAATGTATTTTATATAGTTTAGCATTTTCTTTTAATGTGTCAGCTATAGTGCTTTGATTTTTTACAGATGTTTTTAACATTAATTCGCATTTTAAATGCTCCGCCGAGTCTTCATGTTTATGTAAAGACCTTTATATATTTAACATACCTGCAAGTCCTTCCTTATTCCACACTGAATATTTATTGGAAACCAGTAAACAAGGCCAGCAAAACAATTTTTGTAATATTTGACTACTACATAACCATTTGTACGCCGAAAACCAGGATGACGATTAAAACTCTGATCTTGTTCCTTCCATCGATTAAATGGAGTTTCCAACAAAATGCAAACCACATCCGTGATCGGATTCATGAATAATGTAAATTAATAAACCAGACACCAAATAAAGTTGTATCAACACCATAAATAAATATAACACAAAACAGTCAAGTAAACTGCAAAGGAACTAAACGGTTGCAGCGAAATCCGCGAAAATAAAAGTAAACAACCACCCCAAACTGAATGACACGTGGGTGTAGTGCACTGCGTTAGCAATTCACCGAGAGCGTTGTTTGGCGCTGGTTAAGATTAATCTTCCATGCGGTCGACGTCATCACGTACGCGTTGTTATGGAATCGTAGTAGGAAAATCGTAAACTAAACATAGCACCTCCACCATTGAAAGTTTTAAAAATACATGCGCCAACGGTCAAGTAAAATATTTATTCGAGATGTACAGGGTATCCGAATTTCGATGGTTTTGCGGGGTATCTCCCTTATTACTGAAGATAGAGAGATGCGGTTTTCGCAACACTATGCTACTTTTTTGTGAAACCAAAGAAGCCACAAACAAATTTTTCCTAGCCCTTTTCGTTTTTGAGATACAGGGAGAAATTGAAAATTTTGCGTTTTCAGGTAACCCTCGTATCTCGATGGCCTTGCAACTTACTAACGTCGATAGAGTTTTTGCGTAGAATCCGGCGGCGTAGTCAGTTTTTGGTTAGTTACTATCGTTTTCGAGGTATAGACTAAAGTTAAGTTTTTTTAATATTTGGTTTCCGCTCATTTTTAGCTTCTCAAAAATATATAACACTTGATATTTATCTCAATCCGGTACTGACAATAAAGTCAATTTAAAGAAATTTTAATCTGTTTTTCTAGTAGGCCATGAAAATTGTGTGTTAATTTTCTAAATCTGAATTATCTGTACCAAAGTTTGTTATAATATCATAATTAAACAATAAATCAATAAACAAAGATACATAAAAATGTTTTATTTACAACAAATGACGTTGGATTTAATGCTTTTCTAATGTCGACAATTGTGTTGTTTGAAAATACTTCCTTACAACTATTTAATTTATCCCTTAGAAATACCCAAGATCTGTTTTAAATAAAATAAGGCGGCCATGACTTGATTAAACAAAAGAATATATAGATTCTGTTGAGCCATTGTAAAAACTAATTGACATGTGTCATTGTTAAATTATTTTAATCAAATATTGCCTTTGTCCATTTATTAAATATCAAATGGCTGCGAATTTCGAAAACTTGGAGAAATATGACATGCGTGTTTGTTTTATTCAGTGCCAGGAAAATCCGGATGAAGCGTCAGAGATGTATCTAATCCGGTAAGTAACAGGAGTAAACAAAATAACTTTGCTTCTTAAACTAGAACTTTTCGGAACTAGTAATAGCCGATGTAGAAGGACTCTCAGTATTTTTGAAAAACAAAACTATAGATAATAATAAAACTTTAATTTTGTGACTTTTTTTCAGAATAATAATATTAATATTTCAAATTATGCCTATCGTTCCTAATAGGTTACAATTCTGTCCAATATTTGCTTGTAATAAAAAAGCATATTATTGCAGCAAGTCTGTAACATGAAAGATACGATGCCACTAAATTTCCAATAAAGTTAATTATAATTAAAACATTTGAAAAAGTAGAATAGCAGTTTTGTTGATAAGTGATAAGAAAAAACATCTTTTACATCGCCCTGTATAATAAAATAATTCAATTTAATTTATTTTGAATATATCGTTCTATACTCTATATATCTGTAAATAAGCATTTGTTCCTTATAGATACCCCGAACGAAGACAGCCCGATAAGAGAACATTTTCGATAATAAAAGTAAATCTGATCAATCACGGATTATTCAAAGTACCGCGACCGAAATCATATTACAAAGAAAATCGGGAAACTGAAGAGATTAATGTTTTAGCTGCCGTTGCAATCAATTCGTCAACTTCCTGTCAAAAAGTCGAGGATGAAGTGGAAGTACCTAAGGCAACAGTGCAGACTGTTCTAAAAAAATACCATTTCAAATCATATAAATATAAGTTAGTGCACCATTTGCACCCGGGAGATGCACAGCGTCGCATAGATTTCTGCAATTGGTACTTTCATATGACTAATACCGAAATAAATTTCGAAAGAATGGTGGTATGACGAGGCCTATATCTCAAGTGCAGGTATTCTAAATCGACACAATAATATATACTGGTCTAAAGAAAATGACCACGTTATATTTCCACGCGAACAACAAGGCAGGTTTGGATTTAGCGTGTCCTGCTTTATCCTTGGCACAAAAATAAGGTATGTCATTTATAACGGTAGTCTTATTGGAAACAGAGATACTGGAAAATACGCTTCCTGATTTATTAGATAATATTCTTTTGGCACAATTACAAAATATTTTTCTTTAGCAAGATGGTGCCCCGGCTCATAATGCACGGACTGTGAGTACCTTTTTAGAAAATGAATTTACAGGGCGCTGGATTGGTGCAAATGGGGCTGTAAGATGGCCGCCTAGGTCGCCAGATTTGTCGGTCCTGGACTTTTTTCTTTTCTATGGGGATATCTTGGAGGCATCATCTACCAAAGGCAACACCACACGATCGAAGATCTACAAAACGACACAAGAAGAGCCTTTAGATATTTACAAGCTCGCCAAATGATTATGCTTAACGCACTAAGTAGAATAAGAAAGATGTGTGATATGTGTATAAGGTATAATGGGGAACAGTTCGAACAGTATCTGTAATTTCTACACCCTGTATAGCCTTTTTTTCTAATTTAGTCAATAGTAAGTATTTGACAGAATACAATTTTATTGTCAAAATTTGAAAAATAATTAAATTATCGTCATATGTATATATTTTTAGTTTATAATATGTGTTTTTAGTAGATCTCTTAGATGTTTATGTGTTTCCCTAGCGTAAAAATTAAATAGTATGAATCTTTGTTAACTGATTTATTGTTTAATAATGATATTATAACAAACTTTGGTGCAGATAATTCAGATTTAGAAGATTAACACACAATTTTCATGGCCTACTAGAAAAACAGATTAAAATTTCTTTAAATTGACTTAATTGTCGATACCGGATTAAAATAAATATCAAGTGTTATATATTTTTGAGAAGCTAAAAATGAGCGGAAACCAAATATTAAAAAATATACAGTGTATCCCATTTAAAAAAACCCAACTTTAGTCTATACCTCGAAAACGATAGTAGCTAACCAAAAACTGACTACGCCACTGGATTCTACGCAAAAAACTCTATCGAAGTTAGTTTTCAACTTTTCGGAAAGTTGCCAGGCCATCGAGATACGAGGGGTACCTAAAAACGCAAAATTTTTAATTTCACCCTGAATCTCAAAAACGAAGAGGGTAAGGAAAAGTTTGTTTGCGGCTTCTTTGGTTTCACAAAAAAGTAACACGGTGTTGCGAAAACCGCATCTCTCTATTTTCAGTAATAAGGGAGATACCCCGCCAATTAGGTGAATAAATGAATGTAAAAATCTTAAATTTTAAGAGATATATAATAAATATAGTTAGAAATTTGCTTGTTCATTTTTCCTGGTGAAGTAGCAATTCACCTACTTCACCTAAATAGCCGCCACTGGGCTAGAGAAGTAAATATTGACGAACTAGTTGATAAGTATTTATCCAGTCGATCCAAAAACAAAAAAGTCTAATCTACCGCCAAAGAAAACGATTCTTGTAGGTACTCTTTGTTTTTTTATTATTTTTTAGTTTTGCTCGAACCAGAGTATAGTTATTAGTTTTCAATGTTTAGTTAATTTTTGTTTTGTGTTTGTATACAGGGTGTTTCTTAATTGAGTGTCAATATTTAAGGTGTTTGGGTCCATTTTAAGAAGAAAACTTCATATAAACATATGTCCTAAACGGTGTAAATTTTGAGATACAGGGTGTTAAACTTTCAATAATTTCATAATTTTTCGATAATATCTCGAATACCACTCTAGATATTGAAATGAAATTTGGATAGAGGTACTATGCATCTAGTGGAATTTTTTGATGTAGAACATTTTTTTCTATTACCACCAGTGGTGTCCGTATGGAATCCGACCTGCATATTTTCCCCGAATTTTATGGTACGCCACTTATTTTTTTTTAAATAAAAATTATTTTTGAAATTCCCATTCATTTTTGAGCAAGTTTGATCTCTTGGTAATTTTGAGTTGAACGCACGGTTTTCGTTTTAAAAAATAAAAACCGTTTCTCTGCAGAGTTTTAACAATATCGCTAATATGACAACACCAATCGCTATGGCATGCAAGGACATTTTTTTTTTACTGAAATACAAGAAATCAAATTTGCTTATGAATAACTAATACCCAAAGATTTCAAAATTATTATTTGAGCTTATAATTTTTTAACACGAAACTATAAAATACTATTAGTTCATCAATAAAGAAAGATTACTAATAATAATTATTATTGTAGTAGGCTTTGGCTGTCAGAATTAATACTTCTCTTGTAACTTAATTTGACAGTTCAGCTTTCAGATTCAGTCGGGTTTAATTAATTTTGTGTTCTAAATATCTGATATATCTGTGAAAAGAAATGGTTGAGTTTACCAATGAAGAGTTGGCAGACATGTATTACATGTATGGTTTGGCTGATGGCAGTTCACCGGAAGCTGGCGATTATATCAAGAGCGCTTTCCTGGTAGAGTCATACCAGATAGGCGAATATTTGCAAATGTGCATAGAAGGTTGACTGAAACAGGTACATTCAAGCCAAATAATCAATTAAAAGGGGCCCATCGGACTGTAAGAACTCCAGAAATTGAAGAGATTGATGAAAATACTGAACTGAGTACTAGGAAAATTGGAATTAACCTAAATATTTCGCACATCCTAGTTTGGAGAATTCTATAGGATATTTTTTTATACCCATATCACGTTCAACAAGTGCAAGCCTTACTTCCCCGAGATCTTCCTTTCCGAGTTAATTTTTGTGAATGGTTTTTGGAAAAAATTGCGCGTAATCCCTTATTTGATCGCGAAATAATGTTCACAGATGAAGCGAACTTCTCCAGGAACGCTATCAGAAACTTCCGCAATAATCATATCTGGGCCGACGAGAACCCCCATGCCATTGTAGAACATCATCATTAAGAGCAATTCTCTGTAAATGTTTGGGCTGGCATTATCGAAAATCACCTAATTGGACCTTTTTTCCTCCATGAAGGACCTCCCAGAAAGACTAAATGGCCATAATTATCGCCGGTTTCTTGAGAACGATTTGCCGATATAACAAAATGTGGTTCATGCACGATGGCACGCCCGCTCACTTTAGTATTGAAGCCAGAGAATATTTGAACCGCACATTTAACAACAGATGGGTAGGTCGTGGCGGACCCCAACCATGGCCCTCTAGGTCCCCAGACCTAAATAGTTTGGATTTTTTTCTATGGAGACATCTTAAATCTTTAGTTTACCGCACCCCAGTAAACACCGTAGAGGAGCTGAAGGATCGTATAAGAGATTCTTGCGATATTATCAGAAACATCGAGGGTATCCTTCAAAGAGTTCGCGACAACATGAGGAAAAGGACTGAAGCGTGTATTCTCCAAGGTGGTGGGCATTTTCAACAACTTATCCAATTTTTTCTTCTATTGTGTTTCACAAAGTGTGCTGTCAATTTGTTAAAACCTAATTATTTTTGTTAAAATTATTAATTATGTACCTAGTTGTATTAGTATAGTTTTGTAAATAACTTGTTATTGTTGAAGAATGTCATATTATTTTAATAAAATTTATAAAAAGTATTTATGAAGGAACAGACTTCTGAAAAACATGGACATGGTGGTACTAGATTGGTGGCTGAAGACTACATACTATTATCTACAAATATCTCTCACTAAGATAAAGCGATTTCTGATTTTAATAAGAATGGACATAGTAATTACTTTCACGCCACTGATTTTTCTAAAATAAAGCATTTTTATTGATTCATTTGTTTGTTTTTGAAAACTTTTAGTATTTATTTTCGACAAAATTTGATTTCTCGAGTTTAATACAATAATATTCCTCTGCATGCATGGTGATATCCGTCTTATGACCAGGATTGTTTGGACCATGCAGAGAAACGGTTTTTATTTTTTAAAACGCAAACCGTGCGTCCAACACAAAATTACCAAGGGATCAAACTTGCTCAAAAATGAATGGGAATTTCAAAAATAATTGTTATTAAAAAAAAAGCAGTGGCGTACTATCAATGTCTGGGAAAATATGCAAGTCGGATTCCGTACGGACGCCACTGGTGGAAATTAAAAAAATGTTCTACATCAAAAAATTCCACTAGATGCAGAGTACTTCTATACCAAATTTCATTACAATATCTAGAGTGGTATTCGAGATATTATCAAAAAATTATGAAATTATTGAAAGTTTAACACCTTGTATCTCAAAATTTACACCGTTTAAGACACATGTTTATATGAAGTTTTCTTCTTAAAATGGACCCAAAAATCACCTCCTTAAATATTGACACTCAATTAAGAAACGCCCTGTATATTAGTTTACCTATACCTTTTAATCTCAAAATGTATATTGTTATTTCTTTTTTACTAAAGTTCTTTTTATTTTGTTATGGTTTTTTTGGAGAAATTATGCAGGGAGCCCCCAAGAACAATCTTGCGGGGGAGGGGGGGTGGTGCTAAAAACTCGGCACGCCACTGAACCGATGCTAATTAAATCCTTAAATGACCCCAAGAAGCATTAAAAGTTAATTCCTGCGGTTGTTAAAGTTTTTGTTAAAATCTGACCTTTTATTTATTGCTCTAAAACCGGTCGAGATATGCCAATAAAATTTGGTGGGTTTTAAGAGGTAGTTATTGGAATTTTTTGAAGTGGAATAAGAATTTTCTTTAATACGTTATCTAGTAGACTACTGTCAACATTTATCTGTTAAATACGAATATTTTAACTAAATGTCAAATTAGCGTTTCTTCATTCTTAAGCTTTTTAGTTTGTTAATATTGTTAATAAGTAATACATTTTTTTTTTATTAATGGAATGGAAAATTTTACAAATGCGGAAGTAATGGAAATGGTCGGCAAGCTCGTCGATTGTATATCGAGTTGTATTCAGAACGAAGGGTACCCTATCACACAATATGTGTTCGTCTTCACCAAACGTTTGCGCGAAAATGGTACATATAAGAAACAAACGGCTGACTGCGGGCGCTCTCGAGAAGTACGAACTGTGCAACTAGCAGAGGCAGTTTTCGAGTTAATTGCGGAATAACAAGTACTCGAAAAATTGGCAACATTTGAACGTAAGCAACTTCACTGTATTTTAAATTCTTAAAGAACAGCAATTGTATCTGTTTCATATGCAACGTGTGAAAGCTCTACTACCTCTCTACTCTTCCAAATTTTTTAAATGGCGTTTTCTTTACTGATGAAGCTACTTTTAGACGACAGTGTATACGAAATTTCCATAACAGTCACTTACGGGCTGAGGAAAATCCACATGGAATTTTTGAAGTTCATTTTCAGCATCAGTTTTCAATAAATGTATGGCTTGGGGTAATTGATGATCATTTAATCGGTCCATATTTGCTCCCACAACGAATAACAGGCGAATCTTACCTTAATTTGCTACAGGTAGAGTTAAATGTTCTTCTTAAAGAAATTCCTCTACAGCTGAGACAACACTTATGGTTTATGCGTGATGGTGCATCAGTCCATTTTAGCATTAATGTACGTAATCACTTAGTACAGTATATCCAAATCATTGGATAGGAAGGGGAGGTACGGAAAATTGTCCTGCTCGATCACCGGATTTAAATCCTCTAGATTTTTGCATTTGGGGCTTTCTTAAGTCAATAATTTATTCCACTCCTGTCGAAAATGTTGATGACCTGAGGAAGAAGAAGAGATACACCAGGAATATTTGCGCGAATACGACAATCAATGAGGTGAGTTGAAACTTGTGTCACGTCTGAGGGAGGTCATTTTTAACATTTGTTGTACGTTTACGCCTAATTAAAATTTTATTAGTGTTATATGAAAAAAAAAGAGAGATTTTTTTGTCACAAATTGAACGAGGAATTCAAAAATTTTTAATTTGAAATGTCTCAGAGGCGTACCATTTTTTTCTTTAAAAAAATTGAGATAATTACCCGTATGCGCGCCAATGATGAATGAATATAAAATTCTTAATTGCATGTAAAAATGCGCAATAACAACCTTTTAAAACCCGCCAAATTTCATTGGCATATCTCGAACGGTTTTAGAGCAATCAATTATCGACAGATTTTAACAAAAACTTTAACACCCCGTATCTCGGAAAACGAATCATTTGCGAACATACGTTTATATAATACCCCTGAAGTATGTCGTACTTATTTAATAACACCCTGTATAAATATGATGCCCGCTTATAGGCTTACTAGGTAATTCTCAGTTATACATTCACCCACCGTGATCCGCCTATGAGGACGACAGAGGTATCAATTCGAAAGGTATTAATAATTATAGTACAGTTATTGGAGGTAAAAACAGGACATCATATCGAATTCTTTCGGAAAACTTCGATTTCCTTGAAAATTTGTAATTAGTCTTTTCTCTAGTTCAAAAGTTACGTATGCCTGATGTGGCGCTTTTTGTTTTTAAGGATTTCATTGATTAAACTAATATTTAAATATGTAAAATAAATGTTATTTAATATTCTGGAATGTAATGCATGATATGTTACGTCGTTTCAACCCTTAACAACCACTCCTGACGAAACGCAAAAAAAAATAGTTTGAAATGTTTTAATGGGTTATTTAAAATGAATTAAAGTCTTTTCACGGTTTATCATGTAATTTATGATTTATTGCCAACATTTCAACCCTTAAAAATTACCCCTTATGATTATACAAATACAAAATATAAAAAATACAAAAAAGTTTAGTTGTGTCAGAATTACAAATAGTGTTACCACACATAAATAAAGTAAAATATGAAAATAGAATTGATATAGAAAAACAATTTCTATATTAATGACAAAATTACTTTTGACCGCTTTTTGACCTAGCCGGATCTTGGTGAGTCGAAAGTTCTTACATTTTAACTTCCAAGTCAAAATTTGACAGAAAAATTAAATTAGTAGGAATCGTTTGATACAAATTTCTTCCGCATATGAAAGCAGCGTATGTAACATAATAATTTAATAAAGAAATTATTAACAAGCTGTAAGTAAATTTAATTTTAGTATTTTTAAGTTAAATTAAAAACAGATTAGTAAGAATAAAATGCAAATTTTATTGGATTTTGACACACCTCAAATGTTGAAAAAATCAAAACCTTTCTAAAATTAAAAACAAAACAGATAAAACTGTAAACAGATTAAAACAATCTGTGAAAATATTTTCTTATTTAGGTATTCACATTGACTTGAAAATTCCCATATTTGCCTGCTTTGAAAGATTCGTTACACAAATATTTTTACCGTGATAAATTTCATTATGCTTAACCTTTATCTTCATTTCTAAAGAACCTTCTTAACATTACTAATGTCTAAAATTGATAACTTCCTGTAACCACTTGCCGTGCTTATTATAGAGTTACTGAGACTTTTATAACGTAAATTTTGTAATTTGAAGGCCAGGAAAATAATTCAAAAATCATTTATGACATTTAAATAATTTTATTTTATTATACAAAAAAAAAATTTGGTAGGCCTTATAAAATATTTTTTTTTGTTCTAGATATTTCAATATTTTATGTGGTGGTACTTTTTAAAGAAACGAAAGATGTTATGAACGAAATGAAAAAACCTCTTCATTATTGAGATACAGGGCGATTTTGAAAATTTTGAATTTTCAGGCACCCCCCGTATTTTGGTTATCCTGTAAATAATTGCGAAGGTAAAAACTGATTCTGGTGCTAGTTTTTTTGCGTAGAATTTACTGGTGCGATTTTTGTTAGTTTATAATTTAAATTTCTCATTATTTTTTAGAATAGGCCGTGAAATATCAATAAAAACATTGTTTTATTTCTTATCAGGGACGTAGACACGTGTATCCTGTGGCCCCACCATTAGCCCGTCTAAATAGAAAAAAGGAAATTATTATTAATTATTCTTAAGTATCTCTCGTAAGGGGGGCCCTTAATTTTACTCCTTTGTGGTTTAGCTGGATAAAAATTCAAAAGCCTAACCTATGTAGTTTTTCTGGGCTATTGCGTTATAACATCGAAAAAAGTTTTAAAAAGACGTGCCGCCAACGGTCAGTAAAATATTTATTCGAGATGTACAGTTTATTTTTTGCCAATTAGGTGAATAAATGAATGTAAAAACTTAAATTTTAAGAGATATATAATAAATATAGTTAGATGTTTGCTTGTTTATTTATCCTGGTGAAGTAGCACTTCAGCTACTTCACCTGAATAGCCTCCACTGTTTTATACAGAGTAATGAAAATTCTGAAGAAGCCTCGGAATTATATTTTCAAAGGTAAGTAAGCTATTATGGCTATGAAAATCTATATTATCATTATAAGTTTTGCTTGTTAGATATCCAGAAAGAAGGAAACCGTTTTTTGAGATATTTGCGCGTTCTAAAACATACAACAAAGAGAACAGGGAAAGAAAAGAGATATATGTTTTGGGATATATAGAAGCAACACCTTCGTCCTCATGTAGAAAAATTAAGAAGGAAATTGGTGTGCCAAAAACTGACGGTCAGAGGATCTTGAAGAGATATTTGGCAGACTTGTTATTTGGTCAGACGAATGCTTTTTTTCAAGTGCGGGAATTTTTAATCGTCACCATAACAGGAACTGGCATAGTGAAAATCAGCATTTAATATTGGAAACGTAACAACAAGGACGCTTTGGATTTGGGATGTCATGTTTTATTTTGGGCAGATATATAGTTTATAGGATTTTTGAAGGAGGTCAGCACGTAGATATCTAGAAGTTCTTGAGGAAGTTATCCCAGAACTGCTCGAAATTATTCAATTAGCTCAATATAATGCTGTTTACCTACAGCAAGATGGTGCCCCAAGTCACAACTCTAGGCTCTTAAGGGAATTTCTTGATAATAACTTCTCTCAAAGATGGATAGGTACCAACGCACCTGTTAGATGGTCTCCACGATCTCCAGATCTCTTAATTTTAGATTTTTTTATGGGGCTATATACAAAATGAAGTATATAAAACACGATATAACGGCACAGCAGAACTTAATTAAGCCTTTCGAAATCTGCGAATGACACCAATGGTTCTTTTTAACGCTATTCAAAAAATTACAAAAGTGTGCCAATTTTGCATTAGAGTACATGATCGTCAATTTAAACATCACCTTTAAAAATTCGTTTTTTCTTTTTTTATAATGTTATTTTTGGTGTTTGTTACTTTATACTATAAAACTATTGTTACAAACTTACAATTCTTCGTTAGCAATATGTAACTTTCAATTGTTTTTTATCGTTACTCATGGCCTACTATTAAATTATGGATTTAATTTCAGAAAATTGTCATTTATTTGTGTTTTTCTGAGAAAAAGTGCATACTATTATATATTTTTGAAAAGGTAAAAAAAGACAAATTTTATAGTCTATAAATATACAGGGTGTTCCATTTAAAAAATAAAATAGGATCCGATAACATTTTGACCTGACCCTGTATACTAATTCCGAAGGCGGAATTGACTTCAACGGGAAAAGTTATACAAGAATATGAAACAGTGTTCACATTTTCCATAAGTTATCTGATAGTTGTAGATACGAGGGGTGCCTGAAAATCCAAAATTTTCAATTTAGCCCTGTATCTTAAAAACTAAAAGCGCTATAATAATTTTTTTAACGGCATCTTTAGTTTTACGAAAAAGTAGCAAACATACCCCGCAAAAGTACTTAATATGGGACACTCTGTACATTTCGTAATTCTCTCTAGTGGCATTGCGCAGGTCTTCCATCGTGTGATGTTGGGTCTGATACATTTTATTTTCCAAATAACCCCATACAAAAAAATCGAGCAATGAAAGGTCGGGTGATCTAACTGGCCGTTGTATAGGATCATATGTGCCAATCCAAAGACTAG
This sequence comes from Kuschelorhynchus macadamiae, assembly GCA_030620095.1. NCBI lineage: Eukaryota > Metazoa > Arthropoda > Insecta > Coleoptera > Curculionidae > Kuschelorhynchus > Kuschelorhynchus macadamiae. Next base: position 3,983,310 of record JAUTXW010002103.1, read on the forward strand.
AAAAATTACCATTAAAATATGGTCTTGCTATTTGGGAATTATGATCAGGAGCCCCGTCCTTCATATTTCTGGTGAGATATTTGTAATATGCACTTTTCCGTGCAAAAACTCTCTATTATGATGGTTTGGACAAAGTTTACTGAATTGGTTTGGACAAAATCAAAAAACAAAGTTATATGCAGTGTTGCCTAACCCACCTGATTTTCTGGAAATATATATCCTGGTTTTAATGATAGTTTCATTAACGAACCTGAGCTAACCTAAACCTAACGGGACAGATTCACCTAACAAAAAAATTATAGGTTGTTAAAATCCTTGTTTTAATACAGATCCGAAATTTTGTTGAGGCGCTACCGCGCGCTTTTTTTACAGCAAAACTAACCAATCCTGAACTAACCAAAATAAACAAACTATTTGAAAAAATGCTTGCAACATGGCAACACTGTACACATATGACACATTTGACATTTAAGCCTTGACAATTTCCTTCTATATGTGAAATAAATTTTTATTTTTAAGTCATTTAGAAATGGCCAACTGGCCAATGCTTTATCTATGATTTAGAAATATAAAAACAAAGTATATAAGTTATTTATGTTTTATTGGCAATGAAGTTAGTGAAAACTGTTTTTAGTAATTTGTAAAGGCACACAAGCATAAAACTTTCTCCTTCCTATGGTAAACTTTAAATAAATAGGATCGGAACAATTCTTTTTGGTGATTATTAGTAAAAAAAGTGAGAATGTTACCGGCTTTTTACTTTTAATCTACTCTATACTATACTATCATTTAAAATTAAAAAAAAACTACAAATACTTGGGTTTTAATTTTTATCAGGTGTTTTAGCCTCTACAAAGTATGAGTTACGACGATGTCATCCCTCTACTAGGGGATTTTGGAAGATATCAGAAGAGAATATATTTTTTGCTGTGCCTGCCTGCTATTTTATGTGCCTTTCACAAGTTAGGGAACGTATTTTTAGTAGCAGAACCTAAATATAGGTAAGTAATTAAAAGAGTCAATATATTTGTGTACAAAATATATTATCATTACATTTCTACATTGTTGAAAAACATATCTTTGCATATTTTATTTACATGCTAATATTATTATTTAACTATTAATATATTAAGCAAACCGTTAAAAATAGTCTTATAAAGAAATACTAAGTCTATATTAAAACACGAAAAAATATATTTACTTTAAGCGATTTAGTGAGTGTTTGATACATTTGGAATCACGTATACATATCGCTAACTATCGCTAATTAGTGATTATAAAATATAAACTACCTGAGCTAATGAGGGAATCATTTTATTAAATTCAGTCTTTTACATTATTACAGATTTTTTACTTTATCTATAAAAGGTTTCCGTATTAAAAAAAATATATAGTCTATATATTTGGTACGTTATATAACAAAAGGTCGCCTTGATCCAGACCATAGAAATAACAACAGAGAGACCCAACATCTTGGGCTGTTTCATTCATAAAATCGTGTATGCTTTGACGCAATGATTAAAGTAAATAATCATGTACTCCAAGTAAGTGTCACAAAGACAAAAATCTATCCGCCCAATTTTAGGCAATGTTGTAAAGAAATAATGAAAGACTTTTCTCGTTGCGATTGATATACAGGGTGTCCCACGGACGGTGTCAATGTTGCCAAATGTTTCCATTTATCCTGGGATCACGGAGAAATACCTATTTTTTGGAACTAAATTACTGTTTTATTTTAAATGGGACACCCTCTATATTTTTGTGGTCTTGGATAGCATGACACGTCTTCTTTTCCAAAATACATAGTTTGGGGATATTTATTTTAAATTCTTGGATTTTAAAATTAACTTTGTAAACTCTTGCATAATAATTAACCTTTCTGTTTACCCGAAATGTTGCTTTGTCTAGCATTATTAATTACGCATTAGGAAATTGTCTCGTTAAATCTAGAATTGTTTCACATGTGTATCTAGTACCTATCTTGTTCGTAATCGTGGGGATAATTCGTTGAAATGCTAGTACATAGAAAATAAAAAGAAAATGTATTGGCATCCCCACTGAAAAATGGGCAATGCGCAGGCACAAAATTATACAAACAGAAATACGTATTTGCAAACAAGACAGAAACAAACAGATTACATTCACTATTAGAAGTTACCAAACTAGACAAAACAATTCAAAAATCGGTCACGAATAAATAATAAAATAAGACTTAAATATCAAATATAATACAAGTACAATATATACATTAAACGAAGTCAAAATGAGGTTTTTTTCAAACAAGTTTCCCCTAGTGCTACAAAAATTCTTCTTCTTATTACTTTGATTGCTCATAAGCACCCTGAACTTATTAAGACATTTAATACCCATATACTCTGGAGACTTCTGAGACAGAGATGTTCGACAGAAAGGCAAATGTAAGTCACTTTTATTCCTAGTGTTATGCTGGTGAATAATCCTTTTTGTTTCATATTTGCTTAGATTCTTTAAGATGTACTTAGTGACTTCGTAGATATATATTGAGGGCAATGTAAGAAATCCAAGTTTTTTAAATAATGGTTTGCAAGATGTTCTTTTTCTTGCTTGGCTTATACATCTTATTATTTTTTTCTGGCTTATAAAAACCCTTTGTATGTGTGCCGAGCTCCCCCAAAAAATTAGACCATACTGAAGGTGAGAGTAAATCAGTCCATAATACAATACCTTTAAAACATCCACAAGAACAGTACCTACAAGAGATCTTACAATATAGAAGGATACACTTAACTTCCTACAGTACAGAGGTGATCAATATGGCACTACCAGCTGAGCTTCTGATCGATATATTTGTATGCCTTAGATTTAATAATCTTTAAAAGTCACTCTACTTTTCGACGTCATCCATCGCTATCCATTCTTCGTAGTTATGCGACACAATTACTATCAAGTGTGCTTCGGAACAAAAGTATGTAGACGTCGTCCTGTCGACCAATAAAAATAAGTTTCTTGTCAAATGCACCTGTCAGATTTTTTATTTCTTCGATTTTTAAAATGTTTAATCAAATTGAAAAAACATTTTTAGTAATCACATATGCAGAAACGAAATCAATAAGAATATCCAGACGCAGATTTCGTAGACTACACCAAAAAAATCCCCCATCCAGAAAGTCGATTTTGTTACGGGTGCAACGGTTTAGAGATACAGGCTCCTTGGAGCGAATCAAGCGAAGTGACAATCGAGCAGACGTGCTACTGAAGTCTTAGCTGTAAGGGAAATTTGAAGTCATAATAATTATAAAATATCTATTCGTGAAATGGCCAGCACATTGATGATGTCGAAAAGTAAAGTAGAGTGACTTTTAAAGATAATTAAAATGAAGGCATACAAAATTCAAACATTTCAACGAATTATACCCCACGCTTACGAACAAAAATACTACACGTGAAACAATTTTAGATTTAACAAGACAACATTTCATTTAAACGGAAAGATTAATAAACATAATTGCCGCATATGGTGAGAGGAAAATCCGCGAGAATTTGTCGAATTTGAAAGGGATTCGCCAAAAGTAAATGTTTGGTGTGCGGTGTCGTCCACCAAGGTGTACGGTCCTTTTTTCTTTATGAAGAATACCGTCCTTGTAGCTAACTACACCGATTTGTTAGAGCTTTTCTTTTATCCGCAACTTGAAGAAGAAGGGATAATTAATGACATATTTCATAGGATCGAGTTTTTCCGAACAGGTGGATAGGCAGGGGAGGGCCTATACCGTGAGCGCCATATTCCCCAGATCTAACCATCCCCTTTTTTTGTGGGGTTATGTGAAGGAAGCGTGTTACAGTCCTCTACCTCGAAATTTGGAAGAACTTAAAATTCACATACGAAATGACTTAGAATTAATTCCACAGGAAATTTTCAAATCTCATAATGACATTTTCTGTATAGATTGACTAAGTGTGTGGAAGTTAATGGAGGTCACATAGAACAATTGTTATAGTTTTTATTTATCTTCACGAAAATAAAACTTTTAACCTTTTGTTATTTTGCTAAATTGTATTTGTAGCAATAAAGAAATTTGAAATTAGGTTTAAAGCAAGAATTTACAAAGTTAATTTTAAAATCTTAAAATAAATATCCTCAAACTATGTATTTTGAAAAAGAAGAAGTGTCAGGCTATCCAAAACCATAAAAAAATATAGGGTGTCCCATTTAAAATAAAACAGTAATTTAGTCCCAAAAAATAGGTATTTGTAGCAATAAAGAAATTTCAACGAATTATTCCCTCGCTTACGAACAAAGATACTAGATACACAGGTGAAACAATTCTAGATTTAACGAGACAATTTCCTAATGTGTAATTAATAATGCCAGACGAAGCAACATTTCATGTAAACAGGAAGGTTAATTATTATGCAAGAATTTACAAAGTTAATTTTAAAATCTCAGAACTTAAAATAAATATCCCCAAACTATGTATTTTTGAAAAGAAGAATCCAAGACCATACAAATATATAGGGTGTCCCATTTAAAATAAAACAGTAATTTAGTTCCAAAAAATAGGTATTTCTCCATGATCCTAGAATAAATGGGAAAATTTGGCAACATTGACAAGAAAAAACTCGGGGCAAATCTAAGCCATTCGGTGAAAACCGCATTTAGATATCATTTTTCGTTTTCCAGCTATTAAGTCGCGAAATGTGTTACTTTTCCGTGGGACATCCTGTATAATATGTCAATGGCCACAGGCTTAATATGTAGTAATAGTAATATTTTTAAACCTATTTGTATAAAAATCGTTTAACTGCCAATGAAAACTACAACCTATTATCACAGGGGGCATATTTAAAAACATACCTAATCTAATGTTTATACAATATCCATAAACATGTATACCTAAGCTTGTTTACTTCGTTCTTACTTCAAAACAACGTACTGTAACTCAGTATTTTAAAATAATTTGATGTAAGAAATGTATATTTTTTATGTCAAATATGTATATCTATTTTTTTGTATCTACATACATCGGTTTTGCCTCAAAATTTATGAATATGTAGCTTAGGGAAAAAGTAGAGATATATAACTTTGCTTTCTATAGAACATAGCAATTACAACTAATATTTACCCTTAAAGTAATTAATTTTACAAATTAGTAAATTATTAGGAAGATTCAAGGTTCGAGTACGCCAATTAATACAGAAAAACAACCACATTTTGACTTACCCAAGAAAAGAGATGTTAGGAGTTAAATAGTCCAAATTTTTGCCTACTTCGCACTTACGCACAAAAATAAGCAAAAAACTCACAAAAATCGCCCAAAAACGATACTTCGAATTAAAACAATACAGCTTTGTTCGATTTTTTAAGTAATGGCATTGTATTTAAATACAGAACAAGTTATTTGAATTATTTGTTGTAGAAATAGTAATAACAGGTTTTTATTTAATTTTTTGCTACATAATATTTGCAATAATCCATTACACATTCATAGTAATTATATATAGTTAATTTTTCGTTAGTTAATTACAGAGGTTATTATTATAGTTTAAAACCACCTTAAAATTAAATTTTAATATTATTACCAAGTTTAAAGAATTTTGTTCATAATTATTTATTATGTCCGTGATTTTGTTCTATGTAAGATAGTTTACAACACCCTCAGATCAACCAGATCCACCACACGACAATTGACTCAACAAGTAATAATTTTGAAAATATATAATTGCGTTCATTCAAAACAATTCCGTCTCCCTGTTGCTACGTCTATGATCTTATACAATGTGGAACATATCTGGAATACTCTCAATGTTTTGTTACAACTTGATTTGTTGCACAATGACTAAATACGTAAATTGTATTTTTTAGTTGACATTTTGACGTTACTTATTTGTTTTTTCAGTGACAGATGTTATGACGTCATGATTTTCTAAATGATAGTCGGCTGAGTCATGTGACACCTGTGAATAATTTGTGTCTCAATATGACTGAAAAATTACTATATTTATTATTTGTTTTAGATTTTTATGTAGGTAACAGTGCATTACTTCATTAATATTTTAAAAATGATTTGTAAAAATTTTTGGACGGGTAACTTTTTATATGTAACAATATCAACTATTAAAGATGGCCTGTCATCGTTTTTTTAAAATAACAATTTGGATCATGTGACCTCTGGGTTGTAAGTTATTGTATGCAGAGTTCGCTTCTAATTTTGATAGTTGGACAGCTGCCATGTGAAAATAAGTCCTGTAGTAGGGTAACATTTGATCAAAAGAGAGTGGTCCTATTTTCCATTTTTATGCAAGATTTAACAGGTTAATAGAAAGTCATCAAAATCTGAGAACAAATTATGAAAACAAAAATGAAAATATTATCGAACTCTTGTCTTTTTATAATAAAAATCCAAAAATAAATATAAACATACTAACATTTAAACATATAGGCATACATATTTAAACTGGGATTCACCGAATATTATCAACATTTGAGAGCTTACTTTTCGTGTTAAGATATTTCAAATGAGGTGTTATGGCCCAGTTTCTCATTTAGAAATATCTATATCATATCTTTTACATTGGTCACTGAAAAAACAAATGATTATCGTCAGAAAAACCGCAATTAAACAAAAATCAATAATACATATTTCCCAAAAATTATTTCATCAGGGCATATTAGACAAATTTATTAAAACTGAAAAAGTTGGGATTTGAACCCAGAATCTCTCAATTTTTACGTAAACACTTTGACTACTAAGCCACGTAGACCTTAGCTTAACAACCAACTACGAGAATTTAACTTATACCCCTGTGCATATAAATAAAAATACTGTTATTAATTAATTTCTTAAAACTTTTTAGGTCGAATTTCCTACATTAAAAATAGCGCTTTTATAAAATAACTATACAAATAAATTATATATTAACTAAACGTCGGTCGCACTTCTGCAGTAAGGAGATACATCTGCAACATGTAAAGTCTAGTAAACTGCTTTTTGTGGTAGAGCTGTTTCGTTTCAAAACTAAAACAAAATTAATAGTATCAAATAATTATTATTACCTATTAAGGCGACTATTTCACTCATTAAAGGCAAACCAATGGAAAATGGCATTTCTATTATTCCAACCAATCAAATAGTGATTAAAGAGGTAAAAGGCCTATAAGCTGATTTGTCGATTTCATCTTACAGGTAATTTCCTATGTCTACTGGGTTAGAATCATTCTTAGCTTTCAATAAATTACTCTGGGGCGGAATTTCATTTGAAATTAGCTTCTAAAATAGAAAGAACCCTATTTACAACTTTGGACAACATCACCAACAAACCAGAAGTTACACTTGAGCAACAAAAGAAGTTTGAAGCCCTCCTGAATAGAAAAAATCCAGTGAAACCTCCGCAGAATATGATAATCAACTTATCGAAGCCGTTAACTGAAGCAGAACATTCCGTCCTTTCCAAAAGACAAAATTTCGTAAAACACCTAGTAGCATTCTCGTAGAAGACATAGTATCCTCTGTTGATGTAGAAGGTTACCAGTGGAACAAGCCGATGAAGTCAGATATGAGACAGCGAAGATCATTAAAAATTCAAAACCCCCGAAGTCGAATCTCTCCGCAGCCGAAAAAACAGCAATGTAGGCCTTAAATGAAGACGCAAACATTCTGGTACTTCCATCAGATAAAGGCAACGCCACAGTCGTCATGGATAGAACGGAATACGTGGAAAAGAACTCAACTTTTGGATAACAAAACCTTTAAGATTATGCACCCTAGAAGTAATATAGACCCTACAAGTAGAATAGAAGACACACCACCAATCTGATTAACGCATCCAATTTACCACCGGCGGAGAAATCATTAAAACCAAGCACCTCCAACATTCCCAGGTTCTACGGTCTTACAAAGATACACAAGAAGAATATACCACTCGAACGATCTTCAGTGCAATAGACTCGCCCACATACAGTTTCGATGTAGAATCACTATACACAAATGTACCTGTTGACATAATAATCTTGATAAAAACTTAATAGACCTAGTGAAAGCTTGTCTCATATCTACTTATTTTAGTTTTCAAGGAACTTTTTATGAACACACTTCAGGGGAGCTATGGGATCTCCTCTATCACCTGTGGTAGCGAATATCTTTATGGAAAGCTTTGAGAATATTGCTCTAACATCCCCTCCACTAAAACCAAAACACTGGTTCAGATATGTAGATGATACTTTTGTTGTTTGGTCTCATGGATAGGGTAATCTCTTTATATTTCTGGATCACCAACAACATCATAATTCACAGTGGAAATTGAATCTAATTAAACGGAATGTATGTATTCAAAGGAAGGAAAATGATACATTAGGATACTCTGTGTATAAAAAACCGACGCATACAAATAGATACTTAAATGCAAATTCCCATCACCATGTAGCACAAAAGGAATCTGTTATTAACTCACTAGTATTCAGAGCTATTTCGATTTCTGATCAAGATTCATCGGAAACCTCGAAACTGACCGAAGCTCTCAGAGGGAATGGCTATTGCATTGAAGATATAATCGAACTCCGCCAAAGCAGAATGATATGGTTAGGTAATGTTGTTCTTCTCTACATATATGGCACTACAGACAAAATACACTGCTGGACAATAGGTTTGTCCAATGTAATTTTCTAAGGCAATTTCGAAGACTTGTATTTGCAAAACAAATGGAAATATCGAGATGCGGTTTTCAATTTATTTTAGACAATATAATTTTGAGTAACATGTTTTTGTGTCAATACTATAGGAGGCTCAAAATATTATATACAGGGTGTTAAATATTATCCTTGCAAAAATTCGAATTTTCATTTCTGCTCAGAATTTAAAAAACATAAAATCGATTAAAATTTTTATACCAGGATAGTCAGTTCCTATATTTTTTTAAATATGGTGATTTTCCCTAAAAAAAATGTTTTAACTAAAATTGTTATATTTTTAATACGATTACACAAGCAACAGTGTTTCTTTCCTCTGCCGTATTTTTACACATGCCTTTAACTAAGTAAATGCCGGAAGAGTTATTTTAGATGATACAGGTTGTCCAAAAAATGTTTGTTTCTCGGTAATAAAATGAATATATGTTTTTCTTTAACGTTTAGTAATTTCTCGTTTATCTGCAAACTGTCACAAATTAAAACATTTTGACTTCACTGAAGTATACCCTCTGTCAGTGCCTCTAAACGATTTTTTATTTTTGTTTGTCGCCTTACTATTGCTTCAGTTACAGCCTGACACAATTTAAGCTTGTTTGCACGATAATTTTTTGCTTTTTTTTAGTTTTTCTAGAATTTTAGGCTTAGTTGAAATAATAGATGAAAATAATTTTCACTTCCTCATTGTCATTTTTTCTCCTCTACAAATTGGTGAAGTTAGTTTTTCAATCCGACGTTTCGGATCCCGGCGACCATCATCAACATTTTTAATTAAAATACTCCCCTGGATTTTTTATTTCACTATTCGATAGCTTCGACATATCATGTCATTTCATTTTTTTCGAGAAAATCGGTATTATTTTAAGAATTACCAAAAAACGCCATCTAGTTACCACGAGTAGAATCATTACGCTACAGTCAATAGGTCTACGTGAAGAGCAAAAACAGCGCTTTTTTCTGACACCAAGCTCAATGTCATCCGTTCGTCCAAAGCAGAGATATAAAGGTTTGAAAGACAAAAAAATGACCTTCCCCCACAACTTTATTACTAAATTTCTAGAAAGGAAAAATTTGCGAAATTACTTAAAGAATACAACGGCTATATTTTCGACAAACCTTAACTGGGAAAATTCAAGAGAAAATCGGCATTTTCCATTTTTGAGTGCTGTTTTTCGAACTTAAAAACAATTTCCAGTGATTTCTTTTGGCCGATTTACCTATACATATTTTTTTCCTTAAGCTCTGTCATTAACGGTCAAGTAATCGCTGGAAACAAATGCCTAATGCATCTAATTGTTCTATTCAATACTGCAACTTCGGTTTGTGTCCTAAAAGTAGCATTATTATATATTTTTGCACTTTGAGTAGTGACGTCCACCACGGTAGCGGAAGTTTACGTTCCGGTCGACATTAAATTGACTTTTTATTCTACTTATCATTTTTTGGTTAACACTATAAATATCGGCGACCCCATGTTCACTCATTCAGCCATTTAAGAGACGAATACAGTTTCTTCTTTCATTTAAATTTAATTTAGGCATTATTAACTGGTATTATATCACCACAAAGATAATAATTTTACAATTTTGACAGAGGAAATGCATTTTAGCATGTCAATAGATGCATTAGGCATTTGTTTCCAGCGATGACTTGATTAATAACACAAACCGAGCAGAAAACGATGCAATTCTTAGGTATTGTACAGGGTGGGCAAATAAGCGAGATAAGCGGCTGTAGCTGGGGATGATAGAGCTTAAGGGAAAAAATATTCAAAGGTAAATCGGCCAAGGGAAATCCCTGAAAATTATTTTCAAGTTCGAAAACCGACCGGTAGGGGCGTAACAGCAACTCAAAAATGGAAAATGCCGATTTTCTCTTGAATTTTCGCAATTAAGGTTTGTCGAAAATATAGCCATTGTATTCTTTAAGTAATTACGCAAATTTTTTCTTTCTATAATTTTTTCTACTTTCAGTAATAAAGTTGTGGGGTGTGTCTTTCAAACCTTTATAATCTGTGCTTTGGACGAACCGATAACATTGAGCTTGGTGTCAGAAAAAAGTGCTGTTTTTGCTCTTCACGTAGACCTATTGACTGTAGCGTAATGGTTCTACTCGTGGTCAGCAGATGGCGTTTTTTGGTAATTCTTCAAATAATACCGATTTTCTTGAAAAAAATTAAATGGTATGATATGACTTTTTTGTCTTATTTAATTTAGGGTTCTAAAAGCTACCGAATAGTGAAATAAAAAATCCAGGTCAATATTTAAATTAAAAAAGTTGATGATGGTCGCCGGGATCCGAAACGTCGGATTGAAAAACTAACTTCACCAATTTGTAGAGGAGAAAAAATTACAACGATGAAGTGAAAATTATTTTCATCTGTTATTTCAACTAAGCCTAAAATTCTAGAAAAACTAAGAAAATAGCAACAAATTATTGTGCAAACACGCTTAAATTGTGTCAGGCTATAACACAAGTAATAGTGAGGCGACAAACAAAAATAAAAAACCGTTTAGACACGCACTGACATAGGGTATACTCCAGTGAAGTCAAAATGTTTTAATTTGTGACAGTTTGCAGATAAACGAGAAGTTACTAAACGTTAAAGAAAAACATATATTAATTGTATTACCGAGAAACAAACATTTTTTGGACAACGTGTATCATCTAAAATAACCCTTCCTGCATTTACTTAGTTAAAGGCATGTGTAAAAATACGGCAGAGGAAAGAAATACTGTTACTTGTGTAATCGTGTTAAAAATATAACAATTTTAGTTATAAAAATTTTTTTTTAGGGAAAATCACCATATTTAAAAAAATATAGCAACTGTCAAAAATCGCCCAAAATTTTTTTTTGTATTCATCCACTGACTATCCTGGTATAAAAATTTTAATCGATTTTATGTGTTTTAAATTCTCGGCAGAAATGAAATTTCGAATTTTTGCAAGGGTAATATTTAACACCCTGTATGTAATATTTTGAACCTCCTATAATATTGACACAAAAACATGTTACGCAAAATCATATTTTCTAAAATAAATTGAAAACCGCATCTCGATATCTCCATTTGTTTTGCAAAGACAAGTCTTCGAAATTGCCTTAGAAAATTACATTGGACAAACCTATTGTCCAGCAGTGTAGGACGATTACTTCGGCGGTCCAACAGACGTACAATCTTTAATACGCATAAGAAGACTGGATAATGCTTGCGATCCCCGAAAGATATTGTACCTTTCCAAACAGAAGGAGTATATAAAATTCCTTGCTCCTGTGGAGAAGTGTATGTGGACATCTCAATATCAACTAGACTTAAGGAACATGAACTATGTATTAAAAAGAAACAAACTGTTCAATCTGCTGTAACTGAACACCAACATAACACTGGCCATTTCATAAATGTAAAGGAAACCAAGGTTCTAGCATCGGTTCCAGGATTTTATAAACGAAAAGTTAGAGAATCTATTGAATTATTTAAACATACAAAAAAATATCAATATAGATACAGGTCACGGTCTACATCACACGTGGAAACTGATCTTAAAACAGGGTCACGTTCGGCGAGCACAGGTCGGGTATAAAAGCCCGTTTGAATCTCTTCGAGCTCATTTAGTGATCTCGTGGAGTAAAGATCCCTGAAGATGCCTCTCGTGAAATCGAAACGTCGGATAGTAATTCCAATTTGACACGGTCTAATCCCAAGAACCATGATTAATTGACCAGAGCCGTGAAAGCTTCAGTTCCGTGTTAACGTTGCAGATGTTTGATTCATTTTAGTCAAACGACAATCGCGGTTTCACTCTTATCAGAGCTTTTCGGGCCGCCACAGACTAGCAAGTCCCGTTTAGAGGTATTGCAGGGCATGTTCCAGACAGGGATCACAGTATTCTTGTTATAACGTTGGCGTAACATGAAATAAAAATATTGCTCTTAACGAAAATCAGGAGTCAACAGTGAAACTAAATGCTGCTGGTGGTATTAGCCAGCGGAGTAGTTGCTTCTGTGATTTCATTCTGTACCCTGTATATTGAATATATATAGTAAATAATTAAAAACTCACCCGGCTTTGTCAAAAAGTTGTCTTGCACCTTCATTGTATTCCGACATTGCAAGTTCAATTCTGTTAATCTGGTTGTTTTTACACCATTCCTGGGCGGTTTGCAGTAAATGTAACGCTATGCCTTTCCTTCTGTACCTGAAATACGGTTCTTTAAAATAGACATTAAATATTCCTCTTATAAAACTTTTTTTTTGCATAAAAAATATAAAACTTTGCCAAAATGCTCAAATTTTGGTTCAAGTTCAAATACCTTTTGTCAACCACCAATCTGTATAACCAACACCATTCAGGCTGATGAAAATGCTTCATTACTGCAACTGTTCCTATAATCTGCAAGAAAGAAAATTATCGTTAATGTGGCTGAATTTTCAAAGCATAGAAAATAAAACTTATAGGATTTAATATATTAGTTTAAAAGTCACATTTACGCTTAATTCCTGGCAGAATAAAAATTGCTTACAGAAATTTTTAAATATATTGTACAGATATTTTTATTGAATATTAAATATTTAAGTTAGATACATTATCAGAATAAAGCATTTGACCTAGTTACATCACCCAGCAAAAATAAAATCTGAAATAAGATAAAAAGTAAAATGAAATATTACCGAAAAAAGAATTAATTTTTTATCATAACACTATTAATATTTATTATTGTTAATTTGTTTTATATTCAGAGAAACAGTTATTATTAAGCAAAAGACATAATTCACATTCCGTGGCTATTTTAATACATATTTGACATATTCTAAAGACAGTCCCTTAATCCACAAATCATTAAAAATAATAATAACCTAAAATCGTCCAAAAAGGGAAAATTAACCAGTTTGCCATCAAATACGTCAACTGTTTATTAAAAATATGTGTGAAATAGTTTGGTACCAAATAAATGTAAGCAAATTTTCTTCGCATGGCCGTAGAAAAAAATTAACTACACAAAACCTTCTTGCACAATACTGTTTTTACTTCCCTCGTAAAAGGGAAGTATTGTAATCGTGAAAAAAATGACACTCCGAGATTTTTTCAGATCTTCACGTTTTAGGGTCCTTATATGACCAAAAACATGTTTTCTCCATTCCGTCGATTTGTCTGCCTGTCTATTCGCGGCGGAGTTAACAAACTACTTAAGGGATTGACTGACTTCAAATTTCAGTCAAAAATTAAGGGTCGTATGGGGATGACCTGGTTACATTTTGGTAAAAATCCAATATCCAAATTCCAAATCCGAGACAAAATGGCGGCCTAGTGAAATGTAAAAAGAAACATTATTAAAAAACTACTTATCCAATTTATCTCAAATTTAGCAAAAACATCAAGTATTATGTTGGAATCAACTGGTAACATTTTAGTACAAATCCAAGATGGCGGAACAAACTGGCGGCTCAATAAAATATTTAAAAAATCAGCCTGAAAAAAACTGCCATATAGTTTGATTTCAAATTGTGTGTCATAACTAACTGTGGTATAGAGATCAACTAGGAAAATTGTTTTGGTAAATATCCAGTATGGCGAAACAAAATGGCGGCCTAGAGAAATGTTAAAAAATATATCATTAAAAACTACTTATCCAATTTATCTCAAATTTTGCAAAAACATCAAGTATTATGTTAGAATAAATTGGTAATATTTTGTTACGAATCCAAGATGGCAGAGCAAAATGGCGGCTTAATAAAATATTTAAAAATTCAACCTGAAAAAACTGCTTAATGGTTTCATTTCAAATTGTGTGCCATAACTAGTTGTGGTATAGTGATCAACTAGTAAAAATGTGTTACTAATTCAAAATGGTGTATTTTTGTAATCGTGAAAAAATCACCCTCTCAGGTTTTACATATCTTCACGTTTTAGCGTCTCTAGATGCCAAAAATACCTGTTTTATCAATTGCGTCAGTCCGTCTGTTTGTTAGTTCGCATAGCTTAAATACTACTTATCCAATTGACTTCAAATTTTCAGGGTAATATGGGAATGACCTGGTAATATTTTGGCAGTCTTTTTTAATATGTTGTCATTTCGCATGCATCCTCAGGAACATATATAAATCCTAAATCCTGCATGAAACCCATATTATCAGTCTTTACCTAATCCGTTGGTCCGCATATATTTCCCAGATATTAAGTTTCTAAATGGTTTTCGTTAACAATCCTCTTGTTTTTATGTTAAAGTGGTGTATTATTTGGGGTTAGGATCCAGTAAAAAAACAAAAGTGAATTTTTAAATAGTCGACGTTTGCAACTTTATTATTGCATCCTCAGGACACATATATAGATCCTGCGAGTACGGCACTTGAAGAAGATTATTTGGAATTAGGAAATATCTGTGGACTAACTGAGTAGGTAAAGACTGATAATATGGGTTTCATGCAGGATATAAATCCTAAATATGTCCCGAGGATGCAACAATAAAGTTGCGAAACGTCGACAATTTAAAAAAAGGTGAATGGGTCCTAACACCTAATAACACACCATTCTAACATCCTAATAACACACCATTCTAACGTAACAAGGGGATTGTTAGCGAAAATCATTTAGGAACTTAATATCTGGGAAATATTTGCGGACCAACGGAGTGGGTAGACTGATAATATGGGTTTCAATTTAAGATCGTGAAACAAAATGGCCCCCAAATAAAATTTTTAAAATATCAACGTAAAAAGTTTTGTTCAATTGAATTTAAATTTGGCAGAAAAATTAGATGTGAAAAGTGGATAAACTAGTACGAATTCAACATGACGTAGCAAAATGGTGGTATGTGCCAATGTAAAAACCACTAATTGATTTTATTTTAAATTATGCCCAAAGTCAAATGTTGTCATGTCATTGAATAAAATGGCCCCCAATAAAAACGAAAAGACAGTATAATATTTAACACATATATACTGTGACTATGTACTGAACTAAATGGGTTCACAGTTCACTAATCCTAACAAATGGAAAAAAATCATAACCAGGGAAGCTCCGGGTAAAAGAAATGTATCGAATTTTTTATATACAGGGTCATTCAAAATATTTTTCATTTTTTAAATTTAAATAATTTTAAAACGGGCGTAAGAAAGGGTTGTTAATAATACAATGCTTACACGTAGTTTCGACAAGACAGAGAGACACCAAACTCATCAAATTTGGATGGTGAGTGTAGGTCAGTGTGTC
Organism: Kuschelorhynchus macadamiae; assembly: GCA_030620095.1. NCBI lineage: Eukaryota > Metazoa > Arthropoda > Insecta > Coleoptera > Curculionidae > Kuschelorhynchus > Kuschelorhynchus macadamiae. The sequence continues at coordinate 3,999,175 of JAUTXW010002103.1, forward strand.
CAGGAAAAGTTATCTCTAGGGTTGGTGACATCGCTTGGCCTTCACCATCACCGGATTTTTTCCCAAATGGCTTTTATTTATATGGGGATATTTAAAGCATATAGTGTATGTTAACCCTTTTGCCGTTAATTACAAATTAAAGCGACAAATTCAACATAAGGTCAACAGAACTGACTTTGTTTTTTGCACTAAAATTAGATTGATATATGGATACGCTTGTAAAATTTTGGTATGCATTTAACAGGACGGAGCAAAATAGGGGTGTAATGAAATTTTTAAAAAGATATTTTAAGTTATACCAAAAAATCAAGTGTGCCAAATGGCGCCCAATAAAGATATTTAAAGAAAAAATAGTATATATGTGTTACTAAATGACTATGTTCGGACCTAAATTGGGTTACACTTCGCTAATCCTAATAAAACTAAATATTCATTATGAAGGATGTTCCGGGTAAAGAAAATTTACCGTTTTTTTTTTATTTAACTTAAAAAAAAATTTAAAAATATTTGGAATGACCCGTTATTTCGTTAATTATAATATATATAATCATCCATTGCACATAAAATATCAGTATATAATAGTATTATTCATCGACTGATCAACACACCTCTAAGCCAAGGGCATAAACATAGCTATAAGGCAAGTGCCAAAAATCGATTTCACATCGTCCGAAGGAACATAATGGTCCACGTCTCTTTACCATCATGTCAATAAAATAAAAAACATATAATTTCAAAATGTAACAATCTTTATCATTGACATTGTTTATTTTTGACAAGACATATTTGGTTTTATTTTTGTAGTTGCAACCCGCAAACTTCCTTCCAGATGTGCGTCTGTTACTCTCGACCTTATTTAGACTTCACATTCTTCATACGAGAAAACAGGTGCTCGCACACATATTCGCTCCCAAAAAGAGACATTATTTTCTGGGCATGTTTTCGTAATTCAGAAAACGAGTTTTGACCGACATATTTTGAATTAAAATTTAAGAAGACCCTTGTCGAACTTCAGTTCCGAATTACACTACAAATCGATAAGCTCCATCTGACAATTTTTCACAATTGCAATTTCCTTGTAGTCCAAAGTCGCGCAGCCAGTCGTGGTCACTAAATTGAGGAACTGGTTTCCCTTTGGTTTCCATGAAGGAGGCGATTTCCTTCTCGACTTCAAAAACGCGAACATCAGAAAAATATCTCATCACCATACTCGGCATTAATTTTGTGTACAAAATTTCTGTGGTTGAGCCTGCGTGATTTAATGAAGTTCACAGTTTTTACGACCACTTTAATCACCTCATCAATATTTGTGGATTTCGCACAAAGATTTTCTTGATGAACGATACGATGGTAATGCATCAAAGGAAGATCTTTCTGCTGTTTTTTTATCAAACCCACGAGCCCCTCATTTTTTCCTACCATGGATGGTGCACCGTCTGTTACAACTGCAGAAAGATTTGTCAATTCTAAATTATATCGTCTCAATTGTGTCATCAAAAACTTATAAATATCAAATCCTTTTGTAGTTTCTTTATTCGGAAAAAGGGCAGCCATCTCTTCAGTGATTTCAAAATACTTCAGCGGCCTCCATACATTCCTTGATAAATTCATCACCAGTAAAAGGTTTTGATTTCAAAGCTATTTTTTCGGATATAATGTAGCTAACCTTCACGCTTGCTTCATTTTCAATGTTTTGCTTTTGAAAACTATCTTGCTGTCGTTGAAGCTTACTTTTTAGAGCTCTTACTTTATCTTGCTGTAATTGTCCTTTGGATGTCTGAAACTTTGTGGCATGCTTTGTATCGTAATGTCTTTTTAAGTTGTATTCTTTCAAGGCTGAAAGGGATTCTTGACACACTAAACCGACTGGTTTTTGAATAACACTAACGAACAAGTACAACTCAGTCCACTTTTCTTGAAATATGCGCTTTTCTTCACTAATTTATCGCTTTTTACCCGAAGTAGTAGACATTTTTAATGTCAAGGTAGAAGAAACGAGTTTAATTCTCCGATAAAAATGTCCACGACAAAACTAAACTTGCGCGACTACATGCCACAATACAGTATCCGTCTTACACGCGTCAAAAGACACTATACTCAACTCACCATAATCACTTATCGCACCGGTAGCAACTTCACTACTAGTTGGCACTCTTTCGCTTGTATCGCTTCTTTCGCTCTTGGAATTAGAACTGGCCGCTGCCGTGTGATGCCGGCTTTATATAGGCCGGGCGCCTCAACTTTGAATCTCTCGAAATTTCTACGAGACTGGACTAGTAGGCCCCTCTAGTAGTGATAACTTCTAGAATCATTAGAAAGATTCAATAGACATGCAACGGCATCTAGTGGCCTTGTGGACCGCTTGCGGCCCGAGGGCTGCGGGTTGAAGACCCTTGTACTAAAGAGTTAAATATGATAAAACAAATAGCGGTGAATATCGGTTATCATGAAAATCTCATAGACAAAATAGTGAAAACTACTACTTTATAAAGGAAAAATATCATCAGTTTTTTTTTAATAAAATGCAACTGTTGCTTTAGGACTAACAACAGCTTCGGTAGATATATCAAAAACAATAAGACATAAATCAAAAAAGAATTAATGAACATAAATTTAGTTACAGAAGGCATAAAGATAATTCCAATTACTCAAAACATTTAATTTAAGAAAACCAGAACGAAAATGTAAAAAACTTAATTTACTAGAAAGTATGGAAATAAATAAACATAAAAATAACAACACATTATCAAACGATCAATAGGACCTAAATGGTTCCCCATTGTTAAATCTTTATTAGGCTATAATTGAAAACCCAGAAAATTTTACTTGTATAATATCGGCAAAACGGGTTCAAGTATTTAATATCTGTTTATGTTAGTCTTTTATTTCTTTTACTTAAGATTTAACATCTGATGAAGCTACAGTTTGGCGAAACAAAATATAATTAATAATTATTTTTTAATTAAAAAATAAATTAAGTGGACATTTTAAACAAGTGTTTTCGTTTATTTATGTAATTTTTCTATATTTATCCATTTATTAATTTTCTTTTTTGTAACAAATATTTTCCTCTATATATAATTTCTTGATGCAAATATAGCCTATTGCTTTAAAATAATGTAGATGTAGATGATTTTAGTTTAGTGGTATCCATTTATCTATTTATTCATGAGCTTTATTGCATACATTACATACATAGATATATATATATATATATATATATATATATATATATATATATATATATATATATATTTATACAGTGACCGTCTAAAGTCCGTTCCACCCCTACTAATTTTTGAGCCAACTCGTATATCGCAACGAAATTTGGAGGGCTTAAATAGGAGATGAAAAGCTATTTTTTTGTGTAAAAATGATAGCTAAAAGTTATAAAATGGCGGCTACGCGCCATCTTGAATTAATATTTTAAATACAACACCCCGCATATTATTCCATTTTCAAAATCTGCTCATTATTCTTAACATTTTTCTCTATTATTCCTAAATGTAATTGTTTTCGAAATAATGACGTTTGAAAATTGAAAATCCGGTTTAAAATGAAGTAATGGTTTTAGTCACTTTCGATAAAAAATTCTGCTAACTAAATTTTTTAATTAATTTGTAGTTAAATCTTTTAATGAATTCGACTAATAAGAGGCGTAAAGACAGTATTTTAAGGATAAACAGTACCACTTACCGGAAAATCTTGAAGGTTAGGAATTTGTTCTGTAAATTCACAAGGAAAACAAATTAGTTGGTAAAAAAATATTTTATTTATTTTTGAATAACACTTATTTAACCCCAACAATAATTATTTTATCAAGTGTTCGATGTGGCCCCCTCCTAAATCTTGACAATAAAGTGCCCTATTATGAATAGCTTCTCTCACGTTGATGAAAGTCTGTTCATCTATTTCTTCACATGCTTCTCTTATTCTGCGTTCCAACTCTTCTATTGTTTGACATTCAGTGGCGTAGATTTTTAACTTCAGATATCCCCAAAGGAAAAAATCTAGAGGGGTAAGATCCGGAGATCTTGGTGGCCATTCTGTACTTCCCCTGCGACCTGTCCATCGCCCAGGAAAGTTTGTATCGAGAAACTCTCTAGCCATGCGATAGAAATGGGGAGGTGCTCCGTCCTGCTGAAATATGATTTCACGATTTTCAAACTCTTCCTGATTGTTTAATACAATTTGTCTTATTCGAGGTTCAATTTCAGTTTCTAAAAGATTTCTGTAAAGATCTCCTGTAAGATTGCCTCTGATGAAAATCGGTCCAACAACGTGGTTGCCCAAAATCCCCGCCCAAACATTAACTTTTTCAGGAAACTGAGTATACCCTTCTCTAAAAATATGCGGATTAGTATCGCTCCAGTATCGTACGTTCTGTTTGTTGACTTTTCCATTAAGGAAAAACGTGCATTCATCTGAGAAACATACACGTTTTAGGAAGGATCGTTCTCCTTCAATTTTTCTTGTTAACCACTCACAAAATTCAACCCTCCGGTCTGGATCATCCTCCGTGAGAGCACGCAGGATTTTCATTTTATAGGGATGAAATTTTTCATTTTTTAGGACTCTTTGGACACTTTTCGAACTTACTTCGCAGGATTCAGCAACTGCAGACGTCGACTGAGTAGGATTAATTACCATTTCAGCAACAATTTCAATTTTTTTTTCTTCTGAAAGAGGTGGTCTTCTTCATCTTGAAGCATCTTTCATCGTACCAGTTGCTTGGAGCTTATTTAAAAGTTTGCGCAAATATGACCGCGAAATAGGATTTTCGGGAAATCTATCGTTAAACATACGGACTGCTAGATGAAAATTTCTTCCAGCTTCTCCAAAAATCAAAACTGTTTCAAATTTATCGTGTAAACTGCGAGCCATGGTCACACTTTTCATAAAATAATTAAGATGCTCAACGGACTATTTGACAGTCAGTTATCAAGATGTTACAACGACAACGATTTTGTTTCCAACGCAAACTTGATCGTATTTTTGATTGAATTTGAAATGACTAAAATGTCAACTTTCAAACGTCATTATTTCGAAACAATTACATTTAGGAATAAAGTGTATTGGAGAAAAATGTTAAGAATAATGAGCAGATTTTGAAAATGGAATAATATGCGGCGTGTTGTATTTAAAATATTAATTCAAGATGGCGCGTAGCCGCCATTTTATAACTTTTAGCTATTTTAGAGGCGACTAGAATTATCAATATAACTTAGTCTTTAATTGATCTTATTTTTACAAATTGCGATAAAGTTGTAAATAAAGGTGTTAATTATTGTACGTTTTCTGACCATTGCTCAGTTTTCTGTGAGATTAACCTAATAATATTATAGGTATACATTTCAAAATAGCTCTATAAAAGATACGTGGATAGGCCAAGACCAATAAAGAAATTCCAAAGGCTCTTAAAGATACGAACAATTTTAATATACTCTTTATAAATTCAACCAAAACAAATAATTCTTTAAATAACGATCTTATAAATTTTTACTTATATAACACTATAAATAATCTGGATTCCTTGCTAACTTTTAATACTGTAACGGGCAGTAATATTCTTCAAATTATATTAAAAATTAAAAGTAAAGCTGCGGGCACAGATGGTATTAACATAACTTTAATCGCCTTCTGCTGTCCCTATATTATTGAATCTATAACACATAGTTATGTTATAGTTAATGAATGTGTTCTTCAAGAATATTTTCCTAACATTTGGAAAAAAGCTGTTGTCACACCCCTTCCCAAAGTAAGTGCCCCTAAGGATTTATCTCAATTTCGTTCAATAAGCATATTTTCAAGTTTTTCAAACATTTTAGAAAGAGTACTGGAAACTCAAATTCGCACGCATGTAACTATAAATAATATTTTACCAACAAAAGTTGCGCGACGGCAATAGCGGATGTTACTGACGATATCTTTTCTGCTAGAGACAACAACGAAGTCACAGCCTTAATTCTATTGGATTTTAGTAAAGCTTTCGATTTTTTAAATCATAAAATATTAATTTCTAGTTTACACTATATGGGGTTTTCGCTAAATGCGTCAAACAGTATTAAATCATTTCTCTCCGATAGATTTCAATAAAAATCCATTTAAAATAAAAAAAATTACATTCTATAAATTTTATTTTTTTATATTTACGGTAAAATTAAAATTTTAAGTGTTTCAATTTTGTCATAAAACATTTATTGTTACATCAGGAAATCTTACTAATCTGAACAAATCAGCGGTTATTTAACACATATTTCTAATTTTATTATATTCGTGTTATATTAAAACATCCTTACAGATCACGTAGTGCTATCCACCTTATTTTTCGGCGAATGCTTTTTTGTCACGCGAGATAACGTAGACTTTAATTTGCTAATAATCTTGGAGTCCAGGACCAATAATTTGCATTAATCGCTGAGACTCTAATAACTTAATAACGTTCTAGTTCAGTTCACAAACTCAACTACTGCTAAGAAAAATATGAGTACAGGGTTTTCCCATTAACTTTTCCACCCACCTAGAGAGTTTATCTGAATAGATACGGAAATGTCGTAAATACAAAAGTTGTTGGGTTTTTTATGAAGATTGAGAATATTATATCATAAGTGCGAAAATATTATTGGAAATGTCAAATTTTGACAGGTTGTCAGTTTTTTTAAATAAAACACCCTGTATACTAAATCATATTCTTGAATATCTTTTTTTCTAATTTCAAATATATATACTTTTAATATATTCTGTCAATTAGTTTTGGATATATAAGCGTTTAAACATTAAAGAAATGGTAAGGTAATTTGCGCTAAAACATAGTGAGCCATGGTCAGGACAATTGCAATGAACGACGCCTTTTTGACGTTTACCGGTCAGAAGTAATTATTAACGAGCAGTTATTCGGAAGAAGAGAAACTCGACATTTTTTATTTACATGGTAAAAATACATCGATAGTTCGAAACGAATATCATAGACGGTTTCCAGATAGACCAACACCGACTTGTAAGACAATATTAAACACCGCTAAACAACTGAATGAAAGAAAAACACTTAAGCGAAAAGTTAGAATAGTGGAAAAAAACGCTGAATTTTATTATATTTTGAAGGTAATTTTGAAACTTTTGTATTAAAATAATTTATTTACCTTATTTATTCTTGTTTTAGAAAATCCTGAGCGCTCAATTCCCGATGCAACCACTTTTTTTAACCAATCATGGCATAAAATCCACTCAGTTTTAAAACATTATAAATATAAGTCATATAAGTTTTTACCTACTCACGAATTAATCGATCAAAATAAAATAGACCGATTACACTTCTGCCAAGAAATAGAAAGACGTGTTATGATGAACCAACTAAATCTGTCAAACATAATTTTCACTGACGAGGCAACATTTACCACTGGAGGCATGTTTAACTGGAAAAATAAGCATTGTTGGTCAAAAGAAAACCCGCGAGCTCTTCAGGCGGTCAAAATTCAGGGAAGAAGATCCCTACATGTTTGGTGTGGCCTTCTTAACAATCATGTTATTGGACCTATATTTTTAAATGGGAATTTAACCGGACAGAGGTATCAGGAGTTATTAGAAAACGAAATCGAGGGTCATTTAGAACAACTACCGATTAATTAATAGCTTAATTTGATATGGCAACAAGATGGTGCCCCTCCTCATAATGTCCAGCCGGTCACCAATTTTTTAAATGACAAGTAGGTTGGAAGACATGGACCATTAAGATGGCCAGCAAACAGTCCCGATCTCTCTCAACTGGATATTTTTGTGGAGTTATCTGAAAAACAAGATATACCATCCAAGCTTTAGAGCAAAATATAGTCCAAACAATCGACGATTTATAGACAATCTCCTCATTTTATCTACGCATCCATACACAGAAAATTTAGAAGAAATATTGAGAAATGCGTTATAAACCAAGGAGGCTATATAGAAAACCAAAACTTAGTTATTTAAGCTAATATTATTATTATTATATCGAATAACCCATCGTCCAACGTATTAGATATTAAAAATGCTCGTAAATAGATACTTCTGACCGGTAAACGCCAAAAAGTCGTCGATCATTGCAATTGTCTTGATCATGGTTCACTATGTTTTAGCGCAAATTACCTTACCATTTCTTGTTTAAACGCTTATATATCCAAAACTAATTGACAGAATATATTAAGTATATATATATATATATATATATATATATATATATATATATATATATATATATATATATATATCTGAAATTAGAAAAAAAAAAGATCTTCAAGAATATACAGGGTGTTTCATTTAAATAAACTGACAACCTGTCAAAATTTGACATTTCCAATAATATTTTCGTACTTATGATATAATATTCTAAGTCTTCATAAAAAGCCCAACAACTTTTGTATTTACGACATTTCCGCATCTATTCAAATAAACTCTCTAGGTGGGTGGAAAAATATACGGGAAAACCCTGTACAATGTGCAAAAGTTTGAAACCCGCACATAAGCAATTTCAAATGTTATTAACAAATTAAGATGAAAAAATCGGCAAATTTCCTTTACCGGGAACGTTATGATTTTTTTCCATTTGTTAGGAACAGTGAAGTGTGACCCAACTTAGTTCAGTACAGAGTCACAGTACTGTGTTACGTTACATATACTGTCTGTCCACTTTTATTGGGCGTTATTTTGTTCCATCGTATTGGGTCCCTACCAATATGTTTACCATTTTCTTTCTACCTATGCCACACTTGACTTTTGAGCATAATTTAAAATAAATTCAATAAGTATTCCATTTTAACATTTAACTTTTCCGCAAAATTTAAAGTCAATTGAACAAGATTTTTTTTACGTTGATTTTTTTAAATTTTTATTTAGCC